>OX375827.1:12500-1440922 GCA_947359405.1 Antitype chi | reverse complement strand
AGGAAATTGGATGGTTAATGTAAAATCAGTTTTCTTTACATGCGGATTTCCGGACTTATAGCCGTATCCACGCATTAGCGTTTTTATCTTTATTTCAAGACCTTTGATTTTAATAAAAAATGAATCCATTTAGATGGTGTATAATTTCCTTTCTCTTTATTTTTTTCCAAGAAAAGTGGGGTTTATAAAAAATGGGAATTTTGCAGTCCCGAACCTTAGCCGGATTTGGATACAACAGTAAAGAAGGGTCAGCTAACTTGAAGAATAGATGACGTACTGATTCCGGAAGCGAAGCAGTTATAGATAGATAATATACTCCCATAAAACCATAACCACCTTTGATCTCAATCGAGGTATCTAAAATTACACTTGCGGAATAAAACAGACAAAGGAAATTGGATGGTTAAAGTAAAAACAATTTTTCTTTATTAGCGGAATTCCTGACTTATAGCCGTACCGCATTAGCGTTTTTACCTTTATTTGAAGACAGAATAATCGCTGAAATCGCCTTTCGAAAATCGCTAATACCTATTTAAATTTAGTCCGTGAAGTTCTTTCTTCCCTTCCAAGAGAACTGGCTGTTCATAAAAAGACGGAATTAAGCAGTGGCGAACCTTAGGAGCGGGATTGGTAGAGGTACATAAGTAACTTTGAGAATTATCTGAAACTATTCTTGAGGAAATTACTATATAACATAAAACACGATATGCCGATCGTCTGGCCATCTATCTAAATTCTCTGGCTGTTAAACAATAGACAGCAGTGAAACTGTCAATCGCACAAAAAGATGTCAAGTGGTCTAAAGAGGTAGCAGTGGCAATGGCCCCTGTACCTGAAACGCGAACTATGTATATTCACGCAATCAAACTGATAATAGTCCAGAAAGGACTGATGGCAGTTATTGAAAGAAGAAAAAAAACTTTGAGAACAGATTATGTTGAGTTAGAGCCTAGCAGTGTTATTATAAAAGAGACTGGGATTAAATCCATAGACCTTATATTTGGGGATCATGAAAGTTTTCTTTTTTATGCTTAGCCTCATTTTTTTTACTATTTCCATTATACGCATTGCGGCACCTATAAACTGTTGAAAGTCGTTTTGTAGATAGGCTTACAGGAACGTAACGATACTGCTTCAACCCGTGCTTATAAATCTACTTAATGCTCTATCTAGTTTGTGAGCTTTAACGGTTAAGTTTGTAAAGGCATCCATTTTCTTTTTTAGAGGGCTGAAGAAATCTCATTCTAACGTTCAATCTGGATTAACTGTTATTTTTACTTTTACCTAAAAAGCCGTGCTGTACCCAGCATCAGATCGATTTAGCTTATGGAAAAAAAACAGTTGTTCTTTTTCTATTTTTCTATCGTCGCGAACGCGGTTGTTAACCAACAATATTAAACACCAATTAATTCCCGTCTTCCTATATAAATCTTAATGATAACTAATATAATAGATGCGTACATTGTTAGAACCACAAAAAAAAGGTTGGAGACACATTTATTCGAAAAGCGTACATAATTAGAAGGTCAATATGTTTTAGAGAGGATCAATAAAATATTTCCCATTTCAATCTACCTAGACATCTTATCTACCGTTATTAGGACCAAGTTATTCAAGACCTCTTACAAAGGCATTTTAGAGACCTAACATCCAGAACATTCCACACACAACCCAAATTAGATTTATGTCATTAATATTAGGAAGCTCTAACTAGGCATTATCCATTGTCTTCGCATGCTTACCTTCAACCAGAGATAGATAGCCAAGGACGCAAGATCTGTCGCGGAATAGATTACGAGTCAATCCGATCGATCTCCCCGGATTAGTCGCCGGATGATGGATCAGGTGTAGGCTGTGGCGCATTGCGGGGTTGGTGACAAGGAAATGTACGACTCTCTTGAGCCTATACGCTTATTATTTCAGGAGGACATCCTCATGGGTAAAAAAATATGATGAATCTGAACTGTACAGATATTTTTTTTGCGAAAGCTTGGCTTGACGCAGGAAAAAAAACATCGCCTAGCGAAAATGTTTATGTAATTGTGATGGATTTTCATTTTAGAATAGAATAGAATCCTACTTCCTACTAATATTATAATTGTGAAAGTTTGTGAAGATGTTTGTATGTTTGTTACTCAATCACGCAAAAACGGCTGAACGGATTTGGATGAAATTTGGCACACAGGTAGTTTATAACCTGGAGTAACACATAGCATAGTTTTCAACCCTGTAGTACGTTCCTGTGGGATTATTTCTAACCTCCACGCGGCCGAAGCCGCGGGTAACAGCTAGTAGAATATATTTATTTTCAAACAATGTAGGTAATACAAATCAGATGTTACAAATAATGTTAGAGTCCTTGAACATTCTGCCTTTAAGTCATGCAGAAATACTATGATCATTATAGCGATACAAATATTTATATTGAAAATAAAGTGAAGTAAGTTGAATGATAAAGTTATTTTCTAGAAAAACTTTTTCCAAAAAAAAAAACAACCGACTTCCAAAAAAAACACTACAATGTGAAAAATAACTTTAATTTCGGAAGTCAGTTACTGGTAACATGGAAATTAAATAAAGTACATATCCAAAGTCACCGACTTCCGAAATTAAAGTTATTTTTCACTTACTACTGTTTTTTTCCGAAAAAGTTTTTATTTTTCACTTTTTAGTTATAGTACCTACCCCACACCAATTCGAAATGTCATCATCCTTGGGGTAAAACCAATGCATGATTATGCGATAGCAGCAATCGCGGTTGATTTGCTGTAATTTTTTGAAGAGTTCCGTTGTCTGTCTCCAAAACGCATTATCAGATCTATATGAAATTTAAATGGGGCCACACTGGAAGCACCAGCTTTCAAATAAAAAAAATCATCAAAATCGGTACACCCAGTCGAATGTTCTGAGCTAACAAACATTAAAAAAATACAGTGGAATTGAGAACCTTGTTTTTAAGTCGCTTAAAAATGGTTTTATTGTCAAGCACATAATAAAAACACAATGCTATAAAATTTAAACTGAAAATACATGGATATTAGAATTTTTAACTACAGTATTTCAACTTCTGCCTCTTGATGCTTCAAATTCATAAATTGAATAATCTCCCAATGAATATTTATTTCATTTTTCGGTCCATCTCGCGCCAATGCACTAGCCTTTGTACCAGGCTATCATAACGGGACAGAGCAAACAGCTTTTAACCGTCGAAGGCCCTCGATTTAGCTTTTGACCTTGTTTTTAAATGGGTCTTCGTAGTAGGTATTAAAGTTGGGTGGAGAGTACTTCGAGATTTAGAGAATATACGACCCAGATACATAATGGATAGAATGGAGAGAGAATCGATTTTGCTGGCAGCACCTAAAAGGCGTCTAGTTTTATTTTTGCGGCAGCTAAATGGAATAAGTGCATGTTTCTTCAGTTCTGAGTTCCAGTTGGTTTTTGAATTTTGTTATTTTTGCGGTTGGACTGAATTGTCTGCTTTGTTTTTTACCGTTTGTCTATTTTTGGAATGTGGTTTATTCGTAAGGTTTGTTTTTGCCAAATGCAAGGAAAATTAAAGCTCTGTTTCAGGTAAAGCGTAGTTGAGTAGGTACCTATATAAATTGGTCTATTCATTAAAAATGTCACTAAAAACGTAGGGGAACTTGAAGTAAGCTATCATTCCACCTAACGCTAGAGTTTGACACTATTGACAGCTTACTTCAAGCTCACTTTGCCTAAGTTTGGCGGTGAGGTTTTCGCAAAATAGATCTATTGCGCTATTCTGTAAAAACGTCACCGTGAAAACTTAGGTGTTGTGAGCTTGAAGTGTCGATCCCTATAGCATCAGATGGAATGATAAGTCACTTTACTTAAGTGGTTATTGAAAATTCTATTAGCAAACTTCCCTCCTTTTTTTCATCACCCCCAGTGCTATAAATTCACAGTATTCATTCGACGCAGACTTTCGAAAAGCACTTTGTGAAATTGTGCGAGGTCTGCTCCCTAGCTGAAAACCATTATCTACCTTTTTAATGTGTAGTCATGCCAAACTATGAACGTGTGTTGGGAAATCGGAAGTGAAAATTGTAACCTGAACGAAACAGAAGGGTAATCGCGTAGTAAACTATCAGTAGGAATCGCTTTCACTTTGACAGTTCCACAACATTCATATGGCGTTGTTTACGTTGCTAAGCAGACAATTTTTTCTAATATGTAGAAAATGCCTTTGGCATTAAGTCCGCCTCTGTATATTTCTGTGCGTGAAGTATTATATAAATAAATAAATGGATTAGCAATATGCTTCAAAATTATTCAGATTCTGATTAATAGTGTGTTACGCAAACAGGGTGTTAGTGAAATTTTGGTTGCAAGCGTTTCGGATTCAAATGTGCTAGCTTTTTAAACTTTTGCGAGTCTAAAGGGGTGCTGTTTTAATTTGAGTGAGACGTCGCATCGTTTTGAACTAAGTGTTTTTATATTTGAGAGTCCCATTAGTCCAGTATCGATATTGATTAGGGTTGAATAATTACACATCGTTCAATTGTATCCAGAAACTTCTGAAAATAACCGTCGAAGAAAAATAACTACGCATAATGTATCGCCAAAACTCATATGATAACAGTTTCCGAAGTAATTACTTGTGTAGGGTTATTGATCGTTTTGGTTGAAGAGCCAACTCCTCAAATTTAGAAAAAATAAAAGCACAATTTAGTAGTTATACTAATATATGTGAAATTGGATGTATGCTGTTGTTTGATTAAATCATGAGTGAATTCGAATTGTTATTTTAATGGATCTGAATTCGTTACTTTATTACTAACGAGTGTTATGTTGTATGTACATTTTATTTCATTGCTATTGTGCATACAAATTTATATGTTATTTTGGACATTACTGACATGTCCAAAATAACATATAAATATACCAAAAAAAAAACAAATCAAGACTTATACAGGGTGAAATTGAAAACATGCGACAAACCGAAATGGGAGATTGTACTCATCATTATGAACAACTTTTACTAAGGGACCAAAGATGCAATCGCGAAAAAAAAAACATTTGTTCCCTACATTTATGTTCGCATGACTCGTCAAAATGTAGGGAATAGCTGTTTTTTTTTTTGCGATTGCATCTTTGGTCCCTTAGTAAATGTTGTTTATAATGATGAGTACAATCTCCCATTACGGTTTGTCGCATGTTTTCAATTTCAACCTGTATGTAGTTAGTAAAGGTCTGAAATCGCGTGGTGGTCAATGATCGTGCCTTCTCTGTATGAGAAGAGGATGAGGAGGAGAACAATAACAAGTGGGTTCTCAACGATCAGGCTTGGTTTTACTTTCTACCCTTCCCAAGGAAAACTGCTTCTTAATATCCAATACATTATGAATGGAAAATAAGTCCACAACGTGGCACTTAGATTCTTTCATAACTAATTATGTATATGTGCCAAAACTAGTTAGGTATTGTGGTTAATTCTATTGAATGCCTCCTCCTAATAATAGAAGCAATACATTCCAAAATTAGCTTCCTTCCCGAAAATAAAACATACAAATTCAACACAAGTAAGACCATTGTATTCACACTAAGGAAATTGTAAGCCTTTGCAGAAAAGACATTACATTATCGTGTTTCCTAAATTTTTGGGACTTTATTTTAATTAGTTTCACTATGTTTTTAATGCTTCAAAAAAGTACGAGGTTTCCCCAGGTTTACCTTTTTTAATATTGCTGTTTTGCCGTTGAGCCATAATTTCCCTGGGGTTTACCTTAAAGTAGGTACGTTTACCGTAAAAAATATTCGTTGTGAGATTCAGAAGCATTTGCTGTAGGTAGGTAATGAAAGACTAGGAAATAGAAAAATTGGATTATTGTCACAGAAACACATTACCATCGGCCTAGCGTTTCGTTTCCCCACTATGTTTGGAGCGGCTTCCAGTCAAATCGGATGCAGCTGAATACCAGTATAATAGTAGGAGCGATTGCCTATCTGACCTCTAAAACCCAGTTACTAGGTAATACGATACCCCTTGGTAAGACTGGTTGGCATGCCACAAACACGGGCACTATTACTCGAATAAATGCGCGAACTGCTGTAGCCATTAAAAAAAAATCGTAATCCTTGTCTCCCTGTCTTTCTCTCCTACCCTTTACTCTATAAAAACCTAATATCGCCCATTAACGACATCGTCCATAAGATAGGATTTCAGTAAAAGATTCGTGGTAGACTTAACGGCCCCACGTTGGCCGCCAATTCAATAAATTCTAAATCTATCCCAATGCTAAGCCCATTCATTTTAATGTCTCGGCTAAACAGCTTAAAGTGTTAGCAGGCTCCGAGGCGCTCACGATAATACATTCTGTTACCAACCTAGGCAGGTAAAATGTAGCCAGACCCAGGTGCTCCCTTCTACCTAGTTTAGGTTTTCTCGACTACCCACTTTCTTTAGAATATTCAACGCTCGACTGAGTTATATATATCTTGGAACTTCGGCTTCTAAAATGTTATAACTTGGTAGTTCTGCGTGAAATATGATCGGGATGATGTTAGATGGGCAACCAAAGTAGAATATATTGCAGTTGCTGTAGCTAAAATGGTGTATTTACAGCTGTTTTACTGTATTCATCGTTGAAATATTGCTATATGCGATAAGAAACAGAAGCCTTTTATTTTCTGGTTACCGGTAAAGATTTCAAAAGCCGTTAGTAAGATGTCATCATTTCCTATCAACAACAATACAATACAGTTGTTTTGTTGTTGATAGGAAATGTAGACGACCTAGAATAAATAGACTTTCTTGCAGTTGCTGCAGGGTTGTTCGATTGCTTTGCATTTTCTTTTTTCTATTGCTCGTTATGTGTAACATCAGGCATGCATTACAACAATCTAGAAGCTTTCCCTTTAGCCTAAAAAAATCCATACTTACCTACAATGAAGTACAACAATGAAGAACATTCTCATTCAATAACTTATAACTTTAAGTACCTGTATGTAATTCCAATCGAATGAAATGTATCGAAAAAGTTATCCTGAACCCGTAAGGCATAATCATGAATTCGTAATGAAAAAATCATAACACTTACGACTTCAACCTTCCGGCGCCGGAATCGATTCGCGCGAATTTCCCCGATCATTTCGATAACTGACTTTATTCGAGTATTCGGGTAATATCGCCGTCACTTGGAGCGAAATTAAACCGGCTCTTTATTTGAAATTGGAGGTGTGGGCGTATCGTTCCAACTTTGTAATAATGATATGAAAATATAACTTCCATCCACGCGTCTGAATTTTTCATAAATTGTGCCAAACACAATTTATGAATAATTTTGCTATTTTTGAACGGGGTCTGAATATTTTCAGCTTACGTAGAGTAAATTTTGGAATTAAGTAACATCGTTAGAGCTACTGCTTCACAAATGTGCAATGAACTAAGAGATATTGGGTAATATATTCCGGAACCAATGAGCTGGAGCCAGGTCACGACGTCACTGCTCACTGTATTAGTTTCATAGTATAGTCATGAATATGGTAACAGCATTTTCTTCGCCGCTCTGCTTTGATTACTGGCATTTGTGAAGCGTGGCAATTACGGAAAAAATATTTTTGCAACTGTTGATTTTTGTGCTTACTTTAGAAAACCATAAACCCGTAACCAAATAACCTAACTTTATCCCCCCAAGAACAAATCGGCATATGTTTTTTAACAAAAATCAGATTAATCAGTTCCAAATTGATTTCGTCACTCCTAGCAGTTGGGATCACAAAGTACCTCCTTAAGGGAGGGTCGGCGGACTAACTTAGTCAATTATCGCCCTTCGTCCGTCGTCGGCAGAAATAAACGTCGTTACTCTGACTTTCAGAGGGATCGTAGGTATTAAACTGTCCCTAGAACATCGCCCTATGTTGGAAAGCGACGCGAATTTATGCGACGCGACACAAAATGGTAGAAAAAGACTCGATGTGTCAAAATGTTAGGTTGTTAATGTCGCTTATTGGTACGGGCACTGCTTTTATCGCATTATGCTACCCTTATCACGAATGCCTAGTAATAGAATAGAATAGTATATAATAGTGTTATTGTGTCGCCATTGATTAAGTAAAGTGAACGGCGTCTTATGGGATGGTTCTAGCAATTAAGAAATCTTCTTTATTTTTTCTGTGTTTGGCGAACAATCCCTATAGATAATCACGCTACGATGAATTGATGTAAACCTATTTATTCTATAGCTTTGTCATGCCATCTATTTGTAGCGTCTATCAGTTCCCTAGGGCTGTAGTTAACTTGCTCACCCACCGAGACGCGAAAGGACTCCCGACAGAAAGCTCTCTGGAACTTGCTCACATTTTTATCACTCCGGACTGTAATGGATCTGTGCCCGTATCTCCGTGAATGTAAGTGCTCGCTCCAACTTGTTTGTTTTGGTGGACTCTCCAATTTGTTTGCTACGGTTCGAAAGATTTATAGCCTTTTATCTTGGATATATTTTTGCTGTCTTCGCCTCTGTGTAAATATGGTTACGTTAATTTGTCTGCGTTTTTGGAACAGGGTGTAAATAAAGTGCGCTCATACTCTGGAAAAGGAAGGATCCTCCGACCAGACGGGTGTTGTGCCAGGATGATATCGAGACGTTGTATATATCCCAGTCGCGCGGTAAACTCTGATTGCGTGATACAGGATTTGTGTGACGTCAGGTCATCGATACGTAGTCGGCATGTGGCGTTGTAAATGCCGCTACAGCATGAATATTATTTCTGGGGATGATAAAGTCTAATTTTCCATGTCCTATTTCTTGTATGATGGTTTCAGTTTTTATGAATGTTAGATCTGATTTCATAAAGCAAATAACAAGCAATCTTCATTGTGACATGACAAGTAACGTGGGACAAGGGTAGGAAAATGACTGAGCTTTGTTAACGCACATCATTTTACATACAAATAAAACTTTTTTAGAATTCATTCTCGACTTAGAACCTCAATTTTTAGATGAGAAGAGAGAAATGATGAGCTTGTGAAGATTGTGGAGAGGTGAGGTTACCTTAAAAGTTAAGTTAGAAGGTAACGAACCGGTATTGTAATGGAAAATCGTTATATATATAATTCTTCTGTATTATATTCTGTGAGTGTGTCACTGAGCTTCTAAACGGTTGGGCCTATTTTGATGTTTTTTTTTGTGTGTGTTTGAGCGGGTACCTGGATGGTTTAGATTCAGAATTAGACTCGGTAGGTGGCGCTGCGATTGAGTTCTAAGAAACAGGACAACGTTCGTTCGTTCGACAACGGTCAGCTAGTAAATTTTTAGTAATATAAATAATACTCTAAGAATAGAATACCTACATCTCACTTATTTCAAGTAAGTTATATGTCTTTACTTGTTGAACATCTCAATGTAGACCCCAATTTAGGGATATCAAAATGTCGAGGGAGACGATATACTGTAGAGAAGGGTGATAACAAAATGCTCCCTTTTATTTGCAAAGACTTGTTTTTCTTTAACATTGCGATTTCTGAGATTGTCGAGAACATTCGTGGTCAGTCACCTTTTGTTTATCACTGTCAAGTTGACCTTTCTGGGACGGGCAGGTGCTTGTTAGTTGTTATAAATGAACTTCCTTCAAAGTTTATGACAAGTTATACCAATTACGAATTTCCTTTTGTACTCTGGGGAACTTACCTTTACTGTCTCCAGTCTGTTATCAGTGTATTACGTATGTACTTATAGGCACGTATGTTGCGGGTTCTGGACCGATTCTGTCACCCTTTTCAAGTTTTTTTGACATGTGCAGTAAATATTCTCACCTACTCTGCTCACAAAGACAAATATTTCCAGATATATTCAAAAGATTCGCATTTTTTACACGCTTTATATTAGCTTCACTTGTATGTTTGTTTGTTGGTTTATTTGTTTGTATGTAACCGACTCCTTTGAGCGCGATTTTGACCCACTTTAAACGGTCAGATTTCATTGAAACTTTGTAAACTTGTCGAGGACCGATGGCAATTCAATAATTTAAAAAAAAAATGAGAAAAAAAAACACGTTTTTGTAGTTAGCAGAACTAAAAAATTGAAAATAAATAATAGTTTAAAAAACTAAAAAACACGCTTTAAAAACCAAACTAAAAAAGGATAAAATAATTTAATTCAATTAAAACGTGTTTTTTAGTTTTTTAAACTATTATTTTTTACATTATTATTGGGAAACTGTGCTTTCCATAGAAAATAAAACTGCTCTGCCATAACACCTTTCGAAAGCCGCGTTAAAAGAGCTTTGTAACGCTAACCGGACAATTAGCTCCCACTAACGAGCCTCGAAAATCTATTAAAGCGATACAAAAACTCTTTGCAGCGCTGATTGAGTTCAGAAACTTTGATTAATGACGCGAACAATGTTCTTTAGCTCACTGTAACCAGTTTATCTTGAACTGCAACGTAAATGGGAACGAAGAATAAATGTACTGTATTTGACATAACGGTTGACATTTATCTTGGAAAGCGCCGCCGCCATTACAGACCAAACCAAGATGGCTACCGACAAAATGTCGGCGAAGTTAGGCGCCAAAGTTGTAATAACGTTTTATACGTTGTTTTATCTGCAGATTATGACGAAACACCTTTATATTTTACTGAGGCGTTTAACTTAACTTTGATGGACGAGATTTATTAAGTTAAAACCCTGTGTGGGAAAGTAATTGTGAGCGCGTTAATGTTCGTGTTAATTATTCCGATAAAAACTTTGCGTTTAAGGAATCCTTTCACATCGAGATTTTTGAGTCCTTTCTGTAACCAACATTAATCCTTAGTCAGATACTTAGGATATTATATTACCGTTTGCTGTCAAATTGCTAGTAGTAATAAAACTGAATTTGGGATCTCCCTAATTTATATTCTGGCAGGCATAGCTTCAAAGGCACACACGTATGGTTTAATTCCGTTTGCTGCATCCCACGCTTTTACGCCTTTGTACAATAATATCGAGCACTCCGCACGTGTAGGGAGCCTTTGTACAGGACAAAGTTCTGGGAATTGTAAATTGAAATAAATGGGCCTTTTAAAACTATTCAGAGAATTTTCGGCTTTGTAAGTTTAAAAATAACTACATTGTAGTTAAATTTCCATTGTTATACATTTTTAAGTTAAGTATATAGGGTAGGACGCCCTCAGGTTACGTGGAGCGATAGTAGGTATTCTCAGGGTGGCTTGCAGCTGGATGAGAGAAGCCGAAAATTGCGATATATACAAAAAGAAAATTCTATTGCCAGTGGTGTACCTACCTATTGACTGATATGATAATGATGAACATAATTACGCTTCGCTTGGTTTTCACGGCTTGAAAAAACATGGAATTTCTTAACTATGTGTAAGTTCATTCTTTTTTAATCCTAAATATAAACTTCTCGAAATAGTACTCTCTAAATGATGCGGAAAACGGCATCAAAATCCGTTACGGAGTTTAGAAGAACAACACGGTCACACAAACTGACATGAAATGCGACCTTAATTATAGAAGTGAAATTCGTAGTCCCTATCAAGGCTGGTCCTTATTTCTATTATAACTATTTTAGGCCCAAGTAATTCCCAATAGTCACAATTTTGATCATTTTCAGTTCGTTGGTAATGGTATTAATCCCAGGGCGCGATCTGTCGATAGCGAATGTTGGCACGACTCGAATACCTAGCAATGACTAATATGGCTGGTAACAGAAAAGTCCAGTTATTATTAATATTATTGATTTAGGCAAGACCGTCGTCAACTATGCGAAATAGTTTGCGAGTCGCGACGTTTTGGCGTCTGATTGTAATTACATCTCATACTTAACTAGAATATACATACATACTTAAACTCACGCCTTCGTCCCATAAGGGAAGGCAGACACTACGGAACGGCACTTGCTTCGAGCTTTACATACTCCTTTTGGCTTCGTTTACTTTCATGATCTGGTCATACATGCATGCTGGTTGCGAGTACTACGCACTTACCTTTCCGAAGAAAGCAAACATTAAGGTCACTATATTATGTCCTCGTAGGGCGTTTCCACTTAACTATATCTGCCTTGTATATACATTTTGTTAGTCGCCTTTCATTCATCCTTCCAACAGAACCAAACCATCTAAGATTACTTCTTAGCACTATAATATATAATTATGTATGTGTATTCTCTATCTAGGCTAAAGCTAAGGCCCTAAGCCCCTTATTAATTAATTCCACCTTAACGAAGCAAGGTAATGTAATTAAATATTAACACAAAGGAATATTATCTGACTGTCCTCTTCTTACTTTGATCGCGATGGGTTCTTCAGATTAACCTTTCAATTCATTAGGTACCGTTATTGTTCATTGGCTTAATATAAAGTAACATTCAGAGCCAAATAAATTCGTAGGTATAATAAAAAAATTCCCAGATTTATGAATATCCCTAGAATGTTTTGCGTTCTTATTTATACATACATAATTTGTATCGAAAGTAAGATGGAAAAAGCTATTTGCGTAGCCATCCCGAAGTTGTATTAATGTGAAGCCTTCGTAATGTATAGCGCTTCCAAAATATATATACTGAGATTGCTAAGTAGGTCTCAGTATTCCCGAGGAACGTGCTGTAGTTAAAAGTCACATTTATCATGCAAATAAGGAAGTTTGAACATTTCCGTACAAATATTTGCATATAAATATTCTAGTTTGAAAACACGCTAACTCTGTATATTGTTGGTTGTCTTGTTATCTTACTTGTTCCTCAATAAGGTCCAGAGTTTCTTCTCTGTCAGTGTTTAGAGTGTTACCTTTGAGAATAGTTGAAGTATTGAATATATTGGATGTCTGAGACGTTCAATATTCTCTTTGAAATGGAAATATATTTTTCTTTCTTTGTTCCAAGGTTCTTTTTCCATCTTGTATTATTCTATAATAAGCTTGACGTAATAAGACCTGAATAAATCGGAGCATATTATTCGTCGGCGTGCAATAATTCTACTAGATTTTTTTGAAGTAACTCGAAACACGACGCTTGTGTAATTTGGTTTCTTTTTCTCATATTCGGGTTTATCCAGTTAGTTTTTTGCCTATCTAAATACAATATTATCTTCTACAGCACTATACACTTCTAAATCCAAATTAACTTCACTGAGTTAATATATGCCAAGGCCTGCGGAGAATTTGTCTTTTAATGGAAACCTTTATTTGCAAAAGTATAAAAGGTTTCTTACTTCTTTTTAATTCTTAATTAGCTATTCTTTCGGAATATTTTTGGTGCTTTGAGTGGCGTTGTTTTGTCCGTGAAATGATATACTGCTTCATATGTATGGTTTGTTCATAAAAGTTTAATTATTCCAGTCTCTCGCTGGATAACACTGTCTACATTAATACTTTTCTGTTTCTACAATATAATTTATAACGCTTGATGTTTCGTTTTCGACTTGAACCCGCGTAATAATCGCGTCGTGTCTAGGTTACATTTAATAACCTTCATCAAAGTCAAACGAGTTGTCACCAACTTAATGTGGATTTAACCAAAATCCCTCTGGTATCCTGTGTTTGCACAGACATATTATACCTTATTTCAAGATGGAGGCGTCTTTGCTAATGACATAATATTTTGTAGGAGATTGAAAACCACATACATTTTATAATTAAGGAATTTGGTTTTGAAGGCTAAGGTGCGAACAGATGGATCCAGGTTTCAAATACAAAAATACGTGTTTATTTAATCATCAGTTACAAATTGTAAGATAAATTCACTACTTGCACATATTTTCTAGACATCAAGCCTGAAGACTATGTAACAATCAAAATGCAATCTTCCTGAGTCAGTCCTCAAAACGTTATCATTCTAACAGCCCACATAGCTTTAACCCCTGAGGCAAACATTCTAGCGCAAAGCAATTAGTTTGCTTCTAAATCTTGTGTCTGACGCCGCCATGTTTGATGTCAACTTCAAACAGAACAAGAAGCAAGGAACGGTTAGCAAACAGGACATGCGCATTTCCGCAAATAAATGCATTTCACCGTAGGAAACCGAAAATGAACAAAAGGAATTCTCGTTGAAACATGAACGTCTGGATTCATCTCAGTAGAGTAGTTCTCAAGCTTACTGAGTTGCTTCAAACAAAAGCAAACAGTTTTTCTCCTTTCTTGAAAGCTCTCCTGTTTCTGTTTTTATCTCTCGTCTATCTGCTGCATTTGTTTTTAGAGGAACTTCTTTTCCCAACTCAATTTCAGCTTCTATGTTATTATACACTAGCGACCGGTCCCTGCTATGCATGGATCGCGATTGCTTTAATATAAGTCTATGTGTTACATTTATTTATTTATTTAACCATTTATGCACACACATATAAACAGACAAGAAGAAAGGAACAGAAAAATACGTACAAAGGTAATGCTTACATAAAATAAACCTTCAGGATATACACGTACATTTTCTAAATTGTTGTAAAAACCCATCAAGATCTGTTGTGTAGTTAAGAAGAACAACGCGATCACACAGACAAACAGACACGAAAAGCAACTTTAATTTATAATTATAGATATAGATGTCAACTGTTTCCTCTCTTGAAAACCTTCATGTTCTGAGCAATAAGCATCTTATAAACTAAGTCAAGATGCATTTCTCGTTTACTAACTCAAGATCAGTTTCAAAGTTATTTATTCATGTCACTAGTTTCGCTAGCAAGCTCGTCAACACTTGCTCCGTTGCCCAAAGCCCCCAATATTCTGAGGTTCGCACAAAGCACTTACACGGTTTCTGTACTGACATTGTATTGTTTGACGGCTAGTTTCACACGTCTAACACCTTGCTGAGTCTCAGGCTTTGTTATGGTATATACAGGTCATAAACTGATGAATTTAGTCCTCAGTGTTGTGGTCTTATGATCTAGGCAGTTGTTTTCAAGCTTTTTGTAAGTTGCCCACAGAACTAAATATTTTTTGATCATTCATCGTTGCCAAACTTCTGTATGGTAAATCTATCAAAAAATTAAGTGTAGGTTTAGGCCGCTGTAGTAATTTTTACTGTCTTAAGGCTGGAATTAGTGGTCAGCCGACGATTAGCGCTGATATCGGTCGCGTACCAATTTATATGCACTCGTGCTCGCTGACCGTCAGTACTACACGCCCATTTTGGAACGCATGACTTCGGTACGCGATCAATGTCAGCGTTACATTAAATTCAGCCTCCGCCTACTTAGGCGGATTCTAATCGATAGCACTTTAAGTACCTACTTTCCTAGTGATTCGAGATACTTCGTCGGTTCGTGAGATCCAATTTCCCCATAAGTTTCGTCGATATCACCCACGTAGGTGTCCATTTTCAGGCACTCTACTAGATCGGCTTCGTAGATAGAACATTAAATAGAGCAATAGTTGTACTTACTCATCGTCGATACTTTTAACTTGACAGGATATAATAATCGTTTACATTTCCTTGACCTATTAAACGCGATAGTCAATGCTCAGTAAAATTGCTATAAAACAGTGCCAAAGGTTCGTCGAAAACTATACTATCGTTATCAGCCATTCAATTAAGCGGATTATTTCGCCAAATCGCATCCTCGCGTGTTATTCCTCTATCTGCTATACGTTACCATGGATATTGACTTTTGTTACGAATTCTCGTGTTGATTCGTATGTTAGCCTGCATGTGTTATTTTGTAGCATCGAATGTGTAATCTAACTTTTAAAAGGTTTTTTTCTTGGTGCTATCACGGGTTTGAGCTATTTTTTAAAGTTTATTTTAACTCTATTTTTAAACGATTTGGATTCAATCGAACTACAAACTTCTGTACTTACTATCATATTATTATTTAAAAAAAACACATCAATATAAAACATTGCAATATTCCGATTTCCATTGTGTTACTCTCTGCCAATATAATACCAAGCAAATAAGAATCCTAGTAACCGATCAAATATAAAACTGTAAACGATATATTGAATAATACCACTGTCAAGAACATAGAAGCAATAACAGTCGCTTTGGGAATGGGAGATAGCGAATGCAATAGGTATAACGATCGACCCTAGGAAGCAATGCGAGTCTAAACTGTCAGTAGAATACTAGAACGTTCAGTAAACTCAATACGATATTATTGCACTCGACTACGAACTGTTACTGAATATGTAGGGTAAAGGAATCGATGGAAATGGGAATGTTTACGCAAAGTTTGATCAAAATGAAGGTGAGGTATCGACGAATATAGATGTTTTAGGTGTGTTTAATTGAAATTGTAGAAGCTTTAGTTAAGTTAATGATTACACGAAACATGGGGTTAAGTAGTGCTTTGCGAACGCACCAGAATGAAAATGATAATATCAATGATAAATCCAGCAATGTAGCGTTATCGGAGATGATCTTATAGACAAATATGTATATTGTTTTCTTTCTAGCGTAGGTACATATGCGAATAAGAAGAACGGAGTTTATGACAGCGATAAGCTTAAAATCTCTTAATAAAAATACCAAAAATATGTGAACACTTGATCTCTACGTTACATAAATTCAGCTCCTAATATTCTCGTCGCCCATATAAAGACGTAAGTCTGTGACCTAAATCTGTGCACTGGTTCCACATACAATAAGTTGTGGTGACTTACGATAGCATGCGTCACACGGCTGGCTGCGTTGAAGTGAAGTATATATTATATAAGAAATAAAAGTGTTATATGGTTGAGGATGGAAAATATTATGTCGTAACCAAGTACCTACAGCAATAAAAAATGTATTTTCTAAACTTTCTTGTAACTAATTTTATGAGAAGGATAAAGTTTCCCATGATGATGAATTCGACTATAAAAACGCTTCTAGGGTATTCACTATAAAGTGTTAAAAGAACCAATAATTTCAGCCAAACACATACAGCATCGGTGCAAAAAGGAATAATTTGCAAGAGCGTGTCTTTAAAAACTCTCGCTGAAACGAACCCGATCGTTAATGCACTAATTACAAATATCCCGTCCCACGGTCACGCTCTGCGCCAAACAGCGAGGGCGTATCGACCAGCACTACACAGAACAGAAAGATACAGTAAACCCAGTATAACAACTGAAGAAGCATTCGTAGATAAATTGTCGCTCCTGTAGAGAATAATCGAAATTGTACACTAACTCGTAGGAGTTACACATTGTTCGAGTCACAGATTGCTCGATACTTTTGTTTTTTTTTACTGTCCACGTCTAGGTGGGTTAGTTTCACTTCTGTCTCTCTCTCTCTGCCTTACAGCCTGTTCACACGACACTGATCCCTATTGATCCCCGATCGCTGCGACCTCCGCGTGATATTAATTCTTCGCTGGGACATTAAATTTCTGATATTGAATGTCGGTATTTGACGTCGGCTCGTCTCGCTTCGAGAATTTCGATACTTAAGGGGAAGCGGTGTAATGAATCGACGTCGATTCATTTCGTCTTTAATGGCAATTGGTATAGGCGGAGATGGCTCTTTGGTTTTTTGAACCAAGACTGTTATAAATGAAGTTCTTTTGCTGAATCAGGGCATGTATTTTTCAGGCCTATCTTTTGGCAACGGTTGTGTCGTGCCTTGTGTATTCTTGTTGAAAAAGGTCGTCTTTGTTTTTTCTGCATGTGTCTGTGTGGTGTTGTTATAAGGATTATTTGAGAAGGATCAGCATCAGCACCCTTTGTTAGTATGCACACACATATATCAACCTTAGATACGTTTGTGTAGTTGGGACACGGTTTCAAAAAATCCGATTCGATCCGATCCGATTATAAATCCGATCATTTTAAAGCTTAGCAGTTAACCAAGTTAATATCTGATTAAGATTGTATTCCTTTACATATAAATTATTACACTTCTCAAAATTATATTTGACTTCGATATCAATATTATTAAATAAATCTAAGAAATTCAATGGTAGGGTTTCGTTTATTAAACTAGGGGCGAAGTTTATGAATACGTAATGAGAGGTCCCAGTTGACCGCAAAGTTTGATTATTATTATTAGTTACTAATTCGTTACTTTGAAGTCCTCCGTCATCGATTATTCATAAGTTTGTAAGTCACATAAAATTGATGCTATGTATAATTTTGGTTATAATATTAAGGTCACGTAATCTTGAAATACTTTTTAATTAGGGAGGCTTACTTCCAATGCTACTGTTGGTACAGGTTGATTGATCGCTTTGTTAACAAATTGTAAGGTTTGTGTGGTTTGCCAAAAACAAGAGGCTACACCCATTCTACGCTTGTCGTGGTGACGTAAAAGTAAGCTAGAAATTATGTTAAAAGCATGGGATAGGATCCTCCCGCGACCATCCCGTCTTATAATCACTTGTCCGCGTGAGAGTAAAGTAGTTCTCCTAAGAATGTTCATTATAAACTAAATGGTCTTAAGGAAGCTATCTTTAGCTCTGAGGTTGCTGATTCATGACGATTTTGAAAAGGCTTTTTGCGACGAGAATGACTTAACGAAACCATGCCTGGCGATGGCCTCGCAATAACGTCAAAAGCTAAATGAAATTGTAAGACTTATGAATATTTAAATTGCAACCAATAGCTGAATGGAAAACTCTAAAAATAGAAAGAAATCCCCAAACGCCTGTTTACTAATCCCAAGAAAATTTTAATCACATCCGATCCTTACTTTAATTACTTCAACAGCCTGTAAACTCTTTATTTATATGCTACTAGCTTTTGACCGTGTCTTCGCCCGCATGGAGTTCGAAATATTTCCTATTTTCCTTGGTCACGGCATCACACGTGAACGGCCGGCCCAATTTTGCTATTTCTTTTTTTGTTGTGTTTTGTTATTGTCAGTAGAAGGTTCTTATGAAAGAAAAAAATAAGAAAGTTGCGCGTAACATTAGAAAATTTAAGAAAACTTAACGACCATATTAACTTTTCTAATATTATACCAATGCGAATTCAATATTCATTGTTAAGACAGGACAACGTCTGTCAGGTCAGTTAGTATTATATTTATTCGCCAATTTTCATGGTAATCGGCCAAACGGTGTTGCGAGTTTATAAATCTTACATATACCAACATCAATATTTATAAATAGGTATGGAACATGATGAAGTCATAACTCCTGTGAGTAGGCGGTAGTGGGCGTGCGTGATACTCGTAAATTATCACGCCTCGTGTAGTCCTCTAGTTACGAGAAGGCTGGCACCGAAGAATTTAATACACCAAAAGGCTGGAAGGGAAATGAAGGCTGAAAGATGAAAAGGTGTAGGCTAAGTGAGATGTTGACAAAGCATGAATTGGACTTTGAAAGCACAATAAAATGTACGATTTATATTATCAAGGGCAGGCAAGCATAACAAAGTAAAAATAAAAGTAACTGCCTTGGAAGTTAAGCCTTAACCTACTATTTCAAATCGTCATTCAGGTCCTACCTGAAAGATGATTTGGAATAGTAGATGCCCATGAATGCTTGAAAAGACGGCTGAAAGAGTTACATGTAATTTTTACGAATAAGTTATTGCGTGGGTTTCTGAATAGAGCACGTAGTACTACGTCATGTCAAAAGTTATTTTCGAATAAATTGCCCTTAACCCACACGTTTATAAGCGAGGGCAACTTATATAGGTAAGTACAGCATCGAGAAAAGTAGATGCTATTTCAACAATAGGTACTGACGTAAAAACTCCATATAACAGCAAAAATCCGAAAGAAAAATATTTTGGGTCCTCTCAAATAACTCAAGTACGGTGTCAAACGACAAAAGCACGTGCGTTGACAAAAATACCTTATAGCGCATCGTCTTGACGCGTAACGAGCCGACAAATCAGAGGCCGCGTCGCGCCGAACGGCTATCAAATTAAAATTAAACCGAGCGCTGTGATTGGTCGGCTGACGGTGTGCGCGACTGCGCAGAGTGGGGGTCGCGATCAATACGAGACGCGTTACGTAACCGAGGCAGTCGCCGCCTTAACAGACAACACCCTTTCGTGCTATTATCTAACCTATTTACTGGTTCGTAGAGGTTTTTTTCGCGTTCTGATCTTTCTCAGGTTCTCGGCGCCATTCCTCTCTCTATACATTCGACACAAGTTTAGGGAGTTACGTTTCCGGCGACGATCAGTTTACATTGTAGCTTTACAGAATTAGTTGTGAGAATTTTCTGATACAAACTTTGCAATGGAAGATTCAAATTAGAGGATTTTACAGGCTTTCGTTTTACTTGTATTTCGAATTGTTTGCTCAAATTACGAAATGCTATTTTTGTCCTTCATTGTTTGTCGTCAAATTTAAGCAATACTGTCGTTGTAATATTAATTTCAGCTTCAATTAGCATAAAATTCCCGTCTTTACTAAAGTTATTGTTTTGTCTATCAAAATACCCTGAAATCAAACCCTTTCAAAATTATACTCGTGGGAAACCCAAGCTGCATGATCCTTTATTTACGTTCGTATGAGGGTAGCTGCATATTACGAACAATTTACGATCAGGCACACCCCTTTCATATCAATTATTAAATCTAAACGTGCGATCTGCGATACACAGCGCCACCTGGCGATTGGGACATGCATTATACAGAAGGTGAATATATCGAATGTCAAAGCATTTGTCATACAGAATCGAATTTCAATTCCGTATCCAATTTTTATCGGGAAATAAGATTTCACTACATAAAAGAAGAAATAACATCGTCTGTCTTTGAAAGATACTTATATCTAGTACCTAACATTGTTCATTGATTGTATTGTGATCCAATTCATATCTTCTATCTATATAAATAATAGTTTAAAAAACTAAAAAACACGCTTTAGAAACCAAACTAAAAAAGGAGAAAATAATTTAAGTAATTTAATTAAAAAGCGTGGGATGCTTGACATTAATTGATTATAAAAATACCTCAAAAAGCACCCACGCTTTTTAATTGAATTAAATTATTTTCTCCCTTTTTAGTTTGGTTTATTATTAGTATTATTTATTTTCTATTTTTTACTTCTGCTAACTACAAAAGCGTGATTTTTTTTTCCTTTTTTTCTATTTTTTTTTAGATTATTGAATTGTCATCGGTCCTCCATAAGTTTACAAAGTTTAAATGAAATCTGACCGTTTCCTAATCTGACCGTGACCTAAGGAGTCTGTTACAAGCGTGTAAAAAGTCCTGACTGACTGACTGACTCATCAACGCCCAGCCCAAACCCTTGGTTGGACCTACAAAGCTGAAATTTTGCACAGAGGTTCCCTTTATAAAGTAGACAAGGAATAAGGAAGGATTTTGCGAAATTTAACCCCTAAGGGTGTTAAATAGGGGATGGAGGTTCCGCGCGGGCGAAGCCGCTGGCAAAAGCTAGTTGGACATATTAATCAAGCTAGAGGCTTGGTTGCGGTGGCTTGAGGCAATGATGTTTGGAAAACTTACTCTGTTAGAAGAAGGTTGGTACACTTTAATTACCCATACAATTAAAGGAAACTGATCTCTAATAGTAATTAGGAGGTATGATTATTACAGGTTATGTGTATTTATTTATTTATACGCCGACGACATTGACATACTTACTTAAGTGCACCAAAATTTTATAATAAAAATATACACTTCTCACAAAAATTAAGGGAGCAAAAAAACAATCCAAATTTTTGGTTGATTTTCAACGGGCTGTATCTTGATGAAAAATGGTCGTACAGCCCAGTAAAATAAAAGTAAAATTGATACAAATTGTGAGCTTTACAGAGCAAACATTTTGCTCCTTTATTTTATTCGAAAATTAAATTGAGTGGGATAAAAAAAACGGCTTGCTGGATTAAATTGAAACTGTAGAGTTTTTTTTTGGGTATATTGATCTGTAAAAGGCACACTTATAGTGATTTATTATTTTTGATCGGGCTCTTGATTTAAAAAAATAATACGAAGAACCCTTTTTTTGTTGTTTTTTCCAATTCAAGTAATGATTTAAAAATATAAATAATATCTCAGCAGCGAAAAGTGCTCGTATCGAAGTCTTTAAAAAAAGAAATTGGAGCTGAATAAACAAGGCATCAGGTCCATATATGGAGGTTAAGTAAAAATAAAAGCAAGTCCGTAGACCAATAAAAAAACCAAAAAAAAACGATGTTTTTTTTTGTCAGTATTATTCGAACGATTACTAATTACAACAAAAAACATTCTAAAAAATAAATTCAAGTTCCCATCCAAAAACTAGACACTTTGGAGCTATAATTAACTTTTTTAAATTTGATGTACGACCATTTTTCTTCAAGATACAGCCCGGTGAATATCGACCAGAAATTTGATTTTTTTTTGCTCCCTTAATTTTTGTGCGAAGTGTACATATATATAAATTAAATATGATATACAGTAGAATCTCACTAATCCGGAACTTCAATCCGCCCACGCCTCCCTCGCCGCAAGTTGCAAAAAAATAGACCTTAATCAAGGATTATTTTAAAACTGTGTAATTATTTAGTTGTGAGATAGGTTACAGTGAAAAAAATAATACGTTTACAACATTGATACAAGTATATCATATTCTCTTTATGAAATTCTTTATTTTATTTATTATGATTTTTCCTACATAATCCAATAATCCGGCACCCTCTGGTTTTTAATAGTGCCGGATTAGTGAGATTCTTCTGTACTTACAAAAAAAACATTTATTAAAGAACCTGTAATAATGATATAAATGTTAAACAAAACTACCTCTATAACACACGGACTCAGAAAATCTTCACCAAATCCTCAATAGTGGAAAATATATTCTATGAAAACGGTACCCTTTGAAAAATGCGCGGTCATGCTCGTTCAGAGGCTTAACTCCGCAGTATTCAAATGGCCGTCTTCCATAAAGATTCGAGTGCCGATAGAAATCTTGAATAATACAATGTCTGAGTTTATACATTCTGGATTCATCCTCTCTGTTTAGTCAGTAACGTTTAATCTTGTGACTTTGTATTGTTTATTGGGACTATCTGATTTGTTACCTCGTTCTTGCGTAGTATAAGTAAATTCTTTGTTTGTATTTTTGCCATCTTTATAAACGACGTGGGTTGTTAACAAACTTTCCGTAGGAGTCAGTCACTCTTATAAATTTAAGTAATTAAAGAAAGTTCGTTTACGTAAACATATTTTGATACTGTTAAAATAAGTGAAATCTATACTTAGCTCTTGCATACACTGAATAGGATGACGGCAAGGAACTAAGCTGAAAATGACCTAGCACCTAACAAACCCTGGATCACTGTTAACTCCAAATTACCCTTACACGTCTACAAAAGCGGCTTTTATGTATTTTTTGCTCCCATCAACGTCAGGGTAATGAAGATTAATGACAAATGGACCTCCATGTTGAATAACAGAGTATTAATGTCCTGCCACCGTGTCCTGCATTATATCGTTTACATTTTTCTGCAAAAATACGTAATTGACTATGATTTATTTTGGCGATTTATAAAAGTTATATCTGATAAATGATACGGCTGCGGCTGGGCGGTCAGGTTCGGTCATATACCTATTTTATGTGAAAAATATTGGTACTGATCATGAATCATGTTTGATAATGCATCTTTCTCAATTACCAAATTTATCCTTTTGCAATATAATATTAAGAGCTTTGTTCAAAATGCCATCCCGAAAATCTAGAAAAGAATGATTTTCTCCCAAGTGAAAACAGAACCTCTTCTAAATTACATAACCACACGGTTGTTCATCATGGCCGAGGGTTGTGACAGGTCAGACCAATACAGAATTGATCGCATTTTCTAGTAAAGATCTCACGGTCCCAATACAATTTAGATATCGGTCCCAAAGTAATTTAACCGATTTCTGGTACATTTAATCAGAATTTAGATCTGCGTACGTCTGAACCGCGCCCTAGTTTATACTTAGGGGTCGACGTTCTTTTTGATTGCGTTTAAATCTCAAGGCTTACTATTCCATCAACGACTATTTAAATTACAAGAATAGTTGGTCGCTGTAATTAACTCAAGACAATGTTTATGTTCTTTCTCCAGAATTAGCGTAACTAGTGACAGGTTATATGG
This sequence comes from Antitype chi, assembly GCA_947359405.1. Classification (NCBI taxonomy): domain Eukaryota; kingdom Metazoa; phylum Arthropoda; class Insecta; order Lepidoptera; family Noctuidae; genus Antitype; species Antitype chi. The sequence continues at coordinate 1,416,998 of OX375827.1, read as the reverse complement.
GTTCATATAAATATATTTTTTAATTTTATTTTTTTATTGACTAAGTATTTTTTTCATTTTATTCTCGTAATGTTTATATTACTTTGTCTATGTATGTATAGAATCAAGTCTATCCGACTAAACAGACAGCTGTGCTGCTGGGGAGTTTGTTGCGCCACTTCTTCTTTCCAGCTAAAGCATTAGGAAGTGGTGAAGGGTGGGCGTTTTGGGGGACTGTCTTATGTATTTTGACGTTCGAAAAGTGCTGATTCTCAGCCTAATTTGAATAAATGACTTTTGATTTGATTTGTTGGTACATATATTCTATTTTTCTATCATTTGGGGCACGGCAGTGCCCTCGCCAAGTCGAGCTCATGATTTATTTTAATGGAACGGGTAGATTTGAATTGGTATTTTGGACTTTGATGCTATCTGTTTTTTGAGATATTTGAATTACTTGGGTGCCCCTTGTTATTTTTAGAAATGAAAATGTTCAAATTGGTTTTCACAAACATGCTGAGCATGTTGAATTTTTCCTCACGAAGACTCAGAAAGATCCCTAAGAATAGTCTCCTTGAATATTTGCCTAAAATAGGTCGCTAGCACGTTTAGCATTCTCACAAAAAATCTCTTACGAAGGCCCTAGGCGACACCCATTTAGCTTGAAATGATTCATTTTTATTGCACCAGTAGGTATCCATATAATCACCCTGACTTAATGTATTTGCTTGTGTAACGCTCCGTTCTATTTATGGAAATGAGGGGGAATTACTTTTTTCTTTAAGTGTATTTCTAGGTCGTGACACGGTTCGTTAACTAACTTTATTGTTATGCTTCATAATTTCTTTCATTCTTGTTATTTTTAGTTAGTGTTTTTTCTCTTTGAGAGCGACTTTTTGTGAATCAATTGGTTTAACTTGGTAATGAGTCCTTTTTTCAACACACTTAGCGCATTTGTGGAATATAGACGTTCGGATTCATGTAAAGGAAACATGTTTGGTCATAGACTATAATGCTGTTAATGTCCATAGCTGCATATTTTAAGACTCCATGTTCTAACAAATATTTTTCTTGTTACAGGTAAGTGTTAACACTCCTAAATCTTCATCATCACCACGTAATGCCACACCACGGTAGGTGAACCACAAGCTCTTAAGTCGTAAAGGCAGTTTAACCTGTACTTCAGAGACGTACTCAACCCTGACACGGTGGGAGCCAATTACGGCTGTCTGTGACGATGCTCTAAACATTTCAAGTGCTGTTTGCCGAGGCCCCCGATGGGAGTTTTGAAGACCAGAACTGCTTAGATGATGTTTTGCAAAGCATTTTATGTTATACTCAGCTTTAAGTTTGTTTTGATGGTGCCATAAAATCTTGGTCTTATAGTAAGTAAAAAAAACCGTCATAAACAAATGGTAAACAGAGTCAGTATAATATAATGGGAAAAGTTCATAGTTTGAAAACTCGAAATGAATACAGTTTGGAAAATAGAAGCAATGGTTACATTGATTCAGCTGCATAGATAGGTTTCCTATTGGTTTTATTAGGAATCTTTGTTTGGCTACATGCCCTGAGTGGAATTGGAATGTAATTTACTGTCAGTGATAAGAACCAAGTTTTAGAGTTGCATTTCGAAATTGTATCTTCATTTTATAGACGACACAAACCTACTTAACTTATTGTCAAATCAAAACCGGTAAACAAGATAGATGTTTTCTATGTTATAGAAACGTGAAGAATATTTTCTACATTTTCGATTACGTCATCCTTGCTAAAAATATGTTTCATTCATCTCCATAAAAGACATCCGTTGTTATCAGCAACCGTCGGTATAATTTCCGACGACAGACGAGAGACTAATAAACACACCGAGACAATAAACCGACGCAAATAACTATGTAGGCAGATACCATTTAATCTGGTTATCACCCAATTGGTCTCGGTCCGAAAACTGTAATGGGTTTTTTTTTTTTTTTTTTTTTTCAGGGTGGGAAATCATCAAATGACTTCTCCCGCTCTGGGCGGAGCAGGAGGGCGTGTCAGACTTTTACTGACTAAAACCCACCCGTGTTCCCTCAGTTGCCCGTGTGCCAGGGGCGACGGTATCTCTTTCGAACAACCCGCACCCCTGGCAGGCATCGGCCCTTGCGGACCCCACCAGTCCGGCGCACCAGGACACATGGCACGCCGTGACCACCCCAGGAACCAAGTAGCACAAGGGCCCCAGACTACCCTGGCACCCTTGGCTCCCTTGGCCCCCTGCGACGGGTCAGCACAGTGGCCCCGCCGCCTACCACTTCTCGGCCGCAGGGGATAGGGAGAGCGGCCAACGCTATACCGACACTCCTCTTCCCCTGCGGCCCCACCGCGTCCGCCATCAAACGGTGGCGGCCCCGTCCAGGCCACGGAAGGGAAGAGCGCTACTCAAAAGTACCGGCACTCCTCCTCCGCCGCAGCCTGTAACCCTCAGCCGCGATGCCTCCCATTCGACATCGCGGCCCGCCTCAGTTGCGGTGCACCTCACCGCAACCTACTTTTTGGCCGCTACGTCGTCGGCTTGGAGACCAAAGCCCTGACGAGCGGCCCCACCTTTGGGTTCCTCTTCGCTTCACCGTGGGAGCGGACCACGGCTACTGAGCCCCCCCGCAACGACAATGCGGGAACCCACTGGGGGGGAAACTGTAATGGGTTACGCAATAAATTGATGAAGTTGGGATGTAGTCAAAGTGGCTCGCTTACTCAGTGGACTCGATAATTTGTTGACTTCAAAAGCTATATTTAAACTGTAATGTAAGTAAAGTTTCTAGCACAAAATAGTTCTCCTTGTCTCTTGTACGCCATTTCGTTCTTTGTTCTGAACTATGCTTCAGCCTTCACAGTGCAGTTCAGTGCACAGACTCTGGCAATTTTAGTGCAAGATAACTTTTAATTTAATTGCAGTAATTTCGTAAAAGCGGAGTAAGCTTTCCCCGGTATTTGTTTTCTCAGAGGAGTGTACTAGTGCTAGAATAAATAGTAATAATGAAGCACTTTCAAAATTAAAATCTCTGCTCTGATATATTACGTTTGTTAATCGAAATGATGACGTGAACGTTAAATTAACTGCACACAGGAATATTTGCATCACAAACAAAGCGTTGCTTAAAACTACCAAATGTATCTTCCATAATTCAAAGATTTAGGTAAATGGTTGAATAATATTTATATTTCGGACAGAGAAACTTCTCGTAATTTTTTAAGCTGGGATCTTGCTTACTACTAGGTATTGACTAATGTTGAAAGTTGCTGCCAAGTCTGGACCTTATTGTCTTGTTTTTGTACAAAGTCACTCTAAAATTTACTTAGACGATTTGCTATTGTGCCTTGATTCCTATCAAACTTCATCGGTGTCTTACATTTGTGAAAATTACAGCATAATGAGGAACTGAAAGTAATTGCAAATGATGAGCTAGAGATCTAAAGTGTATTAGTGTTGTTTTCATTCCAGTAAAAACATAACGAAATCTCAGCGTAAATAAACAAATGTAAGCTTACCCACATTGCCATACATTATTTTCATATGAGTGGCTTGCTACGCTCAAACTATTATATATTTCATTAACGTGACTAAAAGTTAATTATCACTATAAATTCCATCAAAAAGAAAAATATTTAAACAGCGCTCTATTCTAAAATGCTAAACACTACAACATTCTGCCATTACCCACCTAGTTAGAAACTGTACCGGTCCCCTGAAACTTTATTAAATTTGAACGCAGCGGGTACATTATATAAACCACACGTTGCTCGCCGACTTGCATGCAATTTAGTCGCTTCCCGGTGTGCGAAAGTTCTCACGTTTGTTCCATCGACCTTGCGGGTAGTCAGAAATTGTGAAGCTTTGTTCGGCCTTAATGCAGGTACTAGGTAGGTATACCCGCTACTGTTGGAGTTACGGCAGCAACAGTTAATTAAGTCTTTTGTGATCGACACATTTGTGGCTAGTGGCGCGATTGCTTCTGGATGGCGGCTTATAGGTTTGACGTTTATTGTTGTTGTTGATTGAAATCGGATGATTAATTAAAATAACGTGCCTTTAACGATATTTTGTAAAAAATAGTTTTCCTGAAGTTATAATAAATTATTAGTAAACCTTTAAAAATGCTTTATCAACACCAGATTTATTAGTGTGGTATATGGCTATACCGGATAGGCAGTAATTAACTAGAACTAGAACTAAGAGTCTTATATTATTTTGTAGTGCTTAATTACAAACTTTTGCTTAGATTTTGAACACTAAAATCTGCCTTCTCCATCTTATTGTATAAAAAAGAGGAAAAAGAAAACTAATAAAAAATGTAGTTTCGTATCTAAGTAGCGTACGATCTAGTTACATTAAAGTTTATTTACGTAGAAATTTTCTCGCCGGGCGAAGTAGCCAATCCGCTTTAAGTTCGCAACTTTCCATAAGCCGGGACGAAGAGGTGGTGCAGACTTCGTAACGAAGTAGATATTTTTTAAATTAGATTCTGTGCTAAAGGTTGGGAATTCTCAGTGGATTAAGGTCCGGGTTATCATCAGCTGTATTGCGATTGACGTACTTGGACGATGTTGTTATGTTTGTGGTAACTTTTTCGTAGAAAACAGAAATTCTTTCATATAAATTTATCTCACTCACTTGTTTCCTTATAAAGAAAGGAAAGCCAAGTCACTGCCAGCTGAGTAAAACTGATTACAAGGGTAGCCTCTGAGATGCTTTCGTAATCAGTTTTCCTTACCTAGTAGACTTACGATTTGTCCTAGCTGGAAGAAATTTGCTACGTGTGGAGGTTTTCTATATCAGGCCGTTTATGTATTTAGAGAACATAAATTTGTGCCTTCACAAATTAACCTTACCTATGGAAGTCTATTTCTCGATTCGATTTCTAAAATATCGAGAAAACTAAAACGATTTGGGCGTTTTCTTATACGAGATACAAATCCTGATAATTACCACGCAATGTTAACGGGTTGGTTCTACCAATAACCCGCACACCAGTAACGATCAGTTCAAATTAAAGTAACAAACACTTTCATTTATATTAACTCCTCGACACCAGCCGTCTAAGTAGTCAAGATACGACTCGTAATTACGACTTGAGGCATTTTAAGGACTCGTAAAACCAGACATTGTGACCGAAGCAACCTCAACATTTTATTAGGCCTTTGTACAGGCAGTTATTATGAATGATAATTATTTCATCTGCCATAAACGCACCCTGGGAGCTTTTCTCAGAAATATTTCACGACATTTTATTTGCTACATTTTCTGAAGTTTAGATCTTAATTTTCACTTTTTTTTGATATAGATAACGTTGTTATGTTATGTAGTTGTAGAATGTTATGGCTTTGTCCTATTGATTTAGGTGTAAAAGATAAAACATAAAACGTATTAACTTCTCTGTAAAAGTCAGTTAGCGATGCGAAACGCCGCGAAGATAAAGTTACACACGTATACATACATACATTACGTAATACTAGTATCCTCTCGAGTTTCTGTTTAGATGGACGCTGCAGGTTTAATTAAAAATTAATATTTGTATTCAATGCAGACGTACACGAGAAAAGTAAATCTAGACTGCAAACTGAAAATGTAATTAAATAAGTTTTTGTATCATGCATGTTGAAAGCTGGTCACCGATCGTATTTCCTCCTTTATCTCAAAACCATGGTACGATAGTTCAAAACAATTTCATAGTAATAATGATATTACTATCAAAGTTGTTCTTCGAACCACACGAGAGAGGCATGATCAATATCTACCAGTTAACGACGAAACTCTTGTTTCTCCTTGTGTAACGGTAGCAGCACTCTAGGGTTTGGATCTAGGCCAATTTGTTAGCACTTTGTACTCGCTTTATAATTTTCCAGTAACGAAAGTAGTTGTAATTTATAGCTTGCAACTAATTTTATCGTGTCCATGCTGAGAATTTAATTGTACAGTGTTGTTGCTTTTGGTCTCCGTAATTGCGAATCGTTTTGGCTTTGGCAGTTATTTTGCTGTTTCGGTGCATCCACACCAAAGTTTCTTCTTGTGGAGCAACGTTTACAAGTGTTGCTGGACAACAACGGATGACAAAAATGTATAGTAAAAGTCGTAAAAATTATAGAAAGTTACTAAATGTTATCATGTTGCATTCTGTTGTCTGTTTCTCCACAAAAAGTAACTGCGGTGTGGATGCACCATAATAATAGATACGGTTTTTTTTCTGCTTTATTAGTTATGTGGGTAGTTTTGACTTTACTGCTGCTTTTGTATCTTGGGAGATGGTAATTAGGTGCATTCATTTGAAACGTCACTCAAAACTAGCATTACTTAAAACTATTTAAGTACTTAATGCTAGTCTTGAGTGAGGTTCTGTAATGCCCTAGGCTTATACCTTAAAGTTGTGTTAGATTTTCATTGGATTCTATCTTTTTTTAAGCCTAAACGATATCTACAAACCGCCATCTAAGTTAATAATTACATTTCTAACTTTAATATGTTTGAAGTTATTAATAAAATTTGTTTAATTTGCTCCAATTTAGGTGTGATTTATTTTATACCTTTATTAGAACCTATTACAATGGTAGTTTACGATGTAAATAACTTGACCAAATATTGTAAATTCTAATTAAGGTAATTGCTATTAGGTACCTAATTTACTTTAGCTGTTAATTTTCTAAAATACGATCAGGTTATTTTTTTAATATTCTTTACCTACCGCTCTTTGTTCATATAACGCAGACCTGATGAATAGTTCTGGCTATGCTTTTTCCCATTTCTTAACTTACTATATCAACCATCTTTTTTCCTTCCGTAATTGCTTCTATTACTCTCGGTTCAGCGAGCGGCCGTTCTTCATTTCGCCTAGAAATATATACTTCGTTTTGTTTTTAATTAGTTCTTGCCTCAAACGTCGTGCCTTTTAAAATATCGCGAGTTTTTTCTCTAAGGCTCAAGCTTCTTTATTTATTGTAGGTCACATTTCATTGGGGGCTGTTAAATAATGTCTTCTTTCTGTGTTATTTTTATCACATTCCAAATTCCATTGTCAATTTAATTCTCCTTTTACATTTGCTATTTAACTGCTTCTTTGTGCTAAACAGCTTACATTTTCCTGAGTTTCTGGTGCAAAACACAGCGTCCTTTGAAACAAAAGTGTAGCAAATAAGCACACTATCACTCACCCCTCCTTTACGTTCCTCACACGCCACCATAAAACTGACGACGCTTACATAATTCCAAGTAGTGTCGCCATTTTGTTCTTAGCTCTGATTCTCGGCGCTATGTGCTGTGACGTCATGATTCCTCTTCATTAGCTACCATTGTGTAATTACGTCACGATCCTCATGCATATCAGCTACATAGCAACATTCCGCAGTGTTGAGCAGAACTGCTAAATTATTCGCCGCATTACTGATGACTCTGTGAAATTGATGATGTTGCTGCACTTAAAATAGGTCAAATATGTGCCATGATTTATGTAAAATTTTGTTTGAATGTGTGCTGTTAAGTTGGCAAGAATTCTTGTAGTAGTGAAAAATTATGCTATAAAACAGCCCGCATTTTAAACAAAGACTTGGTACTAAAGAAATGTAGTTTCATAACTTCACCTGGTTTTATTTTCGTTTTTCGCTTTTGTCTTCATGCACGCGGTTTGGAGGAAATTAAAAATTCTACTTTGAAAGCGTAAAATATGAGTAGATACTCAATATTTTCCTCAGTATATTTCATACTACTAAAAGGAGATGCCGACCCAAAAAGTTATTTCATTATTTTGAACCCCTGTTGCCATAAAATGTTGGCGTGATGTCTCTCCCTTACCTAGCGTGATATTCCCTGCGAGAGGAAGCCTGTATACATCTTTTGGATTATAAATATTACGAGATATTGTCCATGATGGCTGCCATATCCGCCAATAGCACACCATTCAACCGTACATTTTGTGTCACGCAATGTTTGATAGAAAAAGTTGGAGCCATTCGATGTTCCAAATAGTTCCCGAATGTTTCAGGAATGTAGGCTATTGATTTTGCAATATAACTTTGGGTGTGAAAATAACTCCCATGAAATATGCGTGGCAGCATTACATACATATTTTATTCATCAAAGGATATGATGTAACAGAAATTCACATTGAATAGTAGTACATCAGAATCAATAAAAGCAACATGTACATGACATCGATGGATCAATACCGAATCCGATCGGATAGCTGAACAATGTCAGTTGAAGCCCTAACAAGTTCATTATGCAATGCCAACAGAGGATTAAATGCACGGTCACACATAACCTACGTGCATGCTCGGCATTTGCTTTGGCAATGTAAAATACGCTACAGTGGCAGAAATTTGAGATGTTTCATTAACTCTGTCCGCTGACGCTGTATCTACCGACATGATTGATATTTATGAAGCGTGGGGAATGTGTATTGCAAAATTAATTAAGGAACGTCCGTACGCAAAATACGCGCTTTGACGTGAAGTTGCGGACACCAGCCCGTATTACCTATTACCTAATTAAGGAAGCTATTAGTGTGTAAATAAATGAACTGAATGATGACGTTGGTAATTTTAAAGTTACTATATGTGATTGGGATTTAAAAGCGTACAATAATTATATAACAATGAGTGTACTAATCCACTAGTAGCAAGAAATATTGTACAATTAACAGGCAGTAAAGTTGCATTATACTTAGCTATTAAGCAAAGTGGTGTTAGTACGGTACTAGAACAAAGATGTTATATCTTTATTAGCAAGCGTAGAACGTGTGTGCTGCTTCAGTGCTAATTAGAGAAAGGTCAACGGTGTACTTAATTAGAGAAAAGGTGCTTGTTGGTTTATATAATATCTATTATACCCATAGTCATATTGAGAATTGTGTTACAATAGTATCACTATTGTAATACAATTTGCGATAGCCGAAGCGCCGCGCCGTTGAGGCAAAACATAACTATGTTATAATTTAATGTTACATCTTTCATACCATGCGTGTATACTATCGGCCTTATTCATAAAAAGTTAACGAACATCTAAACAGTTGCTAATGTCTGGTTTTCAAAGAGAAACCAGACATTAGCAACTGTTTAGTTGGTCGATAACTTTTTATGAATATGGCCGTATATGTTTTAGACAAATAAATGATCTCAATCCAATTCACAATATCCTTGCCACTGGAATATTTATTGGTTACTTACAAAACGCTGAGACTTTCAATTAATTCTCCAATTTCCGTTGTTCACCCAGCTTTGTTATAGATTTTCAGTACTCTAGCTGTGAGCCGGAAATTAAACAAACCTAGCTTCTATATATTTACAGCTTTAGCTTGTATTTCATGATTCATCTCATTAGACGCTAATACCAGGCATTCATCAGCCGCTCGGCTCTCTCATTAGGTCCCGTCGCTCCCTCGTGTCCGTACGTCCCATATAAAACATGTCATGTAGGTATGTGTTTGTAGCTGTGATTATCAGTTTGGCTTTGGCAGCAATTTCGGCATCTGAAATTGTGGAAGCTGTGTGTGCATTTGTTACTTTTGACACTTTATGCATGCTTGCAACTTTTTTGTGTTTTTCAATATCGAGTTTTTCGGGTTTCTTTATCAGATTCCAAAGGGATTCCTGAAATAGCTATGTAAATTCAAACAAATTTTGTAAAACCAGGAATTTCAGTATTTCTGAATCGAATACAACAGTAAAGCCTGAGATTTTAATTTGCATCTCATCTCGTACATATTTCATCCCATTTGCAGCTAATGCTTGCCATTCATAGCTCTACTCGGGGCACTCATTAGCCGTCGTCGCTTTATTTTGATATGAAACGATGTCCTTTGGAATGTTGCTGGAGTTTATTTAAATCTTTTTTTAAATATTATAAAATTTTAGCTAACATAGAGATGAGACCATAACATGCTAGGAGAGATGCAGAGATGAGTTAAAAATCTCTGCATCTTTGGCCTCTGTTACAACAACTTTTATGTCAGAAATCCTAAAGATCCTTTTTTTTTGGGGGGGAAATCATCAAATAACTTCGCCCGCTCTCGCGTGTCAGACTTTTACTGACTAAAACCCACCCGTGTTCCCTCAGTTGCCTGTGTGCCAGGGGCCGCGGTATCTCTTTCGAACAACCCGCACCCCTGGCAGACATCGGCCCTTGCGGACCCCACCAGTTGGTGCTGACATCTCTTTGGAGGTGACGGCTAACCATTCACTCTCGCTCCGTACCATGGCCTGGACCAGGGCCGGACGCGAGAGATCGCCGCCGCCGATCGCCTCCACGAGGACACGGCGGTGCTCCGCCCAAGCCGGGCAGACCTCCACCGTATGCTCCACCGTGTCCTCAGGGCGATCTTCGCAATGGAAACACCCGGGCGTTTCCTCCCGCCTTATGCGAAACAGGAACCTCCCGAAACTACCGTGTCCGGTGAGGATCTGCGTCAGGCGGAAGGTGAGGACGCCATGCCGCCTCTCAAGCCACTCCTCAAAGAGGGGACTTACCGCCGCTGTCGTGGCGTGCCCACTGGGTTGCGACAATTGCACTCTCCATGTCGCCATGAGATCCCGCTGGACCTCTGTCCGCTGCGCCGCGATTTGTCGCGGTAGCGGAGTAACGCCCCGGCGATCCTAAAGATCCTTAAATTCCTTTTAACGTAACATACCATCACTTCTATATGCTCAGAGGGGGAGGACTGCACTACAGTACATCCACCTTGCAAAAAATATTCTTGTCTCCTGAGAGTAGCTTGATGTGCTGTTGTCTGTAAATTGTCGAATGGTGGAGTAATACTCTCCCGTACATGGAAAAAATGTAGACTAGATTAACCTTAATAAACCTTAAAAAAATCAGCTGTTCCATACATTTTGACCGCGTAGGTATTATTGCACTTTCCTATGAAGCAGCAGATTTTTTTTCTTCGCGGGGGGTCTAAAATGGTATGCTGAATTCATGGTTACAGTTTGCGCACTGAATAAAAACTTTGCCTGTATAGTGAATGTGCGTTGTGTGGTATTTTTTTTACCAATTTTACGTTACATAACCCGCAAATTTTTATTTTATGGGCTACTTATAAAAACTTTAATAAGTTAAGTACTCACCTTATCAGGAAATTCTAAGTTATGTTCAATCTTTTCCAATAAATGCCACACTGAAGATTTATATAACCTATATCTTCGAAAAAAAAAACAGTTTCATCAAAAATTTCGAAGTAGTTTGGTCGTTTTCGATGAATGTATTTTTGGTCTACGGCTGTTATTTACTTCGAATATAGTAGAAACAGTTTCAAAATTTTCAACAAATTCAAATTTATATCACTATCCATGTTCGTTGCTTGAGAGATCACACGTATATACGTGAAGGGTTTATTTATGGGCCCACATTTCGACCACCTAAATTAAGGGGACCTTTTAACGTTTAACTGACCCCTTACTGTTGGTGAAACAGAAACCACCGTCACACACCCCCTTAACCAGTCTTAGGGGATCCTATAAACTTAGGGGATGCCGGTGAAACGGGCATGAGACTTTTTACATTTCGCCATTTATTCCTAGACAAATTTGCAGTACGTAGGTATACTGCAAATGTAGCTAAGGGTGCTTCTTCCTATTTTTGTTTAATACAAGGCATTCATCGCCCCCACACTCGTCTACTCATTACTCCCCTTCGGTTTACACGTCGGTCGCATGACGCATATAACGCGACACGACTCTTCGTCCCCTGGGGTGTACTGGTTGCTGAAGTGACAATGCGTTTGTGGTGTCATCCTCGTGTCTTAATGCTTCCTGTGTGTTTTTGTAACTGTTATGTAGGTATGAATATTGTAATAGATGTTTTTAATAAAATAGTACTTCAATCATATCAAGAGAGTAAATGTCAATCATTGTGGCGAACCTGACGGTTTGCTGATATCTAGATAGACTAGACTAGATTCGACTACTATGTAGGCTCAAAAGCACCTTTTTGATCCTATTTAGCCACTGCTAAATAGGATCGAAAGGATGCTTTTGAGTTTTGAGTAGGGGCCATTGCTTGTTTAAAACGACTAGGTTTGTAGCTTAAAGGTATACTCCGTAAATAAGTATGCAATCTTTATTGCTTGCATTATGATCGTTGCATAACTTTTAACACAAATCCAGTAAATAATATTGCATGGCTCGAACTTTATTAAAGTGAAAGAATGAGCTAACCGCTATTTTGAGAACGTTGGCTGTATATTCTTCAGCATGTTTCCCTCTACCATATATCTAGCCATTTCTATCCTCAACATTGATTAGCTTAATTTGAACCTCGTCTCTAAAGCTTCGGGCTCGTGTAATCACGGTATAGTTTAATTACCTCATTAATTATGTTTATCGCTCATAATACCATTATCACGACCACTATTAATCAGTTTAAGTTATATCTCCCTTAGGACGATACTCCTCTCTCCTACAGTACCTATTTAACTATTAATATTAGCCGGAACTGTCTCATCTGATATGAGTGATCCCTTGTCAAGTCGACTTAAAAACATCTTCGCATCATGACGCCATGATATATTGTGACAGCGAGATTCTGTGAACGTAAGCAGATTCACGTATTATGTTAATATAAGCGTTGACGGCGAAGAAATATTCGCTAAAAGCTATTTTTTAAGTATTTTTTTACCTTTCTTTAGTTATGACTTTAACGTTACATAGAACATATAAGTAGACTCAAATAGAATCGAAAGGACTCTTAGATTATAATACGAAACGAAGATTAATGGTCTCGGCAAGATAAGAAAATAGCCAAAAACGCAGATAAAATCCTAGAATATCGATTGCCAAAAAAATACTTCCCTCGTATAAAAAGCTCCTATCAAAAAACCATGACATCAAAAGGACACTTCCACCATAAGCACCGGCCCATCCATTACAATAAAATCAATAGAACCATCATCATCATTTACGACCAGGCGCAGAACAATAAAAATGGTCACATAACGACCAGATAAAGGAGCTTCAATAAAACTGTATGCTATTAAACAACACTTGTCTTCAGATACACCTACGCTTATCTTAAGAATACATGTGTTGCTGGTTGTAAAAGTTGGATATGAGGTAGTTTGAGGATGTTCACTCGGCAGCTGAGCATTCGCTCTTAGAAATTTTACTAGTCTTGGTGTTCCAATTGATGAAATTCTTTCTGACTTTGTAACCTTTGTTACTGAAGGCTGGTTAAGGACTGTATACAATTTCAGGTGCTGGTAGTACTTTAAGTTATTCTTGATTTTCATCCTTATCATTTAAAGCTCGATTTCACCCTCTGCTGAGCTTAGGATACTCTCTTAAATCGTGCGAGTACTCCTATTAAGGCGAAGATTTCTTGAAAAGGTCAAAAAGGTGGTTTTTAAAGCAGTTTATCCCTTCAATAACAGTCATAATTAAATATATACCATAAAATTTCAAATGCCTAACTGCATTCAGTGCTGGATTATTTATGATTAAATCTAATTAAACATCTAATTTTATACGATTTTATTTGCATTTTTAGGTCATAAGCTTGCTCATTTATTATTCGAATTTATCACAACAGATTTTGACCCGTATTCGATTGCAATAATAACTATTATCGCTCATAACGACACTATTTAAAGTTAACACGGCCTTAACATGGTTTTATTAGCTTCACCTGTATATTTGTAAGCATGTTTGTTTGTAACCGACTCCTTTTGACCCACTTCAAATGGTCAGATATCATTTAAACTTTGAAGACGTAGCGACGATCAAAAATTAAAAACTGAAAATTCACGCTTTTGTAGTTAGCAGAACTAAAAAATATAAAATAAATAATAGATATAAAAATAAAATAAACACGCCTTAAATACCAAACTAAAAAGTAGAAAATAATTTCTAATAAGCATGGGGTGCTTGATATTAATTGATTATAAAAATACCTCAAAGAGCACCCCACGCTTTTTTTAAATTAGTTTCTGCTTTTTAGTTTGGTTTTTAAAGCGTGTTTTTTTAGATTTTTAATCTATTATTTATTTCTCTTTACTTTTACAATATTTTTGGCTTTTCTTAGGTGTGGCGCTAATCTTTTTTTGTTTTTTTGTTTTTCTTATGTTGATTTATCAGTCTAAGACGTTATAAAAAATTAGTGCAGCTGCTACAATCAACACTTTTCACACCACTTGATTTCCTAAAAATAAGCTCCATTCAGAAAATCGCTGCCTCACGTAATTTCACCAGTAAATAATCACTACCTTTGTTGCCGGAGAAAGAAAATGACTGACAATATATCTGAAGATAAGGAAGCAAGAAAACCGTATTATTTCTTGCTGTAGTGTACTTGAAAAGATAAAGATACAACCGTTGATATTTATGACGTGTATGAAACTAGGATACAGGACTTTTTCTTTACCAATAATTTGTTACGCCATGTATTTCTTATAGATATCAACTAACAAGCTCAGTTAATTGGTTAAATGCTGCCAAAACCAAATGTTGATTTGTTTCTTGAATTACTTCTGGATAAAGAACCTGCTGTTAAAATTATATTATGCTATCCATCCGCCTACTCTTGTCCAAAATTATTTAGAAAATGATGCAGTTTGCTTTCTTCCATTTATCTGATGTCATCGTAATATTCACCCGTATTTCTGACTATGCCATCTCTCATCGGGTTAATCCATCCATCTTTGGTTTGCCCTACTTTTTTCCATCTACATGTCAATACGAAAAACATACTCATCAAGAAACCAGAAGTCAGTTCCACTAATAAAACTACCCTCTATAGTGCACTTAACCTAGGAAGCCTCCCTCGGGAACCTTACTTATGTTCGAGGTGTTTTACGACTGCTGGTCTGCACTTAAGTTCATACCTCGTAATGGACCATGAATCCGTCGCTCCCGATGTATCTACACATAAACATTCAGTTCCAACTCCTTTTCAATATGTAATTTTGGTTCAGTGATTTAAAGCGACGTATCTTGGTTAGGCTTTGGTGGTAGAGAAGTTTTATTATTAAAATAGTTTTCACGAGTGGCAACTCCTAAATATACACCTGGCGTACCCTAGGCTTGTAACCCCGCTGCAACCTTGCGGACTAGCAGATATTTTACTGCAGCAGCTACTCTAGTTTTAACTCATACGAGACAATACAAATATTGAATAGTTGGAGTACTAATCAATAAAGGTCAAATCAATAATTAGCCTATACATAAATTAAAAAGCATCACAGAAAGACCGTTGCTGCTGTTGCGCAATAGAATCAAAATTCCAGTCAGGAGATAATAGATTGCAGATCATAGAAAAAGCAATCATTGCTGTGACCTAGTTTTCTTAATTGGAAAATGGAAGGTATCTTTTGCGATTGCAGTAAGAATAGCATAGCCGATGTGAACTTGTGGTAAACAGAGGAAAGAAAGTACATGGAATAACAGAAGGGAAAAGCAAATGTAGAGGAGCAGAAAATAGTATAATTAAAATGAGTTGGGTGAAAATTGCTACACTGACTACTCCGAATAGTGCGTCACCCTTAAGTTTAAGGTAGATTATGAACCAACTGAAGAAAAACGCAAATGTAAGTATGTAAGTAAGCAGCTGCAAAAGTTAACATGAGATGGAGTGTAGTATGAAAATGCCACTTAGTTTTGGAAGGATTGTAAAAAAGCGAACAGATAAAGATCTTAAAAACACAACGAAATTACGAAAACTTTTTGTCGCTGGTTGGTCCTGAATCCAAAATTTATGTGCTACGTTTCGGTGATCATGAAGAATTTAACGACAAACATTCAGCGGTTTGGGAAGATTCACGTTACATTAGGTGGCTCGTTAAAAATATAAAACATTCGTTTCAACCGACTTTGTTGGGTGAGATATGAATTTGATGTGGATTATTTTTATTTTTGTATTGTATTATATTCTACCCCTCATTATTATGATAGACTTAGGTCAAATTGAAACAAGGCTTTTCAATTTTTACGATGGTCACGGTGGCCCCGTGTACTAAATCACACAAAACACATAAAGTGTCCGTGTGAAGAATTTATAATTAAATTCTGTGTTTCTTTCTACGCCTACAGAGAGATAAGTATTCATAACCTACTTTTCCTTTTTTACAAATCTTTTCCTTCCGCAACTTGGCAAAGTTAAATATTTTACGGAAAAGTGTGAAATCCTTTAACATATTTTAAGTCCACGAAAAATGTTGACGGATCCGCAAATTTAAAATGAAAAATTTGCTCCGCAGAATTTGAAATGCCAGATTAATTAAGTTCATCTTAATATCTCCGCGGGTTCCGCTGAGCATGATTGGATTAGCGTTGTTTTAACACGAATATATATCGTAGAAACTGGGTAATTCTGTTTAACTAGGTTAATATGCGAGGACATGTACTTAGTACCGTTGAATAATAGATGCAATTAAGGAGAATTGTTAGCTTTGATATGTGCATAATTTATGGCTACTGCAAGCCCTTTAGTTGGATTATTTGATTGCAGTATAATGTTAATAGTATCAGTCACGCCACCAGTATATTGCTATATCTTCATCGAGTTATCAACTATAGCCATTTCTCTTACATGTTTTGCTCTTGTTCTTTTAGCGTCAAAAACCTAATGTTGTTTTATAAAATTGATGAGAGTCGATAGAAAGATAAGTACCTTAAGAATTTCTCCCTCGTCGCTGGCTGGTAAGTTAATAAGAAATTGATAAGATTACGTGTACGCCTTCTTAATCTAAAACCCAACGCTTGAAGCGTATATCCACACTAACAGCAATATTTATTTAGGGCAAGAACCAACCCAGAAAAATAGACTCTGTCGAATATGAAAAGTAATATATTTACATATTTTAAGACTCAGGTGCGAATGTTATATGTAACGTTGATTAAAATTGCTCATGTAATGTACACATTGAATTTACATGACGAAGGCTGAGATTGAAGGCTGGTGAAACTCTTTTACCAGCCTTCATAATTAATAACGTCGGTTCCTGAGTGGATGTGAGGGGAATTTATCACAAAATTCAGGTAGATAGAATTTTCTGCTAAAAAGTGTTCTTGAGGAAATTGATACTTTTCCTGGCGTATCGTCTGTCGCAACGCGTAATTTGAAACCTGTGAATTGTTTCAGGTCCTCATTAACCTTTTGAGCGCCAGGGTCACAAATACGTGACAAGCGAAAACTGTCCCTGAGCGCCAACGACACAAATATGTGACAAAAACAGCGGTACATTAAAACACGAAATAAACTATTTAAACATTACTTTAATGCCTATTTATTTATATACCTGTAAAATAGAAGGTCCAAAATTTATTTATTTCCATAAAACTAATTAAATTGCATTATAAATATTGAGAAATTTTACGTTAAAAAGAAAGAAATAAACTCTGAAAAAAGAATGTCCTCACACGCCAGAGTCATAACTGCGTGACCGCTAGGGATGTAGCGCATGTTGGATAATATCATTATTTCAAATCAAAGATCGATTCGAAACTTTCCTCTGGAATATATTATTTTAGATTTGTTACTAGGATAAAGCAGCATTAATTTTATAAAACCAGTCTTAAAAATCATTCAATAAGCTACATAGTCAAAAATAAAATTTGGTTGGGTCGAATTTCGATATTCACTAATCCCAACTCAAGCGCATCCCTAACGCAACCCGAATTATCAGTACCCTGTACGCCATGGTCACGACTAGACGACAATATCGTGACGTCACAAGCGCGGCGACCAGAAATTAGTGAAGTGAATGAATAATATTTATGATTAATTTACTTGTGATATCGAGTTCAAGATTTATATTAAGTGACTATTATAATGAGTTGGAATTTAATGACTACGGAAGAACTTCTTCGCATATTAGAAGGAGTCTCAGATGACGAAGAATTTTCGGAAACAGAATCTTTGGACGAATTTGATTTGAATGCAGGTTGCATTGTAGATTTTGTATAATTTTGTTCTATTATTCAAAAGATTTATTAGTATAAGACTGATTGGTAATTGTGATAATTATATATAATCGTTAATTGTTTTAATTTGTTACTTTTTATGCCAGGTTTATAGAACTTAATATTTAAAAACATGTATACATAGTACATACTGTATAACATTTTATTAAAATTTTCTATTTTTTCATAGTTTTTATTTACCTTCTTAACCTATTTCAATCATATATTTTTAAGTACCTGTTACATTCGGAATTATAAATCTGATTTAAAAAACGTGTTTCATTTATTATAAAATAATATTGTACTAGAACATCGATAAACGAGATATTACGTTGCCACATCCTTATTTCGGAAGCGAAGTAGTTATTAAAATGGCGGGCCGTCCACGCCATGGTCACAATATGAAGACAGCAGATCAAGAATAGTGTTGTACCTACAGTTATTATTTTTAAATATATTGTAGTCTATCTGTCTGTAGTATATCTGTTATTACGGTATTATACAAGTCTGTAAATAGTGTATAACTATTACTTTAATAGGAAGAAATGTAATGTTGAATTAAATTTCAATGTTATAAGGACATTATATTTCGAAATTAAAGACGAAAATGAAAATAAAATTGATTATCGATGAAGTTTTGGAATCCCTATTTTTTTCGTAGGTATTTGCGGTGAATTTGTGGCCTGGCGTTGAGGGCAAGTTCATGCGTTTTTGCTCTGGCGTTCAAAAGGTTAACAGGCTTAATCTTGCCTATAAATTACTTTAAGATCTTGCTTGCTCGTTACTGTCCTGTAACATAGTGCCGTCTTTGCAATGCTATGTTTCCTTATTGTCATTCTATTTAGCAGTCTACTGCGATTCACCATGACTGACTAACCCCTTGCCAATTTAGAAGTAGGTACCTGTCTGTAGTTTATTACAAATAAATAGTTTGAGTTATCATTTTTATAGCTGTGGTTTGCATTAAAATATCCTACACGACTGCCGTAATATGTTCACCCGATATCCTTTAACAGTAAACTCTGCTACTACCACCTGGCTCACTGGCTATGTTTTTCCTCGGTTGGAACTATCCTCAAGTTGTGTTTGGCAATAAGAGAAAGAACGAGAAGTGTTGACTGGTTGAGAATGCTTTGTGGCGTTAATTCCACAAGTACCACTTTACATGGATGTGATAAGAAGATGAACAATGATTACAATGGATTATGTGACAGTTAGTAGTTTATTTCCCTATTTTGTTCATATCAATCATCTACGTTTTAGAATGGGCAACAAGCTTCAACTTTCTTACGGACCGACTCCTTGACAGTTCAAAAGTGCCAGTAAATGGTTTAACTGACATAAATATTTTGAGTTACAGTAAAATCGTTTCCTCAAACCAAGTACACTATATCGCCGTCACTAAAACGATATTATGACAGATAATCCAATCTCCACACCATCATAACGCTAGAATAATATTCGCATGAACACCTCGAGTTATTCTTAACATTTTTCTCACGTCTCTCTTACCATTTGCAGCTTCAGTATCCAATCTCACCGGGGTTACGTGAACTATTTCTCCTAAGCTTGATTTAATAAGGAGACGTTATTATTTTTCTTATTTCCTTGAAGTGTTTCTCTTATTTATGAAATGCTTTGCCTATGTGAATTGTATAATTTTATGCTTTAGGGTAGAAAATGTAACGAGTTGTCAATGTCTGCTGGCCGTATTCATTTTAAATGCGGCTGGTTCTGATGTCCATGTCAGATTTCAAATTCCATTTTATATAGCCTTTATTAGCAATCTTAAAACTTGAAGTTTTACAATTTATTTGAATTAAGATGTAAGCATCACAAATCTTCAAATTGCTTTGCTCTTTATCATAGGCGTTTACATACCTTTTTTTTGAGGTTGGGAAATCATCAAATAACTTCTCCTGCTCTGGGTGGAGCAGGAGGGCGTGTCAGACTTTTACTGACTAAAACCCACTCGTGTTCCTTCAGTTGCCTGTGTGCCAAGGGCCACGGTATCTCTTTCGAACAACCCGCACCCCTAGCAGACATCGGCCTTGCGGACCCCACTAGTTAATGCTGCCATCTCTTTGAGGCGCGCGTGGAATACAACGCGCCGTCGACCCGGACTTGGTCCTTACCGGACAGCGAGCTACCCATTACTCGTCATCCGCAAGCCCGCGCCTACGGTGGCCGGGAATAAGCCTAGGATTCCCGACGCCCAGGGCGTTTCCTGCGGTGACTAGTGAGGGCACATATACTGCCTCTCCCTCACGTGCGCCGCCTCCCTCTTAGCAAGCATCACTGCTTCGCAGAAGGAGATGACGGCTACCCAAGCACTCTCGCTCCGATACCATGGCCTGGACCAGGGCCGTACGTGAGAGATCGCCATCGCCAATCGCCTCCACGAGGACACGGCGGTGCTCCGCCCAAGCCTGGCAGATTTCCACCGTATGCTCCACCGTGTCCTCACGGCGATCTACGCAGTGGAAACATCCGGAGGTTTCCTCCCGCCTTATGCGAAACAAGAACCTCCCGAAAAGGCCGTGTCCGGTGAGGATCTGTGTCAGGCGGAAGGTGAGGACGCCGTGGCGCCTCTCAATCCACTTCTCAAAGAGGGGACTTACCGCTGCAATCGTTCATAGCTCACGTTCGTTTTTCTCCTCCATGCTCCTCCCACAGTAGTTTTCAAGTCGTCTTCATGACCATGTTTTTCTGTCCTTCTCAGCATATGAGATCGAATAACGGAAAACAATTTATAAAACAAAGCACACACTAGTCTTGACTATTTCAAACGTCAAAAACCAACATTTATTTATAGTGAAAAATTATCTTTCTTGAAACTTTATCAAATTCAGTCCGTGTAGTATTTGTTTATTCAAATCCATTGTTTGCTGTACCGTGGCACGTCGATTTCCGATGGTATCGTATAGTATAGTGAATGTACGTGGGGTGTTCCCGACAAGGCTTACCTACAGTGCTGTTCGCTTTGATTGTAAGAGTATTGGATTCACTGATTCCGTGTTTGGTTATCTTGATATATTGTGCTCTGTTGAGATTAGACACAACTTTTCCATTTTTGTTGAAGGTAAAACAGCAAAAGCCTTTCTATCTGCCGAATTTGATGTCGTTGAGAAACTATAACAGTCTGGGTTATTTAATATCCAAAAAGAACACAGGATGGTTCTTTAGCTAATAAAAAAAACACACAAAAAAGAAAAAAATATAAAGTAGACGGTAAATGCGGTAAAAGCTTTTATAAAAAGAGAACATTTCCCGCCCAAAAACTACAAGTAGGTTGTGTAAATCCGGTCTGGATTATATTTCATGTAACACATTTCGTAATTACACTCATGTACCGGTATAAATTCTTTCTCTTTTAACAAGGCAAATGTAAATCGTGACATAGATATAACGAACGTAGCAGGATGTGTACTTGTGTACCTTGTTATGTGCGAGCATTCGCAGTTTTCACCAAGGTGAGAAATACAACTCTCATGTTCGTTATGCAGGTTATTTCTAGGTTCTAAGTTGTTCAGGGTTTCGTGTCTGTTTTGTATATTACGTAGTTATTTTTACGATAGCATTTGGTTTTCTTATTTTAATATCATCGTTTAGCTTCTGGTTAGTCATCTTACGTACGGTTACTGCTTGCAATGTTTTTTCTTCTTATATCATCGCTATTATTTTTAGAGATTCTTCTAGGAATAAACGAACCTTAAAATGGTCCTTAAGTCCTGGCTTATGTACTTTATAAGCCTTAGTGGTCCTATAGCGCTACTCACTTTCATCTCCAGCCCTGCCTTATTAAGATCGACTTTGTATTGTTCAACCTTTCAGCACAATTTCCTTTACATACTCTTTTCCCTCTTTCATCCTCCCGTTTTAAAATAGTTTCTTGACTACACCTTTATAAAAGTGTACGACAAAATGTCAGCTGCTGACATTTTAATGTATTCATGTAAAAATAAGTGTTGAATAAAAATAGCGAGTGACGTGCGTTTGTAGGTAGCACAGTTACAAAATGGCCGCCACACAAAGCTTTTTGTAACTATATACATGTTGTGAATAGTTGCAACGTTGCACAATGTTTGTTGTACCTGGCTTTTTAATATTTTAATGGCTGAATGGAAGTTGGACCAGTGTGTGTCAGTTTTTTTAATTTTTTTATTTAAATGCCGAAGTAGGTCAATGAGGGTTCGAACCAAATTGGGCCATGTTATTGGGTTTCTGCTACAAAAGAGTCAGCTGGACACATTTTAACGCTGTGTGCGGTGAATGGCTTTTTGGTTTTTGCTCTTTGGACAGTTCTACCATTATCGAAGCCTTCAGAAGTTGGTTTTCTATAGCTCTGGGAATCTTGTTGTATATTATGGCTGGATATATAAATAACACTTATAACCAGAATAAAAATTAAAACGTTGGCAAGCGCAGCGCTTGAGAGCTGCTGGACGCTTCTGTCTATTTTTTTATAATGTTTGTAATCGTCCGTAATTGGTTTTCATGGAAAATTTAAAAAAGCTGAAAGTGCTTCTTTCTATGCGATTTGTATGAATTCAATACCATATTGAAATAACAGGACAACGCCTGTCGGATCAGCTAGATATTAATATAAGAGTCAACTGCAGACGATAGAGAATATATCGGTCCTTATAGACACTTAAATTATAAGGTAAAATATCCATATCAAAGGCTTAGTTAAGATATTAAGGATAACCGTAAATTAACGTAGCTGATTGTGTGATTGGCTATCATTTCAAAATTGTACGTCTTTTTATGTCCCAGTGTTTTATAGTCAAGGACCACGCCCGCTTTTGTCATTGGCGGCTGGCAGCGTACAACAATCTTTTACCATAATTATTAAAGTATTCATCTCTATTTTAAATATACCAAAACTGTTGAAGCTCTGAATGCTGTTTAAAATCTCTTTTTTGTTTATATCCAAAATAAACACATTTAACAATCCCAAAGTTCCCCCCTTTTTATTCAAATGGGGGATTTGTAAAAAGGGATAATTGCCGTTTTATGTAAACACCCTACTCGGGCTGCTAGATGTGTCCTCGTGCGCGTGACAGTCCGGGGCGCCACATAAATGGACACCCGACTTTACCCAATTTGCTTCAATATTAAATGACCGCCATGTTTTTTAATCCTCAAAGGGTAACGCAGTAAAGCTGTTCCATCGGACAGCTGTAGTTCAACCATGACGATATAAAGCACCTCATTGTCCTTAATCCTAGGGGCTAGGTAGCTACTGTGTGAATAATTGGCTGTGAATTTTCTGAAGAAATAGTCTCGATTTAGGTCACTTTAAAACTTTTCGCTTTTTACTTATGTATGCCATTTTTTTTGGGTGGGAAATCATCAAATAACTTCTCCCGCTCTGGGTGGAGCAAGAGGGCGTGTCGAAGTCTGTAGACATAGCTCAAAAACGCAGTGGCATTATCTGTAAAAGTATCTGTTCTCATCATCGGAAAAGATCAAATTCAAATTGAAAAATACCGACTACGTTAACGATGGAAACGTAAAACTCGTTTAAAAAAAATTGGATTACGTAACCAATTTTTTTCCAGTACTTTTCCCCATTAATTATTCCTCTCATTCATCATTAGATCTGGGTCATTAATTTAATTTACATAGAAGTTCCTCTTTGTTAGGAGTTCTAGAAAAAAGACGCAACTTTATGAAAACCTTCTTGGCCCTTTGAATTTATTGATTAGTTACTTATACTTACCTACATAAAAAGCTTTTTTGAAAAGGAAAAATAAACTCAGCTCGGCGTTCTAGGGTGTAAAAGGTAATTTTAGGTTAGTGGATAAAGGTTTCACCCTTTTAGCACGTCTGCTATGTATGGTAGCTATACTTTTTTAGCATGCTACATTGGTGCTTTCGCCGAAATTCTAAAAAGAACGTATTCAATTAAACTGGTCAATTTTAAACATACTGCTTGTCTAAAGACATTACTTAACACAACATTATCTTATTAAAATGCTATTGATTTAAAGAAATAGTTTAATTTACAGCACAGCTTAAACCAGAATCACGGCAAAAATACAACGAAACCGCCAGACCAAATCCTCTAAACAATTCAAGACTCCCTGGCGCCACAAACAGCCTAAGTCTAGCCCATAAACAAGTCTCTATCAATACTTACAACCACACATTCGTTCCTGTAACTCGAGCGCTGTTCCCATTTCCAAGCTTACCGCGGAAGTCACATCCATACGTCAAGCAATTTTATATCCACGCAGTATTACGTCGTCGCAATGTTATTGCAGCCATTTCCCAAAGTTATTATGTGTTGCTTTTTCAGAATGAGACCGAAATGATACTTATCTTTATTAAATATGTCCTATTTTGTGGAGGGAGAATATTTTTGTCGCTGATTCAATACTCGTAATGTGGTCTGATTTATGTCTAAATATGACGGGGGTCAAAAGACGATTAACGAAGTCACTTGTTCTCCCGTCACTGTGTAAATTTTTTGGGAGTTTTTTAACGCAGCTTGCGGTAGGGGCAACTTTTTAGAAATCGTTACGCAAGGGAAAAAGCGTTACGTAACGAAAAAACGTTATACTCGCTCCATGCGAGTTTATATTATATATAAAAGAAAGAGAGAGTGAGCTAGTTTCCATGGCTTTCGAGGGTGCTGAAGCCAATAGTGGGGTCAAAAAGAAATCCAAGATGGCAGCTACGAATATTTTCAAAGTTTACGTCATGCGTGTCGTCTTCAGGATTTTCGGTGGTGCTGAAGCCAATAGTGAGGTCAAAAATATAATGTTTGAGCATTTTAAAGATAGAGTAAACGATGTTAAATTCGGAGCTGAAGACAAAGTGTTAGGAACTTCGTTTCTAACGGGGTTCCCGCCGAACCTTACACTTTTTTTTTTGTACTGGACCTTATCTGGTAACGTTCTGGTTACGGAGATAATGAAGGTCAAAGTTCCGACTCTTTTTTTTGCACGATAACAAGTCTTAAAGAAGAAATACGTCAAGTAATTTTATATACCGCACGGAATTACGTCGTCGCAATGTTATTGCAGCCATTCCCCAAAATTATAATGTGTTACGTTTAGCAATTTTCTAAACGAGACAGAAATGATACCTTTCTTTATTAAATATTCCCTAATTTGCGTCGGTAGGATATTTCTGTAATTCTGTCTCTGATTCAATTCCCTTAATGTCGGCTGATAAATGTCTCGGTGTATATAAATATAAATACTTCTGCCTCTCTCGCTAAGTAGAAAAGTCTGTTTTATGTTTACAGGCAGTTATTTACTTAGGTACGGTCACACAGAGATTTGGTTGCGGATCTGACATTTACCTTTAGTGAGTTAATTCTGTGAAATGGAATATCTCTTAGAAAGTCTGTGAGTTAAATAGGTTTCTTGATATGATATATAAATTAATTATTAAGAATTTATTTTCGGAGATTTAATTTTTATTCCCAGACGTAAGCTTAGTAGGTATTTTCAAATGCAAACGGGGTACCTACTGCCTAGTTGGTCTAGTGGTCACAATCTCTACTGCTGAGCGTGAGGTCCTGGGTTCGATTCGTAGTTCAGGCAAATTGATATAGGATTTTATCGTTTGGAATTTCTCAGTGGCAGCCCGGAGTCTAGATTTGTGCCCGTTTTATAGCATCGAGCTTTTTTTTTTGAAGATGGCAAATTGTCAAATAACTTCTCCCGCTCTGGGCGTGTCAGATTTTTATTGACTAAAACCCACCCGTGTTCTTTCAGTTGCCTGTGTGCCAGGGGCCACGGTATCTCTTTCGAACAACCCGCACCTCTGGCAGGCATCGGCCCTGGCGGACCTCGGCGAAACGCGACGATGACATCTTTTTGAGGCGCACGTGGAACACAACGCGTCGTCGACCTGGGCTTGGTCTTTACCGGACAGCGAGCTACCCATTACTCGCCGTTCGCAAGCCCGCGCCTATGGTGGCTGGGAATCAGTCTGGGATTCCCGACGCCAAGGGACTCTCCTGTGGCGACTAGGGCCGTGAGGGCGCATAGATTGCCTCTCTCTCACGTGCGCCGCGTCCCTCTTCGCGAGCATTACTGCTTCCCAGAAGGAGGTGGTGGCATCGGGTTCGCCCCCTATTACATGAAGCTGAAACATAACTACACCACTATACGTGGGTACTGTATGCGGGTGTTCTAAAGGTGCACCTTTGTCTAAACCTTCGGGGAATACAGGCGTGATGTTATGTATAGTAACATTTAATATAATTCCCTTTTTATTTGATAGAAGGGTATACAATTCATTCGGGAGTTGAGTAGATATATTTTGATGTCCGAGGTCGTAAAAGTTGTAAACAGAGAGTGCTTTCAGGAGGCTTTCAAGCCTTTTAGCTGTTATAAATGATGCTTCAGTAGGCAGATAAAAGTTTACTAAAAGGGCGAGAATTCTGACCTTTGTAAAACTTTACAGGCGTATCATGTGATGGAATGTTCTAGTTGCGAGTAGGGTATCGCATGTTATACCGTGATAACTATAACCATATTATGTACATTGATTTCAAATTCACTTGTGAGCAAAAGGTTGGCTAAACAGAGGCTTACATGCATACATTACTATAGCTTCTGCCCGCCACTTCATCCGCGTGAAATTTCTTGGTTTCCCGCGCTATAACTTCGTTATCGCTTTTTTCTGACTTATTTTCGTTTTGCTCGCCTCCTAAGAGTCTTAGTTAAATAGCCTATAACCTTGGTCAAGAAGTGGGCTATCAAATGTTAAAAGATTTTTTAAATGTATTATTAGACTATAGATAACATAACACCATCTGTTTTCCCCGAAGAAAGCACATGCTTAATAGCCTCCAATCCAGAAGAGAATCAATTACAAATCATCAATTTGGTCTATTTTAATTCAACATATATCAAATTCTAGCATGTTCACTAACGATATGATTAGGGACTGTAAAAGAAAATATTCAAGTTCCGGTAACTTATCTCGACCAACAGGTCACCTAGCAGTTCTGCATCGAGGGCCATGTTAAATTGAAAAGCGTATTTTACACTGACCTAGATTGGAATACGGTGACCTACATTAAAGCTGTCAATACACGTAATAATGCGAAATTCAACACAACAATCCAATTCAAAGTTAATGAATTGCACCCCATACGTTCAGAATAGAACCCCATTACTCCCGCATTCCCCTTCCCTCTTCCCACCGGTTATGAACCGGATGTCCGGATCAATCGGCCGGATTACACGAAACCTCGGACTTGTATGTGCGGTTGCCGGATTTACTTCCTGTTTGGCCATACATATGAGGTTGTATTGAGTAGGACTGTGATATTAAATGTTGGGGTAAGTATATGGTATTCGAGGAGTTGTAAATCTTTTAAAAAATTATGGTTTAGTATGTGGTCTTTCGTTTGTCTCCAAGGACCTATGTTGGCAGAAGATATTTAGACGTAAGAAAAGTGATTATGTTCTTAAAATCTTGTAAAGTTTGGTGTATTTGGAATAATGTCTTATAATGCAAAGCTGATTTTTTATTATGACGAGTAGATTTCATGACGTTAGTTTCCTGCTTTTAGAGAAGTTTAAAAATCTATAGAAAATACAGTACCTGCTCTTCTTTGTTACTATTGAACTAATCCCTTTGACAGTCACAGAAAGCCATAAATAATCAATACCCGTTGAACATCACATCACAAAACAAAAGCGTTCACGGATATAAAAATGTCGGGAAAAATCGGAAAATATCACCTCTTTGTGACCCACATTGGAACACTTTGTATGAGGCAAACGCAGTACGTTTTATATGACAAACGTTCGAAGCCTTTCATTCGGAAAGCTGTCCCACTTGGAACGAGCAAAGCGTTTTATACGAATCCAGTTTTTGAGTCGAATGCGAGCTTAGGTCCAAAAACGTTACAATCGTGAAAATGTTCAGTAAGCAGAGTTGTCGTTTCATCATAGGATTTGGCCTATATGCAGCGCTCAGTGGTAGACACACTCTATTATCCTCATCGGCAACCTTGTTCCTGTCACTGCTGAGTATAGGCCTCCGCCCTTTTGTGCCATGCACAAAAGACATGACACACCCAATAGGCTAGATTAGAGACAATGTAACAGCCATGAGGAAGCGAAAAGTTAGCATTGTACCATTTTCTTTTTTCTATAAATAAGTAGGTTTGTGCAAACACTTTTACAAGTCATTTGTAAAACTAGATGAGGTCGGCGTATCCCGACTGCTCTGAGAAGAAAGGCAGAAACAAACTCAGAGGTCTCAGTCTCTTTTAAAGTCCAGGCATAATGTTGGGCAGATTATGTGGATACCATATAGATTGGTGTCTGAAATGGTCTTTTGAGGAACCACATAGATTGTGTGGACCTGTCCAGTCAGTGCACGCAGCTGTCTTTAACCGTGCAGCTTAGTCACGTGGTCGAGTACATTCAGCACTCAGTGGTCAATTAAATGCAAAATTATGGTAGACACACAGAAGCCTGGTAAGATAACGTACTTAGGTAAATTAATTGTTATTGCAAATTGGTTAAGTAGCAACCTGTATAAAATTATTCTTATACTCAAATCACAACTAATTTTTTTTGCCAGTTGTATGAAATGTGTATGTCGTATCGTAGCCATCTGGTTAAATTAGCCAGCTAATTGGATGCCTAGGCCGATAGTTAATTGAACTAGAATCATTCAACGTTTAACAACTCGGCGTATTGAAAGTCAGCCCTTTGAAGATGACTGACCAAGAGTCTGTCAAGTGATTTAAATTTAGTTCAGTTTTTTCCACTGCGGCGCTAGTAGTCACTAAAACAAATATGGCGTCAATAGCGCAAACCGTAAATGTTATTTTCCGTTCTTGCGTGCAATTTTAAGTGATTTTTTTTATTTTTTATAAAAACATTTCACTATTACTAGTTACTTAGTGGTAGGAATGAGTAAAAAGTAGTCGTACATAATTTGTGACCAAACATCACATATTCATCAATGTCCAATTTAACTAAATGACTACACGACATTCAGCCATCTGGTTAAACGTTAAACGGCAAATTGACGTGTTGTGTGCATTTTCTCAACAATTCATAACTGACGATATTAAACAGTTATGATTTTATGAGGATACAAGAAGATGCGCCTATCACGCAGTTAAGAGCTAAACCCAATAATCGCTTTGACCACTTTGTCCGCATACTACACAATGATACCTCGTTACCGACCACTCGTTACCGATCGAATATCATTCAGCTAGTCAACTCTCTGTCAGTAGCTGGTTGGGAAGGTTCAGCGGACTCACTTCGATGGCTCTTGTTACCGCGCCACGTCTAAAACCGAGAGTCCTTAAAAACGGCGTAAAAAGCCACTTTGATCTATTTCAATTTTAAATTGTGCTGCTGCATATTTACTTTTTCTTTCTGTACTTATGTTAACGGTTTTTTTCTTGTATTTATTGTATTCGAGTTCACTTGTTTAGTTATAAGCTTTCGTGATCCTTGTGACCATGAGTGATTTGAGTAATCATGATTTCAGCGATTCGTTTTTTTTTTTTCAGTTGAGATTTTTTTTTTTTTTAAAAAACGTTGCCCCACACTAGGAATTTCTCCTGTATTGTGGGTGCGTTTACAAACATTTAAACTCACATACACAAACAGCCAGACCCGGAACAACTACTTGTAGGTCATACAAATATTTGTTCCGTGCGGGAATCGAACCCGCGACACGCAGCGCACCAGTCAATTGCTTAACCACTGCGCCAACCGTGCCGTCTTCTTCTCAATTCCCTGCGGTCTTATGTTTCATGCAAAGGTTTTGCTTTCACTTCTCATGCTTCACCCTATTTGTGTCCATTTTCACCACTTGTGTGCTATTTCTTGTCTATGTCTGTGCACTTATTAAATGTTCTCTTTCCACTTTTTCCATGCTAATCTCGGATAACAGAAAAACAAGACTGTAAGTACCTATCATCATCGCTGTATTTGTGAAATCATCTATCTATCCTTATATTCCATATTCTCACATTCCGATTCTTTCTGGTGTACATAACAATTATCTTATGTTTTCATTCTATAAATAATACGATAACCTACTATAAATTTTTATCCTAATTTTGGAATCGAATCACAATCTTGGCCAACATCATCATCATTTCAGCCGAAAGACGTCCACTGCTGGACATTCCTGGCCCAAGTATGACGTAACTCTGCCTATACGGTCAGAGCTGTTAAAAATGCAGAAGAAAATACAGCGTTGACATTGCTTGTTAATCGAATAGTTGATTGGAGGTTCTGTATTTAGATATTTACAAATGTTAGATTTTTATAACAGAGATCGTCAATATTTAATCTTTAGTGATTGTTCTTTATGCACTAAAAAGCACTAGAAAAGTTCAAAATGCAGAATAACTGAAATAATGAAACACCAGAAATAACTGCATTTCTAGCTCATATAAACCCATATCATCAATAAATACTCGTTTTTATCCGAATCTCATACCATTCGGCTTTAACAGGAGTTTCGAGTTTCTCATTGTACACGTTTAAACCTATGCGAACCTATTTCAAAGCCATTCAAAACCTTGACTTCATCCATGCGCGACACTACACAATCCTTTGACCCAAAGCCAAAGCCATAGCAACCTGCGTTTTATCAATATCCAACTGAGTGTTTACAAAACGCTGTCACCTCTCAACATGCGCACAACCTTTCAGCTGTTTCTGAATATTAATCAATACGGATTTATATTCTGTGAACAGCTTTGTGCGTTCTGCTACAGGCTTTTGGCTAACGTTCGCAACATGTGCTATTGGGTGTTGTAGATTTTATTTTATTTGGTAATCTGTTTCTGTTTGCATTACATTTTTATTTACAGTTTGTCAAAATTTTGGGCTTTGGTTCGTGTAGACAGAATCATGAATTTACTGGAGTGATTTCTGCACGAACTATTCGGGTTTTTTTCGAAAATTGAGAAATCATGGGGAACCCTGTCACATTTAGAAGGCGTCGCGGAAAACCCTGTAGAAGATAGTGGGCCGAGCTGGAGAAAACACCACCACTACCACTTTAGCTCTGGATCGAAAGAGCTGGAAGTCATGGGGAGAGGCTTTTGCCCAGCAGTGGGATGATTCGGGTTAACAATGACAATAATAGTGAGATATCATGAGCTTACTGTTTAAAAATAATTGAACAGAGCTTAGATACAATTAAAGGAACGAGCAGTATAAATAAATAGTATTTCGTGTAATATCTACATATCGAAAGACAGCCTTCAAAAAGCTAGTATAGTCGGTCACGCCCATTGATACGCCGCAGCAGATGTACAGATTACATCTGCAGCCGGTATTAATCAACTCGGATTAATATTCCGTGAAAGGGCTTCAGCATTCAGTCGTACATTCGTTCATGTTCAGGTTTATTTCCCGTGAACAGGTTATTATGAAGTTCTTTTTAGGGTTCCGTACCTCATTTATTGCTGTTCTTTCATATTGCTATTACAGTTCTTGTTGGAATATGCATAAAAGTGGTTCTTCTTCTTTGTTTCGGTGGCATGACAGTATTTCAAGTCTTGTTGGCTTAAGTCTTCGCCACGTCCACGGCTTCGTCGGCGACTGCCCAGATGCCTTTTTATCTGTATTTTCTGGGGCAGACAAGGCATTGGCGCATATGAATTAAGCATTCAATTACGAGATGCCAAATAGTGACCATTTTCGTGATACTTTAAGCTTTTAACAATGTAAATGTCAGCTCACAAACCAATTAAACGTAAACAGTCAATCTTGTTTCATTAATCTATCTAAAATAATTGTTTCAACGAAATGGAAATTTATTTCAACAGTAATTGCCATTAATAATAATTAAGCATGTTTGGTCCTCATCGCGAAACATTGAACATTTTTAATGAGATTTCGAGTCCAAAGAGCCTTGTTTTTTTTTACAGAATGGTGGAATTAAAGTTCTTCATTTCTTATTAAGGCAGACGTTTACGAGGCGTGACAGAGAAAGCAAATGTATTCTGGCCCTTAGAGTCACCCTTCTCGAGTTTATGAGGCTGTTGTCACAACGAACTGGACAGTTTTGATACTTTACATAATTTGTCAGACAACTTTTTGCAGGGCACTTCTTTTTAATAAGTCTCTTGAATTTTTGCATTCTTTATCATCTTGTTGCGCGGAACAAAGGCTTTAATGGCCGTTTGAGCTCCTTTGAAGTTTTGATCAGATTTTTTAAAGGTACAATATGGTGTTTGGTACTTGTGCTTAACGTCATTGCGTACTATAGAACTTATTGCGTTTGTTACACACTATACCATATCGTCGACAGTAGGGAAGTCCTCTTTAGGATCAGGACTAGGATTATTTTAAAGAGAGGATCGAAGCTGGCGACGATCCATAGTTTCTACGTTTCCTCATGGGAAAAGGCGTGAGTTTTTGTATGAAAGATTAGTTCCTATATCCATAAATTTGCAAATACGTAAGTAATAATACTTTTAACCTTAAGTCATCTACTGCTTGACATGAATTTTATTGTAATCTATGAAAATGTCGCTCTTCTCGAAATATAAATTATTTATTCATTGGATAAAACAGGTATTGGATTGGAAGGTTGTTTACATTTCTTCGTACTTGTACAATTAATGTTATTCCAGTTATGGCCTTCATGCTTCAATAGATAATAATAGCAATGCTGAATTGTTTTTGGTTTCTACATTTATCCAAGTTACAGTATATCCTTAATTCAGCATGCCTCTTGGCAAAGCCCTCTTCTAGCAATTTCCATTGTATTCTATCACGAGCCACTCCTCTCCAGTTAATAACCGCTGTAAGTTTGAGGTCGTCCTCCCAACTCCTTTTCTGTTTCCCTCTGCTCTATTTGTAGGTCCTTGGGTACCAATCGGTTTACGATTTATGACTATTTTTCTATGTTCTCTCTGCTTCAATAGAACATTTGTATACTTTTCTTTGAACTGTACCTATATCAAATTCAGTGTGTCCTCATTATGTTTCATCATGATCATCATCAGCAACTGCCTAGCCTTCGCAACATATTGTGGTCGGCTACCAGTCTAACCGGATGCAGCTGAACACCAGTATTTTACATGGAGCGACTGCCTATCTGACCTCCACAACCCAGTTACTGGGTAACACGATGCCCGTTGGTAATTTTATTCTGTTTATCCCACTAATCTTCTTCCATTATAATTTCTTTATAGTCAACCCCATTTTCCGTAATCACATTTATATGAATTTTAATATCGTTCCGCTCATACCTTTCCATTTAATTACGTAATTGTTCGTTGTTCCCGTTAACAATAATAAATTGTGTTCAAAGTTGACCCAGTTTTCTCACAAACGAAAACCCCCCTTTTCACCCCCCGTCGAGGTGCTAATGTGAAATTTAATTTGTTTTATAGCCATTGTTTGTTAAGCTTTCCATGTAACAGTATTCCAGTGAAGTTTGACTTCGATTTATGCTATACTAGCTTGAAGCTGCGTTTTCGCCCGCGTGGAGGTCGGAAATTATCCCGCGGAACCTAGGTCATGGTCTACCAAGGTCCTTTTCATCTAAATCCGTTCAGCCGTTTTGGCGTGAAAGCGTAACAAAAAAACCCCTAGATTGGTAAAGGACCTACCGGAGCGTCGAACGCGGTCGATGCGTTAGATTGAGACAGTTAAAATAAACTCACACTAGGGTCACTGATAACAGTTGACTTCTTCTTCTGTCCTGTGTTTCACAGATTACATCAAGTGATTTTGCAGGAGATTGCTATGGTCTTTATATAA
Organism: Antitype chi; assembly: GCA_947359405.1. NCBI lineage: Eukaryota > Metazoa > Arthropoda > Insecta > Lepidoptera > Noctuidae > Antitype > Antitype chi. Next base: position 1,383,357 of record OX375827.1, on the reverse strand, counting down.
AAAAGAAACTAATAGTATGCAGTAAATAATTGTGTACGTATTTATGTTGATTTCCTGCCTATAGTCATTTTAATCGTTCATAACAGCACTCGCGTAAAATGAGCCTCATTATCATAAAAGGATTTTCATAAATGCTTTCACAATATTTACCCAAAAGTGACTCTACATTAATCATTAGTTATATTAACAAAACATATACCAGTTCCGTTTAAATAATAACAGTTCCAATAAAACATTGAATACTCGCTACATTTGAGTGCACGTTAAATATGAATACAACATTAATTTGGTCGTATATTGACGCAGAAAAAGCGAATTTCATTTGACGTGGAACACTTTGTTCAACATCCGAGTTAGTCTGAAAACGAATCGATTATTTTGGCTCATTGAACCGAACATTTATGTTCTGCTAGCTGAATCGATATGTAAATGGAAAACATTAATTACACAGGGAATTGGTATGAAAGAAATAATTCATATTGCATCTTTAAAAAAATAATGTTTATAAACATGATAATTTAACCTAGTACATTCGAAACAGTAAACTATTATGACTAAAGAATAAATTGTATAAAATAACACAGTAACAATAATATCACTTCCCTAGCCAATAACTAAGGAACAAACATAACGAACAAAAACCATAAAATAACAAAACACTAATGTCACTTCAAATGACAGCCGCTGTCAGATTAAATTTCTTTAAAAACTAAGACAAGGACTTGCCCCTAGTCTCGGGCAAGAAGAAACATGTAATGGCACCAAGCATAGGCACCACAGCAAAGGCTACAGGAGGTAGCCACGCGGCGAAGATTGTCATGCCAGCCACATATGGGGCTATCATGGAGCCCACCCTGGATGTGGTGGAGGACGCACCCATGGCCATGTTACGGGCTACAGTCGGGAACAGTTCGGTTGTGTACATGTACCTGGAATGATAGATTAAAAAATTGAGGATTTGTTGGATTTCAAAATGATGCAATATAAGATGAGCGCAATGGATTCAAATTTTCCAGGAAATAAATAACGCGTCTTTAAAAAATTAAATATTTCTCTTTGGACCAAAATTGTATTTTTGAAAGGAAATGATTAAATTATTCTGTTTAAGAATTTCAAATAACTAAAGTTACCAGAACCAGTCAATATGAACTTTAAAATCATTCTCAAAACAAAATATTGACATTGGTGAAGGAAAACAGCATGCCTTCTCTGTATGAGAAGAAGCGTTTGCCACTCAGTGGGACAGTAACAAGCTGTTCATCATCATCATCATCATCTGCCTAGCCTTTTGTCAACTATGTTGGGGTCGGCTTCCAGTCTAACCGGATGCAGCTGAATACCAGGATTTTACATGAAGCGAATGCCTATCTGACCTCCACAACCCAGTTACTAGGTAATACGACACCCTTTGGTAAGACTGATTGTCAGACTTTTGGACTTCTGACGACCCGTAACGACTGCCAAAGATCCACGAATGACAGCCGGGACCAACAGCTTAACATGCTTTCCGAGGCACGGAGGGTCTTGGTATGTAACGATGGTCACCCATCCACGGACCAACCGCGGTAAGAACCTGATCGATTGAACCCTGCGGCTGTTATTACTTAGCCAAAGTAACAGGCTGTTATTCTTCTATATAATACTCACATGGTAGCGAAAGCTCCCGAAGCACATCCCACACCAATGGCCCCCATAGTCAGTCTTACAGCGAACCAGTCTTCTGGCACTACCAGGAAGGCATTACTTCCCCCGCAGACGATGAGGAAGCTGATCATTGTGATCTTCCTTCCGAAGTATTTGCACAGAAATCCGCTTAGCAAGATGCCAGGAAACTGGAAAGAATAGTAGATGCTAAGGAATAGCGAGATGATAAAGTAATAATGAACCCATTCAAATACTGCATAATAGAAAAAAAACCTAAAAATCGGTAGTGTTCCAAATCTAAAGGATAAAAATATAACAAACATATGAATGACGAAGGAATCTAGTATGCGAACAGACAGGCAGCCAAACAAATATTAAATATTTGCAAATATGGTTTTCCGTCGTAATTTTGACATAAACAAAATATCAACGATTGTTGGTTGTTATATATTATGTACTTATCTGTTTTAAATAATGCAGATACTACGCCTGTCTATTGGATGATATAACTAGCGTATCTCAGTATCATGTGATCTTAGCAAATTCTACTCAAGTTTTATTACTGCGGACATACTTTATTATGACCATGATAGTATTATAAAAGAAAATAATAAAAACCTGTAATACTCCAGCCAAAGCAACAGAAATAAAAACGTTAGAACTGGTCTGTCCGATGTACTGGTTACTTCCATAGAAACTCATGCCTAGAACAAACCAGATGAGGCAAGAGCATAAGGTGTTGATCCTGAGTACCCGAGTTTTGAGCAAGTCCAAATACGTGGCTCTTCGAATTGGCTCATTTGAGTTCACCTTCTCACTAGCTATACTTTTGGCTATGTCTAACATGTTATCTGATGGTAGATTATTCCTGAAAACCAATTAGTATTACGTAAATCTTTCAATGAATAGAGGGGTTATGTTTGTTAAAATATTTGAATATATTCTTCCATATGCTTACCATTTCGCAGCCTGTGCCATCACCTTACTAGCCTCCTCCAATTTGCCAACACTCAACAACCACTTTGGAGATTCGGGTAAAATAAAGAAATATGCCAGGTATAAAACATGAGGAATCGCAACGCCCAGACAGAATCTGTCCCACGTTCTCAAGTAGTATGCGAAAAGTGGCATAAGCATCTGACCAACTGGCATTGGTAAAGCACAGAGGCAGTTCATAAGTTCTCTCTTCAATGGCCCAATAATTTCCATCATCAGGATGAAGGAGCATAGGATTGTCCCGGCGGTGGCTGCCCCGATTAAGAACCGGACTGTAGTGAACAGCCAGTAGGTTGGGCAGAAGGCTTCGACAAGTGTAGTTACTAGCTGCATCATGCAAGATATCAGCAATGCTGGTCGTCTTCCAAATCTGTAATTAATAACATCCTCTGTGTGATAATCATTGCTTACATAGGTAGCAAAAATGATACTTTCGAATGTAATCTAATTCCAACTCATAATAAATTAGTACATGTTAAACTGTACGTAATATGTGATCCTCTTGGTATACTTAACACAAAACCTATACTTTCTGTGGTAAATATACATGTAACAAAACAACTATGCGTATTTGTTTCAATTTATTTTACATTTCATATTATGTTTTACCAATCTGTACCACTTTACTATAACAAACTGCACGGGAACTATTTACAACATCTGTAAGTCACAAACGCTTTACTCACCTGTCAGCTATGAAACCGAAGACAATACTCCCGATCAGGACACCGAACATGCAAATCATTTGACTGAAGTTCGCCAACCAAGCTTTATCACATATCAGTTCCCACTCAGAAATTATCGTATTCTCGAATTCTGTATAGAAGTCATAACTAACACAGTCACTATAACACGTGCCCATTTCTATACTGTCCGTTAGATTCGTCTCCGTGCAGATAAATGTGGTCGGTGGTGCTATGAACACTATTCCTAGTTGGTGCCACGCCGATGACATCTTTGTTGGGAATGCTATTAGCAACCATAGCATCACTTGCCATTTCCCAAACTCCCCCATTGCCTTTATCATTTTGTCTGACTCTTCTACTTTCGTTTCCATTTTCAAGTCCTTCGTATCTGTCTTTGTATTTGATTCTGTATCCATTTTTGTTTACTATTTTATTTCTTTTATTTCAATCACTGCTACCTTTCTGTATTCATAATCTTATTAAATTCTGCGTGCTACTGTAGTAATTGCACCAGTATTTACTGTTATCTCGAGTGTCGCAGATTGAATGTAATTATTGTTAGCATACGGACGCTTTTATAGTGATAGTAGAAATGTTAGTATCTGTTATATCACTTGAGATGAGAACTCCGCGTCTGGTTGAAGATCCGTAGACAGTTTGCGGTAGAATCAAAACTGCAACGAAGAAAATTTGTTAATAAAATATACGTTACACTATATGTATAATTCTATGAAATTGGAGTATAGGTCTTGGGTTCCTACATGAAATTATTCCGACAGCATTTTTGTGTTTTTGACTTTATTTAAGAATGACGTATTACGATTTAGGGAGTTTTGGAATTGCGAGTTGGATAACGGACTGCTCTTATTCGCAACGCAAGGTTATTTTCAGATTAGATAAGACTAATAAATATATTCAGGTAATACTTTAAATGATGCAGCAATACGCTCTGTATCTTAATGTTATTGATGATTATGACACAATAATATTAAGCCCAATAGTCATTTATATACATATTTTTCCTTATAAGAAACAACAAATATGAAAACAACAAGTTTTTTTTTAGTAGAGCTCACTATCTGTTGCCAAAGTAAAATAAATATTCTTGAAGAACAATAAACTGAATAACCGACCTACTTCGCCAATCACGACTTTCTTTTGATTTATATTCCTACATCAAAGGTTATAATTATATGGTTATATGTCGTGATAGCCCAGTGGTTAAGGCCTCGTCTCACTTCCACAAAATTGTGGGTTGAAATTAGACATGGGCGAAATAGCTCACTGAAAAGAAAAAGAGCAATTAGCTCTTCCATTCTAAAGAGCTATATCACTCCGCTAGCTCACTAGCTCTTATATAGCTCAGTGACTCAGACGTCGCCTGTTAACTTATTTGACTCACTCCGCACGAGCGTCGAAGGAGACGGCTCGGCTCGCTCATTAGTGAATAGCTTTTTAAAAGTTTGGACTCTTTGTTACTCGCTAGCTCTTCTATAGCTCAGTGACTCAGACGCCGACTGTTAGCAATTTTTTTTTTTGTTAAACATAGCGGTTCCTTTTTATAATGTGCCAAAGTATTTTCCACTTAACGTTAATAAACATAAAGATACATTTACAGTGATTAATGTCATATGATAAGTTTACAATGACGTATTTGTGCCGGAGAGCTATTGTTGGAAGAACGAATGATGTGATCTGAAGTAGTCCGAAGGGATACAAAAGAGCTGATCGGCTTGTGAATTCTGTTGGCCGTCGGGGTCTCGCTGAAGTACTGAGCTAGTGAGTTTGAGTGAGCTAACTGAGCTAGTGAGCTATTTAGCGAGTGAGAGCGACGTCAATCGAAAAGAGCCATCTCTTTTCTATCACTCGCTCACGAGCTACCCATGTCTAGTTGAAATCTCGACAAGTACCAATTTGACTTTTTCAATTCATTTGTACTTGGACATAACTGACATCCGAGAAGGATATTATCGTGAGGAAACCTGGATTTATAGTTAATATATAGTTTTAAATAACCAATCCTTCTTGAGCAAGCGTGATTATCAATGCTCGTGCCTTCTCTACATATGTTTATGAGAAGAGGAATTTGCCCAGCTGTGGGACAGTAATAAGCTAATATTATTTTCCAAGGTTAAGTCGTACCTATGTAAATATCAAGTAATTTTACAAAGTAAATAAGACATTCTGCGCAAAAGTTTAATCTATATATATATATATAAAACAAAGACGGGTTTGTTACAACACTTATAACTCGAGATCGGCTGGATCAATTTTCATGGTTTTTGTTTCGTTGGATTTGTCTCCGCCCTGAATAGCAGAATACATTTTAAAAACAATGAAAACTTGACGAATACATAATTATGAAAATGAATCATTTTCCATTTAATTATGTTCCTTTGTTTCGTACCTGTCAAACATTTGTTTTCCTCCTGTCATCCTGTCAAATACTGTGATTGACATTTATGCATGCGTTCAGAAATGTATTTTGTGTAAACTATTTAAAAAGGGTGAATAAACTTTTGTCTGTATTTTTTTTAATCAATTATACAAAGGTTAAAAAGTGCAGTATCCAAAGTAGTAGTCTATGATCTAAAACTATTGTCAATCAATGTCTATGTCACGAAAGTTCAGCTACTGTTATATTTGTTTGTTTTGTGTGGTTTTGTGCGAGTACATATTCAGTATTAGTAACAATGCCACGTCCTAGAAGATCTAATCTTTCCCAGCGAAGCTGTACTGCAATTAGGCAACGGAACATCGCGAGTCAATTATCTGATGAAGAACGAGACATTGCACGAGAAGAGCGCCGCGTTAGTATGGAGCGAAGAAGGGCTTTAATTCGTGCCTCTCAAACACAAGAGGAAAGAGAGTAAAACAACTTGACTTCCACTTAAGACTTTCAGTTAAGTGCTAAACTCACTATGAGTACCGTAAAAGTTATGTTTCGATCTACCAAACAGTAGAATCCCGTTGGATTTTTAAGTATCTTTAACAGACAGAAGTAAAAATATTAAAGAAATCCATAGATATCTTGAAAATACTAAAATATGTGGACTTGTTTCACCACGTTCGGATATTTTATGGGTTTAATTTATTTGAATCAGCGGGGTATTGCGTAACACACAAGTAGGAAAGACTTCCATTTTGACAGTTCAACGTTCATTGTGTTTAGTATTTACGTTGTTGGGCAGACTAGTTTTTCGAACATAATTATGATGCAATGGATTAGCAATAACGTTCGAAATTATTCAGATTGTGATTGATAATGTGTTTCGCAATTAGGGTGCTGCTTTAACTCCGAATAAATGCCTTGTCCAGATACTGACGTAGGCCTTAAAATAGATTTGCGTTTCTAGAGAATGGGAAGAGAATTTAAGAGGTAGGAAATATTCGGCCACTTAAACATATTAAATAACAAATCTTTAAAGCTAAGGCTTCAATGAAACCTTTGATAACGATTTCAAAACAAATAGATCACAATAATCCAATAACAAAATAATGTACTCATTCAAAGTTATGTTTGACAGGGCAGATAATGCCCAAACATTACTATCCCTTATCAGAGATGCTCAGAATAAAAGGACCACCAGCTGTCAGATTATAAAGATTATAAGATTTAACGGATTATTTGCAGAGAGTGTGTTATCTATTATCTCTGAAGGTCAATAATTTACATAATCAGACGACCTTGTCCCATGACGGGTAGGCAGAACGATGCTAGACGAGGTGCTGCGATCCTTCAGGAGTTAGTTAACAAATCACGCCAAGTTGCCATTTCATACAACTGTCGAAAGATGACAATTGTGGTTTGAATTAACGGACAGTTCAAGTTGTAAGTCAATGTTTCTCTGACTTTAATACTATTGTGCTTCATTTATGTGACCTTTTTGAGGGAATCACCTGTTACTAAATTCATCAGAACGTCCGGCTTCTGGTGTTTACTAGAACATCTTGCTCATAAAGATCTTTTTGTTGGCCTTTTATTTATCATGTCAACAGACTAATTTGTAAAGTAATTGATGTTGGATTTCCCTAAAATTATCACAGCTTATTCAAACTGTTCTAAGTGGTAATTAAACTACTTAGGTTTGTTTTATGAGGTGTAGTAAACTGACAGATGCTATCATCAAGATAATATATACTTAGACAGACAAGTGTGAAAATGGCAGTGTTTCTTCAAGATCCACGTGCAATATTTGAAAACAGTTCAATGGTATTTAAACCTACTAACACGTGGGTCTTGAGAAAATAAATATTTATTAGGCGTGCTAACTAAACCCTTGTTCGGTCGAACTTGTTGAACAACAACGTCAAATGAGTAAAATTCGATTTTGCCGTCAAACTGTGCCGATTAATGCCGATCCGAACAAATAATACTTTTTAGGCTACGCAGAAAACTGAAGAAAATAACAATAGCAAAAACGGTGAATGCCTTCTAGAGGTGTAGTGGTCGCAAGCGTTACTGTTGAGCATGAGGTCCTGGGTTCGATTCCCAGGTCGGGCAAAGGGTTGTTGGGTTTTGCTATCTGGAATTTCTCAGTAGCAACCCGGAGTTTGGATTTGTGCCTGGTTTAAGGCAATTGGCTCGTTCCCTATTACTTAAAACTAGTGAAATTTGGGTGTTCTATAGGTACACCTCTGCACAACCCTTCGGGGAAACTAGGCGTGATGTTATGTAGCAAAAAAGGTACAGACTTTGCGAGTTTTGTGACTACTAACAAAAAAGGTACAGACTTTGCGAGTTTTGTGACTACTAACAAAAAAGGTACAGACTTTGCGAGTTTTGTGACTACTAACAAAGTAGTCTAAAATAATCACTATCTATCACTAGTTGTAAAACAATCACTAAGTAGGTATCTACTTCGTTTGATAAAAAATAACTACAATCGAGGATTAAAATAAATTCATGAATGAATTGATAAAATTAATGTTAACAACCTCATTAATTGTTAATTGATAATTATACGTCATCGTATTAATGTATTAGTTGATAAGGTAATGTCATCGACTCACAGTTAAGCAGATCCAATATTCTCAGTTGAAAAAAGAAAAAAAAACTGCAACCGACACAAAACTATGTTCCTCGCGACGACACACATGAATGACTTAATACTAGTTTATATTGTAGTCTTCATCTGGCTAGTTTTTTTTTAACTGTGTTGGTGTCGGTTTCTGGTCTAACCGGATTCAGCTGAGTATTAGTATTTTACATGCGACGGCTGCCTATCTGACCTCCACAACCCAGTTATTGAGTAGGTAATATGATATCCCTTGGTAAGACTGGTTGCCAGACTTTCGTATTGACGTAGACAGTATTGTTCGTAAATTGTATTAGACTAGATACAAACGTATTTTTTTCAATTTCGATGATAAAAGTTAATTGTGATGTGAATAATGTCGGTAGGAAAAGATAGTACTTGTGTTGGGAAAATGAGGTTAATGTTGTAGATTGGCAGTCTATTTGGTATGTTTATTTTTCGTATTCTTATTTTGATGAGGAGTTCTGGGACTTATGTAGGAAATCAATTTCTACCTAATGACCGTCTTTTTTAATCTAAGTATGTACGTACTAAGTACTACTTACATAATCAATCTAAAAGATTAAAAAGTATTATTATTATATTGCCCAAATCAATCACACTTCAAAAAAATCATGATAATTTTTAATCTGGTATCAGTCTTAGTCACCTTTCATTATTTATTTTATTATCACTAGGAACTACTTCAGTTGCACTGAAAGAGCCTCTTCTAGTGATCATTTATGTGCAATCGTAAGGTAGCCTAGACCACCAACTCTGCTACTCTTATTAGAACAAGCAGCCTGGAGTCTGAATTTATACCCGGTTGATGGCAATAGGCTTGCCCCTCTTAGCATAATCACCCGATAATGTTCCCAAAGCTGGAAGACAGGACTCTTTGAGAGGGAGCGCCTCCTGTTGCATGGGTCTTTAACATAACTGGCGATATTTGGGTTGTACTATAGTTTCACTTTTGTCTAACATTTCAGAAAATATAAGCCCTTATTTATGAGAACTTTTTTGTCCCACAGAGCATCCTGGGCGAGTTCAACCGCGAACAGGACGCGTTCATCAAGGGGCAGGAGGGCCGTGGTAGCGCCGCCGCCGTGCCTCCCTGGGTCGGAGCCCCTAACGAGCCAGCCCTCAAGGAGGAGTGTCTCTCCTTGTCTACTGTAAGTATTGACCAAATTCAAATTTAAAATATTTAATTCCACACGAACCTACATGGGCTTTTATGAAACGTCTGATTTGAAGCTTGGTGCACGGTACGATTTGGTCGTTTGCTATTGAGAAGAGGTAGCAAAAAACTCCACGGTTACTTCTATTAGCTTTTACAATGTCTTCAAATTACTATGTTAATAGGTTGAGAAGACAGGGTAGGCCTACCAACAACTACTAGGTACTTAACAAAATAGAAAATCGTCAGCATACCGAAGCATCTGGGAGTATACAACACAGAAAACTTAATAACAAGGTATTCAGATCTCTGTGGTATACAATCACATTAGATAATGGATTGAACAATAATGTTAACAGTATGTGAGGCGCGAGCGCATATCAATTAACTGGCTGCACTGTTAGGGCAGTCACAATGATCGCAATAAACCAATGCCCGCTTTCAGAATCGATGTGGTCTGTGATCTTCATTCGTTTTTGTTTTGGCGGGCCATCGTACGCCACCTCAGTACCCGGGGTTACGTCAAGTTGACAGATGTCACATTCGTCGCAAAACTTTTTTTAATTTTTTTTTTTAAAACGTTACCCCACACTAGGAATTTCTCCTGTATTGTGGGTGCGTTTACAAACATTTAAAATTACATACACAAACAGCCAGACCTGGAACAAGTACTTGTAGGTCATACAAATATTTGTCCCGAAACTAATTCTTTGGTCGCGCCGTCATACGGTATAAGTAATAAGACGACTTGAGGTTTATTGATGACGGCTCAATTCCTGGGATTCTTAGAATTGAAGCCGAATTACAATATCCAGTCAAAGTATCCTTATCTTCACAGACGTCCGACGAAAACAATCGCAATCCTTACAAAGCTACGTCAATAAAGTTTCAATCCCCAGTATTAAGGAAGTTCAAAAGATTACAAAGTTTGAGTCACTTGATCGGTTGATCCCTATGAGTAATCACTGTTGATCCGTCGTCGGATTCAATACAAGTTTTGTCCCGGCTAGTAAGTCAAACAACATCGCGGGGCAAACCATCTGCCGTTTATAGTCGGGTCACTACCATAGTTTTAATACTGTATGTCTCCAGTGGGCAAGATATTTAAACTATCTGTACCAATATGACAGTCTACAATGGCATCAAAACAACATAAGCCCTAGGCTGAATTCCATAGAGCAAAACTTTGATTTTACTTCAAGCGAAATACAGTAGCGTTTCTTTAAAAAATCTGAACACCTTAACTGCTTGATATTAATGGTCATATTCGTATGAAATGGTTGATCACCATATGAATAAATTCTAATTAGCTTGAGTAAAGTCTTAAGGGGAATCTAGTCGCTGGCTCGAACTCACTGGTGGGCCTGGCTAAAAAGCAGGCTGTCTCACCAGGCTTCATGTCCGACAGAGATAGTATCAGTGATGAACAGAGGCTAGTCTACACTCAAAACGGTATTGAGTGAGATGCAGGATCAGTTATAGTAAAACAGGCGCGTAAAAAATTAAGAAAAGATCGGGTTTTATGAAAAAACCACTGTATAAATTAATGAGTAATAAAGTTGATTGAAGTTTTCGATAATTAAACTTTGTCGGTACCGACTTGGTTTTGGAGATTTTACACTTCTTTTATTACTTAAACACGCCCAAAGTTAAGTTAAATTAGCGTAACTTTTTAATGGATTTTTGACAAATTTACTAATGAGTAGATTGAGAATAATAAATTTACTGACAATATTAATAATGAGACAAAACCATAACATGTTAAATTTTTGATGTACTTTGTCGAACAGTGGAGTAATACACTCCTGAAGTTTGTATTGAAAAAATGTCAACTAGATTCACCTTAAGTCCCCTCTACAGATCTAATTCCAGAATACTGTGTTACCCAGTTATATGAATGTAGTGGTCATCTGCTGTAGCTCGGCGTTGAATACTCATTTTTGCATCTGTCTAGGCCGAAAGCCGACTCAAGAGTTTGAGGAAAGGCAGTTAAGCCAGTTAAACAAATTACTGCTTTCATCAGTATCCCGGAGGCGATCCTCTGTCAGAAATATTGTGTTATCCTTATCAAAACTTTGTGGCCAAAGTTTTGACGTGAAAACCAGTCGGAATTTATGTAATAACACGAATTGCGTGTCAGATACAGAATAATGTATCGAATACAGATAGGTAGAATAATCCTACTTTTTCCGAGTTTTATGTAAATTGGCTTGTTTGTTTCAAATTTTGCACCGCCTATAGAAATTTTGTTCAGTAAAAAAACAGATACATATTTATGAGAAGATATGGCTTTAAAAAAAAGACGGTCGCTAGTCCTTAAATTCTTGACTGTTTTTTTTGCTCAACTACTTTACCACGATGGTTTAGTTCTGAGAAATACGCAGCATAGCCACCGTTATGGTCTATTACGGAATAGTTCGGTATCGATATCATATCCATGACCAAGAAGGAAGTTTAATTTCCAACAGTTATTAACTTCGCTGAGTACATAATCAGCCTATGATGTAATCTCAGCAGCGGCTGAGGCCCCCTTACTGTGAAAGGAAGCGGACAGCAATTCACAACGCGGGCTCATCTCATACGGTGTCGTAAATGTTACTAGTTGTCTTCCAATTTTTGGGTCTAGGACATGCTAATTCGATGTTTTCCTTTACCATTTTACCGGAGGAGTTTTTAATTGAATTCCGTGTTCTTTTCCAGGACCGGCGGAACTTCGTGCGGGCTCCGCCAGCTGGCGTGGAGTTTGACTTCGACTACGACAAGATGTACCCGGTGGCCGTGGCTATCATGGGCGAGGACCCCAACCTTGAGAAGATGCGCTTCGATCTCGTGCCAAAAGTGTGAGTTATCTTACTAATTGACTCGATTTAGGGCCTGTTTGAACAACTTTTCGCGAAGCCCACATGCGTACTTGATAATGTAGGGCCTTGATGGATTTTGACGGATATATGTATAACTGATCACCTGATAATCCTGATATGTCACTGAATACTAAGCTCTTTTCATTGCCTGCTGGAGATTTGTAATACAGGTCCCGGTCTCACAAAGTTTTGAATCTCCCTGTAGCCTAGACACATGTACCAAACTTGTACCTTTTTGAAGAAAATAAATATATTATGTTGTTGTATATGCTATTGATAGCGTGACATGCGGCTTCCATTGCTTCATAACTTCAAAAAGTTTGTCTGCTCGACAACGTAAATAACGCAATGAATGTTGTTGAATTGTCAAACTGAAAGTCATTCCTAATGAAAGTGTGCTACGCATTACCCCACTGATAAAGGTTTACACGCGTATCTAGTACAACATCAACATCTAGTACTAGGCGTATATCTATCAAATAGATATCTCTAACAAATTGATAGAGTGACAAGATTGAGGAGGCCTAGATACTATTGATGACATGTTTTGACGATAGTGTCTATTTGTTTGTTTGGATTACGGGGGGTTATCTCGAAAACTACTTGACGGATTCTGAATTTTGTTTAACCGTCAGGAAGTAATACTATTACTAACTGTTGTATGTTATGTTTTAGAGCGAATTTCTTCCCGGCTACCCAAAATTTTAATATCCAAAACCCAAGGGGAGCCGCGGGGGGGGGGGGAGCTGCAGTTGTTTTTTATTTTGATCATGCACTGAAAATTCCTGAAAAATAAAGTATTTATTTGTGTGTGGCGCAACCGTTTATTTTACAAAAAATTGCACTCCAGACAGAGATGGGTGTTCCACACAAATTATGATTTTCATTCTATTTTTTTATGGTAGATATTATTTAAATATGCCTATTAAAAGATGTTTGTGTAAAAATCTTCGCTACTGCATATAATAATTAACAATTTTATGATCGATAAAATAATATTTATTTACGAATTATTAAAAAAAAAATATGATTTACCTACCTGCACGCTCCACTTGTAAACTCACTGCACCAGTATCATCAAAACTAATGAAAGGAATAAGATAACTTTCATATAAGAGGCTTCCATGAAATCAACTTATCTCACCACTGATAACGCTTACGGCCGCACTTCGAAACGTCACTTAAAAAAAAATACATTTTATTTCCATTAAAATTGAGGTCATGGTTCCTTTTAGCTGTTTTCTCTATAACTTGTAGCTTAGAACTTACGTATAGTAGTTAGAAGCAAAATAACTCGGTATATTGATTGGGACACTGTCTATAAGAAATAAGACAGATTGAAAACATTTTAATTTTGTTGGCATGTGCTAAAAATATACCGAGCAATTAAAAAATAATGAACGATTTCTCTTAAGATGTTTCTGAATGCGCTAGTTAGACAGTTTATGACACTATTTTCATTGATAACTTACTGACATTATTAGGTAAGGATTTGACATAACAAGATATCTTTGGATTACCACTTATCTATATACCATGGAGTGGTTTGATCAACATAAGCCTCTCCGCTTTTTTTATTTACCTTGGCATTGGCAATTTGTGAATGCCAGTTTGTGATAAGATTGTGGTTGTAAATTCATAAATTTTAAGGCGCACTTGTAATCAGCAAAAGTTAATTTAATTGAAGTATCGTTTTCCTACTGTTGTATTACTTTTCCTACATTATCTTCAACTCAACTCATTCATTATCGCTGAAGTTTTCGTAGAACCGACCGGTCCCGAGTAGATACCAGCGCGGGATAATGACACGTGTTCCAATTTTGAATGATTTTGACAGTTTGACATTAGACATCTTGGGGTTTATTTATAAACGTTGATAAAAGTTAAGAGACTAATCACTACTTAACTTTAAGTAGCGTTTATAAATAAAGGGGCTCATTGATTATATTGTTAACATTTAACAAGATATGATTTTTGAAAAAGTTGGCTTCGTAGAGCTTCGCGTCGCACTATGGGAAATCCCCATACAAAGCCGTCTCAAAACCGTTTCACGTGAAAGTTGTTGTTATGGAGTAAAAATAATAAATTAATATAATCCAATAAATATGTTTTCTTTTCGCAATTTTTAATTACTTTTTGTTAAGCATAAGTATATGTATAAATAAGCTTCAAAGTTAACTCGTGTTCAATAAAGTAATTTTGACGCAACACTTTACTTCAATCAACGCCACATTACTCGAAAGTTTTTGATGTAAATGTACAAGTATTATACATTTTTGGAATGCTTATAATCTCCTCATAACGTTTTGTAATTAATGTTATATATATATTGGTGTAATTAGATAAAATTAACCAATATAGTTTCAGGTGGTATGTTTTTAGGATCTTTATACTTACATTAGGTTACGCAATTGCGCATACTTGCGCTTTTTCTGACACGGTGCCAAAACATATCGTGGGACAAAAATTTAAGAAAAATTCAATTCCTTTTTTGTAACCACGATTGATGGTAAAGTGGCACAAGTTTAAACTGAAACTCGTTCGAGTGCTTCTTGTTCAGTTTGTAGTGCTACTCCTGGGCAAATGAATAACTAAGAGGCAGTTAGGACTCGAGATGTGAACGAAAGTTCATTTCAATACGGACTCAACACTACATGCTTGGACTAGGAGTATAGAGATCATCTTACACATTTCCTATAACTTGTCTTTTGAAAAGTGGAACTAACACCACCTGAAATTATAAGAAAACAACGACGAAAAGAAAAAAGTCACAAAAACGGTTTAGGGAGGAAATGCATGTCGATAAACCCCGACAAGTCACTGGAAATAGTAATGACGGAAACACAGTTTGGATTTTTTTCCGAATTACTCTTGCTACACACATAGAAATAGACAGACATAGAAATTACCTAGATATAGAACCTACAAGTGTAGACGTGAACTTATAAAACGAACGTACTTAAGAAGTACTACAAACTATGTCATCTGGAATGGCTATTGATTCAAAATAGTTCGGTGAATACGCATATAGTACAGCCCAACTGTACGTAAATATTTATAATTGGTATTTTATGTATAGGCTTCCACCGTGCATAAAATTCTTATCTTACTTATACAGGTGTCCCAAAAGGTTACGTAGCTGGGAAGGCGGGTGATAGGGGTGGTCACAAGAATTACCAGAAAAATTAAAAAATAAATCCCCTCTGGATATTTAAAAAAAAAATGGCATTTTTTAAAAAAAACTATTTTTTTTTTAAACTAACAAGAACTTAATTTTCTTTAAAATCTTGGTTAGATATTTATTGTTTTTTTTTTATTTCAATTTGATAAAGGGTTATTGACGATTACATAACAGCATTTTTTTTATACAGCAATAGTTGTAGGTACAGTTAGCAAAATACCACAAGGTGTAAAATTTTTAGTTTAAAAAAAAATCCATTTATTTTTTTAAATACCCAGAGGGGATTTATTTTTTTATTTTTCTGGTGACCCTTGTGACCACCCCTATCACACCCCTTCCCAGCTACGTAACCTTTTGGGACACCCTGTATATACGGAGAAGAAATCATTGAGTACTATGCTATTTTACCTATCGGAGAGTTGTCTGGAGACGCACAAGAATCCCGAAATAAGAATTACAAAAAGTTTAGACTTCATCATTCTAGAAAGTGTTCAAGAGCACCTACAAATGAAGAGGTGTTCCATGCCTTATTGTACACTTCTGACTCAAATATATAAAAAAATATATCGAAAGAACTTTTGAATGAAGCCAGGCCTTTCTTGCTGTCAAGGAAAATCTGTAGGAGCTTGCTGAATTTTGTATTTTTTTATTACTATTTATATTCCATTATACGTAAAATACAAAAAAAAAATTTGAATTTTGTTTTTTTTTTCTTATAGAATGTATGCATTTTTTTAGTTGTATTTTTTTAATTAAAACAGATTTTCAAAATCAAAATTATTTCCATTAAACCCTATACATCCAAGTATATGTGTACAAAATTAAAGCTCATTTATTATGAAACAACTGAGATACGGAGTTTTGAGACGAAACATACGCGATTTTCCCATAGAGCGTCGTGTCTGTTACTATAGTCCATAGGTTTAGGTAGTTAAATAAAGGTAAACAAAAAACCACGTGACTCATAGATGCGAAACCTTTTATTTCAAATGTTAAGATCATATTATTTCTAGTTATATAATAATAGGCTCTATTCTGAATCTTAATCCGATTCTGATGAACTATCTGTCACATTAATAATAAATCGTTCCGTTGTATCATCAATTATTTTGCTAGCTATAATAACGCAATTTAAAAAAATCGAAACGCACTCGCAAAATCGTAAATGTCGATTGTTGAGAGCGTTGTCAAAGTCTGGTTAACCAACTAAACGTAATACCTGCCACTTCAGTTGCCATACTACATAACAGTTGTACCTACTTTTAATTTTAGCAATTCGTTGTATTTTCTGAAAGGTTTAGGGAACCTGTCATTTTGGGCTCTTTACAATAGGCAGATTATAAAATATTATATTATTATAATTAATCTTACAAAAAAATTGTGCTTAAGTAGTTACATCTATGCAGAGTAGTTTAAGAATAAATTATAAAGTTTAATATTTATTAATAAAAGAGGAAACTATCGTGTAAATCGAAAATAAATTTGATTTTGTTACACCGTATTTTTATACAAGAAAGTGTCAACTATAAAAAACCCTTTTTACGATTTGTTTACCTTTATTTAACTACCTAGACCTATGGAGTATAGGTATAGTATTTTATCTCAAAGAGCTGCGCGCTTTACTTGTAGTTACCAAGTATACAACCACGCTGTGAATGTGTATCATAAGCGCAGGAGCTCTCAGTACCGGCCGAGACGATGATGGCGAAGTCGGGAAGTATATGCGTGTGTGTGTTATGTGCTGACATTACTCGTTTTCACGCACACATACATAGCCCGTAAATACACTTTGTTACCACATATAAAGCACGTTTCGCCTTGTGAGTTAAAAATACTGTTATACCTGTGTGTCAGCCTCTTTTTATTAAAACTCTGTTACTATAATAAGGTCCGGTAACTACCTACCTCCATGAACAGCGGAGTACAGTGACACTGCAGTGTCACTGTACTCCGCATGTATCACCAGTTATCAGGACAAGGAGTGGCAGAAGCGTTGATAGGATATCGACAAAGATAATACGACGACCATCGAATTAAGTAAGGCTTTGCTTGATCGTTTTTATTTATGTCAACGTGACATTAAAGTTGCGGGCCCGACAAAGTCACGCGACTGAAAAGTGATGGCGACAATGAAACGACCCCTCAAATTCAAAGACTTTATTTCTAATGAACCAATTACAAGCACTTTTGAATTAACAAGGTGTCGGGAAGATGAAGCTAGTTGGCCATTCTAAAGCGTAGTAGGTACCGATAGAGAAGAACGGGCAAGAAACTCCATGGATACTCTTTTAAATCAAAATGTTCTTACAAAAAATTGGTTACTTAATTTATTTTGAAATTATCAGTGTGAGAACATTAATAAAAATACGTTCACATTAAAAGCGTCCGTAATTAAAATAAAATAAGAATTCAGAAATTAAAATAAGCCATAGCAGCTAAGAGCGGACCGGTCCTTACTGACGGCGCCAGTTCACGAACATGACGTACTACATACATTACAGTACATTCAGCTCAACTATTTTGAAGGGAACTTAATTATCCAACACATCATCAAGCAGACTCTCTGTTTGGTGATGGGTCGTATTCTTTCCATCGTCAATGCGGTTTTATTTTTGTACATGTATGTATATGCACATTGAGATATTGAAGGTCAAAGACTCAAAATTCTTTGTATTGTAAAATTTGTCAGAGCTGTAGGTGATGTTTACTGACGAACAGAAGGGCTCGTTATAGAAAGTTTAATAACTTCTTGTAAAGGTTAACGGGTTAAGAGGTAGCTTTCATTGACAGTCTTATCAGTTCGCGGTGACTAAGACCTGGTGTTATTGAAATGACTCAAATTCTCCTTGAAAAATCTTGGAAGTTTTATTAGTTTTAGTAAGTTTGGGCCGAGTGACAGAAAAGTTGAAAGGAAATCATTTGGCTTGGCATAGGCATGAATAAAAGAGTGATAAAATATGTAAATTTTCAAGTCAAAAAAAATAAAAAGTCTTTTTTTTTATTTCATATATGGCATGGGCACTTATGTAACGTCAGAAGCTAGGTGCACGGTTCCAATTTGTCGTTTCCTATGGAGAAGAGCCGGCAAGAAACTCCACGGTTACTCTTTTAAAAATAATTGGCTTTTACAATGTTTTCAAATTACAGTGATAATAGGTATGGGAGGACAGTGCAGGCCAGTCAATAACTACCAGGTACTTAGAGGAATGAAAATAAAGAATCGATAATCGTCTACGAATCTACAGTCTGCAATGCCTAAAACGTTCTCTCATTCACAATATGTAAAATAATCTACATAAATAAAATGGAGGGATGTATGGAGGGAGAGGAAGGGCCAAGAAAAGATAGATGGATACTGGAGGAATTATATGAAAGGGAAGGGAGTGAATGAAAGCTTAACGGCTGACAGGGGAGAATGGAGGAAGAAAACGTGCAGCGCCGATCCAAAGTAACATGGGACAAGGGCAGGAAGATGAGTGATTTCGGGTCGAAATCTAGAAAGTTCACCAAAAATGTACATATTATGTAAAACATATGTATATATTGGGACTGTTATAACAGGCCTAGCAACAAACCTACTACGGTTTTGTATCGTTTAAAATTCCCATATAAAACGATAATTGCGGCGAAACATATGTGAGGCTTATGTTCTATTGTTCAGCAATGGATGACTTTCGGCTTAATGACATTGATGATGCTCATATTCTGTCTCTTCTTTTCCAGTATCACGGAGGAGAACTTTTGGAGGAACTACTTCTACCGCATGTCGCTCATTTGCCAGGCTAACGAAGCTGATGCGGCTGCCGGCCGTCAGAGCAGCGCCGACGACTCCCAGGGTATGAATAACATTCATACTAACACACATTGATTCATATATCTTCATGATTGACAGTTTTAAGAACATACAGGAGTACACACAGAAAGTTTTCTTGAGTTTAAAGCCTCGGTGACACGAGGAGAGGTCCTCGACCGTCAAGACACAAGACTTTACTGATAATCGCGAGCAAGAGAAACAGCCTATGCTTATGTCATACGAGAATTGTCAAGTGATTTTCTCGAACTTTGATTTGACAACTCGAAATACTATTCTGTGGTTTCAATGGGTTTCAAGGATGCTTCCAGTCATGCAAAAGTATAATAAAATACAACTACGGACTGTTTGCACAAGTTAACTTTTTTGATAATTGTATATCCGAGGCGTAACACTCTTCTCGTGAAACGGACCTACAAGGTGTAATATATTTACAAAATGATTTGATTGGGATTTGATTTCATGACACGGGGTGTCACAAACTTATATAAAACTTTCACGGAACTAAAAAAAAATGTTTTCCACATTACATCATACATTAAGTTCGTTGTTCATTTTGGTTTCTTGGTTTTTATCACCATTTTGGTTTTTATTATTTGTTTTATTTTTGTTTTTTTCCTGTGTTAGACGATGATAAATCGGCCAGCGAGAATCTGATAGCCAATGAGAAATCGTCACAAGAGTCGATTGACGACGCCAAGAAACTAATAAAGTCTTTGAAAGTCGATAGAGAGAATGAAGATGGTAAGACTTGATTTTTTTAACTTTTAATTTAAAACCTAAATGTATTATTACCAAGAAGTATTGTTATTTAAGTTATGGAAGTATTTTTTAGTTTGATAAGTAAGTAAGAGATGCAAAGACTCAGGAAATTCAGGTCTTTCTTGTTTTATTTTTTTGGAATAATTTATTTTGAGTATCTTATAGGTATTATCTCTTAATTTTTTTCTTTCATTTATGTTTTCACACACATGGCCTTATTATTTAGTTTTTATTTTATTTTATTCTCACAAACATTATTTCACTAGGACTGACATATAAAATACAAGTTTCGCGAAATCATTAACATTATAAATCAGAACCAACTTTGAGGAATATATTGCATTGCATGCTCTCAGTATATGTAAATATTTGTTTGTCTACACTTTTTACTAAAATCGCATTGAAGAATCCTCCACTATTCCTACTTGACTGGAACGTACTGACTGTTTAATTTTAATCAGAGTTTAATAAAAGTAACGTCTTTCGTCCAAGTATCAATTCCTAAACAATTATTTATTCTTTAATTAAAAGAATCCGTCGGTATCAAAAATTAAATCCATTAAGCACCATCAAAATATCATTAGACTCAATTTACAAAATGGATATTTAAATTGTTGCTAAACGCATATTTTCTTTCTCCCCGGAATGCAGCTTAAAGGACGTCTACATCGACAGCACACAATATTATAACACCACTGTTCTATATATTATTCTCTAATTATATGGTCTAGCTAGATATTTACTGCGGAATCTAGTGTATTTTCCGTGATTCTTGTTACTATAATTGAAGTTTAATCTTAAATTGCATTGTACCCATCATTCATATTGCCTCTTTAAATACATAAATATGTCATAATGAAACATCACTATATATTGGAAATACATTTCTGAAGGTTCTAGCGTTGTAGACCGTTTGAAAGTACCCCCTTATGTACTGGGGAGGGGGGGGGGGTAATGTATAGAACAGTAAATATCTAGTCGATACGATGCTTGCATCAAAGAATGTACTATGCTATTATCTTCATGAGAATTGTTTCAATCTTGATAAAATAATGCCATCACGATCTAGCTAGCGGGTACGCACATGTAACGATAGAAATCTAAATATTGATTTAACTGTTAATATATGTATAACAGTTTAGCTATTATTTAGCTGTGAGATATTTAAAATGGGTTGCAAAATCTCTGTATGTATCACCTTCAACTTATCTCCCTATATTAAACTCTTTTTTGTTCTAAAGGTGTTGGTTTACCTCGATGATTTTATAGTTTCCGATCTGATGGTGTAAGCTTGACAGTAAAGTCATGGCATTATTGTGTCAAGCCCACATCACTGTTAAACCTCTCACTCTTTATAAATATAATTTCAACCGTTATTACGTATATAGAATTTATCGCTGTTTGCATTTTAATTTGAACTTTAAAAAATATATCACTGTGTCATATCTTCATCCTTGTTGTTATCTCGTGTGTCGTATATATATACAAAATGAATGTTATATGACAATATAGCTTTTCTGTCCTTGTTATAAGGACTATAATAACTGTATATATAACCATGTATTTATTTATAATCTGTTGTATGTCACTGGTAGCACATTGGTTTGTATTTCAATAGCTAGCAGCATCATCTTAACAGATTGGAACATCTCCTGTTAAAGATTTCGCTATTGACGTAAAGACCACTATGGTTGAATTGTATACTTATCTATAAAATAATAAAAAACAAATAAAATTTTCTCAATGGAACCTATTTTAATGTCTACTAAATGTTATATATGTCTAAGTATCATTTAAGGTTATATAGCTGATAATATCACACAGTTCATTAAAATTCGGCTCAGTAGCGTTAAATGTAAGTATATATTGTTCAGGTTTTGACATTGCTACTTGTGTATCAACCCTCTTCCTTAAGCTTTATGGTCTATTATTGCTTCTTTGTCTTGTGTTGTTATATGTCTATCCGCTAATATATTTCTCAAAGTTGGTCGTTACCTCTTCCCGTTTGTTTCTCACTGCCTTGTGAATTGTTTTCGCGTAGCAATGTTAAAACTTCAAATCTTGTTGTACATAAACTTGTGTTGTCAGCCTATCTAAAATTATTCGTCTAACTATAATGATTTTAACAACAATTTGGACGAGCAAATGATTATGAACGTTTATTCGTAAAGGATACAGACCTGAAAGAAAACTAGTAAACAAGGTCTTTTAAAAAAGAGGGATATATTATATGGAATGATTGAAGTTTGATCAACTATTTATTAAATATACAAATGTTGTTTGTACGCAAACAGAAACCCTTCACAGCCGCGACATATCACTTATGGGTGACAGTCAATTATAAATCCATACAAACTGCCGTCTTCATACCTCTTTGGAACTTTTACTGACAACACATTATCTTCCCCGTTTGTTTTGTAATTATTTACAATTAGCATTAGGTCTATATTAATCAGGAGAATAATCCGATGTTATTAAAGTTGTGTAGAACTAGTTGGACTCATTTATGATAGAGTTTGATGGTTGAATCGATTGTAACTACAGGCCTAGTATGCTGTCGCCCGGGTTTCTTTGTTACCGAGTCTTAAGTACTTGCTTTGCTGCTAGAGGCTTGATGTAGGTCAAGAATAGCAGCATTTTTTTCTGTATTTATATCGAGAGTATGGTCTTCTTAAACGATATATCTATGTGTGTCAGATAGACACGTTCAACTATAATATCTATTTATTAATCAATTATATTATAACATATGTATTTATGTATAAAAAAAATATGTATCAATATCTAGTATTTATTGCTGACAACTGTATATTGTGCATTTATCTAATATGTATGTATATGTATATAAAAAAAAATCTCAAGAAATGAATTTGATCATTTTATTCTCCCTCTCACAGAGAGGAGGCCTGTGTCCCAGCTGTGGGAACATTATAGGCTGTCTGTGCTATTCTATACATTCCACCAACAAGTTCTTTGACTCCCAACGCCAAGCCTCTAGCAACTCCAACGAAAACTGTTAAGCAATAAAGTAGTCGTGATTATAATCGTAAATCGGTGTCCATTTAATCATAGTCCCGAAATAATACTAAATAATTTGGCTATCTGTGTGTCTTCGCGACTTTCCTCCAAAAATTTATTTTCTACGTCGAGATTATCCTTGGTAACTCTGGCTAACCCTGGCCTGGTGAGGTCTGCTTCTTCCAGTAGGTTCCCTACACATGTAACACGTGTATCTAGCGACAGTATATAATATACTCTTCGACACTCAAACATTGTTTAGTGAAAATTACGACGTATAGTTAAAAATGAAAAATTGGCATTTATAGTTAGTTATTATGAATTGAAATAATTATATTATTCTAAAATAATATTGGTGTTGTTATTTTAGATTTTAATGTAGATAGTACCTGGTACTTTAATGAAAATAAGACTGCCAATAGTATTACCCACTGACATTTTCATGTATTTAATAAAAGACCGTCGGAAGAATATTTCAAAATAAATAGTATTCTTCAGTCGAGTATCTGGAATCATTGATATAAAAATAAGTATTTTTTTATGTTGAACGGTTTTAATGAAAATAATGATGTAGATAATGTACTTACTAAAAGCTAAAAAATAATTCGGTAGGTCCTAGGTACCAGTCATCACACCAGTTTCCTCATCAATCTAGGGCATTGATCAGACAAAAAAATCAAATCGTGGGGCGCTGAAGTTTTTATCCACAGTCAACCGCTTAAATGCTATTTACATATTTACTCAGCTTACGCTACGCCCCACGATTATTTTTTTTTGTTTGATCAATGCCCTAGATTGATGAGGAAACTGGTGTGATGACTGGTACCTAGGACCTACCGAATTATTTTTAGCTTTTAGTACATTATCTACATCAATATTTTCATTACAACCGTTTAACTTAAAATTTTGTTTACTTATTTTATTTTCAAGTTTTTAGTTTTTAATTCGTTACTTAATATTTCTCATTCTATATAGTTTCGTTTATTTTTCATAGTGTACAGTGTTTTAATAGTCAAGCCCTTTCATTTGATACCCATATTGAGGGGATGGTGAAAAAATATGTAATCCGCCATTTTGTAGCGGCGGCCATCTTGGATTTATAATGATACTGATTAAATTAAATTGTATTGTTGTCAAAACTAAAGGTGTGTACCAAACATCAGATCAATCTGCCAACAGGAAGGGGTAAAATTTCAAGTACCGTCAACTGTGGCACCTTTACTTTCCATAGCAACTTTGCCCATGTTTGAGTATTGTACCCAAATTTCTCTCGATTATTCAAAATCTGTTACCGCCAGAAGTAGAATAATCTACTATTTGTAACATTTTTTTAGTAATCGGGAGATACTTTAATACAGTTCTTTCTCATTGGTAAAGTAACTATTTTTATTTCAATTAAACTAACTACAGCGAATAAACTAAAACAAAGCGTCAAAAACTCATCCGCATCGCTGTCGACTGGTAATGTACCCAAGAGACTGGCGGCATTACCACGTTGTATAGCAATGCTCAGCCTCTGGCCAAAGTAAAAACCAGCCCTTGGGTCACGGGAAGTGTCAACCAGCCGTTTGGAGATTTCCTTGTAGAGAGCATGAGCACTCGGACCCCACGGCCCGAGGGTTTCAACCCCAAACGGCTCGAAAATATAATTACCAATAATATTGTTACACTTTCGCCGCTTGAGGTTTTCCGCAGCCGCAGCGGCAACGCCAGCACAGCACACCGACCCAGGAAGATGGGATGGCGCAAGAGTATCGACACACGTTGCATCCCACACTAAAGGCCTACCCATCTTCCATGGAAATAAAGACATGCCGTCCGGTCTCTTGCCATCGTCGCGTTGGTAAAGTTGCTCATGGAAAGTAAAGATGCCACAGTTGACCGTACTAAATTTGACGCAAAAAAAAAACAGGGCAAGCTAAATAAAACCGTTTAAAAATATGATACGTTTCGAGAACTATAGGCCCATTTTCATTCCAAACAGCGAATACGTAAGTATACCAACACTAAGGCTTAGTTTACAAGATAGGAGCAAGCGCATAACAAGAATTATATAATATCTCTTAGAGGGAAACTTGCTTAGTTTTAATAGAATTATAAGTACCTGACTCGTGTCACCATCACATAAATATAGCCTTATTGTCAATTCGGACTTACACCGATAACAGTGAAACGTATCTAAAGATAATAATAATATTGTTCTACGTCAAAGAAAAATAAGATAAATACAACGACGTGATAGGATATCGTGAAAATAATAAATATAAAAGTAGCATTTTCTCATTAGGCTTACGTTGTCACGAAAATCTGTTCGAAAATGTCCAGCAAGATGGATTGCATGAAAAATGATTTACTTAATCGACCATTGACCGATGGATTTAGATTATATTTTGGAGTATTTGTAAAAAAATAAAGTATTCTTCGTGTTCTGAAAGCCTACTAGCCTGAATATGGAATCTGACGGGATGTTTCAGTATTTTTTAATGTTCGCATTTTAGTTTCAATTTTTTTAAAGAATTACCTCTAATTTACTTACATTTTAACAACTTTTTACGGGATAAATTACGTGAATTGGCTTTGAGTTGTCAAATCATCTGTGATTAATTGTTATTCTGCCATTCACTGACATTTGACGGGAAATAAAACTGATCAGTGCATTCAGGCTTTCAGAATACGAAGCTTAACTGATTAACAAAAACTAATACTCATTATTAACCCGTTTTAGAACAATGGGAGAAAGAACTAGAAGCTGAACTTAAAGAATACGAAGTAGTAGCAGACAAAGCTGGTGATGACAAGCAATGGGAGAAAGAATGTGAAGATCTACTAGGAGACGAAATGGACCTCAAGTAGACTGCGTTCTACTGGCAGAAGACCGGAGTAGACCGAGTAGACCATTAACTTCTGAAGCTGCGCAACTGATAAAGACTGGCCCCTTTAAGTTTTAAAATGATATTATTTTTAAATTAATTTTTGTTTAATTTTTAGGATTTTATTATTCGTAATTTTAGGAGGAGCGTTATGAAAATATATTTTAATTGGTTTTCAAGGCTACTTATTGTTACAATTATCATAAATTCATACTTTTTGTGTACCTACAAGAAAAATGAATACATATAAAAGGGGCCGGTCTCAATCCAAAGTTGGCAACGGAGCTCAATTATTTCTTATGAAGACATTCGGTAAGGTTGCATTGACCTCACTGCGCAACGCTTATGTATATGCTTGTGATCACGTACTTGTACTGGATGGGCCATGGTTGTGGTAGGCATTTTGTAGGGATGGGTCGGTTTAAGGAGATTAGATAGCTCTCCAAGGCTGATTATATTGGAAGGTTATGTAGGAATTGTTGTGAAAGTAATAATAAGAATAGTATGTTATACCTATCTCACGGTCCAGTAGAATAAAACTGTGGGAGGAGAAGTTGGAGTGTTTATGTCGGCAATAAAGCCTAGGCAAATCGAGGGATTTACATTTCTGTCAGCTTCAATTTCTGGAATTGACAGTGTAGGAACTTAACGTCCTTATTGCGACGAACAAACGCAATCGTACTAGCGTACCTCATGACCAGAGATCGGATATTCGGATGCATATTTACTTAAAGATAATTTTTAGCTATGAAAGCTATGAATGCTTTATAAATTATTTGTAATATTTATTAAAAACTCCGGGATTCTTGATTGCATAACTAATCAGATGTGTATTAGTTTAAAATTAATGTTTAACCCGATACAAACATGTATATGTATTGGAGGAGGGGTGGTTTGTATTAGTTAAAAACAAAAAACAACAAAATACTTACCTAAATTAAGACTTTTTCGATACAAAAGCGCATTCCATGTTAGCCAACAACTCAACTTTAGGTGAATATGCATCCAAATATCCGATCTCTGCTCATGACAGCTCAAAAAAATTATTTCGATTAAACCATTTACACTTTTGTATTGTTAAAATTGGTCATTCAGAAAGCTGAAGCTAGTTGCCCATTCCAAAGTGAAGTAGGTTCCTATGGAGAAGAGGCAAGAAACTATATGGACTCTTTTTTAAATGATATTGTTACATTAATAATGTTTAATGTTGAATTGGAAGTATATGTGAGCACAATGTAAAGAGACGTGCAAATCTAAATCGATTGCTATTCTGCGTATGTTATGCATAAGGCTGTTGAGTTTTGATCGGTAACAACCATTTATTATCGACATGACCTTAAAGAGTGGGTTATAGATTAGTGAGTCATAGAAAAAGTTATATAATATGATGCAGCATGGCCCATTACAGGAGTTAAGGCCTATAGCTTACTTTATAAAAATGTTAACAGTTATAAATAAAATAATATTATAATAAGGCTACCTGCACGACGTCTCACTTAATAAAATCAGCACTAAATATAATAATAACGTTATTCTGCAACTAATAAATGATAAATGATTTATTTCTGTAAGTAGGTTTGTACAAACACTTATACGTCAATCATATTTTCCAAAACTAGACGAGGTCTGCGTTTCCTATCTGACTATTCCAAGAAGAAAGGTCGAAACAAACTCAGAGGTCGCTCTAAAGCTCTTCTAAAGTCCGGTAATAATCTTGGTCAGATCATGTGAAGACCATAGAATGGTGTTAGAATTTTTCTTCTGAGGAAAGAGCCACACAGATTGAGTGGACCTGTCCAGGCAGTGCACGCATTTGTCACAAACGCTGTAATAACGTTATTATGTATGTCAAAACAATTGATGATTATTTTTGTTTAGTGCTTATACCACTTATGAGGTGTCATGCCAGTAGGCCTTAGTGTAAGGTGTATTTCAGCTATACTAAATGCTAATTCTATAATTCGTGTTGCTAGCTTTGTCAAATAAATAATAATAATAATATGTAATTTAAAGATAAAGTCATCCAAAACCATATAATTATTATTTAGTAATAATAGTATATTTTATATCGAGGGACTAAACGAAGCCATAATATACCAGAGGTGGTTTGACTCCCGAGCGTGCGAGAAAGTCAATGAAACCGAGGGTATATTAAGTTGGCGTTTAGTCTCGAGGTACGAACTGTACTTTTCACTTTGATTGCGAGAAAAATAGTCAATTTAGTACAAACACATTTAATAATAATAAATATTACTTAATAAAATAAAAATCACAATATTTATTATGTCTTTTGCTCTTTGCTCGACGTCAAACTCTTTACTGTCACTGGACATTCTTAGTAAATTTATTAACCGAACTTTACACTCGGAAAAAATTCTGGAATTTTCGCGGTCAGTTTTTTCTTCTAAACCGGTCACAGATTAACAATTTAAAACACATGGCGCCACTTTTCACTCCCTAGAGACTAAAGTGGTTACTTTAGGCTCTAGGGTGTGAAAAGTAATTAGTTTTTTAATTTCCTTCATGTCAATCTTTTGTGATTTTTATTTTATTAAGTAATAATAATTATTATTAAATGTTGTATTATGGCTTCCTTTAGTCCCTCGATATAAAATATACTATTAGTTATCTACTTCTTCTTATGTATAGAAATTGCTTCGTTAAATAACGTAAAAAAAATGTTTTTTTACAAAACTAAAATATAATTCCAAAACATTACGCAATTATTCCCCGAAGGGTTAGGCAGAGGTGTACCTGAGTACACTCATATAATTTTTCTCAAAAAAATCATGCCTTTTAATTTTTCTTCAAATTCCGAAGAATGTTTGAAGAGGAGCCAATAATATTGAACACCAAGTAAAGTAAACTTATATTTGTATCATATAATCAGCGCTTATCTTCCGATTCACGACTGTTCAGGTAAAATACTTTCACGGCAGCGTAAGTTACATTTTATTTATAATAGTAATAAATGGCTTTAAACCGGACCTAATCAGATAAAGATATAATTCTTTCTATACGGATTAAAGTCACTTGTAGATTTACGGCTTGATAATCTTCATATAATAAAAAGAGGAGCTTCATCAGAACTGAACAAGCTCCTTATCACACGGGTAACTGGATAAACGGTTACGAAACCGGGCGAGATGTGACTGCCCGGGTAATAATAGGTATGTTATAGGAAATGTTTTTTTTTTTTTTAATTTAAAGTTCGAGTGCCCTTAACCACCTCGCGCACGACAGCTAGATGACAATACTGATCTGTCGCATGCGACTGTAGTCGCGTGTGCGCGTGCATCATGCGTCTTGACGCTGCGACAAGTAGCGTGAGCGTGCGACCCCGTTCGCCTGTTGTTGCGGCTATTATAGAACCTCACGTGTGAAAGTCGCGTGTGGCAAGCGTTGCCGGGGCCTAACCCCCTGACCGCGGAGGATCTACGGTGGCCTGTTAATACAGGCCCTCAATATGTTCGCCACCAATGGGCTGTAAATAGAACCTCACTCAAGACTCAAGCATTACTTAAAACTAGTTTCAACCAATCAAATGGCTCTAAACTCGTTTTAAGTATCGCTTGAGGCTTGAGTGAGGCTCTATAACTTGACGCCAAGTGTGCGGAGCTTCTAACAAAATATATGGAAGGTGACGGCAGCAGCCTGTCGGTACGTCTAGTCTTCGGTACGTCGCATACCGCATAGTGTGCACCATGTCGTAATGGAAACGTCTATAATACCTACTGCCGTTTTTTGTTATCTTATGCTTGCATTATTACAATGTCTTTAATCTAAATCTAACTTACAAACATGGAATGTTAGTTAAGTATGTATGTTATATTAGTTTTGTAAATATTGTATAGATTTATGTTTTAGTTTGTTAACTAGGGTGTGAAGTCATTCAAAGTTTAAGATTTCTATTTTAGAAGTGAATCTAAGTTTTGAACGATCTGAATAAAGTCTTCCCGCAGACAGGCGTGACGCGACATTCGTTGCGACGAAATTCTGGTAGAACAATTTCCATGAAGTTATCATAGAAATTGATCTATAAATTCTTGGTGAGAATTCAATGTATTTGGAATTTAAAATATTTTCAACGTACATAATTTTCATAGCTATGCCTGTAGTAGTCGTGTATTCATTTTGACAAAATGTTATGATAAATGTCTTGTACCTATTTTAGAGCCCCTTCACACTAGCGTTTATCCAGCGTAGGCGTTCGATGAACCTATGAGCAGCGCAGACGCAGCGACAACGCGAAGCGTGCGTCGCTTTGTGGCGGCGTTTCCTCTGCAGTTAGTTAAACCGCAGAAACGCGGCGCTTGCGTCGTGCACCCGCGACGCTAGCGTAGCGTACTCATGTGCCCCAGCAGAAACGCCGCGTTAACGCGACGCACGTTTCGCGTTGACGCGGCGTCTGCTCTGCGCATACGCCTATGCTGGACAAACGCTAGTGTGAAAGGGCTCTTACTTTCAATTTTTATCGGGCAACTGTCAATAGTGCAACTGGTAGGATTCAAACTCAAGACTTTTCAGTCACTTGTCTGCCATCTCATTCGTTGCACCTCTGCTGTCGCTTTTTAAATTGTTTTATTATTTCAAAATTCTTTTCAATGTTGTTTTAACTCACTATGTTATTTAAGGTAATATTATGTAAATACAAAAACAATAATTTAGTTGCAAATGTGAGGAAGTAATTTTAAAATTCTTACGAGTGTTTTTGATTTATATTCAAGTTCATTTTAAAATAATTTGTTTGAGTAAATGTCCAACAAAGTGGAATAATATTTACTTTAATGTCTGTAATAACTTACACTTAATTGTAATATAAAAATATTTATTCTCCCAACTACAAAACACATAGGTACCTCCCTTCCTTATTAAAAATCTAAAGATATTATTCTTGTATGACTGGTCTTCTAGAAATTCCACTCTTGGATGACGCACTTTAGCAAAAAGTTTTTATCATGATTATGATGCAAAATGATTTGTTCACACACATTGGACCCAACATGAACTCGAATAAAAAAAAGTCAATAAAAATAGTCGATCACCTTGGAGCTTATAATAACGAAACAAAGTTCGATTTTGAAAGCATTCGACGGGTTCAACTATAATATTATCAAGACGATTCGCGATCGTGCTATTCTATTTGAAGAGTTCAAAGTCTAAACAAACCTAAGTAATTTATTCAATGTGTTATTTTAAAAATAAAACGGAATTTCTATATATTGAGGCCTAAGTCTTGAGTTGTTGCTTAAATAAAAATACATATTTTGTTCAAGCAAAATCACAAATAATATCTAAGGGTATGAACAAAAGAAATTTGGACATTGGAAAAATTGTTGGCGACTTTTCCTCAAAAGTCATGTGATGACAGAGATGTTGTAATTTTTTTATACAGGGTGTTAAAGAAATTACGTGCCATAGCTTAGGGGTAGGTTCAGTATCGATAAAGGAACGCAGGAAAAAAAATCTAAATAAGAAAAAAAAATTGCAAGATCAACCTAATTTAGTACCTACTAACTTAAAACAGCAATAATTTAGAAAGTCAAATTATATTATTTGTTTAAATGCTTTAATTACTTACCTACTATCCAACGCATTGTCATTTTATTCTTCTCTTCTCGCGTCTCAATAATAAGGGCCGGCACATTATTTGCTACTGAATCTAAACGATTGCTATTTTAAGTTAGGTACTAAATAAGGTTGAACTTGCAATATTTTTTTATATATTTTTTTGTTTTTTTCCCGGGTTCCTTTATCGATACTGAACCTACCCCTAAGCTATGGCACGCAATTTCTTTAACACCCTGTATAGTTAAGATAAATGATAATCCAATGAATTTTGATCGATTATAATTTTGTACAAAAACACATTACCTATGTCTTGTTAGCCTTGTCTCTATAAATAAATAGATGAATTATCAACTGTGAATAGAAGACAGCAAAAAAATCATAATTAACAAGCACATTGGTTAAATTATGCCAATTTCCTAGCATTTACACTTTAATTCTGACTCTCACAATAACACGATCACATAGATACTTATCTACTAGATGAAAAGGATGCTGCTTTTAACTTGATTACATTAATATTGCATACTTAATAACAATGGCAATAGCAAAAGCTTTATTTTTGTCAATTCAATTAATCATTCTGCGCAGCCTTTCCCTAACTACGTGCGGGTCGGCTTCCAGTTTAAGCTGAATACTAGTATTTTCCATGGAGCAATTGCCTCTGACCTCCACAACCCATTTACTGTATTAGACGATACGTCTTGGTAAACTGGTTGACAGACTTTCGCGCTTCTGAATACCCGTAACGATTGTCAAAGATCCAAGTATATGATAGCCGGGTAATTCTATAAAAGTGCTGATTTAAACCGGTGCGATTGTAACAGTTAAAACTGTCATAAAATGATTAAGTACAAATAACATAATCTGTGAATATTACAAAACGGTTGTCAGATTTTCGGGCCTCTGAATACCCGTAACGATTGTCAAAGATCCATGAATGACAGCCGGAGAACTCTATAAGTCCTTATTAAAACCGATGCTATTGTAACAGTTAAAACTGTCATAAAATGATTAAGTACATATAACATAATATTCTGTAAATATTACAAAACTTGTGACATACTTCTTTGTCTTGTGACTACATTGTAACCCTGACCAAATGTGAGAAAATTGTCACTCAATTAGAAACCACGTTGACACTTTCGGTACCAACGTGCCATAGTGTCAACTTGTCACTAAATTGTTTGTAGATATAGATTTATGTGGTATTTATATTGTAAACATTCCTATTTAATTGAAAATAAAATGAGTGTTCATCTTTATTTTTTGTGTTTTAATTTAACCTTAATTTTATTCCGGAGTTGGGTTGGGTGGTAAAGGAGACGAGTCACGTTTCATACTAAGTCAGGCCTAAAACCTAAAGAGCTGGCCAGGGAAAAAAATGTGTTACCCTGGTCAGGGAAATTCTCCTTAAAATGTTTTATTATTGCGTAGAATCTTTTCAACCTTACATTTTACGACGGCTTTACATTTTGGGCCCAGTGTGCCTGATCTGTGTTATTTGGTAATTTTTTACAAGATTCCACCGAAACAAAATAAGAAGAAAAGAAAGAAAAATAGATTTATTTGTCACAGATACATGTGCATTCAAAAAGATGAGATCACATTAAAAAAAACATGACAACACATATTTATACATCGTAGAACTTACATATACAGGTTGAAATTGAAAACATGCGACAAACCGAAATGGGAGATTCTACTCATCATTATGAACAACTTTTACTAAGGGACCAAAGATGCAATCCCGAAAAAAAAAACATCTGTTCCCTACATTTATGTTCGCATAACTCGTCAAAATGTAGGGAACAGCTGTTTTTTTTTTGCGATTGCATCTTTGGTCCCTCAGTAAAAGTTGTTTATAATGATGAGTACAATCTCCCATTTCGGTTTGTCGCATGTTTTCAATTTCACCCTGTATAGTCGGCAGCTGCATAAGCTTATTTTAATTCTTGAAAGTCTTGGCAACGACCTCATCCGTCCAGCCTTCTCGAGATCTAACTGGATGAAGCTGAATACCAGTAATTTTACATGAAGCGACTGCCTTTCTGACCTCCACAAGCCAGTTACGGAGTAACCCTGCTATACTAACGTAATGTAACGTAGGTACTATTAGACCCATTGGTCAGCCTTGCCAAAAACTTGGCAACTTATTCTGACCATTCAGTAGTTATTATACTAAGGCAGTTACGTAGATTACCCCTAACAAAGAAACAAACTTAATCATAAAAGTGTCTATAAAAATAAATTGTGGATGACAGAAAAAATAGCATTCAAGAAGGAAATCCATGCCAAGAAGTTTTGCTAGATTGTTCTAAGACCCTAAATAGCATCTTTGAAAAATAGGTACCTACCTAGCATTAACACACATTTTATACCAAGAAGGCACTCTCACGTTTTTTATTACCCAGTCTTAAATAGGTACAGGTAAAATTATTTTAAAATAAACACGTTATCGGTCTGGTTTCCTGTAAATCGAATCGAATGCTTTAAAACTTTATGGATTTATTATAACCTACTAGATTGATAAATACTTTAATCGTAGGTACAGTCAGCATTAAAAATATCGGACGACTAGTAACATTGTTCGAAATGATCTGAACAAGAAAATTACCCAACAATTTGCTCTGTTTTGGGACAGAGCATATTGCGTTTATCCTGAAACGCTTGTGAGGTAGAGATATGTATAGGCAGTTACTGTGACGGTATCTATAACGCCACATGCGAACAACGCATCACATTGAACTCACGCATAATCCTGCATCGCGCAAACAGAGTTTTCCGAGTAACTAGCAAATGTATGCCCGTCCCGACATCAATCACAACACCCGTCCGGTCGGAAGATCCTCTATTATCTATGAAGGATGAGTAAACTTTACACCCTGTTCCTCATGCCTCTATAGTACCTCTAAATTGGGTTGTTCAGTTAATTGTGATCAGTCTGATCATCCAGATATTTTTATCGCTGAATAAACAAATTAATGCTATTTTACTCTACTCCCATAATTGTTTAACCGAAGGATTATGTAGATAAACATACAGTATGTGAATGGTACTTAAATAATCAAATATGACTGTAAACAATGAAATATCTCAGATAAAGACTAATCCTACTACTGAAGTATCAAGATATAGGTGTAGGTTCGTGTCCTCTGCCGACTGCACTGACAGACAATTACATCATCATCTGCCTAGTCTTTTTTCGGCTATGTTAGGGTCGGCTTCCAATCTAATCGGATGCAGCTGAGTATCAGCAATTTACATAGAGCGACTGCCTATCTGACCGCCACAACTCAGTAACTAGGTAATACGATACCCCGAAGACAGATTGACAGACCGCTACATATGGTAATTAATTCCAGGAGGAGGCCTATGGCCCAGCAGTGGGAATATTATAAGCTGATTATATAAATGAGATATTGGGATAATTCATGCCAAAGATGCCTCATTGCGGTACCTACTTCGCGATAGCAGTTTGGCTCGCTACCTGGATGTCACCTTTATGTATAAAAAATGTGTGCTAATAGCCATGTGCGCACATGCCGCAGGATTCCTCACTGCGATCACTGGCTGCTTGGGGGTTTACCTCGAAAACAAAATAGGTACGTATTTTGTTTTACATCGCGGTCGACGGCAAACATTGATGCGACCTGGCTCGTGCTCGGTTAAATCGGTTAAACTTGTTCTTCTGGAGTAGAGTAAGTAGTTGTTGTGTTACGTTCGGGTTCATAATATGAATACATATTATGTAGGCACCCTGCGCTGCGTGCGCGCCGCGAGTAGCGAGTAGAGCTAGCAACTAAAAACGAGTTCGCGAGCAGCGAGTGCGCGACGATGACGAGCGATCACTCACTGGTATGCGTATGTATCAAGCGTGAGTCTCTCAGCAAGTATTCTGCCCACCAAGGTCGAGGTCGGCTGTCGATGCGACAACCGGTGTGAACAGTCAGCGATCCAGCCCGTCCTTTGCTGCTCTAGATCCGAACCCACAGGTGCCCTTAGCGTGTAGTTGCTTTGTTTCAAGTTTTTAAGCCCCGGCTGGAGGCCTTAATTTATTGAGGCAGACACAAACAAGCCGGTTAGGAAGCCTACAATCTCCTAGGTTGACTTGAGATGACATTCCCGAAAAAAAAGACACCATGATACATAATAGTATACAAGTAGGTACTGACACAGGAACTATTTCTTTTGTACGTTTCCTGAGCGAGAAAATGGTCGATAGCTAGTAGAGATTTAATTTGTCTTTTCACCTGCCTTCTAGTGCTGTTGTGCTATGTTCAGAACACAGTAATACGCATAACGTACGTCATAGTATATTGCCCAGTAATCCAATTTAATTGGTTTATGAACCCGCACCATTATCGGGATTTCACCTTGATAGGTATTTTTGCTTTGACGTCAAACAACTGACTATAACATGATAGTTTATAGATAACATTACATGTGTTTCCTCAATAATAATGTTTATTTACGCCTATCATTAGTAATAGGCATTAGAAATTGATAGTATCGAAAAAAAGATCTCGCTTGTATTATCTAGGTAGGTACATACTTACCTACCTTATTGTAAGTCGCATTGGAAACAAAACCAGTAGGTAAGTGTAAGCTGTCCTCTTGTCGTCTTGGACTCGTGACTGCCCCGTTGGTCTCGGGAGTCTTTAGCAATTCGATCCCCAGCACCCTAATTGCGTAACAAAGTGAAGGATATAACTAAACCATAGCTTCATATATGTTCGAAAAAATTGTCTTGAACCATGAATGTTGTTGAACTGTTAAAATGGAAGCCATTCCTACAGATAATGTGTTACGCAGTTAGCCCGCAGGTCGGGCGAAGAAATTCCTGATGGTCGAACTCAATAAAACTTCCCGACCTGGGAACCAACCCAGGACCTCATGCCAGTATCGCTTGCACCTACTAGACCAACGAGGCGAATCTATTGCCATGGGCAGAAATCCAGACTCTGGGTTGCTACAATGATGTTAGAACCTAACCACACTTGATATGATACCGACTTGCTACTAGGTACACTGTATTGTATCAAGTTTTTCTAACTGAACAGACAGCTGTGCTGCTGGGGGGTTTGGTACGCCACTTTTTGCCAGCTAAAGCACTAGGAAGTGGTGAAGGGCGGGAGTTTTAGGGGACTACGGGTCTTAATGAAACTAAATCATTTAATACTTTACGTCAATTTTTATTAGTATGGAAATCGGAAAACCGTTTGGGGTTTTGGGGTACTGTCCTAATATGTCATTTTGACGTTATAAAAGTGCCGGTTCTCAGCCTAATTTTAATGACTTTTGCTTTTAATTAATCTGCCCAGATCTAATAATTTCAGTTTTTATAATTAATTGCATTTAGCCGTCGTTCACACGGACCCAATAATATTGCGGCGGGTTTTTTCGCTCACTGGATCTTCCACGCACTGCTTAGCGCAGAGAGTTGAAAATCAAACCGTGTGCTTTTTCGACGCTCTGAGATGCACTCTGTTGCATTCTTAAGGTGAATCTAGTCGACATTTTTTCCATACAAACTTCGGAAGAGTATTACTGTGGAGTTTTAATTTCGGAACTTGGTCACTTTGGATATGTATTTTAATTTTTTGTCACCGCCTTTCGAAATTAAAATAGTTTTTCACTTTGTAGCGTTTTCCGGAAGTTGGGTTTTTTTTTTAATTGTTTATTTTTCACTTTTTAGCTATAGTACCTACCCCACACCAATTCAAAATTTCATCATCTTTGGGGTCAAAACAATGTATATTTATGCGATAGCAGCAATCGCGGTTTATTTGCTGTATTTTTTTTAAGAGTTCCGTTGTGGGTCTGCGAAACGCATCATCAGATCTATATGAAATTTAAATGGGACCATTTCGGTATAAACCCCCTTGCGAACAAAAAAAGAACTCTTTATTATGAACAACTTTTACTATGGGACCAAACCTGAAATCGCGAAAAAAAATCAGCTGTTTCCTACATTTTGATGAGTTATACGAACATAATGTAAGGAACAGCTAATGTTTTTTTCGCGATTTCCCGTTTGGTCCCATAGAATTTGTTCATAATGATGAGTACAATGACCTCTTAAGAGGTGGTTGGTGTTTTTCCAATAACCCTGTATATGACATTTACATAAAAAAAATAGTTTAAAAAACACGCTTTAAAAACCAAACTAAAAAAGCAGAAAATAATTTAATTCAATTAAAAAGCGTGGGGTGCTTTTTGAGGTATTTTTATAATCAATTAATGTCAAGCACCCCACGCTTTTTAATTGAATTAAATTATTTTCTGCTTTTTTAGTTTGGTTTTTAAAGCGTGTTTTTTAGTTTTTTAAACTATTATTTATTTTCTATTTTTTAGTTCGGCTAACTACAAAAACGTTTTTTTTTCTCAATTTTTTTTTAAATTATTGAATTGTCATCGGTCCTCGACAAGTTTACAAAGTTTCAATGAAATCTGACCGTTTAAAGTGGGTCAAAATCGCGCTGAAAGGAGTCGGTTACATACAAACATACAAACAAACAAACCAACAAACATACAAGTGAAGCTAATATAAAGCGTAACTTAAAGCAAAGTTTATAAAAAACGGCTACCAGAACCAAGGAAGGCCGCAGGCGCGCGAATTACCCACGGAGACTGGAGAGTTACATACTGACATACTGACATACAAGTGAAGCTAATATAAAGCGTGTAAAAAGAAGGTTGTACCTTCCTTCATCAGCTCAGCGTCATGAGATGATGATGACCATACGCAAATATCTGAATAGCTATAGAAAATATATTAAAAACATTGTTAATACTTATAACATTTGAGGGTTGCCCTTGATTTCCATGAGATTCCATCATCAGATCCTGACTTGGTGCCAATGGGACCACTTCAGGAGCATACTCTTTTAAATAAAAAAAGAATTTTGAGAATCGGTCCACTAATGGAGTAGAAATCGGTGAACATAAATAAAAAAAATAAAAAATACATACAGTCGAACATAGAACCTCCTCCTTTTTTGAAGTCGGTTAAAAGCCATTAAAAAGTTAGGAGCCAACAAAGATTCGTTTTTCTTGCTAATTTAACCTAACTTTGGGCGTGTTTAAGTAATAATAGAAGTGTAAAATCTTCAAAACCAAGTCGGTACCTACCGACAAAGCTCAAATATCTAAAATTTCAATAAACTTTATTGGTCATTGATTTATGCAGTGTTTTTTTCATAAAACCCGATCTTCCTAAGGACTTTTATTGATTTTTACGCGCCTGTTTTCAATAAATGATCCTGCGTCTCACTCAATAACGTGCGTGCAGACTAGCGTCTAACTGCTCATCACTGATACTACCTCTGTCGGACACGAGGCCTGGTTAGACAGCGTGCTTTTTAGCCAGGCCCACCAGTAAGTTCGAGCCACCGACTAGATTCCCCTTAACGCTCGGTTCAACACCGAGACTTGAAAATCCAGTGCGCGATAAAATCCCGCCGCGATATTTTTACGTCCGTGTGAACGTTGACTTAGGATTAGAACCGATGCGATAAGGTTGGTCTTGGTAGGTAGGTATTATTATTGCCACATTGTAAAATTCACACGCTTGTGTACCTAATTTATGTTAACACGTCGTTAAAGAGTCAATATTGGTAGACACGACAAGTTACGTTGCTCGCCAAACATCAATAGGTTGTCCAAACTTATTCGTTCTAGTTTTGTGTGATGCAGGGTAAAAAAATGGTTCTATTGGTTTCTCTCTGAAATCATAATGTATGAAACAAACTCAGAGGCCAGTATTTTTTAAAATTCAGGCAAAATCTTGGTCAAGCGATATGAGGACCATCCAGATTAGTGTCTGAGATGGTCTTTGGAGAAAAGAACTGCACAGATATGAGTCTGGTCCACTCATTCACTCACTCACTGAGTCACGCATTCGTCAGTAGGGAATCGTGTACCTCAATGACTTGACCAAAAATACCGAAGTAAGGACATTTGGGTAGGCCGCATAATCAGCCTATAACGATCCCATTGCTGGGACACAGGCCTTGGGCCACAGGGCTCTCGGTGAGAGGCAGTATGCCGTTTCGGGTGTAAGTGTTAGTTCTAGGACATTCCGGTTTCCTCACGATATTTTCTTTCACCGTTTTGAGAGCCATAGCGGTGAAATATTTTATAAGAAGTGAAGCGCCTGTCTGGGTTTGAACTTACGACCTACTACTCGTAAGTCGCGGCCGGTAGGGACCACTCGGCTACCACTGCTGTCAACGCTTTTATATGATACAATTTCAAATTTTTCGGTCACTTTTCTAATAGTATATAACTAGTAGATAATATTATAGACAAATCTTCTAATGCACCAACTCGGCAGCTCACCCAACCAAACTCAATTTCTGATCAGAAACTAGTTAACAAAACAAAAAATATATCTATACGTAAATCCCAACCAAGGATTATGTAAAAACCTATAAATATAATTATATTACATGTTGTACCTCGTAGTGACCGAGACCTTACCAGTCGGTCTACACTGGCCCGATGCAGCGAGCGTGAAGAGATTGTGAAATAACTTTATAAGTGTAAAAGGATTTATTTTTTGTTTTCTTGTGAAGTAGGTTGTGGAGTGTATAAAAATGAAGTGGGTCGCGATTATATTTGTTGGTATGTATTTTGTGTAATACTTATCATTTCTAAGTTACCCCAGATTTCGGGTTCGTCGGGTCTCGAGTTCGTCCCTAAATAAAATTGATGAGTAGGCCCCTAAAAGTTAATTACAAG
The DNA here is from genome assembly GCA_947359405.1 of Antitype chi. Classification (NCBI taxonomy): domain Eukaryota; kingdom Metazoa; phylum Arthropoda; class Insecta; order Lepidoptera; family Noctuidae; genus Antitype; species Antitype chi. Next base: position 1,343,020 of record OX375827.1, on the reverse strand, counting down.
GAGATTGGTATGATAAGCAGGAGTTCGCGCAGCTAAATTTTGTGCTAAATTTTTTTTTAAGTTTTTGTCAAAGAAACTCAAAGAAGAAGAAGAAGTGGCGAGTGCAGGTTCATAACAAATAATAGGGATTGTTAAGCAGAATTTTTAAATAATGGAAGAGGTAATAAAGAGTGCCTGGCTGTGGACAGCTACGTCTTGTTTGCTATAATAACAACAAACTGCGATCACCAATTACGTGTCTATAGAGTGCTTGTGGTCGTTTTCTCATTAATTTTACCTTTGGGTCTAGAGTAAATGATAGAGACGAAATTTAGGTTCATACGCTAAGCTTATAAGCTTATACGAGCTTATAACTACGCTTCGATATGATAAAATTCGTTTGGCGTGATTCTATCGGATTGAAGCATTTTCGCCTGTGTAGGTGTGTAGAACTTCACCCCCTAACCCTAGAGATGTGCACTTTTTTAAATGTTCTGTTGGCAACGACGACTAGAGCAGTCAGCGACTCATTTTTGTCGTTGTACTTATTATTACATCTGTATCTGACCAGCTTCTTGCTTATTTCACTTGTTGCCTGGTATTCTTGAGTCCTACTATTACCTACTTACGTGGGTTCGTAAATAATGTAAGCAGACTTCTCACAAAGACTTAAGTATTCTTCGAACATTGTGCCATCAATAATGGAGTTTATGGCATTGGTGAAATGCAATCATAATGCAATCTTAACCAGGTCAGACCTTCGAAGCCCATTTGCTTGTTATCAAAGATAATAACCCCAATTTTCGTTGTTACATAAATTCGTTTCGCAAATATGTCAAAATGCTCAATTTTAGTCCAGCAAATCTTGTTAAGTGCCAATTCGGCACTAAATCGGTGCCCATTTTTATTTATTTTTCAATTATTGTCCTATAATGGGGTACGTATTCGTTCCAAGCCATCCATATCTTTACATAGTACAAAACAAATTCGCTTTTCGTGTTCTTACTAGAGAATGTGCAGCAGCGTTCTCTATGCATTTTACTACCATACTCCGATCGCCAACCCGCCTGCCAAGCGTGGCGATTATGGCAAAACCCCCATTTTGGGGGAGGCCTATGTCCAGCAGTGGACGTCTTTCGGGTGAAATGATAATATATACCAACATAAATTATAAATGAAAGTCGCTTTTCGATGTATCTAATGCTTGGACACTCCCTAGCATCATGGTGATGTCACTGAGAACTCACTCCACGCAAGTTTTACAAAATAGACTGCAACTTTGAATGTGGTTTTTACCACCACTTACAGAATTAATTTCGGAAGATTTATATGTGTTAAACTTACATAAGTATAATAGTAGCTGCACCCCACGGTTTCTGTGAATATAAGGATAAAAAGTATCCTATGTCATAATCCAGTCATGGTCTACTCATGTGCCAACTTTATCCAAATCCGTTCAACCGTTTCAGCGTGAAAGCCTTTAGCTGCAGACTCTACCAACGAATGAAAGGATCTTCTAAGCCACAGTTTTAAAATATCATTCTAGACCCCCCAGCGCAGAAATCTTTCGAGTCTGGTCAAGCCACGCTGGGATCGGTGCATTTCATTTATTCATTCATTCGATTAGGTATACAAAAAAAAGACAGCTGTTTCATAGATAAGTGCAATACCTACTCGGTCAAAATGAATGGAACAGCTGATTTTTTTTTGTCTAGAATGATATGCTGAATTCATGGTTACAGTTTGCGCACTGGTTAAAAAAATATCCGGTATTGTAAAATGGTGGCTAAGATTGTAACCATTAACGATTGGCCAGATCGCTACATAAGTCCATTCCGAATCTTTTCAAGTTCCTTATTTTTTATCAGAACGAATTATAATAAATTAATTCTTAAAAAAAATACGGAAGCTACACGGAAACTAAGCACTGCATTTAAACCATTAAAGTAGTTATAAATATAGATGATCTTAGACTGATAACAAGTTTAAACGTTATTTGAGGATATTCGACCACTTTGAATACAGTAACTACACCGGAATTAACATTACTTGCGGAACATATAGAGCTGAGAGCTAACTTTGGCTCATAAACACGTAAAACACAGCATCTTCCTTTTAATATCGTTGTAGTTGAGTAAACAAGCCGGTTGAAGACTTCGAGGTAAAAACCAATGGATAAACTATGTAAAATGTAGTGGAGGGCAGTCGTCGGCCCTGGCTCACAATTTCAATGTAAAACCATAATCATATTATTTTGTAGTAGCACCATGTTGACGCGACAAAATTCCATAGGAATGTATTATTATATAGCGACGTCAACGCCGTGCTACTGTAAGCTTTCAGGACAAATTGTAAGTATTTAGTGTTTCAAAAGGTCCTATAGAACTCGTTTCGAACTCATACCAGAATAATTGATTCTTAGGATCGGGTGACCGACGACACAAACCGTAATTTCAATTGGTGGTTTTTTTTTTAGGGTGGGATATTATCAAATAACTTCTCCCGCTCTGGGTGGAGCAGGAGGGAGTGTCAGATTTTTACTGACTAAAACCCACCCGTGTTCCCTCAGTTGCCTGTGTGCCAGGGGCGACGGTATCTCTTTCGAACAACCCGCACCCCTGGCAGGCATCGGCCCTTGTGGACCCCACCAGTTCGGAGCACCAGGACACATGGCACGCCGTAACCACCCCAGGAACCAAGTAGCACAAGGGCCCCAGACAACCCTGGCACCCTTGGTCCCCCTGCGACGGGTCAGCGTAGTGGCCCCGCCGCCTACCACTTCTCGGCCGCAGGGGATAGGGAGAGCGGCCAACGCTATACCGACACTCCTCTTCCCCTGCGGTCCCACCGCGTCCGCCATCAAACGCTAGAGTGCTACTCAAAAGTACCGGCACTTCTCCTCCGCCGCAGCCTATAACCCTCAGCCGCAGCCTATAACACTCAGCCGCGATGCCTCCCATTCGACATCGCGGCCCGCCTCAGTTGCGATGCACCTCACCGCAACCTACTTTTTGGCCGCTACATCGTCGGCTTGGAAGCAAAAGCCCTGACGAGCGGCCCCACCTTGGGGTTCCTCTTCGCTTCACCGTGGGAGCGGACCACGGCTACTGAGCCCCCCCGCAACGACAATGCGGGAAACCCACTGGGGGGGATATTAATTGGTGTTCGGTTTAAAATTGTCATTTCTCGAGAGAAAATCGTAACTTCACGTACTTAGAGCAAGGCTTGCTTTTTTATACGCTTTTAATACCCACTGTCCAAATCAATAATAATCAACCTGAACCATATGTGGTTCATGAATATATTGGCACTATCAAGGATTCAAAATATTGTGAGCGTTGGATAGCTCAATAAATTCTATAGAACCTATAGATCAAAAATATGTCCTCATGTGAACGGTTCAATTTTTCTCTTCCGTGGGTTCAATAATATTAGGTCTTTACCTATGAAATTGCCGTTTTGCAGTACTGGCCATTTCAAATCAAAATAATTTTTGTTTGGGTAAGAATTCTAATTTCAAATTAATTTTATTTTAAAAACATGGATTTTTTTTTCCAAAAGTAGTCATTTGTTTATTGATTAGTGTTACATTTTCATCGCATTTCAATCTTTTTCGTCATCATGGATACGTTAAAAATTCGAGTAATTATGGAATATGAGTACCGTCGTGGCAGCAACGCGGCACAAGCGGCACGCAACATCAACGACGTTTACGGAGCTAACACTACAAACCAACGCACCACCTGTTATTGGTTTGCTCGCTTCCGTTCTGGAAATTTCGACCTGAAAAATGAACCTCGCGGTCGTCCGAAGACTTTGGTCGACAATGACGAATTAAAGGCGATTGTGGAAGCTGATGATACACAATCTACGGCTGAATTAGCAGCAGCTTTCGACGTTAGCGTCAAAACAATATTGGTCCATTTGCGTCAAATTGGCAAGGTAAAAAAGCTTGACAAATGGGTGCCCCACGAACTCAATGATCGTCAGCGCGAAGTACGCGTCGAGACGTGCCTTGCACTGCTCAACAGACACACAAATGAAGGAATTTTGAACCGCATTGTTACCTGCGATGAAAAATGGATTCTGTTTGATAACCGCAAGCGCTCAGCAAGTTGGTTGGATCCTGGTTCAGCACCTAAACAATGCGCTAAACGAAAACTTACCCCTAGAAAAGTGATGGTCACTGTTTGGTGGTCTAGCGCCGGTGTGATTCATCACAGCTTCTTACCAAACGGGGTGAGCATTACTGCAGATGTGTACTGTGAAGAACTGAACACAATGATGGAGAAGCTGGCACACTCCAACCAGCATTGGTCAATCGCTCGTCTCCGCTGCTCCTGCACGACAACGCGCGACCTCATACTGCACAGCAGACGGTCTCCAAGTTGCAAGAACTGGGGTTGGAAGCTCTCCGTCATCCGCCCTACTCACCAGACCTTGCGCCTACAGACTACTACTTTTTCCAGAATTTGGATAACTTCTTGGCGGGAAAAAAATTCAATACCCGAGAGGCAGTACAAAATGCCTTTGAAGAATTTGTTGCCTCCCGTCCAGCTGATTTCTTTAAGAAGGGCATCAATAAACTGCCACTGCGATGGCAAAGATGTATTGATTGCATGGGTGATTACTTCGATTAATACAAATAAAAAATACATGAAAAAAATTCGTTAAATTTTTTTCATACAAAACGGCAATTTCATAGGTAAAGACCTATTATATGCTGTGCATTAGGAAATAATATGAAAAATATGAGATAAAGCAGTCACATATTAATCAAGCTAAATCTTGACCACAATTTAATGATGGTTATAGTTGTCACAATATTATTAACTTTTTTGACGTTTATATATTTTTGAAGCCTGAAAGGGCCAATATATGAAAGAACTCGACTGTACTAATGTATTAATTAATTATTGTATGATGTATTTGTGGGGTCGTAGCTAGTAATTAATTAACTATAATTATTGTGGTTATTCAACGCTTTCAGTGTTAACAGCAACACGCCTGTCACAAGCCCAAGCCTCCATAAACTACTAAATACAATCCTCTGTCTTTTTGGGACAAAACACCTATTCTAATTAATTGAAAAGCTTATTCTAAAAACGCTCGCGAATTTTCGAATGTAACTAAATTTATTTTATCGCCAGCCAGTACAACATAAGGTCGTATTTTGCAAACAATCTTTACAACAACAACGCAACACAACGCAATGTTAAAAAAAAAAACAGTACAGTCTAGTTCATTAATATATTGGCCCTTTCAGGCTTCCAAAATATATGAACGTCAAAAAAGTCCATATTATTGTGACAACTACAAGCATCATTAAATTGTGGTCAAGATTTAGATTCACTAATATGTGACTGCTTTATCTCATAATTTTTCATATTATTGCCTAATGCACAGTATATATCATTGGACCGTTCACATGAGGACATATATTTGATCTTTAGGTTCTATATAATTTATTGAGCTATCCAACGCTCACAACATTTTTAATCCTTGACAGTGCCAATATATTAATGAACTCGACTGTTCCTTCGGATATGGACGATGGAAGACAAGATAATATACTTAATTATGTAGTAAGCGTCGATTTTACAATTGTCAGATAAGTTTTATATGGAAACTTTTATTTAAATATAGCGGTTTCTATTTTCAATACTCAATTTTAATCTGGATAAAGTTAATTGAAGGTGAAAAAGTCGCCCCTAATTTATTTATTTGTATGATCATTGATCAACATGATTTTGTTTCAAGTGGCGTTGTTGTGTGAGGGACAGAGGCCTCCCTCCCTGCCTCTGAGTCCTTCCAGCTTCCAATTAATAGAACGAGGCTTCAGCTGTGAGTACCTTAGTACATAATTTGGATACCAAAGGTGCACAATCAAAGTGTATTTTAGATAATGTCATAGTCAATTGGTACGGTCACCAAAATTGTTAAGTAAGCAGTGTCGTTGCATATAGTTGAAGTTTAGTAAGAAACCCATGGATGTTTCCGAATCTAATTAATTAATATACCTAAATCAAATAGTTCATATAACAATTATTATGACCCTGTTAATTATGACCCTGGTTGCTTAAGTACCTATCACTTTTGGTGACTATGCTAAGTTTACACTCAGAGCGTTCATAACATGCGATCAGACGATTCAATGACTTTTTGTTGCCGAGTGTTAGACACTCGAGTTGATTTGTTGCAAATAGTCAATTTCAAAAAAAGACCAACCACCGAGGTGTTAACTAGAACTATAGCTCTGTCTTGCATAGTGTCACACACTTACAGCATTATGCTGAGCGATGGCAGTTTTGCGTGGATGTGACGCATATAGTATACACATGCCATCATGTGAAAGAAAGCGGCCTCCATACAGCGCTTGCATGGTAGTAATAATAGCATTCTGTAAATAATCGCCGCCAGAGCGGACTGTTCACTTTCAAGGACTCTGGGTGGCGACAGATAATACCTACTGAGTAATTAATTAGTTTTGTGAAAACTAACAATATTAACTTAACTATAAGTACTATTGTTTTTAACACCAAATACTTACTAACTAAAATATGGACCTCAGTTAGTTTAGTGGAAATAAATGTACGTATTGGCTTTCTTTTTTTTTCATACCATTCTGCCTATCCCTTAACCAAACATTATATTTTTCAGCGATTCCTGGCAGGTCACCGATTGCGTCCGACATAATCATCCGACATTACAGGTAGGACATGCAACCAACTACAAATTACCTTTTGATGACTTTAATACTTACATCATTCTTTTCTTTGTGTTGGGTCAAGCTGTCTAAACTATCTCGTAATAATAATGTACATATTAAGTAGATAATTTGAAGAATCTGTTTCATTCAAATGGGAGTACTTAGGTAATTCGTCGCTTCCTTGGTTTCGGTCAAAACATTTAATTATGTAAGGGGGCGTCCATTAATTACGTCAGTAAATTTTGGCGATTTTGCGACCCCCACCCCCGCTCTTGTGAGATGTCGTGAGATTTGGCTCGACCCTCCCCCCCTCCCCATAATCTCACGTGAGATATTTCAAATACGTGGTTTTAGTGTAAAAACGGTAATCTGTGCTTATTTGCGTTGGATTTATGCGTTGCATTTGGCTGACATGGCTGGGCGGTGGCGGTTTAACCACCGAGGAAGTACTGTGCTACTTTGTGGCGTTCGCATAACTGCGATAAATATTATTTTGTAAGATTTTGCCATATGGGTGGAAAAACATGTTTCACATAATTTAACCCGGTTATCTCGTAATGTTACATTGTTTCTTTGCGGGAAAAAATATAAATTACGTGATATTTACCAAGACCCCCCTCTCCCCCACGTGAGATTGGGTGAGATTCGACTCGACCCCCTCCCACCCCTAAACGCCTCACGTAATTAATGGACGCCCCCTAAGCATAATGAAATGTTTTGACCTCCTTCTAAACCAGGCTATTATTAACGTTCACTGGTGTAAGACGTAAAGTCGAGTTCATTAATATATTGGCAATATTTTTTTTTTTTTTTTCAGGGTGGGAAATCATCAAATGACTTCTCCCGCTCTGGGTGGAGCAGGAGGGCGTGTCAGACTTCTACTGACTAAAACCCACCCGTGATCCCTCAGTTGCCTGTGTGCCAGGGGCGACGGTATCTCTTTCGAACAACCCGCACCCCTGGCAGGCATCGGCCCTTGCGGACCCCACCAGTCCGGCGCATCAGTACACATAGCACGCCGTGACCACCCCAGGAACCAAGTAGCACAAGGGCCCCAGACTACCCTGGCACCCTTGGCTCCCTTGGCCCCCTGCGACGGGTCAGCGCAGTGGCCCCGCCGCCTACCACTTCTCGGCCACAGGGGATAGGGAGAGCGGCCAACGCTATACCGACACTCCTCTTCCCCTGCGGCCCCACCGCGTCCGCTATCAAACGGTGGCGGCCCCGTCCAGGCCACGGAAGGGAAGAGCGCTACTCAAAAGTACCGGCACTCCTCCTCCGCCGCAGCCTGTAACCCTCAGCCGCGATGCCTCCCATTCGACATCGCGGCTCGCCTCAGTTGCGGTGCACCTCACCGCAACCTACTTTTTGGCCGCTACGTCGTCGGCTTGGAGACCAAAGCCCTGACGAGCGGCCCCATCTTTGGGTTCCTCTTCGCTTCACCGTGGGAGCGGACCACGGCTACTGAGCCCCCCCGCAACGACAATGCGGGAACCCACTGGGGGGGGATATATTGGCAATGTTAAGGATTAAAAATATTGTGAGCGTTGGATAGCTCAATAAATCTATAGAACCTATAGATCAAAAATATGTCCTCATGTGAACGGTTCAATAATATATGCTGTGCATTAGGCAATTACTTATATGAAAAATTATGAGAAAAAGCAGTCACATATTACTGAAACTAAATTTTGACCACAATTTAATGATGCTTGTAGTTGTCACAATATTATGAACTTTTTTGACGTTCATATATTTTTGAAGCCTGAAAGGGCCAATATATTAATGAACTCGACTGTACATACCACCCAATGACTATGAATGCTGATAGGCAGTTATCTAGTGATAATAAGTAAGTAATAAAGGACTGCTTCGTTGGTGTAGTGGTCGCAAGCGCTACTGCTGAGCACGAGGTCCTGGGCTCGATTCCCAGGTCGGACAAAGTATTATTGGGATTTTCTATCTGGAATTTCTCAGTATCAGCCCGGACTCTGGATATGTGCCCGGTTGATGGCAATAGGCTCGCCCCTATTACAAGGGACTTAAACATAACTGGCGAAACGTGAGTGCCTATAGGTACGTCTCTGCACAACCCTTCGGGGAAACAAGGCGTGATGTTACGTAATCCTACTATTTTAATATCATAAATGTGAAAGTTTGTATGTTTAGATGTTTGGATGTTTGTTACTCAATCACGCAAAAACGGCTAATCGGATTTGGATGAAATTTGGCACACAGATAGTTTGTAACCTGGATTAACACATAAGATACTTTCTATCCCGGTTGTACGTTGCTGTGGGATAATATTCGACCTCCAGAGGGCGAAGCCGCTGGTAAAAGAAGCTAGTAAGTGATAAATGATGAGTGATTGGCAAACGGAATGGTGATAGCAGTATGATCCTTATTCGAAGGCAGTTGTAGGCTGCTTCTTAATGTTTTGATACTCTCTTAGATCTGTCTATGTTTAGTGAGGGGCTTGTGGCTAAGTCATACCAGCCGCACTTGCCACGGTTTGTCCGTGGGTGGGTGACCATCTTTGCATACCGAGACCCCTCCGTGCCTCGGAATGCATGTTAAGCCGTGGGTCCCGGCTTAACGTGCTCCCGAGACCATTCTTACCATAGGTATCGTGTTACCCAGTAACTGGGTTGTGGAGATCAGATAGGCAGTCGCTCCATGTAAAATACTGGTATTCAGCTGTTTCCTAAACTGGAAGCCGACCCCAATATTGTTCTGCCAGGGGTGCGGGTTGTTCTAAAGAGATACCGTGGCTCCTGGCACACAGGCAACTGAAGGAACACGGGTGGGTTTTAGTCAGTAAAAGCCAGACACGCCTTCCTGCTCTACCCAGAGCGGGAGAAGTTATTTGATCATTTGCCAACCTCAAAAAAAAAACACCCAACTTTGTTGAGAAAAGGCAGGTGATGACTTGTCTATATTTTTCAGTAGGTAGATAGTTTCCAAAAACTTGCTCTATGATAAATAACTTGTTGTTGCTAATTTTATAGGATTGAGGCCGGTGAAAATAACTGGTAAACCGTTTTTTCCAATAGAAGATAACTAGTTTATTTTAGTAATTACAGGTTTTTGATTTCTCACGAGCACGTTTTATCGTATAGTCTCTTGGCTAATATAATTTTTCTTCTCTGCGTCACTTCCTTGTGTCCACTCATAGACCACACACAATGAGCTTGCTGTCTTCTGATTGGCTGACTAGCCGTCGCGTGTTCGCAGCCTGGCCAATCGCAGCGGTCGATTAGTGCTTGCCGTTTAGTTCACCGTAGACATCGTCGAGAGTGTAGTGACGTGGAATTAGTCGATAATGCGGCAACATGCTCCCGGCTTTGGAAACGTTAGGTTCCAAGAAGAAGTGAAGAAGTATGAACGCCCGGCAGCTACCGCTTGTTTAGTCAATCAGTGAGAGGCAGCGGGCAAATTTTTGAAAACGCCCGTCTAGTTATGCCGTCTGCTTTTCTTATGTCAGCCACACGCGATACGCCATCCTTTCCAGGGTAAGTTTTCAGGATTCTTCCTAAGCTCCACCTTAATGGCGGCATATTGTCATCTTTGATCAGAACTAGCGTGTTTTCCTTTAGGTCATCTTTATGCCTATGCCACTTGCTCCTGGTCTGCAGTTCTGACACGTACTCCTTAGCCCAGCGTCTCCAGAAGTGCTGGCGTATCTGCTCCACCCTCTGGTATCGCGTAAGGCGGTGCTCAGGAACATCGTGAATGTCAGCAGGTACAGGTGCAGTTAGTGGACGACCAACCAAAAAATGAGCTGGAGTAAGGGGAAGGAAGTCAAATGGATCAGTGGACATAGGAGTTAAGGGCCGGGAGTTGAGAACCGCTTCAACTTGCACTAACATCGTAGTGTACTCTTCGAAAGTAAGATGAGCATTACCCACTACACGCCGGAGGTGATGCGTACAGCTCTTTACCCCAGCTTCCCACAAACCCCCAAAATGGCTAGCATAAAATGGAATCATCTTAAATTTAATGTTTTGTGAAGTTGCATATTCTTTAATATCATCCGAACAATCATTCAATAATTTTGAGAACTCATTCATCACACCAACAAAATTCTTTCCATTATCAGAAAATATCTCACTCGGTTTACCGCGTCGCGAAATAAAACGTTTGAGAGCTAAAATATAACATTCTGATGAGAGGTCGCTTACAAGTTCCAAATGGACGGCGCGAGTGACAAAACATACGAATAAACATATGTATGATTTCTGTAATTTCGCTCCCCTACCTTTACGAGTCAATGTGAACACTGGCCCTGCATAGTCCACGCCACATCGTAAAAAAGGAAAGCCTGGATCCAGGCGCTCTTGTGGCAGATTGCCCATAATTGGATTAACCGTGGTCGCGCGCAGTCGTGCACACTTAACGCAGGCATGCACTACCCTTCTTGCGAGGTTCCGACCACCGACCGGCCACCAAGCCTCTCTTAACGTAAATAGAAGCAGCTGTGGCGCAGCATGCATTGTACGGTGATGCTCGCAACGAAATAGCAAAACTGAAAACCAATGTTTAGCTGATATTAAAATTGGATGCTTCTTATTGAAGCTAAAATGTTGAGAATTTTGTATGCGCCCACCGACTCGTATCAAATTATTGGCATCAATAAATAAATTCAACTTAACTAAATGAGCATTCTTTATACTCTTTTTTTCTCTGAGTGAATCATACACATCACCAAATGATTCTTGCTGACTTAATTTAGCTAATGTTAATTCCGCATATTCAAGCTCTTCTACGGTCAATGAACCTGTGGCAGCGCGCACGTCTTGCGCGCGCGCCGCACATCATCACACTGGAGACTCCGCGGCGTGCCACCTATATTTATGCCTTCCGCGCTTAGAATATCGCATTTTTGCGATCCATAATTTTGAATTCTGCTTCACCGCTATTGGTGGATTAATTTGTTTTTATTGTGGACCCAGTGCCTATTCCCCTATTGTAAATAGTATGTAAGTAGGAATAATATTTAATAAATCATGTTCACTATACCTCCTAAACTAGTGTTTCAATTATTATAACTGTCCAATCGCTAAAGTGGTGACCCCGAACGAAGCAAACGCATAAAACTATGCCGACAGACACCGAAAAACCCGGTATGGAGTCAGCAGAAGCAAGCTCAGTGCAGGATACTTCTCTATCAACACAGCAAGTCGCCGGTATCTCACTATCCCTGCGAGTACCACCTTTCTGGCGTGACAAACCGAGACTCTGGTTCATCAGTTTTGAAGCAGCTACAGGCGATCTCAAGAAAAGTGAGTCACAAAAAGCACAGATGATCATCGCCCAGCTACAAAAAGAAGATATCGAGCAGATATGTGACCTTTTGTACAACCCACCGGCCGATCGACAGTATACCGCCATAAAGGAGCGTCTCATTTCTGTGTACGAGGAATCTGACAGCAAGCAGTTGCAAAAGCTACTCTCAGATATGGAACTCGGTGACCAGAAGCCAAGCCAATTACTCCGCCGTATGCGTAATCTCGCTCACAACAAGGTACCTGACAACACACTACGGCTTATGTGGATGAACTTGCTACCTGCACACGTTCGCTCGGTACTAGTAGTAAGCGACGCTATAAGTAAAGAAACGGCACTCGAAGAATTAGCTAAGCTCGCCGACAAGATGCTTGAACAAACAACCGAAGCATCAGCAGTATCCGTCGCATCAGTATCGTCATCCCAGCAAGCACAAAACCAACCTGTAAGCATGCAGAACATTGTCGAAGAGATCCAAAAATTACATTTGGAGATCGCCGAAATCAAGACGTCGTATCGTCACGACCGCTCGCGCTCGTCGACACGGCGACACTACGGCCGCGCCGCCGGCGGCTCAGGCGGGCGCAACTTTCACCGAGCGCGTCCTACGTCACAAAACCGTTCTCGCTCATCTACGCCGACTGGACATTGTTATTATCATAGGCGATTTGGACAAAACGCAAAGCGGTGTACGACACCGTGCACATTTAATAACAACACTATGAAGACGGAAAACTAAAAGAGGCGTTGGCAGTGGCGGAACCAAACGTCGACAAGAAGTCTTACCGCTTATTCATCACCGACAAGACGACATCCATGAGTTTTTTGGTAGACACGGGTGCTAATATATCCGTCATACCGAAAAAGAAGGGAACACATCCTACACCGCTACCATATCAACTTTACGCCGCAAATAACACAATTATACCAACATATGGTGAGAAGACACTGGAGCTCGATTTTAATCTACGCCGGCCATATAAGTGGAAGTTCGTAGTCGCTGCAGTTACGAAGCCAATAATAGGAGCAGACTTTCTCAGCAATCACAACTTACTAGTCGACCTACGAAGCCATCGACTCATCGACAATGTAACAAAGCTCACTTCCAAAGCAACTGGCCGCTATACTAGTGTGCCCACTGTGTCCAGCATCAACCAACAGCAAACATTTCACGACATTCTCGCCGAATTTCCTGGAACAACGCGCCTATCATCAATGAAACTTAACCCGAAGCATAAAGTGGAACATTTCATTGAAACAACCGGCCCACCTATTCACTGCAGAGCAAGACCAATACCACCACATTTATATGAACGAGCTAAAAAGGAATTCGAGAACATGATCAGTCAAGGCCTGTGCAGACCAAGTAAAAGTCCTTGGTCCAGCCCATTACACATTGTACCTAAGAAAAATGGAGACTTGCGCGCATGTGGAGATTATCGACGTCTCAATGCCGTAACCAAACCAGATCGCTATCCAGTGCCAAGAATAAAGGATTTCACGTACCAGCTCGCCGGAAAACAAATATTCACTACACTTGATTTGAACCGAGCTTATCAACAACTTCCTGTACGCGCCGAAGACGTAGAAAAAACCGCAATTATAACACCCTTCGGACTATTTGAGTTCCCAAGAATGTGCCCAGGATTGAAGAACGCAGGACAAACCTTCCAGCGGTTTATCCACGAAGTGCTGCGTGAACTCGACTTCGTGTACCCATTCATCGACGATTTGCTAATAGCCTCGGAAGATGAAGTTACGCACAGACAGCATCTACGCACTATATTGGGAAGGTTGGACGAGTACTGCATAACAATAAACCCGGCAAAGTGTGTATTTGGCCAACAGCAAGTAACATTCCTCGGCTACAAAGTATCAGCAGAAGGTCTAAAGCCACCTGAAGACAAGATCAAAATAATCACCGAATATCCCAAACCAAAAAACATTGAAGAGCTACGAAGATTCTTAGGAATGCTCAACTTCTACCGAGACAGCATACCTAACGCAACTGCTATTCAAGCCCCACTACATTCCTACCTACACAACACAAAGAAGCGGGACAAAACATTAATACAATGGAATGAAGGTACATCTCAAGCGTTTGAAAACTGCAAGAAATGTATCACAGAAACAATTTGTCTGGCGCACCCACATCACTCAGCCCCACTAGGACTGATGTGTGACGCATCCGATCGATGCGCCGGCGCCGTTCTTCAGCAGCAAGTCAATGGAAAATGGCAACCACTTGGCTACTATTCAAAAAAATTCACACCCGCACAGCAAAATTACTCAACCTACGACAGAGAACTTCAAGCAATTTACATGGCCCTCAAGCACTTTAGAAAAATATTTGAAGGACGTGAACTTATAATATTCACAGACCACAAGCCACTCCAGTACGCCATGCAGAAGATCTCGTCAGATTCAGAAACTCCGCGACGACGAAGACAACTATACCCGACCCCGACCCCGACCCGTCCGCCGATCAATTTTCTTGCGCGTATTGTTTATGAATCGAAATACATAAGCGGTGGCATGCTTCAATCTAGAATATTGAGAAAACCTCGAAAATGGAAACAAATTAATATCACTCAAATTATTTAATACATGACAAAGGACCTTTGTTTTCAATTCTGGCAAGTCATTATGTTTTACATTATTATTATTCGCTAACTTTGAGACTTCAAAATTGGCAGTATGTAAAAATTGTGGGCCTTCCCACCACAAAGTTGAAGATGCAAGTGCGTCTAAACCTTGACCTCGCGACACTAAATCCGCTGGATTATCTTTACCAGAAACATGGCGCCATGGATATCCCTTAGTTAGGTCATGAATCTCTGCAGTTCTATTCTGAACGTAAGTTTTAAGTAAGTTAGGTGGCATACCTAGCCAGCCTAAAACAATCGTAGAATCAGTCCAGAACACGACTTTATTTACTGTAGAACGCAAAGATTCAATAACTTTTGTATAAAGTCGCGCGCCTAATACAGCGCCGCACAACTCTAATCTAGGTATAGTTATGGGTTTTGTGGGCGCGACCTTGCCCTTGGAACATAACAAGCGCATCGTAACAGCTGATTCACTATTAATCGAGCGGATATATGCGCAAGCGCCATACGCTGTTTGCGACGCATCGGTAAATATGTGTAATTCAATATAATTAGGATCATAACACATAACATAGCGTGGTATTCGTAAATTACCAAGAGAGGATAAATTTCTAACAAATCGGTTCCGGACTTGCGCGACGTCTGTAGGAACCGGTTCGTCCCACTCTAGTTTTAATAACCAACATTTTTGTAACAATGTTTTAGCTATTGTTATTACTGGACTAATTAATCCCAACGGATCGTAAATCTGAGAAGTATTTGATAAAATAATACGTTTAGAAATTACACTCGTTTCGGTTTTAATTTGAGAATAATAGTTTAATTCGTCCGACTTATTGTTCCATCCTATACCTAATGTTTTGTTTTGAATATTATCGCCCAATGCGAGTTGTTTTGTAACATTAAGTGTATCGTTAGGGTTCTCGCGGTCAAAGTTAAAAACCCATTTGCGTAAAACTAAGCATGCGGAATTTAAAACCTGACTAGTACCCTCGCAAATTGCATTTAACTCCGATATATTATTTGCACCACAGATTAAATCGTCGACGTAAAAATTATCTTTAATGGTATCCGTTACATACGGAACCTCACATTCGTTAGCTAATTGTTTTAAACACCGGCAACTAAGAAACGGTGCAGAAGCAGTACCATACGTTACAGTATTTAACTGATATACCTTTAGTACGTCGGACGGGTTGTCGCGCCACAAGATTAGCTGTAGGTCGCGTTGATCTTTATCTATTAATACTTGGCGATACATCTTTTCTATATCAGCACAAGCGACGTATCTGTTTTCACGAAATTTAAGTAATATTGCAATCAAATCACCTTGAATGGCCGGACCTACCATCTGCAGGTCATTCAACGAAACACCCGAACTGGAAACCATTCCAGCATCAAAAACGACACGCAATTTAGTAGTTGTGGCGTGTTCGCGAAACACTCCGTGGTGCGGTAGGAAATAATGCGGCGTACTGTAAGTGTGGATAAGACTCATATGACCAAGCTGAATATATTCGTGAATGAAATCGCTGTACATTTGTTTATAGTTAGGATTACGTTGTAGTTTTTTCTCTGAAGCATAAAATCGACGTTCTGCTTGGTTACGACTGTCACCTAACTTATTTGGTGAAAGCTTCAACGGGATTCGAACGCTGAACCGCCCGTCGGCAAGCCGCTTTGTTGTCTTATTGAAATGCTCTTCGCACGCGAGCTCCTCGTCGCTGCCGAGCTTATTATTATTACACACGGGTAACTCTTCGATCTCCCAAAATTTGCGTAACAGTTGATCGAGTGAATAGGTATCACCTTCAATTGCAGATTGTGTAAAATTACATGTAACATGTTTCATTGGGCTTTGCCCAAAATATTGAATTGAACCTGACACAATCCAACCTAATTTCGTGTTTTGAAGGTAAGGGCCATTTTTAAGACGCATCTTACCTTCACTAATTAAATCCCAAAATAAATCCGCGCCTATTAACATATCTATTTGTTGACTATCACTAAAAGTCGGATCAGCGAGACTAATATTATCGGGTATACAAAAACAACTGGTACTCAAAGTTGTCGTAGGTAACTTTGACGATATTTGAGGCAGAATTAAGCACTGAACACGTGCAGTGAAGCTGCCGTTACGCGATCTTAACTCAATATTACAGGATTGTGAACACTGTGTTATTGAGTTTCCTACACCGTGAATTTGTTGAGTGGACTGTATAATTTGCGTATTTAATTTTTCACTAAATGATTGCGTAATAAACGACCGTTCACTGCCGCTGTCGAGGATCACGCGCGCTTTATGATCTACACCCGAATGGCTACGTATATCGACAACGGCAGTCGACAACAACACATGTTGAACCGAAGATGTATTATTATTTTTGTTTGCATGTACATTATGTACCTGTAATGAATTACTATGAGTAGTTATAGAAGATGTACTGTTACAACTGTCAATCCCAGTACCAGGGACAGCTGATTTCTCGCTAGTTGTGAGTGTAACAACACTTAAATTGTTATCCTTAATTTTATTTATTACTTCACAAATTAACGAATTGTGTTTTTTATCACATTTCCGGCATGGACCAAAAACACAGGTACCCACAGAGTGACCAGAGCGCATACAATTGATGCACAAATCTTTGTCTTTGACAATTTTAAATCTGTCCTCAGCGTTTAAGTCTAGGAATTTTTGACAAGAATATAAAGGATGTTTCTCATCACACAACAGACAAGCTTTGTACATCCGTGAGGCTTTATTTTGTGGTTTACTTTTAGTGGACTTATTATTGGTAACTACGTTACAATAAACCTTAGGTGCTATATTGTTGGCCTGGTTTTTATTATCACTCCCTCTGTAAATATTTGATTTGGTGTGTGATACTATAAGTGTCTCTAAAATATCCGCTTTATTTCTAAGAAACTGCATTAAATCATCTAATTTAATTACTGATTTTAATTTACTACCAGCATTAAAAAATGTTCCTCGATGCTGTTCCCAATCACGTTCTGTAACAGGGTCTAATTTTGAAACAACAATATAAATTATCAGGGTATCCCAGTATTCAGTTGGTTCTCCTAGTAATTTTAATGCACGTAAATTTTTAAGAATATTATCAATAAGCTTGCGCAACAATCCCGGAGATTCCTTAGTTAATGCTTGAGTTGTAAACATGGACTTCACATGATTGTGAACCAATAACTTGGTATTGTCAAACCGATTGGTTAACAACTCCCATGCTACATCATAATTGTCTGCAGAGAATTCAAGAGAATCTATGACTGACTTTGCATTACCTTTCAATGATGACTTTAAGTAATGGAACTTTTGAATCTGCGTTATTGTTTTACAATTGTGCACCAATGACATAAATGTGTCACGGAACTCCAACCAGTGTTCATACGACCCTTCAAAGTTGGGAATGGTAATTATTGGTAATTTAATTGAATTTGAACTAGTTGTTGGTAAATCAGAGATACTAGTCGACCTCTCATCAGTACTAGTCATACATTCAACAAGTGCAAGAACATTATAATAATCCTGCTCAAATTCTTCGCGCGATTCGAGCTGGCTGTCAATCTCTAACTCAGTACTGATGTCCTCTATTTTACTTTGTACCTGATTGAAATCATTTATCAACAGTTGAGATCCTACCACACGCAATTTTAACTCTGCTTGCTGTTGAGACGTTAAATCTAAATCCTTGAAAGAACTCACTTTTTAAAATTGGTTAGTCGACATTTTATCGACGCACGCTTCCTTTTCAAATCTTTCATCATCAATTCAGCTTTAGCATCGCGATGGGATGATTCCATTTTAAATATATCGAAATGTAATACTTACAGTTACGTAATCAGCGTACTTTCTGGCATAAAAGCGAACCTTTGCAAAATCTGTAGCGTGGCGAGCTAAAGCGTATGCATCACCCCTCGACGTGCAAGGCAGCAAGTCAACATGCGAAATTGCAAAGCACTGAAATAACCATGGGAAAGTATTAAACAGGTGACGAAATAAGGGTTTGGAGGTTTTAGTTGGAACGCCTCACCAAAAGCACTGTAATCCACCGTTATTCTAAGTTTAGGTTATAATGCACCGTGATGCGTCTCTCAATCGTCCGGTCTTTCTTGAAGCGTAGAATTCCGGTTCGAAGGTCCAAATTTATGTTGTTGCTAATTTTATAGGATTGAGGCCGGTGAAAATAACTGGTAAACCGTTTTTTCCAATAGAAGATAACTAGTTTATTTTAGTAATTACAGGTTTTTGATTTCTCACGAGCACGTTTTATCGTATAGTCTCTTGGCTAATATAATTTTTCTTCTCTGCGTCACTTCCTTGTGTCCACTCATAGACCACACACAATGAGCTTGCTGTCTTCTGATTGGCTGACTAGCCGTCGCGTGTTCGCAGCCTGGCCAATCGCAGCGGTCGATTAGTGCTTGCCGTTTAGTTCACCGTAGACATCGTCGAGAGTGTAGTGACGTGGAATTAGTCGATAATGCGGCAACAAACTAGGTACCTAAATAAAAAACAAAATATGATTAGGTTTTTTGTACGAGTAGGTATTATCTTTATGCATCGTCGGTTTGATTTCCAGGACCAATCTGACATCTCCGTCATCTTACCGCATTGGCAACGTTAAATCTTTGTTGACTGACCCTGAGTTTGACGTCAAAACACCTACAGTCATCTACGCACATGGGTAAGTGAACCGCTTTATTTGTAAGAAGTATGAGCATCAGAAGGTACCTAATACAGCTTCCATACTGAAGACAAGTCTGAAGTTGAGTCATTTTTTGAGTTATGAGTGAAGCCGGTGGAAATTCACCTTAATTGAATGTGAATGCTTTTGGGTACATATTTTGTTGAACTGTTAATTGGCCGTCAGCAGGCTACGAGTAAACTGATCGTGTGTCATATCCTTAAAAAATCAAAAGTTATTTATTTAAAATTAGGCTGAAAATCAGCACTTTTCGAACGTCAACGTTATATAAAACAGTCCCCTAAAAGGCCTGCCCTTCGCTACTTCCTAGTGCTTTACCTGGGAAGAAGAAGTGGCGTAACAAACTTAACTTTCTTAACTTTTCCAAATATCTCTAAGGATGTAGGAAGAATTTTAACCTTTGTTTCTTCTAATTTTCAGCTACGTGGAACTATCAACAGATGAGAGCATAATGACCGTGGTCTCTGCGTATCTTCGACGAGGAGGCTACAACGTGCTGCTGCTGGACTGGTCCAACATCGCCTTGGGGAACTACGTCATCATCGCCAAGACACTGCCTGGTGTATGTAGATTGCATTATTTTGATAGCGATAATGTTGGCTTAACTCGGTCGACTATTACTGCCTCCAACCGGCAGATTAATGAATAGTTGATTTCCAAATTGTCTGACAAATCAATCTCGTAGCTAAATACGACATGCGAGTGTCTCACAGAGGTAAAAAGACAAGCCAGTTAGCAGGCTATGGAAACGATGCTGGGTAAGTGAACACCCAGTGCATGCCGAATGTACAAAAGTAGCCGTGTCATTAACATGACACAAATAACAACACCACGTTTATATTTCCCGAGGGGTCGCAAAAGCAAAGGCATTAAAGGAATCCACTACATTCACTTTTCGTAAGTTATTTATTTTAACATGAAACGGCCAAGGCCAATTGCATTCGTTAAAGATACAAATAATAACTTATGTACAATAACCAAAAGTACAAAAAAAGAACAACCGACTTCCAAAAAAACACTACTAAGTGAAAAATTACTTTAATTTCGGAAGTCGGTGACTTGGATATGTATTTAATTTTTTTGTCACCGCCTTCCGAAATTAAAGTTATTTTCACTTTGTAGTGTTTTTTGGATGTCGGTTATTTTTTTAAGTTTTTTATTTTTAAATTTTTAGTTATAGTACCTACCCCACACAATACGAAATTGCATCATCCTTAGGGTCAAAACAATGCATATTTATGCGATAGCAGCAATCGCGGTTTGTTTGCTGTTTTTTTGAAGAGTTATTTGTCTATCTCCGAAACGCATCATCAGATATAATATATGAAATTTAAATGGGACCATTTCAGAATAAACCTCTTTCGAACAAAAAAAGAATTTTGCAAATCCGTGTACCTATACCTATATGACGGTGTTATGCCCGAACGTTAAAGAGTTGTACCTTCCTTCATCAACTCAGCGTCACGAGCTGATGATGAGCACACGCAAATGTCTCAATAGCTTTAGAAAATTGATGAAAAACATTGTTAATGCCTATAACATTTGAGAGTTGCCTCGATTTCCCTGGGATTCCATCATCAGATCCTGACTGAGTGGCAATGGGACCACCTCAGGAGTGTACTTTTTCTATAAAAAAATATTTTGAGAATCGGCCCACAAATGGGGGAGAATTCGGTGAACATAAATAGTCGAACATATAACCTCCTCCTTTTCTTGAAGTCAATTAATAACTACTAGATAGTCAATACTCCAGACATACTGACAAGATCTCCTTCCATTCATCCGCGAACACAGTCAGGCTTAGCGTCCAAGAGAGCGTTGAGTGCAGAGAGTGAACGACGGACAGGGCTGTAAGTCTTATGTATGTAGGTAACAGCAAGAAAAAAGCATACCTACGTTGAATATTTTTTTCCGAGAAGAAAACAAAGAGCCTAAACATTCACATAGGATCTGATGTTGTAGGTATAATGTATCTTTCAGGCGGGCCAGCAGGTAGGCAAAGCGCTGTTGAAGCTGGTGAAGCGAGGCCTACCAGTCAAGAGTCTGCACCTGGTCGGACACTCTATGGGCAGTCATCTAGCGGCGTATGCTGCTAGGTACCTCAAGTCCAGAGGATTTACGGTGCCGAGGTAACTATTATGATAAAAGAAGATAAAACAAGCTTTCAGCTAGATGGACACCAAATTGGAGATAGGAAGGAAAACAGGATTTATGGTAAGTTAGTTCAATTAGGATTTGCAAGTTACAGTCTTAAATGATGATTTACATTTTTATAAAATAAAATCAAAAGTCATTTATTAAAACTAGGCAGAGAATCACCATTTTTCGATCGTCGAAATTACATCAGACAAACCCTCAAAACGCCCGCTCTTCACCAACTCTTATTGCTTTAGCTGGGAAGATAAAGTGGCGCGAAAACCTCCCCAGCAGCCTGTGCTGCTGGGGAGGTTTTCGCGCCACTTTATCCATCTATCTTCTATCTTTAGAGCAGACAGCTGTCTGTCTGCTCTCAGTAAGTGTTCATGATCATCATCGACAACCTTTTTTGTCCCACAACAGTGAAATTAAATTAAATGTTTGTTTACTTATCGACGGCGAAGTGCCAAAAACACCTAACTGACAAAGTCAAAAATTTACACAAACTGAAAAAATCGTTTAATTTTTTGATAAGATTGAAACTTAGTTCTCATTCATGGCTTGGGAGTTTGTTGTAAAAATATATACTTAGGCACTTAAATGAATTACGATTTTTTTGGAGCCTAGTCGTCGTGGGCACATTAAGTAAATCTTTGTTTCTTGTATTTATGCTATGAATATCGCTGTGTTTAGAATATAGTTTTTTTTTATTTATCCCTCAGTGAATGCCTACGACTTAGGTTATAAATTGCTCAAATGACTCGCTTCCGCAGCACAAATATAGCCTGAGTAATTAATTATTTGTGACGCGTCATATCGACCATGAAATTAGCGATGCATCCGATAATGACTTAGACGGGTGTCAGTCGCGATCGCGGCATGCATATCAAGGTCCGATGAATATGAATACTGACTGTCGTTTTAGTTAAATTTAAGGCAAAGGGGAGGGCAGAGGTACGTAACACATTAGCACATGACAATATTTTTTATTTATCCTTCCAGAAGTGGTAATTTCGGTGGAAAAATATCGATCTCCAATCCATAAAAAATATGGATTGTTATCATTGCACATATCTACTGTAATTCATCAAAAATATTAAAAAAGCGCTTATAATGACTGGCAAGAAGTTATCTGCTCTATGCCTGTTAAGATTTAACTAGCATTTGTCTGTGTAATGTAGCTATAATTCACGCAAGTACTTATGTTACTTACCTAGTTTGGTTAAAAATTAAGAGGCAGCCACGAACAAACCTCGTTGCGTTGATTTCTGGAGACACGACCTATCACATTTTTTCTCTTTAGGTTGCTTGTTAGTTACTCTTTTTTTTTCGTTTCTCTGGTAGAGATTGCCTTGCCTTACCTACGTATTTAGTTCGCAAATGTACCTGTACTTAATGAAATTGAAATAAATAAATAGGTTCTTAATATTATACCATATCACTTTAACATTTATTATTTGCTTATTTCACAGGCTGACCGGCCTAGACCCAGCCTACCCTGGCTTCTACCCGCCCCTGGCAGCGCCCCCCATATCGACCACAGACGCGTCGTTCGTGGACATCATCCACACGGACGGGGGCGGGTACGGCGCGCCGGCGCCGACGGGGCACGCTGACTTCTGGCCCAACGGGGGGCAAGCCAAGCAGCCGGGCTGTCTGTCTGCTACTATTCCGCTTACTAATGAAGGTAGGATCAGTAGAATAGCAAAGTGGACTTTGAATATGTAACAGAGAATCTAGAGGTAAACATTTCTCCTAAATATTGCGGACCGCAGGCACTGACAAATTTCTGATGGAAAAACTACTAATAACCCATTATTTATGGTATCGTGTTACACAGAAATTGGGTTGTGGGGGTCAGATAGGCTATTGCTCCATGTAAGTAACTGGTATTCAGCTGCGTCCAGTTAGACTGGAAGGCGACCCCATAGTTGGGGAAAGACTAGGCAGATTGATTTTTACCCATTATGAATTGTCTAAATAATAACCATAATAGATAAATCACCTCTCCTTCCCCAGACTTCTGCAGCCACTGGCGTTCCTGGGCGTTCTGGTCAGAGTCACTGACAGAGGACACTCTCCTGGCTCGCAGTTGTCAAGACTACGACATGTTCCTCAAAGGACAGTGCGTGGAGGAGTCGGTTGTGTACATGGGGATTAGAGCTACGCCTGAGTGAGTTGTAATATTGTTGCTTTAAGTTTTGATCAGGCGTTGTCGGTGTTACGACTTTTTCAAGACGCCCTGTTTCTGTTGATGAAGTGTCTTCAATATTAGCTAGTCATAATAGCCTTATTAAAAACCGTCCATTATTTCGTTTGGTAACTAGTAGTAGATATCAGAGGCCCTAGCACTCTCCCTAGCACGAAAGGGTGACTAAATTCGAACGAGTTTAAATTTCTACAAGCACAATTTATATCAACCAGAGATATGAAGACAGTTTAATACAATCTACCTTCAAACTGACATCTTCAGGGCACGCTAGTTCCGTCATATACCTAATCTATCGCTTTCAATTAGGCGTGGTTGAGGTCAAGAGCATGCCTATTTCAGCAATAACAAAAATAAAAATAAAACCCAATAATCTCTGTTATATTTCCAGTTTACGAGGAAACTTCTACTTGAGGACTGGAGCGAAGTCACCGTACGGTCTGAACTTGAGGGGAGCTAGCTGAAAACAATGATTATAAAATAAACCTATTTTATGTAGTTAGATGTAGGATGAACCATTCGTTCGAACACAGAGCACAGATTCGTTGCGCCGATAGCGTTTAGCTTGGATACTAATGAAATTAGATGTTTAAAAAAATCGTAGAAAACCTAGAACTAAAAACTCGACCCTACAATGCCACAATATTAAAATTTTTGATTGCGATACCGTGTTTCGTGCTAGAATAATAGCGTTTATTCCGCCCCATTAGCCAGTGTTGGCACACTGGCCCACAACGATTGCCTGAGATACCTAACGTTGGTTGGGCGTGCGGCAAGGCAAGGCCGTTCGTACGCAGCTTCAGTAAACAAACCCCTGAAATATTAGGAACGATCTCACCGGGTTAGCCGCCACTCGCCCTCCAGCGTCCTGTCTCCACCGAAGGCTGAAGCGCACTTATTTCGCTTTTGCTCCCCCGTTTTGTATTACTACCCAATATTACAAACTGCGGCACAGACGGAGGCACACAGAAAAACTCGGTATGATTTCGAAGACACGCAAGTAAGCCCACAGCCGCCACGCGTGAGATACGACCGCTCTCGACGGCGGCCCAACTTTAACTCCGGGAACACTACAGGCTGATTATGCTGTTATATTCTATATACGCTCGGTTATGTAAAGTGTAAATAATGCTGCCTCTAGCAGCGCCCGCCGTGCTGTCTCTATGCTCTGTGGTATCGAAGAAATATAGAAAGTCTGAAAAAAGACAGATGTAAAGTTATGGGATTGTAGTCGATAAAGACTCGCATAGTTTTCGAACTCATACTTGAAAACTATGCAGGTTAAATTGTAGGTATTGTATTAGATTGTAGGATTTATGTAAAACGCTTAAACTATAAATACGAAAAATAGGAGTTGTCATTTTGTCACAAATATCTTGAAAAAAGGTAGTTAGGCATATATGTATGTATTTAGTTTTTAGGACTTTAAGCCGAATTTATATTTCGAAACTAGTTGCGCAAACTTAGATATTCATTAATAGTTTCACGGATATTTGGCTTCAGCGCCGTGAGTTATTTTGATCAATTGTAAATAATAAATAAATTGTTATTTTTCAGTTTTTTTTTTATAAACTATTTTATTTTCGTCATCACAGATATTCTAGATTAATTAATAATTATAAAACAATAAAATGGCAGCACAGTAAAAATATTATCGAAATTTATACAAAATAAAGTAAATATAAAACGTAAATTGATAAAACACCTAAAATACTTGTCTTATAAAACCATACTTTACTTAATATTGAGTGGCAGAGGTACACTTTTTTGTTGTTCAAACACATTCACCCACTGTTATACACGAGTGTCTAGTCAATGTGGTAGGTGTTAAAATAATGGTTACTAAATAAACAAAAAAATAATAATAAGGAAATGGGATATTAATTCCATGGAACTGTCACATGTTTTCTTTAATGTCTTAAATTACTAATCTTCTCTAAATTATATTACTTATAAAAGGCACCCTATTTTTGATTATAACTTGCTTAAAACTAACTATTACTATTCCTAAAACTAAAAAAACCCCTTTTTGTTCCTAATTCACAGTCAGAAAAACGTTCTTAAAATCGGAATGCTAGGTTTAAATATCACATTGATTACTGTATCACAAATTGTACTCCACAACTTCAATATCATCAACAAACGTCATTACCAATTTTATTCATTTCTCCAACCACTCCATTATCTTTCACAAATATATTCAATCTACACTCAATCAGCAGTTCTAATATCTTCAATACTGTCAGGCAAAGTCCTGCCCTTCGTCTCAGGTAGCAACAAACACACCAATCCAGCTATAATGGGTGCTAATCCAAAGATTAACGTAGGTAACCATGGAATTGTTGTTGCAGTATTCGAAATGAACGGCGCGGCCATTGACCCAATCCGCATGGCTGTAGAACAGGCTCCCATACCCATATTCCTGATAACAGTAGGGTATAACTCTGAGGTATAAATGTAGATGGTCGAAGCAACAATGGCGGCGCAACTGACGCCCAGGGTGCCGAGGGTGAGGGTCAGAGCAAAAATCTTAGGGACGAAGTAGAGGACGATTACGAAGACGCCTCCGAGGATGAAGAACACGGTGGTGGTGAGTCTCCGGCCCAGCTTTTTGATGAGCCAGATGGAGACCAGGTTTGATGGGATCTGGAATTTGATACTTTTTTACTCTTAGTTTTCTTTAGATATGTAAGTATATCCATACAAATTTAATTGAAACGTCTAAATCATGGCATGACAATGACTAACAGAGTTCTCTCGGCTAACGACATACTAGTCACAGTCGGTAATTTCTTCACGTTCTCGTCAGTCTTCACTTCTTAGATTAGATCACTAGATAATTGTGTAGCAATACACGGCTTCTCCGAACGACTAAACACTTAAAGTACTTTAAGCGCGTCTAATTTTTTTAACGGCATTAACAATTTTTATATAATTACTTCAAACCAATGCTGAGGTAAAAGAAAGGTCTTGAATAATGAATGATTTTGTTTATCGTTCATTTTGAGTGTAAAAAGGGTCATTTATCAAGGCATTCAAGGCATATTCGAATACAAACTGGTGAAACACGTTATAAGTGTGATATAGGTGCATGCCAATGTAGATTTCGTCGAAAATTAAAACATATTAGAATACACAGGTGAAAAACCTTAGTGTGACGTATGTCAACGTAGTTTTTCTGAAAAGGGAGGATCTCCCAGGTGCAGGTTGTGTCTGGTGGGGTACGGTCAGACAATTATTGTCGTGACTCGTAACGTTGTATATTGCTAGTTATATATTTAAGACAATACCTGTATAACCCCAGCCAAAGCCACACTAACGAAGGGATCAGGGCTGGTCTGACTGATGTACTGGTTGAAACCAAAATAGGAGACACCCGTGATGAGCCACATAACGCAGCAGCAGCTGGTCTTCAGCAGCAGTGACTTTTGGAACAGGGTTAAGTAGTTCAGTTTCGGCTCATCGGCTTTGGCACAGATTTCCTTTGATAGCTGGGTTAAAGTTTCTTCAATTTTCGCTGTTGGTAGTTTGTTTCTGGAAAAGGAGAGATGTTGGTCAGTTTGAATGAGGTGTTCTGGTTTTTTTTATTATTATTAAAGGAAGGTAATTTTGTGAATCATTGGGTCTCTAAGACCACATATTTGAATGCCAATGTAAAATCAGAGAATATCATTACACATCCCGTGCTATCGCTGTTAGCCAAGATTATACCTGAAAGACAAAAAGAGCCAAGTTCATAAATGTCCCAAACTCATTAGGGTCTGAAATGTTAATGAGCGTTCCTGAAGGTTCGATATTGGGTCCATTCCTCTTTTTTATTTTAGTTTACCAACTTTAATGATTTTCCCCGACTTAAATCGTCTAAGCCCCTTTCCCTATGAACTACACAACAAGCCATCCACAGTGCCCGGCAGGTCTTACAACAAAATACCTTGTGATATATTGCAATTAAATGAAAGGAAATTTAAAGCTCACATTAAAAGTAAACTTTGTAAACTAGCGTATTACAAATTAGAGGATTATATCCAAGATAAGAATGCTTGGAAACATGCTGGTCCTGCTCCATAGGACAATCTAGAGTCTAGACAAAATCAAACTGGTTGCTAATTGAATTGTACATATAATTAATTATATTTATGACATTGATTTACACTCAGTAATTATTTTAACTCACACACTGACTCATTACTTGTTAATATTGTAGGAAAATCATACCTATACTTACTTTTACAATGTTTGTAAATGTGTGAACACCATGTATCTATCACAGAATTAATTTATCTGTATTGTTTCAATTTGATTCTTTTTACCCATTTTGGTATGGTAATTTTATTCTGGGTGCATCGTTTTCACACATAATCATATAATGAATGTAAATATTGTACTTGAAACATTTTAAAAGAGTAACGGTGGAGTTTCTTGCCCATTCTTCTCCATACGAAACTACATTTTGGAAGGGGCGACTAGAATCAATTCTATGTAAATGTTGACGTTCAAAAGTGCCTTTTAAGTGCCTATTTGAAATAAATGCTTTGACTTTGAGGTCTAAGATTTTTTAGTTTACGGAAATAATTTGGTACCTACGTCATAAATAAAAAAAACAAAACCATTGCATTTAAATTACCTAACCCACTGTAATATTAGTCTTTAGTCTTTGTAGTCGTTGTTTTTTACTAGATACCAAAAAATCAAGATGTCCTACTAACCGTAGGTAAACCATTATAAAACATGGTCAAAATATTTGCTTGTTATGTTACATAACTACTTGTAAGTATTTCGCAAACATGAGAAATAAAAACATTAATTACAATCTTAAGATAATGAATTGCTCAACGCATCTTAACAGAATCTAGGTTTAATTGTTTCTTTTTTGTTATTTTGTAATATTTGTAGGTAATGACTCTTGTAATGTTATCTTATGAGCTGTTTTAATTTGAATGTTTTAAGACCGAATGTTTTACACCTGAATGTTTTTAAAGGCTTGAATAAATTAAATTGACAGAGGCCTTACTGGTAAATATTTGTGAAAGTGTCACAGACATTGTATAAAAAAAACAAGATGGCGGGCTTAGTTCCGATTTCGACCACTCGCCAAAAGATTTTTGTACCGTTGTAAATGAAAAGAGAAGAGAATTATATATTCCACAGTCCCCAAATAACATGAGATCGTGGCGGGCAGAAGAAGCAAATTAGATTAGCTTTATGTGAAATCGGTTAAATATAATAATAATCAAACCAATGGGTCAGGACAACGTATACTCACAACATAGCAGCTCTCGTCACGATGTCTGTGGCTTCCTTGACCCTGCCCACACTGACGAGCCACCTGGGTGACTCCGTCAGCACAAAGAAGTAGCCCAAGTAGATGAGCGGCGGGAGGCCCAGGGCTAGGAGGTACGTGTTCCAGCTCCTGAAGTAGTACGCGAAGAGGGGGACTGTCATGTGACCTGGAAGAAGTAAGTATAAAGGTATGGAAATAGTATTGACTCGTGCTATAAGTTATTCTTTTAGCAAATAATAAGGTTCTTAGGTACACGAAACTACCACAACGAGGCTCAGAGGAGACTCCTTACCAGACACTAAGGATTTGCCTTTTTAAAACAGAGCATGGGAGGTCTAAAGAGGATTGTCTCACCTGCATTCACAATCGTTTTATTACGACAATGTACAGACGCCAGTACGTCAAGCTACCCCAATCTGTCAAATTTCTTTGATAGATTTTCAACTTTATTACATAAGTGTAAGATTCATGTTCAATTGGGAAAATTTTACAGTTTGGGGTAGCTTGATGTAGTGGCGTCTGTACATAAAAAATTAAACATGGTATGGTTTTGTCTCATTATATTGTCTCTACGGAAACAGAATACTAAATTAAAATGGAATTAGTTAGTTAGTTTGAAAAGTCTTTATTAAAAACATAATATTACAGAGTGCATACAATAAGATCTTATTCTAATTGAGTACAACCATATATGTAACAAATTCTTAGGTTTACAACTTACCTTTACAGACATTTTACACTAACTTTACTATTCTTATTCTTAAACATTCTTTTATCAGTCCACAAAACCACAATATTATTCGACGGCACAAAAGTCTTAATAGCACTGACTTTAAACGCATTCCACAATACTATATACCAACTAAAGGTAATGCACTTTACTAATACAAAAAGAAAATATATATATATATTAGAAGCGCAGGATAGAACATTACAAGAGTTTAATTTAAGTTAGTTTATAATATTTGCCATCATTATGACAAGGAAAAAAAATAAAATAAAATTATACTAAATTGAGGGTAACTTGCGAAATATTTTCGCCGAGTGTTCTTACTGCGACCGGATGAGGGCAGCACGGTCGGTCCGGTGATAGGTAGATAATGTTATTCACTCAGAAAATAGTGATGTGGTAAACGATATCGATTATATGTTTTTGAATACAATAAGTTGTTAGATCTACTTTTACCTATTGATGAAATTAATGGGTTATAATGTTTCGGGTTTTTAACTAAATAGAATTTTCGGGCTGATTTTAAAATAAATTGTTTAATGGTTGGATATTTTATTTGTTCGTGAAGTAGTTTTAAATTTGTACGAAAGGCAGTGTTAAATGACATTTTTATTGCTTTATTTTGGACAACTTGCAACTTATTGTAGTTTTTATCAGTCAGGCTGCTCCAGACTGGCGCAGCATATGTCAGACATGGTCGGACAAGGGTTGTATAAATGCGTAACTTAGTGGCTGCACTTAACTTAGCCTTCCTGTTAAGAATAGGTTTTAACGCATTCATAGCCCTAAGACCTTTTTCTCGAAGTGCATCGGTGTTTTCATTCCAGTTAATTTTGCTATCTAAAACTACACCAAGATATTTGACCGAACGGGTCCAGGGTATGGAATTATTATTAAAGTTAATGCTCCTGGAGGGTAAAGATCGTTTACGCGTAAAAAGAATAGCTTCCGTTTTACTGGAGTTCAATTTTAGTTTCCATCTGGTGAAATATGTGTCAAGTAAGTTTAGTAATACTAAATTAAAATGGAATTAAGAAGTTAGGAGCCAACAAGTTTCGTTTTTCTGGCAATTTTAACCTAATTTGGGGCGTGTTTAAGTAATAAAAGTGTTAAATCTCCAAAATTAGGTCGGTACCGATAAAGCTCAAATCGAAAAGTTCAACTGAATTTATGGGTCATTGATTTATGCAGTGGTTTCTTCATAAAATCCGATCTTTCGAAGGAGTTTTCTTAATTTTTTACGCGCCTGTTTTGCTATAAATGATCCAGCATGTTCTATTCTAGGAATTTTTCGATCGCCAGCCTTTCATAATACCCATAATTTTACCACTTCTTTAGATACCACACTGAACCAGTTACACGATAACTCCACAATATTTGTAGCTGGAGACATAAACATCGACATATGTAACCAAATTAACAACAGAAACGCGGATTATCTGTGTATGATGGCTCACGGCCTCCTTCCAGCAATAACTAAGCTAACTGGAAACAGGTACTTGTTTAGACCATATTTTTACTTAATCCATAAATAAAACTTCAGGAGCAATTTGTAAATGTTCTATCACGGATCACGACATAGCGACATGCATAATACACAATCGATTATCTTCCTCCAGAACTGGATGGAAAACTAAAATAGACGAAGAAGCTGTTGTCGCCGAGATAAACAATCTGTCTTGGACTGAAGTCTTTAGACATCAATGTCCAAACTCCGCCGTATCGTATTCGAACGTATTCACTCCATGAGATATTTAGAAATTACTTTAGACGAGAACTTATCTTTTAAAGAACATATACACTCACTCTCCGGCCGAGTAGAATTACTTATTCATATAATGAAAACTCTATGTAACTGTACACCTATCCCTATACTTCGCACTATTTATCTTGGTCTTTGCTAGTCTGTCCTTCAATATGGAATCTCTGTCTGAGGTAGTGCTGGTAAAACTGCATTTATCGAAGTCGAAAGAGCACAAGGAGCCGTCATTAAAATAATGCTCAAGAAGCCTTTCTTGTACTCAACCAACCAACTCTACAATGACATCCCGGTCCTCCGTGTTCGTCAGCTGTTTATTCTCAACGCAACTCTTCATATTCATAGAAAACTTAAATTCAGGACCGATAACCAAGAAATAATGTCAAAGCGCACAATCAGGATTCCCATTACCCAAGTAAATTCCCTTATGGATTTTCCATTCATTCAGACATTCCCGAGACTACTTATTTCCATACATTTACAACAAAGCCTTATATTGCTGCAATATAAAAGACCTAAAAATATTCCTGTTTAAAAAGCTAATAAAGAAATGGCATTTTACTCTCTCCTATGACGAAACGGAAAAAAATATTTATATGTAGATAATTAATATTATATCACGTTTAAAATACACACACAAACCCAATCTCACTCACACTCTAACATATACTCACACTTACACTTCACATTTAAATTTGTCATATGGATTTTAAGATATTACCTAATTAATTAGATTTTGTTGTTGTTTCGAAATTATCAATATTTTTAATTTTTACGTAATTGATCTTATATTGATTATTTTTATTTAGGTATACTTTAACCCCCTTATTCATAAACGATGATTATAGTTTAAAAAAATAACTTTAAGCAACGTTTATAAATAAAGGGGTTAGTGTTTTATTTTATTTTATTTTAATTGATTTTAGTTTATTTTTATTCCTTAGTTTACGTTTTCCTGTTGTGTAATACTATTATGTACCGCACTATGAAAATGTCGCAATTCTGACCCCCAAGATACAGGCAAATGCCTAGTTTGGGGTCACTCTTGTTGTAAAATATTATTACTTATCAATAAATGTACAACAACAACGACAACAACAATGTACAACAACAACAACAATGTAACAACAACAATGTATTTCTCGCAAATAAACATTTGATTTGATTTGATTTGATTTGAATAAATTTGAAATCACTGTCGAACACGATGCCTGGTGAGACAGCGTGCTTTTTAGCCAGGCCCACCAGTGAGTTCGAGCCCGCGACTAGATTTCCCATAAAGGTCCAAAGCGGATCTAGTAATGGTCATAATTAAATTAGCGTCTTCCTGTCTACTAATACCTACCTACCAACAAAGTGAGATCGTTAATCCGTGCGCCAAGCCAACCGTGGTGCTTGCAATATCCTTTGACCGTCCATTTATTATTGCTAAATCTGCGCCGTATTTTTGCGCATCAGAAAAATGTGTCTAACTATGCTATATTAATTATCTAATTTAAATATTTAATAAATGTCAACAACCCACAAAACTGGTTTTCGCAAATACGCTGTTGTTTATATCACATGTCTAATTAATTTTAATTTATAGGTAGGAAATTGGGAACCTTATGGCAATTTGAATCAGTCACAATACTGGTATTTTGATCGGATTAATGTTAGAACACTAATACGCAGACGAGTTTTTTAGAAATGATTTGTTGTAGGTCAACCAAGGAGGCTGTTAGCAGCTTAAACGAACTTGCCTGTGGCTGCCTCAACAATTTAGTGACTAACACGCTAAGAGCACCTCCTATGGTGTAAGGACCTCGGGTAAGGGCGTCGCTGGAAGAGGGCAGCAAGGGACGGGCTAAATCGGAGTGAAGGGATGACGTAGACGACACCTGTGATCTATTACTAAAAGCCTTTGACACCATCTCTGTCCCAATCCTTGTAAGAAAGCTGGAGTGTATCGGAGTTCGCGGAATTCCTCTTAGCCTTTTCAAGGATTATCTCGTAAACAGGAAGCAGAGGGTTAGAGTGGGTCAGTACACTAGTGAAGACGCGAACACGTCATACGGCGTCTCTCAAGGAAGCGTATTGAGCCCTACATTATTCCTTATTTACGTTAATGAACTTTGTAACATAAATGTCTCAAACGCACTGACAAGTCTTCTCTTACGCGGATGATACTGCTGTAGTCTTCACTGGTGATACTTGGCAGAATGTTAGGCTTGTTACTGAGACGGGCTTGGCAAAAATCGCCAAATAGTAACAAAAAAATACACATCACAAAAACACACATTTGCTTCAGTGTCTGTCAACGTACACAACTAGAGAAAGATTTTAATGTTAAAATTCATACTTCCAATAATAATAATCGCAATACTATGGATATAATAATTGCTTTTAATAATACCTAACACGTCTTGCTATGGAAGAGCGGTCTCTCTTAATACAGGCACTATTTGCCTAAAAGGAGGATCAAATCACAAAATTTTTGTTTATACTTGTGTTACCAAAAACTATTTTTATTTATTTTATTACTATTACCTATTACGCTATCTAAGGTGCCGTTGTCCGTCTAACCAAGAATAGATTTATCTATTACATATAAACGACTTGTTGTAAAAAATCTGTCCTCTTCTATTAAGTCTATAAATTGATAGTAGGTATACCTAAATAAAACAAAGTTGCTTATCGTGTCTATTTACATACCTACTTATGTGAACGCGTTGATCTTCAAATCTATCTAACACACATTCCTTGTAATAAGTTTTTGTATCTAATGGAAAAATCAACGCCGACTAATTTTGATGTTTGTATTAATTTCGTTGAAGATGTTTATCACATATTAATCGAATGTGTCCGCAACGAGGAGTTTAGAAATTAGTTAGTTTGTAAGATTCGAGGGATAGGTTACTGTAATAGTGTTCTAGCTGTGCCACTTTCTGATTCAGCTAGAGTACTTTAGAAACTAGCTATGCTAAGGTTATGTGAGATTAGCATGATTTTGTTAAGCCAACCGGGACGGCATAAACGCATGTGCGATAAAATAAAGCCCTTTCCTATTGAATTTAATTTTCATATTAGAGATATATTTTGAAAGGTTTAAAGGTGTATTGAAAATATCGAATATTTTATGTAACATGTCGCCATTTCAGTAGAATGCACACGTGCGAAGTAAGGACGGGTCGCTAGCTGATTATAATTTAAAAAAATGGATACCAAAATAGATTTGAATAGTTTTATTTTAAATGCTGCTCGTTGGTATGCGCATCACTTCTTAACGGCTGTACCGATTTGGCTATTTTTTGTTTCTATATTCCTATTCGTACCTATTACCTTGCTGCTAACCGCGTCTTCGCCCTCCGTGGATGTCAAAAATTATCCACTTTACTTCTTATGACATCAGCTATCTGTCAGTGAAAGTCCCGTCAAAATCGGTTCAACCGTTTGGGAGATAAGCCGTAACAAACACGGACAATTTTTTTTTTAGTAGGTACCTAGAAAGTATTTTCATGGGCATTTACTAAAAGCTGTTATTTTGATATTAAAAACAGTTTAATTTTATTTATTCGTTTAGATTATTCTGAAATTTGACTTTAAAGTAAAGGAAAATTGGAAAAGCTACACAGAAAATGTTAAAATTCTGGAAAAACTTAACGTCCAGACAGGCCTGTCGGGTTAGCTAGTAGGTAAGAATGATGTCTTACCAATCATAAAAGGTATCTGGAACAAACATCCAGTTACCACCCGATACCGAGGGCCCACAGACTCCATCACGATGACAAAGGAGACCACCATAGTGCCTGAAATGGCTACGCCGACCAGGAACCGAAGTATCGTGAACACCAGGTAGTTCGGAGAGAAGGGCATCCCAAGACCGAAGATTATCAGAGTCAATATGGCGACGAGGAAGGTGTGCTTTCGGCCGAATCTGGAAAATATAGAAATTGCGGATTTTATTTAAAGTTGATCTTAAGGTCTAAGTTTATTTTTGATGAAGTAGCTGACAGGGACAAAAAAGATCATTAAATGATGCATTATTTTATTTCTGTGAGTAGGTTTGAACAAACACTTTTACAAGTCAATAATATTTCAAAACTACATGAGGTCGGTGTTTCCTATCTGACTACTCTGAGAAGAAAGGCCGAAACAAACTCAGAGGTCACAGTCTCTTTTAAAGACCACACATAATCTTGGTCAAATCATGTGAACACCATGTAGATTGATGTCTAAAATGGTTTCATGCTCACTTAAATGTCTCACTGATGGTGGCGCGTGTGTTGGATCATTCGGTCAACAAAATGGTTGAGCTGGATGGTGTTGATCCACGCGTCAAGTTCGTGAACGGGCGCCGTCGGTTGAGACTGGTCATCTCCTAACATCCAGGGCTTATTTTTATCTTATATTTAGAATTCTTTCTTATTTTTTTAACATTGTTCTCACATATACAAGCAACAAGAATAATGTTCCCAAGATTATGTAATATCTAGCTTGATTTAAAAGAGTGTCCTTGGAGTTTCTTGTCTGTTCTTCTCCATAGAGATCTACGTTTTGAAATGGGTAACTAGCTTCAGCTTTCCAACTGATCGACTTTTTGACAATTCAAAAGTGTCTGTAAATGGTTTAAATTGAAATAAATGCTTTGAATTTCAGTAAAAAACACACAGATCGAGTGGATCTGTCCTACTTATCAGTGCACGCATTTGTCAGTAAACATGCAGCTCAACTCAGAATTTTAGTAGATCAACGATTCGACGAATATTAGATATCAAGGAAGGAACATTTGGGTAGGCCGCATAAATTACCTAACTCTACATTCGTTATGCTTTGTTTTCCCAATCGTGAAAAGTCGTGAAAAGTGACCTCTGAGTTTGTTTCTGCCTTTCTTCTCAGAGTAGTCAGATAGGAAACGCCGACCTCATCTAGTTTAAAAAATATTATTGACGTGTTAAAGTGTTTGTAAAAACCTACTTACAGAAATAAAATCATTTATCTATCTACATTTCGTAAGGAGATAAAAATAATATAATAAAATATAGATCTATTGACGTATGTATGTATAGTTATATAATGATCATTTATTCCTATTTTTACACATTGGTCCTTGACATTAAAACCGATCAAGATTAAAAGTATTTACTTTTTAAAATAAAATTAAGTAAGTAATCTGTCAAATGTGAAGTCATTTAGATGTTTAAAATTTTAAAAATATTGTGACAGGCATTAAACGATTGTTATCTCGAATATTTTTCTTTTTGTAAGTGACGTTAATTGCGGAGCTTATGACGTCTGTTGTCAAAAGAGTATGAAGGGCACTTAAGATATTCTAGTTACTTACACAAGTAAAAAAATCATACTTAAATATAATATCACGCTTGTATTCCAGGTTAGGTAGAGATGTACCTACGTATAGTACACCCACATTACGCCAGTTATGTCGAAGTCCCATATACAGACGCCAGCACATCAAGCTACCTCAATCTGTCAAATTTCATATATAGTTTTTCAAGTTTATAACAGAAGTATAAGGTTCATGTTCAATTGGGAAATTTTGAAAGTTTCGGATAGCTTGATGTGCTCGCGTCTGTACCTAATATAGGGCGACCCTATTGCCATCAACGAGGCACAAACCCAGACACCGGGCTGCTACTGAAAAATCCCAGATGGAAAAACTCAATAACATTTTGCCTGAACAGGGAATCGAACCCAGGACTTAATTCCCAGCAATAGCGCGCGCGACCACTAGACCGACGGGGCAGTCAACACATCATAAAAATTGAAAATAAAACCTTTCTTTTATCGTATTCGCCCCAGACAATGCGCTTATTGATAACAATGATAAGAAGACTGTAACAATATGTTATTCCGATTAATTTTATCTAGAATTTCAGTTAAAAAAGGTCAATGGAATCATTTATTTATAAAACAGAATTAATCTTGGGCGCCTCGCCGTGATCGGTTTGTGCTCATGCTTCGGGCTTAACGTGCTTTGCAGCAGGCAGCGTGTAAAGCAGGTTAAGCCATTGGTGTCAGCTGTCATTTGTAGATCTTTGACAGTCGTAATGGGTAGTCAGAAGCCCGGAAGTCTGAGAATCAGTCTTGCCAAGGGATATCGCGTTAACCAATGCTAAACTCCAAGCATAGCCCTCTCCATTGCCCTTTGCGTGACTTTCAGCCTTCTTATGTGGCCCATTGTGAGCGACCACGTCTCAGCGCCATAGGTCATCACTGGCAACACGCACTGGCCAAAGTCTTTCGTCTTGAGATACTACGGTATGTGGGACGAGTATTCATCTGTCATCTATTTGCTCACAAGACATTATTTCCACCTATTTTTTTTATAGGTACTTATCAAGACCTGAATTAATTATTAGTAAGCCACCATTCAGTTTTTCAGAAACACAGCAAAAAATTAAAACATTAAAATACCGCTTTATTTGAATAATGAATAAAAAAACATAACACGTGATTTTTTTTTAATTTAATTTAATTTAATTTGAATAGTCAGGACACGTGTCGGTTTTTGTGATCATTTATTAATCTTCAAACTTAATTGTATTTTTTTGTTATTTTCACACTTGATATGTAGGTATTATTGCTGCTACTTACCATAGTAATAACGATCTCATATCCTCGATGTTAAGGCTCCCGCAGACCGGCGCGACACGACTCTAAGAGATTTCATGGAAATTGACCTACTACAGTCGTGTCGCGGTCTGCTTTTAATGTCATTTGAATTTAAAGGTTGAGTGCTAGAAAATGCCTATGGCAAAGTCTGCTTCTGCATATTTGTGTGCTTATAGTGTAAAGTTAAATAAATAAATGTAATTATGACATCGAACAAAAAAAATAAGACAAATAAATTAGCTGTAATTAGTTAAAGTTCCTAAGTCGAGCAAAGTGTTATTTTTCCATTTGGAATTTCTCAGTAGTACCTGGAGTCTAGATTTGTGCTCGGTTGATGGCAATAGGCGCGCCCCCTATAACATGGGACTTAAACATAACTGTCGAAATGTGTGTGCTAAAGGTACGCCTGTGCCCAACCCTTCGGGGATTACAGGCGTGTTGAGTTTATGTATGATTTGTTTACTGGTGCGAGTAATTAAAATGTCTTAAGAAGGATGCGCTAAGGTATATTTTTTCAGATCAATGCCAGGTTGCACAAAGAATTTTCTGCTTAGTAAAACAATGGCAACTATGTTCTTCTCAAAGTATCAAGCTTATTCTCATCAAAATCCTATCAAAATTGGTACCTATAGCTGTTTAGTCACAAAACATCAAACGGTAAGACGGAGAGACGAGTATTTAATAATTATACAATGTATGCCACCATCTTAGCTTGGAACATACTTTTTCTTTGTGTACTATATTTTGCAACTGAACTGTTAATTATTTCTTTCACCGAGTTACATAAGTAATATTTTATATAACGTGGCTAGACTAGACTACACAAGACCTAACTTTGAACGATAGGTCTTGAACATTTATGTGCTGTGTAACAATCTCTACGCTGTGTATTGCTAATGACTTGTTTTTTTTCGAAACTATTTCAAACAGATTAACTTTTTTTTTTGTTTTTTTGGTCTGGCGGTCTCTTGACATAATATGAAATCCTAAATGATAAATGATTTTATTTCTGTGAGTAGGTTTATAGAAACAGTCAATCATATTTAATAACTAGATGAGGCAGAGGAAGAAAGGCAGAAACAAACTCAGAGGTTACAGTCTCTTTTAAAGTTCAAATATAATCTTGCTCAGATCATATGAAGACCATGTAGATTGGTCTTATGAGGAAAGAACAACGCAGATTAAGAGGACCTGTCGCGGATGGCTTGCGCGTTTCCGTGTTCCCGCCTCAAGCGGCACTGGAGGACACCGTGGAGTTTTAGTGGGTTACAGTCTCACATAACTGCGCTATCTCCCCGTGGTAGCGCTGTAGGCATTTCTCCACGTTAAACAAAAAAAAAATGCCCGGGTCGACGGCGC
Organism: Antitype chi; assembly: GCA_947359405.1. NCBI lineage: Eukaryota > Metazoa > Arthropoda > Insecta > Lepidoptera > Noctuidae > Antitype > Antitype chi. The sequence goes on along the minus strand of OX375827.1, from coordinate 1,303,627 downwards.
GTTCTATTCCACGCGCGCCGTCAGAGATGTCAGCAACAACTGGTGGGGTCCGCAAGGGCCACACAGGCAACTGTCCCTCAGTTAGACTTTTACTGAATAAAACCAAGTTTTAGTCAGTAAATGCCTGACACGCCCTCCTGCTCCACCCAAAGCGGGAGCAGTTATTTGATGACTTCCCACCCTCAAAAAAAAAAACCTCCAGGCAGTAGGGGATTTAGTCTAGTTTGAATCTAAAATCTCAGGCTGCGTCTTATACCTACAAGGTGACAGGGATATTGACGCGCAACCTGTTAACCATGGATTCAGTACCTAAGTACATGATTCTGAACCCTGTGTTGAAATTTTGCGTTGGAAATAATAAAAAAATAAACTTTTCCATTATTTTTACCGCATCGCACTTTTCTATGAAATAGCTGTTTGAAAAATATAGTATTATATAAATACTATATTTTATAAACACAGCCTGTAATGTTCCCACTGCTGGGACAAGGGTCCTTTTCTGTTACATTGAGTGGGCCACAAATGCCGTAGCCCACCACGCGGCCCCAGTGCGCGTTGGTGGATGTCACATGCCTTCGAATTTTTCGAGTTCTGGGTCATACCGGTTGTAGGGTGCACGTAACTACAAGGGTTTTAAAATATTTTTATTGCAATAAGTTAGCCAGTAGCCTCGCGTATTTGCACTTTGTACGCGACCTACATTTGGCAGTGCATAGATACTGACACATTGTATTATTCTATGCATTTTATGTATATTACATTTTAGTGTTCAATCAGACGTGGTTTGAGTCAGACATCTTGCATTTTTTTTAGATTCATCCCGTTGAGCATTCAATGACATTTTGAGCATTAAACTTTAATTTGACATTCTGCATTACATTGACATTTTACATTTGCATTGACACTACTTATGTTAGGGATGCATCCTACACCGGTTTCCTCACGATGTTTTCCTTCACCGTTTTGAGGGTATTGGTGATGAAATAATTTACACAAAGTAAAATGCCTTCTTGGACTCGAACCCATGGCCTACAACACGTAAGTCGCGGCTGTTACCACTGGGCCACAACTGCTCTTTTTACGCTATAAGGGGTCGAGAATATTGTGCTGACTTCAGGTTACAATTTGCACGTCGATGTCCTTACCACCCTGTATATTAATAAGTCACAAATTTACCTTAATTACTTCCATAATTGCAAAACATAACAAATATTTGACCCTAATACCAACGTGTTGCAATTTTTTTTAAATTATATTTTATTTAATCTATAATTGCGTCAGTAATCATTTTGAAATTGGTTTGCAAGAAAGATTTCGATAAATAATAAAATAAATATTAGTTGAGTAAGTATAACTTTCGCGTGTTAATCAATTTAATATATTAATGGCCAGTTACTCAAATTAAGAGATAAAGAAGATGTAGCAAAAATTGCCTTTTGTTTTTTTTTTTTGGGTGGGAAATCATCAAATAACTTCTCCCACTCTGGGTGGAGCGGGAGGGCGTGTCAGACTTTTTTTTTACTGACTAAAACCCACCCGTGTTCCCTCAGTTGCCTTGAAATGCAGCGTATAAAGTTGTAGATTTCAATCTCTAGTTAATAGGGGTGAAGGTACACACATTCACTAATTAATATTGCGAAATTGTTGTTATTTTGCTACGTTAATGAGGTTGTACACAGTTAGATAGTTCATTAACGGTACCTCAAGGTTCTTATTAGAAATTAGCCGTATGCCCGATAGGTTTCCCATCGGCAAAACTGACCATCTTTCGTAGAAACTTTTATCCCCTATTTACCTCCTTTAGGGGATGAACTTTCAAAAACACTTCCTTATTGCTTACCATCGTTATAAAAGGAATTCTTGTGCAAAAATTCATGCTTCTAGAGCCAACGGCCTTTGGGTGCGCGCTGTCTGCAAATTAATGTAAAATTTTCAGCTTTTTCTCAACTATGAAGGGATCGGCATCCAGTCCAACCAAATGCAGCTAAGTACCAGTATTTGACAAGCACTGCCTATCTGGTCTCCACAACCCAGTTACAGAGTATTATTATACCCCTTGGTAAGTCTGGTTGTCAGACTTTCGGGCTTCTGACGACTCGTAATGACTGTCAAAGATCCACAAATGACAGCCAGGACCAACGGCTTAACGTGCTTTCCGAGGCACGGAGGGGTCTTAGTATTTAAAGAAGGTCACCCATCCACGGACCAATCAAAAATATTATTACAAAACATTTTGTCAGTGTAATTGGAAATTAGTAGCTAGTGATAAATTCTTACTAAATTAGAACCCGTACCGTCACGCTTAGGAGGCGGGTCCTTTAAACTACCAAGACAACACAATTAAATAACAATAATAAAAATAACTTCGACTCACCTGTCTGACATAAATCCGAAAATCGTGCTGCCAATCAAGATGCCAACTTGAAGCATCATTTGATTCAAACTGGCGAGCCACCGCCGCTCACAAATGAGGTCCCATTCCGAAACAATAGTGTTCTCAAACGGACTCGTATCATATTCATACCCTATACAGTCCGTATAACACGTGGAGTTCCTGATCTCTTCTGTAGAATTACCCAGACCCATACACCGAAATGTTAAGCTAGGTGTTAAAAATAAAACTGCCATTTGCACCCATCCCGAGCTCAATTTCACTAAGGACACTGTACCGAAAACTAAAAACTGCCATTTTCCGAAATCCCCAAGTAATTTCGCGAAGCTGTCCTCTTTTTTCGCACTGTTTGTCACTTGATTCGCTATTTTGATCACCATTTTAGAAAATTATTAAGTCTTTTTCATGTGCACTTTTTTTTTCTGTCTTCGTATGTTTTTTTCTAGTTCGGTCGAGACGTGTGCTCTGCGTCGTGGTCTGCTCCGTATTACCTGTCGAGTAAGCAATCGCTTAGATTAGACACAGATGAATACGTCTAGAGGTTATCATTATTACTATTGTGCTAGAGATTAGTTGGTTGACGATGTATTGTTTCGGGTGTTATAATGGTAAATATGGTTAGTAAGTAACAGTTTATGTTCTTTGTGACGTGTTTAATTTGGTTTAGGAAGATTTCGATTTCGTTGCAAAGAAATAAACTGGTTTATTTTTTAGCTGATTGGTTTTATAATTAGTTTAATACTGATTCTTGTTAGTTACTTTATGATTTATTGCTTACTTCAAAGATTTTTAATAAAATACGTTTGACGGACATTCGCACCAAGAATGTAGTGTTGCGTTCTACAATGAAGCAAGACTGATCGATCTGAATATCAATCTTCATTTAAATACAGTTTTAATTGATATCTCCTAGGACGGGGAAGCCCCTTAACCGGCATTTAACGTTTATGGTTAAATATTATATCACACATCGTCATCACTCCTTTATCTGCTGCCAGTGGTCTGTCCTAATACCGGTTTTATAATGTTTTATAAGTACCTAATTGTACAGGAAAAATAACCTTAATTATACTGTGGGTAGGCAGATTTCAATATTGATGCTCAGTCAGCCAGTTGGTTATGTAAAACACTTTTACTAGTCACGCCATGTTATTTTTTCATACAAGACATCGTTATTATATTTGAAATGCCTAGTCAAATATTCATCTCTGAAAAATAATCCTCTATACAAAATCTAAGGTTTAATTCGCATGTCGCCCAACAGACGGGCAATCCCCATAATTATAAGAACGTTTACAGGATGATCTCAGTCTCAATCTGTCAAAAATTCCTCTAGTTCCCATACATTTTTGACAAGTCTTTCACATTTGACTGTCACCGAGATGAGATTGTGACTAGAATTTGATCGTTTTTGATTACGAGAATTGCCGCGAGAAGTGACTTAGTTACTGCAGATATTAGGGTTTAGAAGTTTTTTAAAGAAGTTATGCAGATTTGAGGGTCCAAATTTTTTTTTATTAAGCACATTGATAGACATAGGAATAGGAGGATGTCACTGCGTTTCTTTTTACAGAATAATAAGTAGGTATGATCGTTCATTGTTGTCGGCCATTTCACGGACCGTACCGAAGAATATATCGTTTAGTTTAAAGTAGTCCAACGCTTCCTATGCTGCTCTTACTTTAAACTGATTTGTGTACCTAAGAAGTAAAACACTTCTACATCTACGAAGCCTTTTTCCTAATTATGTTGGGGTCGGCTTCCAGTCTAAACGGTTGCAGCTGAATACCAGCAATTTACATGGAGCGACTGCCTATCTGACCTCCACAACCCAGTTACTCGGTAATACGATACCCTTTGGTAAGACTGGTTTGTCAGACTTTCTGGCTTCTGACGACCCGTAACGACTGCTAAAGATCCACAAATGTCAGCCGGGACCAACGGCTTAAGGTGCTTTCGGAGGCACGGAGGGTACTTGGTATGTAATGAAAGTCACCCATCTGCGGACCAACCGCGGCAAGCGCAGCTTAACCTGATCGATCGACCCGTGTGGCTCATATTACTTAGCCACAAGCCCCTCAATGTCAATATTTGAATTAGTTACAAGTATTTGTGTAGGATTTTGAGGCGGATGCAATTTGAAATCCCACTATATGAATCTATTTCGCTCTTTAGGGCGACAGCTGTCGGAAAAAAACAATTTACATCACCTCTAACTGTCCTTTTATCTCCTAACATTACTGTCCTACTGTAAGATAAAATATCTTTACTCATACAGAGAAATGCAATTTGCAGTATTGAAGTAAAATTAATGCAATTGACGAAATAGGTTTGCCTCATCCAAAACAGGAAATATCATAGTTTCGTTTTTGATCTACATAATTGAAGTTCATATCTAGATCAGTTTGCTTTCAGTCGTTAGTTGCGTACGAGGTAATGAATACTATTATCATCGTCCTTAGTACTTACCTATATTATTATCGTTCATTGTTCTACTGATATGATTACCTGTTATGTTACTGGTCGGCTTCTTTAGAGAGCGCCAATATTAATTAGTTTAAAAATCATAGTAGGCAGAGTAGGTAGCGGCAGGATTCTATCGTGCATTGGATTATTAACTCTCTGTGTTTAACCGAGCATTCAGAATCTAACAGAGAGCTCCCAGCGCGTCAAAAATACAATCTGCCCGATTTTAACTCTAAGTTAGATCTAGCTAATTTTCGGTGTCAGGCAGCTACATTTAATAAAACTTGTAGCTAAATAAAAATACACATCAAAAGAAAATATTAAACCTCAACATTGATATATTACTTTTCACTTATTTTAGTTGAGAAATAAACATTATTGCATTAATTTCGATTACCAAGTTGATATTTTACCAATAAAAAATAAAACGGACTTTTTTGAGTTTTATTCGAAACATGATTCTCAAAATTTGCCAATTTTTAGTGTAACCTACAAATAAGTAGCGTCTAGCTACATCTACTAAACAAATCTGACAATCTAGCAACTTTTTGCAAAGTTTTAGCTACTGACTAAAGATAGCAGTTGGCAGTACTGGGGGCCGATTCTACTAATTTGCAACGTTACACGTTAAACTGTGTTTCCATAACAGTTCGATTTCGATCGCCGTTCGATAGTTACATAAAGTCATTCTACTATTTTATAAGCAAAATGGAAACTAAACTTAAAACGAATTGCAACTGAACTGTAGCGGGAACACAGCGGGTAACCCGCGTTACCAACATGCCAAAATAATATGTTTTATTAATACCAAAAAGAAAAAAGTTGAATCTAAAAATGTTACTAAACACGAATATGTGGCACTAAAAGTATTTTCTATAATTAAAAGACATAATGATCATAATTTTATCATTAACTTTGTCCTATAGTAAACGTCACGCTCATGTTCGATTTTGTTAGTAGAATAGGTTTTGACATTGTTTCAATCGATCGTTGGCGTAACTAAAACGTAACCGCAGCTGTGTCGCAGCTGGACCGTTGTTCATTTTAGTAGAATGCGAAAACGCTTAAAAGTGGTGATTCGGTTGCGGTTCTATTGCGTTTTTTTAACAAATTTGTTAGTAGAATCGGCCCCCTGCTCTCCGCTTGACACTAATCAGTGTTGAAGATCCGGTACGCGAAAAAATCTCACCGCGATTTTATTAAGTTTGTGGGAACGTGGGCTTATTTTATTGTTAGGTACCACACAGGTAGTTCACTGCCATCCTAACAAGATATGTAACCTATAATGAAGAGGTTTTTTATTCCATTTATAGAGCAGTTCTACGCAAGGAAATAATAACTTGAACCATTCTAACCAAGTAGGTTTTAAATATATGACTGTGATGTATTAGTATTAAATAAACCATAATTTATATTTTTATTATAACTTAGTTGAATTATAATTAAATTGATTTATAACTGAGTTGAATTATAACTGAACTGAATTGAATGGAAATGTATTTTTTTTTACTAAAAAGGTATGGATGTATTGTAATTGTAAAGAATTAATGAAAGCTTTTGTATAACATTATAAAGTTCGTAAAAGTCATCCGTTCGTAGCGTGATAAAGCCTATCCCTACTAATATAATAAATGCGAAAGTAACTCTGTCTGTCTGTTACGCTTTCACGCCTAAACCGCTGAACTGATCCTCCTTGCCGGATTACCGCCATGGGATCTGGAGGCAAAGGTCCTCGCGCACATCTGGGAGTGGCGCGAGGAGGCCAAACGCCGGGGCGTTACTCCGCTGCCGCGAGAAATCGAGGTGCAGCGGACAGAGCTCCGGCGGGATCTCATGGCGACATGGAGAGTGCGATTGTCGCAACCCAGTGCTGGGCACGCCACGATAGCGGCGGTAAGTCCCCTCTTTGAGGAGTGGCTTGAGAGGCGGCATGGCGTCCTCACCTTCCGCCTGACGCAGGTCCTCACCGGACACGGTTGTTTCGGGAGGTTCCTGTTTCGTATAAGGCGGGAGGAAACGCCCGGGTGCTTCCATTGCGAAGATCGCCCAGAGGACACGGTGGAGCATACGGTGGCGGTCTGCCCAGCTTGGGCGGAGCACCGCCGTGTCCTCGTGGAGGCGATCGGCGGCGGCGATCTCTCGCGTCCGGCCCTGGTGCAGGCCATGGTACGGAGCGAGAGTGAATGGCTAGCCGTCACCTCCTTCTGCGAAGCAGTAATGCTCGCGAAGAGGGAGGCGGCGCACGTGAGGGAGAGGCAGTATATGCGCCCTCACGGCCGTAGTCGCCGCGGGAGAAGCCCTGGGCGTCGGGAATCCCAGGCTGATTCCCGGCCACCGTAGGCGCGGGCTTGCGGACGGCGAGTAATGGGTAGCTCGCTGTCCGGTAAGGACCAAGCCCGGGTCGACGGCGCGTTGTGTTCCACGCGCGCCTCAAAGAGATGTCAGCACCAAATGGGGGGTCCGCAAGGGCCGATGCCTGCCAGGGGTGCGGGTTGTTCGAAAGAGATACCGCGGCCCCTGGCACACAGGCAACTGAGGGAACACGGGTGGGTTTTAGTCAGTAAAAGTCTGACACGCCCTCTCGCTCCACCCAGAGCGGGAGAAGTTATTTGATGATTTCCCACCCAAAAAAAAAAAAAAAAAAAACCGCTGAACTGATCGTCATTAAATTTGGCAGAGATATAGCCAGAGATATGGAGAAGGACATAGGCTACGTTTTTACGCAATAACCAATATCCACGGGCAAAAGCTAGTTTGTAATAAAAATATAATATTTACCTAGATACTGTTAGTCTTTAAGCTAAAAATGTCCGATACCCTTGACTTATTTATTAAACTGGTCTTATCTAAACTCTAGCTCATTATGTATTCAAAAATGTGTCTAGTTTGTAGAAAATTGCTTAGTAAGTACCTGTTCCAATAGGAAAATTGTCACACATACCGGTTTTCCTTTTATATGCTATGCCAGGCCAGATTAACCTTTAATTTATCCTGTCTGATGTTGAGCAAGGTTTTAAAATTCTGAGGGCAGTTTTTTACCTGTACCTACTTCATCATCTGCCTGTCTTTTCCCAGCGATGCCTGGGTCGGGTTCCTGTATAACTGGGTGCAGCTGTATACCAGTATTTTACATGAAGCGACTGCCTATTTGACCTACACAGCCTAGTTACTGGGTAACACGATACCCCTTGGTAGGACTGGTTGTCCGACTTTTGGGCTTCTCCGAACCATAACGACTGTCAAAGATTTACGGATAACAGCTAGGACCATCGGCTGAACGTGCTTTTCGAGGCACGAAAGGTCCTTTCCACGGACCGGCCGCGACAAAGCGTAGCTTAACCTGATCGATCGAGCCGTGCGGCTATCATTACTAAACCCCTAATTTCATAGCGGTACTTACTGCAAGAAAATAGTCCGACCACAGAGCCTATTGCATAATCTAAGGCCAAAATTGGCGCGCGTTGCTCCTGTCACTGTCACACAGCTGTCAAACTAAAAGTGCTAGTTTCACATGATAACCACTTAAAGAGGAAGCACCAGGGTAGCCATGAAATTCACATTGGTTATTTTTGGTGCGATGTGCAGGTCAGTGTAACTGTTTGTTGATTAAAATATGATCCACGTACGTAATAGACATGGCTTTACATAATTATAATCATTAACATCTTCAATACCCCCCTCAGTGGGTTCCCGCATTGTCGTTGCGGGGGGGCTCAGTAGCCGTGGTCCGCTCCCACGGTGAAGCGAAGAGGAACCCCAAGGTGGGACCGCTCGTCAGGGCTTTTGTCTCCAAGCCGACGACGTAGCGGCCAAAATGTAGGTTGCGGTGGGGTGCACCGCAACTGAGGCGGACCGCGATGTCGAATGGGAGGCATCGCGGCTGAGGATTACAGGCTGCGGAAGAGGAGGAGTGCCGGTACTTCTGAGTAGCGCTCTTCCCTTCCGTGGCCTGGACGGGGCCGCCACCGTTTGATGGCGGACGCGGTGGGGCCGCAGGGGAAGGGGAGTGTCGGTATAGCGTTGGCCGCTCTCCCTATCCCCTGCGGCCGAAAAGTGGTAGGCGGCGGGGCCACTGCGCTGACCCGTCGCAGGGGGACCAAGGGTGCCAGACACGGGTTCGTCTGGGGCCCTTTTGTAACTTGGTTCCTGGGGTGTTCACGGCGTGCCACGTGTCCTGGTGCGCCGAACTGGTGGGGTCCGCAAGGGCCGATGCCTGCCAGGGGTGCGGGTTGTTCGAAAGAGATACTGCGGCCCCTGGCACACAGGCAACTGAGGGAACACGGGTGGGTTTTGGTCAGTAAAAGTCTGACACGCCCTCCTGCTCCACCCAGAGCAGGAGAAGTTATTTGATGATTTCCCACCCTCAAAAAAAAAAAAAAACATCTTCAATACATCCTTCTAACTTCATTTAATCCCATTAAATGACTTTTATATGAAATATTCATTCAATGGTATTAAACACCTGCACATTGCAAAAAAACGTGAGAAATATTTAATTTGTTCTTCCTTCATTATTGCATCTTCCTTAACGTTTCTAGATCTCGGCCTAAGAACCAGTCTGGATATGAAAGTGGAATTTCATTCGATTGTGTTTTGTTTTCTCTCCACATACTTAACTTAATTTCGTCCGTTTTGTTTTAATCCCTTCTGCACAAAGTCTAGTATGTACAATGAAAACTAATATTCTGTCAAAAATAGTACTGAAATTGGTCAATAAGTGGCAAAATAAATGGCAGTTGTAAAGGATGCAAATATTGCCCACAACATAACGCATCGTGGTCGTAATAGAATCCGCGTTAGATGAGCTCGTGCAATATTGCCTTATGCAATAAACGCAAAACTTTAATCATTTTATTTGATTCACTTAGTGGCAGGTTTTAGCAAAAGTTAAAACTGGAATTTTAAGGTGGTTCTCGTTGGTCTAGTAGTCGCAAGCGCTAGCTGAGCACGAGGTTGTGAGCCTGGGTTCAATTCCCGGGTCGGACAAAGACTTATTGTGTTTTTCTTTCCGGAATTTCTCAGTCACAACTTAGAGTCTGGATTTTTGGCCGGTTGATGGTAATAGGCTCGCCCCATGTTATAAGGGACTTAAACATAACTAGCAAAATGTGCGTGAACTATTTCTAGCCTAGGGTTGTCACCTTTTTTTCGAAAAAGTATAGTATTTTTCCCAAAAAAGTTGCAGAAATACTTTTGGGAAATTCAGGAAAAAAAGTACCAACGTTGTTTCTTTTGAGTGGCGTGCAAAAACGATCATCACTTTCCATGTTTTTATTTTTTTACTTTAACAGCAGAAAATAAACACTGGCATAAAAATCGGGCGGCATTCAAGAACAAATTGATGACAATTGGCGTTAATATCTTGCCGCGAATGTGTTTCGTTCTGTAATTCCCCGTGCTGCGCTGCGGGTGCGTTCCAGACTCACAGTTAAATAAAAGTGCGTCAATTGAATTAGGGATGAAATATAGTATATTTTTTTTCGTACAATATTATTTTTCTAAAATATATAGTATAATTGTCTGTACGATACTATACGAGTACGGCTGGTAACTCTAATCTAGGCACACCTCTACCTAACCCTTTGAGGATTACAGGCGTGATGTCATGTTATGTATGGGTATGAAGTAACGGTGCTGTCAATGCCAATTGGGACCATGGGTGGGTATGAGGTGTAGGTACAGTCACCAAAAGAGAAAAGAAATCAGGGTCGTCGGATATAATTAAAGTTTGGTAAGAAACCCAATGGATCTTTCCGAATGGAATTTTATTTAAGAAATGAATTGTTTGTTTTCTATTAGGCATTGAGATTAAATTTTGTTCGAAAACACACTTTTGTTTCTTACTAAATTTCAACTATATTTGACTGCCCTGGTTACTTTTTTCTTCAGTGACTGTACATGTTTTGCGACTCGTGCAGGACACACTCCCGTTATAGTATATAGTTCCATGCTGATATGTGTTGGCTCTTTGATCCCTATTTTTGAGCTGTAAACCTAATGCCAATATCAGTGCGTGCATGACACTAGTGCACTACGCAAGAATGCGCATTTCGTCAATATTTCACATATTGACGAACGGACGTTCTTGCATACTTTCGTTTGGGATAGATAGCATTCTGAATAAAATTGCGCAATTTGATGCTTCAGACGTTCTCGCATCTTGGTATTTTATGTGCTGACAATGCGTTAGGACCGACGTCATCTCACCAAAGGGCTGCTGACCCTGCTTACAAACGACAAATATTGATAAATAATTTTATTTCTGTAAGTAGGTTTGTACAAACACTTTTAAATGTCAATCATATTTTTTAAACTAGATAAGGTCGGCGTTTCCTATCTGACAACTTTGAGAAGAAAGGCCGAAACAAACTCAGAGGTCACAGTCTCTTTTAAAGTCCAGCCATAAGTTGGTTAGATCATGTAAAGACCATGTAGATTGGTGTCTGAAATGGTATTTTGAGGAAAGAACCACACAGATTGAGTGAACCTGTCCAGTCAGTGCACGCATTTGTCACTTATCATGCAGCTCAACTCAGAACTGTTCGATACTGTGAACCAGAAAAGTTATGCGCTTCGGTAATCATCGTGTTTCTGAATGGGGTGTTTAAGTTTTTTTAGTGCCCCACTTTGTCATAGTGCCATTGCGCATTTGTATGAAGTTTTCTCTTTGTCGTTTGTCTTTATGTACTCCGGTTGCAAATCGTAATCAAAAGTATTTTGGAATTGATAATCTATAATTTTGTAATCATGGTAATACAAAAGATACCAGTATTTCCTGTTTATAACAGCTCTATATTAGATCACAAGATCACGCGTTCGGATTTCCGATGAAAAAAATATGATTCCCGACGCTCATACTTTTCTTAGGAAATCTGTAAACGAATGTAACTATTATGTTAATCCTAAGTCATTTCAAACTGTATAAATATTCTAATAAGGTGTACCAGGACATACATTTTATGGTGCTATGATGTAGTGAGCCTTTAAAATCCGCAACTATGGTGGACAGGACCATGTAGGTACTATGTAGGACCGGCGTGGGAGGTTCAATGACCATTAATGCAAGATCGCGAAATCACGAAAACAAAAGTCAAAATCCTTATAAAGCCTGATTGTGATGTCATTGAATCCAAAATCAATCAAACTAACATAGAAGTACGGGTACGTATGGTATTTTTTTTAGTTATGTTCTGATTTGGCAACATTATCCCTAATTCTGGTATGTAGTAATTTTAGCAAATGTTAATGAAACGAGGCAAATGTTAAACTAGTCTTTCATGTAAAGTTTCATAATTGAAATATTATTTGTTAATTGACTGACGGCCCACAAGATGGAAAGTGTGGTCTTTGTAGACGATTGCCACAGTAGACTTCAACATACTTATATTCACAACCATTCGACAGGCTTCGGAGCCGAAAATAACACATTACCGATAATGTGTTATTTTCGGCTCCGAATCCGAATACTTGATTTTCCCAAGTAGGTACCCGAAAGGAAATAACTGTCGGAAGAATAGCGGTGGACGTATGTAATTTAAACTGTACATTTTCGAGTTTCGGATTTGCGATCACCGTTTCCTCCTTCGGTAACATTAATTGATGTTCGATTACTCACAGAAGCGTATCAAATGGTTGTGAATAGTAATGCTCATAGTGCAGGAATAGAACTAGCGACCATATCCCAAGCCAATTGCTTAACCGTTCAGCGTAGTGCTAAATGGCAGGATAATGAATTTTGGAATAAAAAGGCTAGAATTATAATGTGTCTGGAGGAAATGATAAAAAAATAATAATAGGTATCATGACATGCGTCAATGGTAACATTTCTTTTTCTACGTGACATATTTATGGCTTAACTAGTATTTACAATGCGTATTTATGTGAAACGCCACAACGGCAACGCTTAGAAAATGCACCTCTGTAAATGCGTGAACAACAAAAATCACTTTAGGTATTTTATTACATGCGTTAAATTAAAATAATACTTATTTATGATTGAATCGACAGCCCAATCCCTTTGCAAGGTTCCAGCCAGACCATTCACTCCATCAAGTTTTTTAATTCTTTTAAGTTACATTAATTTAGCTAAGTGCCGTAACTTAATATTAGAGAAACAAAAGACGGAGCGGAGCGGACCTTGAGGGTGGAGAAGTTGGAGGCGCGCCATAACACCAACTTCAAGTTCTTCGTGGTGCGCGTTCCGACTCACCATTTGGAGACCTTCCTCAAGGAAGAGTTTTGGCCGAAAGGTGTGCTGTATCGGCGTTTCGCGGCCAGCTACGCGACACCTCGCAGCGTAACACGACGCCGTCACTTCGTGTGCAGTAGTTTAATTTAAGATTTTTTTATAAAATATATGCATTATTTTAAAGTTATTGTTTTATATTTATATATGTATTGTATTTTATGGGCCTCAGTTGTCTGAAATAAAGGATAAATAAATAAATAAAGTACCAACCAAAAAAGGTGAAAGGTCATAGGCCTGCGTATGACCTTCTTGACGTTCAATTACTAACACCTTGAATATCGACTTTGATGAATGTCAGTTATATGTGTTGGTGATTTTGTTTACCAATCTATGTTTGGATGGTAAGCTCATAAGACTGACATTATTTAGTCTTACTACGGGGTACCGCGTAACTGGGTTGTGGACATCCGATAGGCAGTCACTTCATGTAAAATACAGCTTTATCTGGATAGACTAGAACCCGACCCCAACATACTTAAGAAAAAGCTCGGCAGATTGATTGTTTGGGCCTGTCAGTAGCAGGTAGGTCGGTGCTATATAGCCCCGAGGTTCCCGAACAGAATAAAACCAGAATAAAACCCGACCGACCCTTGCTCGTTGGAGCGCCAGCCCGCGCCGCAGCTGAGCCAGTAGCTTCAAATTCCCCGATCAATAATAATGCCAATATTTTGATCCAGCCTGTCCCCAATGATAGCTGTCCCCCTATCAGTGACGCCCTGATCCGAGGCCCGTACCCCACAGGGGGTGCCCTCAGCGTGCAGTCGCTTAGTTTGTATTTTTTTAGTTTGTAAGCCCTGGCTGGAGGCGTTAAGTTAATTCTTAATGGCAGCCCCAGGAAAGCCCGGTCACGCAGTCAGTCAGTCGGTCAGGCAGTCACGGCCTCTCAAGGCCAACTGCGAGATGCCCGACAAAAAAAAAACAGAATAAAATGATAGATGGCTTATAATAGAGCAGTTGTGGCCGGATGGCCAAGTGGTAACGACCGTGAGTTACTGACCGAATTGTATGTCGTGGGTTCGAATCCTGACAGGCGCGTTTTACTCTGTGTATATTATTTTAAAACCACTGCTCTCAAAACGGTGAACGAAAACATCGTAAGGAAACGAAAAATGTCCTAGAAACAAAAATACGAAGACACGTGACATCTACTAACCCGCACTGGGCCCGTGTGGTGGATTACGGCACAGTCCCTCTCACAGGGAGGGGCTGTGTCCCTGAAGTGGGAACATTATAGGCTGATTATGATAGATGGCTTAAAATAAGTAGGTACGTGTTAGAGTTAAGATTTTAGACCACATGTGTAACTCTGTCTGTCTGTCACGCAGTTACGCTTTCAGGCCTAAACCGCTGAGCCGATCGTCATGAAATTTGGCAGATATATAGCCTGGGATATGGAGAAGGACATAAGCTACTTTTTTAGTTTTTTAGTTTAGTTTTTTGAGCCGCGGGGAAAAGCAAGTAAGCAATAATACACTATCTAGGAATAAATAGAAATGGCTTTTAATTTTGGTAGTTCACCAACATTCAGTGCGTTATTTACATTGCTGAGTAGACCATTATGAAGCAATTAATTAGCAATCAATATCCTTCAAAATGTTACAGATTCCATTAGGGTGCAGTAACTTAATTTCCTGGTTGTTGCAACTCTACACAGCCACAAAGTACAAACAAGCATTTACATTTTTTATATCTAAAATTTCCTGTGTTACAAAACCTGTATATCTACTTAGTCGGAACCGAATCAGTGTAACGTATCGCGTGAGGTGACCTTAATATTATGCCCATCCTCGCAGAACTCAGAAACACTCACAATAAGCGCTGTTCACCTCGCAGTCAACGAAGTGTCGATTTCACACTGTTTCCTTATCTGAGTCTCCAAGGCGAGACAGATTAAAGTACCAAGTAGAAGATACTTAATCTTCAGTCAAATATTGCTAGTTCCGAATTGTCATTTATAAATATTGTGGCGACACGGAAGTATTATCTTATCTTTATCATCATATACGTATAATTCTTCTGTACGTATGTATGTTATTGAGCTCTTAATCGGCTGGACCGATTTTAATGATTTTTAACGGTTTAGATTGCGATCGAAACGGTCTGGCAGAATAGCGCGTATGTCGCGTCCACTAGTATATCTACTATAATTTTATAAAGATTTTTGTGAGTTTGTACAGCATAATCAGCCTATAATTTTCCCACAGCTGGGACACAGGCCCCCTCTCTGTGAAAGGGAGTGGGCCGTAATCCACCACGCGGGCCCAGTGCGGGTTGGTGGATGTCACATGTCTTCGAATGTTTGGTTCTAGGACATGCCGGTTTCCTCACGATGTTTTGAGAGCAGTGGTGATGAAATAATTTTCACAAAGTAAATTGCTTGCTTGGGTTCGAACTCAAGACCTACAACTTGTAAGTCGCGGCCGTTACTACTGGACCACTACTGCTCTAGTTTGTATGCAGGGGGTAATCTTCAGAACTATGGATCCGATTCCGAAAACTCTGTCACTAATGGGAAGCTAAGTATATCTATTATTTAGTCCGGTCAAGTTAATACAAAAAATAGGGATAAGGTCACATTAATTCGCATAAAGCTGAATCTTGGTTGGATATTTTATATCATCAAAAAAAAAGGTTTTCAAAAATGGGCCTACTGAATTTTACAGGTAAACGGTAAGTAAGACTTATCATAAAAATGATAACGATATCAAAGAAAAATAAAGTGGCGCGAAAACAAATGAATCAAAAATGTAGGTTTGTATAATTGTGTTTCGAATTTAGATTCGAAACACAAATAATCAAGCCTAAGTAAGAAATAAATTTGAATTTGTAATTACTAACCAAACGCCAGATATTTGAGATCAAAGTGGCCAGTTCGACAAAACCCCAATTTCACTGGTGATATTTATATATGTCACCGTAAGATTGTGAACACCGTTATTTTATAATCTATCTCGCGAGATTAAAAATTGTCGATAATTTGTGAACTGTAAAAACCATTTACAATTTAACGCACTATTTTTCGATAGTTTTTAATCTGTCCGTCAAATTGTGAACTGGTATCAAGACGGATAGTAACTTGCGCTATTACTAAATAGTAAAGTAACTGCCACTAACTTGGAAGTAGCGCTCGCCGGCTGCTAAGGCGGCACCGTTCGCTTTGCTCGCTCGGCTCGCGCGCGGTTGGTCGCAGTTCTAACCTAACCTATTCGGTCGGTAAGCAGTATGGTGCAGTTCACAGATTATCGGCAGCTTACAATCTCCCGATATAGATTATAAACTAACGGTGTTCACAATCTTACGGTAACATAATACATAATATAAATAAATACTAACAGTTAAGAGGAAAGGTAATTATTCTTTTACTCGATATTTGAATAGAAAAATAGTTTGTAGCATTACATTTACAAATTATTCAAATCTTACTTCGATTTTACAACGCTATTGTTGTGTCAGTAACTATTATTTTTCGAGTTGTTAAGATTCTTATTGTTATGGTAAATACCCACTCGAAACATAACTGTAGTAAGTAGGTGTAACAGAACAGTATTTACGAAAAAAATATTTTTTGGGAATATTTATAATTAAATCAAAACTCGATGTCGTGCGCAGAATATTTAAAAAAACAAATTAACTCTAGCTTTTGCCAGCGGTTTCGCCCGCGTGGATGTCGGAAATAATCCCGCGGGAACAAACTACCGGGATAAAAAGTTTCCTATAATGTTAATCCAGGTTATAAACTATCCGTGTGCCAAATTTCAACCAAATCCGTTCAGCTGTTTCTGCGTGATTGAGTAACAAACATCCAAACATCTTCACAAACTTTCACATTTATAATATTAAGTAGGAAGTAGCATTAGTAGGATGTTTTCAGATTGAAATAACCAATAAATAACAAATAAATGTTGTGTGCTAGGTCATGTACACTAAGCAACAAAGACTAGGTAGGTGCATAGGTTCATAACCAGAGATCGCATATTCGGATGCATATTTACTTAAAGATAATTTTTAGCTATGAAAGTATGGAAGCGGCTTTATAAATTATTTGTAATATTTATTAAAAACCCCGGGATTCTTGGATTGCATAGCTATTCAGATGTGTATTAATTTAAAATTAATGTTTAACCCGATACAAATATGTGTATGTCCTGGAGGAGGGGTGGTGTGTATTAGTTAAAACAAAAAAACAACAAATTACTTACCTAAATTAAGACTTTTTCGATACAAAAGCGCATTCCATGTAACCAACATCTCAACTTTAGGTGAATATGCATCCGAATATCCGATCACTGTTCATAACATTAGTCGACATCCACACGGTCGTAATAAAATCGCGGCGGGTTTTTATCGTGCATTGAATTTTCAACTCTCGGCACTGACCAGTGCGTTCAAGATCCAGTACGAGAAAACATCCCATCGCCGCGATTTTATTACGCCTACATAAAAAATAAACTGTTTAATAATAACGTTTTAGTTATGCAGTAAAAATAACGATTAATGTTTTAGTTATGCACCAGCCTGCCTTTTCCAACCATGCTGGGTCTGCTTCCAGTCTAACCGGATCCAGCTACCAGTATTTTACCACATATCTGACCACAACACAATTAAGGTAAAACTGGTTGTCAGACTTATGGGCTAGCGTTCTTTCGCGAGCCACGGAGGGGTCACGAACCTTAAGAAGTGGTAAATGTTGCATTCATCCTTGTGGAAACTTGTACAGTTGGTGTCATGACAGTGGTTTTTAAACCAGTTTTTAGCTGGTGTCTTATTCTATTGAAACTCAGTGATTGGTTAGGCCATCTCATGGTCAAAGTGTTACCACTGACGTGCGGCCTACTGTACTTAATTACGACGTAACTTCACGCTATGTTTCCCCGAAGGGATGGGCAGAGGTGTACCTGTAGTACACCCATATTTCCCTAATTATGTTTTCAAGTCCCATGTAATAGGGGGCGACCCTATTGCCATCAACCGGGCTCAAATCCAGACTCCGAGTTGCTAGTGCTGCTACTGAGAAATTCCAGATAGGAAGACCCAATAACATTTAGCTCGACCTGGAAATCGAACCCAGGACCTCATCCTCAGCAGTAAAGCTTGCAACCACTACACCAAGGAGGCAGTCCACTACGCTAGTCCAGCTGAACGTGTGGCCAACTGTACTTCACTACGAGTATGGCCTAATATCTACTTATTAAGACATGTTTATATGCAAATAAACGTGGTTGTAATGTTGCTTTTAACATGCGTTTGCCTAAATACCTGTACATAATATGCACGAGTATATTTTTCTTTTAAAAAATGGCTTTTATTGCACACTAGCTTTTGCCAGCGGCTTCACCCGCGCGGACCTTTCATCCCTTATTTAACTCCCTTAGGGGTTGAATTTCGAAAAATCCTTCATTATTCGTTGTCTACATTATAAAGGGAACCTCTGTGCAAAATTTCAGCTTTCTAGGTCCAAGGGTTTGGGCTGGGCGTCGATGAGTCAGTCAGTCAGTCAGGACTTTTCTTTTTGTTTATATAGATTTAACATACTGAATGTTGCCGGTACTTGTTAATTTCCTTACTCTTCTATCCTCAGGCTTTGTACTTAGAGAGGTACAGGTATATCAGACAATTCATACGCTTCGGTAATCTTTGTGTTTCCGATTTAGTAAGAACTTCACCCCACAGAGTAGGTAAGCCCCTACAGAGGCAAAGGTTCTACTAAGTACTGCCGCGCTTTGTCGTAGTGCACCTATCGTTGCGCGCATGAAGCTTCCTCTCTGTTGGGTCCTTAGTCGCACCTTGTCATAAAATACAACACTCAAAACTTTTCATTTTGTGTTTTGGAACTGCTTAAAGTTGTTACTGAGGAATCAGGAAAGTGTCACACAGAAATCACAGTTACAATGGATGGACTGTGTGAAAGATAATGCAGCTAGAAAGGGGGTGACTACCGAGACCATAACTAGGTACGGACTAATACAGAAGTATGGAAAAAACGGCATGTTGCGCTGACCCCAAATAAATTGGGATTAGGGCAGGAAAATGTATAAGATGCATTGCAGTTGTAAATCTCACATTTTGTAACCATGGTAATATAAATAAATAAAATAGATAAGTTTTCCATGGTTGTAACTGCTTATTAGATTCATAATCGCGCGTTCGTATTTCTGAAGATAGAGGATGATTGCCGAAGCGCGTACTTTAGCTGGGAAAACTGTAGGTAAGTAACTCTACCTATGAAGTAATGGAAGGGTCATATTTTATCGCATGTCCAACTTCTAATAAATCCCATATATTAAGATTGCGCCTCTTTTTGTGACCCTCCAATAATTCCTACTGTTTAGTCCCAAAAATACTTCGCCCAATTTGGCTGTAGTACTCGCACGGCTCGCGCGCTGTTGGTCACAGTTCTAAACTCGTTTGTTCGGGCCACCCTCGCTTAGTTATTCTGTTTTATTGTGACCAACTGTAAGAAAAGGCCTGATAATTAAAAAGAGGCTCAATTATTTAAAAAAGTGTGCATCATTAGAAGTGCAAACAGTTTTTAGAGGATCCGTTAAATATTTCCCATATATTCTCATGATGTACTTTTTTACTAAAACACAATTCAAAACAGCTAATCTTCATAATCGAGAGACGTCGAAGTGGGCAAAAAGTAGTTGAGTATAAAAAGAGTGATTATGTTATTGAGTGGCAATGTCAAGGTCGATTGGCGATTGGTTTTTGCACAGGTTCATTCGATTTTATTTTGAAGCCTCTCTCATATTCAATACGAGAAATAAAAACTTTTTTACAAAAAAAGACGCTTTAGTTCCACTTTTTAGTGATCGTCCCTAACTCCCTACCCCTTACATATTCGTCTACTTGTTTAAAAAAAATAACATTGTACAAATTTATAATTTGTGTTATTGAAGCTAACTGAAAAATTACCAAGCGTCTGTGTGAGTGTGCTGTTTTGCACATGTGTTCATTGTTTATGTACTGTCCATATTAATATTGTGGCTGCGCGAGCTAAAAGAAGACATAGACTTGTGTTTGAGGATTAAGTACATATTGTTTTTTTTTTTGAGATTTATAGATTGGATTAGAGATTAAAATAGATTCGGTGTTCAATTTATATTTGTACAAAAAAAAAAACTGGTAGAGTATGACGGAGAACTAACAAGATATGTTATATTTATCAGCTTATGTAGGGAAAAAGCCGGATAGTTGCCACACTTTTGCAAATCACTCTATATATCTCAATATAAAAAGCAAAATACTTTATTTGTACAACTGGCCGATACTTTGGTTTTTAACAACAAATTTATAAAAAAGTAACAAACATTATCTTTAATATTTCCAGAGTGTTAACGATTTTTGCGTACCTCTATATTTTGGGACAACTATCCCGCATAGGGGATAGTTGCCTAATCCATATAAATTACGTTTAGGATAGATGACCCGCCGAGAAACAGGCAACTATCGCGCAAAAACTTTGATCGCATTTTATCTTCCCATGCAATCGCACAGAGACTTGCGACACGGTCCACTTAGTGATACTTAGGGAGTCTTTCGAAAGGTTAATAAAATAGCTTGCGATTCATCCGCGAAACTAAAGTAATTACAACTATCCTGGTTTTACCCTACCTAGTACCTATCTAATCGATAGCTACATACTCAATCATAATCTTATGAATAACATGACACATCACGCCTTGCTTTTCCGAAGGGTTAGCCAGGAGTACCCATAGTTGCTACACCCATAAATCTCCATTTCTCAGTAACATCCCGGGGTCAGGATTTGTGCCCGTTGATGGGAATAGGGTCTCGCGAATAAATGATTCTTATTCATAAGGTACAAGGGATCAGGGTCCCTAGAATTTTTCTACCAGAGCTTTAATTGTTGTCCGATATCGTTCCCTTTGTCGGACAATAGTTTCTTTTGTAATGTTACGATATCATGTAATTTATCGCTGTAGTCGACATTCACACACGTAAAAATATCGCGGTGGGATTTTATCGCGTGAATTCAGTAACACATAACATGACGCCCGGAATGCCCGAAGGGGAGAGAGGTGTACCAACCTTATAGTACACACCCACAGTTGGCAAGTTATGTTTAAGTCCTATGTAATAGGGGTTGCGCCTATTGCCATCAATCACAAATCCAGATTCCAAACTGAGAAATTCCAGGTGGAAAAACTTAATAATTCTTTGCCCGACCTGTGAATTGAACCCGAGACTATATGCTCAGAAGTAGTGCGACCACGGCCTGGGCCAACAAGCCAGTCCACCGTTTATGTAGCATACCGTTGATTCGGGTTTGTGCTCAGGTCACTGAACCCTGACCGCCAGGATGTTGTGTTCACGAAAAACCGACCAATTACATGTTATCAAAACCTTGAATTATTTTGCTGCACGATTGTTTATTTATCCAGAATAAGCACACACACACTAGATACCCGTTTGTAACACTACACACACGTAGCCTATTGTAGTATTGTTATTTTATTCTAAGTACGCACGACGAGATATCAAGCTATACATTTCCAGTATAAGCTGACTTCTAATTGTACGAAAAGCCTGACTTCTAATTGTATAATGCGAGGTCAACTAAAACTGGAAATGTATAGCTAGATGTGTCGTCGAGTGTCTCGTCTTAACATAATATTCATTATAATTAATGCAGGTAAATACTTATACGTAATATTATAAAACATTTAAAGAGGAATCATGGTGTTTCTTGCCCATTCTTCTCCATACGAATAATATACCTTTTGGTAAATAGAATTTGATTCTAGACACCTCATCTAGAATCAATTCTATTTTCTTATACATTTTGTCGTGGCCTATTTGAAATAAATCAATATTTTCACGATAGGACAAAGATGTCATATCGTGAAAATATTTATTTATTCTGCTATGAAATCTCTCGTCAAATTATTTAAACAGTTGTTTTTCTGACAGGAGTTAGATAACAATATGGTCTACCTATCTTTTTTGTTAATTGTATATTAATGACCTTTTTTAATTGTGTTTAGTTACTACACTTTCCTAATAATATTTTTATCAATATATACATCGCTGGCTGCGTGTAAGATGGTTACAAATAAATAAAAACACACACAAAAAGATTAAATACCTTACTGATTTGACATGATTATTTTTTAAATGGACCTTTAATACATTCAGCCAGCTACATAGATAGGTACTTACTGAAGTCATTAAAAATAAACAAATCTTAGATCTCTTTGGAATTATTAATTAGAACAAGAGTCGTGCACATTTTTTTTTTTTTTAAATCGTCGCTAAAATACAAACAAGATAAAAATTCATAACATTACACCTACCTTATTTTATTTTCATCATTTTTCACAAAAATAAAAAAAAGTTTTATGTAATCGTCTTGAGCACGGCCACTTGTCAATGTCACAGTCTAACTTATACTGAGAGGAAAATGAGTGAATGTGTCAGAGCAACCATGAAATTAGGCTGTATGCAAAACATCCAGGATCTTTTTTATATGACGTAGATAGGGAATACTGACGTAGTTATAGATTTCGTCATAACATATCATCACGCCTGTATTACCCGTTGGGTTAGGCAGAAGTGCACTTATAGTACCTACACCCTCATCTCACCAGTTATGCTTAAGTCCCATGTAATCTGCCAGGGGTGTGGGTTGTTCGAAAGAGATATCGTGGCCCAGGGGCCACGGTATCTCTAACCCACCTATGGTAGGTGGTGGGTTTTAGTCAGTAAAAATCTGATTCCCCCTCCCGGAGAAATTATTTGATGGTTTTGAGGACCCTCAAAAATAAGTATCATGTAATTTATTTTATTTTATTTTATTTGGGAAAACAAACAATCGTACATTGTATATTATAACTAGATACACAGTATGCTATAGGTAAATGTACAATCCACTACGTTTCCACGTGTTACTAGCTTAAATACGAATCTAATTGCTAAAATTAAGTACAATCAATATACCCATAACAACAACTTACATTTAGTTGGTAATCTTAAAATCCAAATAGCAAAAAGTTAAAACATACTTAAATACTACAAAACAATCAACAATTTTGAGCAAGACGCTTAATAATTAGTTTTTTAAATTTATGTTTAGTTATGGCAAAAACATCGATTTCGTTAAAATTATTGTTGTAAGCCTGAACCAATCTCTGCAGCGGCGCTCTCTCTCCCGCATTTGTACGACAGGGAGTCGTAGCAAACAGTGGATAAGAGCGCGCCTCACGTCTCATGACTGTTCTAGGTACAATATAATATATTTTGTTTATCAAATCTGAGCAATCAAACCTATTATGTACAAGTCCATGGAGCATCATAGAGTAATAGTGGCGATCCTAAAAGATAGTGCCTTTATATTATTATTTGGGGACTTAGCTCGTTTGCTTAGTAATATTTAAAAACTCGCAGACCACAAAAAAATCGTTATGAATGAATAAATAGTACCTATATTCTTTTGTTAGAATCAGCTCATTAATAAAGAGTAGTAATACTAACTTAAGAAATACTTATGTAAGTATGATATGGGCAACATAGCTAAAACTAGTTATTATTTATTTAATGTCTGGTTGTTCAATCTTATTTCACTTCATAATTACGTCTTATTATTATTCTTCTGTTTATACGTTTGTCTTCTTCTTTTTAAAACATTATTATGCCATAGCAATTAACAAATTTCAAGTATAACGTACGTATGTGTACGAAACCATGTGATTTGGTTTTTACGAATAAGTCTAAAATTGAATTATATAGTCCGACCAAAAATATACTTTTTTTGTAGCCGAAAAAGAAAACGAAATTCGGGCAGTTTTTTTTTTGTATTAATATTCAAACAATTTGAAACTTTAAGCATTTCCACAGTCATTGTGCTTCTTGTTGTTGCTACATTTTGGAAGGGGCGACTAGAATCAATTCTATTTTAATGTAAATGTTGACGTTCAAAAGTCCCTTTTAAGTGCCTATTTGAAATAAATGCTTTGACTTTGACTTTGACTTTGGCAATTATCGATTTTCTCTGAATCAATTAACTGAAAGTATTGATTCGGCGGCATTTATATTTTTTTTTTCGGCCGGATACGTCATCTTAGGGGCGAAGTTTGTTACAGTTTCATAATTGGACAAATTATGTTTAAGTAATCATTGTATAATATATGCCACAATTGCAAAATAAAAAATTTAGAGATCATGTTCTTCTATCCTACTATAGTATATATATATTATAAATGTGAAAGTTTGTATGTTTATATGTTTGTATGTTTATTACTTAGGTAATCATGAAAAAACGCCCGAACGGATGTGGCTGTAATTTGGCACACAAATAGTTTATAGCCTGGATTAACTAGGATTTCTTTTTGTCCCAGTAGTACGTTCCCGTGGGCTAATTTTTGAGCTCCACGCGGGTGAAGCCGGTGGATAAAGCTAGTTCTATATAGGTTTCTAAAATGTCTGATTACTCCCTTGACCCGCAACATACCTCAACATTGAACGTACGTAGCCGCCCGCTAGTGAGGCCGCGTACTACGATGTGTTGTTCCTATACAATACGTGATAAGAATGGCTTTCCTTAAACCGGTGCAGATCGCGTTTGTATCATTATCTTTACAGATGACATAAGACACAAGTAACTTAGTCATGTGTTTAACATAATACCTACATACATGTAGGTAGGTACCATAAAATAAAAATTTCATTCTTGTAAGTAGGTTTGTACAAACACTTTTACACGTCAATCGTATTTTTAAAGCTAGATGAGGTTGTCTCTTCCTATCTGACTACTCTGATAAAAAAGGGCCGACTCAAACTCAGAGGTCAGTCTTTTTTAAAGTCCGAACATAATATTGGTCAGATCATATGAAGTCCATGTGGATTGGTGTCTGAAATAGTCTTTTGAGAAACGAACCACACAGATAGAGTGGACCTGTCATGTCATCGCGCGCATTTGTTACTGACAAATGCGCGCGATGACATCATGCAGCTCAACTTAGAACATAATTATGGAGCACAACGATTCGACGAACAATACCAAAGAAAGGACATCTTGGTAGGCTACACCTCCTGAGACCAGTGGCGTGCACAGAGTTTTTATACAGGGTAGGCGATTTTTTTAAAAGGCATTTATGGGACTGTGTAAGCACATTATCCATTTTTTGATATCTCCTTGAAAGTGCGCCTTAGATAGATGGCAATAGTTTGCCGTGCAAACACATTCTTTAGTGTAATGTCACTTTTGACGTGAACATTTTTTGTGAACCACAACATGGCGACGTCACGCGCAGGTAATTATTGTTTTTATGTAGTATTAACGAAGTTTTTTGTTTGTTTCGATTTGAATTTAATGTCATCTTTAAACAGTAATAAAAACCTAGAAATTAAATTAATTTCTCTGTTATTTTTTTGCGGTTTTTTAACATTATCGTTGGTGTCACCTACCCTTTGGGCACTCGTGACCTAAGATTTGCATTTTTTTTACAGGATTGAGAGATTGTGCAATCAAAGAAATACTAGTGAATTTGGACGTGTCGGAATACGAGGAATAAATTAGGAAGATTCAGAAAACTTGGAAGTATAACAGGATGGTGTTGTTGAGGAATTGGTACCTCGTGACGCAGCTGAAGAGGATTGGGATTCCTCCGATGATGAGCCTCTTGTAGAAGTTGCTCGTTCTTTCAATCGCTTGTCTACTAGTCGTCCTCTGAGATGGGATCATACAGAAGATTTTAATAACTCTAGCATGGATGAAGAGCTCCCATTGGTTTGTGACTCCGAGATCCGAGCTCCCCAAGATTACTTTTACAGGTAAGTATATCGCTCGAACTGGAAATTCCTTAAATACGACTCCAGCAGAGCTTACAAGGTTGTTTGGGTGCTCTATGGCAATGAGCGTTCTAGGTCTTCCACGGTTCAGGATGTTTTGGTCTGCAGAAACTGGAGTGCTCAAAACTTTACTCGCAATAGGTATTTGAAACTGAGGTCGAATATAAAGGTTGTTGAAGATCACTTAGTTACTGACGCTGAGAAAGAAATTGATAGATTCTGGAAAATACGGCCTATTGTATCTGGGTTAGAACAAGGGTATAGTGACAATCAAAGAGAGAAATGCGTGGCGATCAACGAACAAATGATGCCGTAGTAAATGCAAACTCAAGCAAGTAATGAAAGTAAAACCTAATCCTGAAGGTATCAAAATTTTCTTGATGGATAATCCTAACGGCCTTCCTCTTGATCTCTACCTCTATCAAGGTAAAGGTTCTTCGATCGAATCAGTTAAGTATCCAACGCCTGAAAAACTTGACTTAGGTGGTCGCGTTGTATTGAAAATGACTGACACATTGCCACAAAAAACTTAAATTTACATTGATAGATATTTCACTTCTACTGTGCTGCTGGAAACGCTCACAGAAAGGAAATTACACGGAACGGGCACGCTAATGAAAAACCGTGTACCAGAGTACCGACACCCCAACCGACAAAATAGAAGACCACGGACTTTAGTCAAGAGTGACAGATCGTTGCAGGCAAGTGGGCGAGGTAGCTACGATTGTGAAAAAAAACTTGCACTCATCAAGTGCAGATATGCCGTCGGTGGTCCAAAAAAGATCAGCGGTACCTTGATGTCAACTGGCAAGTGGAGAGTAAGAGCGATCTTTCAATTCTTCGATTTAGTTGCGGCTGCAGCTTGGATTGAATATCGGAATGTAGCTGTTAAACGTGGGCTGCCAAGAAAGAATATAATGCAGTACCTAGATTTTAAGTTGGACTTAGCAAACACTTGATTTTCGGCGGCGAAATACTGGTAGTGCTACAATATTCTAGCCTCAGCACTGATCGTCTTACTCGAAACAGTCCTCTCTTAAGGCCGAGAACTGTACTGCCTGTAACACAAGACGTTCCGCCTTCGACATCATCACAAAGAAAACACAGGCTTGTGGTGCCTATTCCTCACATTGGCAAGAGGCTAAAAGAAGTGCAACACCGGCCAATGTGCGTTAAACTTTTAAAAAAATCGTTCTAAACTTGTTGAGTTATTTGTTAGTTAAAAAGTTGAGTGGCTGCAACAATCTCACATTCATTAAATGTTCAACATGTGATTTTTTTATGTTTGAATGTCAACCGAAACTGTTTTTACGATTTCCATACTAATAAAAATTAAAGTAAAGTATTACATGATTTAGTTTCATTAAGACCCGTAGTCCCCCAAAACTCCCGCCCTTCACCACTTCCTAGTGCTTTAGCTGGGAAGAAGAAGTGGCGCAACGAACTCCCCAGCAGCACAGCTGTCTGTTAAGTTAGAAGAACTTTACTCTTTACAATAATACGTAAGTAATTAACATTACTAAACACATAACACAAAATTAAATTAATTGCCATACCTCAGCTAGCACACGCCAATATACCAACAAAACATAGTAATTAAACTCAAGCAGAAACAAGTAAATAATAAAAAAAAACCATAAACGTAAACAGAATTCAATACCCACATAAAAGCCTCCAGGCATTAAGGGTGTGGCCGCTTACATAACTATGTAATTAACAGCAAATGTCATTTATGATAATGGAATACCGACGATCACAATTTTTTTTTATTATCTACCTACGCTTAGAATAGTGCCTGATAAAAAAGTAACAGCAAAAATTAGAGATGAAATAGTGTGCACAAACTTTCTAGGCGTTTGGTGAAATGAAAATATGGTAATTAAAACAGTGGTTTAATGAATGTTCGGAGACATAATACTTCGAAAAAATGTTATTTCGGCTAAGTGTAACTTCGGTAAACAGTTTTTCGACCAAATGAAACGTCGGAGTAATGTAAAAAATCGAATTGATAAATAGGTCAACTGATACAGTGGCAGACGTAACTTCGATAAAGTTAAAAAAAAAACGAAACGATAATCGTTGCAAAGTTTTAGGTGAAATGAAAATCGGTCAAATATTTTTCGAATTTATGATAGGTAACCATGTAAGAGTGCCAACTAACGTAATTCGGTGCGGCCTATCGAATGGCATAAATATTATAGCGCAATAAAACAATCAGCTATTAACGGCAATGTGGCTATAGCGGTACTCCCTTTCTTCTCCTATTTTTTTTTTGTACAAAAATCATTATCCATAACACGTTTGCATCCATACCAAACTTCAGTAACCATACTGTTCAAAACTTCGAAATTTTGTTCTACATAATTATCTTTACTTCTAAAACTATTCTGTCATAATATCGAGAACTATAATAATTGAATCTCTTAATTTTGCATGAAATAAAGTCATATGTCCTAAGTATTGTATTATATTCTGAATGTTCATTTATAATAAAATTGTTAGTCCAAAAAACATTTGCAAAAAATTTGGTATTAGTGACAGAAATGAATCGCTGTAAACCCGACTCCATGAAGTCTTGTCTGCCCTACCCCTAGAGTGTAATTTAGAATCGCGTAGGCGCGGAGGGGCGAGGCGGCCCACTAGTAAGGAGCAGGTGGTGAGCGTTAAACCATCTACGACGATAAGCTCGCGTGGGATCGCCAGAGCCTCGCAGTGCCGTGCCTATACTACATATATATATGTTACGGCTAATAGCCCAAGTGCGGCTACACCTAGTTTTAGGCGGCTATAACTAGGTGTAGCCGGTTAAACTTAGATGTATCCTACTTATTTCACTTGTGAACTGCACCATACTGCTTACCGACCGATTAGGTTAGGTTAGGTAAGAATTGCGACAAAACGCGCGCGAGCCGAGCGAGCGTAGCGAGCGATGCCGCGGCAGCGGCCGGCGAGCGCTAGTCCAGCTGCACCTAGTTGTAGCCGGCTAAAACTAGGTGTAGCCGCACTTCGGCTATTAGCCGTAACATATATACTATATACGTCCCTACTCTATCGTCATGTGTCATTCGTTCACGAATATTGTCTATGATTCCGTTAGAAACTCATGAATCCGAAATCAATCGCGAGTAGGGTTTACACCTTAGTTTCGAACAACCTTCGGACGGGCCCGAGTTTTCGTGGACGGACTTAGAGAGTAGACCCCCTGAGCCGTGACAGCTTTTTATATATAGCCAACTTTTAATATGGAAAACCAATTGAACTGTTTTATTGTTTTATATTCTAAATCTATATTTTTAAATAAATAATCTAAAAAGAAGAAGAAATCATAATATAATCTACCGTAACAAAAAAGATTACGATTTTTCAAAGTGATCGCAAACTTTTTTTGATGTGTTTACCTATCATATAAAAGTGCCAGACAGCACAATTAAGAGCGCCCTATCGAATGGCATCAATTATATGGTCAACAACAAACTTTTGATTGTTTTGCAAGGAAAGTGTGTCATTTAGTTTCAGTGGGCGATGGGCTACTGGTTCATCATAATATATGTTCCTACGACATTCATTTTTGTAAACTCAGATATGGCGAATAGCCAACTATGGAATTATTCGTCAGCTGTGACCCGGAAGTTATGCTTGGTGCTCAATTTGGAAGTTATGTGCTTCATTCAGACTCAGATACGTAATAGACATATCTCCGGGTTAGTTATATCCCGATAATACGCACTAGGTACCGGGATAAAAGAATCCTATAATATCGCCGCAGATGAACTTGCGCAGAGAGGTTCAGATACGAACGTGCTAGGCCCGTACCCACTTCTCCCCCTGCCTTTCTCACAATTTCGTGCGTGGATTCGCCAAAGATCAACCGAACTTCATAACAACCGATGGTCACGGGTTACAGACTGTAGACAGTCAAAATTGGCTTTACCGACTGTACACCCGCGATTAACCAAAAAGCTTCTCAGCCTGAGTAGAAATAACCTTAGAATAATCATAGGAACAATTACGGGCCATAACCCCCTTAACAAACATCTTCATAATATAGGCGCCACAGACAGCCCGCTTTGCAGAGGTTGCCTTAACGCCGAGGAATCAGCCGCCCACGTCATCCTGGAATGCGAGGCCGTGGCTTCTCAACGTGAAGAAATCCTCGGAACAGTGAGGTCGCTCCGCGAAACCTGTGAAGCTCCCAGGAAGCTTCTGTGCTTTTGGGCGGAGCTAGGCTGGCTTTGTTAGCCAAAATCTCCCTACGCACAACGGACCGAATGGGAGTCTACGTGCGGAAAAGGGAGTCCCATCATCATCATCATCATCATCATCAGACTCAGATACGTAATAGACATATCTCCGGGTTAGTTATATCCCGATAATATGCACTAGGTACCGGGATAAAAGTATCCTATAACCTAGCCCAGTCTACCTTAGTGACGAAGTTCATAGATATCCGTTAAGTCTTGTAAGAGGCAGGCTTTAGTTACGTTCGTGTTTATCCTACTATCCTTCTATATACAGTTATGGTCATATAATTAAGAACGATTTGATGTTCCAGATTTTTTTTTATCTAAATCATGTCATGTGTAGTATGTGCTCCTTCTTAGAAGTAACTAATTATGTTATGAAATAGCCACATGAATAGAGCAAACGGGATTAGGAATGTAGAATGAAATCGCTAACTATTTTTTTTTTACAATTTTTATATATTTTGTATTAAATTCAAATAGTAATGAAGCTGGACAAATAATTATGGACGATTTATTAAACTGCTCGAGAGTTGTTTTACATGATTTCTTTTTTAAATAAAACACATTATAGTGAAGTGCGTAAAAAAAAAGCTATTTAATACATGTTAAACTATAATTAATAAATAGCATGCATGTCCACAGCTTTTAATTACTGCTTACTGCTGCGAGGCATTGACTCTATCAATATTTGACACTTCGCAAGGGAGATAGAGTTCCATTCTTTTAAGAAAACGTCGTACAGCACTCTTAAATTGCCACACTGTCGATTTGAAACCTTTTTCTTGACTTCGCACCAAAGCGCGCGCGCTTTCTTGGCTTCGCTCTATTGGGTTTAGGTCTGGGCTGTTAGCTGGCCAATCTAAGACAGAAACTGATTGCAATATGCGAAATTCCTTAACGGTACGTGCAATATGCCTTGGATCATTGTTGTGCTGAAATGTCCAATTAACCGTCCAATTTGGTAATTGAAATCTAATGCATTTGGTTGTTTTATGTTTTGATGTTAACATTTAATGGTAGCGAATGTGACATCATATTGAATGGAGAAAAACTGGAATTTGTTAACCAAACGGTGTTCCTAGGAATCACGCTAGACGAGAAATTACAAGTTCCGTGTGGTGCTGGACTTAAAGAATAGCACCATTTCTTCCCGTGTGTGTCGTAGAAGGCGACTAAGGGACTTACTAGAGAATGGGCAGCAGCGTTCTCTATGGATTTTACCACCATACTGCGATCGCCAACTCGCCTGCCAAGCGTAGTGATTATGGCAAACCCTCCCAAATTGGGGGAGGCCTATGTCCAGCAGTGGACGTCTTTCGGCTGAAATGATGATGATGAGAAATTACAATGGGGACTTCATATAACTTCTCTTGCGGGGCTGCTAAGCTCGGCCGCTTATGCTGTTAGAAAGATCAGACAGATGTCAAGAGATGTAGAAACCGCGCGTTTGGTCTATTTTAGCTACTTCCACAGCATTATTTCGTATGGCATTTTACTGTGGGGTCGGGCCGCTGACATTGAATCCATCTTTGTTTTGCAAAAGAGAGCTGTCAGAGCCATTTATAATCTACGTCGCCATGAATCCCTCCGGGAACTATTTATAAGGATTATTATATTATATTATGACGGTACCTTGCCAATTCATTTAAGAAAATATGTAAGAAAACATCAACATCTTTTTAATAAAATAAGTGATAGACATCATTTTAATACTAGAAACAAAGATAAAATAGATCAACCATTTTTCAGATTAGCTAAATCACATAAATCTTTTATGGGGTACTGTGTTAAATATTATAACAAAATACCTTGTGATATATTGCAATTAAATTAAATAATTTAAAAACATATTAAAAGTAAACTTTGTAAACAAGCATATTACAAATTAGACGATTATATCCAATATAAGAATGCTTGGAAACGTGCTGGTCCTACTCCTTAAGACAATCTAGAGTCTAGACAAAATCAAACTGGTTGCCAATTGAATTGCATAATCCTACCTACTATTATTATAAACGCGAAAGTTTGTAAGTATGGATGGATGGATGGATGGATGTTTGTTACTCTTTCACGCAAAACTACTGAATGGAATTGGATGAAATTTGGCACACAGCTAGATCTGATGCTGGAGCTGGAAGATGGCCATAGGAACTCCGCAATAAAACGACACAACCCCATCGAGTTTGGGCTAGTTTCATTCGTATTGACAAGTACTTTGATCCTATATAGCTAAATAAAAGCGTGTTACATATTGACGGTTAGAAATAGGTGTAACAAGCTAATAAATGTTCTTTATTTCTCCGGCCATAATAAAGTAACACGCTTTTATTTTAATAATTGAGATTAAATTATCTT
This sequence comes from Antitype chi, assembly GCA_947359405.1. Lineage (NCBI taxonomy): Eukaryota > Metazoa > Arthropoda > Insecta > Lepidoptera > Noctuidae > Antitype > Antitype chi. The sequence goes on along the minus strand of OX375827.1, from coordinate 1,271,112 downwards.
TAACTTTTTAGTTCGTTTTTATTAACAAGTAATAATAAAAGCTTGTTTTTAAAAAAAGTTTCTTTTTCTTTTATTTTGTTTTATAATGCAGTGAGTTTGAACAGACATGACTCAATCGTTCTTTATTTTATTAATAAAAAAAAAACCCCACAATCATGAACATGCATCGCTATAGATTTAATGAGTGGTGCTTGGTTCCTTGATGCAACCAGGAGATTCCAAAATAATTAAAATATTTTTCGTGCGTAAGCATTCGCTAAATCACAATATGTTAATAAGATTACAGTTATTACCAAATCTCTTTCAGACAATTCAAGAATTAATTCTCATGAATATAGGTACATTTTCGGGGAATCGAACTATGGCCCCGTAGATAGACAAGCAGCTTGAAGGTAGTTTCAAAGTTAAATGACTTGAATCCGTCGTAGAAAGTGCTTAATCTATTTAGCTACATATTAATAATCACACAATCAATCCCATGCTGCCTTGTTGGTTCAGTGGTCGCAAGCGCCACTGCTGACGTTGCTTACTCCTGGGTATCGTTGGTCGGAAAAAGTGTTATTTGTACCTAGTTGATGGCATAAGCTCGCCCGTTATTGCATGGGAATTAAATATAACTGTGTACTATATTTGGAGAAATACAGGCGTGATGTTTTGTGATGATAACCATTTGCTTATTTTGATAATGCGCAAAGATTAGAAAGAGTTTTTTTTGGGTGGGAAATCATCAAATAACTTCTCCCGCTCTGGGTGGAGCAGGAGGGCGTGTCAGACTTTTACTGACTAAAACCCACCCGTGTTCCCTCAGTTGCCTGTGTGCCTGAGGCCGTAGTATCTCTTTCGAACAACCCGCACCCCTGGCAGGCATCGGCCCTTGCGGACCCCACCTGTTGGTGCTGACATCTCTTTGAGGCGCGCGTGGAACACAACGCGCTGTCGACCCGGGCTTGGTCCTTACCGGACAGCAAGCTACCCATTACTCACCGTCCGCAAGCCCACGCCTACGGTGGCCGGGAATCAGCTTGGGATTCCCGACGCCCAGGGCGTCTCCTGCGGAGGCTAGGGCCGTGAGAGCGCATATACTGCCTCTCCATCACGTGCGCCGCCCGCCGCCTCCCTCTTCGCGAGCATTACTGCTTCGCAGAAGGAGGTGACGGCTACCCATGCACTCTCGCTCCGTACCATGGCCTGGACCAGGGCGGGACGCGAGAGATCACCGCCGGCGATAGCCTCCACGAGGACACGGTGGTGCTCCGACCAAGCCGGGCAGATCTCCACCGTATGCTCTACCGTGTCCTCAGGGCGATCTTTGCAGTAGAAACACCCCGGCGGGTGTTTCCTCCTATCTTACCCGAAAAAAGATTAGAAAGGGTTACAATCACTTGGTGTTGTGCAGAGTTGACCTATCGTCAGCCATTAAAATCGCTTGACAAATGGTAGGACGATTTTCATAAACCCTTATTTGAATTTTTCCACCCGATTGGAGATTTTTGATCGGATGAATCGGATCTGGGGGTCTACTCTCCAAGCACGAAATCCACTATTTCGGTCGAACCTACGGGCATTTCCTCCGTGTCACCTACGAACATAAAAACGGTTGATAGTTGTCCTTACTGCAGATCTGTTTTTTCCCGTATGTAAACATTAATTAATCGGGAGTTTAATCTTAAATAGCGAACGACTTCCGGACGGGTCCTTTTCTTCGTTGATGGACTTACAGAGAAGGTCCCCAGAAGTAGTCACAGTGTATGGTTTGGTCATGTCACGTATTCGAACTTTGTTATCTATTATCAGGTCAAAGCATTTTCACATGATAATATGTGCCCAACACTTTACCTATACCATCAACAACATGCGCCAGACCACTTCAAACATAGGTACTTATCTGTCACTCCGAGTGTGGTGCGTCCACGCGCTTGTCAAACCGTCAATAGAGTTGCCCAACGATTCTCGTTAGCCGATTATTATCGATACCGGCTCGGTCAGTTTGTGATGAAACTGTCGATACTATGCTCAAGGTCAATGTGAAGCTTTGTTCCAATTACATGAAGTCGTGTTTGGGTTGTGAAATGCTTGGTGGGTAGATCCTGGTCCAGTAACAGTGATCGCTTGAAATATTATTTGGAGACTACGTAATAATGAAATGTACTTAATGAAATTGTTTATACAGAATATTTTTTACACGTCATATAAAAAAAGTATTAAAAAAACAGTTAAATGGAGTAGACATTTCCTCTATCTGACGAATCCTGAGAAGTAAAAGCGACACTAACTCAGGGGTCAAAGTCTCTTTTGAATTCCAAACGTACCTATTATTGGTCAGATCATGTGAGGACTACGTAGATAAGTGCCTGAAACGGTAATAGTAGTACCTAATTGTCTTTTGGGGAAAGAACGGAATCTCTTCAGTCAGTGCAAGTATTTGTCAGTGGTTGTGTGGCTCAACTCAGAACTCAAGAGTAGTCACTTCCTCGTGCTTTGGTTGGTTAGATGGCACATTGAACACCCCAGTACCACCAGCTGTAAGAATAACTTGATTCTATACAAAAGTATGCAAAGTAATTACCATTTAGAAAAAAAAAAGAATTGAGTATTGCATTTTATAACAAAGCATCACAAAACAACCCCTAATAGACACGTCTCCATATTTAAGAGTTTCCTTTTAATCGAGAACGCCTGACTTAATACTTAACATTCGTCGTGTAGTCGTTACATTGCTTTCATAAAATGATAATTAATGTATTATTTTATAACGATTGGGTTTCACATACAACATGGCATACCAGCAAGGCGAACGTATTAATTAATTATACAATCTGGTTATTATAACACTATCTGCTGATTAAGATTATATTTTTTAGGTTAATAAGTAGTATCACGTTAGTAGGCATCAACGCCTGACATTGCTGTGATTCAAGCTCAATAAAATTCCTTAAAAACGTTTTACATGAACGAAACACACAATCGACTTCCAAAAAACGCAATAAAGTAAGATAATACTTTATGTTTAGAATCATCTCTTATTATTTTTTTTCGTTTTTTTTTTGCCAACGACCGATATTAGCCCACACAAATTCGTAAGGTGACTTCACTCGCTAAGTAAATAACAGTGATAGGAAATTAATATAACAGCATCAACATAAACTACGTGGAATTAATACGTATTATTGAAGCTAACTCAAAAATAACTTATCAGCACTTGACTAAATTTATACGGGACCACTCGGGAAGTATTATTATCCTTTTAAAGCAAAGAAGAATTTTCAAATCGGTTCATAAATGACGGAGTTCTAAGTTAACAAACATTTTAAAAAAGACATCCGAATTGAGATTCTCTTCCTTTTTTAAAGTCTGTTGAAGAGATGGCAACAAAAACGGTTGAATATTAGAAAAGGTCGCTGAAACTCCTAAACCAGGAATAACTATTATCATTTGTTTTATTCTTCTCATGTTTGTTCCAATATCAAAATGCACTTTCTTCAACTTTCAGACCATTACTCGTATTATATTTGTAGACCTACATAATATAGCTATAAAGGTGCTCTTACACGTGCAATTTTTTGAGCAATTAGGTACTGATCGGCAACACTAATGAATCAATCTGGAGCAATTAACTGGAGCAATCTGGAACAACAACAATAAAATGCGGAAATTGTTTCGGGAATATTGCTTCTGATTGCTCCATATATTTCATATTTCTCATTGTCGCCAATATGAGTTGCCGAATATCCAATCAGTTTGGAAAATTTTGTCAATTTTCTTTCTATCTCGTTTGTACGTATAACTACGTCTCGTTTTTGCGAGATGAACCGGCCGGCGACGGAGGCGGCGCGGCGGGGGGAGGGCGTATTGACTAGTTTTTTTAAGTTGCTCCATATTGCATGGTACCTATTGTGTGGCCTTATCTCTGGCAACAGGTTGGTACATGTTGCCATTGCCCTAAATTGCTGGATGTAGTCGTGACGTCATAGTTGCCGAGAATTGACCAGGTTGGAGCTATTTTAGTTGCTCGTGTAAGCGCACCTTTACGTGACTAAGGGCTGATTTTTCAATAGTCAGATAACTATTATCTGAGGAATAAATCTGACAGTTTGTCATATTTTCTATACAAAAGCTGTCAAACCGACATATTTATTCCTCAGATAAAAGTTATCTGACTATTGAAAAATGAGCCCTAAATTGTGTTAATTACAACAACTTTTGTTTCACTATATTCAAGTGATATGACATCAGTAACTATACTCTTGGGTGTCCTGCTTGAAGTTACGTCTCAGATAGGTGTCTACGATGTTCCTGTTCCTTTATCTGGCTGATTGTTCTTGGTCAAACTCAAACTCAAAGCATTTATTTCAATTGAACCCATTACAGGCTCCTTTGAATTGGCAAGAGGTTGGTCAGTCAGAAATATGAAGCTATGTAGTTGCCCATTCCATAGCATAGTAGGTTGAAGCCACGTTAAAAAAATGCTTCCGAAAAAGCTCTACAAAGTGAAAAATAACTTTAATTTCGGACGTCGGTGTCTCTGGATATATATTTTAGTTTTTGGTCTCCGACTTCCGAAATTAAGGATTCGGGCCATTGACATTCGGGCTTCTGACGAACCGAAAGACTGTCAAATCCACGAAAGTCAGCCGGAACCAACGGCTTAACATGTTTTCGAAGAGGACGGAGGGGTCTTGGTATGTATAAATGGTCACCCATCCACGGACCGGCCGCGGCAAGGATCGTCAATGTTTATACCATTACACTGATTACACCATAAAGTTAACGTAACATATTATTTCACTATGACCATTTTGAACAAGGATGCGCCATATTAGCCGCTTACGTCAGCTGCCCTTATTAGCAATGCTTAGTGGACAACTTTCGTCTGTGAACAAAGTGAAATTTATAATTTTTACTCGCATTTGATCGCAGAAGCTTTAGGAAGTTGCACAGTTTGTGAGTGTTGTGAGGATTTGAGAAAGTAAGTGTTTTGATTATTTTATTTTTAAATTTGTTTTTTTTAAATATGTTTTTGATTTCTCTAAAATGACTACATTGAAGCGATTGCCGGTTTTTGTGCAGGTTGTTCAAAATCTATCTGCGATCTCAAATATCTTGGGGTAGGTCAGTAATTTGCCTAACCCAAGATATTTGAGCGTAGACAGTTTTCCAGACTATACCGCAAGATTTTTGTAATTAACCTACAACAACTACAAGGTTCTCGTAACACAAACGTAATGAAAAAAAATGGGTAATTATACAAACCATCATGATTATTATTATTTTTAACACCTTTATGGGTATAAAGTTAAGCTGTATTGTGCATCATATCCGAGTACCTTGTTTGATTATTTCCTAAATTCCCGAAAAATATTGAATTTATGTGAATTTTGGTGCTCAGAATATTTTGCCTAAACCTTATCGGATCGAACGCGAAGATAAAATTACCCCTTTTTTTAAACGGATTACTAATTACACTATTTTAAACTTTTTCAACCAATCGTTTTTGTGACATCTACGATGTAGCGACTCGTACTGGGCTTATATACGGATGGCGGCAAAATGTTTCTAAAAATAAATAAATGGTCAAATTCAGATACGTTTTACCAAAAATAATTAATTAGGAATACAGGCATTTTAGCATTGTTTCAATTTTGTTGGTTAGTTCTGAAAATACGGTACCCATAGCCGTCCCTTAACCCAAGCGTTGATATACATTTATCCAAATTTAAAAAAAGTTGGATTACTAACCTAACTATACAATAATAAAAGCCATATTCGTACCATTTGAAACTTATGCTACTACTATAAAATTATGAGTTACATTGACTTGAATGTGTCCTGGCAGCTGAGAGTATATGTCATGCTCACTCAAATGTCTCGCTGGTGGTGGCGTGTGTGTTGGATCAATAAGTTCCCTTCAAAATGGTTGAGCTGAATGGTGCTGATCCATACGTCATGTTCGTGAACGGGCGCCGCCAGTAGAGACTGGTCATCTCTTAGCTCCCATGGCTTATTTTAGTTTCTGAATTGTTATTTTATTTTTGTTTTAATTACGGACGCTTTTAATGTGCACGTCTCTTTATATCGTTCTCACAATGCCAATTTCAATATCATGATTTGAAAAAAGTGTCCATGGAGTTTCTTGCCCGTTCTTCTCCATGGGTACCTATGCTTTGGAATTGGCAACTAGCTTCATCTTTCTAACTCACGACCTTGTTAATTCAAAAGTGCCTGTAATTGGTTTATTTGAAATAAATACTTTGAGTTTCAGTTTGAGTAACTTAAAAACAAATCTGAACAATTTAGAGAAAAAATTAAAGCTCTCCTCCATTTCTTTAGACTTTTTCCTGTAGACTGTTTTTCGTGTCCATAGTTTTCCTCCTATGGTTTCTAGCTCGTCGGTCCCGGGTTTTCTTTGCTTTCGTCTAAACCGTTTGCCATTTCTCGGGTACCAGACTGTAACACTTTTGCTCCATTTGTCTGTGTCTCTGAGGGCGTGACCAGCCTACTTCCATTTGAGTTTTTTAGCTTTCCGTGTGCCGTCAGCCACCGCTGTTACCAGTCTTATTTCTTTGTTTTTAATCCAGTCTTCCCTTTTTACTAACATCATACTTCTTTTTACGGCACATGACATAATAAATACCTACACATACATAAATTAGCTCTTTCTTCGCATGAGGGGCGGCCGAAACTAGAGAACATCAACTGCTACGATCCTTACATTCTCCATTTGCCTCGGTTTCGTTAATTCATCTGGTCATACATTCATACATGCACGCCGGTTACTAGTACCACCCGACCGTTTTTAGTCTTTTAGGAATAGTATTGTTGGTCCCTATAAGATTATTTTAGTAGACAGTTTAGCAGGCAGGCAACAAGATTAGATGAATCTTCATGAGCGAAAGTTTTTTTTTAAAACTCTTATTCATTAAAAATGCAACGTAACATTTCTAAACAGGTTTTGAACAAGTTTATGTTTGGTCCTCTTATGACGGGCAGGCGTCCGTTGCATCGCCTGTTCATGTCTTTCGATAGCAAATTGTCTGCACCGTATTAATTTCCATAATTCCGGCATTCTTCACAAAGAGAATGGTATAATTTATTAATCTTGTTGATAATATGTAGGAAATGCTAATTTTGTGCATTGGAAGATGCTGCGTAACTTAAAGTAGTTATGCAGCTCTTAATATTTTGACAGCAGTAACTAAAGTGACTGCCTCGTTAGATTAGTGGTCGCAAGCGCAACTAGCAAGCTTGAAGTCTAGTTTGCTGGTGCAGGCTGGGCAAAGTATTATTGGATTTTTACCCGACTGCGCCAGAAGGACGGGTTATGTTTTTCGAGTGTATGTATGTATGTGGATTTCTTTTGCACGCTCTGTAGCCTAAACAGCTTGATCGATTTCAGCTTGAGACGTGCCGTTAGATTCATCTTAATTGTGAGATTGACACTGGGTATATCAAAATTAAAAAAAAAAATGGTCGATTTTTGGTGCAATATTGTGTCTCCAAAAATTTTTTTTTTTCTCAAAATCTATTCAGTGGGGTATAATCATAAAGCGTTTCTTAGATAGGGCTCATTAAAGTCAAAAATAATTATATTAACTAAAAACTGGGAAAAAATACAAAATCAAAAAGATGGAAACAAGACACTTGTTTTAAAATGATGACTGATGATTACACTGAATACTATAACCAATCTAATGCAGTCGGAGGCATCTTCTTTTTAACAATAACCACCTTTATTGCCTCCGACTGCATGAGATTGCTTATAGTATTCAGTCTAATCATCAGTCATCCTTTTAAAACAAGTTTCTTGTTTCCATCTTTTTTTAAAGAAAATTCACTTTTTACGCAGTCTTGTTTTTGATTTTGTTAATTTTTTTTTTTCTATTTGGAATTGCTCAGTAATTCAACGTAGTCTATACTTGTGCTCGGTTGATGGCAATATGTTTACCTCGCGATGCAGGATTTTGCGTGCGCATGTGGCGATGTAGGTGCTGCTAGAAGGGTATCTTAGTGAAATATTAAGTTTTACATTAAAGTCTTTCACGCCTTAAGGCTGCGTTTCCACTGAAGCGGAGCTGGGCGGAGCGGACCAAAGACGTGCGGGAATCGTCCAATCACAGACGAGACGAGTGGATGCGATGAGAATTTCAACCATTGTGATTGGTCGTCTCCGCTCCGCTCCGCCCAGCTCCGCTTCAGTGGAAACGCAGCCTAAGACTTGTGCCTGAGTGCACCGCCACTATTTTAACAGATAGACTGTAAGATCGATCACTGATCTGTGAAATTCTTGGCAGATATTCAGTGTGGATAGATGTATACATACATGACTAGATATGAATACACCTATCTACACTGAATTTCCGCTGCTGGGACACAGGCCATCTCTAAATGTTCCAAATCCATAAGTTGACCATAATTTACCATGCGGGCTGGTGGACGTCCCATGTTTTCAAATTTTTGATTCTAGGATATGTGGACTTCATGATATTTTTCTGCACCGCTTAGAGAGCAGTGGTGATTAAATTAGTTATACAAAGTAAAGTGCCTACCCCGGTTCAAACCCATGATCTACGTAAGTCGGGGCCGGGCCACTGATCTCAGGTGTATTCCAACTTATGTGATATTTATTTTACTGTTTAGATTGTCACTATAGTTGACGTGCAAAATGCTCACCCCCAGTTGCATCGGACTTCTAATGTAATTGATTTTATTTCTGTAAGTAGGTTAGTACCACAGTGGTTGGTACAAACACATTCATACGTCAATCATATTTTGAAAACTAGATGAGGTCGGGGTTTCCTATTTGACTACTCTGAGAAGAAACCCCGAAATAATTCAGAGGTTACTTTCTTTTTTAAAGTCCAGACATAATCTTGGCCAGATTATGTGAAGACCGTGTAGATTGGTGTCTGAAATAGTTTTTGAGGAAAAAACCACACAAATTGAGTGGACCTGTCCAATCACTGCAAGCATTTGTCAGTACATTAAGGGTAACAGGCATAAAGAGGGCTTACTACACATTTCTGGCAATCCCTTTCGGAAATACAGTTGCCGTGTTATGAAGCTATTTGGATATTATCATTATAAAATTATGATTTTCAGGTAAGGAAACATGAAAATATGCGTATTGTGTGCAGTAATCAATGTTTGTCTGACAAACGACTCGCGCGCATACGAGCCGAGCAATCAAAAGACTTTGTTCACGGAAGCAACGTCGTAAGTATTCATATAAGTGCTTTTATTTATTTTGCATGAATTTGAATGACCCTGTCAGATGATTAAAATTAATCAGACCGATTTTAGGAATTGTTAATAGTTCATCATTCCAAAATGTGACGTTTTTCAAGCGTAAACAACTCGACAGACTTTCTTTTTAATATTACATCATAAAAGAGATAAAACAAAATAATTATTTGTTAAGGTTGAAGCTTCATGGTAGCCCACAAAAATAAAAAATAAATCTTAAAAATATGATTTGCGACCGTAAGAAATATGGCTTTAGAGAATTATAATCATATAAATCATCAATACAACCCTCTAACTTCATTTAACTCGATTGAATGACTTTTTCATTATAACAATTCAATCGAGTTAAATGAAGTTGAAGATTGTATTGCAAAAAGCTTTAGTAAATATGTATTTCGAGGGCTGCCTTGGAGCTTTCAACTCAAATAACTTACACAAGGAGTGTCACTCCTATTATGTGAGAAATCTCTGTCTAAATCTTCGGGGAACATAGATGTAATGTAAATGGTATGTTGGTATTACTTGTTAACTTAAATCTTATTTTAAAACATTTTCAGAGAATACCCAAACTTTTCTCATCTTCCCAGTAATAGGGAAATCACAGCAGACGACCAGCGTGATCATTACTCTGAAAACCAAGGCAATATCAGGTTTGAAGATCAATCTCTGGAAAGCCCCGTCAAATTTAAAGATGACCGGAAAGAACATGGGTATATTGACATTGACAAAGCTGTCCCAGGATCACTCCTGGCAGACATATCATTCGATAATGATGAAAATTTTGGTCATAATCATCGTATTTCTAGCAGTGGATCTGGATTTGAAGGTGAATCTAATAATTCGGAAAATAAGGCTGATGAAGATGAGTCTGATTATTCAAATGAATCCGAAATCGAAGCAGAAACTCCTGACAGACCCATCAAATTTGAAAATCAAGAAAACGAATCGAATACCAAAAATAGAGATGCAGATAGGAATCCTGTAACTGATCGAGTGGTTTTTAAAGATGATAGTAAACAGAATCAACAACCTGCCCAAAAAAAGAAAAGAAAACCACGGCGGAAGCCCCGCTATGAAGCCAAACAAACAAATTCCGCACCAATACCTCCAAGTTCACCTCATCCAGGCTTAAGCTACCCTGGGTATCCAGGAGTAGGCTACCCAAGTCCCGGTTATCCGGGCCCAGGAGACCCGAATACTGGGTATCCAGGCTACTCAACGCCCAGTTATCCAGCCCCGGGATATCCTTATCCTAATTACCCCAGCCCGTATCCAAGTATGGTATTCCCAACTCCCGCGTATCCAGGCTACTCACCCTACCCTTCAATGTACCCACCAATGAACCCAGGCTACGGTGCATTCCCAACTCCGGGGTATCAAGCAACAGGAGATCAAAGGCCTTTAGCAAGTCCTACTGCATATCCAAGTCCTGTTCAGGGTGGCCCAAGTGGGCATACTGATACGAGATATCCTAGTCAAGAATATGCTGGGTCCCCAGCTCCTGGAGCCCTACCTTCAAATGCGCCACAAAATGGGCAGCCAGGACCACAATACCTAGGTCTAGAATACCCATATTACCAGGGCTATCCAGTACCTCCGCCTTATCCAAACGATGCGAATTCGCAATATCCTCCTCAGAATCAGGCCCAGTACAGACCTTCAGTGTACCCAGGGGTTCACCAGCAAGGATATCAACCTCAAGGATCTCAAAGTAAGTACGCTAGCTTAAGTGAAGTGAGGTCGTGGGAATGTAAGGGGCAGGCCTTTGTCCAGAACGAACGTCTTTCAGCCGAATGATGATGATGATGGCCGCAAGTTTTATGTCTGTCGTGATGACCTAGTGCTTAAGGCCTTGCCTATCATGCACGAGTTTCTGGGTTCAAATCAGGGAAGGTCTAATAATTAGGACTTAATCAATTCATACTATCTAGTTTTATCTTGACTAAAAAAAGTACTCGAAAATAGCTAGACGAACTTGTTTTTTTTTTTGGTTTGTTCGCCTTAATTCTGGGGCGGTGTAGGAAAAAAAAAATAAGAAAACCTTAAAGAATAGCCGAAAAATCTAAATTTTGAAACTTGGTACGAAGTTCGCTGGGTCATCTGAAATCGCTAACCCGTTCTGAGCAAGCGTGGTGATCAGTACCATCTCTGTATGAGTAGAGGGCTTTGGCTTGCTGTGACGCAATAATTGGCTATTGTATTTTATAAGATCAATAAATGGAGAAATGTGGGTTTACTCTGTTATGTTTAATAAAATATCGTTTTCAATTAAATCAGAATCTCTCTTGGTCTTCACTTGGGTACAAATCTTGTATGTACTAATCTAGCTCTATAAGTGCCGATAGAATCACACTAAAACCTTTCGCAGAATAACAATGCGTCCGTTTGCTCACGCACACGCTTGTGGGGTCGCGGTCAACATGCGCACGCGATGAAACAATGCCCAGGTGAGAGGTGCAAGCGGTCACCGGGTGACTCAGTACCGAGAGCTTGGAGCAAAGATGTCGCATATTGAGTTTATTATAAAAGCAATTGTGATAAAGCAACTGACATTTTATCGTTAATTAAAGTTGTTTAAGAAGAGTCAAAGAAGTCACAAAAAACATTCTATACGAGTACCACTAACGTTAAAAAGAAAAGTATTTAACTCGTGTATACTTCCTACCATGACCTAAGGTTGCCAAACTTGGGCTTAAACTAAAAAGAACATTAAGACATTACAAACATGCTAATACAACATGGAAAGAAATATGCTTAATGTTAAGAGAAAGAATAAACTAAGCCTTAAACATATCAGAAAGAAAACGGAAAGCGGACGTATCATACAAGATAAAAAAGCTGAAATAGAAATGGGCGGGGTTCTCTATTGTGTTTCCTAACTTTTTTATCCATAATCTAAAGTGCCATAATTGTTTGTGTCCTAATCATCATTTGTTCGATTGATAACTTGCCCTAACTTAATGTCACTCAATATAACATGCCATAAAATTTAAATCCCTAAATACAATATGCTCTAAACTTGTTTGTCTTATATATTACAACCATACAAAATACTTAAAACCGTTTTCACTAAAAGTTATAAGTCCTAAATTCAAATTATTTCATTTTTATTTAACCTAGTTATGTTTTTAAGTATTACAAAGCTTTTGCTATGAACTTCTCTCAGGCGTTACGTAGATACGAATTAGGTATATGACAACGGGCAATTTTTTTTCTTCTACCGACTTGTTTTGCATATATTGTCACTTAATAAAACAACATGTGGTTTTAGTTCCCTGTAAGAAGCATGCAAACAAGCATACACCATGCATGCAGCAAGCATGCAGCATGCAAGCAGCATGCAAAGCGAGCATGCAAGCAAGCATGCAAGCAGCATGCAACCGAGCATGTAACATGCAGCAGGCATGGTTTCTGTCATGGCCTACGCGATTTTAAATTACACTCTAGGGGTAGGGCAGACAAGACTGCGCGGAGTCGGATTTACAGCGATTCGTGTCTGTTACTAAAACCTATTTTTTTTCAAATATTTTAGGACTAATTATGTTATTTTATATGAACATTCGGAATATTACACATTTTCTATTACAATACTTAGGACTTAATATGACTTTACTTCATGCAAAATTATGAGATTCAATTATTATAGTGTAATACAAAAAAAAAAATGTGTTCTAGTTATGGAGAATTTAATTTTAGATTTGGATAAGAAGCTAACGGTCACAACGAACCCGACCTTACTGAAGAACCTCACTAATAAGGTCACTATACAGAGTGTAACAGAAACCCTATTGCTATCCTTAAGCACCAAAGATAACAGCTGGTATAGAATCACTATACATAGTTTCAGCTCAAAATGAAATACTCTAAGAATTTATACCAAATTTTCGGTTTCATATGTTTCTATAATTCAAATCATAATAAACTTGTCACAGCACTACGTAGGTCAATAACTTCGACGTTACTTGCCAATGTCACAATAAATCTCTTCCGAGTGATGTGTTTATTTCAATTTGAAAAGTTAAACATGTAGAGATAGGATTAAAAAACACTTCCAATATCGTTTGATATCATCCAAAGAAGCCGTGCCCTTAGTATGCATATAGCCTTTCCGTTACACGTTGTATATCCTTCGGGTGTGTCCTGGAGTTTCCACTTACGTCTTCCTTGCCTATATGTATATACCTTTTATTGGTTGCCTTTCATTCATGCTCTCAACACGAATCATCTATAAATTTTTTGACACTACAACTTCTCCAAAGGTTGACTTCTTTATAAAATAATTTCAGGACCTTCCCGACGGCCGAAGTCGTTAACCCAGCGTGCAGTGTCAGCAGTCACCGAAGCCCTGACTTCCATAGCCTTGTACGATGATCAGCAGTGTGTTCCGAGGATACTGTGTGAGATGGCTGGAGGTAGTACGGCATCATCGCCCACGTTGCTGAAGGCTTCTGCTAGTCTGCAGCCTTTGCTTGCGTAAGTGTCATATATAATTATAATGTTTACATAGCATAAAATTAATTCAATTATGGTGTCTGTCTGTCCCCTTAGTTCTTCTAAACTATGCAATGTCTTTAGTTCGGTTTTCATCATCATTTAGGCTCACAATGATGGTGAAAACCATTTCTGAGTAAATTATCAACATTTTAAAGATTTGACTACAAAAGGATTTATGTGTAAAATGAATTAATAATTAATTCAGACATAGCACAAACTTCTCGATGTTTGTCATGTCGCCACATCAGTATATTGTACTGTTGTATTCCTAACTAATTTTAATCGCCTTTTCCTAACAGAGAATTGATTACTTAACGGGTGAAATCATTCACAATTTCGGGTTTGTGGTTGACAAATCATCAGTGCAAACAAAACTCTTTACCTGCTAAGTTCTTAAGTTAGGCGTTATTCGTGACGAAAAATATAATTTCTGTATTCTTTATGAAGGGAGGCAGAGGTGTACCTCGTTACAAATACTATATTTAAGAAAAAACGTAAAAACACACCAAATACCGTTACTTTAAAACCGTACTTTTAAAACCATTTCAGGCTTCTACAAGCATACAATGGAGTGAGTTCGTCTCCACTCTTCATATTCGGTCGTGCTGCTGTCATGGGAGTGACGGCCAAGGGAAATCCTTCAGCCTGCTACCGTGCTTACCCTCAATGTCCCAGTGACCCAGAAAAACTTATCAACTACCTCAACAACCACAACGGAGGCTTCTTCAGGTTCTTCGGCCAACCAGAGACACCCCAGAAGCAACACAATTTGGAGCAATTCTACAATTATTTATCTGGCCAGAATGGTCTCCCTCAGCAACCGCAACAACAAAGCTATGGATATCTAAGGCCGTATGGATATGGATTTCCCCTCCAAAACCCATATGCTCATCCCTACAACTACGGACACAATTACTACAACGAACAGATTGGATATAGAAACGCAAAAGACATTGATAGTGAGGTTGAAGGCAGGATACAAAATAAACCAGGAGTAAATGTTTTAGAAGCTGATAGTGATTTGAGCTCAAGTGAAAGTCAAAATAAAGGTTCTAAATGGTCGTTTCCAGAAGAAGGAAGTACTAAAAAGGGTAACGAACGGGACAAAGTAAAAATAACGAAGCAACCAAAGAGACCACCGCAAGCAGAGAGACAAGAAAGACCATCTAGAGGAAGTAAAACTTTAAAATTTCCCGATAACAGATCAGACGATAGGCGAGAAATCCAAATGCTTAGGGATTACCCAAGAAAAGAAAAACATATATTATTTCCAGGAGAAAGTCAGTATCAATTAAATACATACTATCAAACTATTACTACTCCTGCAAATCCAGAAGAGTACTATTTTGACCATAAGCACAATTTCTATGTAAAAAGACCTAAGGCTTTGAAAACAGATGATGTGGTGTATGTCATTAGAGGAAATGGGGACCCAAATCATCCTGAAATTGTAAGAGTCAGACCAGGACAGAGTATTTGAAAACCAAAAATAGTAAGAAATTGAAAGTACAAAACATGCAAGCACATTATGATTTATGTCGATCGCGATAGACTATCTCGCAGAGGGAAAACATAATGGGTTTAAAAAAGTATCAGAGATCCAACTATAATACTATACGTTTCGTCTAATGCAAGAAAGTACAGTAAGCATAACTACCAATAATTTGAAATTTGTTTGTGTAACATAGTAACGTTTGTTTTAGTAATTCTTCTTAACTTATTGTTATTCTTCTGTCTCCTTAACTTAAATTAAACTCTTTTACTACTTTTGCATTATTTTGTATATTGTAGATTTTCTCTTCTAAATGGTCACAGTGCTGTGTGCGGAGTAAAATCATGATTTCGATCAGATTTTTGGCATAGTTTGAACAATTCGTTTTTGTTCATTAACTTGTAACTACTATTTATAATAAATGTTTAAGTTAGTTTATGTTATTTGATTTTCAATGCTATTTAATAATATAATTATGTACACTTATTTCGAACATAAACGATAAGCGAAATAAGTTAAATAAATGATAATAATTTATTGAACCATACGTAGTGATTTTTTATCCATCTCATAGTAGTTTTTCATGATCCAACTACTAGCTAGCTTTATATCTAAGCATGGTTGGGCTCTATAACCCTTACCCATGCTCAGGTATAAAGCTTTGGCACAGCCAAACATCAAATAAGTTAATTGAAGCCAGTCAAATGAAGACCCACAAGGACTCACGATCTGATGAATTGAAAATAAATTGAGTGAATAAAAGCGTGACGGTTGTCAGGGGAGAATGGAAGAAGAAAACAAGTTTCGCCGACCCCAAATAACGGAGGGTTATTTGCAATAAAGGAGGGTTTTGAAGCTACCTTATGTTGTAGTGCTACTTGAACTACAGTGACCGCGGGCTGAGTTATGAGTTCCTGATTAAGAATTGGTTTGATTCGGTTTTCATATAGTAGCATTGTTTGGAAATAAACCCCAAATAATTACGCATTAACAATAATGAGGATTTTAATTGGATCGGTGGCAAAAAAAAAACATGTTTTGTGCGAGCAGTATGCAGATAATAATTTTGACCTGCAACGCCATTAAAAACTTGCGTCCTTCATCACTAAACAAAAGCAATATGATGAACTTGACCAATAAAACATGAACTTTTCAAACAAGGATCTCTACCATAGCGTCAACAACACATGCCGTTCTTCCCGACCTCCACAGATTAACAATTACATGACAATAAAAGTCAATACGCTGCAATTAATGTAATGTCGGCCTTAACTTTATTTTTACACTGTAAGATCGTTCACCTATGGCATGATGTGGAGTCGTTTATATGATACGATACGATTTGATGTACGACTTTTATGATTTGATTGTTTTTCTTAAATGGTGTTGCGTGACAAATAACTATTATTTCTCTATTGTTTATATTTTTTGGATTTATGTTACCGCCTATTGAGTTGGCTTCAACAATTGGTTGTCTTCTTAGATGGCTGTCAAATAAACAATTTAATTTAAAGTCAGAGGCGCTTTCTTGGTTTTACTTCTAAGACTTAAAGGATGGTAAGATTTTTCCTCATTATCGTTACAACTTTCAATAGTAACATAACATCACGGCTGTAATCACCGAAGGGTTAGATAGAGGCGCATCTATAGTACACCCATATCTCGCCAGTTATGATTAAGTCCCTTGTAATAGTAGGGGTTGCCATCAACCGGGTACAGATCCAAACTACGGGCTACTACTTAGTGACGCGTAAAAGCGTTTGTACAAGCCTACTTACAGGTATAAAATCATTTATCATTTAATCCTGATGGAAAATCCCATTAACACTTTGCCCGACCCGTAAATCGAACTGAAGACCTCATGCTCAACACAAGCGCTTGCAACCACTAGCTCAATGACAATGGTATTCTTCTTCAAACAGGCGCGACGCGACAGCGCGACGCAACAGCGCGACGCGAACTTGTAGAACAATATCCGTGAAGTTGTCACGTCGGTATTTGACAGCTGGAATCGCTGCAATTTTCTGACTGTTACCTAAACTATTGATTCGTTAGCAAATTAATAGTAGATTTATCACGACGGGATTAAGCAGTGTCTTTTGTTTTGGACGCTATTTTTAATCCAGAACTTGACGAAGGATTTTCCCGGGTGCAGCGAGGTAATTTTGAGTTGAAAACCCAACGAGTTAAATCTATAAACCAGCAGCGAGGGGTTCAAGCTCGCCTAAGACGAACACACTTTTATCCTCGAGGAGAATACTCTACTTTCGCAACTACTGCGAGATATTTAAAACCAATTCAATTCTCAAATTAAAAGCTTATTGAAATTGTTAAATAACCGGGGAATGCCTAGTTAAGCGTAGTTTCGTACACAATTTTATCAAAACTCATGCAATTTCATCAAAAACATTATATCTACTGCATCTATCTCCTGCCTTTACGGAATTTATTTGTGGTCGGCGCAACAAGTTTTTTTCTCCACACTTATAAATTAGTTGTCTTCTCGGTAGTCACGGCCTTTCTAAGCATATCATCATTCACACAGTCCACAAACTATATAGCCACATACCACAAACCGACTGTGGAAAGGGTAACATAACCCTGATCGACCTGTGCGGCTGTTATTATGGAGCCACTGATTATATATTATATATATATATATATATAACTTATGGTTTAAAGAAATTTATTTCTCAATAAGAAATTACAAAGATTTCCCTTACACATTTTGTTAAAAACTTAAAAATGTTGTATTATAACAAACATTGACAATCAAACTAAGCAGCTATAGTTTTTCTTCACAACAAATTATTTAAGTAATAAAATAATGTAAATATTTATCAAATATTTATAAACTTACGACTTTCTACATTCTTACATATATTCACATAGCTGTAATGACAGTTTTCTATTCTATTCTATTTCTTTACTAACAAAATAATCAGTAGTTCACTAACTCATCAGCAAGCAGTTATTCAGAGAGCACGGTGGAGCACGCGGAAGACTTTAATGAATGCGCAATTAGCGGATACAGGCAAGGTCGTCATTAAACTAGTCTAATGCCTATATTATTGCGTATTTCGGTCGGATGGTGGATTCTTAATTGTTGTGTAAAGGTATTTGTGTAATTTGAAGTTAATAGAGCCTGATAGCGTATGTTTTAATTCTAAAGTAGAAATTATGGGGAAGTACCTATGAGTAGAATGCGTGTTGTGATAATGATGATAATTTGAATAATCTAGTGAATGAACTGCAGTGGTGACCCAGTGGTATTGGTCCCCCGACTTAAGAGTTGTAGTTCTTAAGTTTAAACCCAAACAGGCACTTTGTGTATTTAATTTCATCACCACTGCTCTCAAAACGATGAAGGAAAACATCATGAGGAAACTGGTATGTCCTAGCACCAAAACATTGGAAGACATAATGACATCCACCAACCCGCACTGGGCCCTGGGACAAATACAAATGCCTCCTCTTTGTGCAGTGGGTACGTTATAGGCTGATTTAGCTGTATGAAAGCAGTATTTAGAAAATAATAATTGTGTCTCTAGGACCATATAAGTGGAAGTAACTACGCCCCAGTACAGCTCCTCAATCCATAAGTTTTAAAACTAAAGTGTTGCCTAAGGAGTTGTTGAGATAGATTAAAATCTCCTCATGGTCAACTGGCCCTTCTCAGTTGGAAATTGGGAATCTATAATAAACACATAATTATTCCATAAGTTATTAAAACTGGTCCTGAAATCGATTCCCAGGTCGGGCAAGGAGTTATTGGGTTTTTCTAACTGGAATTTTCCAGTAGCAGCCCGGAGTCCGGATTGGTACACGGTTAGTGGCAAAAGGCTCGCCCCCTATTAAACATAACTGGCGAAATGTGGCAGTACATTTCTGTCCAACCCTTCTGAGAAATAAGGTGTGATGTTATTATGTTGCTAAGGTGTGATGTTATGTTGTATGCTCAACTAGCAGACTGCTACTGAACAAGTACTGATGGTTTTAAATCTAAAATAAATTAAAAGGAAATAAACTTTTTTTTAAACACACTTTTATTTAAATACGCTAAAAAGAATAAAATTAAATTTTTCTTTAAACTTTTTACTATGAACTTATAACGTCATAAGCATAACACAATTTATCTGCTTCAAAATTGAGGTGCAAGATTCCACCTAAAAAAAACATAGTTTCATAAATACATTGCAAGTTAAATAAAAGCTTGTAATAATAAAGGCAGTTCTATAAATTTTCAAATATTTAACTGATAAATAGTACCTACTTAGTTCAAACAGAAACCATGTAGATATTCCCTTAGGTACATTCATTTCTGTGCTACTAGTTCACCCATTAACTAGAACGAATGGGTCGCCAGCAATAAATAAACCACTTGTCAATATTTGAATCACTAATTATGTGCAATTCAAATCCTGTTGAGTGCTGATTGCTAGTCTAGGTATTATGAATGGATCTAGCGTTTGTGTCGTGGGGAGCGGTACTTGGCTGACTGATAATGAGCTACTAGACACGTGAGAGACAAACGATGCTCGTGGCTAGATCAATACAGCCGAACGGGTCGACCAAACGTTAAGGTACGATAGCCATGCCTATGGTTGTGGTTCCTGGACCGGTGACCAACCATTTTTATCTCACCAAGATTTTGTCAGACTTTAAAAAAGACTGTGGCCTCTGAGTATCGGATTTTTGAAACGCCAACCTCATCCAGTTTTGAAAAATATGATTGACGTGTAAAAGTGTTTATACAAACCTACTTACATAAAATCATTTACCTACTTATAATTTTTCATTACATATCGAGACCCGACGGTGCCACGCAAAGACTACAATAGTATACTGGCAAGTGCCACGGAAAGCACGTTAAGCCCTTGGTCCCGGCTGTAATTCGTGTTGTCAGAAGCGCAAAGGTCTGATAAGTTCCAGTCAGTCTTTTGGACTTCTGACTACACGAATGACAACCAATGCGTGAAGCCCAAAAGTCTGATAACCAGTCTTACCAAGGGGTTCCGTGTTACCCAGTAACTTGGTTGTGCTCAGTTGGCAGTCGTTCTATTTAAAATACTGGTATTCAGTTACATCCGGTTAGCCTGGAAGACGGCCCTAATATACAGGATGATAGGGACATTGACGCAGATCCGGATGGATGGATGGATTATACCATGGATTCAGTACACGGTTCCAGGCTAAAGGCTAGACAGATATTATAGACACGTGAGCGATTGATTGTCAATCTTCATGGTCTTCTTTATGTAAAACACCTTCAGGTACCTAGGTACCACGGCAGTCTGAGTCGAAGAACTTGAGTCCTACCGAAAGGAATGTGAAGTGTGAAGAAAAGAGAGATGGAGGCTTTAATAGGATAATATCCATTTCATATCGGCTTATGTATATTGTAGATAGTCTACCTAGTATAAGCTACCAACCCGTACTGAGCCCGCGTCTTAGATCACGCACTCCCTCTCGCGGCGAGGAGGCCTGTATAACAGCAGTGGACTAGATAGGCTGATTATGCTATCCTATGTTGCGCTACGCTAATCAAAGGTAGGATTAGTTACTAGCTAAGAGAAAATACATACAAGGTTTCGATTTAAAGAATGGTCTACGTCCAGCAATTGGTAAGGTCCGTCTGTGTATGATGACCAATGGCCGTTTCCTATAATTTTCGGACCGTTATTGGTTAAAATGAATACTCTCGTATCTTCACCAACAATGAAGCAAATACTTCATAGCTTTGTTTTTTCCCTCCCATATGGAAGTAGCTATCACAGGTAAGATTAGCTTACGAATCTATTTATCTGCCCAGTTTGGTAATATGCAATGCTACCATTGGTAAGCAAAACAAGTCGTCTTTGTTTATAGGAACCGAGCATATAATGATGATGTGCATACTTACCAATATGTCAAAAATGTTTATCTATACAGGGTCAAATGTAATTAGCTAGCAAAACTCGTCACGTGATGGGTAAACACGTCAAAATAAAAATTTAACTTTTTTCGGTTCAACGACCGCTGGTAGTGCTTTTACTTATTTAAGTATGAGTTAAAAAAAACTGTTTTTTTTTTTAATATGTTATCTTGTTTATTTGAAACAGAAAACTGATTTTTTAAACTGATGCCTAAATAACTACCTGAGGTTGATGACCCAAAAAACAAAATCTAATCTAATTAGTGTTTTGTTTTTGATCATGATTAGATATCCCACGTCTGAGGTGTTTCCAAATTTAATTGAACCCTGTGTTAGACTGATGCTGATTTTATAAGAATCACGTCGACGTCTCGTCGACGACTTGAAGACGATATCCGTAATATCGGACATTATAAAGAACCCCGCCCCTGTTATGTTCGTGACATTATGCCGTTTTTGGAAAAAAGCAAGAATTTTCTCGACTCCGGCAAAATATACGCCTTGAACTTAATATTTTTTGTCCACGCCTGATAGTTTTTTAATAGTCTTCCGTATTCAATTATTAATCATAAGGATATTTCTTCTTTGTCGTGGTCTTTTGATACACAAAATCAGGCTAAATTTTTCCCAGCTATGTTGGAGTCAGCTTCCAGTCTAACTGGATGCAGCTGAATGCGAACATTTTACATGGAGCAACTGCCTATTTGACCTCCATAGCCCAGTTATTGGGTACCACGTTACCTCTTGGTGAGAATGGTTATCAGACTATTGGGCTTCTGACTACACGAATGAAAGCTTTTCGAGGCACTATATGTAATGGGTGGTCACCTATCCACGAACCGATCGCAGCTAGCATAGCTTAACCTTCGATCGACTGATCCGGCTGTTACTATGTAGACACGAGCCCCATAGTTCTTTTCATACCCTACCCTATTTCACCCTCACCCACACACACACACACACACACACACACACAACACACAATCACAATTATTCCTTTTTTGCTCTTAAATAATGCCTTATTAGTATTAAGTACTTACCTCAATTTGTTTGTTTTTTCTTATTTTTATTTCCTCTTGCATGGTAATTTTTTAATTTTGTAGTCTTTAAATTTATTTAAAAAAAAAATAAAAAAAAATCACTTACCTACTATTTTTGTACCTAGAATGCTCCATTTTCTTGTCAAAATTTAAAACGGGAATTTTAATTATAAAACTATAAGTATAATATTAAGCTTTCTGGCTCCAATGTATTTTAATAATATGTGAATGCAAATGAGGGTGGGTGCTGATACCTATATTACAAGATATTAAGTTATCTTAGCTTAGGTATTAGTAGCAACTCTATTTAAAATATTGTAACTACCTTTCGGCCTATTTTTAAGAAATAGAAATGTCCCGAGAGATTTATCATAAATGTGTTTAATAAAATAGTTTCATACAAATATTATCGATATAATATGTCCTCGTTTTGGATAAGGCATTTACTGTGAGATTTAATCTGTTTTAGACTAACATACGTAGTACTCCTTCGACCTTCGGGATTTTAAGGACTTCCAAAGTATGTATTAAATATGAGATTTCCAACCAAACCGGTTTGATTCTCAATTAGGTTTATGCAACATTTGATTTTCTGTTTATTGTTATATAATTCAGGTCTTTTTCCACTTTGTTGTTTTTTTTTCCTTTATCGATATCAGTACAGTCCAAGGTAAAGTCCAGAAAGAACATTTATGAAACCTGGACTTATCTAAACTAATATTATAAAGAAGAAAATATTCGATTTTTTGGATGTTTGTTTGTTACGCTTTCACGCTAAAACGGCGCAACAGGAGGCCTACTCCCTAAGCACGAAGTCCGTCGTTTCGTTCGAAGTAACAGGCGTTTCCAACTCCGTATCACTTACGGACAGAAGATTAGTTTGGAGCCCGAACTAAGAATATATGACAACATCATTTGACAGCTGTCCCTACTCCCGATATTGTTTTGCCCCTCCAAAAAAGTTAGTTAATTGGCTGTAGGATTCACTAAGAAGTTTCGAACTACTTTCGGACGGACCCGTCTCTTCGTTGACGGAGTTAGAGAGTAGGCTCCGTGATTTGGATGAAATTTTGGACATGGGCAGACCATGACCTGGATTAGGACATAGGAAATTTTTATCCAGATATTCCCACGGGATCGAGACTTATGTGGGTGAAACCACGGGGCGCAGCTAGTAGTCAAATAAGCCTCAAATCGTCAACCCTTCTTGAGCATGATGATCAATGCTCGTGTTTTCTCGGTATGAGAAGAGGCTTTTACGCAGTAGGAGGACAGTTTTTTTTTTGGGTGGAAAATCAACAAATGACTTCTCCACACTGACTAAAACCCACCCGCGTACTTTCAGATGCCTGTGCCAGGGCCACAATAACTTTTTCGAACAAATCCGCGACCCTGGCAGGAGTGGGTACAGTCTTAAGCTGATATTATTGCAATTATTTTTTTATCTATGATAGATACCATCGGAAATTGTACACAAAATCGATGTACTTGAATACAAGAGGGGGAAGGATGACTTAAGGGCAATTAATCAATCAATAGAGATGGAACGGTTTATTTTTATCCGTGAACTGCACTGAAGTATTCTCTCATAACAGTCATGGTATGTATTTATAGCTTTTAAGTTCATTATCAGTAAGTTAGTGTCAAATTCTAAATACAGGATGGCAGGGAATGACGCGCAAACTGTCACCATTAATACAGCACATGATTCTAGACTGTATGAAACTTCATATAGTCTAGAAAAAGTAGTAAATGACTATTTATAATTGACGAAAATATGAACTCAGTGAGGTACACCTCTTTTTTAAATGTCGGGGTGAAATCCTCATGGATGTCCTCCGCCTTGGAGGGGTCTATCAGACTGTTACTAACTAAAACGACCCCGCGGTTGTTCCATCCCACACTTGCACCGAGGATCACGGGATCTGCTGCGACAGCTAGGTCCATAATTGGTTTACTATAAATAATATGGTATTAAATGGAAAGAAAACTAAATGCTTATAGATTCACGTTACCGAAGCATTTTGATAAAATTTTGTAAATGTGAGTACCATGCATCCGTATAATAATTATGTTGTTTTGATGTACGTTGACTTGAAAAAGCGTGGCAGTTGAGAGTATGTCACGCTCACTTAAATGTCTCGCTGATGGTTTTTTTTTTTTTTGGGTGGGAAATCATCAAATAACTTCTCCCGCTCTGGGCGGAGCGGGAGGGCGTGTCAGACTTTTACTGACTAAAACCCACCCGTGTTCCCTCAGTTGCCTGCGTGCCAGGGGCCGCGGTATCTCTTTCGAACAACCCGCACTCCTGGCAGGCATCGGCCCTTGCGGACCCCCCCCATTTGGTGCTGACATCTCTTTGAGGCGCGCGTGGAACACAACGCGCCGTCGAACCGGGCTTGGTCCTTACCGGACAGCGAGGTACCCATTACTCGCCGTCCGCAAGCCCGCGCCTACGGTGGCCGGGATTCAGCCTGGGATTCCCGACGCCCAGGGCGTCTCCCGCGGCGACTACGGCCGTGAGGGCGCATATACTGCCTCTCCCTCACGTGCGCCGCCTCCCTCTTCGCGAGCATTACTGCTTCGCAGAAGGAGGTGACGGCTAACCATTCACTCTCGCTCCGTACCATGGCCTGAACCAGGGCCGGACGCGAGAGATCGCCGCCGCCGATCGCCTCCACGAGGACACGGCGGTGCTCCGCCCAACCCGGGCAGACCGCCACCGTGTCCTCAGGGCGATCTTCGCAATGGAAACACCCGGGCGTTTCCTCCCGCCTTATACGAAACAGGAACCTCCCGAAACAACCGTGTCCGGTGAGGACCTGCGTCAGGCGGAAGGTGAGGACGCCATGCCGCCTCTCAAGCCACTCCTCAAAGAGGGGACTTACCGCCGCTATCGTGGCGTGCCCAGTCTCGCTGATGGTGGCGCGTGTGTTGGATCATTCGGTTCCCTACAAAATGGTTGAACTGAATAGTGCTGATCCACGCGTCAAGTTCGTGAACGGGCGCCGTCGGTTGAGTCTGGTCATCTTCTAAATTCCATGGCTTATTTTAAATCTTATATTTAGAATTGTTTATTTTTTTACATTGTTCTCACATATAGAAGCAACAAGAATACCTAATGTTCCCAAGATTTTGTAATACCTAACATGATTTAAAAGAGTGTCCATGGAGTTTCTTGCCCGTTCTTCTCCATGGAGAACTACGTTTTAGAATGGGCAACTAGCTTCAACTTTCCAACTGATCGACTTTTTGACAATTCAAAAGTGCCTGTAAATGGTTTATTTGAAATAAATGCTTTGAGTTTGACTTCTGCGATCCCCGGAGTGGGGTAGGTACACCTAATCTAACCTTTCAGGGTTACAGGCGTGATGTTATGTTATGTTGTGATCCTAAATACCAGATGTTTGATTGCATACTCAGCCTATATCGTTCCCACTGCTGGGACACAGGCTTCCTCTCCGCGAGAGGGAGTGGGCCACGCGGGCCCGGTGCGGGATGGTAGATGTGAAATGTCTTAGAATTTTTTGGGTTTTACGACATGCCAGTTTCCCCACGATATCTTCCTTCACCGTTTAAGAGCAGCGGTGATGAAATTATTTACCCAGAGTAAAGTGCCTGCTTGGGTTCTAAATCGAACCCACGACCGTAAGTCGTAACTCGTATGTTAAACCCCTTACCAATGGGCTCCATTACAACATAACTGGCGAAATAGGGGGTGTACTAATAGTAGTATACCCCTGACTAACCTTTGCGGTTTTTATGTTATGTTATGATTCTGAATACCAATGTTTGATTACCATTCATAAATCCTACTATATACCTATTTATCCTACTCCTAGTATTTATAATATATTTATATAATATTATATTAATACAAAAAATAAAAATGTGAAAGTTTGTATGGTTAGATGTTGGGATGTTTGATACTCAATCACGCAAACATGGTTGAACGGATTTGAATAAAATTTGGCACACAGATAGTTTATAACCTGGATTAACACTTACGATAATTTTTATCCTGGTAGTACGTTCCCGTAGCATTGACCTCCACGCGGACGAAACCGCTGGCAAAAGCTTGTATTCAATAAAGTTATAATAAATAACCTGAATTTGTCAAAGAGAGCTGCTTCATCATTAGTTGCATAATTGAAGTAATAAAGACATAAATGTCAAAATAATTTCTAATCAATGGTGATGTGATCGTCATTGGGAAGTCAAATATTAAAGTAGTTCCTGTCATTAGTCTAATTACGCTATGATTTATTTGATGTCAAATGAAAGTCTTAATGATTTAACTTGATAATTTTAGTGAGATATAAAAACGAAAATTATGGATTTTATGATAAATCAAGGCATTTTATCCATCTCAAATTCAGTCATACAAAACCTTTTTTTTTGTACAGATTACGCATAGACACTACTAATTCCTACCAAATATCCATCGGCTAGTTTTCGAGTTCTAAGCAGGTTCTTCAATTAACGTCAGGGGGTCTACTCTCTAGCTCCGTCAACGAAAATACGAAAATAGTTCGAAACTTCGAAGTGACTCCTACAGTTGATTAATTAACATTTTTGGACGGGTGAAACCATATTGGGAGTAGGGACAACTGTCAAATCGTGTAGTAATTAATTCTTAGTTTGGGCCCCAAACTAATCATAGGTCCGTAAGTGATACCTACGGAGTAGGAAACGCCCGTAACTTCGACCGAGATTACGGATTTCGTGCTTAGAGAGTAGGCCCCCTGAATTGAGGAGCCACCATAAACGTCCCGTAACTTTATACGGTCTTATTCATAAAAAGTTATCGAACATCTAAACAGTTGCTAAAGTCTGGTTTTCAAAGAGAACCCAGACTTCAGCAACTGTTTAGATGTTCGATAACTTTTTTATGAATAAGACCGTAAGGGTTTTGCCTACTACAAATTCCAGGATCGGGCTTACAAAATCGGCTTATTTGTTACTATATATTGGTATTATCCGCGTTTAAATATGAGACATGGCTCCTCAGTCAATACGGACACACTTTTAGTCCCGGTAGCTCTTTCCCATAATTTCCCACAACCACGTGGGCGAAGCTGCGGTCAGCAGCTGCTTAGTTGTAAAATGAAATTCAGTGTTCCGAGTGAGCCGAATTTTGGGAACCTTGGATTATTTTTCTGTCTCATACCTACCTATTACAGACCCACAGAAAATATATTTAATAAAAAATAATGATAAGCACAGTAAAACAGAAGTTTCCTGACAATAATCACGTGCCGGTACACTTAAGTAAATTGTGTGCAATGCCACCGACAAGGTTGTACTATAGAATCAATATTATTCTGCGGTTACTGTATACTGTAATGGTTTTAATACAATTTGTGATGCATTATTTTATGTAGGAATTTGTAGCGTTTTTATATTGGCTTTTTGATTCACGCTCTATTATTATTATGATAAGTGTTTAAAATGTCTATTTCAGGAAATATAGGCATCATCATCTGACTAGTCTTAGCCCAACTATGTTAGGGTCGGCTTCCAGTCAAACCGGATGCAGCTGAATACCAGTATTTTACATGGAGCGATTGATTATCTGATCTCCACAACCCAGTTACAGGGTAATACGATAGTAAGACTGGTTTTAGAGATTCGGGCTTCTGACTACCCGTAATGAACGACTGTCAATGATCTACAATGACAGCCGGGACCAACGGTTTGACGTGCTTGCAGGGCACGGTGGTGTCTCTATATGTGATTTATGGTCAGTATGGTCACCCATCCACGGGCCAAAAGCGGCAAGCTTACAAGTTAACCCTCTAACGACCCGTGATGCTGTTATTATTAAACAATGACCCCATTCAGAAAATATAGTCATTATGTCTTTAAGGGTCGGTTGCTGGAAATCATGTTATGGATTCGTGTTGAGGGTTGTATTTTTACACGCTTTATATTAGCTTCACTAGTATGTTTGTTTGTTTGTTTGTATGTTTGTATGTAACCGACTCCTTTGAGCGCGATTTTGACCCACATTAAACGGTCAGATTTCATTGAAACTTTGTAAACTTGTCGAGGACCGATGACAATTCAATAATTTAAATAATAGTATAAAAAACTAAAAAAACACGCTTTAAAAACCAAAAAAAAATCACGTTTTTGTAGTTAGCAGAACTAAAAAATAGAAAATAAATAATTGATCAAAAAAATCGAAAAAACACGCTTTAAAAACCAAACTGAAAAAGCAGTAAATAATTTCAAAAAAGCGTGGGGTGCTTTTTAGATATTTTCATAATCAATTAATATCAAGCACCCCACGCTTTTTTGAAATTATTTTCTGCTTTTTCAGTTTGGTTTTTAAAGCGTGTTTTTTCGATTTTTTTGATCAATTATTATTTTATTTGATAAATCCCTGAAAGCTCAAAGTACATACAGTATTATTAAGTACAGTTTCTAGATTTTTTTGGCTTAGGAACCTTGGCTTTCTGAAGGCAATTAATGCTGTTAAAATATTAATCTCGTATTTTAAAATGTTTTTTTTCTGTTTATAAAAAAAATCAATTTTGGTGTTGTTAGCTTTGTTTTATTTAATATGCTACCCAAAAATGAAAAGAAAACTATGACTCCATTTTCCGAAAGCGCAACAATTTACCCATCTAGCACTGGAGCCTTGAAGTTTAGATTAACACATCCAAAATAAATAAACAATTAAGCCAAGGCGGCCATAAATTCTAGATAAAATCTTCGTGCCCGAGGAAAATTCTAAACAAAACAACTGCAAACAAACTTTACATTATGCAAGCACCGCACCCTCGACAAAAGGAGCAACGCCATGGGATAGCCGACCAGTTTGAGAATACCAGGCATGGGAGTGAAGAATAAACTATTAGATGCAGTTAAAATTGGTAGTGTTTTAGTATTATCATTTGCAGTGAAAGTCGGCGGTCGAAGGACGCGGGTCGCGGCGCCAAGCAGTGCGTTGCCGACGCTCGAGCCGCGAGCACGCGTCTCGTCATACAAACGAACCCCTCACGCGTGTGTTGTGCTACGATTTACGATACTGAATGGAATACGACAAAAGTCAACTGATTTAAGTATGTCAGTTTTATATTGTTGTAATTTTTACGTAATTGTTGTTCCGGAAGTTGTCTCCGTGTGTTGTGTTTTGAATTTAACGGTCACCGTCGCGAATCTGTTCTCGGTGGTAATAAGGCTTCAAGGCGTGCATACATTAGGCTTTCGGCAAGTTAATGTTTACCTTGACGGCCTACTTTTGGCAAATGATTTCAAGGAACTAATTATGCATATTATTGAAAGTAATATTTTTCAGGCCCGTCTCAATTGCCAACAGTCCCGAAAAGCGCGCGAATCGCGACGTTTTTATTGGCTATCGGAAGATTCATACTATTTGTGGCAAACTTTAACTAATCAGTTTTTGTTTGTCAGCCGACAACAATTACCTATTTCCTTGTTTTATCTAAATACGATTGATTGATTTTGTTGATCAACTGAGTACCTCCTTCCCAATATATTTGTTTTTTTACTAACCTCTACATAAACTTCATTACTTTTTCACTCGTTGGTAACTACACAATAATTGTTATGTTTTTAAACTTAAATTAGGTAAATAAGAATTAAAAGCCCTTCCTTAGTTTTTGCGCTAAAACAACTCAATATCACCATAATTAATTAACGCCTGTTGCTTGTCTGTCTGCTGTTTGTCTCGGATTGAGGGACCAATAAAATACACAAATGGCTTTATAGTAATTAAGACCTTTGTCGTGTGCCATTAACTGAAGTTGAACTGACGTAGGTTCAAAACCAGACAGGCGCATTACTTTTTCTGAATTATTTCATCACCACTGCTCTCAAAACGGTGAAGGAAAACATCGTGAGGAAACCGGCAAGTCCTAGAACTAAAAATTCGAAGATATGTGCTATATTGTATGTATATCTACCAACCCGCACTGGGCCCGCGTGGTGGATTACGGCCCGCTCCCTCTCACAGAGGGGAGGCCTGTGTCCCAGCAGTGTGAACGTTATAGGCTGATTATGATTAACTGAAGTTGATCATTTATAACATAGCTCCTTAATAGATAAATATTAATTATAACAAGGTTACTCACAGTTCGTTGTAATAATTAAATCCAATTTCCGATAGGGTAAAATTAAAAACGGAAAAACCAAAAATCGAAGGAAATCATACGATGGACTTATCAGAAGATTTCATTGTACAATAATTTATAAAAATCGATGGTATCAATTATCAAACAGTTGCTACAGATTGAAATCTAAGATTTGAAATTAATAACAAAGACACTCTCAGTAACAACTCTACCATTTACAATGGTACTCAGGTAAAATGAGCTGCAATTACAGCCATTACACATCAATGAGACTACTCTATAACTAGACACTACATTGTCTAAGCAACATTCAGCAAACATGAGATCAAAACGACGTGGGATTTTGGTCAAGGGCAAGCATTGAGGCCAGTGGGTACAATAAGGGCAAAGACCATATTTCTAATAATCTCCTACCAGAATATAAGTCTAAAATAAACGATATTGGTATTGGTAGTAATAAATCACCAAGATAATTCAGTGACAGATTACCAACGACAATGAAACCAACGCTACCTGTATTTATTTTCGTCTCTGAGGACGTCGTACTAAATGCTTACTACCTGAACAGACAAGGGCGCTAATTTATTACACAAGTAGGTTGATAAGAATGTTAAATGAAAACATTATAGACTTAATTGTATTAAATTATAAATGTTCGTATCGAAGGACCAGTATATTGACCTTAGTCAAACTAGTACAGGTTTTTGAAGTAAATATAAATACTAAAATTGTCGTTAACAATAAATTAAGGATTATGGTAAAACTGGTTGGATTAATTAAATTCGAATGATTAGCTTATTTCTCTAATCAATTTTATAATAACGATTTTTGCAAGTATTCAGGTTCTGGGTGGATTTTAAACCTTATTAGAGAAAACTTAGACTTTAAATAAGTGTCCAAAATATATTCCTTTAGAATCACAGTGTCACTATAAGCTTTTGAATCAATCGAATCTATTATTTTATCAAAAGTTCTGAAAATTGGGTTATTGCAAACAGCATCTGCTATCCTTAATTCCTCGTTCCATTATCTTCATCGTCATTAATAATAGCTTCCATCAATCTTCTTTCTTTCCTTCAATCTGTCCATTAATAACCCTTTCTTTTCTGAAATCATTACTATCGACCTTATGCTAATCTCATCCACATCCGTAATTATAATTTGCAATTTTCTTTGTTAGACCTCCCACGTTCCCTGTTCCATTAACTTGTTCCTTATTTCTTTTTTAATCCAGAACAGGTTTTGTTGTAATTATTTGTAGCCTGTTCTTATTTATATCATCCTCAGGTTTGAGCCAAATCAATGTCAGTGATTAGCTCAGCAAATGCTCCTCAGTGCCTTTTGTTGTCTTCTAATTAGGTACCCTTATTAGGAAGATTTTTGGTGATTATAATTTATGCTACAGCAAGTATTGTATTACTTATACAGCACTTAACTTTGCCTTAAAATGCATAATATTTTTTACCTAAATCACAGCATTCATTAGTTAAATCGGTATTCCTCAGGGTCCTATATTATGCCCTATTCTTTTTATAACTATCATTATTTCAATAACAGAGTAATTTTGTAAGCAAAGATAACAAATAATCAAAAACATAGACACTTAAAATTATCTAGGTATCTGAAAAGGCAAGAAAGATACTTTGTAACTACTAAATCTAAATAATGCTCATAACAACAGACAACTGTTTTAAATAAATGAACCTGGACACGAACTGTTGGTCAATAACACCAAGATTATTTTGTCACAAAATCCATTAATATACAAACATTAAAAACTCTCTAAATACCAGTAATAGATTTATAACATTACAAAGTGAGAAAGTAAAAATTAAAGATGTCAACTTTCTTTTACATAACAATAATATATCTGATAACACATTTACAGACCTGTTAACCCTAAAACTATATCCGATTTGTGTAAAAAATAGACTATTAATGAATTATTCATGGGCCCTTCGAGTTATCGGGAGCATCCGATGGTTAGACGAGAACTCGACTAAATTGAAATGATTCTTTCTCTGGAACAGTGACCAGAGTTTGATTGCCTTTTCAAATTGGCCAGGTTGCTCTAAACAAGTTTTGTAACCGTGTTCTGAGATGTCACAGCTTAGGGTCACCTAGTCGACGTACTGTTCGTCTTTGATTTTGGTTGATTGTATTTCTTTATCGACTTGCTCTTTCCCTTTTGGGAATAGTGGAACTGAGCAATACCCAACGAGAAAGGCGGAATTCAACAATTAAAGCAATAAGAAAACAGATACATTAATACCACTCGGGACATCTTTATGTTATGAAATCTGAGCTGAAATGATGACCTTGTAAATAAGCTATAAAAAAAAATTCATCTACATAAGATTTGGCTTCAAACAAAATAACTGGTTAATTTTGTTACTCCAGTTTTTGGTCCTATGAGTCGAAAATTTCATTCGCGTGCAAAAGTTACAGCACCAACAAATTCTCGAGTTTAATTTGCATGTAAACATGGTCCAATTTAACTAAACCATACAAATATGATTTCCATCAAATGAAATCACGAAGTCGATTCGATTGCGTATAATCTAAATCAGTACTTTTTTCTACAAAAAAATAAATTGAACCACTGCCAGCCTATCGGCAGGATCATATTAAAATAATGATTTTATTATAGATCAACGTTCTACCTTACAATAATAAGCGTAGGCGTTAGTATATTCGAGATAAAATATCATAATCAAGAATAATACAATCATAAATATCATTACGTATTCCCAAACTGGTCTAGCACGAAATAATTTAAATGATGTTTATCATATAGTGCAAGTAGGACCTAGTCTAGATGGAGTTGATACACAGGAAATAGACCATGCAGACAGAAATATAAGTGGCGTCAAAGCTGCGATACATTTCCAAGAATTCGGGGTGGGAAGATTAGTATTCAACATCAATTCTACCTTCAAGGTTAAGATTTGTGTGAATAGACGCAAGAAGACGACTGTAGCATCTTTAGCATCGAGAATTTATACGCTAGCCTTATGAATCTTGCGAAATTAATGCCAAACAGGAGATTATTAATTCACACACTGATTGTAGAAGGACTGTAAAACTTGCTAAATGGCGATAAATTTGCTCGTAAAACGCTTCGTCTAAACAAGTTCTTACACTCAATTCAGTAAGACGGGTAACTCAATAAGTTCAGTGGGTGGCGGATAAGCCAGTCTAATACTATTTCTGCGCTATTGCAAATTATTTAAATTTGTGTATTTCTGCACTGACCAAACTTCCAGACAAAGTTATCTTTTGGTGCAGTACAACGACTTCCTACACCTTATCTAGTATCTAGGCGAAAATAAATTTACAAATACTGGTTCTCTGAAGTTGATCTATGTTGATGCGATTTTTGTTGGTGAAGCACCTATGACACATAAATATTAACTTCACTGGGACTGTAGTATTTGAGAATGATTTTTCCTTTTTTTTATTTGTTTTCACCAAACCCTTCAAGTTTATTAATTCTATTATCTGTAGCTTCGTCTTAATGCTGATCGTTGTTAGCATTATTTGCAACTTTGAATACTTATTCAATATCCACAATGTTTCTAGAAATTTAAATAGCAAATACAAAACAAGTTTTTTTCATTCATAACATTGCTTTGCTTGTCAAGAACATGAAAAACATTGTATTCATGAATAAAAATATAGTTTTAACACAGAGCGCCAGTAAACACAACATGAGATTGTAGCAATTACATAATTACGCCTACATGATAATGTTTTATCTTAGATATGTTAATATTACGCCCCGTATCTCTCGTTTTATCTAGTTTTCTACATCTTAATAATCCATTATTTACTTATTATCTGATATGTACTGGACCGGCCCACTTTGTAATGTTTCGTTATGTTTTTATTTTAAAACGGTTTGTTACTTTATAACCCTACGCTTCTGTTGGGTCATTTACAACCTACATTTTGTGTGTACTTTATCATTCTTAAATGCCGTAGAATGGGTTTTTATTCTTAGTAAAATCTTTCTTCATGTTTCGTCCTTATATCCACTTTTAAGCAATTTTTTTTTAATGCAGGAGTAATCTTTGACTTTAAGCATCCAACCACGAATTTGTCAGTCAGCATTATTATCTAAATTAAGAAATAATGACAAGTACACAATGTAAATTATAAATCGAATATCAAATGAAGTGCATTGAACCGTGAACATTCTAAAACTGAATTTAAACTACAATATCCAAAGCGACAAACAGATTGTTGTTTTCAACGTATGCCTAGTTAAAATTCCAAACTGATTTAAAATACATGGAAAGCCGGAAAATGCCCGAAACTAAATAAAAGTAAGACATTTCGGTCGCGAAGTCTCGGTCACTTCCTCGTCGGGAAATAGATCAAAGATAACATATTCAGCAAGAGATTAATTTTCACCGTAATTATCCTTAATAACTTTGTAATAACTGCACCTATTTACGTTCAGTTTCATAACATGGTGGCGCCATCTGATGGCACTTTATGGCATGTTGTTACGTTTAAGTGCCTTTGATGTAGCTCAGACTTTTTATGGATTTCGGTAGCATTCCTTTTGGTATGTTTTTGTCGTTATTTTACTAGTCTGTATCAAGTGATTTGAAATAAGCCGATGTGATTTATGGCGCCTCTTCTGCGAATATTATGGGTTCATGTGTTCAATTCTATAAAACATGGCACTGATTATTAATGTTTAACATGGTTGAAAAAAAAGGATTTGTGTATCTTCAACTGCCAGTCATTCAGGTTTTTTTTTTGTATTTCGATTTTCGAACAATGCTTTGTTCTAAAAAAAGTTCCTTGTATAATTTACAATTCAAAGTTAACAACGACTTTTCGCAACAAAAAAACTTATATAATAGCTGATTGGTATTTAAAATACATAAAACAGTTTAAAGGTATGGGGACTAATTAATCCCCCTAATTCTGTCCCCGTCACGGGTTCACCCAATTTCGCGGCATAACTGTTTCTATTTTGACATGGCGGCGTGACACACACTTCCTGGATCCAATATGGCGGACACTCAACTGTCACACACAATTATCAACCGATTTTAATCTCTAGTCCGTTATCGTACGACGCTGTTCGAATAAAAATGCTTTCGGAATGAAAATTTAAGTATAATTTAACAGTCTGGAGGAGTTAAAAATAAGTTATGAAGGAATCGTGGTCGTTAGGAAGTGGTATGATGGAATGCATATTGCATTTTGCAGTTTGGGTTTTTATAATTAAGTATTTTATATGCAGGAGCACACACATTTTTGATTGAGCTATTGCAAGTATTCAGTTGAGTACGTTATGGTTTTTGGTTGTAGATTTAAAATCGTTTTGAAAAACAATATGGTTCCCTACGTAGGTAGGTAGGTACAATAATTTAATTTTAAAAGTTTCCGAAGTATTTAATGATTGTATCACACAGTAGCTGATTGCTATATCAATAGCTGTAGATGTTGTTATAGATAGCGAGTCATTGCTTATAAGATTTATTAGTAGTAAACAAACTTAGTGCTATCAATCTACCTACTGCACGGACGGAGGTCCATGAGGTCCTGCGTTCGATTTCCAGGTAAAGAGTTATTGGTTTTTTACATCAGAGGGGCAATTCTCGTAATTTTAAGAATGTTCACAGTCTCATCTCAGTCTCAATCCGTCAAAAAAAACCGCGAGTTTCCATACATTTGTCAAAACTTTTTGACGTTTGATTGTCGCTGAGATGTGACTGCGACTAGATTGTGAAAGTTTTTAATTACGAGAATTGGCCTTCTGAAATTTCTCAATAGCAGCCTGGAGTCAGGATTTGTGCCTGGTTGATGGCTCGCCCCCCATTACATGAGAGTTAAACGTAACGTACTTTGTCTCTGCCAGGGGTGCGGGTTGTTCGAAAGAGATACCGCGGCCCCTGGCACACAGGCAACTGAGGGAACACGGGTGGGTTTTAGTCAGTAAAAGTCTGACACGCCCTCCCGCTCCACCCAGAGCGGGAGAAGTTATTTGATGATTTCCCACCCAAAAAAAAAAAAAAAAAAAACGTACTTTGTCTCACTCTTCGGGAAAACAAGGCGTGATTTTATGTGTATGCTGATGGATAACTCACTCACTTCCACTTCGCGTAAACTGATCTGCAAAGTACATTCATTATAGAAAAAAAAAAAAGATATTTTCGAGTGAAACCCCCTGAAAGTTATACACGACGACGCCAACAATTATTTTTCATAGTCTTCTCTTCGGCATAAGGTTGAATTTCCTATACAATTAGGGTCCTTATGTCATTGTCATGGACGGCGGCGGTTGACACCTGATGTGAATAAATAATACGGATTTTAAATGATGGTTCGACGTATTGATGTAATAAAATGGAAGCATTGTTCTGCGTAGTCCGGGAGACCTACTGTAATAATGTTTGCTTCATGTTAATCAAGAAATTCATTTTCCAAGAGGTTAGGTAGATAGTAGGTACTGTGAGAGGTTCGTACCCTCACAGCACTAGGACGAGTACATTAAAACACAATTTATGTCTTTAAGTTCGCGTTCGCGTGCGTTTTTCATATCTTTATCATGTGCTCGAATGCAACTAGAGTTATTTTATTGCCAACCTGCATAGGCTGCAACTTTTGCAGTCAACCTTTACACTACCTACTTACTTTTTGATATTTAAATGATTATTTATAAATAACTACCCAGAAGACTAGCAATAGCAATATTTCATAATAATATTATCAAGCTTATACTCATCAAAGTAAACACGATTTAAGTGTAGAATTAACTCTAGATTGAGTATTGTGAAATGGGTATTTCATACATTCTGATAATAATCTTTATTGACACAAATTCTACAATCATTTTTATGAATTCCCTAGCCCCTGCGCTCGTGTACCTACACTGTATTACAGGAGCTAATGTCTTCCCCTAATTACAATGTTACTTGTTATGGCATACAAAGATTACAAAGCGAATCAAAAGTACTAGAAATAATAATAATTAACTATGAACTTACTTAATCACGTTTCCGTTTCAGTTTTAATGAATGGTCGGATGTTAATAAGTATCGTTCATCATAACATATTGCTGAATTCAATGGAAGCTGACGCAGTTTTTGTAAACAATTTATTACATGCAAGCTTATTCAACACTACATTATTATTACCAATACAATTTACAGATTATCGTCGTGGGTAAGAATCAAAATAAAGTATTTGTGGAGTTCTTAGAGTCGAGCATGGCCTAAAAATATCAAAATAAAAATAAAAAACTCGTATAGAGGGTAGTAGGGATATCAACGCGCAAACTGTAACCATGAATTTAGCAGATGATTCTAGATCGAGAAGGTAGAAGTTTTACGTTCTTTATTAGAATATCTGCTGTTTAAATGTATGGATAATTTATGATTTTTGTGAATGACCAACGACAAACTTCAATACAGTGTTTCAGATTCATGTCCTGAATCTATGGTAACAGACGGCGCGGCGATATCCCTGCCAGGCTGTATAATTTACACCAGCGTAAACTCCTAGGCTAGCCTAACTTCAATTAATCCATACCTAAGAGATAAGCCATTAAGACTGCCGCTAATTATAAACAATAATCAAACTAATAACGTCCGGTAAATTATAAGGATTAGGTAACATTCACATTTTGATAATATTACATTTTAAATCATGATCCAAATGTTAAGGCCGCGGTCTCCTCGACTAGTGCAAGTTACCACAACAATGCTTTGTCAGACAATGTCAGCGTCTCTTTGATTGATGTTATGGTACCGACAGATAGACAGGTTCGGTTATATTTTGATCTTTCCTGCTCTGAAGATTCGAGATCGAATTCTTTTAGGTTTAGATCAGCGGTAGATGATTTGTTTTTATGTTAACAGAGAAGCTTTAATAATATTTCTAGTAGTTACTACATAATCTATAATTAAATAAGGGCAAAACCCCCCTTTTGGGGGAGGCCTATGCCAAGCAGTGGGCGTCTTTAGGCTGAAATTATGACTACATAATCCCTTAAGTCCCATAAGCCTTTAAAGTGTCCACTGCTGGGACTCAGAACTCACCTCTGTGACAGGGACAGGGTTCATGAGCATCACGTGGGTCTAGTGTGGGTTGGTGGAAATCTAAGAATATGTTTGGTTCATGCCGGATTCTTCTCGTGCTTTAACTAAACGTTTTCAACAAACTAGTACTAATGAAATAAATTGCATAAATAAAATAAACTGCTCACCTGCCTGGGTTCCTACGCGTCAGGAGTCGGTGCCAATATCACTCAGTCAACGCTGCTGAGTGCAGTGGTGGCCCAGTGGTAACAGCCCTTACTTACGAGTTCTAGATTGTGGGTTCGAAGCCAAGCAGGAGCTTTAGTTTTTGCAAATATTTTCATCATCACTGCTCTCAAAACGGTGAAGGAAAAATACAAAATGAGGAAACCTGCACATGCCGATTTCCTCATGTTGTTTTTATCTTATTTTAGAATTTTTGGTTTTAGGACATCCTAGAACCAAAAATTCGAAGATAAGTGACAACTACCAACCCGCTTTGGGCCCGCGTGGCAGATTACAGCCCACTCCCTCTCGAAGAGAGGATGCCTGTATCCCAGTAGTGGGAACAATATAGGTTAATTATGGAATGCTGCTCCAAAGGATAGGCAACCGTTCCTCCACCTACTAGGGGTGCGGGTTGTTTGAAAGAGATACCGTGGCCCCTGGCACACAGGCAACCGGGAACACGGGTGGGTTTTAGTCAGTAAAACTCTGACACGCCCTCCTGCTCCACCCAGAGCGGGAGAAGTTATTTGATGACTTCCCACCATAAAAAAAATACAAAAAAAAAGTTCCTCCACTGATGATCACCCTCAAACCAACTAAGAGGTCCGTACGCCGAAAACTGCTAACCGTGATAATAATGGCAATTTCCCCTTCACACATCTATTTAAGATTTACATCCATTCAAAATGTCTGTGATATTTATGAGACCTAATAAATCTAAAAATTCGCCAATCACACGTCCGGTTGTTGAGCGGCTAATAGAGATATCAACTATAATGATAATGCTACACTAATTCAATTTTATAATTAACTTGTTCTTCACGCCATTCCTTGAGTTAATTAATCACCGTTAGAAATCGGTGATAAAGTTTATGATCGATGTGATGGTTGTAATCGTGTCAACATCACAGATGCCGATGTTTTTAGTTGTGTTAAGTTGAGTGTTCACTAGGCTGTTGCAGATAAGGTTGGTTTCTGACATAAGAATTGTAAAAGAACATTCATTTGCGGTAAAAATGACGCAATGAAAAAATATAAACACAAAAAAGAAGAAGTTGGGGGAAAGTATGCGTTACATTCACGCAAAACAGCCACGACTTGGCATAATGCAGAACTAGGTTTTCAGCGACAGCCGGCGTTGATTTGATGACGTCATAAGAAAAATAATAAATAAAATAAATACACAATACAAGTATCTTGCTAGTAGTAGATAGCTTTGTCTTATTACATCAGGCTACTAAATTCAGTACTGGCTGCTCGCCAAGG
Source organism: Antitype chi (assembly GCA_947359405.1). Taxonomy (NCBI): domain Eukaryota; kingdom Metazoa; phylum Arthropoda; class Insecta; order Lepidoptera; family Noctuidae; genus Antitype; species Antitype chi. The sequence continues at coordinate 1,231,294 of OX375827.1, read as the reverse complement.
GTTTAAGGCAAAATTATAACAGCGGGAGTATCATTTTTTTCACTTTAGTTTTTATTCCGTATCGGCTTACTTTTCAACACTTTTACTGTGATGTTAAGTAACAATCTAGGTTACAATGAAGCATATGCTACAATTATGAATCCTGTAAAACCCTCTCCCGAGTAGAAGTATATGTATGCTTAGTTCAAGTTATAAGGATTATATAAGGAGTCCCTCCAGGTGCTAGTATGTATTGAGGTTGGTTGTGTCCTCTAGCACCAATAACAGAGCCCTGTTTTAGGAGCACCTAATGACCTATCTGGATCCTGCACCACATTTCTCGTTATCTAGCGTGCCCACCACTTTACTGCCAACATCCGTCACATACACAATTTACAGAAACATAATCAGCGACAGCGAAAGTGTAGCGTGCCTTACTGTGACGCTACTTCAAATGAATCACTTTCTTTGCTTCACAATAGATTCCAAATTAACTACTTAATGAGGTTGTCTTCGAGCCGGATCAGCGCTAAAGGCTGTTTGGGAAGTAGATGTTGATTTATAGAAGACTTTTAATAATGTTGTTTATTTAAATACCTATCTCGCTCTCTCTCTGCTTATTGGCACGAACTATGTAATTGCTTATGCTCTGGCAAACATATAAGCGAATCCTCCTTCATCCAGGCGTGGAGACTATAAAGAAGGGGATTAGTGGTGCCTCGTTGGTCTAGCGGTGGCAAGCGCTACTGCTGAGTATGAGGTCGTGGGTTCGGTAGAGTGTTCTTGAGTTTTTCTATCAGGAATTTCTTAGTAGCAGACCGGAGTCCGTATTTGTGCTTTGTTGACACTCCTATTACATAGGACTTAAACATAACTGGCAAAATGTGGGTATACTATATTGGTACACCTCTGCCCAACCCTTTGGGGAAACCAGGCGTGATGTTATGTTATGTCAGTAGCAAAACTCTTTGGAAAACAATTGATCTGTGGAAGAAATACCACTAATCTGCAGCATTGTTGGTATAACAAGTACCTATGATTAATATCAGGCTCGTATAAGACTTTTGAACATTACCTCTAATTGTCCATTGCAATTAATTGTCACGTTAGCCACGTCCTAGAAAGACCTTACAAGCTATTGCTGTAATTACAATAGGCAAAGGTTACTCTTAACATCAGATGGGCAGACAGCCAATGCCATCACTTATTTGTATAGATAAGAAATGGTGTCCTACACAAATCTTGTCCTAAATCCTTGGCTCATAGGCTTTGCCTTACATCATCTTTTTACCTACATCATCTTACCCTCATCTTACCTCTCACCTTATATCCCATCTTACCTCTCTCATATATGACTCATTTTACCTCTCATCTAACCTCTTATGTTTCCTCTCATCTTTCGTATCATCTTATCTCTTATCTTACTTATAATCTTACGACTCATTTTACTTCTGATCTTATCTTTCATCTACTCTTTTTTACGGAAAGTTATTCAACGTCGTACTTTATTAACGTAGTTCAAATTAATTAAAAAAATAACAAATTTCCTATAACCTAACTTACTAAAACGAATAAACTAATAAAAGGCGTCGAAAAACTCATCCGCATCGCTGTCGACCGGTAATGTACCCAAAAGACTGGTGGCATTGCCGCGTTGTATAACAATGCCCAGCCTCTGGCCAAGGTAGAAACGAGCCCTTGGGTCACGGGAATTGTCAACCAGCCGTTTCGATATTTTCTTATAGAGAGTATGAGCACTCAGACCCAATGGCCCGAAGGTTTCGACCCCAAACGGCTCGAAAATATAATTACCAATAAGGTTTTTATACTTTCGCCGCTTGAGGTCTTCCGCAGCCGCAGCAGCAGCGCCAGCAGAGCACACCGAGCCAGGAAGATGGGATGGCGCAAGAGTATCGAAACACGTTGCATCCCACACTAAAGGCTTACCCATCTTCCATGGAAATAAAGACATGCCGTTCGGTCTCTTGCCATCGTCGCGTGCCAAACCATTGGGTTCCAATACAGTAGAATATAGTTCTACCCTTTACCTCAACTTTTAATGTACTGAAAATAACTACCGTACAAATTGTCGATTCCAACTAGATGACTGGGTTCTGGTGCTATCTTCAATTAAAAAGAGTTCATTCTTCACTAGAACATTTCTGACCTAGGTATTTTCTTCTAGTATCCGCATTGATTCATTAATCATTCCGATCGCGTACTCATTAACACTTTAATGACCATTTCCTTTATCTGTGACATCCGTGGCGAGTTAACGTGTTTAATTAAACACTAGCTGTTAACATTGTCATGGTTATTTCGTGAGAATAATAGTTTAGTCAAGTAAACTATTTGTAATCGACTTTTACAACCTGGAAATATGATAACAATTTTTTTTCCTCCTATTACGTGGTACTAAACATAACTGGTGCAATTCCCATCTGCATGACGTACCAAACCACTCAGAAAGTATTGCGAAAAAAAGTTTTTTATGTATACTATAATAATTATGTATGCTACCAAATGCTTGGCAGAAGTTTTCTCTGTTGTAAGCAACAAGCGACCAAACACAGGGTTCCGCAGGCTACACAGGGACTTCCTGGACAGCACGCCTGTCAAACTTCTGGGTCACCCTCCTTACAGCCCTGACCTAGCACCGTGTGTGACTTCTTTTTAATCCCGAAAAAATAAAAAATCAGCTCAAAGGGATACAATTTTCGTCGCCTGAAGATGCGCTGTCTGCGTTCGAGCAGGCTGTAAACAAGGTGTCTACGGCCGACTGGAAAAAGTGTTTCGAAAACTGGTTCAGACGCGTGAAGTTTTGCATAGAGGCTAGTGGAGAGTACTTTGCAAAGATTAAATAATTTTTTTTTTACCTATAGATTTTTTTTTTAAATTTTCGCAAAACTTTCTGAGTGTCCCACGTATGTGTTATTTTTAATCGCAAACGATTAACTCAGTTTATCTCAGTTCACCGTTGTACTCTTAAAATATACTCAAAATCAAAATCAAAAGTCATTTATTCAAACTAAGCTGAGAGCCAGCTCTTTTTGAACGTCAAAATTGCATAAGACAGTCCCCCCAAAACGCCCGCCCTTCACCACTTCCTAGTGCTTTAGCTGGGAAGAAGTGTTGCAACAAACTCCCCAGAGCAGCACAGCTGTCTGTTAAGTTAGAAGAACAGAATCAATAGTAGGTAATTAACATTACGAAATACAAAAAACATTAAATTTGCCATATGTCAGCTACTCAGTGGCGGACTTAAACATTTGCCGCCAGTAGTAATTCTCTGTAATTCAACACATTCGTTTACAATCATATAAATTACATTAATTTCTTTGTCAATAAAATTGCAATTTTATGATTTTTGGTCTATCGTCATCATTATTTCAGCTTTTTCCCGTTATCAGTATGATCGTGAACTAAAGCATTGTTGTGTCAGTTCCTAGATTATTCTTACAACTTACGATTTAGTGAAATTTAGTCAAGAAATAGGATTTGGGTATATTTCTGAGGTAAAAAGCTCAATCATGCACTACTTATAAGCTAGGGTAAGGTACACACCGGACACGGCTGTTTCGGGAGGTTCTTGTTCCGGATAAGGCGGGAGAAAACGCCCGGGTGTCATTATTGTGTGGATGGCCTGGAGGGCACGGTGGAGGTCTGCCCTGCCTGGGCGGAGCACCGCCGCAGTTCTGACTCTATGCATAAAAGAGCTAAAACGTTTAGCTTTTCTTGACTTAAAGTCGATCGTAGATAGTTCTTCACCCGCTTTAAGCTAGAAAAACTTCTCCCACCCGAAAAATTTGTTGCTGGTGTACATAGAGCCATGCGAAGTGCTATATCGAAGTTTAGATAAATGTTCTCCAAATTCTGTTTTCACAGGAACGATGATAGACTTTAACCAAAATCTGATTTTGTTGATGACATTGAATGTGTACGCATTCCTGAATTAAGTCACTTTCTAAATCATTACGATAATTTTTTTCCAAGAAAATGGCCTTTTCCGTCTAAATAAATCTAAATATTGAAATGCTATTGGACTTAAAAAAAAAATCATATTCACAATTAAGTATACTTTACACAGCGTTTAGTATTTTTTTCATACAGACGTTGAAGTATTATTAAAATATTGCCATTTTGTTACATTTTCGAGACTTCTTTTCTCCATTTAAATAATTATGTTTTTTTTTTCTATTGAGCAAATAATTTGAGCCAAATTTACCGCCCTAGGCTCCAGCCTACTCAACCTTCTGGTAAATCCGCCACTAGATATACTACTGCTATTGCCTTTTCTTAGTCACAACATGTTCAATTCTTCACCCCGGTTTTCAGCATTAAGGTGATGTTTTACATGGTAAATGGTAGGATGTCGATCTCATTGATGTCAATTGCTAAATTTTCTGATTGGCGGTCTCCACTTAATACTGCACTTTTGGCTGCATTATTTTCTCCCTTGTTCCAACATATACTACCTTTATAAAAATTCAACCAAAAACATTATGGTCAAACTCTGTGTAAGATGATATGGCAATAAAGGGTACAGATACGATGGCATGGAAGTAAAAGACAAGTGTCCCGACTCCAAATCAATTAGGATAAGAGTAGGAGATGATGATGACTAACTTTCTAAACTCTGTTTGATTTGTCTTTAATTCTTCTTCTTCTCCAGTCAGCGTCAATGCTTATCTTTTATTTTGATCTCCAATTCCTTCACAAATGATTTCCTTGACAATTTTTTCACATAAAGAAAACAGAATCATAACCCCGATGATATACCAATTCGTCCCTTTTAAAACATATTGCAAGCTACTAAAACCGTATTCTTCCATGGAACTGCTACATCATCACACGTCAATTACAACTCTCCTCCTTAAAGGATACGGTCTATAATCGCATGTGTAGTATCTCTGGGCTGTATATGGAGTTCGACCATGAGTCTGCCTGTGACTAATCGGCCGAGGTTCACAGCCGACCTTACTTGCTCAGCTGGACAACTATTAAATAATTTTGTGCTCGATGTGAAGTAAATGTTCAGTTTTTATTGTTTTGAATGAGTATTAAGTCCTTTTGTGTGAGGATATGGAGAGTATTGTGTTGCTTGTCAGTAATGAGAGCGAATTAAGTATGACATAGTAATTAATAAGAGAACTTGTAGTTGCTCTACATCATTTGATGGGGCTGTGGCGGACCGATCGATCAGGTATCATAAATTCAAAGAGTAACCCAAGGATCAACTGTATAAGCCAGAAAGACGAAGACATTAACAACAGATTTTATCTCCCCCAGGAAAATAGGGCTATTAGTCTATTATGTTTGTAATCGGGTCGGCTTCCAGTCTAACCGGATGCCACTGAAGACCAGAACTTTACATGGAGCGACTGTCTATCTGACCTCTACAACCCACTTACTGGGTAAAACGAATTAGGTATGATACCCCTTGGTTAAGACTAGTGGTTACATTTTCGGACTTCTGACGACCCGTCTAAAGATCCACAAAAGACAGCTGAGACCAACGGCGAACGTGCTTTACGAGGCACGGAGGAGTCTTGGTATGTTAAGATGGTCACCAATCCATCGACAAACCGCGGCAAGCGTAGCTTAACCTGATCGATCGATATGTGCGGCTGTTATTACTTAACCACCAGCCCCTCTACACTAATATACATAGTTCATATTCATATTCATTTATGATTCCATATTGTATTAAAGATTACAAAGTGCTTAAAGCTAGGTACAGAAATATGGACCCTGTAAGGGAACAGCAAAACGATAAAATTAAGATTACCTTCTTAGAATAAAATTAAAGCTAGTAAACAAATAAAAATAAATAATCTAGGTTTTTAAATTTATTTTTGAAATAATAAAAGAACATAAATTGCAAACTTTTAGGTACTTTAACATTTACTTATTCTTCAAGATCCTTCAGCACATAGTTGGCAGCCTGTCCTAGTTAATAACAATGGTGACGTCAGAGGTCCATGCTTGTCACCACGATGTTTAAGACTCACAATACCTGCCGTGTGTTGAATAATACATACATTATCGAAATATTTCTATTGTATTGTTATCAATTGATTATACATTATGTTCATACATAAAATATTATGATGATGACTTACTATATAGTTTCTTGTTAACAAGTGTAGCTAGGCTTTGATTGTTAATGAACTATGTTATAATATTGTACAGGAAAAGTTTTTATTCAGTGCGCAAACTGTAACCATGAATTCCATATCATTCTAGACCCAGATATATTTTGACCGCGTAAGTATTGCACTTTTCTATGAAACAGCAGATTTTTTTTGTAAAACCGACAAAAAATTTCTTCGCTGGGGGGTCTAGTATGGTACCTATGCTGAATTCATGGTTAAAGTTTGCGCACTGGATAAAAACGTTTCCTGTATACACTATCGCGTTAAGGTGGAAGCTTCAAGGTTAACCGGAATGTGGAAGCTCCATAAACATAAGATAATTCGAATTTTCTTTTTGTTTTTATTAGTTTTCTTTAACTTAAGGCTGCTAGATTTACAAAATTAGGGTCGCAATTCTGGCTACATCAGAGGTTTATTCCAAAAGCAAGCTTTTGACTACTATAAACTCTGTTCCACATTATTTTCATTTTTTTCCAGAAGCACCATCCCAGAAAAACTCCCTCTAAAAGGTCACTTAGAAATGCAACAATAAAGGGATAGAGCCATTTATAAAATAAAGGAGAGTACCTAAAAAAAACAATTTGCCCAGCCTTCTCCCAACTATGTATGTTGTGGTTGGCTTCCAGTCTAACCGGATGCAGCTAAATACCAGTATTTTACATAGAGCGACTGCCTATGTGCCTTCCACAATCCAGTAACTCGGTAACATGATGCCCCTTAGTAAGACTGTTTGCCAGACCTTGGGGAAACAAAATGTATTACTTACTTAAAATAAAAATAATAGTTTAAAAAACTTAAAAACACGTTTAAAAACCAAACTAAAAAAGTAGAAAATAATTTAATAACCGACTGGTTATAAACAAACATACAGGTGAGGCTAATATAAAGCGTGTAAAAAAGCTACTTGTTGCCATAAAAAAATTACGGTTTTTGTACCAAAATTACCCCTATTTCCATTAAAAATTGGCAAGTTTTCTCTACGGAGCAACTTTTAAAATTCGCCATTTCACAAAAAAGTTGGATCAGACAATGTTTTTGTTATAACTTAAACATAAAGGTCCGCCGTCAATTACACAAATAATAACTTAATCCCCGTACACCGTGGGGCCTGAGTCTATAACCAATACTTCATGCATGATCGATGGTATTAATGGTATATGATTGGTACGCAACGTAATTGGAGTATAGCGTGCTTCTATTATTGCCTATGGTGTTTTGAAAATTAGCTTGACATTATAGAAATAGCAGCACATAGATTTTGTGATACATCTAGTGCAGAAATTAGATGTTCTGGACTATTTCATTTATAATTAGTGTCCGACCGAAACAGGATTTTCAGCCGAAACCGAAACCGAAACCGAACCTTCGGTCTTGGTCCCAGTTTCGGCCGAAACCGAAACCGAAACCGAAACTTATTTGAATTTTTATAGCATGTTAAATCTTTTGTATTTTTACGCATATATAGACAGTTAACACGTGTAAGAAAATAAAATGCAACAATTAAAGTATGAAACAAAAATAGTTCTTTATTTGTAAAATTAACAATTTGAATAAAAAAAACACAATCAACATATTTGTCAAACTTTTTCAGAAATCAACATTAATTATTTATGTTTACAATAGTCTTAATGATTAGATAACTGGTGTTGTTATTTTTTAATGAGATCTAGTATTTAACTTAGTATTTAAAGAATTATCTTACCATTATAATTAATTATCAGTGATAATTAATATTTATCAGTCTCAATAAAGATGAGTATATTTTGTACGACAATCAGGTACTTTTCACTTCTCATGCTCTAAAAGTCCGCCAATATAGCCCTACGAAGCGGGACTAAAGTGACCACTTTAGTCTCTAGGGAGTGAAAAGTAATTAGGTTTTTTAATTTCCTTCATGTGACATAGACAAACTCAAACAGCCAGTAAATATACTATTATCTGTGGAGTTTAGACCATCTTCATTGCGAAAATGTTGAGGGTTTTAGTTCCATGGTTTTTCCACAAAGAAGGTGGCGCCAGGTGTTTTATATTGTTAATCTGTGACTGGTTTAGATGAAAAAACTGACCGCGAAAATTTCTGAATTTTTGTCGAGTGTAAATTGGTTCGGTTTTAAATAAATTTATGTCCAGTGACAGTGAAGACTTTGACGTCGAGCAAAGAGCAAAAGACATAATAGATATTGTCGTCTAGTCCCTCGATATAAAATATACTATTACCTAATAATGTTTGCGCGAGAAAAACCACATAACCTTAAATCATCACAATCGCGCCAGCTAGCGAACTCAACCGGCAATCACGTTCACTCACTCACTCGAATTTAGCCGAATGATGCGCGACAATTCACGAACACCTAGTTTCGGCGGGGCCGAAGATTCGGCCAATTATTGGCCGAAACCGAAACTGTGGCCGAAACTAGATTTTTGGGCCGAAACTAGCCGAAACCGAAACCGAAACCGAACCTTCGGTCGGTCCTTATTTATAATATAACATTACACAAATGTAATCCCCGAAGGGATAGGCAGAAGTGTGCCTTACACCCGCATTCAGCTATGTAAGTTCCTCGTTATAGGGGTCGAACCTACTCGTATTGCCATCTACCGGCCAATAATTCAGACTCCGGGCGGCTACTGATAAATGTCTGAAGGAAACACCCAATAACACTTTGCCCGACCCAAAATCTAAAACATCAAAATCAAAAGTCATTTATTCAAAGTGTGCTAGTGCTTTGGGAAGAAGTGGCGCAACAAACTCTCCAGCAGCACAGCTGTCTGTTTAGTCGGATAGATTTGATTCTATACATACATAGACAAAGTAATACATATTAATATTACGAGACACAGAATATTAATTAAATAATAAGCCATACATATGTAATGTCAGCTAGCCATGCCAATATACCAACAAATAAAAAACTTTTTTCGAAAAAAAACAACAGACTTTAAAAAAAAACACTAAAAAGTGAAAAATAAGTTTAATTTCGGAATTTTCTTAAATTTTGAAACTAAAGTAATTTTTCACTTTGTAGTGTTTTTTTGGAAGTCGGATGTTTTTTTTTGGAAAATGTTTTAATTTTTCACTTTTTAGTGGTTCACATGTGCTTACCCCTTCACAGCGTACCGGCGTGATGTTATGTTATGAACTGGTGTAAACAATAGACAGACGTGAGATTTCAGCAATCCCAGTCCATTTGCTATCATTTATTGAGGAGTTCCGTTGCCTATCTCCGAAGTTCTTCATCAGATCTTCACCAAATTGAAATGGGACCACTCCAAAAAATACCCAAATCCCTTCAAGTGTGCCTATAAAATTTGAAGAGTTCTCCCTATTTCTCCAGGATCCCATCATCAGATCCTGACTTGATGATCATGGGACCACCTGGGAAGTATACCCTTTCAAACAAAAAAAAAATAATCTAAATCGGTCCAGCCATCTTCGAGTAATCGGGGAACATACATAAAAAAAAGGTTCCGACGAATTGAGAACCTCCTCCTTTTTGAAGTCGGTTAAAAAAACTTTACTCGAGCACAAAGAACAAAAAAAATTAATAAAAATAAAGCATAATACCAAAATAAGAGCCTCCTGGTATTAGGGGCGTGATAGGCCAAGACCTCATGTTCAGCAGTAGCGATTAATCATTTTATGCGAGTTACCCAAATGTTCTTTCTTTGGTATTGTTCGTCGAATAGTTGAGCTCGAGTTGAGCTGCACGATAACTAACAAATGCGTGCACTGACTGGACAGGTCTACTCAATCTGTGTGGTTCTTTCCTCAAAAGGCCATTTCAGACACCAATCTACTCACTAATCTTCTCACTTCTTTACTAAATCACTTAATCTGACCTAGATTATGTCTGCACGATTATTCGTAGGTCTGGACTATAAAAGGGACTGTGACCTTTGAGTTTGTTTCGGCCTTTCATCTCAGAATAGTCAGTGTTTGTACAAACCTACTTATAGAAAAAAAATCATTTAATAACCGACCCCTAGACCAACGAAAACACAACTCCTTTAAACTACTAGAGGATTCCTCGGACACGGTGACCACAAGTACTAAGTCGAAGTCACTGCGTCCTAGGAAGTACCTACTGACTTACTGCCACCAGTCGGCATTGCTGGCGAAATAAAACCCCTCTTCGTAACCCTACCGGCAATTCAGTCGTGTTATGTTTTCTTATGTCTTACAAATAAATCACCGCAAAAATAAAATTAAGTTAACTGCTGTCGTTTTTGTGTGAATAAATCACCGCAAAAATAAAATTAAGTTAACTGCTGTCGTTTTTGTGTGAATCTAGAAGAAGTTGTCACATTAATCTTTTCAAACGTGAGCGGAGCCGCAAGGCACACGTAACGAACGGCGTCAAAATAAAATATGACCACACTAAAAAAAATCAACACTTTCCACTATTTTATTTGTCTTAGAAAAGTGTTCATTTAAATGGTAATTTTTATGGTAAACATGCCATGTTTATGATGTTAGTTAACGAGAGGTCACGCTAACGAATTTAGGTATGTTTGTGTGTTTGTCATGAGTGTGTTATAAGGAGGGCGCCAAATACCGGCTTATTTGAGTTGGACGGTTGAGCTATATTTTTGTTTTCTCTTAGCGTAACTGGGACATTTTTGAGGCCTTACGGTGTAGCAAAGAGCTAGAGAACTAGGAGATAAAACTAAGATTTTTTCAGTGATCAATAATCCTATCGCCGTCACCTGCTAGACTTAGGGCACTCTCAGGCTAATACGTTGTCCTACGCCTTTCGCATCCAGTCTGTCCCAGCCACCTTATAGCTTTGTAAGGATTGATAGCACTACATCTATCAAACTCTCGTAGAAAAGGTGCATAAGATAGGTATACTAAAATATCTACAGCATCCTTTGCTGATGGTAGCTAAATTACCACTTCGCGGTTTGCTATATCTAAGGGTCATAATTGCCTCTTGTCGCAGTCGGCCCGTAGATTGGTAACCATTTGCATTTTATGACTAATAACAAAGAATTGACACACAGATATTCTAATGTTATAATGGTGCTTAATAACTTGTGTTTCTGTAATCGTTTCCAATTTCATTCATTAGGTGGTTAATATCTTACCAAACTGTTCATTTGTATTTAATACTTCTTATAAAATAAAACATTACAATTTCAAATGCGTTCGTCCATCCGCGGCGCCCGCGCCGATCTCGGAACCTGCCGCTCGTGGCGACACTCGCTGGCCCAAGGTGACGCGTGGGCAAGCCGCGCCTACCACTACCTGTACCTACGAGCGACTACATCCACATACTTTCCGGTTCACGGCTTATATTTGATGGAAACGTTTCTTTTATTGATTCGTCTTGTTGGCCTAGCTTTGATTTAGGTTAGTAGGTAGTAGCTCAACTTTGGTTTTATATCGTTTTGTGATCTTCTCTTCTTCTGCTGGAATGAGCTATAGGACTTCAATAGCTTGTGTCGTGGTTAAAAGATTAGCTATGCAATTAGAAGTCCTAGCATCTTAGGCTAGGATACAAGGACAAATGTCTGGTTCTCCAACCGATTCTCTTTTTCTTGTGCTTCTAACTAATCGTAGCGTTTGGTATCTCACGCTTCTCACAGCCGACATTATTAGAGATAAAGTCTCCTTCGAAATGCCATAAAGACTAGTTTCTATAATTTCCATTTTGGCAATAAAAATACTAAAGAGAGAAAAAGTTTTATTTTTTCAATCAAACAATCTTTACGCCATAAATCTCTCCACAGGGACATTAGTAAATAAATTGAATTTATGTAAATTGGTTCATTACATAAACAATAGTGTGAATTATAACTTGTTTAATAAGATAGTATATTATAAATATGTCATTGTTAATTAATCTAAATGAAATTCTAATAAAGATTTGAAATATACCTAATGCTCATGCAATATAGGTTACAATTCCATCGATTTTATACAACTTTCAATAAAAGATTAGATATACATAATTTTATTTTCATTGTTTTTGAGAGGATTAATTTATAATTTATGGACATAGAATAAATTATCAACGATATTCTTATCCTTATCCTTTTCTATCCATATGTGCACATTTATGTATCTTTTTACACATGTTTTTACAAATAAATGCATCTTTATCTTTATCTTTAAGTCTTATAACAAAAAGAAAACACAACCAAGTTAATCCTTGATTGAATTTTTTTTTTATTATTTCAACACAAGACTGCTTTCAAAATTCATTTTCCAAATGTGGTGGCAAAATCAACAAACAATTTTAATATATTTTTATAAAAATAAAACAATAAACAAATATGTATTCCACCCACGGCCCATCGATACCAAACAATCTCAAAATAATTTTAACGAAACACATATTATCTGTGCATGCATATTAACCACAGATAAGTAATAAATATAAGGGCTAACTAGCAGACTCTTTGTTGGAGCCGCTCTGAGAACTGCAGCTATTAATAGCGAGGATTTGATAAGAATCGACTCAGTAATTCCTTATATGGACTCGACTGGAAGGGAAGAGGGTTTGTTGAAACAAAGGATTCGCATATGTCTGGAGATGTATACAAACATGGGTTGGTGTATTTTGTGTTTGACACAGACTGTAGAATTACAGAAAGTATAAAAAATCATCAAATGAAACCGTCGATAGAAATAGAGGGAGTATCTGTTGAATGTAAAATAATTTTTTTGACTTAATAAAATAAGTAACTTGAAATCGAAATAACACCAAACAATAATAAATCAGCTGGAACTGTGCAAATCATCGGTGAAACGTGAGCCTATCATACGTATATCTAGCTGGAATTATTTCCAGTCGTTGTCCTATACAAATTTACTTATTTCTGAAGTCCCAACTCAACGCAAAGCGTCTGCAGTATACTATCTTCCTTGCCCTCAGACATCTGACTCATCAAATCAATGCTGTTATTTCCCAAGCAGCTGACAAACAGTTTACTCACATCGTACACACTACAATGTATCCACAAAAACAGTTTGGTAACCTACTCACTAGTGACACTAGGCCTAGGTTTAAGTCGAACTAAGCAGTTCAAATAGTGCTAATCGTCTTTAATCTCTGGGTCAGTTGAGTACTTGAAAAGAGGTTAACCGGTGTTACGGCTTTAAGCATGGATTGTTTTGCACATAGTTGTAAAAGATTATCTAAGAAATCTTCTCCAGTTTGTCTCATACCACTATGGCTACTACTTCAAAAGTAACTTAGGGATATAAGATGAGGAGGTATAACTTAGTCTCCTGTAGTATCAAAACACGAGTCCATGCGTCAAAATCAAGCTCAGTCAGCGTCAGTATTCACTTCTAATAATGACTTAGTTTGATATTTGATTGCGGAGGTCAACAAGCAGTAAAGCTATTAGAAGCTCAACGTGGGTTCAAATTAATTTGACAGTTAAAGTCCGTGACAAAATGGCAGCCAACTACCTGACAATATGAAGCATAAATTGCTCCGTTTGACATCAAAGTATCAAAACTACACGCCTAGTGAATAATTATAATATTAGTTTCACTAATTTTTCGTTCATTTTGTTTCAGGTTTACTAAAAACTTATGCCCAGTGACGTGTTCCAGCTGTACCGACCGGCGCGGTTGCGAAAATGCCGTGACTTTTAACAAACTATAACGAATTGAATACTAATTACTAATAATAAGTGAGTGATAGTGTTAGTGTCGTGATAAGTGTCCATGTGTAACGGATTTTACTAAATTGGTGAGTACTGCTTTTAATTTCTAGTTTTATTATAAGGTTTCTGTGCAATACGCCATTTGAAACTGGATATTAATTTTATAAATCCTAAAAAGGAAAAGGGAATGTCTTAAGTCTCTTTTGTGAACTATACAAGGCTTTCGATTGAGTAAATCACTACTGAAATCTTTAAATTAAATACTTGTTCGGAGTTTCTGGTAAGCTCCCAAATTATAGAGTATCTATTTGTACGATAAACAAAGCATTCATAATGGTACGACAGTTATGAGATCCCAATTGAAAATAGGGGTTCCAAGGGAATCACTTCCGGTTCCTCTTCTTCTCATAAACGTATGATGGTTATTACCGTTTTCATATTATCAATAAAAAAAACAAGAAAAATAATCAGAAAGCAATGGAAAACTGCGTAATAAGTAAGAAAAGTAGCAGAATTTTATAACGACGCAAAATGTATACACAAGTTCAGATAACTCATTGAAAGTCGGAAAATCGATTAATAAAACTAATTTCACACATTAAAGTTCAAGTATGAAATTAGGATACATGTAGGCAGTTGCAAGATGCAGTTACTATTTAATATTTACGTCGTTTCTAAACGTAATAACATCTTCAAATCTAATAACAATAACTTTGACCTGACAGTGTGACTAGCCCTTCGAAGTGGCTCTAAGTATGTCAATAGAAACTGACTTAGGTACCTACATGTAGGTCATCCTAATGCTTATGACATACAGACGTACGGCTGCATCGTGGGCGATATCGGTTTCTGTCATTTTCCATATTTATGGAAGCTATTGACGATTTTATTGGGAGATTTGTTGTTAAGGTGAATCTTGTCGGCAGTTTTTCCATACAAACTTCGGGAGTGTATTACTCCACTGTTTGACAGTGTACAACAAAAATTAAACATGGCATCGTTTTGTCTCATTATTAATATTGTATGTACGGAACCAGAATATCTACTAAAATAAAAAGCCATTAAAAAGTTATGAGCCAATAAAGATTAGTTTTTCTCGCTAATTTAATCTAACTTTGGGCGTGTTTAAGTAACAAAAGAAGTGTAAAAACCAAATCGGTACCGACAAAGCTCAAATATCGAAAAGTTCAATAAATTTTATTGATCATTGATTTATGAAGTGGTTTTTTCATAAAACCCAATCTTCCGAAGCACTATTCTCATTTTTTTACGCGCCTGTATTACTATAAATGATCCTGCATTTCACTCAATAACGTGATGCGTGTAGTCTTGCATCTAACTGCTAATCATGACATGACACCTGATACACACATGACAGGACAGGACATGATGCCTGGTGAGACAGCGTGTTTTTTAGCCAGCCCCACCAGTGAGATGGAGCCCGCGACTAGATTCCCCTTAATTCTTATTTTTGTGTGACAAGTTTAATGTTATGTTGTCAAATCTTATTTGAAATATCGATAAAGATGAGGACTTTGTTGTAGGGGAAATTATGAAGGTGGTAATTTATTATTAAATGGTTAAGCTAATAAGTATGATGGAGAAGTACAACACAGCATATAGCTGTAAGGTATGACAGTTTTGGACAGAGTCGCTTCAGCTTTATGGTAACACGATATTAGCAACGTTATAATGAACCACTTTAAACAAAATACTACCATCGACACGTCACCATACCGATTGAAAACTAACTATACATGTTATTATTATTAAAAACCTGTGGGGCATAATGATAATTATGTACAATAAAATAGACTATTTTAAAAATATACCACTATCGAGGCAACACTATACCTATTAACCATAAACTATGTATGCCTACTATTATAATAATAACACATAATAGTGAGTGTCGCCTCTTCACAATCACTTACACGTCGCTCAGATTGATTGGCATTGCACAATTGAAGCCGGTTAGCACGCTCATCGATTTGGGTGGTGGAAACCACAAGCGACAGAGAGTTACAGATCTTAATTCCCTTATAAAAGTGTGAAAAAGCACTGATAATGTTATAAAGCACTCTGTTATTTGGATACAGATAATGGCGTAACAGGCATCTGTAAACTTCCATTTGCAAGAAGAGGGATGCAGCAAGAATTAATGATGGGTTACTTCGTGTTCTAATACTCCAGGTTTTAGAACATGATTTAACGCATCCTTCATTCATGTGTGAAAAGTTACTACAGTCAATAAAGATAAAAATACACTGCTACAATTTTTTCTTCAAAAGCAATTACATGAGATAATTATTAATAATTTAATGAGAGGCTCAGAATAACATTTTTATTTATTGGTTATAAAAATAAATTATCATTTCTATTCGTATTTTTTATTAAAACTATACTAGGTCGGTGTAAGTCTTAATAAGGGTATTATAATACCCAGCAACTGGTTGTAGAGGTCTGATAGGCAGTCGCTCCATGTAAAATACTGCTATTCAGCTGCATCCGGATGTACTGGAAGCCGACCCCAACATGATGATGAAGATGATGATGATGAGGTCGGCGTTTCCCAGTCGACTAGTTTGAGAAGGACCAGCAAAGCAGACTCAGAAATCAATGACTTTTTCGCTTATACCTTGCACTATACCATAACTCAAGTTAGTGTTAAACAAATTGGCAACGACTGAAGTAACGCTCAGTATTAAACTAATTGACTTATTGCTTTCGGACTGGCTGCGCATATCTATATGTAAATTAACACAGAATACCCAATTTATTCAATATGCAAGCGTATATATACTTCACGGAATCACTCATTACATCCGCCTTACCAGAATAATAATTATGGTATCTTTTAACACACCGTTTATCCCTTTCGGATCTTCATCTTCTTCTAAGACAAATAAGGCTTACCTACAGCAGGATCTCCCTTCTTTCCCGCATCTTTCGCCAAGTGTACTGATTGAGACTCTTACTACTGTCCATTGCACTGTCTTTGGGAAAACCTTAATCTACACTTCAGCTGTGAAAGGTATTAGCCTATTAGGCATTGATTGTTTGATCAACATCATCTGCCTAGCCTTCTTCCCAAATATGTGGCTGTCGGCTTCCAGTCTAACCGGTAACCTATTTGCATAACACAATATCAATCACAATTTGAATTATTTAATTTAATTGAACTATTGAATCATAATATTTGAAAAACTTGTTTGATCAATAACGTAAATTTTATAACACAATTAATGTTGTTGAACTTACAAAATTAAAGCCATTCTATTGCGTATGCAGCTGAATATCAGTATTTTGAATGAAATAACTGCCTATCTATCTATCTTCCGAAACTGCTTTGTTTTTTTACATTGGGTTTACTAACTTTACGGCTGTAATGATAACATGCTGTCAAACGATAGTTTCGTTTGTGTCAGTGTCTTTATTTGGTTGTTTGATCGAGTCTTCTGCTGTTTTTTGTATCTTGCCCTAGTCTTATATAGAGACAGTGACATTGGCGCCTCTCTGGTAATCATGATTGAGTAGGTAGCGCATATTAAACGTCATTAGGAAATACTTACAATATTTCCTAAGAGATAGATTGTTCATATTTTATCTAATGATGCGTAAAAATATGCTACGATTAGATATTAATTTTATGCAGACGTTTTTTGACTAAGCGTCCAATGAATAATATTTTGAATATGTGGCAATGAATATTAGACCGCCTTGTTGGTCTAATGGTCGCGAACGGCGGTCTGTTGAGTATGAGATCCTGGGTTTGATTCCCAGGTCGGGCAAAGTGTTGCTGGGTTTTTCCATCTGTTATTTCGCAGTAGCAGACCGAAGTGTTGATTTGGGCTAGGCTGATACTATCAATAGGCTCGCCCCTATTACATGGGACTTATACATAACTGGCGAAATTTGGGTGTACTTTAGGTACACCTCAGGTGTGATAGTTATGTTATTAAGTAAATATTAAGTTATTATATATTGTTAACATCATTTCATATCGTAAGGTAAACAGTGTGTTTTCTTTTTATAGATTGCATACTGGTTTCAGCGACATTTACTGATATTCAACCTTTTTATTGCAATTTAAAAATTTGATGGTCATTAAATTGACAGGAACCGATCTTTTGTTCATATGAAACATGTTTATGGAATATATTATTGAACTTTAATCTCCAGAAGTTTTATCCAGCACAATAATTAGTATGGTATTATTAGTAGAAACGTTTCTAGTGTTAAATGTTTTATTTTTGTTATGTATTTTCTGGTGTACTTCTATATCTTGTGTTCGAAGTATTATTTGTGTGCAATAAATTTTAGTATATCAAACTATATAATAGACATCTTAAACTCTATGTCTATACCTATTATAAATTAAAGTCGCTTGTAAGTTCCGTCTGTGTGACCGCGCTGGGGGCCGATTCTACTAATTTGCAACGTTACACGTTAAACTGTGTTTCCACAACAGTTCGATTTCGATCGCCGTTCGATAGTTACATAAAAAGTCATTCTACTATTTTATAAGCAAAATGGAAACTAAACTTAAAACGAATTGCAACTGAACTGTAGCGGGAACACAGCGGGTAACCCGCGTTACCAACATGCCAAAATAATATGTTTTATTAATACCAAAAAGAAAAAAGTTGAATCTAAAAATGTTACTAAACACGAATATGTGGCACTAAAAGTATTTTCTATAATTAAAAGACATAATGATCATAATTTTATCATTAACTTTGTCCTATAGTAAACGTCACGCTCATGTTCGATTTTGTTAGTAGAATAGGTTTTGACATTGTTTCAATCGATCGTTGGCGTAACTAAAACGTAACCGCAGCTGTGTCGCAGTTGGACCGTTGTTCATTTTAGTAGAATGCGAAAACGCTTAAAAGTGGTGATTCGGTTGCGGTTCTATTGCGTTTTTTTAACAAATTTGTTAGTAGAATCGGCCCCCAGGTCTTCTAAACTTCGCAACGGATTTTGATGAGGTGTTCACCACCATTTAGAGAATTGATTCCTTAACATTGTAATCTAGAAATTTCGATGTTTTATCAAGTCGCAAAAACCGTGCGAAGCAGAGGCGGGTCGCTAGTGTAGTACAGGGTGAAAGGGACATGGACTCACAATCTGTAACCATGCATGCAGTACATCTTTCTGAACCCCTAGCTCTACAATCATGTGCTGAACTCATGGTTTCAGTTTGCTAGTCAATGTCTCTTTCACCCTGTAAAGGTCTGCCAGGGGTTCGGGTTTTTCGAAAGAGATACCGCGGCCCCTGGCACACAGGCAACTGAGGGAACACGGGTGGGTTTTAGTCAGTAAAAGTCTGACACGCCCTCCCGCTCCACCCAGAGCGGGAGAAGTTATTTGATGATTTCCCACCCAAAAAAAAAAAAAACCCTGTAAAGGTCGGTATACAAATTGAGCGTTCTTTTGTTTATTTTTGACATATTCACTAACTTTTTCTGCAATGTGACATTTTGTCTTTCGTTTACTTTCGGCTTTCTTCCTCCCACAAAAACATGGCTGCATTCGAGAAAAATCTTCTCGTAACTTCATCTCAGGTTGTATTACTTCCGTACTCCGCTGCCTACCTTCATAACAACAAGGTATGAAGCCAACCAGTAGGCAGCAACCTTCACCAACGAACATCTGTTGACGGGAATGTTAAGGTGTCGTTTCGCAACCAGTCCTTTATATGGAGAAACGGGTCATTGCTATTGGAACTCGACCTTAAGCGCACGCAGTACACTCGTGTTTATTTTACTTTGATTTGATATAATAATAACAGTTATTAATTATTTTAGCAGCTGTCTGATGTTGGAAATAGGTGTGACATTTCCGGCGCGTGGAGCACTTTTTGGGTGAACAAAAATCATGGAACTCGCGTAATCGTCACTGAACGCTTTGCATGAGCTATATGAAATGATGTATACTGTGTATATATGTGTACTTTTTGGGTGAACAAAAAGCGTAAAACTCGCGTCATATCAGATTATGAGCCACCGCAGGGTTCTATTAAAATGGTGGTTGGGTGAACGAGCACACGGGTGAGTCGCGCGTTGATGTCTTTTGGAAAAGTCCCTTTCTTTCACTAGGAAATTCTAATTCTTTTATCCCTTTCTTTCCCTTCGTATTTTTATCGTAAAAATCTGTGCTGTTACCTTTAATGGCTGATGTCGATCGCTCGTTTATCATTTTTTACCGAGAGCAATATAAGGTTTTTTTTTTTAACGAATTTTAGGAAAATTGTTCCAATATTTATTGTTAAAAAACAGCTACATAAATTGGCATTTCTGTAATAGTTGGCAATTTTGCACGTAACAGTTACATGCAAAGTTCGCACCTACTATTAAAGGCTACTAAATGGGAATGTGAATTTTTTCGTTTCTTTCAACATCTAGTTCTTTAAAAATACTTCCTAGTTGTTCTAGTAAAAACTGAAAAAACACTACGACCACCGCTTTAAGATAAAAAAAAAAACAATACATTTTTGCTTCATACTTTTACAGCGTGATTATTCAGTAGTCGGGTTTTAGATTTAGAACATACTGTTTCACCACTGAACAACCAGCCTCCAAGCCCTAGAAACTGTTACCTTTTTCAGTATTTTACTCTAAATAGTGTCAATTACTGTCAATATTTACCCAAACTCTGTACAATACGGAACTGAAACAATAACATTAAAACGGTGACCACGAAAACAAGAGTCGTAAGAGTTGCTTACACTTATGACCTTGACCTGGAATGAGCTATAATAATATGAGTAATAATAATAAAGTGAGTAATAATAAATGATGAGAACACTACGCGGGCGTAAGTTGAGGAAAATAATAGTTTATGGCGAATTTATCGAACGCTACGTCATTTATATGGCGCCTATGGTGACGTGTATTTTGAAGGTTTTTCTAATGGAGTAGGTAGAATTGTAAGACTGCAGGGTATATAATTATATGTACTTAAAAAAGCGCTACCGCAGGATAATTCAAATGGAAGTTAACTCGACTGCTGGTTAAAAATAGGATTTTTTTTTGTATGAAAAGGAGAACAAAAGATAGGGTAAAGTAAAAAAATATTATTTGTGACATTAAATGAAAAAGTGCATTTGTGACCTTTACCTTATATAAGTAATAATAATGAGATGAGTAATAATAATTGACACTGATGATTGCTTGTGTGAGGGTTTAGAGTTAATTTAGATATCGGAAGTGAAGTCATTATTTTGGCGTATAGTGAATGAGGAGATATTCCACATCAATTAGGCGTCATAATTATAGGCGTGTGTGCTAAGATTATATTTGGCGTGGGCAAGATTGTGAGATAGGCTTGAAAAGTCATAATAAGTAAAACTTTTTAGTCACTTAGATTTAAGTTTTTAAAATCTGGCTGGAGCCCTTAATTTATTGAGGCAGCCACAGGCAAGTAGGATTAAGTAGCCGACCTAGGAGGTTCCTAGGTTGATCAGCGAGATGCTATAAAAAAAATCAAAATCAATAAATATAATATCAACTTATCCATTTATGGAGTTTTTGGCGGGATCGTGTTGGAACATGTCGCACGAATTTTAATTTTCATGAAATTTTGTGAAATAGCGAATTAAATTGTATAATTTTGGTAATGAATTATTCAATTTAGTTACGTGTGAGTGCTCAAGTGTAGTGAAGGTGAAAATAAGTGACTAACGTGGACTTTTCGTGTTCCCCCAAAAACCTACTAGGTTGTTGTAAAGTTACTACCGCTTTACAATAACTTTGATTTGACTAACTAAAGTCGACTATGACTTGATTGAAAAGAAAAAATACTTGACACTGGCTAAATGCACAAACCGTGCGAATCCAAAACCCAAAAAAAAACCATTTATATAAATTTATACACTACAATAAAACCTCTTTCATGTCAGAATATTATACAAGGTTACACACAAGGAAACAATCTAAGGGGTGTCGTTATCAAAACCGATAAGGAGAAATACTATAATTAAAATGTGTGAAACAATCACAAGCCGTTATAATTACTTCATGACCTGTAAAGTATCGTAGGGAATTGGGTGACCTTTTACCTCACTGACAGATGACCTTGACCTAAAACGAGTAATAACATTGCCGTAAACCAATCGCGGGTTATTAAGGAAAACCCTGAAAGGCAAATTTATTAAGTTTGGCGTAAAGTTGGCGCCAGCTGATGACGTATTCACATTATTATCATGAAGTTCTGTGGTGTAGGACGAAGCGTAATTTGGGTCGATGTTGTGTAGCTGTTGTAATAAATAGGTGGTTTGTTGTTTCTTGATTGAGGTAAGGCTTGTTGGTTTATTTTGGTTTTTGAAGTTAAAGGGATAATAGGAATAGCTATTATATACGTTAAGCTATGCTTGACGCGGTCGGTTCGTGGATGAGTGACCATCCATAACACATGAGTCCATTCCGTGCCTCGGAGAGCACATTAAGCCATTGGTCTCTGCTGTCATTCATAGGTCTTTCACAGTCGTTACGAGCAGTTTTCCCAGATGTCTGTCAACTATTCTTACCAAGGGATATCCTATTGCTTTTAATAAATACTGCTATTCAGCTGCATAGCCGAGCCTCATGCAGTTGCAAAAGGCTAGGCCGCCGGATTTAATTTTATTATGTTAATGTTAACGTTTGTTACTTTACTTGTTAATCTTTGGAAAGTAGTCTTTTAAATCTACCAAAAAATCGAAGACATGTGACATCCACAGCTGGGCCTGCGTGGTGGATTGTGGCCCACTCCGTCTCGTAGAGAAGAGGCCTGATATTACAGCCTGATTATGCTTCTCAATCTCATCTTTATTTTTCTTCAATAAATGTGTAAATATTTATAAGCACGCTGTTCTTTTCTGTTTACCAACCGCCAGTCAATTTCTATCATCATCATCATCATCATCTCAGCCGAAAGACGTCCACTGCTGGACATAGGCCTCCCCCAAGCTCCGCCACTTCGACCGGTTCTGTGCTTCCCGCATCCAGGAGTCCAATTTCTATGACATCATTTAATTTGAAATCCAGGCCCTCAGAGTTCGCGCAAGTATTACTCCGCGATCTATATTCAGACTTCGCCAGTAAGCGCTAAGTCACGTCTAAGTTATAAATAAACATTTTTGTGCCATCACTCACTAACTTGGCTTCTTAGAAACAATAACTTGATATAGTCAAGTGAACTCAAGTGTGGGTTGATGGTACTGACTCAGTAGCTGTGTGTTCATTGACCATATTTCGCCGTAGGATTTTAAGTTTTATGAGTTCCGGCGATAATTCTATTGGCATTCTTTTGATGACAGATATAGGTACTATGGAGTATTTTTTGATTCCAACGAGTTTATTATTTAAAGGGTATTACGTACTTTTCTCTTTAAGATAGGTATCACCTACTGCATTAGTCTTAGGAATTTTGGATAGTTTTTCACCCCACAACTAGTACTCAAGTCTTTGTGTGTAGTAAAAAGGGTTTGATTTGATTAAGTTGTTACTACACACAAAGACTTGAGTACTAATAAAATAACTTTAATTTCGGAAGTCGGTGTCTTTGGAGCTGTATTTCAATTTTTTGTCACCGCCTTCCGAAATTAAAGTTATTTTTCACTTTGTAGTGTTTTTTTGGAAGTCGGTTGTTTTTTTTTGGAAAAAGTTTTTATTTTTCACTTTTTAGTGGTTCACATGTGCTTACCCCTTCACAGCATATCGGCGTGATGTTATGTTATGAAGTGGTGTAAGCAATAGACAGACATGAGATTTCAGCAATCCCAGTCCATTTGCTATCATTTATTGAGGAGTTCCGTTGCCTATCTCCAAAGTTCTTCATCAGATCTTCACCAAATTGAAATGAGACCACTACGAGAAAGTACTCTTCCAAAAAATAGCTAAATCGCTTCGTGTGCCTATAAAATTTGAAGAGTTCTCTCTATTTCTCCAGGATCCCATCATCAGATCCTAACTTGATGATCATGGGACCACCTGGGAAGTATACCCTTTCAAACAAAAAAAACAAAATCCAAATCGGTCCAGCCATCTTCGAGTAATCGGGGAACATACATAAAAAAAAAAAAAAAAAAAAGGTTCCGACGAATTGATAACCTCCTCCTTTTTGAAGTCGGTTAAAAAGGGTTTGATTTGATTAAGTTGTCGGCTTGCTTATCGCCTATTCGCTGAGCAATCCGATTGGTCTACCAAGGGTGACAGTGGCGCCGCACTTCCGCGTGTTTTTCACTTCAACTAATCGTCTTAAATCGTAAAAAAATAACACGCTTCGCGCGCTAAAAACGTTTTTCTAATAAGAATTGGTCCTTCTGTGATTTTGAGCTACAACCCCTTCAAGATACGAACAATAAAATTAACTAAAACCTGTGGAAATAAAAGTGCAGTGAAGTTTAGCTGGATTTAGGGCGACTGTACGCGACGCCCAACTCATAAGGTGCGCGAGGCAGGGGGCGGGAGTTCGCTGGTAAGTTTTTCAAATTCACACCCAATAACTCCTATACAAAGGGTTTTCTCGTCACTCAATTTTTGAGGTATTCTCATTACGGTTTCCTTTGGATATAGGTTTTCTTCGTAATTTTAAAGCTTCGAATATCTACAGTAAGCAGGTACCTATTTATAATTCTATTGTGATTTTGTTGTTATCGAAATAAGTAATGTTATTGTTGCTAAGTATGTATTTTGAGTCATGATTATTTGTCCGTGTGACTAATGATAAATAATTTTATAAATTGGTTAAAATAATAAATTACACTCTTCTTAAGTATTAGGTACCTACTACTAGACAAAAAGACAGATTTTTCTCTCTTCTCCCTCAAAATGGGTATAAACCTAATGATGTTTAAATAGTCATCGTATTTGGGCATAGATTTTCTATAACCAGGGGAAAACTGGTCATGACCAATTTAGCATTGATTTATCACCAGTGATTCCGACGTCTGTCACTTTGTATGTTATTTTTAGAGTCAATGGTATAGCCAGGGAAAACTATTGATAGCAGTTATTATGGGCTAAAAAAAATGGTAGAATGCTACAAACTTATTGTATGTACCTAATTTATTTATTATTGTGAACATAATGCATCATTGCATACATAAGCGGGCTCGCCCTTTATGCCTGGAGGGTTTAATTTAGGTTTTAAGTTCTGTTTATGTTTTTATTATTTATTTCTACTTGAGTAGAATTCTTAATGATTTTTTTTAGTTTATTGGTGTGTGGTAGCTGACATATTATGGTAAACATTTTAATTTTATGTTTTGTGTTTCGTAACGTTACCATTGTATAGAATCAGGTTCTTCTAACTTAACAGACAGCTGTGCTGCTGGGGTGTTTGTTGAGCCACTTCTTGTAACCCAGCTAAAGCACTAGGAATTGGTTAAGGGCGGGCGTTTTGGGGGACTGTCTTATGTAATTTTGACGTTCAAAAAGTGCTGACATCAGCCTAGTTTGAATAAATGACTTTTGATTTTGATTGTAGGATCATGTGCTGAGTGTAGTTTCAGTTCGATATGGCTTAACTATACAGAATATAGAGAGCGGCTATGCTACTTACTTAGAATTTAAAGCCGGAATGATTGTCTTTTAGACATCACGGTATGTTAGTTAATAGTTTGATGTGATATTGTTTAACTCCTAAATACAATTTCCTTCATTCCCAAATGTTTATTGTCTGAATCTATACGTCAATGAGACGTATTTTCATACAACGTCATGATTTCATTTTTAAACGTATCAAATTGCTTTCTAAGTTGTATTCACTTCGGTATTCTCCGAACAAAGACATAGGTTTAAAATACAACCATATTTTCCTGTCGTTCCCGTAAGGTATGCTGTAAGTCCCGTGTCGTAGGCACCGTGTGTAGTGTGTGTTTAGTCGATCTCTTGTAGTCTTATGACCTCCGCAACCCAGTTACTGGGTAACACGATACCCCTTGGCAAAACTCAGAGCCTCAGAGATGTTATGCAGAATACCATTACAGCAAAACCAGGAGTGTAAGGAAAAACTTCATGCTAAGCAACCGCTCTTGCGACCATTAAGTAGGTTATTTTAATAGTAGATAAGTACAACTAGACCAATGAAACAATTCTTACATAGGTACAGGAAGGAAAATTATGTCCGAAAGCACAATAATAAAATATAACGACTATTTTGATATTTACGACCAACCAAAGATTCCTACGATGCCTACGACCATTCATTATAATACTTACTTTAAAAATCAGTATTGGTTCTAATCCTGACCTACCGCAAACGTCCTGTTTCCTTTTTAAAGGATTTGGACAGGATTAAAAGATATTTTTTATCATGATTATCAATGAGAGAGATTGAAACCATAGTGATGATAAATTGGTATCTATTGTGAGTGGATTACCGTAATACATCATAGGTTTATAGTGTCTTATAGTATCAAGCATTTTTATTATTGGCTTTTATAATTTCCATCGGCACGATATTATCGTGGGTCCACACGTCCATAAAATGGATGGAAATCGCGCACGTGGTGGGACAGTTTTTGTTGGTTTCCTTTTTGTGGTTTTGTAATTTATTGATTACTTGTGTATTTATTTATTTATAAGCATACAAATGATGTATTAGGTATATATATTGAAACTATTTGTACTTCTCGCCACTTGTTCCTAAAGATTCATTAGAAAACCAGCGTCAGACATCGTCTGTCTGGCATTTATACTGAAATGAACCTTTTTGGCGTAGCCGATGTTCACTTTTTTTTACTTTGCTATTTGTATTTTGTGTTTCCCGAACTGTATCCAAATAAACGGTATTCTTTCTTTCTTTCTTTTACCTTTGGGATGCATGAAGAAGCCTCCTAGTGTAGCGCAATTTGTTCCACCAGTAACTCGAATGAGCCGAGCGCTCGGCGCATCCTGGACAGTCACACCCAATACCTTGATGACTGGCCAATTCTTCCCTTGCGGTGGTAGGGCTAACACCCGCCAGGTTTGCGACCACCCTCCCACCGGAGTCCGGCGTCAAGCAGCTTACGGTGTTTCGTCGATGCGTTGGAGTACCAGTGAACATGAGTGAACAGGCATATTCTGGGCACGCTCGATGCATCATAGACCACATCAATCGCTTTCCATCAGGCTTGATCGAGGTCAAGAGCGGGCCCATTTATAAAAAAAAAAACCTTATAACATTATCGTGGACGGAAATTTAAAAGCGTCTGCATACGTATATATTTCTATATTCTTTCATTCCGATGCAGCCCGGCCCTTGCTGCCCTCTGCCAACGACGCTCTAAGCCGCGGTCCCGACCCCACACAGGATGCCCTTAGCGTGTATTCTTAGTTTTTAAGCCTTGACTTGAGGCCTTAAATTACTAAGTTAGCCACAGGCAAGTCCGGTTCAGCCTACAACCCTATTTTGACCGACAAGAAGTAATTCCTAATTTAATAAATAATCTCTACATTTTATATCCCTTATCGTGATGTCGTGACGTGTATGTGTACGTCCACAATAATATCATCACGAAATTATAAAAGCAGACATAAAATACTAATTATCCTTTCTGGTATTTTCGAATTGATATTGACCTTTTATGGCCAGATTGGCATATCTGATTTAAGTAAAAATAAGTTTTTTCTTAATTAAAAAACGTGTTTGTATGACGATTTGAGTACAACTATGATTTCTGCGCACGTTAAACTTGTCCCATTATTTTCGAATATTCATAAGTAATCATCACCAACCAATAAAAATAGAAGGAAAATAAATAATTACCGGCAAGCTAAGCTTTTTATAATTATTTGGAACGATTCTCAAGACTTCTAGTTAATTACGAAAGTGTTTTACCAGATTAAATAATCAAAACATCGCTGGGTGTTATCGATTTGCATAAATACACACGTTTTAATTACTTGCGATCTTAATTAATAAAAAAGCGGCCAAGTGCGAGTCGGACCAGGCACAGTGACGGGTTTCGTAGTTTGCATGAATATTGACGCATGTACAATTTTGTATTACCTACATACTATTTTACGAAAAGCTATGAAAATCGTCCATTTCCATTTTTAACTTAATTTTATTTCCACTATTTATTATAAGCGTTCGGGAAGCTACGCAATATCTTCTCGTACCACATACCTACCGCGGTGTCTCAAGACGAAAGTGTTTGACCAGTGCGTGTTGCCTTTGATGACCTATGGTTGGTACTGAAACGTGGTCGCTCACAGTGGGCTTATTAGGGTTAGGTTAAAAGTTACCCAAAGGCCAATGGAGAGTGCTATGCATGGTCAAAGTCAAAATCAAAGTCAAAGCATTTATTTTAAATAGGCACTTAAAAGGCACTTTTGAACGTCAACATTTACATTAAAATAGAATTGATTCTAGTCGCCCCCTCCAAAATGTAGTTCCGTATGGTGAAGAATAGCCAAGAAACTCCACCGTTATTCTTTTAAAATGTTTTAAGTAAAATATTTAACATAGTACATTCATTCTATAATTATGCGTGAAAACGATGCACCCAGAATAAAATTACTATAGGTAAAAAGAATGAAATTGAAGCAATACAGATAAATTAATTCTATGATAGATACATGGTCCTCACATATTTAAAAACATTGTAAAAGTACGATTTTCCTAGAATTTTAACAAGTAATAAGTCAGCGTGTGAGTTAAAATAAAAAATCTCATTTTACCTCATTAGTTTTAATCGTTATCCCATTTGTATCACTGAAATATAGCTATCTTTATAATCCTTAATCTTAGTTTATCTTAAACTCACCCCAACCCCGAACACTGAGTGTAAACCAGTATCATAAATATAACGGAGTTTCCTTACGTGATCAAATCAGGAATAAAGAGATCCGCAGGAGAATCAAGGTAACCGACTTAGCCTGAAGAATTGCCAAACTTAAGTGGCAGTGGGCAGAGTACATTACCCGCAGAACCGATGGCCGATGGGGTCGAAAGGTTCTGGAGTAGCGATCGCGTACCAGAAGACGTAGAGATGGAAGGCCTCCCACAAGGTGGGCCGAAGACGTTGTGAAGGCCGCAGGAATCCGCTGGATGCGGGCAGCACAGAACCGGTCGAAGTGGCAAAACTTGGGGTAGGCCTATGGCCAGCAGTGAACGTCTTTCGATTGAAGTGATGATGATTTGTTATTAAAGCGGCCATAGTAGTACATATTCTGCAAAAAAATCGGTTTATTACGGTTCAAAAGATGTTACGGACGGACGTAGGTACAGCGGAGCTTTAGTAATAGGATCCCGTTGGCACGCTTTGGTTACGGAACCCTAAAAACCGTCCCATCAATATTCGCATACATTAATTATTTTTCTTATGTAATGTAGTATTTTTTGTTGATTTTATGAGCAGTTTTTATTGGAAAGATCCCATTACAGTTCCTTCAATTAAAAATATAATTTAATGGCCTACACAATAATTTCGTAAAATGATATTTCCTTTTGCGGTCATAAGAGTTTAGTCACCTTTGCTAATTTAAATAGTTATAAAAGTTTGTTAATTTTAATCTAGGATCAAGCTTATAAAATATATTATAAGTTCTGAAAGTTTACTTTTAATATTCTGAGAATAATGTGAGTTATTCAAAAACACTTTTAGAATGTTTTATTTCGATGTTTTCACGTTAAGGTTGACGTTTTTAATCCATGTTGACCAAAGAACGAGTTTTTTATTATTTTATTTATTTTATTACAATTTTTGCTACCGATACCGTTTTAACTTTAAAAAATATTTTAATAGATTAAACATCTAGGTAGGAAAGTTACGTCGGTAATGTACTACATCAGTTTATTGTTCTCTTTGAAATATGTTTTGTTTATCTGTTGCGAAAATTCAACGCTGCAATATTAAACTTGATAGGTAGGTGAAATAAATATATTTTCAAACATAAAACCTTATGTTTCTTATTTATTTTTTGCACAGTGTATTTTGGTTTTGTTGTTGACGTCTGCATTTCATTCATACCTATTACAATTGGAAGCAAACAACTGCTGATTATTTTTGATAACTCTTTCATTGACACAGGTAAGAAGGTGCATACTTACGAACAATTGTCATTAAACATTCAATTCTAATTTGATGTTGTTTTGCATCTAATCTGCGCTTCATATACGTTGTCATGATAATTACGGTTAAGTCATATACATTAGTCATGCATTAGTCGCTGTTTACATCTGAATTCAAGTTTTTATTAGAAATAGTAAGAAATGATAGCCATTGAGGTAATTTTTGGCTGATAATCAACAGATTATGAGTCAAATCTGACCTAGTTTAACAATTCGATAACGATAGGTAATCCCATACTGATTTTCACGACTATGTTTTACCTACATTAAAGGTTTCACACATTTCACAATTCACTCTTCATACAAACAAATGCATAAAATTCCAAGGAATGCAGTTCTCAATTAACACAACAGCCAATTAACAGATGAATGAGCGTTGAACGCGGTGACAGCACCGGGAGAGCTCGATCTAAATGCGCGGGCGCTTCGAGGAATGAGTCGTGTCGAGTGACCGCGAGATGTGAGGTATGCAAGCTAAGTCATATACCTAGCTGTGTTGGGCTACTGGCTGTTGTATAGCGAAGATCTTGTTTAAAACTATGAGCTTCGGAGATGCTTTAACGGTGGAAGAGAAAGGTGAAGGGCAGTCGCCAATTTATTTTTATTTTTCATATGATTTTTTTACAGCTTAGTAGCTCAATATCAGGTAGTATTCACCAAAAAAGAGTCTTAAAAGATCTCTTTCGGAACTGAATGAACATCATTTTATTTCATTTGATTTCAAATAATCTGGGGGGCAATTCTCGTAATTTTAAGAACGTTCACAGTCTGATCTCAGTCTCAATCTGTGAAAAATACCTCGAGTTTCCATACATTTTTGACATTTGTTTGTAGCCGAGATGAGATTGCGACTAGATTTTGAAGTTTTAAATTACGAGAATTGGCCTTCTTATGCACTTCTGATTGATTGGCCAGATTAATGAATACACACTAAACTGTTTCGAACCCCAGTTAGAAGCAAATGTAAGATATGTGACTTTTTTCACTTTTTAACCTTTTTTATGCAAAAGAAACTGGTGAAGACTAAGTCGGGCTCGCACTAGGGTTCCGTACCAAATTACAATGAGCGGTTAATGTCAAACTCGAACTCAAAGCATTTATTTAATTTAAAACAATTACAGGCATTTTTGAATTAGTCAAGGAGGCAGTCAATCAGAAATATGAAGCTAGTTGTCCATTTCAAAACGTAGAGCTACCTATGGAGATGAATGGGAACTTTTTTACCAGGGTAAATTCAAATCAAGAAAAGTACGGCAAACAAGAAAATAGGATTAAACTAAGTAAAATAGGTCAGTATACAGTAAGAATGCTTACTTTGTCACCGCATACAATATTGTGGCTCTAAATCACGGTGAATTGCTGCGTTGAGTAATATTCTGGTATTTGGGTACATAGCTCTGGATTTAGAGCCCTGAGTCTCCACAGAATCTTAGCAGCTATTATAGTAATACATTGAATGAGCAATAGCCTAGGTAGGGCCGGCTAGAGCTCTTCAGCCTAACTTCACCGTGGCTCTGAATAAGTGAACTCACTTCCTAGCCTAGTCCTCTTTCTAATGTTTTAGGTCATCTTGATGGTAACGTTGATCATCCTTATGACTGATACCTTAGTTTGAATGTATTTCTAGGTATCGTAAGGAAAGTGGAGAATTGTCTGTGGTGTGGTGTAGAATAGTCGAAGTTTTATGTCGGACTACTCAGTATCTATCAAAACATTTGCTCTGGGATATTATTCCGAGTCATCATCTTCATCTGCCTGCCTTTTCCCAACTATGTTGGGGTTGGCTTCCAGTCTAACGAGATGCAGCTGAATACCATTATTTTACATGGAGCGACTGCCTATCTGAACACCACAACCCAGTTTTTTTTTTGAGGGTGGAAAATCATCAAATAACTTCTCCCGCTCTGGGTGGAGCAGGAAGGCGAGTAAGACTTTTACTGACTAAAACCTACTCGTGTTCCCTCAGGTGCCTGTGTGCCAAGGGCCCTGAGTTAAACGATACCACTTTCTAAGACTGGTTGTCACACTTTCGAGCGTCTGACGACCCGTACGACTGTCAAAGATCCACAAATGACAGGCCGGGACCAACGGATCTTGTATGTAAAAATGGTTACGCATCCACGGGTCAACCGCGGCAACCGAATCGATCGATCCATGCGGCCGGTATAATATGTGTACACAAAAAAGGTAGCTAATTCGAAAAATGTATGGTAATGACGTCACACAAGACGCTATCATTAAAATAACGTGTTTTACCTATCAACTCATGTTATCTACCTACTCATCAAATTTTACCTTTTAAGGGAAATATCTTCAATGGTGATTAATACACAGCTAACCGCAGTGAACCGACAGCCTATTATTAACGTTACCGGGAATCGAACCAAGGACGCCCACCGCGACGTGTTGATGTACGAGTCTCATTAATTACTGAGCCATTCGAAGCTATTGTGTGTGTCTTGTTGGGCCGTTTTAATTAGAAGGACCTAAAGAAGTAGATGTAGGTATGTTGGTAATTAAATGTGAGGTAATGAGAAGATGAGGCATTTTATTCATTTACAAAGTCCAACCAATATTTATTTACTTACCTACGTTTTAAAACGCAATGCTACCTCATTGGAAAACGTTGGTTTCTTGAATTTTCAGTGTTACTTAAAAATCTAAATTTCTGATTGATCACTTGTAAGTTTGTAAGTATAAGATTTTACAGTATTTCTGTGTGAAAATGAAAATGAGGCATTTTTTTCACTACTTGAAAACCATAATTTATATTTATACTAGCTTCCATCCGCGGCTTCACCCGCGTGGTGGTCGGAAATTATCCCGCGGGAATGCACTACCGGGATAAAAAGTATCCTATCCTAAAGTAATCTAGGTTATAATCTATCTGTGTGTCAAATTTCATCCAAATCCGTACAGCCGTTATTGCGTGAAAGAGTAACAAACATCCATACATACAAACTTTCGCGTTTATAATATTATAGTAAGGAAGTAAGGATATACTCGTAGTTAGGTATATTTATTATATTTATAGTTTAAATAGGTTTATGCGTTTATATTTATTCCTCTAATTTATTGCCCCTACCACTGATTGTCTCTGCATCGCCCAAAGATTGACTGGTAGAAAATGCCTATGGCATTAAGTCCGCTTCTGTACTATTTTGTGCTTGAAGTGTTAAATAAATAATTATTTTGCTTTTCTGTCTTTTGATTTTTTCAAAAAAACAAATCCTCATAGTCTTCAAAATACCTTTTCTTAATCCCAACATCCCTACTTACCTACTAATATCATAAATGCGAAAGTAACTCTGTCTGTCTGTTACCTACACTTTCACGCCTAAACCGCTGAACTGATCGTCATGAAATTTGGCAGAGATATAGCCTGGGATAGGTCGACATCCACGCGGGCGAAGCCGCGGGAAAAATTTAGTAATATCATAAATTCAAAATCTTCTTCGTCCAAATGAAATCAAAATGGATGAACATCAAATCCTACACGTTTTGATTACAAGTTCTCAAGATAAGTTGATCACCTTCACCTCACAGCATCTTTAAGTTACATGAATCATCTGTAATAATAGACAAAAAGTTTTATTGTACACAATAATAACTTGACAACATTGTATAAAAACAAATGAACAATGTTTATTAGCATACTCTTGTGTATAATATGTATGAATATTGAATTGGGTAAAAAGTGTGCTTATTAATCGGTTGTCTAAATATTGATTTGTAATACAAACTGGAGAAATAATGATATATAATCTAATTGATTATATAATCTAACGTAAAAGAATAGCACCATCCCTTCTTCCCGTGGGTGTCGTAGAAGGCGACTCAGGGACTTACTAGAGAATAGGCAGCAGCGTTCTCCATGCATTTTACCACCATACTGCGATCGCCAACCCATTTGCCAAGCGTGGCGATTATGGCAAAAACCCCCTTTTGGGGAAGGCCTATGTCCAGCTGTGGACGTTTTTCGGCTGAAATTATGAAAAAATGAAGTACAAATAAGGTTTTGATATGATCTACTGTGGGTAAGGTTCACTTAACAACGGCTCACTTTTTGTTTGGACATTAGCACTTTAGTAATAAGGTTATAAATGTAATAACTTACTCTCTGTTAACAGTTTCTTTGGACTAACTTAGCTTGCTAAATGTATGCTCTGATTACGGACTATGTTTTATTTGAGCTTGTGATGATTTTATTCCTATTGCATTGTCTTGTCTTGTGTCACATAATTTACTTATGGTAAGTATAATGTTTTCGAGAAGTAGTAGCCCATTGGTCACGACTTGAGAGTTGTAAGTCGCAGGTTCAAACCCAGACAGGTGCTTTAATTGTGTGTTAATTATTGCATCGCCACTGCTCTTAAAACTGTGAGAAAAACATCGTGAAGGAACCGGCTTGTCTTAGAACTAAAAATTCGAAAACATGGTGACATCTACCAACCCGCACTGGGCCAGCGTGGTGGATTACGGCCCGCTCCTCACAGAGAGGAGGCCTGTGTCGCAGCCGTGGAAACATAAGCTGGGTATACTATGTTATACTGTAGAATGTTGTCAATTTCATAAGCAACACTCAATGAACTATCAACTTCAATCAATTGTTTGTAATAGACAATTTTAGATGTTTCTGCAATTGTAATGAATTAACTTAATAAGATATGACTTGATTTTCTGCGCAACGTTTCCTTTATTGTACTACGTTGTTGTAAAGCTACCTATATCTTTCAATCTAAATCACATCATTTTCAATGTTGGTAAAACAAATGGTCATTTAATATTGCATTATTAAGTGTAATTTAAAAGATTGACGCTTGACTGTTAGTTATTATTGAATGTTAATAATCGTAGCGGCCTCTAGACCACTTTTATGATACCAATGATTGTATGTACTACCCTAGTTATAAATTGCATCACCCACGAAGTACAATAATATTTTAAATTCGAGGGAGGGGCTCGAAGCTAAATAATAGATAGGTAATAGCCGTACGGGTACGGCTCTATCGCAGGTTAAGCTACACCTACCGAGATCAGTTCGTAGATGGGTGACCAACAAACCACGTTTAGCCGTTGGTCCCAGCTATCATTTGTAGATTTTGACAGTCACTACGTGTGGTCAGAAGCATAAAGAGTCTAATAGCAAGTCTTACCAAGGGGTAGGTTGTATGGGGTATCTGGTTACCCAGTAACTGGGGTGTGGAATTCAGTCGCAGTTACCTACGCCATGTAAAATACTGGTCTTAGGCTGCACCCGATTGGACTGGAAGCCACCCCTAGAAATTGTATTTATAATAATATTTTTATTATTAATGATTGGTCTTCGATAAACTAGGTATTTGTTTTATTTTTGTTTGCATTCTTCATTTCATACTATTGTTTTTTTAGGTGGTATAATACCATAAGTCTCACTCTACGCTGGTCGGTGCCTGCACGACACCGTAGTGTCTACCTGTGCCAGGCAATCATCTAGTTGTTCGTCTGGCAGAGGGTTATTTTCTTGAATAAATATTACTTATAAGGCAAAACTGCCATCAAACGCCATAGGTACTTTGATTTTTATTATATTTATGTTTATTCTATGTTATGATATCTCTAGAGAGCAGTGCTGGCCCAGTGGTAACTTACGCGATTTACGAGTTGTAGGTCGGAGGTTCGAACCCAGACCGGCGCTATACTTTGTGTTAAATATTTCATCACCACTGCTCTCAAAACGGTGAAGGAACACATCGTGAGGAAACCGGCATGTCTTAGAACCAAAAATTCGAAGACATGTGACATCTACTAACACGCACTGGGCCCGCGTGGTAGATTATGGCCCACTCCCTCTCACAGAGAGGAAGCTTGTGTTCCAGCAGTGGGAACATTATAGGCTCATTATGATTATAATATATTATGATATCTTTATCGGGGCTGCTAGAAACGAATGATCTATTGTGTCTCAAAAGAGTCACTATTTAAAGTCTATTACCTCTTCGAACATTAACACTAATAAATCGACATCAAGAGTTTTTGCCAAGAGCAACCTAATTACGTAAAACACGTTCAACCATAGTCCGAGTATTTTGAAGGAAATTCCTAATCATTATATGATGGAAAAGATAGTCTGTTCAACAATGTAAATAATGCAAAGAATGGTGCTGAACTGTCGGAATTAAAGGTTAAGCCGTTGTAAGTGTGTGTCCTAATTACCCCGCTGGACCCGGAAAATAACCTGGAGTACCTTCTTTCTTGGCACATGTTGTAGTACCCCCAGCAGACAAGAGTAAAACCACAGGCAACAGCTAGCTCCTCATAATTCCATAGTGGAACTACCTCGACGGAACGGGGCGCGGCGGTGGGGTGTGGGTGTGTGGGCGTGGATTGTCGGAAACTATGCTTCACATCGTATCTTCGCCTCTGTGGCACAAAATATGCAATCAAAGAGACTTCTGCATTGCCACTGATAACGCCGTGGAAGTAGCGAAGCTTTGGGCCAACAACACCAGAAATACAGTCGTAAACAGCGACACGAAGAAGTAAAATAATTCGACAGTATGATCACTAACTTGCGCCAGATATAAAATCACCGGATTTCAGAGCAATCTAGGTATTCTTGTTAGAACCAAACATTGCCTACTCGCAGTTTTATACAGGTCACCTATTTTCCTACAATTTAAAATAGCTGTTTCTCCAAACTCACGTTTTGCAACGTTTATTCAGCTGTAAAGCGGCTGAAAATTAAATAGGTCTGTTAATAAATTCTGTTGTAACTATGTATGCGTCACTGGAATTTCCTTTTCTGCTGAAGTTTTTAAAACAATATTTATTTAGAAACAAAAATAATTTAAGATGAATCAGTCTATCAAGGAATTTAATTTGTCTGATCCTGAAAAGTCTGAATGTTTTCGTTTAAATGTTACGCCGATTGTGGGAAAGTTTTGAATGTTGTTGGAGGTATTTAATTGATTGATTTCTGGATACTAGAGTGTCCATGGAGAAAAGGCCGTCGCTTGTTTCGTGGACACCTCAATTTATTTAGTACTACCTTTTGCCAGCAGCTTCGCTCGCGTGGAGGTCGAAAATTATCCCACAGGAATGTAATACCGGGATAAGAAGTATCCTATGTGTTAATCCAGGTTATAAACTATCTGAATGCCAGATTTCATCCTAATCCGTTCAGCCGTTTTTGCGTGATTGAGTAACAAACATCCAAATATCCAAACACACAAACTTTCACCTATAGAATACATATTATTAGGATATACAATTTGTTAGCCTTACTGTAGACTGGGTGTCAAATCATTGCGCTAAACATACCCTACCTAAGTACTTCAAACTGGCGTCAGCAATAAAACCACATCCTCTCATAAATTCCCCGCCTATTTGCCGACAAACGTATTAGCGGAAACATTCGAAAAAACACAAAAAACTGCGCGTGAGTGCAAGTGTCACGATCCCTGAATGAGCGGCGCGCGTTATATCGGGAAGGTAAAAAATAAAAACAAACGCGTTCGGCCACCTTCGTGCACCTTCGGCGGTGGTCGGGTGAGCTCGGGCGGGCTCGCGCACCTGTCGCGTGCGCCGGTATTCGGTAGCTTTTTTATTCTCTTTTCGAATTTTGTTTACATTGTTGGCTGTTTATACATTATTGACATAAGTGTTGGTGTTTATAGTTATGTTAGTATTATCAAATAAAGTTCTTGTAAGATTCTGAAGCTTCTTATTTTTACTTAGATTGGCCTTCTTGAATAATCATCACTAGTGTTAAGAAACACTTTAATTGTATGCACATAACTATCTAAGAAAACAATAGTTAAGAAAGCAACTTTACAAAATATCTTTTCACTTTTTCCAAGACTATTTTAAGATTCATAGCAAGTGGCCCACCAATGTTTTGATAGGTATTTATCCTATTTGTCTGGTTCCCATGGTAACGGGCCCATGAGAAAGGGCCAGGCAATGCCCATCAATGTCATTGAGATTTATGTGACATTTAGTACTGTTCAATTGGATAATACTTTAAACAGCGGACATGGTTGCTGCTGAGCAGTAACCAATTAGTTACGATACTATGTTGCTATTTTTTGTTTGTTTTTCGTTGCATCAAAAAGTCGGGTTGCTTTTTCATGTTGAAAAGTTTAAGGGGCTATCATGGTGGGGGGGGGGGGGGGGTTATTATGTTCAACATAACATCAAGTCTGTATTCCACGATGGGTTAGGCAGAGTTTAAAAGAAAATTGCCAAATTGCTCTTGTCCTCGATCTCGGCTGGTGGAAAGCGAGGGATGAAGTCTAAGTACACCCATAAGAATTGCACCTGTAGTATACCCACTGTAATTTTAATACTTTTAGGGCTGATTTCTCAATAGTCAGATAACTTATATTTGAGGAATAAAAATTGCAGTTTGACAGCTATAGTAGGTATAGGAATTTTCAGAAAAAAGTTATCTGACTATTGAAAAATCAACCCTAAGAAAAATACATGAATAAAAATAAGAAATTCTTGAGAACCCAGATTCTCAAGAATTTCGGTAACGGGGTAAAGCTTCAGCATAGTACCTACTAAGAAAATCCTAACTGTAATATTATAAATGGGAAAGTTATTTAATCTGGATAATTAAAACTACGATATACAAAATAAATACAAAAAAACAAAAGGACACTTAGGCGTCGAAGTTAATGGGAAAGTTAGTTTTTTACACTTTTACACTGAACAGATTTAGATGAAATTTGGTACACAGTTAGACCATGGCTTGGGTAAGGAGTCATGGGTCATAGTCCTTACTAAGGACATAGACTACTTTCCATCCTAGATAGCAGACGTAGTTGCGGGCAACAGCTAGTATTACATTATTTATTTATGATACTTTTCTGCTATTATTGTGGCATTTAAAATGTCTGCTTCTGACTAATGCCAGTCGCATGCCTGTCGAAGACTCACAGTTTATTTACGCTTCATAAGCAAAGGTGTTTGTGACACGCGACTGCCAAGCTGTAGGAGATCTGATAGTTCTAGCTATAAAATATATTTTCAGGTCTGTTTCAAATCCAAGGAATTTAACTATATGCTAGATGTTTATTCGCAGCTGTCTTTATCTAGTTCTATTCAAGGTTTTTTTTTTAAGGATTAAATAACATAGGTAAATGCGTAATTCAAGACTAGTTTCTGCCCGCGACTTCGTTCACGTGAAAGTCGTAACATACACAATACATTTTACAGTCAGGGTCAAATATTCAAATTTATTTTGTTATTATCAACACAAACGCATACAGAAAAGTACGTAATAATTAAAACTACGATATACAAAAAAAGTATAAAAACAAAAGGACACTTAGGCGTCGAAGTATTCCTCCGCATCGCTGTCATCAGGAAACGTGCCCAGAAGACTGGCAGCATTGCCACGTTGAATGGCAATTCTAATTCTTTGGCCAAAGACCGACCCAGCCCTCTGGTCACGTGAAGTGTCGACCAGCCGGCGAGAAATTTCCTTAAAGAGGAGACGTGCACTCGGGTCAAATTAAATTACGTAGTGAGATTCGGCAGATGTGATGTGTATCTACACATAATAAAACAAAAAACTTTTTCCAAAAAAAAAACAACCGACTTCCAAAAAAACACTACAAAGTGAAAAATAACTTTAATTTCGGAAGTCGGTGTCTTTGGAGCTGTATTTGAATTTTTTGTCACCGCCTTCCGAAATTAAAATTATTTTTCACTTTGTAGTGTTTTTTTGGAAGTCGGTTGTTTTTTTTTTGGAAAAAGTTTTTATTTTTCACTTTTTAGTGGTTCACATGTGCTTACCCCTTCACAGCATACCGGCGTGATGTTATGTTATGAACTGGTGTAAGCAATAGACAGAGATGAGATTTCAGCAATCCCAGTCCATTTGCTATCATTTATTGAAGAGTTCCGTTGCCTATCTCCAAAGTTCTTCATCAAATCTTCACCAAATTGAAATGAGACCACTACGAGAAAGTACTCTTCCAAAAAATACCTAAATCGCTTTGTGTGCCTATAAAATTTGAAGAGTTCTCTCTATTTCTCCAGGATCCCGTCATCAGATCCTGACTTGATGATCATGGGACCACCATGGGAAGTATACCCTTTTAAACAAAAAAAAACAAAATCCAAATCGGTCCAGCCATCTTCGAGTAATCGGGGAACATAC
The DNA here is from genome assembly GCA_947359405.1 of Antitype chi. Taxonomy (NCBI): domain Eukaryota; kingdom Metazoa; phylum Arthropoda; class Insecta; order Lepidoptera; family Noctuidae; genus Antitype; species Antitype chi. Next base: position 1,191,337 of record OX375827.1, on the reverse strand, counting down.
GTAAAAAAAAATTAAAAAAAAAGGTTCCGACGAATTGATAACCTCCTCCTTTTTGAAGTCGGTTAAAAATAGAACACTGCGTCGCATTACACTGACCGCCCGCGCCATTAGGTACTTCGTTTTCCCTTACCGTTATTCCTACCTTTTTGCTTTTTGCTCGGCCCCTAAGGATCGCAGCGTGATGTTTCATAGCTTATAACCTTCCTGAAGAATTAGGCTACCAAACGCAAAAATAGTTATACAAATGTGCTTGGTAGTTCCAGAGATTTGCGCGTTCAAAGAAAAACCACAAATTGAAGAGTCTGCTTTATTATGTTTTTGTTTTTTTTTTAATCTGCTTTATTATATTATAGTATTAGCTGTTGCTCACGAGCTTGGTGATCCAGCATGAAAAAATCCTATGACCTTACCCAGCTCATGTTATATCCGTGTGGCAAATTTTATACAAATCCGTTTAACCATTTTAGGGTGAAACCGTTACAAACAAACTTACTTTCGCATTTATAATATTAGTTAGGTTAGTATACAGGAAAGTTTTTATCGCGTAGGTATGGCACTTTTCTATGAAACAGCTGATTTTGTTTTGTAAAACCGACGAAAAATTTCTTCGCTGAGACGTCTAGAATGGTATACTGAATTCATGATTGAAGTTTGCGCACTGAATAAAAACACCCAAAGGTGCCTTTAGGTATGTACAAGTAGGTCCTCCTTATCTCGAATCCTTGAAATCTGGGTCATGTAAGCTCACAAAAAAAAAAAAAACAGTTTTAATAAGAGCTAGTTTCGGTGAAAACACGCAAAGATCACGAATTAGATGATAAGATCAAGCGGAGCATGTGAACATGTTAATATGGCCCGTGGAACATGTTATATTATGGCTCTGAACAGCCTAGGTTGGGTGGCCATGTATGGCATGGGATTAATGTTAATAAGGATCGACACACAGTGAGAGTTTTTTATTTCCTTTTTTGAATTTGTATTTAGCTAGTTTCTTTTGCTCGAATTTTGAATTTTAAAGTCTTAATTTTTTTTTTGCATCTCTATCTATCTGAAATGCTTATGTACCTTCGCTAAATGCTACTGCTGAATTTAATAATAACTAAATGGGTAATAAAATAAACAAACCTTCTAAATCGTTTTGTGATTAATTCTGACTTGTATGATTAAATAGTAAACAATGTACGGTCAATATAATTCTAACTTTTGTACGCCATAAATGGCAAAACATGCAGATATACCTGATATTTTAAGACCTTGCACATCAATTGTTCAATCTTCATCGATCATTTTATAGTTCAATCTATCTCTGTTATAAAACAACTTGCTGCTGAAGGTTGCTCACGATAGGCCTACAAGCCTAACTTACATCCATCTAATTATTGTTTTAATGTTGTTTGGTATACGGTCTGTTAAACAATGCAACAAAGATTAATGAACTCAGAATATTAGCACTTTTTACCTTTTTCTTTGTAGCCTTGACTTCTGTTTTAAATTTTTGTTTAGCACCAATAATCTATAATAAAACCCCAAATCCTATTAGATAATTGCCTCTTACTCTGTTTAAAATACATTAAAAAAAATTATCATATCAAAATACTATCATCCCATATCTGAGTTTTTAAATGACCGCAATGATTTATGGATTCCTATAGTTACGAAATTTTGCAAAAAAAAAACAATGCCTTTTTTCCCTTTATAATTAGCATTAGATTAAGTTATTAATTTCATAGTTTGTTGTGTAGGCTCAAATCTTTTATGGTTTAATATTCCAAAAATATGTTATTTTGTACGCCATAAATGGCAAAACATGCAGATATACCTGATATTTTAAGACCTTGCACATTTATTTGATGTAAACTCATGTTTTATAATAAATATATTCTATTGTATTCTAAAAAACTTTTTCTTTTTAGTCTGTCGATGGCAAAAATAACACGAAAAAATATTTGAAACCGAATGCATGAATGATTCGATTTTTAAAACACAATATCAACTTAGAACTGTATATTCTATTCTATTCTATTTTTCTCTATGGCAATGGTGCCGATGTCGATAATTCTGCCAATGTCAGATGTGTTAAGAGAAAACGTGTGAAAGAAAGAAAAAACAAAAAAAAGCAAATCCAATACTGTAATACTATGTAGTTGCTAAAAGTACATTTAATGTGAACTTGTTGTTAGTACACTGAAACAAACAAATAAAAGTGACTAAATATGTAACGTAAACTGCACAACAATCGTCTTAATTTGATTATTCTGTGCAATATAAATCTGTCAATGTTACTCGATTTTGATAAACAGAATATTATTGAGATGATTTTGGCGTTTCAATTTACTCAATGTTTGTCACACTAATTTGTCATAAAGTTTTCAAAAAGTTAAGGCAAAATGGTATAGCCTCTTTGAAAACACGGGTATAAAATAGTGAGTAGAACACACCTTAATTTTAATTACCAAAATAAAAAGTTTACCAATTTTCTCAGCCATGTCCGACCTTCTACATTTTCGCATATACTCGCTACTTAACGTAACTTAGTCCGAATTTAGTGTTTATTTATTTGACATTGGCATTTATTACTCTTTCTCTGCGAGACAGGCAAACATGTCGTAATGTGTTTAAACTAACATAACCTAATTCATGGCAGTCGGTTAAGATAAGTTGACCAGAGAAGATGTGCATTGTGCAGTGATTAAAGGTGTAATTATTTTGACTTAGTTCAAGGTTTTTTTTCAATGTTTTTCTTTATTGTTGCTCAAGTGTTTTGTGCGGGGAAAAGGTAAAGGTAAGAACATTTTTTTAACTTAGGTCCAAAATAAAGCTAAAAAGATTAGTGTTATTTTGATAATTCATTAATAAACTTAGGTATGCAATTTTATTGCTTATATAAGCTATCATAGTTACTTCTTCCCTAGAAGCAATTTGATTTATTTGTTGCATTTAGCAACTTGCACAATAAACAGTTGACCTTATAACAACTCGTGACCATTTCTGCACTCTATTAGATACTTTTAGCTTTATCCTAAAATTATCCTAATTCCCTACTGTTATGTTAAATATGTGAAAATAAAAGTGTTTTCGTGTCAAAACATCACTTTCACTAGAATTCAACTGATTTTATTTCTTTTTATTTTCTGAATGGGGAATACCGCGGTACCTTTAATTTAATATTAGTTGCAAGCTAAAGAATAATAATTTAAAAAAATACGTTACTTAATTAAAATAAAATAATAAGTTCCTTCTTCATTTTTAAAGCCTCCCAATGTGTGTTCAACCTTAGCACAGATCGCGAAAACTGACCCAGATGTTATTACAAGGTGAATGACACTCGGACGGGTCACTGTATGTGCTATTTGTATCAAGTACCCGCATCCTGTGGCTGAAAAATATAAAATATATAGGTGATGTAACTAGGACAGATCGCCCGTCCATTCCGGTCTTGTAGCGGTGTTAAAACGAATTTTGGTAGATTTTGCGGTAGAATTTAGGCCTGCGTAACACACTAACAGGAATGGCTTTCATTTTGAGAGTTCAACAACATTCATTGCATTATTAACGAATCTGGGCGGACGAATTTTTCAAACGTATAAAGCAATGGATTAACAATAAAATTATATTTAACATCCTCCGGATTTTAATTGAAAATGTGTGTGAACGAATCGGGTGCTGATTATTCGACGATGATTTTTATACATTAAAACTAGTTCAAACGTTTATTTTAACTGTTAATAAATATTGTAAATGGACGGTGAAGGGTAAGATTACACACTAAGCTATCTTACCCAACACCACCCGTTTAGTTGCTAGTGCTGTGTCAAAATTATATTGCAGGTCTTCGTTTGCTTAATTCATGACAATTATCTTCTCTTTTATAATTTCTGATGACCCTACTTGTCATCAGGGAAAGTCAAGCATCATTCATTACCTCTCTACATTGTAAAAGGCGTGCCTACATTATTGTAGATAAAAAAACATGTTTATATCTGTCAAAATTGGCATAATGAGGGAAAACAGCACATACACTTGACCAATATGGCGCCACCCACAAACTTCAACGACTCTTACTGCCAAATATAAGTTTTAATAACATGTTCTAATTAGCTATAACAAACCATTTGTGTATGTGGAACTTTCTTTTTTTATATTTTGTATCCTTAATATTTGCACTATTAGGCCTACATGCCTTGCAGAATACGGTATGTTAAAATCATCAGATAACCAAGTAACATCTTCGTATGGGGTTTCAAAAGGATCACCATGAGTTTTTTCCATAGCTTAGCCAATAGGGCAAACACTGTAGTTTTTAATGATAGAAAGAACTCATCATCTGCCCTAACCTAACCCAACTACTTTTAGGGTCAGCTTTTAGTCTAACCGGACGCAGCTGAATACCAGTATTTTACGTAAAACGACTGCCTATCTGACCTCCAAAACCCCCTGAATAACACGATACCCCTTGTTAAGATTGCTTGTCAGACTTTCAGGCTTCTGACTACTCATAACGACTGTCAAATATCCACGAAAGACAGCGCGGACAGGGAGAGAACTATACATTATACTAATTTCAATTGAAATCTAAACAATCATTTAGATTCCAATAGTTTTGCCAGCTTAATAGTGGCATTGAGAAGATAAAGGAAACAATAATATTCTTCTGACTGTATGTGACAGTTGCGTCAAAACAATATTATACTAGCTAAGTGCCCCTCCGCGTGATGTTTACTGTTATGTTACTCGACAATACTGTAGCTTCCTGTTAGTGTAAGGCAAGGTGGACCGATAACCTTGTGAAGGCCGCAGGAACCCGCTGGATGCAGGAAGAACAAAACTGGTCTAAGTGGCGGAGCTTGGTTGAGGCCTATGTCCAGCAGTGGACATAATTTGATTGAAACGATAATGATGATGATAGAGCCCCTTTTAAGAACAGAATCTAGAGTTTGTATTAAAATACCAATCCCAAAACAACTGAACTAAATCCGTGATAGACCACACCTTCAAAACAAATCGATACCAAGGTCAACCATATTGACTATTACAACATAATTATACCAACGTTTATCGGCGATGCAGCAGCTATCAGATTCATTATATCAGTAGGACTTATTACTTGCATCTTTTATTGCCGTCATTTGAGTAATCCGGAGGTTATATCAGCGTCTTATCGGGTAAAGGCGTACATAATACAGTACATTTTTTACCATATTTTGAAAATTCTTCAGAAATTTGCCTCTTCAAATACTTGGTTGACTTTGGTCTTTTAGCTAGAGACAGTCAGATTCTTCTTGGTCGTTGCCTCATTCAATGCTAAGGATCGCGGACACATTTGAGGCGTTTCCAAGTTATGCGGTCTTCTGCAGTGTGGACCGCTCGGTAGATGCTGTTTCTAACCTCCTTCTCGATCGCGTTAAATACGTCCCATACATTAAAGAGATGAGATTTTGCTTACCTACTTATTTAGCTAAATTTAATGTATATGTTACGGCTAATAGCCGAAGTGCGGCTACACCTAGTTTTAGCCGGCTATTAACTAGGTGCAGCTGGACTAGCGCTCGCCGGCCGCTGCCGCGGTATCGCTCGCTGCGCTCGCTCGGCTTTGCGCGTTTGGTCGCAATTCTAACCTAACCTAACCTAATCGGTCGGTAAGCAGTATGGTGCAGTTCACAATTTATCGAAGTAGGATACATCTAAGTTTAACCAGCTGCACCTAGTTATAGCCGGCTAAAACTAGGTGTAGCCGCACTTCGGCTATTAGCCGTAACATATAAATAAACACGATTTGGCTTAGAAAACAGAGACAGTTTTAGACATTCACGAAATAATTGAATTCGCTGCACAAACTTTGTTTTTTTACTCAGATCTTCTTTATCTACCAATACCGGACTAGGCACGCGTTGTCTACCACGTTTGTCCAGTGCAGATTATAGCCTATCGACTCTTCACGTGACCAAACAATCAGCATCGTAATACAACGTGGCAATGCCGCCGGCCTATTAGGCCCGTTACAGTTTTTTTATGCCCTCTCTACTCTTTTATATATGTAATATGTAAATATATTAATGTACATTTAAGTAATAAATAGTCTTTGAAAATAAAAACTCTCAGCACGTCTTATCCGCACCGAGAGTCTAGATCAGCAACAAATAAAAACTAACAAAAAAAATGCTTTTAATATAAACGGCAATCTTACATAAACACACCAAATTAAAAACAAAAAGTCGCAAAATTACCCGTTTCAAAATTAAGGCCACTTTGAACGCATGTTTAATCAATTTGACTCATGCATTCCACTCGCTGGGTACCGCACTGTACTTGGATTTAGTTGAACATCTATTGTTGTATAGATCAGTTTGCAGAAGAGACATCGACCGAAGGGATTAAGGGGAATAGGCAAGTGAAAATAACCGATCTGGGAGTCTTCCTGTAATCCCCGAAGGGTTGAGTAGAGGCAAACACCCACACACCCACATTTTGCTAGATATGTTTAAGTATTACACGGTAATAGGAGGAGAAATTATTGCCATGAGCTGGGCACAAATACAGATCCGGGCAGCTATACTGAGAAATTCCTGATGGAAAAATCCAATGACACTCTACCCGACCTGGGAATCAAAACCAGGACCTCCTGCTCAGTAGTAGCGCTTGCGGTCCCTAGACAGCCACCAGCACCAATACGTCTAGACGAGCGTGCACCATTCCATTCCACACCATCAGGTCAAATTCTATCAAATATGGTCAGTTTTTCAACAAAAGCTGTAAGTTGTTTTCATGCTTTAGAAAGGATGACAAACACTTGATCTTAATTGCTTTATAAAATAAAATAAACTGATTGTAGTTCTTCACACGTCGCCAGAACATCTGACAACCAGTCTTACCAAGGAAGGGGTATCATATTACCCAGTAACTGGGTTGTAAAAGTCCGATAGGCAGTCGTTCCATGTAAAATACTGGTCAGCTGCATCCGGTTAGACTGGAAGCCGAACTCAACATAGTTGGGAAAAGCCTAAGCAGATGAAATTGTAGTTCTTCACACAGCACGTTTAGCCTTCTTCTGGTGTTTGTGATACAATACAAAATAGTGCTCAACGTCAGTAATTTCAGACAGCCTGACACAAAACTCGTACACCAATTTTTTTACAAAATCAAACCACTTTATTTGCAGTATCCTGCGCTACTGCCAAAGTCAGATGGCAGGCTTGGTAGCAGATGCAAGATTGCATAAAAATGTGTCAAAAGTATGCAGTAGATGCCAAATGTTTCGGAAATGTGTCAATTTGTGAGCAATCGCGATAAGCGTTGAATTTCGTGCGTCATGTTTGTTTTTTGTAACTGTTATTTAGTCTGGTGTTATTTATGATGCAATGTCAGTACCGTAATGCATCATTCTAAAATAGATTTACTTCTGCCCGCGACTTCGTCCGCGTAAAATTTCGGAAGTATTCCCGTTTGAGCATCAATTTTTAGAGCATCTATGCATAGAGTACCAAGATAATCGGATATACATATTCCCGTTTGAGCATCAATTTTTAGAGCATCTATGCATAGAGTACCAAGATAATCGGATATACATATTCCCGTTTGAGCATCAATTTTTAGATCACCTATGCATTGAGCAACAAGGTTCGGAAGTATTCTCGTTTGAGCATCAATTTTTTGACCACCAAGGTATTCAGAAGTATTCCAATTTGAGCATCAAATTTTAGAGCACCTAGCATTGAGCACCAAGGTATTCGGAAGTATTTCCGTTTGAGCATCACTTTTTAGAGCACCTATGCATTGAGCACTAAGGTATCCTCATACCTTTTTCAAATTTTGGCGCTCAACCCACTGCGATGCATCCAAGCGCCCGCCCGTGCTGATTTTAAAGGTGGAAGTATCAGAGTCACTCGTGAAATTACAGTTTTCTTATTTTTTTCAATTTGCAGGTCAATGTAAAGATGTATGTCGATTAAAATATGGTTCGCGACCCTTATTTACCTGGAGCTTTCAACTTCGTCTTTACTTATCATTCTTTCTGGCTATTTTTTGCTCAGCTTTAAAGGGTCGTAGCGTGATGTTAATGTCCTTTAAATCTTTCTCGAGAGTTAGGCTACCAAATGCAAGAAGAATTTTTCTAATCCAACTGGTAGTTCCAGAGATTAGTGCGTTCAAACAAAAAAAAAATAACAAAGTCTTTAGCTTTATTATTAGTTAAGTATAGAGAGTATTTTTTTTGTGTCTACACCAAAACTGAACAATTATTAATTTCCTTAACATACAACCACAGGATATTAAGAAATCGAAACAATAATTAAGACAACTTATGTAATCCTTTTTGAGCTAACTATTTAGTAACTTGGCATTCTTAAAGCCTTATAGAAATAAACAAAACATTTGAAACTACACATTGCCAAATTAAACATTGATTGATCAATCCTTCAGAAACAGTCCTTTAGTATAAGTCCGTAACATTGTAAGCATGGAGGTCTTGTATTAAATGATCCTTTAGTAACATTTTCCGTTAACAAGAAGTCCTATACTTAGCACCGCATCTGCCTTTTCCCAAATTTGTTGCGGTCGGCTTCCAGTCTAACCGGAAGCAGTTGAATCGGTACCAGTATTTAACGAGTTGTGGAGCGGCTGCCTGTCTCTATCAGACCTCCACAACGCAGGTACTAGGTACCAGAATTAGGTGTAATTGTCACACACTGGGTTGTGTAATTTGTCTGATCTTCGACAGGGGTGTCGAAGATCAGACAAATTTCATCAATTAACGAAACTCCGCAGTACTGATGGGTATAAAAAGAAAGAAAAAAATAAGATTTATTCTAAGGGTTTTGGTATCGACATCCAAATATGATGTAACAAAAAAAATATATTTTGTTGGGTCAATAACCTCCGCTGCTATAGTTACTTGTATCAGTTAAGAAAATCTGTTTTTTGTTTGTTTATTTATTAAAGCACGTATTTAGATATCAAGACTTATCACGTCTGTTAATTTTACACAAAAACCAGATTTATTAAAAAGGTTATTACTTAGTCATGTTACCACAATACCTACTGTTGTTGACTTGTTGACTCCCAAAAAATCATCAAATGTGTTTTTTTTTTGTTTTACATTTAGACAACGAAACTTCTTGCCGAAAATCGAGCTGAATAGCGTGCAATGAGAGGCCTATGTCCAGCAGTGGACTGCTGTAGGCTGATGATGAGATATCGGAACTCATCGTGTTTGACGAGTTTCGCTTGCTAATTTATTTCCCAAATTAAAATAACTCTGTATAATCAATTCAATATTGCAACTAAGTGTCCCATCTCTTCTATGCCCCGTTCAGACTCTAATTTTAGTCGAGTTTAATACGTATGAGTAACTGCTATCATTTGGTATGACGAATTGTATCGACTCGTAACGCAAGTGTACTTTATTTTGGGTTAGTCGAGTAGTTAAGCGTGTGGTTAATAATCTTGTCATGAATTTATGGGAATAAGATGGTTTTACTAAACGTGTTTGGAATATTTAAGGTGGTTTAGGGTGAAAATAATTTTTATTGTTTTAAAATGATGTGTGGTGGCGAGACAAAAAGACATTTAATTTTTTATTCGTTTATTAATTATTATGTAGTGAATTTAGACGTGTTGTGTACTTGAATGTAACGTAATGGGTTTAATTCCCAGTTCATTTAAATTTTGTTATTAGGTTTTTCGGTAGTGCATTCGTCAATAGCAGCTCGATAATTGTCTATGGAGTCGCTCGCTTCGATTATAAATAGGATCTAAGGTCGTCGTCAGTCAAATTATTTCCGGTGTGCTAAAGAACACCCAGTATAACTCTTCGGCATGTATTCATTTAGAAATGTTAGTATGTTATGGTGCATTAAGTTTATAATCGTTGCTAAAGTGATGTTCCTATCATACGATCAGATCTTGATGCCAGACTATAGATTAGTCACCGTGGCTTGTTTATGCATTAGTGTCAGGAGTTATTGTTTATTATGTTTTGTGTCGCACTTACTAACTCGTCTATGTTTATGACTGTAGGTATGACCTATGTATATTATTCAGAAAACTTTACTCATAAATATATTTATTACACAATTAACTATTAACACTAGATACTAAAATGACTGATTATACAAATTAAAATACAAATACGAGAGAACATTTAGGTGTCGAAGTACTCGTCCGCATCGCTGTCATCAGGAAACGTGCCCAGAAGACTGGCAGCGTTGCCATGTTTCATGGCAATCTTAATGCTTCATAAAATAATTTCTAAACACAGTAATTAGAGTGTAACTAACCTTAAAACAACAATTCAACAAACGAAAAACTATGCAAAATCACGTAAATTTTCTTAACACTCATAAAAACTAAAACATACTAGGCCAAGGTTCGTCAAAAGGACAAATCTGCGGCACCAGCGCGTACGCAGCTGTCTCATCTTCGCATAACGAAGTCAATGCATGCGGCGGGCATTGAACCCACGATGCGCGCGAGTTGACCGACTAACTATATTTGTATTTGGTCCATAGTGGCACTATTATGGGCACGGTACGATTAAGTGCTACTGATTAAACTTTTAATCGGTATGTTTCAATCTGAAGATGGTATGAATTGTTTGGTTATGAAATGGTAGAGGCTAGAAGGGTTACCTGGTATTGTACGGTAAGTGCTCCTGCGCACCAGGTAGCAAAGAACCAAGTGGCAGCCTGCGGCAGCTGCAATAGAAATTAAAAAAGTTTATTTATTTATACATGCTTTATTGTACACCAGAAAATACATAATAAAAATAAAACATTTAAAACTAAAAACATACAATGGGCGGCTTTATCACTTTCTGCGATCTCTTCCAGGCAATCTTGGAATGGACAGTGATTGCGTGGACATAAAATTGGGGTTGTCATTGGTGCAAAATATAGGTACAATTTACTATAATAGATACATAGATATATTCATATTTATGCTGTATAATAGATACTTATATACATACATACTAACTATATAAGCAAAGAAAAAAAATTGTGACTACAGATTATAACAGCTACAACAAAATCACACCAACAAGTAATGCTCCTTCACGAGTCTCTTGAACACAGGTAACGATTGCGCGCATTTTATTTGAACCGGCAAAAGTTCTTGGATACCTAGGGCGTGGGCTGCAATTAGACATTATACGGGGTGAATGAATTCAGCACATGATTCTAGACCACCTAGAGAAGATACTTTTAACGAGTCATCAAAAAAAATATCTGCTGTTTCATAGAAAAGTGCAGTACCTACACGGTGAAAATGTATGGAACATCTATTTTGTTTTTTTATTACCGACGAACAAATTCAACGCTGGGGGATTATTAAATGAACCCACGGTAACTACTGGAGAATAGATGCCCTGCTACCCGGTATGTATGTTGGATTAGCTGCCGCAGCCTGTCAGCCTGACTGCCTAGTGCAAGTCAACCCTTAATATCATCAAATGTGGCAATGAGATCATGTTGGAATATAAATAATGCTGAATGGAAATCAAATCATAAATCAAAATCAAACTCACAGAAATCTATTACCTATATGTTTTGTAACTGAAACATATTTTTAATTACCGCGTGTGAAAAAGCTTCCTATAAGAAAAGCTAACAATAACTGAATAGCAATAACTGAATGTAACTGCATTGTTCAATCACTTATTTATCACCACTTACCTATTTTTGACCCTGTTTTATTCAATCAACTGAAAAAGAAATTAAAAGAACTACCAGCTGAACGCCTGATTCATACTTACATGACATTTCTATTATTGTAGCCTTATCGATATCGATAAGATTGATTCACGGATTGCTCATAGCTCGGCTCTCACGTACGCCAGGCTACGTAGGACTATATCTAGACGGAACTTTTGATTTGGACTTTAGTCCTTACCTACTTTAAAAGTGTATATCAGAACTGGTCAAAGGTCCAGTACATTGCTGGGTATATCTAAAATAACCTCCACGATATACGATACATATAGTCTGCGCCCAGTGTGTTTTGTACCAATGAACACAATTTCCTCTTATTATACAGGGTGTAAAAGACTCTCAAGATACGAAGTACGTTTATGCAACAATAATTGCTCGGATATAACTATTATTTATGGTGTAAAAAATCGGTACGGGAAGTTTTTAAAGTTAAGTTTGAACATTTTTTTTTTGCTGTAAACATAATTCATAAAAAGTTCAATGTGAAAAAACTAGTGCCAACATGAAAAAAGAAGTAAAAAAGAAGAAGAATCGATGACTATGCTAGCGTTATAGACTGCCGGAATTTTAACTGACTTTTAAAAGGAGGAGGTTCTCAATTCGTCTGTTTTTTTTCGTATGTTGTTCCGCGATATCTCCGGCAATTGTGGATAAATTTCGAAAATTCTTTACACGTATACGTACCACAACTCATCAGGACTTTGAATAAAAACCATCTAAGCCATGGAAAGCATAGGACTTGTGTAGCTCCTTGATTTTTTTTTAATCTACATTACCTAAAAAAGCAAGTATAATTTATAATCCCTGTATTTCCCCAGAATAGAGGACAGTGGCACTATCCACTATCTACGAAAACACATTCTTTCGTAATCCCTTTGACTGATAATGTTGTAAATGCGTGAATTTGTTGCCATTAATTTATGAGCAGGTTATCTAAACACATCTTATATGACCGATAGAAAAATATAACAATTGATAAAACATTATTAGATATTGGGAAAATATTTAGATTACTTATAATGTATTATGTTTTCCTTATACGTCATACTTAAGCACCTAGTTACCTACATTGTTATTTTTAAATGTAGTATTTTAAATTAGTAAGAGGGCTTGCGGAAGTCATAACAGCCGCACAGGTCGTTCGATTAAGTTAAGCTGCGCCTGCCGCGATTGGTCCGTGGATGGGTTAGAAGGGTGATTAAGCCGTTGGTCCAGGCTGTAATTCGTGGATCTTTCTCAGTCGTTATAGGTAGTCAGAAGCACGAAAGTCTGACATTCAGTCTTTTACTTCAGCCTATAAAGTACCCACTGCTGGGACACACGCCTCCCCTCTGTGAGAGGAAGTGGGCCATAATTCACCACGCGGGCCCAGTGCGGGTTGGTAGATGTCACATGTCTTCGAATTTTTGGTTTTGGGTCCCTTGCGATGTTTTTCTTCACCGTTTTGAAAGCAGTGGTATACCATTGGAGCACCACTGGTCTCACAGTCTTACCATCATACATCAACATCATCATTTCAGCCAAAAGGCTACCACTGCTGGACATAGGCCTCCCCCAATTTAGGGGGGTTTGCCGTAATCGCCACGCTTGGTAGGCGGGTTGGCGATCGCAGTATGGTGGTAAAATGAATAGAGAACGCTGCTGCCCATTCTCTAGTAAGTCCCTTATTCGCCTCCTACGACACCCACGGGAAGAGATGGGATGGTGCTGTTCTTTACGTCCGGCACCACACGGAACAGTCTTACCAAGGGGAATCGTAATACCCAGTAACTGGATTGTGGAGGTCAGATATGCAGTTGCTCCAACCGGTTAGATTGGAAGCTGACCCTAACTTAGTTGGGAAAAGGCCGGGCAGATTACATGAATGCAGTATTAGTTTTGAACCCCAATTCAATATTGATCCCCAAAAAGGTGTTTTTTTTTTAATTGAATTGATTCATACATTTATCAATCTGCAAATCACTTCATGTCATAGATCAACGAACAATACCAAAGGGCATGTATGATAGGTACATTAGTCAAAAAACGCAACGTAAATACGCACGTAAATCATATGATAAGTCTGCAGACTTATCATATGATTTACCTTACTGCAGTAAGGATTAAAAAAATATATAATTAGCCAAAAACAAAAATTATCACTTTCAATATCATAATAATATCACAAAACATGCCTGGGAAGGTCGTTTGTTATCACATTATCACTAATCTGCTATCAGTCACACGCGTCATAAAGATAGGAATTAATTTAGTCGTATTGATTACATTTTCATTATCTTGAAACTGAAAATTTCAGTATTGTGCCGCGACTTGAGACATACTTACGTGAACTGCAAAAGTACAAGACATTCAATTAATTCTTGCAGCTCTAAAGTTTTGCGGTACATTGTGATAATATTATTTATTAATTTATTTAAAGTTAGACTTTGGAACGCAGGATTAAGACACAATTTTCAGTGTTTCAGTGGGTTTTGTGTGCTAGCTAATATAGTGATAGTGATGTGACTAATATTTAAAAGAGTGAAAATAAAATCGGTTATCAATGTGTTGCAAAAAAGTGTGTAATATTGAGGGATGCAGAGGAATTATGACTCTGAAGCAGCGATCACGGTAACATAATATTAAGACAGTGTATTTTTTCTATTTTATGTTATTTTAGTAAAATGGAAAATAATGATAGCGTGACGGTTGACAGGGGGTTGAAAGGCAAAATAATAACAAGGCGAAAGAAGATGGGACAAGGGCAGAAAGAAGAATACGTAATTGAGTAGAATTTATTTGTAATTATAGAGTTTTTACCCTTAGGAATGATGCTTAGATAAGATATAGTTAACTGGCATAAACAAAGAGAGGCTTTGCCCAGCAGTGGGCGAAGTTGAACTTTGGATGATAATGATGATGATCAACAAATACCTAGCACATGCGAATGAGAGAAGATGCTGGATGGTGCACTAAGGGGAGTTGGCTATAAAAGCACAGCAATGTCGTTTTGAACATGACATTCATGAATGATCAAAATATTGATACGGTAAGTTAATTTTATTTTAAGTACATAACTATTCACAAGCATGACATAGGTTATCGTATCGAAAACTACACATTTCGTTAACCTGATTTGCCTTGCTCCGAACAGCAAACAGTTGGAAGAATACCGGTCAGCTATTAGATTTAAACTGACCAACTTTTCGGGTTTTGGATTTATTAACAGCGTTCAGAGGATTTCTACGATAGCAATTTAATGGTTGCAAATAGCTATGCGGGTCAAGCAATCTCTTGGGAACTCCAGAGACACTGTTTACTGCCATATACTTAATTATAAGTAGGTAATACGGAAGAAATAATGTTGTTTATTTAGCTGAAACAGTCGTACTGCACGTGGTATTTAACAATTATATGGACCAGCTGTATCTACTGTCTCCGGAACTGTACAATTATTCACAATAACACCAATATATTATTATGTATCAACTAAGTATGCATTGTTGGATACATCTGTACCCTGTAGTCGTAGTTTCTATACAGAGATTGTTAAGAATATTTATTCCCTTAAACAATATCAATAGTGTGAAGCCAGGAAGGTTTAAAGACATGCAAAGATCGTGACTTGTATATAAACAACTTAGAAACATCATTACATAATGTAAAACATAACTCACATAACTTGATCCCTCATCTAAATCAAATAGTTCAGTACGAGAGGTCTTCTAATACTGGTTTATACACCAGCTTTACTTGACTTGTCCTACGAATCAGTTCGTTTGAAAATTATTACAAAGTATAGGTCTACTTTAAATGGTTGCATAGTTAACTGTTTTAAATTATGTGCATACTTGATATTAACAATAGTTTGTTAGGCTGTCGGTACACTGAATGGCGAGGCGATGTGATGCGAATAATAAGCTTTTAACTGAAAGGCGTTTGAAATCGGTACAATGGCTTTAACTGGGTAATTTGTTTAGGCCTCTCCTTATGAGGGAAATAACGGTCTTAAAGATGCCAACTTAGATTTATCTAATTTATGCAAAAGGTCTCATATTGCTCAAATATGAACCTAATTTGTAATTTTTGTTGTCTAAAGTGTAATTTTTTTTTAATATCCTTCGTATATCTTCGAACATTTACACGTCTGCGAGAAATCTCGAATACTTAATGTGAATGCCCCGTTGATATTTTGGTCGCAAGCAGTACTGCTGAACATGAGGTCCTTGCCCCTTGGTTCGATTCCCAGGTCGGGCAAAGTTTTATTGGGTGTTTTCCATCTGGAATTTCTCAGTACCAGCCCAGAGCCTCGATTTGTGGTTCTTGGTAATTACTCCCCCAGTCTACATGAAACATAACTGGCGAAATATGGGTGTATGTGTTATTTTATGTTATTGTGTCATTGACATTAGCAACATCTCTAACAATAAAATATAACTCTGAATTCAAAAATTTGTATTAGAGAAAAGGCCCAACATTACGCATAGACCACAAATCAATAAAACATATTTTAAATACGCTGTCAAATTAATTCTTACATAACTTAATAGGCATAAAAACTTTACATCTCGTCGTCGAATAACCTGGCTTGTGAACCAAACGATGAATTAAACTTTTACTACACACATACCGACACTTTTCATCATCCAATAATAGCAAGTACATAATTACAACCGATCTTCATAACCCTACAATTTGACCACCATATTCATAAAACCATTATTTTTTATCGCAGCTCGGTATCAAAAGTAACAAGTATAGCTTTCGTTGCTGTATAAGGCGCGAACAATCACTGTCGGTGTGTGAGTACCTTTATAGTGGACGTATAAGGGTGCTGTTGCTCAATGGAAAGTTGAGGTTTTTGTCAAGGCTGATGAAATGGTGGTATTTGGTGTTGGTTATGGTTAAAAGTGAAGATTAAAATACAACAAAAAAAATAGCCTGGTCCGAACCAAAATGGATAATGACTCTGCCAGAGGGTTGATAAGAAAAGTAAAAAAGTTGAAAAGTACAAGTGATTTCAAATGTATTGATTGATTCTTCTACATTCAGCAGCCGTTAGATTAGAAGCCAATCAAATATTAATCGGGAAAGGCTAAAGCTAGCCAGATTGCCTTCTGTACAAAGATAGGCATTCGCTCCGTGAAAAAAAAAAATAAGCTGCATCCGGTTGCACTGAGAGCCGACCTGGTGATAAAAACAATGTCCGTCCCGTAGTAGACACACAAAACGTCATTAAACTTGATGTCAGATCAATGATTGACTTCGATTAATATCTAATACCAGTTATGCCTTTAATTGTATCTAGGAAATAGACACGAGTTGTAGTTCTATAATAATAGCAGCCTATTATTGTATCAATGAAGGGCAAAGGCAAAGGCCTCTTCTGATGCAGAGAAGGCACGAGCTTTGATCACCACGATTAACTTTTAACTGCTGCCCGCGGCAATGTTGAAAATTATCTGGGCCAGGCTTCTCTGGCCCTAGGAATAAAAAATTTCATGCAAACATCCATCCCCTATTTCACATCTTAACGGGGGGAGTTTCCTAAAATCCTTCGTAAGTCCAGTAGTTTTTGAGATATAGTGATTAATCAGTGAGTAAATGAATGTATTAATGAGTGACGTTTCGCTTTTATATATTAACTATAAGTCCAGGTTTCCTTACTATATTTTATTAAAACTACTATGAAACCAGCAGCTTTAACACAAAAGTTACAATAGGAGTAAACTAACATGTAGAGACACCGCAAGACAACAAAACACATACAAAACTGAGGCGCGGGCGCAGGCGTATCAAATCGACAAGTTTTCTCAAACAATTCGTCTTACTCGCAATACCGTTTACATAATTACGTTCATATTTCTCAACACCAAGGAAAAGTAACGAATGGAGTACTCGTAAGTGTACTTTGTCTCTTACTAAGGTAAAAAAAAAAACAATATTCTTCCTTGCGAGGGTACACCTTTATCCTTATACCCTAGCTTATAAGTTTCATTTAATCGGTCACGTGTTTTGAAACAGCTGAACACCACATGTACAACTGCAGTCATTCAGTCTGGAGAAAAGAAAGGTATTTGTGGGACTATATTTCATTTCACCATTGACCAAATAGCCCCATAGACATCTCATACACATCACCTTTGCACCTGAGTGCTTAAAACATGTTTCCCTTTTTTGCGTAAATTGTTTTTTTTTATTGGAATTCCTGGCTTTGCATCATTTGGTTTTTTTTAGCCTGTCGTGTCCGTCTCCTGTTCAAAGGCCTTCCTCAACTCCTTTCATCGTTTGCAAGTCTGTGTGCTCCCTTCCATTTTTGGCTTATTCCTCGTTAATATCTGCAAAACTCAAAACTCAAATCATTTATTTCAAATAACAGGCACTTTTGAATTGTCAAGGGGTCTGGACTCGGGGCCGATAGCCATGTCTCTCTCGTGCGTCATTACTCCATTTGTTTTCTACTCTGTGGTCAACCAAAACACTTGCCAATTCTCACGATGCGGTGCGCGGGAGTAGATGTTGTGGGCCTAATGTCACTTAGCTATTAGTAAGTGAAAGTCTGTCTAGAATAACATCGATTGGCGTTTGAGATGATACCTATATTTATATGACGTTAAGTGATTTTCAAGGAGTTTTTATTTTTTATTTTGATGATAGTTGTAACATGGTACTTTAAGATTATGGTGTGGGTGTGTATTACTGTGTTAGTTGAATTCTTAAGGATATTGGAGAATAAAAACAGTTTTACACTTTGAATGAGTGTAGAGTAGACATACTTAAGTGTAGGTATTCTATTCGAAATCGGTATCTTTTAATTAGTGTGACTCATCATTATGTTGGTTACTTCTTATTTCGTTCGTAATATTTTAAAGTCTTTTTAGTTTTATTACTTATAATATTTGCCTTTTTACCTCATTTGAGCAGTGAACTTCATGCTCAACATTACTGAACGCGGCCTTTAGAACAACGAGATCTCAGATATCTAAGTATATTTCTATAATCGAGTAAACTCAGATCATAGGAACATACTTTTTTATGTAAGAAATAAAGTTCTTAGTAATTTATTACAATCTAGCCTTATAGAATATTAAGCAATTTAACGCTAACTTAATATTTTACGTAGTAGATTAGGTTATAACTAGGAAAAGTGTCTTTTTGCACTTTTACACAATTCCGTAGCACTTTCATAGGCTCTGATAATTAATAAAAACACTTTGTTCATGTGTTACATGTACAGCACACCACTGTCACTATTATTCACTATTTATACACTACACTAATTCAAATGGTTTAGTTCTCTTTAGCCTACGTACTATGTCTATTTTGTCTAGCAGCTGAATTGCCTCGATGATAAAAACATACAATATCACCAAGATACCAAATGAAGACCTCTCAAACCTAGGTTTCCGGGAGCCATCACATGTCAACGAAGTTAGTTTCTCTAGGCACGTGAACAAACACTAAGGTCTAAGGCCAACGGGTCGTAAGACAACACAGCTCGCTTTCACAAACCCCCTGTATAAACAGACATCATAATGTACTGTATGATTGACTGGCTCATTGGTCTTGTCGTCGCAAGTGTGGATGCTGAGTGTGATGGCTAGGATTCAATCTCAGGTATCATAATCAGCGTATAATGTTACCACTGGTGGAAACACAGGGCTCCTCTGTCAGAGGAGTCACCACGCGGGCCCAGTGCGGGTTGGTAGATTTTATGTGTCTTCGTATTTTTGGTTCTAGGTAATGCCGGTTTCCTCACGATGTGAGAGCAGTGATGATGAAATAATTTACTTAAATTAAAGCGCTGATCTGGGTTCGAAAAAATTGACATATCTAGATTATGATCTCGGTGATCTAGTGCTTGGCTGCAAAAAAAATGAACTTTGATTAAAACTTAATAAAATAATCACGAAAAACCACTTGAAATGCAACGTTGACGTTGTTATAAACCCAGTTAGCCTTTACTATTATCAGATCATTATCAACTAGATACATGAACTATGATTCTGAATTAGGCCCCGAAGCAAAAAACAAACGTAGCTAAAAATAAAACACGATTCTGATTAATTACTGTGACATATAATTGACTGCCTTATTGGTCTAGTGGTTGGTCTTGGGTTCGATTCCCAGGTCGGGCAATGTGTTATTGAGTTTTTCTATCTGGAATAGCAGCCTAGACTCCGGGCTGGATTTAAGCCCGGTTGATTGCAATGGGCTCGCCCCCTATATAACTTCGCCCTTTTTTATATTAATAGCCTAGTCACGTGTATAAACGATCACACGTCCTTTATTTAAATAAATCATTACCCGTATCATTCCATCGGAACAGTTCAAGAAACTAACACAATCAAACCGCCGCCGCCGAACAAAAAAACCGTAATTTTTTCCTTCGAAATCGATCCCACCATAACCTCAAACGGAAAAAAAGAAGCATAACTGACAGATAGACAAAAGAAGTGCCTATTAATGACGTCATCAGCTCTTATTAGGCTTATCACCGACCACAATCAGCGCTGTGATAAAAGGAAGTGTCGAAAAAGTATTGAATTACCATCGAGTGTAGATTGTCGCAGGAAGTATTGACGTGTGTGTCACGCCCTAGCTGCAGGGCTGTCCGTGAGTGATGCAGGTTGATCGATTAGATGGATAAGCAGGAAGCTGAGAAAGTGGTAATGAGATCTCGTTAGGAGACTGTTCTACTGTATCTATCTAAACTGTGAAGTTTGAGAGATTTTTTATCAAACTATTCAATTTGTACTGTTCTGAATAGACAACTGCGTTGCTGGGGCGTTTGTTGCGCCTCTTCTTCTTCGCAGGTAAAGCACTAAGAAGTGCTGAAAGGCGCTTCGGGGGACTGTCTTGTGTATTTTGACGTTGAAAAAGTTCAGATTCTCAGCTTAGTTTGGTAAATGACTTTTATTTTGAGATCTTATCTGGTTTTCCTTGTAGACCATTTGACATCACATTTTTTTTTGCGTGGGAAATCATCATATAACTTCTCCCACTCTTAGTGGAGCAGGAGGGCGTGTCAGACTTTACTGACTAAAACTCACCCGTGTTCCCTCAGTTGCCTGTGTGCCAGAGGCCGCGGTACCTCTTTCGAACAACCCGCACCTCTGGCAGGCTAACAATAGAACATGCTCTTTATTTACCTGCACTAGCACAGTTTAGATTAGAACCTCACCATGCAGGGCTATAAATATTTCATGCTGTCATTTCTAAAACATTATAAAAACTGATGACACATTCACAATATTACCATACCGTATGTAAATGACCGCAATAACTTTCCTTTAATTCAAATTCACGACACAAACACTGAAACCCTAAGTAATCCTAATAAGTCAATTATAAATTCGTTTCCAACTTTCCCCAACCCTAGGTTACATAAAGGCGTGTCCAGGAGAGCGATTTAAAAACGCATTACGTTTGGCCGCACGATGCGTTCGGTATGGTATACTTAATAGAAATGTGACGCGCCCTTGCATTGTCTTGCTTTCTATGCCATTAGTCATAGGTAAGTGGCATGGCTTGCTACTGAACGCTACTTTAAAATGGAATACGTTTTTGTAAGTGATTTGAAGATTATGCAAGATTGTATTTGCTACTGTGTACCTATATACTATGCCATACGTCACTTTGCACTGAGAGCAGTGGTCCCCCAGTGGTGACGGATGCGACTTACGAATTGCATGTTAGAACTCTGACAGGCGATATATTTTGTTTAAATTATTTAATCACCACTGCTCTCCAAATGGTGAAGGAAAACATCGTGAGGAAACCGGCATGGTCTTTGCTACAAAAATTCGACAACCCTCCCGCAGTGGGCCCACTCCGTCTCACATGGAGGAGGCCTATGTCCCAGCAGTGGGAACATTATATGCTACGTCGCTTTATCGCTTTGTAGATACTTATTGATATATCCCTTTTTATGAAAAACAATTCATTTAGGTACTAATTAGTGATGTGGCGTTACAAAAATTGTTGTTTGTGTATTTTTAGTAGGAACCTACAGTGATTGTCACATTAATCATAAAATCATAACGATAAATGATAATATTAGCTATTTTTAGCCATTATTGATAAAAAAAACCTAACATGATTCATATGACTATTAGTAACAATTCTTAAAAATATTATCAATGTTATGCCAGAAATTTCGCTTAGCATTAATACCAATATTGCCATGTTTATAATTTGAAACCTAACGTTCATTTAGTTTTATTCATGTAAGCATGGTGGTTCATAGAATCATTATCTATGTTTATAAACCCCTATCCTGTTGGCATTTTGCAACATTATTAATCCTAACTATAATGTTATAAATACGAAAGTAAGTTGGTTGGTTTGTCATGCTTTTACGCTAAAATGGCTGAACGGATTTGGATAAAATTGAGCACATGGGTAGACTATGACCTTAGGGTTAGGACATAGAATACTTTTCATCCCGTTAGTATGTTTCCGTAGAAAAAAAAAACGACCTCCACGCGTACGAAGCCGCGGGCAAAAGCTAGTTATACATATTCTCAGAATATTTACAATAATAACTAAAGATGGGCAATCACACGGGCAATTTTTTGAGCAATTATTGCTCGGCAACACTAATGGATCAATGTAGATCAATTAAGTGGAACAATCTGGAGCAACAACAATAAATTGCGGATATGTTTCGGGAATAATGCTTCTGATTCCTCCATTTAATGTTGTGTTGTTTTTCATGTTGATTTTTTGTTTGTTTTGGTCATTAACGTAAGATTACATTGGAAACTTTTGTGTATAGTAGTAACATCGCATTGGCGCATAGCTGTTAGGGTGTTATGTACAAAATTTAAATAAATAAATAAATATATTCCATGAGTTGCCGAATATCCATTCGGTTTGGAAATTTTTAGTAAATTTTCTTTCTATCTCGTTTGTACGTATTACTACGTCTCGTTTTTGCGAGAAGAACCGGCCGGTGGCAGGTGCGTATATTACCTAGATTCTGGATCCCCTGCGATAAAAATGGTTATAAAAAAACATAGCTGGCGCCGAAAGTACAGCTGTTTATTTTTTAAATAACCTTCGATACATTTTAACGCAGGGTGGTTCATATTTAAGGGTGCGGTACAAAACCATCACACTGAATAACTTTCTCCGTAGGATCGACATCGATATCTCGAAAAAATTGAGCTGTCCCATTCAAAACTTCAATACCCACTCGACACAAACATACATAGGTATACGAGCAATATGTGTTTGATGGTTGGTAACCACACCCTTAAAGACCACACCTTTCTGATACAAACTGTATATGCAAACTTACTTTTTGCAATAATATTTCTAACTACCAACGATATAAACAAACATTGCAAATGGTTGCCAAAACAATTGCAAACTGTTCACTTATCCTTCACCCAAAAGTCAAGTGACACATCAACGAAAGTATTTATTGACAGATCAAAAACAATACATAAAAGTTCACTTATGTGTTCGTACAATGCAGTACATAAAAGTTTTCCATTTAAACTGCTATTATCTTATATCAAGGAAGCTGAATCGACCCATTCAGTGGCTGCCAAAAGCGGCCGGTGTGCGCGCGCGCAGATTTGCGTGCTACATAAATTAATGGCGGCATTGTTATTGGTGACTAGAATTTTATTGTGACTTTGCTTGTTAAGGAGCTAGTTCTGTTTTATGACTCATTTATTAGGTGACCCAGTAGTATTGGCCCCGACTACCGAGACTAACGGTCGTTAGTTCAAACCCAGGAAGGCACTTTACTGTGTGTATTTGATTTCATCACCAAAACTCTCAAAACGGTAACCAAAATTCAAAGACAATGACATCCACCAAACCACACTGGGCCCGCGTGGTGGATTATGGCCCACTTAATATCACAGAGGAGGACTGTCTCCCAACATATAGGTTATACTTATACATATAGGAACATAATATAATAGGTTTATTATTGGGTTCTGTAGGTTACCCACAGGGGAGCAACAGGTTTTCCTTGCGTTTTGACGATTCCCTTTGAGAGTTCAAGTTCATTTTCCTTCATAATGTTTTTCTTCTAAGGGACCAAATCAGTGATGTCTTCTTATGTGAATTTTTATTGTTTTACCTCCGTTTTCAGCTCTTTCTTCCCAAGTTTAGTCCTACGTGGTTATTAGTTCAGTTTTTGTCGACTTATCTCTCCACTTTGCTATTTTTTTTTACTTGCTTCATTATCTGTTGTATTTTATCACAAAAAGAAAATAAATAAAGAAATTCCGTTTAAATAAACTTATTTTTATACTTTGTATTTTTTTACAGCAAACATGACACAGAGAAAGAACACAAACCCAAAAAATTATAAGTTTAGTAAAATATGCGACACATCCACGCAATCCAGCCATCGCTCAGCATAATGCTATAGCATTCCATATACGAAACAGAGCCCCAGAGCTGGTTTTCAGTAACAACCGAAAAATACAAAATAATTACAACAATATACATATGTACCTATATATCCCGATAAAAACGGATGAACTTATGGAGGGAACATGTCCTTTAACCACTCCTTATAATAAGACATTATGGAGAAAGTCTTTCCCGAAGGAGGAACTTAAAGATCCCTCTTCTTCCTTAGCAGAACATTTCATCATCACAGATTTACTGAAACACCTGACTTTCATTATACAATCAAGTACATATGTTGTACTGCATATGTTTAATGTATGTATGTTATTGCGTCTGTCAGTCTGTCTGTGTTTGGGCTGCTGTTAATTGTGTGCTAATAACATTTGTTTTACGGATCAGTGCGGGGGAGGCGACGGAGGCCAGGTTGGATTAATTATTTATTGCATTTCGTAGGCGAAACAGAAAGTTTTTCGCTTTTGGGTTTGGTCGAATTGGCACTATCTCCCTTGCAGGGGAAGCTGCAAAATGGACGGAAACGGTCCTGTGATAAAAGTTATCTGATTATTTCGCAATGGGTTTACTTCTTAACGGAGGATAAAAAAGCCTATTATATCTCTTATTGTACAGTGTTTACGAATCAATAGTTCCATTTTAAATTGTTTTTATTTGAGAACCCCTGACAACGCCAGCTTTCTCTGTTTTTTGCAATGGCCACGCACGATCTCATCCTCCCAGTGAGTGTGTGGTGTTCCTCGTTTTCGTTTCCCAACCGGTCCCATCCAAGAAGCCATGTTTTCGGCTCATCTATTGTCATGCAGTCTTGCAGATACAACCGGCCCATTTCCATTTAAGTAAGGGCATCGGTTGATTTGGATGTAGATAGAGATACTTAAAAAATATTAAATAGACTTACCCTTCACATGATTTTTCACATCAACTTAGTGAAGTTTTAAAGTTTAGTTAAAAAAAATTATGCCTGTGATGACACCGCGTACCGGTACGACTCTTGAAACTTTAACACAGCCGCAGTCTGAATTTGTTCCCAGGTGACGGCAATAGGCTCGCCCTCTATTGCACTGGCGACATGTGGATGTACTATTGCTACACCTCTGCCTAACCGTTCAGGGAATACAAGTATGATGTTATGTTGCTTGCTCAATCGAACTCTTTGATTCTCTCAAGTAGCTCTATTACTTACGATTTACAAATTACTCTTCAAGTATTTGTTACTTTTACTACCATTTATGTACCTAATGTAACATAAATTGCTAAGTTACACACGAAAGTACTTGAAACTAAGTGACACTTATACTCACAACTAAGGTTTCTGCTTACCCAACGAAGTCTCCAAATAGTAAGTTGACTCAAGTTAACTATGTTTGATGTAACTCACTGTGCTAACAGGAAGTTAAGCATAATCACGCTTTGTATCAAGTTATATGCGTGTTTGTGGTGTGTAAGCAGAGATGTGGGTGATTTTAATAACATGTTACGATAGTATTGAAAAGGGAGCGTTTTTTTGTTTTTTTTTCCTCTCTGTAACTACTTCCTGATCTAAGCCTGAAGTCTGAAATCAAGAACATCTATTGTGAAAATGCTATCTGCTGTAATCGGTATATCAAAATAACGACTACTAATCACTTGTCATTATGTAGCCTAATTCAGGTTTTTTCACATTTTACTTTTAATTTTTCTTGTCCCAAGTTGATGATTAACTTGCTTAGAAGAAAAGGTATTTATATTTTATTCACTATTAAAGCTCCCGTCAACAGGCGCGACGTTACTGTAGTAGTTTTTTTTTTTGGAAAATTACATGGAAATTGTCGCGTCGAGCCTGTCTGAAGAAGCCTTTATGTAACAATTCACTATACTTATAAGATTGATTTACTAGCCAGTGGTTCCAATGCTAAATATAGTCTGTGCTCCCTCACTCTGCAACAAGAGAAATCTCAGGGGGACATTGCAATTACAGCTACATTTGGCCACTGATTTGATGATTGCAGTCCACCGCTGCATGGGCCATCTTCCGGATAGAATCAATTTTCTTATGTAATTTATGATCTCACTGGGGTGGCATGTGTTCTTCGACCATGAACTTACGAAATAAATAGAAGGTAGCTTCACTAGTCCCAGGATTAAATGGTGATGATGAAGAATAATCAAAATATAACAAAATACTTTAATTCAGACCTTGATCCATATATGGTGTTAGCAATTCCAACTACAAGAAAAAAAAGAAAAGAAAAAAAAGTTCAAGTTTAGAAAAAAATATGTTGGCTGTTTGTCTACACATTGTTCAATCTGCGGAAACATAGTAATTTTCTAGACTAAGAAATCTTGGACCGCTGCTTGAAGCTGCACCTTGAAGGCTTGTTTTGAAAACCTGAGCTGTTCCGGACGCCAATTGGGTTAGATGCTTCATGTTCGCAACGACTTAAAAATACTGACCCATACGAAAAGCTATTTACATCTAAAAAATTCTAAATGAAGTACAAAATCGCATATTAATTACCTTATCAACCTTGACACTACGCACAGTGGCGATATCTATGTCAGAAGAAGTCGGAGATCATCAAGTCTATGCAAATGAGATGAACACAAAGTCGCCGCCTACGAGAGAAATCTGTGAGTGACCTACTGGTTCACTAATAAAAGTTCTACGCGATTCGGACCAGCATGTAAAGGGCGGTATTTAAGAATTGAATTTGCTTATACAGGAAAAGTTTTATTCAGTGCGGTAACTGTAACCATGAATTCAGCATTATCATTGTAGACCCCGCAGCGAAGAAATTTTTCGTCGGTTTTACAAAAAAACAAAAAATCTGCTGTTTTATAGAAAAGTGCAATACCTATGCGGTCAAAATGTATGGAACAGTTGTTTTTTTTTTGTATAACCGACGAAAAATTTCTATGCTGAATTCATGGTTAAAGTTTGCGCACTGAATAAAAACTTTTCCTGTATATGGTGTTAGGTCAAGCAGTTTTTGGTGTTGAATGAATAAATGAACGAAATGCACCGACGCCGGCGTGATTTGACCAGAATAAATTAGTCTAATTAACTCCAAGATTTGTTCAAGCCCCTGAGACGTCATGTTTAATGGTGCTATAGAGACCATTTCATATCAAGGAGTAGACCGGGGGGCGCCGTAATGATAGGGAAGACGTGGCCTTAGATGTAAGATTGTCTTTTTTTGGCAGACCTGGCTAACCTGGCTTACACATATGCAGTCAAAAACGCATAACGGCAACCCAAATTACATAACCCACTTGAAACACAGTCGACATTTCGTTTAGGTACATACTTCTGAAAATGAATAATTATTCATGTCTTCTTTATTAGTCAACTCTAATCAGTATCTATTAAAGCTCTCATAATCTTAATTTACAACCTTATCAAGTACCTACTTAACTTGTAGTAGAAAGTGTAGATATAGGTCACTTGCTACGTAAAGCAAAGTATCAATTTTCCCATACCACCATAGGAGTCGACTTATCTTCCTCAATTACCCCATATAAATTCCTCACCTTCGTCGTCCTCATTACGGGTCGGTATGTCCCCATAACGTTATGGGATTCCTCCCGTGTTACGCCATGGGAGATGGATGAACTTGTACCATGGTTTTATTGCCTTATCTAATAAGATGCAAGGGACATTCTTACACAAATGGTTAGGATGTGACACTATGACATGAGCTATTTTAGCTATTACAGATGCATCATGTATTGAATAAATGATAGTTAAATTTTCCACTAAGAAAGATGGTAGAGCTCCTTATAAATCTAAGCGCAGTTTTTATTTACTTTTGTTGCCCGTTAGCAGACTGTGAAGGCTTGAGTTTGATCGCCAGATTCTAGGTCATGACCATGGCTAAATATCCAGTACTAAAAAACTTTCAAAATCTGGTCGCAATGTAGTGGTGTTTTTGACAGATTGAAACTGAAATGAGATATTGCTGATTCTGACGATTATAATTCTGTAAAGCCATAATAGATACGATTGAAAATCATATTTTAGTCCCCATACGACCTGACACTGACCTGCTAATTGCAAAAACGTAAGTAAATTTGAATTTCGCGAGCTCCCCTAGTTCATCCCACTTAATATTGAGGAGTCATCATCCACTGATTATTAGTTAGGTACTACTGTATTACACAATACTTACTATATTTATCACAAAAGATAACGTTATAAACAAACTAATATCTATTTGTTTTCTACAGCACGTTACCTCGGCACGTGCTGCAAAGAGCCTCTTCAATGGTGACAATAAGATGTAGTCATAGTAATTGCATTCTTAACTGTGTGCACTTAAATGCACTTATCCCACTTAAGTGCATTGAATTACGCGCACAGCAGAGGTTACAAATTTAGGGATTTACCCATTGGATTTACCCATTATTTTGCCTCTGGTGCAGTAAGGCAGAATTTTTAGGTCAGCAATCTAGTGTTTGCAGATAGTGTAACCCAATGTATTGGCAAATCAACTGTCGATTACAATATTTGAGAAGAAACATTTGCCAACTTTGTCATTACCATCACCTACGCTCGGTGTCACTCTTGTGCTATATACCGAAGTAGGTACACAAAATCAAAACTGGACCCCATAATGATTCTATAAAGTATGGTATCCTAAAATAAATTAGGTTCAGAAATAAGAAGTCCCCCCAATATTATCCTTATTACTCACTTAAGACTCCCGCAGACAGGTGCAACCCGACGTCTCCTTTGTCCTTTAATCTTTTATAAATGCTGGTAATAGGTCCAAAACCAATGGTCAAAATTAGGAATCTCAAAGTCTCTGCTTTCTCAAAGAAATGAAAGGATACATAATTATTATTTAGCCTAAAGTCAATATCACTTTTCCGACGTTTCCTCAGCAGTTGAAAAATAATTGTTTTGCGAATAAGTACCTACTCCCAAGACCCATTATTTAACTTCAAACACGATAATTCTGAACGTATTTGCACACGATATGCAAAATTTCAAGTGATGCAGCCTTCAAGTCGTCAGACAAAGGTCAGACTGATGTTCCGCGTTCTAACCTCAAAGTGTGTTAAATATATTTGATATATTTGTCAAATAAGTATATACTCGATATTATAGTTTTAATAGTACAGACTTAGCTTCCGATAATTTTGGGACAAATATTATGTAAGATTTAACCCCCTGTGTTCTTGACAAATAAATCTCTGCGCTATAGACGTGAGTACCTACTTCACCACACTAATATCACACGCCTGTTTTTAGAGAATTCAACATGAAAATTATAATCTGCAAAACAGATAGAAAACTACGGGGTTTAAAAAAAAACGAAAATCAATTGTAATAATTATAGACCGGAATGCTCTTACAAATCATATTATTGGTAATCAATACATTAAAGTTGTGAATCGAAACCATTTTCGTCGTCTGTAGCTGAGAATAGAATGAATACCTCGCCGTTTTACTTCAAATGTGATTTATGGGCTGCCACAAATAAAATGGATAAAATATTTAAAAATAACAATTTCGTAACCCACAAATAATATTAGTTAAATAAATCGATTATTGTGTATGCTTCTAACACGATAGTAACTTTTATAAAAAAATCGAGATATTTCTACCCGACACAAAACTATCCGACCCAAGGGTCTACTCTCTAAGCACGAAATCCTACGGATTTTTTTTTTGGCCGAAGTTACGACCGTTTCCTACTTCGTGTCACCAACGGACATAAGATTAGTTAGACACGATTTAACTGTTGTCCTTACTCTCGAAGTATTATTGCCTACCTAAAAATTTAATTTAACACTTGTTTCGACGGATCAACTGCTTTCGAACGGACCCGTATCTTTGTTGACGGACTTAGAAAGTAGACCCCTAGGAACGAACCTAAACATTCACACTCGGTAGATGTGTTTGCATCTACTAGAATAATGAAAGTATTTATCAAATGCATATTTTATAAAGACAGTTAACTGCAATATTATTACGGAAAAGGGAATGAATGACAACAGACAGGGGGGATGGGGGGGATGAATTTCATTATCAGGACAAGCTGATCTTTAGTCGTTAATTATTATTTTTTCCAACATATTGACAAATTAAGTTACTTCTGTGTAACATGCAATATGCAAGAATTTTAAGACCTAGACTATCCTGAAGTTTTTGAATAAAAATGTATTCTTCAAGCAAACCTGCAAGCACCATTTATAACCAAAACAGCAACCTTGGCCATCTGTAACAGCCTGATTAATGAGCACCAAGCCATACGAATAAGATCACTAAAACCATCCCCGTCCCCAAAAGGACATGCCTCAAACATAGTCGCATAACATTAATCATTTAAACAAGTGCGTATGACCGACCAGCCATGGAGGATGTATGGTACAGAAGATTTACTCTAAACCGTAGCTGCTGTTGCGTTAGTTAGTTCATGACCACTTGAGGAAAAGTTGATGAATGAATTAATGAATGATATATTGATTTGCAAGAATATAGATAGCTAACATAAGGTCTTAAGATCTATGGGTTTCAACAGTAATTCATGGATTCATTTGAATACGTCCAAAAAAGTCCTAATGGTGCTGAGCAATTCCTTGGTGACAAAACCCGCGTATGGTTCTTGTCACCAAGGTTATGATCATTGCAGATTGAATTTATAAAACAAGGATTAGATAAAGCTCTGGTTTTTAAATCTTTGATTTATCCATTCATTTTTACCAGTTGTCGCTCAGTACTCGAAACTCGACCATGATTCATTTAAAAAATAGAAATAATAAACTTTAACTGTGCTAAATTTCTTACTCCTCCGTCTGTATAATTTCCGTAAAAAGGGGTATAAAGATTTGGCTTCACGTGTCAATACTGATAGTCATTTCATTATTGCCATTTTTTTTAAAACTATTTTGGTAAATGAAAGGCACCAATTTAAACGTGCTATTAGTGAATTGTAAGAAATGAACCTTCTGAATATGTGTTGTGGTGGCATCACCAACTAAACACATGTTGGCAAGTAGGTCAAAACCTTGCTTCAGGGCCACGGAGACAATCGCTCTTAGTGATATATGGCGCTAAGGATACGAGGATGGCACTTGTTTAAAGATTCAATTTACATGCGCTGGAAATAGAGGAAATAACAAGTAAAACTTATTATGTATAAATAATCATCTGCCTAACCTTTTCCTAACCGAAAGCCGACTCCAACGGCTTTCTGTGTAATTGAAAGCCGACTCCAACGGCTTTCTGTGTAATTGAATGCATCTATGTAAATACCAGTAGATATTATACATGGAGTGACTGCTTATCTGATACTGGCTTAAACAGTAATGTACTGCAGATTGAACATAACTTGCGTCTAAATGGTCCCAAAGTTCAGACTGATCAGTCACACTCCCAATGTTGCTGACTGTCAAATATGTTTAACCTGTCATGAGGGTTCTCGTGCTGACATTCGCGGCTGTCTCTTTGACAGTAACTGTGGAAGAATGAACCATAATATCCTTCTTTTGCTCATTCAGAAATCATTCAGTTTATGGAGAGACAATAATAAAAGATTTATTCTGGAATCGATCAATTATCTAATGACAATTTTAACATTAAGTAAAAACGTTGTTTTCCTAGATACGTAGGAAAGAGGTTTAGATTAATGTATCAGGTTTATTTTCACAGCTGCTGTTAAAAGAAATCACAGATAAGTCACGGCAAGTACCCCGTGGAAGTGTTCCTATTTCGTATACTACGAGCCTTGTTCACACTACACGATTTATCATAAATGTAGGGAAAACTGAAAAAATACACACTGTGGTTGAAAACTATAGCAGTTTTTGGAACTAATGTTAGAACTTTCTTTTTGTTTACCTGAGTAAGGAATACAAAGATTTTTTTTACAAATTTTTCATTAATTAATTTTCTTTTATTTATTTATTATTTTTCTCTTTCACTAATCAATACTAAATTGTTAATTAATTTCTTGTCGTGTTATAACTTTATAAGTGTTACTGTGTTTTTCTATCTGGATTTTTTAATTGGAATCTGAATTTGTGCTCGGTTGATGGCAATAGGCTCGCCCCCTATTACATGGGACTTAAACATAACTGGTGAAATGTCAGTGTATTATACGTTCACCTCTGCCAAACCCTTCGGGACAACAAGGCGTGATGTTATGTTCTGGAATATCGTGTTAAATTTCTTAGAAATTCGGTTTTGTTGTGACAATCTACATAATTATGGACAGCTTAAAACATTATACTTACGTGCCACTGTTGCCTTCCGTTACCCAGAGGATTACAGTCAATAACTTCTATTTTCCTAAAATAATTTACATAAAATGCTAATGTTTAGCACGTCTTTATTGTTGATTTCAAGATAAAGAACGCTAATTTGCATCGTTTAGAGATCATTATCTAGGAATTCACAATATTTTTGGGTGCATTCACTGCCGCATTCATTCTAATATAATTTCATTGATAAAACAATTTTTGAAACCAGTTCAAACTGTTTCTTTGTTATTTTATAGACTAGTTTTTATAGGTACCTACCTAAACATGGGTATATTTCTATGTCGTATGTATACTGGTTTCAATATACATATCAGTATCAACAATAAATTATAGATAAGTTCTGCAGATCATAAAAATACAAAAGATACAAAAATAACTGCATTTCACGCAGTGTAGCATGATTTTAGTTTGATAATCGCATAGTGTAAATAGAACCTAGGTAGTTGAACATAACTTTTTCTAAGATAGTGTAATTGAGAATGAATTATCAGCTATTGATAAAGCTTGTATGCCAGGCAAAGCTACCAGATTTCTCTTGATATATGTTCCCTCAGGCCACAGACACCATTTATGAGACCTCCAGAAGGTTCTTTTTTTAATTATTTTATATGTATCTTCACAAGTTGCTCTAATGCGATAGTTAAGTTCAAAACTATCCCTACTCAATATTATAAATGCGAAGGTAACTCTGTCTGTCTGTCTGTTACGGTTCCTTTAGCGTTGCACACGTTTTGCCTGAAGATCCATAGAGAACTGAGTATTGACTGATATATGTGTGAATTGAAGCACTGCCGCATGACTGTAGCACTGATATGGAGCTGTGCGGACGTGTTGCCGGAACTGTGACTTCACTGATAAGATCGTCATGAAATTTGGTAGAGATATAGCTTGGGATATGGAGAAGGACATAGGCTACATTTTACTCGAAAACCGACATCCACGAGGGCGGGGCCATGGGAAAAGCTAGTGCACAAATAAATGTATATGGATACTTAATTATTAACCGGCCCAATGATAATGTGTATAAATAAAAGAAAGTGTTTAACAACATTAAGGATTAAACTCAAATCAACAGCTTATAATTCCATTGATAGTGGTAAAATATCTTCGATTACAAAGTACAAAGTGCAAGTATCTTTATGGATATTTTTATTGCTGTTTATCAACTTATTGTATAATAAATAATATATTTGATGCCATGTAATACTGTATTTGCTTCGTTTTTATAAAATTGACTATTTAGCAGTAGTCAATGAATTTGTTTCTAATTGATTATATTTATAGTCGGTGTGGCATCCGGTCATTCATCAATGATAAATTGATAAGTAAGGTATTATTTATTTATTGCTGAATAGGACTCTCTGAATTGCTCTTGGCCATTGAGCGTAAATAATAAATGTAACAAATTGTTTTGCATGTCAAATTATGTCTGACTATGTATTAAGAACTCAATTACCTACTTTAAGACCAACACTGTACTGTACTTATTGCAAATAAATTATTATGATTACAATCACGCCTGATGGAAAGCAATGAAAGAGGTCTATGATGGAACGAGCATATCCAGAAGATGCTTGCTCACTCTTGGTTTAAGCCAGACGGGTTAAATGTGGAAGGGAACACAGACGCTGGCAGAAAGTTCCACACTTTGGCTGTGTGCATAATTAATGTCAAGGAGAAACGCTTTGTATACCACTGGTTGGGACATCAACCAAGTCCTAACCTAATTACTACAGTTTGGTAGTCGAAGTAAAGTAGGTACCTAATATAGGTTGGGACAACTAACTGAGATGCTACCATTATGTCTTCAACTCTTGAAAAACCACTTTTAAGTTGAGAATTATCATTCTTCTGCTTTACCCCAATTTATTTGTAGTAAGCACAATATTTATTTTTCTTCCATATATCTCTTGTCAAAGCTTTTAAGTTGAGAATATTATTATTCGTTTTTCTTTTCACGATATTTCAAATATTTTATAATCTGCTATATTATCGCTTGCAGTACTCAATATTCCTTATCAACTACATAATTATACAATCACAATCCCTACTGCAGTGTCGCCGCGCTGCTTTGAAGTCACCGCCATGCGCAGGAGTTGAGATATAAACCACTTATCGGTTATGTTCGTGCGAGTATGTAGACGGTTTCCAGAAACTATGTTGTGTGTTGGCTGTTTGTTGATTTCGAGAAAGATTTGCTTTTTCCTTATTTTTATGCAAATAAAAAAAAAAAATTACGTAATGATAGCCTTATTATATGAGTTACCTACTTCAATTGGTTTCAATTTTGATTTTATCCACACCAAATCTTAGGTACATAGCATATTATAACTGCCGTCGAGAAAATTTGTCATCTTCACCAGTATTTGACACTAAAGTGTTAAAAAACGCGTTGTATTTGGATAGCCTTTACTGTAAGCCCATTCACCACTTTCTTAGGAAGCCAGATGCACATTCACCTACCTTCCCACCAATAAGTTTCCGGTGCGATCACACATACCTCTACCAATGACCACAGAGCGCTACCGCTCTGCTGGTTACATACCGCATGCCAACTTTGAAGACGCCGACGATACTTCACACATCGTTAATTATTTATATATAGGTAGTAACGTCCTATGTGTTTCAAAGATTTTTATAACAGAATATATCCTATCGCTAAAAGCGATATTTACAAGACAACCTTATCATAGTAATCACGGGTCCAAACCGCGACAGCGAAGCATAGGGTTCGACTCCCGGGTCTGCCAGTGCTGTATAGTTTCAAACACCTTTCTGTAAAATAAAGATCCAGAAGCAGTGCATTGTCCGAAAACAATGCTGCAATAGCTCTTTCTTTAAAAGTCCTTTCGAGATATGGCCAAAGAGACCATGACCTCTGAGTTTGTGTGGCCATTTCTCAAGTAGGAAACTAGATGTTTTAAAATTTTGATCAAAATATTTAAGTGTAAAACTGTCTTAAAAGAACTACTTACAGAATTAGACATCATTTCATTTCAATGTGAATGGCTTAAAAGTAAAACACAAACGTACCTACGTTATAAGGTTTGTGCTAACATTTATTAACATCCATAAGCATTCCAAAACGAAGCCAGATTCGCTTACCTACCAATGAATTAAACAATTACGAGATAAGTTATTCAAGAATTAAAAGCGCACTAACGGAGTTCAAGACCGAACGGTTGCTTTTTATAATACGGACAGGATAAGTATAAGGAAAGGATTGGATCGATTACATATCGTCTTAATAAATACATAATATTATACTGTACTCTATTAAATTCCAGATATATATGGAGCAAAAAATGTTGCCAGCTTCCAATGTTATTCAACACTATGATATCTCTCCACCCTATATGGTAATACAGGCTTAAATATAAATATTCCTGTCAATAAGCAAGATTCCTTAGAGGTATTTGGAATATGATTAAGTGATTCGAGATTTTTTAGTACTTCGTACTCAAATCGGGAAACCATTTCGGTGTAGGTACGCTTGTCACAGGCGACTTTCTATGAAACTGATTTTTACGTCAAAAGATGCATTATTATAAAAATATAATCTTGATTTACGATGGTTTAGTGATTTTAAACCTGGTTCCCAAGCAAAAGGTCTGGCTTCTGTTCCTGGCTCAGGCAAAACAATGGGGTTCCTCTTTTGACAATCCTCAGTCTCAGACCGGAGTTTGGGGCGGTTCCCAATACGTCCTCCTTTTCCATTTTATTTATGTAAGTTCCAAATTAATTATTTTATAAAAATAGCTGAGTTCAGTGTTTCCTATCCGACTCCTCTGAGAAGAAAGACCAAAAAAAGCTCAGACCTCTCTTTTAAAGTCCAGTCATATTCTTGGTCAGGTCATGTGAGGACCATATAGATTAGTGTCTGAACTGGTCATCATATTATACATCGATCTACTTGTACAAGAAGCTGTATTCTTGCATATTAATTATAGAAACACTTTAATCTTTAAGTCAATAACTAGTTTACACATTCCATTAACACCATTATGTTGTTAATATGATCTATTATCGCCATTAATCGTGACACATGTATAATAACAACGTTTTCTTGTTACAGGTTTCCTCATGGTATCCTGTGTAAGATAATTATTGTAAGTGCTTTAGAACACATGCGTCTATTACGTATATAAATAATACATTAAAAGAACAGATGGCTTACAGTCCCTACGTATATGGTTTTAAATAAATATCTAGGTCCTTGTTAGTGTATTTTGGCGATGATTTAGTTCCAGAGCGCATCAACTTTATCTTCTGTACCTCTTTCTTGAGTTTTTTCTAGTTACGGTTCCGCGCCCAAAGGGTGCGGGTTGTCCGAAAGAGATACCATGACCCCTGGCACACAGGCAACTGAAGGAACACGAGTGGGTTTTAGTCAGTAAAAGTCTGACACGCCTTCCTGCTCCACCCAGAGCGGGAGAAGATATTTGATGATTTCCCATCCTCAAAAAAAAGGGTGCCCTATTTCTAAGCCTCCACTGTCTGCCCGTCTGTCAGCGGGTATATCTCATAAACCGTAATAGGTAAACAGTTTGCGAGTCCGACTAGCACTTCATTTTTTCTAAAGACTAATTACTAAACTTAAAACCATTCAAAATCTAGTCGCAATTTCACCTCAGGGACAATCAATCTCAGAAAACCGTACAATTGGTAACAGATTGAGTCTGATATTAGAACGCGAACGTTCTTAAAAACACTTTAATTGTCTCTCTGGTCTTGAAGAAGGTCTAGACTGTATAAATGGCAGCCCAAGTAACATAGAGAAAGATGTTGACACGAGAATCAACGCTAGTAACGGTGCAAGTAGTAATTCCAATCACCTGAACTCTAACAACGACAACACGGCACCAGTTAAAATAAAAATATCATCCAGATCGAAGCAAGCCCATTTAAAAGAAACTGATATTAGCAGAATATTCTTATTTGGTGGTCAACAATGCCTTAAAATGTCTAAAGTACTAAAGAAATCGAGAGAAAGAACTCCATACAAACATTACCGAGTTATATCTTTTATCAAACCTTATGCATCGACGGAAGAAATACTAAATTGCGCCAAATTGTTCGATGTTACTCCAGATGATCGAATAATTGTTTGTGCTGGACAACATGACTCAAAAGTACTCAAAATAATGTCAGAACTATGTATATTTCTGAAGATAACTCAATGTCCAATATTTGTTTTAAAAGTTTTTAATAATGTATATCTAAATGAATCTAAAATTAATGAAATGCTAAAGATGATAAGTTATCAATACAATAATTGTAATTTTATTGACTTTGACGAAAGCTTGCAGTTGACCATGTATGATATTTGTAAGCAGATTAATTCTACTCTGGATCAATTAGACTACAACCTTAAATTTCTTAGTTACAAAACTAATTCTATATGTACTGGAAACAACACTGTGAGGCAAAAAAACCCGGACCACTCTCGAAACATACAGGTTAATCAAATAAATCAATGTTCAAATCCTCCTAAACCAAAAATGGTAGATAGTATTACACAAACAGAACAAAATTTGTTGCAAGATAATGATAAAACTAGTACGAATACAGACGAGTTTTTTCGTGACTAACTGCCTAAGAGTACTTCATCAAAATGTAGCAGGTATCTTGAGTAAGCGTTACAATTTAGAAATACAGTTATCTAACCTATATTTACAAAATATCGAGCCAGACGTTATGTGCTTGACGGAAACATTTATTGATAAGGGTAATGAGTGTCTTATTAAAGTGTCTGGTTATGATTTGGCAGTTTCTTATTGTAGGCAAATTAAACAAAAGCGTGGAGGTGTCGCAATTTTTACTAAACGTGGCATGAATCACAAAGAATTGACTTTTCTGAAGGAACATAGTCTTGATAAACACTTTGAATGTTGCGGTTTGGAATTACCATTACACAACATTTTTATAATAGCCTTATATAGAACGCCAAATTCTGATTTTTCTTTATTTATTCTGAAACTCACTGCGGTACTTTTCTATATAAACCATAAATATAAAAAGAAAAAAATTATCATTTTAGGCGATATAAATGTAAACACCTTAAAACTAGACAAAAAAACTAAAGATCTTCAGGATCTTGCTACAAATTATAATTTAATTTTTCATATTACTGATCCAACGCGGCAGAATACCTGCATCGATCACATCACAAGTAATATCCCACTTGCCAAAGGTGAGCTTTTACATTGGGATATATCTGACCACAACACGGCGCAAATGTTAAGTGTCCCTGTCAAACTTAAGCAAATTTATCATCAGTACTTTATTTTTAAAAGAGACTATAGTTCGGAAAATATACTTAAATTCAAGGAATGTTTGTCCAAACTTTCCTTCTCAGAAGTTTATAGCCAACTTAACATTAACTCGGCTTATGAATCCTTTCAGGAATTGTTTCTGTTGTTTTATAAGTTGTGTTTCCCCAAAGTTAGAATTAAAATAACAAACAAATCTAAGAAAACCAACTGGATAACTAAAGGTCTAAGAATTAGCAGCAAACGTAAACGCTCGTTGCGTTTTATATATTATAAAAATAAGTCAGACTCCAACAAGATGGTATATAAAAAATACAGTAAATTACTAAGATGTTGTATCACTAGTTCTATCAAAACATCAAATGACAACATACTAAAGTCTTCAAAAAATAAAAGTAAAGCAGCTTGGACACTCATAAAGCAAGAATCAGAATGTAGGAATAAATTATCACTGATAACGAATTTAAACATAGATAATGCAATGCTAGATGATCCAAATAAAATTGCGGATGCGTTTAATAACTACTGGATAGACTTAACAAATCAGCGGAACGATAATCTGAGGGATACATGCAAAACTAACACGTGCGATAGTCTGTTCCTTCGGCCATACGGTTACAATGACATACAAAAATTTATACATTCCCTAAACAACACTGGAGCGGTCGGGTATGATGAGATTTCGACAAAAATTCTAAAGGCTTGCTCAGTAGAAATAACCTCTGTGTTGACACACTTAATAAATTTGTCATTCTTAGACGGCTGTTTCCCAGAATTGTTAAAGTTTGTGGTTGTTAAGCCTCTTCATAAAAAAGGCGATAGCTCGAAAGCTGATAATTACAGACTTAATAGTCTTATACCAATAATATCTAAAGTTTTTGAAAAAGCTATGCAGCACCGTCTCATAGAATTTATTGGGAAACATCAGATTCTTAAGAAAGAACAATATGGGTTTCAAAAAAGTAAATCGACCACCCTTGCATGCTTCAATCTTGTAAAAAATATTATTGATGAAGTAGACATAGGAAACCGGGTATCTGTTATCTTCTTCGACATGTCGAAAGCTTTTGACTTTGTGTCTCATAAATTGTTACTTTCGAAATTGGAACGATATGGTATTCGAGGTCCGGCCCTTAGTTGGCTTGAAACCTACCTACTGGGTAGAACGCAATGTGTTGAGATTCCGAGTATGACTGAGAATAAAGAACTGAAGGGAATTAGGTCTCTTTCAAAATTTAATAAGTCGGGTGTACCACAAGGGAGCGTTTTGGGTCCCCCTTTGTTCTTATTATATATTAACGATCTTCCTGAACACACACCCAATCCATGCACTTTATTTGCGGATGACATTTCAATTATTATGACATCACCAATTAATACTGACATAAATAATTACAGAATAGACATTAACAATACAATTGAATCAACGATTTCTTGGTTAAGATCAAATAATTTGCATGTAAATATAAATAAAACAAAAATTGTACAATTTAGGACTTATGGTCGTAACCGGAAAAAGCTAAACATTAATTATAATGGACAACTTCTATTAGAGGCAGACGAAAGTACTTTTCTGGGAGTTGCATTGGACGGCTATTTCTCCTGGAAACCACACGTTGAAAAGGTATGTAACAATCTAAACAAATTCGTGTATGTTCTCTACACAATGCGAAAGACCTCGTCGCAGAGTACGATATTGACTGCATATCACGGCTGCGTTGCATCGACGCTACAATACGGCCTCATACTATGGGGTAACTCAACAGACGTAGATAAAGCCTTTAAGGTACAAAAAAAATGCGTTCGAGCCATTTGTGGCATCCCACCATGGGAATCGTGTAAACCATTGTTTTTAAAATTAAAACTCCTTAC
This sequence comes from Antitype chi, assembly GCA_947359405.1. Taxonomy (NCBI): domain Eukaryota; kingdom Metazoa; phylum Arthropoda; class Insecta; order Lepidoptera; family Noctuidae; genus Antitype; species Antitype chi. Next base: position 1,150,869 of record OX375827.1, on the reverse strand, counting down.
ATTGCCCAGTATGTATATTTTAGAATGTGCTAAATTTGTCCGTCAGCACTTTGACCTGTTTAAAAAGGCTCAAGACCGCTGCCCTCGAAAAGTAAGAGATCCAGATAGAATAGTTCTGCCTAGGGCACCAAAGACTTCTCTGTATAAAAAGAACTGTTATCATATGTGTGGACTTATCTATAACAAAATACCGAAGAATTTCAAAGAGTTACCTACCTAATAATTTATTTTTAATTAAGTTAAAATTATGGCTGCTGCAAAACCGTTTTTATTCTGTGAATGAATTTATGACTAATGCTAAATAATCAATCTTAAATTAATGTGACGATAATTAATAATTAATATTGAATGTATTGTAAAAATGAATGATAGAAAGCATGCCATTGAGCGTAATATACATATAATAAATGTAACATAATGTTTTGCATGTCAAATTGTCTGACTATGTATTAGGAACTCAATTACCTACTTTAAGACCTACACTGTACCAATATTTATTGCAAATAAATGATTATGATTATGATTATGATTAAGACTGATTTGTCAACCCAAAACAGTGTGCTACAAACCTGATGGCTGGAAATCAATTGCCTGTTTTAATGAAATTATTTCTCTCAAGTAGTAAAAACCTCTCATGGTCTAAACATCTTACAAAAGTGACTTGCGACAATTTAACGTCTGCCAAAAATTTGGGCCATAAACGAGCACATGCCTTAAGTGCCACATTTTAACGTCAAATTACCAAAACAAAACTTTTACGATGATATTAGCACAACATATGGCGTTATAAAAACCGGTAATTAATCTCCGAGACGACATTATGCGCCTTTTGTTCCTATCTAGATCGGGCCTAGGAAGCGTGCGCGCAAGTTCCAAATAAGGCACATAAGTACTGTTTGTATAAACCTTGGTGTACCGCGCAAAAACGTCGCTTTACCTTATGTGGGCAATGTGTAATAGATTTTTATTTTGTTGTTTATAAGGTTGGTTGTTTATGGTTCCTGCCTTCCTGGTGAACCAGAGTTGCTATAGGTATACATACGTATCCAATAGGTGTGTTCATTAAGAATAGATAAAACGGAAGTTGGTAATCAACGCGCGAACTGTTACCATGAATTTAAGACATGACTCTAGACCCCCCAGAAGTTGTTCAATGCAGGGGGCTACAAAGAACAATTTCTTCGGTTATTAAAAAAACAGCTGTTTCATATGAAAATGCAATACCTACCCTACACCATAGGTTTCCAAACTTTTATGGACCATCACCGGTTTATCGACCTTAGGAAGACAAAAAAATCCGACGAAAAAGCCCCCTCTTGGTCGTGGCTTTAATTATTTGTTAATGTCAGGTTTCAATTTAGTTAACACCAGTCCCAAATCACTACGCTCAGTGATCAGCAGTCTAATCCTTTTCTTAGACAGTAAATTAGTTACAGCACTAAACCCACGCTCGGCCAAATATGATGAAGGAAATGCATTTAAAAATTTCCGTACTATTTCCCGCAATCCAGGGTGGAGAGCTGATAGTGATTTTTAGACCCAGAACTCTTGGTATCCATTTCTGAATTTTACTTTTAATTATTCTTCATTAGTTGTGAGTTCTACGAGTTCTTCTTCTAAATATATTACTTTTCTAATTAGGTAGGTACGCCGCGACCGCCCCCTTGACTGTCATGATGCCCCCCATTTGCCTTTGAACCCGCTACCGCCCCCACGAAAAGCTCCAGCGCCCACAAGGGGGCAGTACCGCGCCTGTTAGGAACCTATGACCTACACGGTAAAAATGTATGGAACAGAATGAATATGATCATGTGCTGAAATCATGGTTACAGTTTGCGCGCCGATGCTCTCATACCGTGTATGCCTATTCTACTAAGAAAATCTGACGTTAGGACTTTATATTATGGTACATATTTGAATTTGATCAAAACCACTTTAGAAATGCCATAAAATACTATAAGCAATCAGCCTATAATGTTCCCACTGATGGGACAAAGGCCACCTCCCTGTGAGAAGCAGAGGGCCTTTATCTACCACGCGGGCACAATGCGGGTTGGTAGATGCCACATGTCTTCGATTTTTTGGTTCTAGGACATGCCGGTTTCCTCACGATGTTTTCCTTCACCGTTTCAACAGCCGTGGTAATGAAATAATTAACATAAAGTGAAGCACCTGTCAGGGTTCGAACCCACGGCCTACACCTCGTAAGTGGCGGCCGGTACCTCTGGACCACAACTGCTCTATAAAACACACTTATGTTAAATTTTCCTTTGGAAGGAAAAATACTTGAAATACTTCCACACTGTGCATTGTATCAAGAACAACGAGTACATGAGTCAGTAACATTGTAACGACGTAAATATTGTGCATATGGCGACAAGTTTCACGACAAGTGTCTCATTAGTTTATTCAAAAGTAAATAGTTATGTATTTTTATAAGTTCAACCGCAAATATTCCAGATACTGACATTATGTTTTGACATTTATTAAAGTAGGTAGGTACTACAAAACAACTCAATCTTGTATTTTTTCTTGGCTAATTATTGTTATTAAATTTATTTACTTTATAAACCAAGGCTCTTGTTATGATCTCAATAAAGCTGACCGGTGCACTAGAGTGGTGGCTCAGTGGAAACTTGGGAACACCTGCGACTTACGAGTTCTAGGTCGTAGGTTCGAACCCTGACCCTGTTAATAATTTTATCACCATTGCTCCCAAAACGGTTAAGGAAAACATCGTGAGAAAACCAACATGCCCTAGACCAAAAATTCAAAAACATGCAACATCTACCAAACTGCACTGGGCTCGCGTGGTGGAATACGGCTCGCTCCCTCTCACAGAAAGGAGGCCTGTGTCCCAGGAGTGGGAACATTATAGTCTGTTTAATTGGTGCACCACGTTGCGTTCCAGAAATTTGTTTGATTCAGAAAAAAATGACAAAGATAAAGTAATTTCATTTTTGAAGTGAAAACTTCTTCAGGCGCGTTGGGCATTTTTTGAAATGGATAAAAACAATTGGACTCGCGACACTGTTCAAAAAATTCACACGTAATTGTTCAAGTTTTCACTTCTGTCAGCACTCCCGGAGTGCCACTGTTTCTTTTGTCACATAATATTATGGTATTCCATTAGTTGACTTGGAAGAAGAAATACACTGATGAATACGTATAAGATTGTTGCTTGCATAATCAATAATAATCATGCATAATCAGCCTTTAATGTTCTGACAGCCTGTAATTACTGGTGTTTATAAAGCTAAAATAGAGATTGGATTCGAATGAACCCAAAAGACAAGAGAAGACCAATAAAACACATACTGTTGCACCAACTAGGATTCTTCCAAATTGTAACCCAGATGCCCCTCTTCGGTCGAGTAGTCACAAGCACAGCAAGCACTGTTGCTGAGGATGAGGTCCGTGGTTCAATTTCCAGGTCGGGAAAACTGATATTGGGCTTTTCTATCAAGTATTTCTCAGCCTGAAGTCTGGAATTGTACCCGGCTGATGGCAAAAGTTCCTCCTCTTATTACCTACATGGGACTTAAACATAATCGCCGTGATATGTGTGTAGGTACTAAAAGGACACCTCTGCTTATCCCTTCAAGAAAAACAACCGCTATATTATGTTATATCCCTAGTTAGAACAAAGCACTTTATAAAATCATAAACCAGAAGTACCCTAAACGTATTTACAATAAAAGCCCACTAATCGCCGCCATGACACTCGACAACCGATACAATCGTCTGGACGTCCGGTGGCTCGGCGCGGCTCATCGATGGATGGCTGTTAATGGACGATGCTGGCCATAGATGGACAGAAAGGCTTATTGTTTGAAGTGACAGGTGATTCAGGGATGGCATGGAGAGTGTAGGGGAAAAGCTTCATAAAAAAATTAATCTAGGGTCGTTTTCATAGGGAGAGATGTGGACAGAGAGAGTAAAAGTTAAATTTTAATAAAACCTCTAAAAAGTTAAAAATAATATGTATTGGCCTTTTAAGTTTAATAAGAAGTTGTAGGTAATATTTTGATTAAAGCGCTGTCACGTTGGGGGACGGCTAATGAAAACGTTATGCGTTCTACAATAGCATATTAAGTTAATTATTATTACTGTTTGGCGTTTTCATTGAAAGGACTGAATATGTAGTAAGCATTTTACAGTTTCTTGAAAAGGTACTAAATTGGTATTAAGTAAATTTAAAAATAATTTAATAATGTTAACCTCCATCAGATGTTTTCAAAACCAAAATCAAAAGACAATTATTAAAATAAAACTAAGAATCAGCACTTTCTGAACGTGAAAAATACATTAGATAGTGTTTACCTCTTCCTGGTGCTTTAGAAGAAGAACGAAGTTGCGCACAAATTCCCCAGTCTTTTGTTAAGAGTTTGACAAAATAATCTATTAACTACGCCATAATATGTCACGCTAACATTAATAGGCACTTCCAATTGCGTAATTTATTGAATCAAAAAGTTGTCCTAACTGCTCTATTATCTCCACAAATAAATCACCTCAAACTCTCACCCCTACCTTATGACAGGAAGTGTCTACTTGTGCAGTGAGACAACGCTCGCAAACCGGACACATCAACGACCTATACTACTGCGTTAATATGCACTGTGACAGCTTTATTGCTTCAAATCATTTGAGGATGCCGACTGAATTGAGCTGGTTTATTGTTTCAACTTTTATAGATTTATCGAGGATTCGCGTTATTTAGATTGTCTCGTTGGTCTTGTCGCAAGCGCTATCGCTGAGCTTGAGGTCCAGTTTTCGATTTCCAGGTCAGGCCAAGCGTTATTGGCTTTTTTCATCTGAAATTTCTCAGTATCAGCCCGGAGTCTGGATTTGAGCTCTGTTGATGGCAATAGTCTCGCCCCCTGTTACATTGGACTTAAAAATAACTGGCTAAATGTGGTGGGGAATACAGGCGTGATGTTATGTAGTTTTTTAGAAATAACAATCTAGGTAAATAATTTCCCCCTGTTTTCAATGCGGTACGGGACGTCTTGGTTACCTACTGATAAACAGTAACAGAGTAGGTACTATATTACCCACATACAACTTACTATTACGTACCTTATGTTGTCGCTGGACCATGTCTTGTAAAAGATCAGTACCTATTTCCAAAATCCAATTAGGGATTATCTTTCAATCTACCTACTTGGATACTTACGACTAAATGCAAATAGATAAGACGAAACTAGTTGGAGCACCAAAGGCTTGTTGCCTTTGTGGAAGGAGTCCTGTATGGCAAAGACTGGTTTCAGGTTTTTTTTACAAACTGTTGTTAAAATAGGAATAAAAGATGAAAATAATGAAAAGCTTTTAAGCTATAATGAAAATCCAAGCATATCCAATCCCTTTATGAACTTTTAACGATAGATGGAACATGATAAGACTAGATGAAGAGGGACGAGTAATAAAGAAGTATTGGAGAAAAATATATGTTTTGCCTGCGCTGGCACCAAATGATAATAATGATCAGTATATATTCATGAAGAACAAAATGATATTAATAAAGATTCTTCAATACACTTATTAATTATAATGCTACACGCTACACACAATAAAATTACGGTCAAGTTTAATATGATTGAAGTGGACAGCATCGTGAAGCCCCAGGCTTACCTGTCAACGAGTTAATCCACTGAATAACATACACGATACAACCTACTGGTCAGATCCAAGGTCCATGTCTTCTTAAACATGATACGTCACTTATGAATGGAGCGGTTCTAGACCCATGTTGGTGGACGTGTCCTTGAATTAAGCTGTCAGAAGTGCGGTGGACATGTCATAAAAATTATGATGCGTAACTTATTGGCTTTATCTTAATAAATAATAGATTTATCGATAAAAATACAAACGTCAGTTTTTATGGTAATTTGTCATTAACTGACAGGGTGAACTTTTCAAAATGGATGGGCTTTTGAACATGACTCAGTATGCTAGCCATGCCAACCGTTAGATATTGAAAGATTTGGTGATATCCAATCTGCTAAGCCTAAGAGTGTTTCATCAAGCGAATTCTAATTAAATAAAAATGTTTTGGTATAGGTTTTGGTATATTTATGAATAGGTCCTAATCATCGATCAGGTTAAGCTACGCTAGCCGCAGTTGGTCTGTGAATGGGTGACCATCTTTACGTACCCAGACCCTTCCGTTCCTCGGAAATCACGTTAAGCCGTTGGTCCGGGCTGTCATTCGTATGGATCTTTGACAGTCGTTACGGCTCGTCAGCAGCCTGAAAGTCTGACAACCGGTCTTACCAAGGGGTTTCGTGTTACCCAGTAACTGGGTTGTGGCGGTCAGATAATCAGTCACTCCGTGTAAAATACAGGTATTTTACTGCATCCGGTTAGACTGCAAGCCGACCCTAACATAGTTGAAAAAGGCCAGGCAAATGATCATGGTATTATCAATAGAATGCCGAAATAAGCTAGAATAAATCAGAAAATTTTATGTAAAACAATCAAGTTACGGTAAAAACTAAACAGCTCATACTTTATCTTTGACAAACACTGAACGTTTTGCCTGTGTTAGCTTAACCTCTTTTGGCACCAAAAATCTAAATCCCACAAACATTGACCACTTCTAGCTTCTCAAACACTATAATTATAATAAGACGACTATAATAAATATTGAACCATTGCTCTGATCCATCGGTTACTGAGCGTCGCGTCGTGCGCCCGCGCCGCGGGCAGAGCTGTCAATATTATAATCCGTTGCATAACACACCGGTCCATTTCAAGGTCCAGTCTACTGGCAGTGCGTGAAGCAATTGTGCTGGTACTTGTATTTGAAGTATTTGTTTTATAGGTTAGGTTTTAAATTATTTTTAAGGCACGCAGAAATAGGTCATCCTTTTTTTCTATGTTTGATGAGATTTTCTTTCTCATGTGTATGTTAACTTTGAGTATGTGAATGTTTGGGTGTATTCCCGTTCGATCTAATGCCGTCGTCAAGCTCACTTTTGCATTTATAATGGACTAACTGTTGCCAGTGACTTTATCTGCAATCCAGGATGAAAAGTAGACTATGTACTTACCCAGGTCATGATCTATCTGTGTGTCAAATTTCGCCCAAATCCGTTCAGCGGTTTTAGCATGAAAGCGTAACAAACAAACTTATTTACGCATTTATAATATTAGTTAGCATAAATTAGTGTTTTTCATCATTGTACAACGATACTCGTTTTTTTAGGAGGGAATAAAAAAGTTAACTGGGCCATACATTTTAACCGCGTAAATATTGCACTTTTACTACACCCTACGAAAAATTTCCACTCAGGGGGTAATAATCATGTAGGTACTGAAACCATAGTAACAGGATGTGCGTCGGTGTCCCTGCCACACTGCATTATATAAGTATGCTGTCAACATATCTAGGGAACTTGCTACTTTTCTGCCTCTATTCTTCTTCTCTCCTTTCTTGCTACCCACCCCTGAAAATGTCAACTTTTAACCAAACTATTATCTCCTATCGTTTAAAATCTTTATCTCTTTAAGAAACACCTTTAAAACAATAAACGAATTATCTCATTTAAGATCATGGTCCGGAGGCTGTCAATATAATATGCGTTGCATAACACAGCGCACCGGTTTGAAGGTCACTGTCGGATGCGCGCGCGCAGCTTGTAACGATAATGGGCGTTTTTGTTTAGATTGTGATGCTATTAATTGTTTACTGTCGAGATTTTTGTTTGGTTAAGTGTTTCATTTGAGTGTGATAGAGCGAGATAGAATATTATAAAACAAATGTAATTTCTGCAAAGCATTGGAATATATAGAAACATCATGTTTTGACAGCAAGCATAAATCAGCTTAAAGTGACTTGAACGATTAAAGCAATAATAATAATTATGTATTATCAATCATCATCATCATCATCATTTCAGCCGAAAGACGTCCACTGCTGGACATAGGCCTCCCCCAAGTACCGCCACTTCGTATGTATTATGTTTCCCCTTTCTTAAACATAGTTTTACCATCATATAAAAGGTTTTACTAATTACAATTTACATTTAAAATACTTAGATATTTATTATTAATCAGATAACGATAACGGTTTCTGAGGTCACGCCAAAGGCATTATGTTATAACTTCTTCTTCTAATTTCACAATTCATATTATATTTTTGAAAATATCATCTAAATTGTAAACGTAATGCCAAATCAAACAGAACGCTCAAGTTATACACCTAAGTTAGGACAAAGTCAAAAACAGAAAAAAGGTAATAGTCATTGTTAGAAAAACCCGAAGATAAGCCACTTCCCTGCCATTAGCAGCAATACCTATAGACAAGTATTACTTAGAATCTACAATGACTAAGTTAAAAAGCTTTTTTATCTAAGTAAGGTTCCTAATCTGATGTTACATGACTGATTGGTTTTAAACATTAACTTAAGCATGGCTATACTAAGTAGCCACAAAGAAATATAATTGAGTAACGTCTTCATGTATTCAAATTAAGGTATACTGACAAGATACATTATGGACGCATTTAGAATTTTCAACTTTCATTCTAAAAGCCTCGTCTGCAATTTAAGGTAGTAGTAAATATCAATCAATCAATCAACTCAACCTATCGCAGTCCACTGCTGGACATAGGCCTCCCCCAGGCTGCGCCACAACACCGCCTCCGCATTTCCCATCCAGTCTGACGCAGCCACTTTCTTACGGTCGTCGTCCCATCTACATGATTTGTAAATATGCAACACTTCAAACATCTTTCCATCAGGTACACGTATTTTTAACCGACTTCAAAAAGGAGGAGGTTATCAATACGTCGGAACCTTTTTTTTTTTAATTTTATTTTTATGTATGTTCCCCGATTACTCGAAGATGGCTGGACCGATTTAGATTTTGTTTTTTTTGTTTGAAAGGGTATACTTCCCAGGTGGTCCCATGATCATCAAGTCAGGATCTGATGATGGGATCCTGGAGAAATAGAGAGAACTCTTCAAATTTTATAGGCACACGAAGCGATTTAGCAATTTTTTGGAAGAGTACTTTCTCGTAGTAGTCTCTTTTCAATTTGGTGAAGATCTGATGAAGAACTTTGGAGATAGGCAACGGAACTCCTCAATAAATGATAGCAAATGGACTGGGATTGCTGAAATCTCATGTCTGTCTATTGCTTACACCAGTTCATAACATAACATCACGCCGGTACGCTGTGAAGGGGTAAGCACATGTGAACCACTGAAAAGTGAAAAAAAAAACTTTTTCCAAAAAAAACAACCGACTTCCAAAAAACACTACAAAGTGAAAAATAACTTTAATTTCGGAAGGCGGTGACAAAAAATTCAAATACAGCTCCAAAGACACCGACTTCCGAAATTAAAGTTATTTTTCACTTTGTAGTGTTTTTTTGGAAGTCGGTTGTTTTTTTTGGAAAAAGATTTTTTCCAACCAATACACATGTACACTTACGTTAACTCCTCCAAAAACAGCTTGTGATCAACCGGAACCTAATAAATATATATAATAAACTTGATAGCCGTATACGTATTAAACACATCCTCAATCCGAAAAACAACCAGGATCCACATATTAAAGCACTCCAGTCTATTTATAGCTTCATTCAGAGACCTCAGATGAACCCATCTGGCCTACTCTTTTTATAAGCTCTGAATCTCTGAATCACTCCTCAGATTAAGCCGCATCCTTTCAACTCATTCACAAAGTCTTAACTGACAGTAACCCAATATTTTAAACCTTCAATGGAAACAGATCTCTGAGATCAATCGTCTACGCTTCACTACGTTTTTAAATGAAAACAAACTACTTGACGATATAAAAACTAATGTTTTCATCATCTACAGATACACTTATATTTTTTATAGAAATTCTGTGGATTTGTTTGTCTCTCTAGAGAAAAGTGATGAACCTTTTTGAATGGAAATAAGTAAAGCATTTCAATTTCAAGAAATAATGTCAAAGAAGCTTTGTCACAAAACTGTTTAAATGCGAGTTATAAAAATGTTACTTCATCTCTCAGTAACAAGCTTTGCATTGAGAAGCTAGTGTCAGGTAGTAGTTTAAAATTTTACATGCTCAATATTTTTTGTGCAAGTGATAGTAAGGAGAATAATGACTTGATAAATGGTTGTAGATCATCCAAGTATGTAAATCATATAAAAGTACGCAAGCCAAGCCAGGATGCGTAAGTAAAGCTCAATTAATCCAAAACAAAGCCACACCGTCTGCCTGTACCCGGATCATTGACCGAACCATTAGTTACCCGATATCTTCACAAGTGGAATATTATGTGGGTAGTCCGACATTGATACTACCGTCAAAAACAACAGTTAAGAGTAACTGAGACAGTTTGCGATGCTGATATTGTTGCTAACTGGCTTTTCCTGTGACTAACGATGTGCTGTAGATTATAATATAGGAATGATTGTAAACGGGGTAAATGTGGGATTCATTTGAAAGGGCTCTAGTAATGTTTCTTGCCAGATTCTCCTTCAAATGTTATTCTTGGTCTATTTTCTTTAATCTTCTATATGTGGGAAGGTCGGACTGCTTTGCTGTGTCGTACTTAAGCTTGACACTTCCGTACATTTCTGTCACTCCATTCATTGTTCTTTCACAGCAAAATGTATCTTAATCCAAACTTAGTTTGACATTTTTGACAGTTCAATCGCTCCATTTCTGGCCCAACCACGAACTTTCTTTCTTGTGATCTATTCTGCTACAAACTCTTTAACAAATCAATAACCATAAACAAAAAATTGGCAAATCGTTACATAACTCAAAATCCATTGTTCCCGAGGATTCAATTCCGCCATATTGGATTTAAGCTCGCGCTCGCGCATGCGCCGTGGGTGAAAGTGACCTGCGGCTTTGACCTTTGGTAATGCAGTGTAAAGGGCTACTTGTGCAATACTGATCTATATTCAAGGTTTATACTCTTTCTTGATGGGAAATGACTTTTTTTTTGACGTTTTTGGGTCCGATTAAAGGTTTTGTTGTGGTTGATAAAATATGTACCTACTTTACTGGAGAAAGGTTAATTGAGATAATTGTGTACTTATTTTCCGTTTCAAGATTATTATTGGCGTGGCTGTCGTCGTCACTTAAACAGGACTAACAATTCAATTTTAAATTTGAGTTCGAGTCTTTTGATACGATATGTAAAATGTGGAGCCTACTTATTTTTTCTGACACAAAATTTAACAGCTAGGGTATACTTTTATCTATTTTTATTCTAAGATAGGTACTTTGATACACTGGTTGGTCGACTCTTCACGTGACCAGAGAGCTGGGCTATTTTTGGCCAAAGAATGCCAGCCTTTTCGGCACTTTTTCTGCTGACAACGATGCTTACGAATTTTTTGATGCCCTATGATTATTTTCTTTTGATAAACTTGCCTACATTATTACTTTGTTAGAAGATTTTAATTGGCGTACAAGGTTATACATACTCAGCTTACAAGCTTACAACTATGCATTTGGCGCTACTCTTTCATGAATTCCCGTACCAAACTGTACCAGCATCAAACGAAATAAGATTATAGCCTCAAAGCTCTCATCTACTCTGTTATTGGTCAAACATAATAAATAATACAATTATACCGCTGCGCTGTAAACATTGCAGTAGAACCAACCTGTATTTTTTATCGTACATTATGTAGGTAAATGTTTTTGTGGTACTTTTTTTGAGAAGCTAATTTGGATAACATTTTACGCCTCTAATTGGTTTGTTTTATTTCTTTTTATGTTGATTACTATTTGATTTTGATGAGAGCACACGTTACTATTGATTATAAAAAGGAAATGATAAATGTCTCACTTAAATTGAACTTAAATAGTAGAAAACACAATATTTTATGTGTTGACACTATCGGGGTGAAAGTAATTTTATAGTAGTCTTTTTTTATAATAAAACCTATATCTTTTCATTTAACAATACTCAAATACTTTACATTTAAACTTTCGTTTGAAATTGATAAAAAACAGTAACCTAGGAACTGTTAATTTTAAAGTACATAATAATATGTATGACTCATTTTGATTGGTGAAAAATAATGAAGACTTGGGAAGAAATATTGAAAAGAAATCTTCAAAGATTCCACTCCAAAACTAAGGACCCACATAAATCTTACACTCATCAGCCTATCCACAGGCCTGCATACACATGTCAATGCTACTCGCCATAAGGGCACACCAGAACCCGTCGCCGACCAAATCAGGCAAGGCCGGTCGGATCGGAGGTCGGACAGAAATATTCCAAGAGTTTTAGGCTTGTAAATATATCCGTAAATAACTGAAATGATGCCTGATGCTGCTTGATGATTCAGCGGAGCTATTTTTAGATCTTAAGTGGCAAGTTGTTTTCTTAAACGCAAAAAGATGGAAGTATGGCCTGGAATCGGATGTAACAATTTTGTTGGAATCTTTTTTAGTCATTCTCATTTAAGATAAACAGGCCATCATGATTTGCATCTAACAACATCCATTGAATCAAATGGTCATCAGCCTAACTGGTGCAAGATGGTCCTCAGACTAATATACAGACCTGCTTAATTGCAAGTTGGTACTTAAAAATACATTAGGTCTGAACTCCCAAAAAATACTAAAAAGGACATACTAAGATAACATCAGATTAACATCAAAATCCCAAAAAGGCTAACGTTAAGACAGGACCATCGTTAGGAAGAAACATTATCTTATTTGGATTCGCCTCAAGGATTTCTTGAAACTTTGAATACTTCGTAATCTTCCATGGAATTTTTCTATCTCAGAATCAAAGAAATATACAGCATGCAGTATGTTATAAAATCAGCATATTACTTAAGTTACCGAGGTTTTATATTAGTATTAGTCATTACTGAGAACCTCTAGAGGTCGACAAATCTTACCGTTGGATGTTTATTAAGTATTCGTGACAAGTTTAATCACTTCTAGTTTATTAACAGGTTGTCAGAAGTGCCTGATTTGTATTGTATACTTAAATTAGCTTTTAAAACTATTTAGCTGTCAAATTTACACACAGCGTTACAGGGTATGGTATTTATTACCCATTAACTGGGTTGTGGAGGTCTGATAGGCAGTCGCTCCAGGTAACAGTTATAGTAGCAGTACCCAGCTGCATCCGGTTAGACTGGAAGCCAACCCTAATATTTTTGGGAAACTCGAGAATATGATGATGAGTATTATAGCCATTTTATGCAACTGTCAAAGAATTACAGTTTTTTTTTATAGGTACGGACAATAATTTTAAGTTGGTAGTCAATTTGTTAAATAAACAATTCAGTTCTCTGGCTTTATTTTAAGATATTATTTAAAATGAGAAAGCCTATGATGAGTTCTACGCTTTGATAGGTTTAGATTTTAACCAGAAAAAGTCAGCTAGACAAAATTAATTACGCATTATCCAATCGTATTCAAATCATCCGAAAAACAATCAATTATACTAATCCTTTTTTTCGCCCAAATAGCCACAAAAACTTCATTGAAGTTAAAGCTAAGCAAATGTTTCAATGGTTGGTTCCCGTGTAGGTGGTCGTCAAGGTCGATACGGTTGATGGTTAATTTATAACCATGATGGCGGTTGTTAATGCTATTAGAATAAGTGAAGATTGTAATGAGCTGGTGGGTGTACGCATGCGCGAAAGATCTTTTGATCTTACGACGTTATTTGTGCTTTGCATGCCGAGTGCTGTTATGTGCTGTTGTCTAATCGGGGTTTGAGAATATACTAATGTGCAATAACAGGCCTCAGAGTGTCATTGTTCCATGTCAACTGACTGCAAGGTAAACATCGCTTCTTTATACATCATCATCATCATCCATCAGGCGCGGTCGCAGCCACAGTCTTTGGGGGGTCACAGACAAAGACTACCTATATATTAATAAGAAATTTTTTTATATTTTCGATAAATTACTATTTTAAGCTTTATGTTTACGGCTTTGGTCATGACCCCTAGGATCCCTCCCCCCCTTGGACCGCGCCTGTCATCCACAGACTTCACACACTCCTGGGCTTCGGCCTCTCTTTTCTTGTGCCAATCCCCACGCTCTTGTGCCAGCCTTATCCAGACCCGTTATATTTATCCGATAGATAGATTATTGATTGCAAACTCTTTATACATAGGCATCGAGTTTTTCCTGCAATTGCACAATATCAGACTATATTAAGTTTCGATTTCCTCAGGCTTCTCAATCCTCTAATCTTATGACTATCTTTTGAGAGTATTTCGCAAAAGGTGACTAGGATTGAAGAGGAGTAGACCATACTTTATCAGGATTGGCATTAGTGAGCTCTCTTCTGTTAATAATACAAAACAAAAAAAAATAGTATCACCAAGCCGTCTACCAAGAGACTATGAAGCAATGGTATTTTTGGGAGGCTGATGGTCAGCAGTGGACAGCTTCTTAAAGGCTGATTTACTGGTTATATGATGATGATTAAACTGGAGCGAACAGTCAACTTGTTTTCTACAAATCCTAGAGGAATCTCTGGCCATCGTCTGTTACTACAAACTATCTAATTAAAATACTACAAACACCACATCACGCAATTCGCAAAAATCAAACTCAAAAGCAAGTTCAAACATGCCAACTTTTTGTCTCCACAAATCGATTATTCATCAAATCGATTACTATCGATACCAGACGGTCAGAGGCTCGCGTTATCAATCATCGTTACAACAATGAGCCGTCGGCAAGGTTAGTGTGGGCGAGACGAGGGTTAGATCGAGTTAGAGGATTTAATTGTTGAAAGAATCGAGTGTGGAAGTGAGGATTAATAAATGTGTAGTAGGTATTTTGGGATTAAAGTCTTCAAGAATCGAATGGAATTATATTTGAAGGTATGTAGTAAAATCTTTATTGATTAAACATAAATCAAGCATCACTGTCGGTATTCAATGTTGTGATTCAAAATGACGTCGTTATAAGACGAAAAAGTTTTCCTATTAAAATGTGATTTATTATTGTTCTAACTCAAACAACGATTTCTTTTTACAAAAAGTCGAAACAGCAAGCAAAATACAAATTAGTCTAGCAATGTTTCAAAGCCTAGGTCAAAAAATCTAAGACCATCTAAGAATGAATAAATGATGAAATCATTAAGATTTCTCATTTTGCACATGTTTTGTCACATTAATTTGAACACACCCTATTATAAGAAACCACAATATTGTACGTATACTTAACTTTAACGACAATTACAAAATGTTTGACGATGTCAAATGTCAGATGTGTGACAATCTGATAGTGAGGATAATAAATACGAGTAGTACTGTGGAAGGATTGGGTAAGCTTTAATTGGGTGTGGTCTTTAGAAGAATATAAAAAAATCGTCATCCCATTGTGGATGTTGTTAAAAGTATCAAGGGAGTAACGTTAAGGGCCACTCTTGTTACTCCTTTGGTTGGGAACACAGAAGTGCGAACAACACAACAGAACAGAATCCTATGACTTTAGTATTAAAATAATAAACGATTTACAATGACCACTAACAATAAAAGAAAAATTAACACAGTCGTCACTCTAGGTAGACGGTTTAATATAAAAAAGCAGATTAATACATATAAACAGTGGACTGTGTGAAAGATAATAATTATCGCTAGAAAAGAAGTTATTGTCGAGAGAGACGAAGGTATGGAAGAAAAGACATGTTGCGCCGACAGAAAATTAATTTGGATAAGGGCAAGAGAATGTTGATAAAATAGATATTTCTGCTTATCCACAGTAACTCGTGACGAAATGATGACCAATTTTTTGCCTACAAATGAAAAAAAAAAACATAGTCACTAACCTGCTTAGACTTACCAATTACAATGAATAAAACATTATCATAAACATCTTGAGAAGTTGAGACCTCACATAATCCGCAAAAAATACGATCAAGATTACAACGATTCTCACTTTGTAAAACCATCAGGCAATTTGACTGGATCAATAATATCTTAGATCGACATCAATATCTACGTCAATGGCAATAAACTGAATATCTATTAGATCAAGATTGATCTATGAGCTTTAAAGATTTTTTGTCTTTTTGACGTAACAAAAATGTGTGAATTCCCCTTATCCAACGCTTTTTTTTAGGGTCTGCGAAATCAAGCTGTTTGGCAGGTCGTTCAGTCCGTAGATTCATATTTTATATCCATTGGTGTTCCTTATGTTCTTCTAAAATTTAATGACAGCAGCGGTCAAGCTAACATAGTACCTTTATGGTCATTGGTAGTAAGATAAATAATACCAGCCCATTATTGCACCACTTCAGAGGTAAGGGCCTCTTATCATACTGAAAAGGCACAAGCATTCTTTTTCTAAGCATGTCGATAGCAATCTAACTACATTCAGCCCAAAATTTGGCTACGAACCTGGTACTCCCAGTAGCGTCCATCAACAAGCAGTGATCACCATGCTTGCTCAAAACAGGTTAGCGATTCCAAACTTATATTGACCTAACTTTATAGAGTTATAAACTCGGAAAATTGATCTAGTCACAAAATATAGGTTAGACTAAATACCAATTCCTGTCTTCTTAACAAAAAGGTAAATGATATAGCAACTGCATTACCCATGTCAGAATGCTTTGCTTTTCGAATCACTTCCGTCCCCTTTACGACTCCTACAATTGGAAAAGGGAGCGCCTCTTACACCGGAAATAACACGGAAATCAAACCACCACCAACTGTGATAAGACCTCCATAATAATCAGACCATTAATAATGCTACCTGACACTTACATCACACAACCTTATCAGAATCTTATCAGTGATCGATCTCCATATACCAAGAGCTGTAGAGTGTAGGTACATGATCTGAACTTGTCAACGCCTTGCATGTCAATTGTAAGTTGTGTTAGTCATGCAACACACGTTTTGGTCAAGGTTCTGCGAAATGGCGATTATGGATTTTTATTGGGTTTGCTTCCTGAGTTATTGGAAATACCTTCGAAGTCGTGGATGGTAAAGGATGTCAAATATTTTCTATTAATTTCTTAGATCCTGGTTAGAATGTGCCATTTCCGGTTTTTTCCTTACTTAACTGCGTAACTATTTTTTGTAATCGAATGCGTTCTTGAAAAAAAATTGAAGACCTACATGTAGGTCTACTGTTTAAATAGTCCTTAAAATATTCGATCAGATTTTACTTCACAACGCGAAACCATTATGAAAACCACGATTTGATACTGACAAAGACAAAATGTCTATAAGCACTAACCAATAACGTTTGGTAAGCCCCATGAATCTCGTCAGGCAATAATATTTTGACTTCACCATTGATTTATTCTCAAACTTCAGATTGGAATGTAATATACAAATAGTTGGAACAAATACCATAACATTTACTGCACCTTACATTAACGATATAGCTTGAGATATTCGTAAACAGGCGACTAGGTAAACTTGTAACCCTTTGTAAGATAAGGGACAGACAGACAGATCATTCTTCATGTTGAAGCACTTGGAATGCGTGGGTAGGCAGACAGCGTGCTTGCATGGCGGGGAACTGGTGTAAGGTCTAGGGAATAAGCGGTAGCGATATAAAAAGAGTATTTCTAACACCACTAATAATTATCTTTAGTGTTATATTGATTGTTTAATAAATAATCAAGCACGTTACTTAAATATCACATTCCATAATATGACGCAATGTGTCATCCCCATAGCACAATATATTTTTGCTGATTACCTATTGTACTACCGTATTTAAAGCAAATTTTGACTTTACGTAACAAACCTTGTTGCTTGGTAAAGGATCGAATGCTGTCATTTACAATAATAACAAAATAGCTTCTAATAAAGACCTGAGACTCAGACAGAAAAAGATGTGATAAGAGATAAGACAAATTACTATTATTTTCAGTTATATCTAGAACACGAAATTCTTATTAATCTTCCAGTAGACCCAACTAAGGCTGAAGGTCCAAGTTTTAAATATTAGCGGAAAGCTGTAGGAACAGAAGTTTCAGATTTCCATAAGTTTATAAGTAGTACCGCTCATCAATCAGTCTCCGAGCATAACTTAACGCCGTTAAGTTACAACCTCTCGACCGAGCCCAGATAAAGTGCCACCGAGCAAATTGCATGAATACCGACACATTTTGTAATGAAACCGGGATAATCTGTTTAATTCCTACAGTTTGTTAATAGTACTTCATTTGAATAGAAATGGTTGGCTACTGGAATGTGGATATTTGAGTCTGAACTTAGATCCGGTAATAGAATCTGGGTCTTCATCTTGCTGAAATATGGTATCATATTATTACGAGTCTTTATTCGAAGAAACTCTACAATTTTGTCTAGGGAGCATGAGGCTTTTTCAAATTAGTCACTAATTACTTTAATTTTCGTATTGTAGGTAGTCACTTGTCTCTAAAGGTTTATAAGAAAATCAGCGTCAGACAGCATCTGTCTGATATTAATGCTGAAATGGACCTTTTTAGAGCAGCTGTGGTGCACACGGTGTTGTTATTATTTATTTTCACCTTTCTTACTTTGTTATTGTATTTTGTGTTTCACAAACTATGTCTAAATAAACAGTATTCTTTCTTTCTTTCTTTTAGTCACTATTTAAGAAGTTAAAGAATCTTTGATATACGATTTATCTTCACTCCACTGACAAAAAATCTGCTAATTCCATATTACCTCTTTTATTCTGTCACATTTTATTTCAAATTCAAATTCAAATCTTTATTGCATATCTCATGTGTGTACAAGATTTTAACATTATTAAAAGTTCACATGGACCCTGTCGGGCACAACAATTGAGTAAAGTAGTAGCATGCTTTAACAAATTTAAGTGTATAGAACGTCATAATTTACGAAACGAAATAGGTATTCGGTTATCATTAAAAAAAAAAAAAAACTAATCAAATTAAAATATTTTTTTTTTTTTTTAACGTTGCCCCACACTAGGAATTTCTCCTGTATCGTGGGTGCGTTTACAAACATTTAAACTCACATACACAAACAGCCAGACCCAGAACAACTACTTGCAGATCATACAAATATTTGTTCCGTGCGGGAATCGAACCCGCGACACGCAGCGCAGCAGTCGATCGCTGAACCACTGCGCCAACCGTGCCGTAAATTACCTACCATTAAAATTCAAGTTAGTAATTTGAAGTAAATACATAACATAACAATAACACGGTATATTTGTAGAATACAAATCCATTGAATAAATAAATTATGAAGGAATTAAATATTATAATGTCACGGATTAAAAAAAAAAATTCTTACAACTAATGATTGTAGGACCACCAGACCTACATCCAAGGTCACACAGATGACGCTCCATTCTCAACTCCCCGAGGCGACAAGCTCACCATTAAAATTAACCAGTAGCATTACAAACCATAGATTTTGATCAGTGAACTTTGGTGCGCGGGCGCAGACGTGCTCGCGCAACGCGACGCCGGATCATCAGCTGTCCCCTACCTTGGCATAGTAATGAACGTGCTACTAGGAGTTTTCGATAGAATTGTGGGATACGAAAGTATTGATTTAAAAAGTGTGTCGATGGAGTTTCTCGCTCGTTCTTCTCCATAGGAACCTACTATGTTTTGTTTATGGGCAACGAGCTTCATCATTCTGAATAAACCGACGCCGACACCTTGAAAATTCAAAAATGTCTGTAATTGGTTTAATTGAAATAAATGCTTTCAGTTTAAAATGAGTTGAAGGACCATTGCTGGATTGAAACAGTAAGAGGTATAAGGTTAATTGCTTTATTTTTGGTGTTTTTAACCACGGTCTCCCAATCTGATTTACTTTATAATAATAAGGGATTCCATGATAATCCGAAACCAGTAGGAAATATGTGAAAAAAATAAGTAGATAAGGTTAACATAGACCAGAAAGTACAAAGCATCGAGGCAAATTATAAACTAGGCTAGTAAAATACCGCAAGTTTGAAGTGCAAGACAATCCTGTCTACTCATTTATTATATTATTATTACGCCTTTATTGCTGAAACTAAACTAAACATGCAATGTATAGAACTATAATACTAACTTGTAAACTCACATATCGGGTTTTCTGGTTTAGTGATCAGCGTGTCTTGTAACACAAAGGCATCTTTCAGCTGCTTCTATTCCTTCCTCCACCTGCTTCCATTCCTTATCATTCGTCTACTCATTTATTAAACAATAACTTCTATTATATTATCTGTAACAACTTCATCATAATTTTCCTGCCCTTGTTCCATGTTACTTGGGGTCATGCAAACACGTTTTCTTCTTGCACTCTCCCCTGTCAACCGTCACGCTATAATTTTCTCCCTTTTCTTCATGTCATACGTCACACATCCAACTTTTCTTTCATTAGTAAAAAGATGATTTCTAAAAAATCCTTTTGCAATATTTCTTGACAAATCAAGGCTAAACAGAAATAGAATATCTTTAAAGTGCCGCTCCATGTGAATAACTCTCGCTTGACTGAGGTTCTGTTTTCGTGGTAATTCTTAATTGATAAAACACGCTTCCATTCAAATCAAACGTGTGAAGTTAGGTTGGTATATCAATCGAAATGTTCGCGCCGCTATAAAAATATAATATATGATAACATGTAACAGTAGTTACGTCAGGTTTATGATGTGAAGCTATTCAGTATCGCGTAACGTTGTGGGATTACGGCTTAGTGGTAATCTGAGGAGATTGCCCGCTTGATTGTGGTTGCTAATGTGGCTGTTGAGTTTAAGGTCGTTCAATTCTATTCCCAGTATCATTTAGCATAGAAAGGTGGATTTTGATTCGTTTTCATTCATATCTATAGCTTTAGCTTCGTGGTTATCCATAGCTACTTAAATTTTAGGTAGTTTAAATAGAGATAGAAAAAGTACAAAACGTTGATTCCGTCGTTATCATCTGCATTTTGTATGGACATAACAATTCGTGTCACTCAGTCATGTCGTCTTTAGGCATCATCAAAAATACCACCAACCAAATTGGTTTACACACTCAGTATGACAACGCCTTTCTTTTGGCAACTAGGATCATCAATAGGAGTTTTAATGAATTAAATTATAAACATAGACCCTTTTCAAGTAGGTAGATGTAATCCAAAACCAGCAACGAACAAATACATAACTTGTTTATACTAACTCATTATAGAGTCCGTCGTCCTTAGCAATAAGTTATGTGATACACAAATTAACATAAAAGTTGTAAACAAACGAAGTAAACAATGTAAGTATTGGTTACAAGGAGATGGCGGTAGGGTCTTCAAGAGCCAAACGAGGCTGTTAACTTATAACTTCTTGTTCTAGTATGGCTCTTTTTGCTGTGACGCTATTTAAACCAGCACCCAAATTGCGTTACACATTATCAATTACAATATGGTATATTTTGAAGGGTAATCGAAGCTAATCCATTGATTCATGAAAAATTTGTTTGCTCAATATCTTATATAAAGCAATGAATATTGTTGAACTGTGAAAATGAGCCATTTCTACTATAAGTGCGCTACGCTATTTCGTAGTAGTATTTCATTATTTTAGAGAGTAAAGAAAAGTGAAGACTGAGAAAATAACTTTTACCAAATTGATTGATTGATTTTGATTTTTACTATGATTATGAATATGCCTACGTAAATTGCCCGTATATTCCTATCACAATAATCATTCTTTGAAAGTTGTTTATCACGGCAAATTGACGTAGTGTTTTATTTTAGTTATCAATTTATTTCCCTGAATATACGTTAAAACAATTCAACAATTTCAAGGCGATTACCCAAAAATACGGACCAAGTTATCACAACATATTAAAATTATCATGTATTTTTATGTTCCTAGCTATAAGCTCATATATCAGATGCACTTCGTCTAAAACGGTATCAACACTAGATACGACCACACCACTCGTGTGCATCCCTATCGAGTTACATTCGACACCACGTGTAGTAATTAACCGATCTATATAAAAGAACAGATTTGTTCATAAACTATTCTCATGACTGACTGGTAATTGTAGTGGTATTCATGCTCAAATAGCTGTTTTTGTTGTAAATATTAAGACCTAGTATTGCAGTGTATGCCTCGGCTATGTCGTTGACTATGTATTGGAAAACGTTGGCGTTATACTTCTTTTCAGATTATCATGCTTTATCCTTACCATGTCTCTGTAATTCACAAAACAAAGGAGAATAACGGAATCTTTTGTTTCGTGGTTCTGTCAGCTTGAGACGTCTATCATATGACGATAAAGATTAACTTCTTCAAAATCCTTATCAATGTCCAGGGCTGCAAGGATATTCTTGCAGATAGACTTTGCACTAACGTAGAAGCTCCTACTTATCAGTGTTTTTACAAAATAACACACTATCTCAGTAACTTCTTTATAAACTTCCGCTCCAAGGTAAACCACATAGCAAAAACTTATGCAAGAAAAACTATCTCCGCAATAACTATTTAGACAATAAACAATATCGTTAAAATAACCAGACAGTTAGTTTCGTAACTTAATAAACATAATATATTGTCGGACAATATCGGCGAAGTGCGAGCCAGTTCTAAATACCAATACACCAAGAAATGGTAGATGGTATCTGGTTGACAAATGGTGATCAAGGCAGGTGGTCTGCTAGTCTGTCAATGGAAGTAATTGGCTGAGCAAGATGTTTGATATTGCAATGAGGTGATGATTAATCATATTGTGTCAAACAGTAAAGGTTTGAAAAGACAGTAGGTAGGTACTCCTACTTAAGTTTTTTGAGTTCTTTAACGCGGCTTGCTTGCGGTAGTAAATAACTTATATTTTCTTTTAAGAGTTATACCCCCTTCATGCGACTTTGTTCATATAGAAATAGACAGACAGAGAGTGAGAGAGATAGTTTTTTTTTGTGGTTTTCGAGGGTGCTCAAGCCAATAGTAAGGTGAAAATAAGTCAAAGATGGCGGCTTTGAAAATTGTCTCTTTTTTCATTTTATCCACTCATTTGTCACTAAATGGATGGGTCTTCGCCGATAGGTATTGGCCAATTCCAAACATTCTAAAGCATTTGAGTCTGTTTCATTGTCCAATGCGCTATAAAATTACGAAAGCCAAGGCTCCCATGTTTTTAACTTTAAGGAATTAGAGAAAAACCTTCGTTACTATTATTACGAATTAAAAGTGCCTTGTGAACTAACATCATGATAAATTAATGATATTTTTGTTTAAAATTTTCCAAATTGCATTTGAAGTTCCCCAAGGGGTATTTTAGGACCTGTTTGTTGATTATATACTATTTTTATTACGATTTTATATTACGTCCAAAGAAACGTTATTAACAGTTAACGTTATTAGTAAGCTATGATTATTAAAATACTTCCTTAGTGGTTATTCCATAAATCCAATGTTCTTCATCTACTCTTGTAGAAAGTCAATTAACGCTCATGATTATTAAGTCTAAAATGTTATGGTTATAGTTATGAAATTAGCATAACTAGCTTTCAATATGAATTTCTTTGAATACTTCCCAGATAAAATTATATATATGTCATGAGATGTCATACAACTTCCCTTTCCGCCGTCCTGCCTTCCTCTTCTACTTCGGTGGGCTGTGTTATAATTACGGGTAAAAGTGGAATTATTAACCGACTTCGAGGAGGTAACTTTAAAAAACTCAAATACAGATCCAAAAACACTCAATTTTTGTCAATTTAATTGATTCTTGTGTGATTGTTCCGTCAGCAACTGTAGGTACACAAAACGGTATAGCAAAGATCTTATTTATCTAAATGTAGAAAACTTAATACCGCAAAAACTGGCATAATAAAACCATGCTCCTTAAGATTTCGCAAAATTCTGCGAATATCTAATAGAAATAATATTGCTTCATAGTAACGTAATTAAGTAACGAACACCCATTCGCTTTTTATCAATAAAATCACTTCACTAGTTAATATAGGCAAAACGACCGTTTTATTGAAAAAAAAAGATCAACTTTATGACAAAAATTAGCATAAAATTAATCAGTATTCTTAACATACTCGTAAATAACGTATCAAAAGTATTTGAGAACTTTAATAGCTTTGTACTAATAAATTATCGGCTTTTGTGAAGAATATAAATATCTATACAAATGTATGACTGTGCACAGAGTAAGAAATTACAGAAGTCCAATTTATCTAAAAAGTCCGTGTGCTGCTAAATACATGGCGGCAGGGAAAACGATGCACGATCTATTACCGTAGATTCAGTACATGATTCTGGAAACCCTGAACTGAAATTTTCATTGGTTATAAAAAAAATCGGTGTTCCAGCCATTTAACCACGTTGAGTCTTTTGTAAGAAACAGCGGTTTTTCGTTACATTATCTATAATAATTTCCGAAATAGCCTAGCTCATTTATAAAAGTTTTTATAACGTGCCTTTAATAGCTTCACTTACGAATGCAAAGTGCATTTACAATGTACACTAGGAACGACTAGGTCTGGTGTTGTACTGTATGTTTTGTACCGTTAGTATTTCATGCGACGTAAATGCAATCTTAATGTTGTCCTCACATAACGTACAAGTATGTGGATCATGTGGCACATAATGCATGTTGGTAAGTTTGAGGGCTCACGTTCCGCTGTGCACCGTAAGGTTACGGGACCAATGTGGTAGCCACAGGATAGGCTTCCTTATAAGTGAGAAACGGTCACTGTGCCGCCTAATGGGTCAATGAATTTTTAACCGACTTCAAAAAAAGGAGGAAGCTGTTTTAATTTGGTAGAGGGATCTTACTCGGTATTCCCATATGAATTGCATTAACTTTGCTTTAGTAGCTTTAGAGTAAGCTTTTCAAGTTACTGTCGCATGTAAATATTAGTATTGCTTACCGCAGAAGGATAGTGTTGTTCTTTTATTTTATATACTGTCATAAAATAAAGAACTTCTCAATTATTTGCTCTGTGGTGTTTTTTACGTAACAGCTATCGGTTAATGACTGATGTAGAACTGGTTTTATCCACGAAAAAGAAGGAAACCTGATCTGATCTTATTTTCTACTATTATTGTTTTACATTTAAATGCTAATCTATATTAAAAACTATGATAAATGGAGGTAATGAGTTAATGAAGTTAGTTGCCAATTCTTGTCGAATATTTACCGACGGAAAACTCCATAGTCACAAAAAAAAATTGCGCTGACAAAGTCGTGTATATCTATGTGTCGTATATATATTTTTCAGGCTGACTATACATATCAGGTAGCAAATACATATGTACTGCTAACAAGCACATTGGTAATCAAAGAGATGCTGTCATTAATATTCATTAAACGCAGGTGGATTAATGATCATCTGTTAGTATTTCTTGTAAAGTGAATAAAATTATTAGTCTTTTGCGACACCCAAGAAGATTGATTCTTGACTTGGTTGGCGCAGGGCTTAAGAGTTTTGTCTTTTCTTCCGGCACGTATTAGGTTTAGTTTGGGTTTTTTCAACGCAATAGAAGTGCATTGCATTGCATTGTACTTTGACTTCGACTATGGGAGAAGAGGCCATGCGCAAATATCTAAACTAAATTGGAATAGGACAACATTAATTTGAAAAAGGGCCCATCTGAGGTCAACCACTAAACATTACATATATATACACTACCTTGCCTGTGTCGCTCTGCTGGGACACAGGCCTCCGTAATCCACCACGTGGGTTTAGCTGGTATAGGCTGATTATGCATTACCTCAAATTAATAAATTAATAATACAATTTTAGATTAAATTAATAAAATGTTACTTTAGACAATACTTAGAATAAGTTAGTTGCATGTATACCTAAATAAGTCCTCTTCCTTAAAAAAATTCTGTTTCTGTACCCGACAGGGTCCACGATTGTTACAACAAATGTTTACTTACCACCTATGAGTATTGTTTTTCTTTCAAAACAAAGACGTCTATCGCTCTGCTTAAGTGCTTAGAGATTACAACCTAGGCACAATTAGGTAGGTACCTACCTATAAAATGATCAAAAGATTTATATCCCGCAAAATTAATAGAACTTAGCCAACGTCAGCCTGAGGCTAATAAATAAGTAATTTACATACATTTCTTAGTTAATAGGCACATAGGTTGCAACAGTATGTAATGCTCTCTGAATTAGTTTGCATATGTGAGTACTACGATTGATTGCGATGCTTATCTCCTTCTGATGAAACTATCAATTACTTGCGTGAATTAACTTGTTTGTAATGGTTTAACTATTTAAGTTCATGGTTAGAGGTTTTCGATGAAGAAAGATTTTGGCCACACACATTAGTAAATGCCAAAAAAATGAGACATTTCGGCAGATACTTCGATCATTAATCGTATCTATATTTTAATAAATGACGATGTTTTATTAATCGCGTATTAATTTCTGTGAGTGCGGGCGTTGGAGACTTAAGCCGAAACATTCACATTAAGCCAAACTACAACAGGTACTTTATTGCAAGGTTTATGGTTTAATATGTGAAACGAAAATACTGTATTCTTGCTAATACTTTTTAATACGCTCAACTGTTCTCTTCTACAATCCAACAACGACTGGCACTACATTTTACTATTTAAAATGACTTTTGCTTCACCCAGAAATAACGATAATATCATAACTATTATTTCTAAGTATTGCCAAAGTAGAATCATTTAGTTGCCATAGGTACTGAAAATACAATTAAAACTTTGCGATTTACAATAATTTGTAGATACTATAACAGTGTTGCCACAGCGGATATTTAAATTCTGTACTAAAATACCTTTTGAAAATTAAATCGAAGAAATCACGACGTAGGGAAGTAGGAAAACAACATTCGATAAAATATTATATGAAAACGCTATCAAATAAATAGCAATTATTGACAAACAAATAAACTAAAAAAACTAATTGATTTATAGTCACAAAAACTATGATTGCTGCTCACCACCCGTAGCCGATGCAGATGAAGTTTTTTATCATAATTAAGTTATTATAAGTAATAATATCGATACTACTAAGTTATTGGAGTATCGATTTTGGCTACATCTGCGTTTTAGAACGTGTTTCTTCAATTGCAATTTATGGTTCTATTGGCAGCATTCTTAATTCTAATTATTATTTATTAACACAACATTTATGATTTACACACAGCTAAATGCCATTGATGCTATAGTATGGTGTACTCCTAGCCTATAGACATAATTCCAGCAGAAAGACGTCCACTGGTGGACATAAGCTTCCTCCAAGCACCGCCACTACGACCAGCTATGTGCTTCTCTGCTTCTTCATAAAAGTCAGGCGCATACACGTAGATTGTAACGTACTACAAAATAAAGAAAACCCCAGCAACCAGGTGCTAATTTTGAATAATTTATTAAAAAATAAAATATAATTTCAACTTATTGCCATCGGTGGCATCTACCTACTCAGTTCATATTATTTGATCGGTAACTTGTTTCTTTAATTTCTATTTATATGTACCTATTTGCATGAATTACTGTGGGGCCTACATTATTATTTTGTGCGAGAAAACACGTGAAGTAGGTACATAATTTAAGTACATCTCTACCTACCTGGTGAGTATTGTTAGGAACCAATACACGTTTTTGTGGTGTCGAAACAGGCATTTTGACTGCCTAATGGATTTTAAACACTTTAAATTTTAAATAAAACTCATGAATAACGTGACTCCATTGAATAAATTAATGAATTTGATGTTGGTTAATATATCTTTTTTTAGTTAATTTTGTGAATTATTATCTAATTTATTATACAAGATGTCAGAAACATCGACGTGCAAACTGTAACCATAAATTCAGCACACGGTAAACCGCAGGCGTAGAAGTCAATCAATAAAAACATCTGCTTTTTCTTAGAAAAACAAACAAAAACAAGTGCAATATCCGCGTAGGCATTGCATTTTTTTTATTAACTGCCGTAAAATGTCAACGTAGTCCAAAATCATGTATTAAATCTGTGTTAACAGGTTGCGCGTTAAAACATACTGGAAACACAAGTCGGATGCACCCACCATTGACAGTAGAAGCCAATCCCCATAAATGGCTAGAATAATGACGATAACAAATCTACTTAATCACTAATCGCACATTAACCAGGTATCGATACTACGTCAATGTATTCCTGACGAGAATACCAACTGCTTACCATAAAAGCACCGACCATCGCGGACAGAATAGCAAGCACTTACATATAAGATGATATTTTCCATTCGCTATCATTCGGATTATTCCTTAACTCCTAACGAGCATATAAACTTGACCACATCATCAGTATGCTGCATTTGATGGCACGTCATGATTGTGACAATACCCTTGATAGTAAATAACTTTTTAATTAAGTCCCTAGTGATTGTAATATCTTAGAAAAGAAGTCGTCAATTGTTAACTAGTATAGATGGTGTTGTAAAAGTGTTTGAAATGTGTATTACAGAAAGAGCTATTCTAAATAGCTCTTGTCGTGGTGAAAATGTTAGTAAATTAGTAAGGTTGATAGCTAAGCTGACTGCAAAGGGTGAGCCAGACGTGCTAAGGTATTCATTGGGCTTAAAATACTTACTTTTTTAACTAATCCTAAGGTACTTTTGAGCATGCAGACTTTAGAAAAGTGCACTGGGTACGTGCATAGGTACAGTAGGCTAAGAACTGAGTTGTGCCTCATCATCATCCATGGTCCAACTTTCTCCAGCTTATAAGCCTTCTCCTTTTAATGATGTACCTATATGTGTGCTGATTAAAGCTGTCAAAATTCATGATGATGATTCTCTACAGAGCGTTGTGTAGTGTGAAATAAATAAACGCTGCCCACAACGTGCCAAAATTTCTTATGTTTGAATTATTAGTTTTTAATTCAATGTTTTCTTTCTAGTGAGGCGATGGAGAGCCGAGTGGGCCTGGACTACATCGTAGAACATGCGGAGTACACGGGCAAGCTCGCCGCCGCGCTCACATCGCCAGCCGCACCTGTTAAGAAACAGGTAAGATTTAAGAAATATCAGATGATGAAAAATAGGGCGCCTGGAACAATACCCAACTAGGGTCAGATAACTAGTCAACAAGGTAGACCAATGACCTGGTCAAGGTAGTATGTTATCTGTTGTCAAAGTCAAAATAATTAATTTAAAGTAGGGCATTGAAAGGTACTTTTGAAGTCAATGAACACGAGACGCAAAGGGACAAGTAAGGGATGTGGTAAAGTTTTCAAGAGATCCCGCATTGTACGAGTTTCGGCTGAAATAATGATGATACCCGGTCATCCTTCATCATTGAGAGCAGTGGTGGAAGTCCAGTGGTATCGTCCCCGACTTACGAGTTGTGGGGTCGAACCCAGAGAGATATTTTACTTTGTGTAAAATAATATCATCACCACTGCTCTCAAAACGGTGAATTGAACATTGTGAGGAAACCGGCATGTACTAGAACCAAAAATTCGAAGACATGTGACATCTAACCAACTTGCACTGGGCCCGCGTGGTGAGAACATTATAGGCTGATATGCTTCCTTCATCAGTTCTTAAATTTTCATCCAAATGTCTCTACGTTCACGTATTACGTAGGGTAGCCAAAGTTGCACGGTGAAAGGAAAAGGTGTAATATGATTAGGACCAAATCGTTTCCAGACTTGGATACTTGACATTTGGAAACTTTTGGTGTTAAACTTTTATACCTTCTACCAAATAAGAATTTTCCAAAAGGTCTTAGCATTTTCGAGCACGCTACTTTGAACCAATATACCTTTTATAGAATAGTCTAAAGTAAACCTTCCAAATGTATTTAATAGTTGTTTCATTCTTCAGGTGTTCGAGCTGCTATCAGCACTGTGCGTGTACAATGCTGACGGCTACGCCAGGGCTGCTGACACCCTAGAAAGATACAAGGTAAGCCCTAACTATACCTATATTGTCAATATTTTGAAGGTTGTCATAGGTTATGGTATTATGACCTACAATTGACTACGTAGTCATTTTCATGGTACAGCATGAATTCCAAATAGATTAGATAGATTCAATAGATTAATCAGTGGAACTCCTGCGTTCGATCGTGTAGCATAAAACATGGTTTTGATGATATTGTGTCGAGTCCAAAATTAAACATTCCTCAACACATCCTCGCCGCCTGCCTCGTTGGTTTAGTGGTCGCAAACGCGAAAACATTTATTACTAGTAAACAATGCCTACTTAAGTATAATCTACACTGATGGATGGGGCGGGGGTCCGTGAGGTCCTGGGTTCGATTCTCAGATCGGGAAAAGTAGTATTAGGTTTTTCAATATCGAAATTCTCAGTAGCAGCCCGGAGTCTGGATTTATTTATACCCGATTGACGGTAATAAGCTCGCCCCCTTTTACACATGGGACTCAAATATAACTGAGGAAATGTGAGTGTGCTATAGGTACACCGCTGACCAAGCCTTCGGGGAAACAAGTTTGTGACATAATTAGGATGCTGATTAAGAAGGCAAAATAAACATATTTATCCATTCAAACTGCTTATTAATTCCGTGCAAACCGAATTAATCATTAGAGGTAAACTCCTGTGTTGGCGACCGTTGAGAAGCCAATGACCATATTAAGTAAAAGATCGCTATCTTCTACTATTTATACAGATTTCTGATGTTGATCTCGACACGTGTGATGTGTGACACATGCATTTATGCACTTTGCATTTATTTTGATCGAGGTCCGGGATCTTTACTTGTCGTGTGACCCTGATAAAACGTTTTACGTGCAGTGTGTCCCCAAAACCATGAACTAGATCTTGGGGTCTACCTTTAAAGCACGAAATCTGTGGTTTCAGCCAACGTTACGGGCGTTTCCTACTCTTTATCACCTACAGATTTAAGATTAGTTCGGGGCCTGAACTAAGACTGAATGACAACACGATCTGACAGTTTACCTTAATCCCGATGTGTTTTAGCCGGTACGAAAAAGATAATTAATCGGAAGTAGGCTTCATTCCGAAGAATCGAATTACTTTCGGTCTGCCCGTATCTTTGTTGACAGACTTAGAGAGTAGGCTCCAAGAACCTTAACTTCTGATGACTTAGGCCTCAAGCTTACAAACGGTTTACCTCAACAGAATTGTTGTGGGTTTTTTTTACAGTCTCATTAACCTTTACCTCTTGCCGACCGACTTCTTCACAAATTTGCCTCTATCTAATCTGCTACTATGTCTGCTTGTGACATATCGACACGCACAGTTCTGAACAGTATTAGGATAGCAATGCTAACGGACATGGATCTATAATCATCATGTATTGATCTTTCAGTCTCTGAAAGGCGAGCGCTACCGCCTGAGCGTGGTGGTGGAAGAGCTGAAGAATGCGACCACCACTGACTACAAGACGGCGCTGGTGGCATTCATCAACTGCCTTATCATCTCTGCGCCAAGACTGCCTGACAGGATCCGTGTCAGGAATGAGTTTATTGGTAAGTGGTCATTGATACACTAACAGCTGATTTTAAAATTTTACTGAAGGCTTCTTGTTCAACCCACTTCAAAACAAGCGTGAGTTTATAAAATTAAAGTTATTGATGAGTTAATGGTGGAACATATAGATATATTTTTAAATGTATGAACATCCTATGTACTGTGTTTTTGGCAAATACATAACTTTTACTTTGACTTTTGCATCATTATCGGGCAGTCTGAAGTCACGAGAAACTCAACAACAACAACACAAGAAAAAATATTGAGGGCTCCCTGGATCACTTCACAGCAACCAATTCCCTGATTAGTTTCAATTTATTATTATTCATGTTTTTTTTTTGTTTTCAGGACTGGGTCTGTTGCCAACATTAAACAACTTAAGGTAAGAAACATCTTTTAGGCATATCTTCTTTACTGATTGAACTTTATTTGAGAGAACCATCTCAGAGACAAGCATAGCGTCTATGGCAAACCCTCTCTTTTGGGAGAGACCTATGTCCAGCTGTGGACGTCTTTCGGTTGAAATGATAATGATGATCTCAGAGACATTTTCTTTAACTTCAAAATGTTTTTTGTTAAAAAAGCCGTATGCCTTATGACAAGTGGACAGGTCACGTCCGCCAGAGAAGCCCTTTTAAGAATTTATGAACCGTTAGGTAATACTTAGCCTTCCTATAAAGGACTCTCATAAAGATCATATGGAACAAATAAGGATCTACAATACGTAATGATATTAACATATTTATCTCGACCGGGCAGTGTGCAAAAGGCATAAATCTACAATATTATTCCGATGTCAAACTAGAAATTATTATTCCACCTTTTATAGTTATATGGACAAATATGATAAGTTGATATTAAAATAAATAAGTGACTGTGTGCTGCTGTGTGTGTGTGAGTGGTCTAGTGGTCGTAAGCAGAACTGCTGTGTGGTGGAGTCTTATGTTCGATTCCCAGGTCGTTCAAAGTGTCTTTGAGATTTCCTGTTAGGAATTTCTACGTGTTAGCCTGAGTCTAAATTTGGGCCAGATTAAATGCAAATTAATTTGGCCCAGTCAATCCTATTACGTAGGATTTAAACATAGCTTGCGATAAAAGCCAACACGTATATGGAATAGGTACTGCGCCAAAAACTGCCATAATCGGCACATTTTCACCATCTTTTCTGTTTGTTATAACAGAAAATTATGAAAGAAACTTACACAATTATTCTTTAAAAAATTGTCGGATTGCCACTTGTCACCAGGGGTCAGTCACCAACTCGACACGAGAGACTGGACACGCGTGTTTCCAGTTGGCCAGTTGCCAGTAGGTTTTATTAATAAATAAGCCTCTGGTGTTTGTTCTGTGGTTAAGGCTGTGTCATCATCATCTGCCTGCCTTTTCCCAACCATGTTGGGGTCGGCTTCCAGTCTAACCAGATGCAGCTGACTACCAGTATTTTACATGGAGCGACTGCCTATCCGACCTCCACAACCCAGTTCTGGGTAACACTTTATTAAGACTGTTTGTCAGACTTTGGGGCTTCTGACGACCCGTAACGACTGTCAAAGATCCATGAATGACAGCCGGGATCACCGGCCTAACGTGCTTTCCGAGGCACGGAGGGTCTTGGTATGTAAAGATGGGCAGTAATCCACGGACTAACCCCGGCAAGCGCACCTTAACTTGATCGATCGAACCGTGTGGCTTTTATTACTAGTTAAGGCTGTGTATTCTCAGTAAATCAACCAGTCAAACAGTCAACAGTTTTAAATGTATATCAGCCAGTTACATCGACACGGTTTTTTGCCTGCGTCGGTTGATCGGGCACGGTAATTTTATGGGGACAAAAAACTATTGATACATTTTAGTTTTTATCAATCGTTATTTAGTAATATGGTTATTTATTGTGTGTATTGTGAAGTTTTGGGATTAAGCAATTTGGTTAATTTGATGAATAGACGTAAACGGTAGATATTAGCAGGTTGTTTGGCTGTTATGACTTCAAGTTTTGGATCACTATTTTTAGAGTTTATTTTTATTATTGAGATAGGAAACTAGCTAGCTTTCATAAATTAAATACTTAACCAAATCTACTAGAGTTGGTAATTTCTCAAAATAAGGATCGATTTCATAAAAAATCTTTTCAGTTACCTAAGTAGGTATGCACTATTGTCTCTGGTTTTTAATTTAAATCAGCGGGGTAGTTATGTAACACATTTTCAACGGCAATACCTTTCATTTTGACAGTTCATCAAAATTCATTGCGCTGTTTACGTTGTTGGGTAGGTAGAGCAATTTTTCAAAAATATGAAGCAAAACCTTTTGGATTGTGATTGAAAGTGCAGTTAGGGTGCTGGTTATTTGATGCATGTTGTTAATAGTCTGTCAGCTTACCAAAATTACTGCCAATTTCGTTCTGAATTGCCTGAGGTTGAACAACTTAGCATAAGTTCAATAAACTCTTAAACAACATAACTTTTTTGGATAGTATTTTTAGCCAAATAAACTGAGTAATTTTCAGATTAAATTATGATACATTTAAAGTTTATTCCACTCAGTTGTTTAATTAATACAAAAACATCTAAGCGATCTCCTTAACCACCATTAAATTAGTCACTGACATTAGGTGTATAAAAACTCAGTACTGAATTGTGGTGTATTGATGTGTGAACACAGACAGACACTGTGTCAAAAAGGACAGTGGGGTAGTTACGTAACACACTAACTACAGAAATGGCTTCCGTTTTGACAGTTCAACAAAATTCATTGCGTTATTTACGTTGTTGAGAAGACTTTTCGAACGTATGGAACAATGGATTAGCAATATCCTTCTAAATGATTTACATTGTGATTGATAGTGTGTTACGCAATTAGGGCGCTGATAATTATGAAAAAGATAATGATTTAGAACAATTTGAATCAGGTTTGAGGGAGTTTTAATATGGACACACTAGATAGTCAGACATGTACTTAATATATCTTGATCCTGATAGTTGATAAT
This sequence comes from Antitype chi, assembly GCA_947359405.1. Taxonomy (NCBI): domain Eukaryota; kingdom Metazoa; phylum Arthropoda; class Insecta; order Lepidoptera; family Noctuidae; genus Antitype; species Antitype chi. The sequence continues at coordinate 1,116,542 of OX375827.1, read as the reverse complement.
AATATGCATCGTAATTTAGTTATTACGGTCTCATTACAAAATATTATGTAACAAAAATGAACAATTGAGGAAATACAAATAATCGTACAAAGAGGTACAAAAAAAGCAATTTCTAAATACATGTAGACTTCAATTTCAATTTCAACCACAGTACCAAACAAACAACCAAATTCTAACCCGAAATAAGAACCCGAGCTGATTCCAACAGCCTGCAAAGCAACCCTTCTAATCTTACTCCTTTAAATCCAAAAGTATCACTAAACAAACCACAGTATTCTCATTTGAAAAACGAACGTAACTGACTTCTGCGTAGGCGCATCTTTTGGTCGACTGCCCGCTCCTAATATGGCATCGTATCCGTCGTGAATAACATAATACCACTCGTTAAAATATTAGCCACAACGGATAATGTGACTAAACCCCTTGGAACCGGTTTGTGATTATATTTAGCTGATTCAGTTTGCTTGGGTATATTTATTTTATGCAATTATTATGTGTCATATTTGCTGGAAATAGATGGTAGATAACTAATGCTAAAAATGGAATTGAAGAAAATAAGGCAAAGGCTTTTTACGCAGTTGATATTGGAAAAGTACAGTTATATGCAGTGTAGCTTCTTTACCTTTACATAGTATAAAACAAAGTCACTTTTCGTGTTTTCTTAGCAACGAATTTTATTGCGGTTTTCATCAATAGACAGAGTGATTCAAGAGGATGGTTTATATATATAAAACACCGATTTTTGGCCTTAGGTTCGTTAACTTTAAGAAAAAAATAATATTTTTACGTCATTATTCACACACAATCATTAATACCTACCAACAAATTGGGAAATCTAGTGGTAATTAACCTAAGTAATTATTGTTTCGTCGGAAACTGCAAAGGGCTCTACTTAGACCAAGCACTCTTTCTTGCGCTGGAGTTAAATTTACAGGGTCAAAAAGCTAGTGAAACGCTTTCTGAAGACGTGTTGATGAGTACGATCTCTCGTACTTGTGTTACTTGCAGTTTGAGTTGAGAAAATCGGTTTTGTTTTGTTTTACCCTGTTTAAATATCGAAACCCATCACGTCTGTGGAGTTTCACTGACTAATTTAATTTCACCCTGTAAGAGAAAGAGCGCGGGTCTAATTAGAGCTCTTTGCAGTTACTGGCGAAACAATAATTACTAAGGTAATCCCACGTTGCCAGTAGATTTCCCAATTTCAAAATATCTATCTGCATAGCCTATTCCCAACCATGTTGGGTCGGCTTCCAGTCTAACTGGATGCTGTTAAACACCAGTATTTTACATGGAGCGACTTCCTATCTGACCTGCACAGCCCAGTTACTGGGTAAGACGATATCCCTTGGTAAGACTGGATGTCAGACTTTCGGGCTTCTGACGACCCGTAACGACTGTGAAAGATGCACAAATAACAGCCGAAACCAAACGGCTTAACGTGCTTTCCGAGGCACGGTGGAATCTCGGTATGTGACCAACCCCGGCAAGCGTAGCTTAACCTAATGGTATAACCCGTGCGGCTGTTCTAATTACTTAGTCTTTGTGTTAATGATCGCGTAAAAAATATTAATTCATTCTTAAAAGTTAAGGACCCTATCCCCATTTAAATGCCAAATCTGCTCAGAAAGTATACTTCAGCAGAAGTACGTAACACGCTTAGGACCCATATTAGGATATTATGCTTATCCTAATATGGAGTCCCAAGTGTGTTACGTGTTCTACCGTAATATTTGAAGTTTGACCATAACTCACACACAAGTGGTGCTTGCGATCTCACGCTATACTGCCTGAAGCCATAGTTTCTATTACTTTCCTTCAAATCCACAATTATTTTTGTATTTCTTCCGTGTGAAACACTACTTGACGTGAACTCAACATACGAGCTTCTGATTCAATAATCTGATGGTTTCATCATAATACCAAAACATAGATCGAAACTTGTGACGAAAGAAGCAAACTTAAACGTGTCTTTTAGCATCAAAGAGTGCCTTTGCTAACACTTCATAATGCACCTAGTATTAAAAACAACTTTTTTAGACTTTATTTAGTTACATTACACAAGATTAGTGGTCAACTTTAGCCCTGAATCGTAAGAGTTGGAAGTCATGGGGCTGAAGCTTTTGGCCAGCAGTGGGATGGTGCGGGCTAACATTTATACTATGATTTATATATGCCCACGTGACGAAAGGACATGGAGGACTTTATTATAATTTGCAAAGAAATAAAAGATTATGTATACTTATTTTTTTTATTTTGATTGGATGGCCTAAAAAGGCTTATCGGTTTATGGTCCAAATACATTTCACCCAGCTATAAAGACTTGGTATTTTCATTGTAGCTACTAAGGAAGAACTGTAGAGTGCAAACACGCGACTTCGCACTCTGCCCTCTTACCACCATGTAAAACAATGTCCAATCTTCTTCCAGACATGAAGCCGCCAGTCACCCGGACCTGGGCGTCCAACTGGACGTGTTTGAAGAGCAGCGGGAGAGTGATGAGGCGCAGGGTCCAGGAGGGATCAACCTCAACTCACATCTCGATGTGTTTTACGCAATACTTAAACAGGTGAGAATTTTTATTTGATGGTGAATGGCCGAGCGAAGTGTGAACTTAATTTCGATAAGATAAGTATAAAATTGGTAAGTTCCAAAAGTTAGGTGAAATTCAACCTTTAATTCACACTTGTATGTGTTCTGTAACTTGAGATCTTGAAGACACCAAAACATGAAATAATAAATATCCGAACAAAAATAAACAAGTTATTTTGCTTTCAAGATGTGCAAGATAAAATTATTCAACTTACAAAATAAGAATTGCTTTTTAATTACCTTACAACCATAAAGCCACCATAATTACACGATGCAACTTTTTTCCCTTAAGCATATAATTAAATTGATACTACAACTGACAACAACCAACAATTACTTTTATTGCAACTTTAATTGTTGCTTCAACTTATTGCACGCCACTGGCTAAATGTCGGCGTGGTACTACTCGATTAAAGTCCTATAAATAAAACACATTCATATTACCTATTTTTCTCGTCCTGCTTTCAGGTGGCAGAAACTCCTCAAGAGATCCCATTTCTGAGCATTCTGCAGCACTTACTGAGGATCGACCCGAAGGAACCAGTCAGTGACATCGTGTGGGACACAGCGGAGACGCTGGTGCACCGCGCCACGTTGTTGGAAACAAGGGAGGATGCTGCCAAGCTGCTGAGAGCTCCTAGTGTGCAGGTGTGTAGAAATTAAATCAATGGTTTAATCCAAGAACAGCATTTGTAAACTACAATTCAAGCAGTCAAATCTCTGGGCACGCCACAGTTGCGGCGGTAGGTCCTCCTCTTTAAGGAGTGGATTGAGAGGCGCCACGGCGTCCATACCTTCCCCCTGACGCAGGTCCTCACCGGAGACGGTTGTTTCGGGAGGTTCCTGTTTCGGATAAGGCGGGAGGAAACGCCCGGGTTTTTCCACTGTGAAGATCGCCCTGAGGATACGGTGGAGCATACGGTGGAGGTCAACCCGGCTTGGGCAGAGCACCACCATGTCCTCGTGGAGGTGATCGGCGGCGGCGATCTCTCGCGTCCGGCCCTGGTTCAGGCCATGGTACGGAGCGAGAGTGCATGGGTAGCTGTCACCTCCTTTTGCGAAGCAGTAATGCTCTCGAAGAGGGAGGCGGCGCACGTGAGGGAGTGGTAGTATATGCGCCCTCACGGCCGTAGTCGCCGCGGGAGACGCCCTGGGCGTCGGGAATCCCAGGCTGATTCCTGGCCACCGTAGGGGCGGGCTTGCGGATGGCGAGTAATGGGTAGCTCGCTGTCCGGTAAGGACCAAGCCCGGGTCAACGGCGCGTTGTGTTCCACGCGCGCCTCAAAAAAGCGGGTTGTTTGAAAGAGATACCATGGCCCACGGGCCATGGTATCTCTTTCAAACAACCCGCTTTTTGCCACGGCACACAGACAACTAAAGGACCACGCGTGGGTTTTAGTCAGTAAAAGTCTGACATGCCCTTCCGCTCCACCCAGAGCGGGAGAAGTTATTTGATAATAAACCGTCAATCTAAAGACATAATTCTTGTTTGTTAACATTATTGCTATTGCCTATCAGAAAGGTACTAAAAAGAAACATCAATACCAGTCATGAATTCCTTAAAAGTTGTGACATCATAACCTCGTTTCTCATTCACCTTATCATTGTTTCTACTATTTTTCCAGGCTAAAGTGGGTTGCACATGTCAACACCGCGACATGTCCAGTGGTGGCAGGAAGCAGAGTCTACAGCGAGCACTGTCACCACCGCCACCACCACCACCTCCCGTTATGATGCCCAGTGCAGGTAGGTAACCTTATTTCTATAACATTTTTAAGTTTTTGACCAATCAGATTGATACAAGAATCAGACGAACACAGACCATAATTATTTTTTTGCGTGTTATTTTATCTTTGCGTGATTTTTTTTAAGACTCCTGACTGTCATCAAAAGTTTTACATAATAGTGCTTTAGTTTCCCACTCCCTTTGACCAGGAAACATTATTTAGAGAATTAGTTATCTACTGCTTTTAACATAAGAAAAAGTCAATGGGATGTCAAGCATATATGACAAGAAATTAAATTCATGTCTATGTTCATTTATCTGTTCCAGCCATACCACCTCCCCCCGCCCCGATGCTCCCCCCACCGCCCCCATGCGGCCCCCCTCCGCCGCCCGTGCCCCCGCCGCCCTCCGCGTGCCCGGCGCCCCCCCCTGCGCCTGCACTGGATATCAAGCTACCGCAGCAGGAGACACCCATACCGAAGACTAAGATGAAAACTATCAATTGGAATAAAATTCCTAATAACAAAGTAAGTAAAGTCTTGAATGATATATTTTTGGACACATTTGTTTATCATTATGCTTGAAGACATCCACTGCTGAGATTCTCTTGAACCATTGTCCTAGCAAGTTTTTAAATTCCAATAAATCCTATACAATATATCCTTTACAATATTTCCAGGTAATCGGTCAAAACAACATCTGGTCACTAGTAGCATCGAGTCACAAACACTCTCCGAAAGTCGATCTCGACTGGACGGAGATCGAAGGGCTCTTCTGTCAACAGGTTAGTACATAAAAATAACCCACCTACGAGACTTGAAATGCGACATCTAAATACTCGTGATTAATCGTCACCCGTATTAACTCCTCGATGTGCCTTATAAGGCACATAAAGTTTAAAAATGTTCGACATTCTAGACAGTCTTTTGAACCACTCATCATCATCATCATCATCATTTCAGCCGAAAGACGTCCACTGCTGGACATAGGCCTGAACCACTCACATCCCTTAAAAAATGCCAAACCTTAATTATTAACTCTTATGAATGGTCCCATTCAGTACTTATTCAGGCGTTCATACTTAGTATGAAGAGTTCTAAATTGTTTTTCTGTTTGTGCCTTTAGAATTAGAAACACAGTTTCATGATTGAGATCCTAATCGGAAAATTACTATCAGCAGTGTCTAGTACTAGAAGTCTAACCAAACATACCTTTGTCTTCCTTATTTCCAGATACAACCAACTGGATCTGCAGGCTCATCACCTAGGTTAGGTCGTAGTCCCATCTGCGACAGCTCAGGCGAGAGGAAGCCGAGGAAGGAATCTTCAGAAATCACACTGCTGGACGGGAAGAGGAGTCTCAATGTTAACATATTCTTGAAGCAGTTCCGGAGGTAAGGCATTACAATATTACATTATTGTATACTTTCTGGTCGCTGGCCACAATGCACGTGTAGTGTTTATGTAAATGCTGCTGTTGATCACCTTACATTATCATAAGCCCATATTGACCCACTACTGGGCAATGGCCTGGGATCCATTGAACACTACATAGTCAACATTAAATATGCACACTATCGATTTGGGAAAAAAAAAACCCTGTAATGATAGACGTAAGATTGACAAATACAGAAAATGAAAATAAAAGCTTGTACAAAGATATAAAAAAAGAAAAGAATCATAAGGCACCAAAAAATTCAAATCGCATCCTTTACAACAGGAAAAGTGCCCAAAAGGCTAGCGGCATTGCCAGATGTAAATTGAAGAATACGTTAATTTCTTGAATTAAAATTATGTATGGTGAACGGTGGCATATCACTTTATCACCATTCACATAAAAACCTTATATAATCACCAAATAACGACTACTGATGATAACGATGTTTTTAAACGAAACCAACTTCCTATTTTCTTATCATTCTTTATCGCATTAAATTTTCTAGTTGTAACGAGGATATAATCCAGCTGATCCGTGAGGGTGCTCACGATGACATCGGCACAGAAAAGTTACGCGGTCTTCTCAAGATATTACCTGAAGTAGACGAGTCTGAGATGCTGAAATCCTTCACCGGTGACGTCACGAAGCTGGGGACAGCTGAGAAATTCCTACTGCAGCTGATACAGCTTCCTAAGTGAGTGGTCTTCTCGGTCTACTGATTGTTCTTTTTGGTCTACTGAAAAGACTTTGGTTTTAACTTGTAAAGTATTTACTCATTGAAATAAAATGTTATGACATGAAGGAGCTATCAAGTAGATGGTAGACAACTTTCTTTCGAATACATTATCTTGTGTAACGATTGTTTCGTTTTATTCACAGTTACAAACTACGTATTGAATGCATGCTGCTGAAAGAAGAATGGGCATCAACATCAGGATATTTGGAGAGTGCTATCAATTCTATCCTAGTCGCTGGAGACGATCTAATGTCTTCAAACGCTCTACAGGTAATACTTTCGTAAACCTTAAATAGAATGGCATTCAAACGTTCGTCTAGAACCTGCATTATACCTTAGAACTTGTATCTTATAGAGGAAAAAAATTAAGGAAAAGAAGGAAGGAAATGGGTTCTTGGAATTAAAAAAAAAACATAAAAAGTTTATTTCACAAGAAGCATTCACAAGAATTTGGTACATAGCTACAAAGGTCAATTATAATGATTACATACGGTACTAAAACTGATACCCAAACTAAGCCAGGGCTTGTATTTTGGGAGTCAGTCCTCAAACGTGGAGCATTTTATTGAGATCGTGTCAGCGTGAATGTGAATGGCGTAACGTAGATTATTATGTTAGCATAATAAGCACTTGTGAGTATGGGTGTGTTTGTGTATGGGTGTGTGGGTGTGTGTGTGTGCGTGTGTGGTGTGGTGAGGTGAAGCGTGGGGGTCAGAATAAATGTGGAATTCTGTGTTATATGATATTATGCATTGCGAGCAAGTAAGTCTTCTGTAGTTTGGTAGCCTAATTGCTGGAGCCAGCCAGCAACAATGTTTTTAACGCTATGCCGAGAAAGTCCTACAATGCTCAGCTTTTGGTGGATGGTGTCGTACAGTCTACTACTCAGGCTGCTAAACTGCCTACTCGCAAAAGCGGTTTTACAAGGGGTACGAGGACAAACAGGCAAAATAATTATGTTGATCTTGACTGTATTAACTAAACATCTTATCCGTTTCCAGGAGGTGCTTTACATAGCATTGATCGCCGGTAACTTTCTGAACGCTGGTGGCTACGCCGGAGGGGCGGCAGGAGTCAAGCTGTCATCGCTGCAAAAACTACCCGACATTAGGGCTAATAAGCCAGGGATGACACTCATGCACTATGTCGCTATGGTAAGGATAAAACACTTTATGTTCTTTTTTATCTTCACAACTTGTGGGTTTAGACCATTATCCGAACACTCCACAATAATGGTTGGCAGTAATAACTGTTAACATCTTACTGTCATTTGGTCTATTTGCTTTGGTCCAGCAAAGTGCATGATTGAAGTCTTGCGAGATCCATCGGCTGCCAATAGATATTAACGTCTTAGCTTAAACGAGGCTTGATAACTTACGCCACAAATTACGTAGTCAATATTCTGGAAGACGAGAAACCTATAAAATAACACTTTTCATTTAAAAAAAACCTTTACAGCAAGCCGAACGTAAGAACAAAGAGCTAATCCACTTTGCTGACGATACCCGCGTTCTTGAGGAAGCAGCTAAAGCCAGCGTGGACCAGGTCCATAATGAGATTAAGACACTGGCTAACAGGATTCAGGGGCTGAAGAAGGAGATACAGATGCCAAATACGCAGCAGGATATTAAGGAGCAGATGGGGGATTTCTTGCAGGTGAGATAGATGCAAGATTATGCTCTATTATCACCGACCAACCATCTCGACTATTATTCATAAACGTTGCTTAAAGTTAAGTAATGATTAGCGACTGTTTAACCATACACTTTTGAAGTTTAAGCATCTCTTAACATTAAGCAACATTTATAAATAAATTTACCTATATGTTTAAGTCAAGAGAAGGCCAACGTAAAGTGATGCCTTTTCGAATCTTCAGCACTGCTTTTGTCTGAACTTTAGTTAATAATGCTGTAGACTATCCAATCAAACTGAAATCTTTTTGTCATTACAGGTAGCAGAACAAGAGGTTTCAGCTCTCAACAAAGACATGGAAGAAGTAGAGAGCATACGGAAACAACTTGCTGAATTTTTCTGCGAAGATCCTGTGTCTTTCAAGTTAGAAGAGTGCTTCAAGGTTAGTCTGCTATAATTTTACCATAGTGATAAATCATGATATACCACCTACTCTTGTTCACCAATTTCTCTGCCTTTCGTGAGCTCAGACGAATTGTTATTTTGATAGCATCAGTCACCAAATATATTATTGATTTTGTATATTCATTTTAAATCCTGTAGGTAAAAGAGTATCTTTTCTATTGTATTTCAGATGTTCGTATGGTTCTGCAGCAAGTTCAGGTCAGCTGTGAGTGACAATGAAAGGCGGAGGGCTAATGAAGAACAGGCTGCAGCTAGAAGGCGGGCAAGAGACCTGGCTGCAGCCAGGGTTAAGACTGGTAAGTTCATAAACCAGACATAATAATCATGTATTATGTACTCGTAGACTCTTTAAAAAGGAGGACGTTTGAAGTTCTTGAAGTTACGCTGTTCAAAATTGATAAACGCTACTGCTGGCTTCTTTAGTTATAGTCTTTCTGATCCAGTGTTTTGGCTATCAAAAATAGACAGAAACTTATTCTGTCACCCGGTCAGCAACTCTGTCAAACTAAAAAGGGTGCTCTGAATTCAGGAAAAGTTTAAAAATGGAACCCAATGTTGTTAGCTTGATTCTTTTACGACACTTTTTAATTCACGTTACCCTCTTACCACGTAGGTACCAGCAGCGTATGCAGTACACCTGTATCAGAATGCGAGTCTCTCATGGAGTCTCTACTGCTGGACATCAGAAACGGCCTTGGCAGAAGATCGCTGAGAAAGCCGCATGACCCATCTCCGTCACCTGGTAAGTAGTACTATGCGTATTGAACCGCTTTGTACGTTCAATATGTGAATATTTTTTTGGAAAATTCACGAGCGCTTCCTCATTCATCTTTTGTTTTTTTTAAATAATCTAACTGATGAAGTTTGATCTTTCTTCCAGATGTAACTCCGACGGGCAGCTTACGTCGCAGAAGCAGGGCTAGTCCTGGAGATGATGAGGAAGGTTTGCTGGAGTTCCTCCGACACTCCTCGCCAGCGGCCAACGACCTGAGAGAGAGGAGTGCTTGGGGCAGTCTTGGTACGTAAATAAAGCCCTATAAGTTAGGGATTTAGGTATTATTGCCGTGAAGTCACCACACTGGCAACGATAGAATATTTTTATAGAGGTTTTGTGACAACTTCCTTTGAATGGTTGTGTTGTTAAGGCTAAGGCAGATCGGGACGGGCCACAACGCATTGCAAAAATCTTCCTTCGTCACTTTCGTACATTTTCTATGAACCAACATACACTACAGGCAGGGCGCACTGCAATTTTTGTATGAAAACGCGTTGCGTTGACGCCCATTGTGGCTTCAATGTTTGTTGGCTTAAAATGTACCTAATTGTTTACTTTGTAAGTATACATAAATATGATGGACTTGAAACTAAAAAAAACGAACTTAAGTTTCATGTAGGTGTTTACATTAACCCCTGGGTAGTGTGACATGGCAATCAAGTCTCGTTTAGCTAGAGAACTGAAAGCGAACTACGTAAAGTACCTACTAAAATGTTTTTTTTTTACAGATCGCTCGTGGTCCCGTCGCGGCGCGCCCCGCGCCCGGCTGGAGCTCCCGGAGAGCAGCCGCGAGCGCGCGCCCTCGCCGCGCGCGCCCGCCTCGCCGGCCCCGGCCTCGCCGGCCCCGGCCTCGCCGGCCCCGGCCTCCCCGGACACCGCGCCCGCCAAGCCCAAGTAACTAAACCTTTCAATCAAAAGTGTGGCACGCAGATGAGAGCGACAGTCAAACAAAAACCAACGCCAACCCCCGAAGTAGGCCTATGCTGCCCACATCCTCGGAGATTCTGTCGCAGAACACGATTAAACCATTCCTTTCATAGTGTCATTCCTACTAACTAGGTAGCCTACTTACTACTACTGTGACTTGTATCTTTGAATATAAAAAGATATTGGTTCGATTTCACTGGCACGATAACTTTGTTAGAGGATCTTTTGGCATTTTGGCTTTTGAATGAAATTGATAGGGGAGCGTTGTTGGTAAACATTTAAGAAATTGTATTGAAAACCAAGATTTTGGCGTTAATTCCGATTTGATAATCCTTGTAACGTTGTACTAATGGATGCCCTTCTTTATTCGCAGGGAATGGCGACAGAAGATCGAGTCTTGGCTGCGCGCGAGCAGCCAGGAGGACGCGCGCCCGCGCCGCACCGCGCACCGCCTCCACTCAGACAAGCGCTCCTTGGAAAACGACTCCGGTACGTATACCATCACCAACCTGTTATTACTGGATATGCTACTTATACTTAAGCCAGCTTGCATCACAGATCACTAAATATATAAACGAGCTAAACGATTTTTTTAACATCTTCTACTGCTGCGTGCTACCGCTTTACACTTCAATTAAATAACAAAAACCGACAAATTATTAAAATTCGTCGTATAGCGTATACTTTATCCATCCCTTTCCACCAGGCGAGATCGAAGTCAAGACCTGGCTAATTTCTCAATAAAAAAATAATAAAGACTGAAAAGATATCAAGTAACATCACTACTCGAGGGTCACCAGTGCTATATCAAAAAGTCAAAAGATCATAATTCATGAAGGGTCACCAATTTTCAGTTTCTTCAAAACCGGGCTATCAGTTAAAATCCAAGATTAAGTCCATCTAGGTTCACCAAATGTGCTAGGATCTCATTCTGTTGTCCAACTAATGATTAATTTAATCTGATTATTTCATTGCAGAGAGCGAGCGTAGCGCCACCCTCGAGCCCCTGCCTGAGGGCCGCGCGGACTGGAGGCCGGCCGTGCTGCCCGACAGCGACGTCGTCAAGGCGCTCGAGACTGTTGAAGGTAAGCGTGAATATCTTCTTTTGTGGTCTATATTTAATATTCAAAGCCTATATTACTACGTGCATTTAAAAACGTAGGACAAAACAAGGTCAAAAGAATCAAAGACCAAACATAAAGTAAATAACGTTTTCACAATGAATGCAACTCTTTCCAGATGTACAACCACAAAAGAAAGACAACAGAGTACCTTGGAGGAAAACAGAGGAGAACGAGGAGATGAGAAGGCTCAGGAGACAGCGATCACGGCAGCAGATAGAATCACCGCAACCACTCATATCTATCACCGAGGAACAAAGAAAATTGCCAGATATAAAAGTCACAAGCGATATCCCACAGAAGGTCATCAGGCAAGAGAGGATAGAAAAGTCCGATAGGGTAGAAATTGACTCCGATAACATTGAAACCCCACCAGCTCAGAGGAAGTTTACTTCTTCCTTCAACCCCCCACCAGAAAGAGAGCCCTGCAGGAAGTTCCAACCCTCCCTACCCACCCGTACTAACCTCGGCGACAAAGCTTCCGCCGAAATGAAGGATCTATGCCAAGAAATCTTAGGAGATGGCCAATTCGACAGGTTCTCTGCCGCCCGAAGGACACGAAGGTATAAGAGGAACACAGATTCCAACAGTTCCCCTGAAGAAGAAAAGAAACCTGAGCCAGCACCTGAATTGGTAGCTGAGACTCAAGTCATCAGACCTTCGAAATTAGATGTCCAAGCGTCATACAAAATTGAGAAGCCACAAGCAGTTGCAAAACCGATCGAACCTGTAAAGGAAGAGAAGGAAACCAGGTTGAAGAGGTGGCAGGATAGACTTAAGAACCAAAGCACAGACAAACCGACCAAAGAAACAAAGCCATACCTTCGAATGAGGCGGCAGACTTCCATAAACCAGGAAGACGTGCAGAAAGCGATACGGGAACTGAAGTCTCCTGCTGAAACCCCTACCGGAGTCTGGTCGAGGGACGGGTATAGAAAATCTCTCAATACTCGGACAGAAAAGGCCCCAGAAAAGGTTCCAGAAAGAACAACGTCACCTAGGATGTCGAAAGTCAAAAGTGAACACGAATTAAACGACGAAGGGTTTGAAGAAACTCAAAGTCTGAATTCAGAAAGCGCATCCCAGGGTGCTTCCTCAGGCTGCAATGTTGAATGTGAGTCACCAGTGCCGAAAATCTCCAAGTCCCCGGTCCCCAAACTGGGACAACCAAAGAAGATTCCTACCAAAGAGACGAGGACGCCCCCTCGGACGCCCATAGACCCCAAACGCGTGATCCCAAAACGGGCTAGTTCTTTAAGAGTGGAGAGGTCTACATCTAGAGCATCGCTAAGGAGTTCTAGGAGTTCTTTGAACAGCTCTACATCAGTGTCGACCGTCAAGCGATCCCCGCCTGCACCCGTGAAGCCGGTGCCTAAACCTGTACCGAAACCTGTCTCAAGGATGCCCGCTTCAAGGTCATCTTCCAGTGGTAGCTCAGTAGGTACATCCAGGCCACCGTTGAAAAGTGTCAACAGCAGGACGACGACGTCAGGCTTCATGAGGCCCACCGCGGCCTCGAAAGGAAAGGTAGGCCTCTCCGCGCAACAAGTCTTGAGAGCAAGCGTCAAGTAAAGTGCTGTATTTTCAAACTGTAGAAGAATTGTCAGAACAAAGTGTTCTTGACAGATCATCTATGAGTTCCGGTGCTAATTCTAATCAATGTTTTGAAAGACAAAAAGTCAGGACCAAAACGTTACCGCGGGAAAAACGTAAGCCAGTGAAAAAGCGAAAAAAAATCGTTGTAATTTTATTATGTTATCTTCTAACCCTATTTTTACTTTTCGCCGCGGTAATTTATTTATAAGTGAGAATCCAGTGCCTTGTTTTCCAACCAGACTTGTTAGTATTAATTTAAATAGTAAGTATGCAAAAAATATTCATCTTTAAATAAACAGGTAATTATTGGAAACTTCAGATGACATTAGGCGCTAGAATCTCAACTGAAACAAAATCTGAAGTTTTCAATGACTGATTATTTTAATATAAGTTGTAATAATAGATCTGTTTACAAAGAAAGTTGTCATATACGTAATGAACCCGTACGTAATTTTTATTAATATAATTATGTTTTATTTAATTTAATAAAAATATAAATTCAATTAATGTGCCACAAGATAGTACGGGTATTTTATTTATGTAAATTACCATTTTTTTTTTATTAAATACACTTAAGGGCAACACCGAGATAACAATTTCTGGAAATTCGCAATTTGAATAGGGAAGACAGTTCTCAGTATTTCGGAAACTGTAAAATGTTATTTTCTACGATAAAGCACATTTTTTTATTAATAAAATAATCGCTATCCTTAGCCAACTTACTCAGTCGTAGTAAGTGAAAAAGTGATAGATTTGTGTTCGGCAGCGCGCTTTATTTCGAAATAAAAATATTCTACAGTTTTCGTTAAAACTGACTAGGTAGGTCGGTACCTACCATTTTCATGTAACAGAAAATTTAAAATTACCACGAATTGTGCCGGAAGCGTCCCAATTATTGAAGTCATTAATTTTTTTTATTGAATTATTTACTAATAAATATAAAAAATATGAAACTAGATAAGTATTAAAGACCTTTTTTAATTCAAAGACGTGCAGAAAATGATCTGATTTTTATAATGATATCCATAGATCTTGATCAAAGGGACACATTGTCACAAAGTATAATAAAAATAATTTTAAGGTTTTAACCCAATATTTTATTGTACGTGTTTATGAACTAAACGATAAACAATAAATTGACATACCTACGACATACAATTTGTGTTATTTATTTTATCTTTTTAACAATTCCATTAATAATAATGTAAATTACTTCGTTAGAACAACATAATAATAAGTCATCTGTATAACGGCTTGATTTAATAAAATTATAATTAAATCACAAGAGAATCCATAGAAAATTTATAACTTAAACATGCTAACAAAATCGTTTACTTGTCCTAAGACCTGGAACAATAATCATTTAGGTGTTGAAATACATTCTCTGTGCAGTCTTATAAAACCCCGATTACAATCCATTCTGTCTTCAATTCTCCTATATTCTTCCCCGTCTACCTCTCGTTTTCTTTCCCCTTTTACTGCTTTCCTACCGTATTCTTTCCCCTGTTCCTGCCATAGTTTCTTTCCTTTTCCTCTTATGCTCTTCCCCCTTTTTCCTCATCTACTCTTCTTTGTCATCACAGGATCCCCGCATCCACCAGCTCTATAACTAACTCGGTCATCTTCTTGCTGCAAGCTGCACTGCTAGTCTGCACTGGCTGGACCTGCGACGTTGACGATGATTCGCTATCCTGATTATAAAAAAAACGTCATGTTTAGTTGCTGGTAGGTACACACGGCTACACATCAAGCTTTACCTACATATCCAGTTTAAGCTGATCTCGCATTATACGGAAATCCTATAGATACAATGCGAAATCAGGTTTTACTGGAAATGTATAGCTTGATGTGTAGCCGTGCGTACAATGAAATACGTTAACCAGCGTATGACTTGCTCTAAGAGCGGAGAGACCACGAATCGTGAAGTGAAGTTCCTATATAAGACCAACAGGCTCACGGTTACCTACCTACCTACCTGGTAGATAAATGCGAGCCGGTCAGGCTTTACGTCAAGTAGACGTTTGTACCCTGATCTCAATTGACAAAAGAAGGAAAGAATGTATCCGTAGTCGTAATTTTCAACAAGCAAGTCAGGGCAAAGTTAACATGACCATTACTTAGCGAGTAGTCGTAGGGTTGTTCTGATTCTAGGCTTTGTCTTGAGCTGGGCAGTGCGCAATACTACATAGTAAATGGACGTCAGTTACCTCATGTTGATACAAGTCGGGTGCCTCATCGCTTTCGCACGTCATAATGGGGTACATGTCAACCGCTATGCCGAGACCAAACTTGCCCGCGCGTTTGAACTCTTCTTGTAATCTGTTGTAACAATATAAAATATTCTCTGAAAAAGTGCAATTTTACTGCATCAAGCATATCTTTAAGCGTCAGTATTAGCCTGCGTATTCTTATCATGGACTTTAATAAGTCCATGATTCTTACCGCTAGGCTATCTTCTGGTGCATCTAGTCCACCAGCCAGGCAGCAGGCCTTAGGAAAAAAATTGTCTTGCTCACGTGCCTATATAAGTATATTATACTCTCAAAGATTTCTTGAAAATAAGAGCTTACTACTTCTACTACACTTACAATTCAAACAATGCATCCCTATTCAAACTGGTATTGAACACAGAATCCTCATCGCTCATTTGCACCAGTCTCCGATGCAGCTCATCCGTGTAGTACTCCAGGAGCGAGGACATGTGCTCTGCCCTCTGCTGCCGGTTGAGGCACATGTACATGATGTAGGCCAGGTCGAGAGCTGGCGAGGCATAGCGTACAACCTGGAAATCTACGATGTACATCTGGAAAAGATCTTTGCGTCATTTACCATCATTGCCACAGAAATGTTTTGTTCTGCTCTTAATTCCGTCAGATGTGTCTGAATATCAAAGTTTTGTCATTATTCTCCAGCCTTTCTCCCCATTTATTTAGGGCCAGCGCAATATGTCTTTTCTTCCACACTTCTCTATTAGTCGTTATATGCATAGTGACACCCTTTCAAACCATTTCATTATTCACACAGTCCATCCATCGTTTCTTTGGTCTCCCCCTACTCTTATAGCCATCGATATTCATACTCAAAACTTTCTTTACGACATTTTCCTCATTCCTCCGTACCATGACAACCGATTTCCACACAACTTTTCAGTTATCGGTTCTACTTTCAGACTTTCTCATAAGTACTCATTTCTTGTAACACCACACATAGCTCTTAACAATATTATCCCAGCTGCATGCAATTGCCTTTCATTCATCCCTTTGTGGCCCAACATTCTAATCCATACTAGATAGCAGGTCAAACCATGGTTTTATATAATATCTTTCCCTTAAGTTTAAAGGGAATGTGGGAGTCTCAGATTGTGCCCGGGACCTGCTACCATTTCATCCATTCAGTGTTAATTCTGTGCTTAAGGTGAACCTAGTCCACATTTTTTGTAGACAAACTTCAGGAGTGTTTTACTCCACTGTCTGACATGGCACATCCAAAGTAAAATAATGATATCGTTTTGTCTCATTATTAGTATTGTCTGTACGGAAAAAGAATACTAAAATAAAAACCCATTAAAAAGTTAGGAGCCAACAAAGATTCGTTTTCTTGCTAATTTTCTTAACTTTGGGCGTGTTTAAGTAATAAAAGAAGTGCAAAATCTCCAAAACCAAGTTGGTACCGACAAAGTTCAACTATCGAAAAGTTCAATAAACTTTATTGGTCATTGGCTTTTTCATAAAACCTGACCTTCCAAAGGACTTTTTTTAATTTTTTCGCGATTTTATTACTATAAATGATTCTGCATCTCATTCAATAACGTTGTGCGTGAAGACTAGCGTCTAACTGCTCATCACTGATAATATCTCTGTCGGACACGAAGCCTGGTGAGATACCGTGATTTTTAGCCAGGCCCACCAGTGAGTTAGAGCCCGCGACTAGGTTCCCCTTAACCGTCCGATCTACTTCGCCATCGTTTTACACGAGTGAACTGAGATACCGAAAGTCGGAGAAGACTGGGAGAAACGCGCCATAAACGCTATAGCTCCAGAACTTGAGAGACCGCCGAAATCACAGAACACAAAATCAGTTTTGGTAACAAAACTTATCCTTAACCAATCTCTCTAGCGTTCGCACCCTTCCATTTCATCTCTTGCAGACACGCTATGTTCAGTCTTTGCCTTTTTAAAACATCAGCTAGTTCCTTTCCTCTACCAGTCATCGCACCCACAGTCCAGCTCTCACACCTCAAGCTAACTTCTCTCGCTCTCCTTCATCGTCTTACGTTGCACTGGCCCGTTCTGATGTGACAGCCCTGGTTCTTTTCCCACAGAAGCCGGGTGTTGCCCCTGCGTGTCGTCTGTGGGGTACGCCCTAGTCCTATCGCGCATCATGTCATTTTCTCTCAAATTGCTTTAGTTTTTGGCAAAGTTGGGAGGGATAGGAGGGTCGGTGCCTGAAACTGACCCTCCTAGGGTACACTATTGTTGGTAGTTTTGGATTTTTTATGTAAGTTTTATTACCCTAACTGTTTAAATAAATGAATAAGTAAAATAAGTGTCGCAGGTATACCGTTGTCGGCAAGCTCGATAGATGGCGTTGGCGTCGAATTAGATCTCGCTATGGTTTCGTTACGGCGGGCGCCACACTTATAGGGGCCGGACTTACAATCTTTTTAATTAAATATTAGTGGGGTACTTATCTAATGGTACGTACCTACCCCACTAATTGTGTCTTGTGTCAGAAATCAAATATTTTTGAAAAGATCGGACCTTTCAGTAGGTTCCATCTTGTTTAAATTATGGAGGTAACAAAAAGCTATTTCAATAGAGGTGGGCAAAGTGTATCATTTTTGCGATTGGAACATTTGCATCTCGATCACTGAAATGATCCGAAACACTGATATGTTTCATTTAGCTCATTTGGATCATCGGCTCAAAGGATATAAAATACAGAATGTTACGTATTACATTACGTTGCGGCCGCGGGCGCAATTTCACTAAAATGGTTACACAATGGACTTCTCTTGCTTATTGGAGGCATTTAAATGTCTTAGGGTAGGTAAGTATGTTAGTACCTAGGTATACCTTAGAAAGTCATTTACTACGAAGTACGAACACGTAGAATGATTATTTACACCCACATTAGTCACAGAAAGAAAGTCTCACAAATACTTAAAATTAGCTATACTATCACTAAGATAATACTAGCACTGAGAGTCTGAGACAAGTTACTAATCTAGTAAACTAAACCATTTACGTGATTCAATGTCTATTTACACAAAATTCTCACGTAAAGTCTCTGAACTATAACTTTATGAATAAAAAGGAAAAAAGTAAGTCACGATAATCACTACGCAAAGAAATCGAAAACAGAACTATAATATTTTCGAAAATTACTGCGAACGAACGTAAACAAACAATCTGCCGCGTTTAGTGCAAACATTATATGCAAAATACGACCGTATAGTATTTGATACGTAAGCGCCTTAGTGGTCATTTTTACGTGCATAAATAACGACAACGAAAATCTGTGAGAGTTGACTCATTTGGTATCTCTTTCTGACTTGTATAAATTGTAATTGTGTCGCCCGCTCACTCGCGACTCGTGTCTCAGTGGCTCAGTGGCTCAGTAGCTCAGTGTCTCAGTCTCCCTCTCTCGCTCGCTCACTGCTCCGTCGCCTCGCGAGCGACGCGTCAAAGAAATGATTCAGATCCAAATGATGCGTTTGAAACGTTGTTACTGAACCAATCTTTTGAATCACTTCAGTGATCCGGATCAGTGAGTCGGTTCCGTAAAGAGCGAGGAAAAGAAGGAGGCCATTCTCAGTTAAGTCGACTAGCATACTTTTTTTAAATGTCAGTAGGTAAGTATGGTAACGGAATGAATGACGTGCGCTGTCATTTTAGTTAGTAAATATCTTTCTCTGGCGTAAGAACAATACATAAGCTATTATCTAGCCAGAACCTTATTTTAAGAAGAACAAAATTTGTGACAGCTCTCGTACTTCGACGATCTAATCGAGCTATGTTGCGTAAATGGATCAATAAAACCTCATAATGAAGTAGCAGTTCTAAGCCTACGTTATATATATATGGTAAATAATGTTTTCTTGGTTAGCCGTAGCCCTGCCGGCGTAGACAGAGCATTCTCTGTCTACGCCTACCGGCCTATTTTGTACTGTCACTGTCAAATTTTCCCAGTTGAACATGAACCTTATACCTATATAATAACGTTGAAAATCTATCAAAGCAATTTGACAGATTGCGGTAGCTTGATGTGCTTAGCGTCTGTACAAATTTCACCGTGTCAAACTCGCTTCACGTACGTTTGGTGAGGTGGGTTTGAAGTGAGCTGTCATTCCACATATTGCTAGGGATTGACGCTATTTGACAGCTAACTTCAAACTTACCTCACCTAAGTTTTTACAATAAAGTTATAACAAATCATTTAAATATTATAATAATATTTATCATCATATATCATTGTTTTTTTTTTCTATTTTTATCGTGTTTACACTTAGTTATATGTGCATGCTGTGGTCTCCTGTAATTGAAAGAGCACGCGTAAATAAACCTTTCTATTGCTATGATTTATAATAAATAAGTGTATCCTTTGTTGGAGACCCCAAATAAATATAATAATATATCAATTATATTTAGTAGTGACTTTTAGCTTAGGAAAATAATGATTTAAACTATTTTGGTCCAGGAGTTGAAAATGTGTGCCTATGTTGTTATGATAACGATTATTGAAGAAAAATACGACACCAACTCACATCAGCAATATCCCCATCCACATACTTAAACAAGAAGTTATTAGTCCAGCAGTCACCATGTCCAATCACTGCGACCGGTTCCTTGGGCGTGACCAGGTCTACCATCGTGTGGAAGAAGGTCTCTTCACTGCAGAAGCTCCGGAACTTCTCCAGGTAGACCTCTTTGTCATCTGCATCAGATAACTCCTGTTCTACCATGGCTATGGCGTTGGCTGTGGCTTCCATGTAGTAATTCTTGTAATAATCGACGTTTTCTTCGACGTAGAACACTGCAATGTAATTATAATTTAATGTTGACGTAAAAAAAAACCCGAAACCATAGGCAATTTTGTGAAATGGCTACCAGCCCTGATTCTGGGATCGTGTAATTCTTTTATAAGAAAGTGGTGTTAGTTTTACGTTTCTTTAGGAAACAGGATAGCCCTATTAACGTCCATCTCTTTTGAACACACGGCTCCTGCTATATTTAGAAATTGATATAGCTAAAGATGGGTTTACCTTCAGAAATCCCGTCCTTAATGTTCAGCAGCTCATAAAACGCCTCAGGGTTATGAAATTTCATAGCCAGCGACAGGGCATGAAACTGCGACAAATGCTTTAAAACGAAGTAGGACTGCTCCACTGTTAGACCTTGGCGCCTCTCCGGCATGACATACCCCTCCCTCTTCAGATCCTTCAGCACCACGCAGTCGTTCTGAGCCAAGTAACACTTCGGGATCGACTTGAATGGGTTGTGGACGTTCCATTGCTTCTGGAAGCTGAGAAGAGCTGGCCAGATCTTGTTGTAGAACGCGACCTCGTTACAGAACAACTCGTCACTCTTGAAGGCTTCTCGCCGCAGGATGCTTTCGGGAAGGCATTTGTAGATGATGGAGCTCTCCCAAGGTTCGTCTGTTTCACTGGAGCCGTCGGGTTCCACGTGTCTTTGGACGCCTTTCAAGGTGATCCGGTATACCATGGAGGTGTAGTTGTCGCCTCGTTTGGAGCCCGGTGCCCCCTAAAGACAAAGTTGATGGATTACGATTCGATATTTGGAGGTTCGATGGGAGGGATTCGATATTCGAACCTTGTATCGTATTGCATAATTGCATCGTTGTGATCCGAATCGTTTCACAGTCAATACACTAACAGTATTGTATGTTCCTATTCTGAAATGAAGGACTTTTTCAAGTGACTAGAAAAACTCATATTCGCTACTCAGAACTCGCTTGCATGTGGCAGGGTATGACAAACACAGGGCCGCATAAAACTATAGCAATTTTATTAAATATGTAAGTCGCAACACTGGAACTCAAAGAACGGAGCAGGAGACAGTAGTGACCTGTAGTGACCAGTAACGAGGTATGCCTCGAGTACGTCATGCCCTGCGACACATTTTTGTAGCTCTTTTCATGCTACAATTTTTTTGTAGCTATGTTTTATTTACTGTTTTGATTTACATTTATTTATAACATTTTAACTTTGGCACATAAATACTTTTGAAAAGTCAGAGAGAACGTATCTAGGCCATGCTGGAGGGGCTGCCAGCTTATTCTGCAGACAAATCAAGCTCAGAGAGGAAACGGACCTCTACAGAGAGTACGATGCAATCTATTTCATTTTGACAGTTCAACAAATTCATTACGTTATTTACGTTGTCGAGCAGACAAATTGGAACATATGAATGAAGCAATGGATTTAGTAGCTAAATCCTGCAAAATCATTCAGATTCTGATTGATAGTGTGTTACATAATTAGGGTGATGGTTACCACCAAAAACTGCTGAAATGTCGATAAGTCGGATGTGGCAACTGCCCATTCTATAAGATAGTAAAACAAAATCTCAAAATCTCTCAATCAATCTCTTTCATCACAGTGGTAAACTAACCTTACATAAGTATAGGTTTGTATGGAGCACTCAAAAATAAATATTATATAATAATAAATAAATAAATTGATCTCTAATATTCCTGATGTTGATGAAAAAGAAGGTTTATTTTTTGTATTTAAATTTTAGTGTTCCAGTTTACAAAAAAAGGGTTTAGTCGTTATTTGAAAAGTTATTTTTTTTTAAATAGATTTCAATGTTTTTATCTACAACATTATAAAAACTACTATAGGTTTACCATAATTTTCTAATTACCTATGTTTCTCCTAAATGTATTATTTTAAAAATCTTTTCCTTTTTTTAAATGTTTTACTTACTTACATAAAAAAATACTAATTCTAAATAAAACATATCTAATGAAAGATCAATGTAAAGTCTGGTAATACCCTACCACATACCTAATTGATACTTTAATCACCACATACTTGCTGGTCAAATAAGTCCAAATTAACTGTACCTACCTCAAAATGCTGTATACTGACGTCAGGATACTCATCTTTGAGCAGGCTCTGCAGGAAATCGAGGGTGATCTCCGACATGGCACACCGATTAGTCAGGAGGACCTCCTGGCTGGATAGACAACTGAATTCAACTGAAGAGCTGCTCCTATCATTATCTAGTTGTGGTCCTAGGACGGCCATCGTTTTAACAAAGCTTGGGACAAAAATAATTCGATCGTGTTTAATGTTTAATGCGTGCAGTGCGATTCGCCTTTGAAATCTGTAGCGACTACACTGTTCGTAAAAAATAATTACTTCACGCCGAACGCGGTGAGAGCCGCTGCTATCATCATGTGTTCGAAAGAACTTGTTGTTATTGCAAACGAGGTCCTGGCCCTTGCCTGCAGTACCAGCTGGGTGACATGGACGGGGTTAGTGTTACTAAGATCTGCATATCGAACTTCAGCAAGGACGAGATACGGAGAGCCAAACGCTGTTGTCTTAGTGGTTAGAAATGGCGGACCGAATGCCATCCCGCAGGAGGGATAAGAAGGTAGACTAACATCTCCATAAATTATTAAAATGATAAAAGAGACCGACCCGGACGACGTGTCGAATTTCATGCCAAAGGATTTGCGGATTTGCGCAACTTACCTCCGTCACTTTCGACCACGTCGACGTCACCAGGCTGTTGAGGGACATCTCAAGTCTGATCAATCCTAGCTGAGGTGCAGTTGAAGTTGAAAGTATTACAATCAAAGACATTTAAAATACAATAATTTAATGTCGTTGATTGCAATCCACCATCAGCGTTCTACGTATCGAAATAATAGATTTACGCAAAACTGCGTATGTTACACGAGCCAGCTAACAACGACAAAGTGCATCGCTGCTGAGTTTCGAGTCAGCAAAATTCGACTTCGACAATGCATAACCGCGCCCCACTCTCCCCGCGTCCCCCAGCGTTACGATACCGACGAATTTCAGCACGTCAACACCTGAACTTGCTTCCTCTGCTGCCGTTATGCATGCTCCCAATAAGCTTCAGCTGCCTGCAACCTAAGCCAAATTTAACCCGTCTTCCTTCAAAACCATAGGGTTAACTTCATGTCTTACATATGGTGCGGGTCTCATTATAATTTTATTATAAAAATAAATAAAATTCGTTTATTTCAGACTATTAAATTGCCCATATTTTGTTAGTATAACATTATCTTAAAAAACTATGTTAGTCATGAGGAAATCAGTTGTATAATTAAATTGAAAGAAGTTAATTAAAATGAAATTGAAATAAATTAGTAGACATTAAATTAAAATAAATTAGAATTAAATTAAAATTTATTAAAACGAAAAATTTAATTGAAATAAATTAAGATAAAATTGAAATAATTTGTTGTGCATAAGTTAAAAAAATAATATAGAGACCTTTATGAAGGAGTCGTTTTGGCTGACGGGCGTCGTGTATGGTTTTCGCTGAACGCTACATGATACCACGATTCAGCATAATGTGTCACCAATTTTATGTATTTTTGAATAGTGTAGGTAATATTTTTTTAATATGTACTTAAGTACCAATAACATAAAAAAAAAATCAGATTGCTTGTATACGTTAGCTATGCCCATAGTTGCCAGACAAAAACGATTTTTAATATTCTAAAGTGCCTTTGACACAATACGAGTATCTTGGAACCTGTGGAGTAGGTACAGACGCCAGCACATCAAGCAACTCCAATCTGTCAAATTTCTTTGATTGATTTTCAACTTTATTACATGAACATAAAGTTCATGTTCAATTGGGAAAATTTAACAGATTGGGGTGACTTGATGTGCTGGCGTCTGTACCTACGAGGGGCCGAACCCAACACGCAGACGCCCGTTAGACGCTTTTGTTGAAATGAGACACCAACCAACGATTATCCCTGTAAGCACTATGCAAGTGTAATACCCAAGGAAAACCCCCGCAGCAATCCTCAATCAATTTTTAAATTGAAGTGTAAAGATATTTGTGTGAATGGTTAGGTACTTACCGTACATTTCAGTGCGCAGTTTTGAAGATGCGTTTTCGATTGACTGCTGCTGCTGCAACTAACGAATAGCGAGAAAAATGGTTGACCCATTTCTCACAGTAGTCCAGGTACTGTGAGGAATAGGTCAACCAGTTGTCAAATCTGAGTCATAATACAGGTTTTGTGATAATACTTACATTATGAATATCTACAACGGTAAAACTATTCATGTAACATGGTCACTCTAGTGGTGTGGGGCGCATTATTGAATTGCTACAGCGGCTGGGGTCGCCGTGATTGGATAATATCACCGGTTGTTTTAGTAGTTAACGTGCACTCAGCTGTCTATCATCTGCCCTTCCCTCTTGCGCAAGATTGTTCCCGAACCAATTACCTAGGTAGATGAGAGAAACTTGCCAGTTATTACTTTTCCTCTGGTTTTAATATTAGATCAAGGAAAATAAATGTTACAGTTAGGTGTCCAGTTCTTTTTTAACATTCCGAAATACATTTTTGGGAGTATTTTTCATAGTATTAAGAGTACCTAACAATAATTTTATTAACATGTCCCAAAAGATAACGTAGAACGGAATGATGATGTCAACTTGTCAAGTGGCAAAATGTGATATTCCCGCCAGAATGTGCGTTCAAATTACTAAAATATTTTTGACAACCGCATTCAATGTAAAAGTTGGATGAAAATAACTTGATATTGAGGTACGCTGATAAAACTAAGAAAAATGATAAAAAATTAAAAATATTTCGAAAATATTATTGCTACATAATTTATTGAAAACTGTTCACATTCTAAGAAACAGACGTGAAGAAGTTTCACCGCTTCCAATCGAAACGAACGCAGACGCAAACGTCAATGTCAAATTGAAGTTTGATTTTTCTGCGAATCTGTGCGTTAGAAAATTGGTGCCGGAATATTCTCTAGAAATAGGAAATTATCGGTTCTCTATCCATTCAATTGGATTTAAATTTAATTCGTTCTACTGAGTGAACAGTGCTGATAAACTATCGTTAAACATGCCTGTAGATCAAATTCAATACTCAGAAAGGTATACTGATGACGTCTATGAGTACAGGTGAGTTTCTTAACTTTTTCTCATACTTTTACTGTAAAAACGCTTTGTCGGAACCATATAATTCCTTTATGAGGTGTGTATGTCATCTACGTGCGTAATTAGCTTCCATATCGGTGTTTCGTTGCACAATATGGTTGCAGTTTTCTTCAGTCAATTTGCGTCATTTACTCATCACAGCGATAAATTCATGCGTATAAAATTGTACGGTGGTTCACTATTACGTACTAAAATCATTTCAGATAAATCAGGGTCATGGGTAAATTCAATCTGTTTGAAAAGTGGTTTAGATTTCTTTCCACTATCTGCCAGTAAAACAAGATTTAGCAAGGGTCATTTTCGTTGGTTCTACCTTAGATGGTCATATGCCATCTGATTACAACTGTTTCCATCAACACTCAGCTGTCTTAATTACATTTAGTTGGATCTGGAGTATTCTAAAATAGGATAATTAACTAGTCACAGAACACAAGAATTATCATAGATATATATCTGATTGCCTTGCCTTCGTATTGTAATAGTTGTATCTTGTTTTCATCACTTTATCATTATGTATTCCAGGCATGTCATCCTCCCACCAGACATCGCCCGTCTAGTTCCAAAGTCTCACCTCATGACGGAGACAGAATGGCGCAACCTGGGAGTTCAGCAGAGCCCTGGGTGGTTGCACTTCATGGTACACAACCCTGAGCCTCATGTCCTGTTGTTCAGGCGACCAAGGACTGACAACCAGGCTCCTGTGAATGGTCTCGATAGTAATACAAACTCCACGGTCAAAGTATGAGGTTGGTGCAGCTAGGTAATTTAATAATGAATGCAGCTGGTGATAGAGCAGAGAGGTTTTAATTAAAAGTTTTACTTTTGTAGTAACTTATTGTACGCATGGAATGGTATAAAACATTTATAACACAATCTCATAACTAATGAAATATTGCTCAAATATCAAATTGTCATGGAATTTTAATAGAGAATAGTTCTAGTTGCTATACAAAGAACAATGCCATTTTAAACAATCAAATGTCAAGCATAACAAACAATTTATGTTGATGGCTAGATCTAAGCAATAATAATTTATCCAAAGGTTATTTTTAAATTATAAGTGACACACAATCACACAATGTGCAAATTATTGGGGCAGTCTTTGATTAAAGTCAGACATCAGAAGGCCAAAATCTAGTATGAATCTACTATCTCATTGTCACCATTAACTTTGAGATTAGAAATGAATAAATTAGCTTTAGAATTGGTTTCTCTGAAATCAAGAAAAATATTTACATTATTTGTTGCTTGATTGCCTAGCTTGATGATTTTAACACATAATGTGACTTTTATCAGACATTCACCAAATATTAATGTTGACACGTTAGGAATTATTAAATAGGTCATTGGGTACACCTTTTCTTGATGTTAGAGAAATACACCCATTGCTAAAAAAATAATATTAATTAAAAAAAAAACATTTCATGCCATTCAATAAAAAAAACCCTATGTTGTATTACCAGTTGTGTAACCTATAAACAAACTATAAAGATACGTTATGATATTTAAACAAATTAATGTAGTTAGTCTATATGCAATTCATAAGATAGATAACATTTACTGTTTTCACTTTAAAAGAGCAATGTAAAATATGTAGTGGTATGACCAAAATACTTGTCCAAAAACTGTTTGCTATGTTTAAGAACTGTTTGGAATAAGGACAAAGCTAATCTTGTGATAGACAGACATTTTTTTACATGGTCTCTTTAGGGCGTTTGTCCACCGCAGACGTCACCGGGGCGACCTGACGGCGCTGAAATAGCGACATGTACATTTACTATGGCCGCGTGTCCACCGCATGCATATGCATCACCCGAGTACCGTGATGCCGGCTGCCGCAAGGTTGAATAGTTCGGCGCGACCACTAGAACACGACCCTATATTGTGACGAGCCGATGTGCAATACAAAACAAATATGGTTTTATCCTCATACTGCCGACGTACGACGCCGTTCGCCTGTTATTGTTTTGTTTTATGTATCATGCAGAGTTCGGTTGTGTGGACACACAATCACCATCACTAGGACATAATGTTCGATTTAAATAATATTTTTTCTCGGACTCGCCTTAGGTGACGGCTGAGGTGGACAAACGTTATTATATACAAAACTTTAGCTAACCTAGAAAGATAAAAATGTTTATCAAACACTTGATATTTTATCTAATGGATAATTAGCACACTGCAAAATCGAATAACTATGTAGTATAATTAATTATACTTTAGTTAGGTAGCATGCAGAGATAATATAATACTGTTATTTTATTACCTAGCACAAGTAAAAGTATGTTGATTTTACCTGCATATTACGAGTTATGCAAATATTTAATAAAAATGAAATACATCTATATTAGTAGGTTGTTCCTATTCATGACTGAAGAATTATTTATATGAAATTGTTTAGTAATAATTAAAAAAATAAAAATTGATGTGCCTTTTAAGCAGTTTGCTTGAAAATTATAATTATTATTTTGGTAATGAAGGATTTGGGCTCTTGAAAAAAAAAAGGTTTTTCAGACCTATTTCAGCAGTGATGAGTCTAGCAAAATATATGATGAATTTGCCAATGCATTAATTAAATATAAGGAGCCTTGCTTCTTTTGTACATTAGGCCTTTAAAGGCTGGCACGCACATGTGAGGGCCGCATACCATTGCAAAAATCCTCTTGCATCTGTCATACATTTTGTATGAACTGTCGCACACTGCGGGCGGGCCGCACCGCTCTTTTTGTATTGTACTGTAATACGATGCGCTGTGGCTCGATGCGGCTGTAATGTGTGCTTACCTTAACAACATGCCTTAAAATGTGAATTAGGCATATAATTATTACAATTAATATATCATTGATAATTCCTGTTAACACAAGATGCTTTTGCCTTCTATTAGATATGTATAAATATGTTAAAAAATATAGTAATAATAATGGCTATGTATATGTATATTATTCATATTATTTTAATTGTGCAAATTTAAATTGACTAATAATGTAAGTTAGTGTATGAAGTTTAATTTCATTATAATGTTTGTTAACTAAATAAAGGTTTATACGGGCAAAATGTCGAAGGTATTTCTTTTCATCATCAACAATTTCTTGATATTATGACTATCATTCACATTCACAATCTCTCTCACCACACAGTAGCCCACGGCTAAGCTACGCAAGTGTACTTACCTTCACTTTGTATGAAAATTCAAGCTGGATCGTTGAAAAACACTGCAATTTCCTTGCACGATTTGTTCGAACGAACCTCAACTCACCATGTTCCAGTCGGTCCACCGGCTATCGGTCATCGGTCATCTAAGGATTCCTGCGAACTCCCTGTATGTTGCGTCAGTGTGTGTTGAAGCATTCACTGGTGTTATTACTTTGTGTGATCTTTTATTGTAACTTGGAATCCCCTATTTGAGTTTTTCGCAAATATCTCAGAAACGGCGTCCTAGGTCAAAAATAATGAAATTTTCATCACCCCCGTGGAGCCAGTATGGCAATCGCCGGGGTTTTTGTCTACACAGTGAAGGATGACTTTTGACGTTGACCGTGAACGTTATCAAAAATAATTGGATTTACAGTTCACGTCACATAAGTTTGCCGCTCTGCAAAAGGTTTTCCGATGTAAATCCAACAATCAACTAAGGTCACGGTCAAGATCAACAAAGACTTGCATCGTCTAAGGGTCAGTTCAGTCGGAACGGAAAAATGCCCTAGCAGTTTACTGGCTCCATTGAAAATAGGATCGTATTCCCATAGCCTGAAGTAGAAAATTGAATGAATAGATACACAGTCTGCTCGCCCTTCGGTTGCTCTCGGTTTGCATTGTAATTAGAGAAGGCCCGAGCCTACGCGAAGATTTTTCTGTTCCGTCTAACTCTAGGAGTGTTAAGATGGTGCGACTATTAATGTTTCTTCAACTTTTTGGTGCGTGTAAAGGTTACGAGTCATATAAAAAGAAACCACAGAATACTATGTTGAATGTTTATTTGTGTTTAACTTCTAAAAACATTATAAACACAGTAAAATATACAAATAAATGCGGAAGTAGTACATTTCGTAAGGTTGCCAATATTAAAATATAGTAATTAAATTTCGTAAACAGAAAACTACCGTACTACACAATAAACAAGAATAAAATTATTAACAATATATTAGTGTAAATTTTTATTTTCTATTTTCGTTAAAATAATAATAAAGATTGTGCTTGTTTTCTTATATACTATATTAGCGAAATTAATAAGAATTTAAGTAACAGTCGCGGATGCGCCGAAATGTCGAAATGTTGCCAACGTTAAAAGTGCCGGGATTTCGACATTTCTGCGCACGCTTGCGACGGAAAAAAATAAAATAAACCATGATATGATTAGATCCGAAGTTCTTAATTTAAAGTTAGCTTCAACAGGATTATTTAACGATCGTATAAAAGTCTCTCCAATATATCCTTATCTAAAAAAGGTAGGCAGCATCTTACTAGTAGACACACGGTACATATCGAGATACATCGGCATACGACATAAAAATCGTCGCATCCCAAATTAGCCTAATCGAAAAACGTGTCATCTTGCCTTTTGTAATAGTGAAAAAGTTTTGGATACATGTTTTTAGTTCCTAAGAAGAGTCCCTACGTCCGACAGTACTATCTAGCGCGCACCGCGATTATTGTACGCGATTAATTAATCGCACGAATTTTCGTCAAGGTGAAGTTTGTTAGTTATCTGTTCGTTGCGACTTTTCAATCGCACGACGCAATACTCCCGGCTCGCAAAGATCTAAGAGTGAAGGAAAGGAAACTGCCACTACTCTGCATAGAAGCACTTCGATTATTATTTTTCATCATCTAACGATACATTTTTGATAACTCGATAAATGTTTAACTTACACAAACATGTATATAAATAACATGCTCGATATCATTTTGGCTACATCCTAAATACTACTCGCAAAATTGTTAACGAATCCATTTTAACTACGGCCATACTAGACATATGGCATACATTTTTGAAATCGGAGAGGTCAATCTATATAACAATACATTTCCACTAAAACTTAGGCCCTTTCAGTGGTTGCGCGGTAAAAACATGGAGGTTTGCACCCATTGTGTTGCATTATTTATCAAAATATGTCACAGTTGTAGTTTTAAAGCTAATTGTGATCCTATTAAAGCTTTCAGCTTATAACGTTCAGTGTGACCACATTTCAAAATTCCTACTATTGTAGTAGTTCGTTATAATCTGTTTGCTCTTTGTATAATTATAGAAAAAGATGGATATGGTTTCAGTAGAATATTTCACTCGTTGATATGGTAAAAATGTGGTCAAACTAATCGAGCTGTCTTGTAAATAATATAGACCACCGATTAGTCGGTGACCATGTCGCCTCAGTTTCGTTTCACGTGATATAATACATATGCCGGTTTTTACACAGCAAAATGATATGGAAGTATACAAGAAGTGATATGATATATAATGGAGATTGTACTAACAAGATATGTACTTAAACGATTAAAATATCAAGTATCCACAAATTTGGTACATTTTTTTTTGTTAAATATATATGTAGGTATAAATGCTCGTTACAGTGTCTTTTTCGTTGGATCGTCTCGTTCTAGCAACACTGTCGGGGTTACGGAGGGGAAAAACAAAAATAGTAGAAATTCTGTCAGGGTTGCCTACAAGAATTCTAAAACATACGGTAAAAATGAAAGCGACTCAATCACGATACGTACTGCAACAATGGCATGCCCTTATTAATACAATAAGCGTTGCATACGACTATCGTTTCGAAAACGACGCTACAGGGAACTAAATCTAGATAAAATCATCGTTAGTTCTATATAGCCGGTTCCTTGCAGGCTTCTACTTTTTAGTATCTTTCCCCGCGAAGCCTCGATTAGAAAATGTGTGGAATGTTAGAGCTTATGTATAATAAGGTAGAAACAGCATGTGCAGGGTATTGTTAGTGATGAGTCGAAAATTAGTAGAAATACTGTACAATTTTTATAATACTTCGATGTTTAGCAAGGATAGAAATTTAAAGCGTTGTCTTTGGTATTGCTCGACAGTGTTGCTAGTTCGAAGGTATCATAGAGAAGGTGGCGGTCGCCGAGTGGCTCCGCTGGGTGGCAGCACCATACGCGCGTGTGACGTCACATAAAGGGTTACTCTTTGGTGGGGGGTTTCCCGTTCGTGTACTGCGGAGGAGAGGTCGATGTTTGGTTTTGTGTATCCTCCGTCATAACTGACACTAGTTCTTCGACGGCGCGGCCTAGGTCATCTGGAAATTGAAAGTGTTATTTAGAATCATGGTTGGTTCTGACAAGGATTGTTAATATTTTGTATTTGGTTGGTAAATGATTACTTAGATACGTCGTTGTGATACAGTTTTCGTTATGCAGCGTCGAATTAAATGATAGTGGGAATGATGGATGTATTTAATGGGTGACATCTATAGTAATATTGCGAAATAGAATACACGTAACTATGTCAACATCTTTTTATTACCTCAAGGTATACGTCCTGTTAGGTTTGCAGAAAACAGAAAAAAAAACATCGTGAATATTAAGTATTAGGTATTGCTAAAACGACGACATTTAACATGCACCACTCAAAACCATGCAACAACCTACAAACGATGACGAAAGAAAAAAATCAACAACGAATTACAAAAAAAAAACAAACAACTGAAAACACAATCAAGAAAGTCTACGAAAACTATCTGTAAATTGAAGAGGAAGTCCTAAAAACTAGCAAAAAGCGCCTTCAGTGCAACAGCATAGAATCCATTTTGCATTGCTTACGTGATGTCTCTAACAAATCCACGTGAATGTGTAAAAACTAGCAATCAATCAATAGCTGCTATGAAAGTTCAAATCTGGTGGTGCTACGAAAGCTAAAGTCTATTCAAGTGTTTCCAATTGACGTTATTCCTCA
Source organism: Antitype chi (assembly GCA_947359405.1). Classification (NCBI taxonomy): domain Eukaryota; kingdom Metazoa; phylum Arthropoda; class Insecta; order Lepidoptera; family Noctuidae; genus Antitype; species Antitype chi. The sequence continues at coordinate 1,084,410 of OX375827.1, read as the reverse complement.
TTAACAGTTGACAATTACATAAGTGTAAAATAAGATTGATTAAAAAACTACTTCACTCAATGGTAAAGTAGTTCAGCGGAAATTGAAGGTATTAAAGTAACTTTTCTGAAATCACATAAATTGGAAACTCAGAGCTACGCAAGATACGTTGAACATCGCGGGCACTCGTCTAACCTGCGCAGTGCATGAGCGAGTGCACGGCGTGCGGCGGCGGCGGCGGCCGCTCCAGCGCCTCGCGCTCGGCGCCCGCCCAGCGCGAGCCGCCGTCTGGGCACACACCACGTTAGGCCGGTAGGCTAGGGGACCTAGGTTGCGTCCCTGAGGGAACCTTACTAATAACTCTTTCATGAGTGGACTTAGAATGGTTCCTTGACAGATACCTAAACTTATCGTGTTATTTTGTACCTGACTTTGACCTAGAGAATGGGACTCAGAATGATACCTTGGGGGACACCACAAAATCTTGTTGTTTTTTGGCCGTGATGGTCTTCGCCTAATAGGGTAGATCTTGCCACATTTACAAGAATATTGTGATAGGGATCTACTATATTAAGAAACATTTCTGTATTAATAGGGAATACTATGGATAATATAATGTAAACTGTCAAAGGGCTCAATCAGTCTGTTCTAGAGGGGTTAGATGTATATACTTACTCGTTTGCGACTCATGGTATAATCCATTATGCATTTTCGCCGGCGAATCGGTAGCGAGCTGCGAAGCGGTCACAGAGCGAGTCTGGAGTGTGCCAGTGCGAGCTGGTGGAGAACCTTGGGCAGGCTGAAAATGGTAAAGGAAAACGCTTTAGATTTGATAGAAAAAAAATGCGTTTATGTGAGTTTAAATGTTTGTAAACGCACCCACAATACAGGAGCAATTCCTAGTGTGGGTTGTTAAAAAGAAAAAGAAAGAGAGATAATGCGTTACTATAGTATTGGATTGAAGTTAAGCGATCTAGCCTCGGATGCAACGAAATGATGTTTATTCTTGTGAGTAGACTACTTAATAACGGATTAAAAATTGCACATCAATTGGAAAACATAGCAAGGTGCTGTCTGATTTCATATATTGCATTGTCACTCTGTTCAATTTATGAATAGGTACCGTATTTGCTGCAAAGAAAACTTAGCAGTTTAATAAAATAAGTTTTTGGTTGTTACCTCATCAAGCAGTCTCCTCAACCTCTGCAACTGCGCCTCGAGCTGTCGGTTATGTTCCTCGAGGATCTGCATGCGCGCCTCCAGACGACCCTTATGCTGTCGCAGCAGACGGGCTTCGGCCATCATGTCCTGCAAACAAAAAATAAACATATTTTGTTTAAAATATATTCTTTCAGTTTACGGTTTGTTTTGATTGAAAGCTGTGTGTGAGATTGCTTAGTTGTCTTCTATGATTAAATAAGCAATTCGATTATAATTGACACTAAGGTTTTAGCCACAATAAAGGAACGTGGAATCAAAATTTATTGTAGGTGCAATCGACATTGTTGATAATACTACAATAATTGCTAAAGTGATTGCCGTTTTTGACATGGTTTTTGGTGCTATATTTTTTTTTCTGTTTTTCAAGTGAAGTGTGTTATAATATATATTTTTGATGTGGCTATATCTGATTATCTACTTTATGTTGCTAGCTAATGTTTTCTTGGGGTCATTAAAAACTAACACAGAACTTTACTGTTTTAATTGAAGATTTCTTCTAAAATTGAAGACTTCATTTAAAATTCAAGAGGCATATCAGTTATCGGTTTCGCAATTTTCAACTTCTTCTCCAGTTTCGGCAATACCTTAAATGTCACGATTGTCACTTTATCTTTGATTTCTGCAAACTTAACTTTAAGGTCCTTTAAATAAAACCTACAGTTCTAGGATTATTTACCTGGTCAACAGGAGCGTTCCTGTTATCATTGACACCATGCTGTTCCTCAGGAGTAGATCCTGGGGTTTGCTTTGCCTTCAGACGTTCATATTCAGCTTGCAGGCTGGCATTCTCTTCTTCCAGCTCTCTGAAAATTATAATAGGTTTCGTGGGATTGCTGCCTATCCTTAACAATAGTTACTTCGGATTGCTAAAATAAATCATAAATCTGGCGAGTAGATACTATTTTTCCGTTTCCGTCCATTTTTATTTATCCGTTTGCTGTAGATACAATTTTTTTTCCGTAATTTAATCCTTCACTCTTGGCAGAGTAATCGCGTTTATTCATGGCCTCGTTTACTACAGTCGCTGAGTTGGATAATAAAATATGGTGGTTTTGACGACATACCTGATCATAGCCTCCAGCTCGTGTCTCTGCTCACGATGGATGATGGACACAACCTGCACGGGTGAGCGTGGAGCGTCGTCAGCCTCACCACCGCCGTTGAGCGAAGCACAGTATTGTGCAATCAATTGATGTTCTTCGTCACTGTGTATAGAATACATAAACTTTAAGAGGGGAAATGTGAGAGAAAAAGACGCTGAATAGATAAATTAAAGCTTATAGATTTTTAAACAAAACAATGCCCAAGGCCTGTTTCATCAATCTCAGATAGGTAGCAGTCAACTTATACGGCCATTCGACTTCCGTTCCTTTTTAATATATCCAACAAATTGAGCCTGTTTGGTCACTTTGCAACAAGCCTAAGAGTACCAATATTTACATGTGTAAATATGTGTACCTATGTAGGTACTGAAGTAGGAAGTGATTTATCGTTGAACGTAAAATAAGTTCATGTCATGTGAGCGTCTGTCAGTTACCTTTTAAATAGTGTCGTTTTACAAACCTGTCAGGAGTATCTCCCGGCTTAGCCCCCAGCTCAACCTGAGCCAACCTGGTGGCATACAGCTCGAGGCGCGAGTGCATGTCGTCACCTCCCAGGGCTGAGCCCGAAGCGCTGCCGTGTTGTGGAGACGGTGCTGGAGACTCCAAGGCATCTCCTGGAAATTGTAGGACTTTGTTTATTCGATCTTTTTGGGAACTTGAGCAGCTGATGTTGATATTGAGTTGATGTTTTTTTTTTACTTTAATTGAAACGTTTATAAACCAATTACAATAAATACACAGTTTAAACGTAATGTAATAGATGAGTTGAAAGTATCTTCGATAATCCAGGCCAGGAGTATTTCTCATCAATGGACCCAGAAGCAGTCCTTGTGGAAGACTTAGGATGCCATTTTTGTGATACAATCGAAAAATTCAACCAAGGTCGTCGGTTGCAAGGTCGGTTGTCTTTTGAATGGCTTATCTGCAATCTGTAGAAACCCTATCCACTAATAAGCTTTTAAGAATCTAATTTGAGATCAGTCGTACCTTCAAGCACTGTCTGCACGGGCAGGTAGCCGACTCGGGGATGTTTCTTGAAGTAGCGAGCTGACTTGAACTTGTTGCGTAATGCACGGGTGAAGTCGCGCACATCCTCACCTGATGTTGTCTGTTAAAAAAAATCTTATAGAAACATAATATTCAAAATTGTGGATCCAAACGATAATATTAGTGTCATCACATTAACATGATATATGGTTTGGGTAGGACTCGAAATTAAAATAATTATGCTGTTGGGCATTGAAACTTTAAGGAAGAAGATTTCCATAATTATCGTTCTAAAACGAAGCAAGTAATTAATATGTAACATAAGCAAAGAAGTAAATAATATAGAAATATTTGTAACTTACGGCAGTGCAGTATTCCTGCATGGGATGCGTCAACTTGTGGTTCTTGGCTTTGCGTCCGTTGAAGAAGCACTTCTGGCACATGTCGAAGTTGAAGCATTTCAGGCAACGGTACCTGTATAGATGAAACAATTGACGTTGAAATCCGCTGGTTAGAATGAGGTAATAGCACAAAACTTGGAACGCTATGAGGATCCCAGCTTGCTTTTGGGCAAGCAGCCCTTATTAACCGACTTGAAAAGGAGGACGACGTGATATTTTCAAGCCTTTATTCAGGAGCTCAATTTATTTCTAGATAATAACTTACCGCAGTACTATAAAGTGTTAAAGCGGCTTAAATAATCCTTGTTCCGTTGCGAAAAATTGCATAGTCGTGCAGCTCCACACAGAGACTATCAATCTTAAAAGTTATAAGAATCTTCCTCTGTTCTCTTCAAGAATAACAGACTCATTACCAAATACATTTTCGCCAATCAAAAATTTTGTAATAATCAAAGCCCTCACCTGAACCCTATAATCGGGTACTCCTTGCAGATGTTGCATTTGGCCTGATGCTTGGCAGTCTCCGCAGCCGCCAGCCGGTGCAGCACGGGCAGCCAGACCATAGACTGTGGCTCCTTCTGCAGCCACTGGAGGAAGTGGAAAGCTTCGATGAACTGAAGCTGTCCATCCGCGTCGCGTTCCAGGGTCTTGTCTTTGTTCAGTTGTTCTTCTTTTTCCTTTTCTTTTTCTGGAAGGTTAACTAAAGAGAATGGAGAATATTAGGTTTTTTATGTCATCTTACACTCGCCTCACACACATAGGTAGATACATAACATTTTTTTGAAACCAAATGGTGACACCATTTGGTACCTAAAAATGTTATTGCACTGCCTGCTGCGGAAAAATTTTATTACACTGCCTGCTGCGGAAAGTTCGGACCGGCCATGACTCATCGGCCATATTTTACGTCAATGGCAGTATTTGACTTTGATACCGTTTTGCATAGGCTGATTGATGCACAAACTTGACGTGTTGACGTGACTGTTGGTCCTTTTGTTAAGTTCACATTGGAATGGCGTTGTTTTTAGAATTAAAAAAGAATATATAGGTAGATAGACATTGCAGTATTACAAGTAGATAATTGAAGGTGTTCAAGTTGCTTTAAATGCAGTCACATTATTATATCCCTATCTAGGTACTTCCCGTGGTTTCACCCACATAAGTCTCGATCACGTTGGAATATCGGGATAAAAGTATCCTATTATCCAGGTCATGGTCTACCGATGTGACAAACTTCATTCAAATCCGTTCTGCCATTTCGTGAGAAGGTGTAACAAACAAACATACAAAAAAACAATTATTTTCCCTTTATAATATCAGTTAGTTTAGATTAGATTTAGACTAAATCCGATATGTAGCAATAATACAATCTGCTTGATAAGTGAAGCACACCAATATTTATTAATGACACTTACCAACTTTCCGGTCAAGAGTGCCTCCCTTGTTGCCCTCTTTGGTAGCAGCAGAAGCCTGTTCGAAGCAGCTCCTCACTGAAGGTTCGATGTTTGATCCTCCAAAGGCTGCTACTTCACCCAATTGTCTTGGTACCTGAACAGATTATTATTATTTGATGAGCAGGTAGCGCAAAGTATTTAAACCGAAGGGATATTTTCACAAAAAGTAATCGTCAATTGTCCTTAGTAATTGTCTTACATCGATAGTTCAAAGTATTATAAAGCTAATCGAAGGGAAGGAAAATAATTACCTGTATGCAGTCATGCAGCAAAAGTCCAAGTTTTCTTTGGTCAGCTCTACACGATGGGTCTGCGATGAGTCGGAACAGATACCTGTAAATAGCAATATTGTTGTACACGTGTTTCCGGCTAATTTTATTACGTTGTTCGAAAAGTCAATGAAAATTTTTGTTTTTGTAAGATAACTATTTGTATGCTCATCGTATTTCTGATAACCTCTCCAAGTATGTAAGTGGAAAGGATTCACGCCAGTATTACATTAGATAGGGATTGAACTCACGATCTCTTAATGGTCAGCGCTCTGAATGTTGGACTATTGACGTCGATTAGAAATCGAGAAATTCCTTTCTATCTTTTGATAGGAGTTATTTCTCATAATTTGAAATCTTCCACTATGTAGCTAAAATCCCCACGCACAACGGACCGAATGGGAGTCTAGGTGCGGAAAAGGGAGTCCCATCATCATAATTATGTAGCTAAAAGTTTCCTCGCTTACCTGTACTTCTCCTCCAGGTGCCCCTTACACAGCAGCACCAGGCCCACCTTGAAGCTCAGCACACGGATCTGTCCGGTCCTCTGGCTGTCATACACGTTGAGCAGCCAGTTGATGGACAGGTCCAGGCACAGCGGCACGTTCACTAGGCTGGGGTTTTCGGCTGCTATTACCTGGTGGGGGATGGAAGTATATTAATAATGTCTACATATGAAAAGGTGAATAGTAATTCTTGACCAGTTTGAAATTAGATGAAGATGTAATATATCAAATATTTCAATTCCATCTACGTAGATGGAAGAACCAAAGAAATGAAATGAGCCTATTTTAGGATCCTTCATTTCTTTGGTTGAGTTGTCCAATGGTCGTCTTGTCTTACATTTAGCTACTGATTGTTTGGGAACCTCGAACATACTGTTCTAATTTTGTAGGTTTACCAGACTCGTTGATGCTGTTCCAGATATACCTACCTTCCTACTTATGAAGACATCCGGACGATATAAAGTCAACATAATGACCCATAACATGAAGTATTACATAACATAACAAATATGTGATCTTAAAGTGTATTTTTAGTAAAAACGGGTACATACCTCATACAACGAAGTAAGAACAGTGATCATGTCAGGTATGTCGATGAGGCGGTCGTTCTGCGCACGCAGACCGTGCGAGTCAAAAGCTTCCAACGCGGCCGGCAGCTGTAGCATGTGCACTGAAAACGAATTTGAAATGAATAAAGCAACAAAGACGGATGAAAAAAAGACTGTCAGATTCCTATGGTACTTCCCCAGCCCACAGTGTAAGATTTAGGGTTAATAAAAGTAATATATATATTTTATAATCCCGATTTATCAGATGAAATCGAGGTGGAAAGAACCAAGAAAGGGGGAATCAGTACTAACCCAAGATTTAATGGTTCGTTTCCACGCACAAATAGTGCTGTATTCTGTGCAACAACAAATTTTTCTACAAAATCAAACTTAATCAGAGTTTAATAGACGTGATCTAGGTATGCAAATGTCTTGTTTTTTTATTGGACACTCGTAGTTTCCCTCAAATAAACAAAGCTTCAAAATATAAAGGGTCCACTTACTGCACAACGCCTTCTGCACCGTCCTCAGTTTGAGCGCGGTCCTGTACGCGGAGAAGCGCACCTCGTTGAGGTCCGCCAGAGAGTTCATCAGGTCGATCATCTTCGGGTGGTCCCAGTGGGTCGTCTCTAGTTCATGGCTAAAGATAAAATAGAATATGATTCACAATTTTCGCGATTTAATAACAGATCCAGGAGGCCTACTCTCTAACTCCGTCAACGAAGATACGGGCCCGTACGAAAGTAGTTCCAAATTTCGAAGTGAATCCTACACCCGATTAAATTACCTTTTTTTGGACGGGCAAAAACACATGAGAGGAAGGGACAATCATCAAATCGTGGCGTCAATCATTCTTAGCTCGGGCCCCGAATTAATCTTTGTAAGAAACTCTCGTTACAGTCGAGGACCCATGAGGAAAGCTCAGAGAACTTTACATCATTTTAGGAATGGAATTTTTTGAGGATTCGAAATAAGATTTTAAGAGTCAGTTTTAGTCAACCCATTCGGAATGGGATATTTCGTAATCTCGGCTTGGAACATTTCTGAACACGTACTTCATCATCAGCATATAGCAGTTCACTGTTGGACAGAGTCCTTTTGCCGCCATTGTTGTCAGTGCACGAACTGTGCCGTTACCACGTCTAATACTTCTTACTTCTATATCGACAGTCACCAATATTGATTTCGATCACTTACTTGATATAATATGGTACATTAGCGGGTGTGACAGCTCTCTCCCAGGGTGGCTCTACCGAGCCAGCCAGGAAGCCCTGCGCTGCGCCCGCGCCGCCATCTCTCGCGACACCAGCGAGCTGACGCACGCGCTCCTCGCCGCCGGAGACCAGGCCTGATACCCTGGAAGATGAAATGGACGGTAATGAGTAAGGTTCAGTTTTTGGGGTAAGGGTAGGTGTGGTTATGAGTTATTGTTGTGTGCTAAAAAAGGTGCTGGACCAGATGCAATCTGCGCTTGTTTGAAAGATGCGCTGAAGGAGAGCAAAGAAACGTAAAATGATTTTTGGGGGAAACGATTATGATTTGCCATGGATGTATATGCCAAAGGCGAGGCCTGTGTATTCCTTAGGAGATTTAAGATTAAAATAATACTCATTGCGTTCCTAGAGTATAGTATCCTCATGAACTTTAAAAGACACACTTGCGCCCGATTGGTCCTGCCTACCTCCAATAGATAGCATCGCATGAGTACCACAAGCCCATAAAATGTAGGTTGACGATGTTGATATGCGCATCTTAGAATGAATGTAAACAGCTATTTAATTGACTTTCAATCATCGTAGCACTGTTTAACATTCCTCACATACTAATAAAACGTCAGTACCTACGTAGGTAGTTGTAGGCGATTCCTGCGTGACCTATAAGGGTTTTCAAAGAGGTAACGAATCATGTTCGAGATTTTTTTTTAGACTGTGATTGTCTGTTCATGTAGATACTTAATTATTAAAAACTGGAACTCAATTGTTCTGTATGTTAAATAATGGCAGGTACCTATGTTGACCACCTGTTTACCTAAATCGGCTTTCAGATTAAGTCCTTTGTGATTGGTTGACGTCAATACCGTCAACACCAACAAGCTAAAATTCTGAGTAATGCTAACGTTAGAACAGCTTTAATAATGTACATGCCAGGTATATTGATGACCTAGACATATATTTAAGGGTCAGACACAGCTGACAAACTGGGAATTGTGGTAAATAGCTGACAACAGTAAAAAGTGAAGAAATTACCGAGTATTCAAATCATCAAGTCTCGCCAACAAATGGTCAGGCAGCTGGATCTTATCCCTCGCCAGCTGCTGAGCTTGCGCGTGTAGTTCATCAGCTAGTCTCCTGAGGGGGGGCAGCTGTGCGCGTGCGCGGGAAACCGCGTCGAGCTGTGCTCGCGCATCGCGTGCGTCGCCGGGCCCGCGCCATGAGGAGCGCGCGGCTTCGGCGGCTTGCACGCGACCCGCAAGCTCGTCGAGAGAGGTTGTAAATGTTCGGACGCGCTGAAAGGAGAAAAAGAAACGTTATTATAAGGGTATCATTCATAGATCTTTGACAGTCGTTACGAGTCATCAGGAGACCGAAAGTCTGACAAGTAGTCTTGTTACCAAAGAGTATTTTGCTTCCCAGTAATTCCCACGCACAACGTACCGAATGGGAGTCTACGTGCGGAAAAGGGAGTCCCATCATCATACCCAGTAATTGGGTTGTGGAGGTCAAATAGGCAGTCGCTCCATGTAAAGTACTGGTATTCATCTACAACTGGTTGGACTGGAACCCGACCACAACATAGTTGGGAAAAGGCTAGGCAGATGATAATGATGATGAGTCAGTTTAGGTCTGGGAAACCTCAAAAAATAAGGATTACTTCTTATTCTAATATGGCGCAGGGATCACTGTTGGCTGTTACCGTTTTTGTTCTGTTAAACAGTGGGTACGTAAGTAAGTAGTGGTGGTAAGATTAGGATACCTTTATCAGAAACTATTTATAACCGGAACACCAAAAAACAATGCTACTCATTAACATACAGGCAAAGTTCAGCATCTGAAACTGGAAACCGGTGGTCACATAGTGCAAGAGTGTTGTAATAAAATCCCTTTTTCTAATACTTGATCTGAACAAAGACGGCATCTTTATCTTCCTACCACCAGCGGACCGGTCGCCGGCAGTGACCTTGCTGCAGCCTTGCAACTGGTGTAGAGTTACCTTACCGACGACCGCAACATCTACTAGCGGAATGTTTGCTGGGTGAAAATGGGCATGGTGGCTCGTTTTACCGAACCAAGTAAAATGGGTAAAAGAAGTAAGTGATATTTTAAATAGAGTACGACTATGACGTACCTACATAAGTAAGTAAAAGGTAGGAATTTATTCTTGTAGATCTATTCAGACCTCTAGAATTTATTGGATTTTTCAATCAATCCTTAATATAGGACCTACTAAAGAGGCTAGTGGCGTTTAATATTTACCGATTTCCATGTTTGATTATTTTTTCTTTACCGGTAATTGAAATATTGCTACGGATAGGCATGAAAGCTGTAGCTTGATGTTTGATAGTTGGAGTTGTGACCATTTTATTCCTAGGACCAATAAATTGTACCTAACGACCGGCATGTTCTCACAAAAACATAGACACGTGCCTTCAACAAATAAATTAAGTAATTAAAAACAAAATAAAGCTACTGGTTTCTCTTGTTAACTACCATTTAACTACTTAACTGGCATACAGACAGACAATTGAGCTGATAGAATAATTGTACGCAAGATGTTTTCTAAGAGGTGTAGAAACTGTGAGAAGGAGATGAATTGGTTCAAGATAAAATTTACTGTAGCGCTGTAGATGGAGTTTATTAACATCCGTTACAATATACTTGATTATTTAATCTTGCCCTTGTTTAATTCAGAGTCTTTTTTAATTTCACGCACAGAGAAGGGAGGGACATGTGGCTAAGTTATTACTTATTATTACACGGCCGCACGGGTCGGTCGAACAGTCGGTTGGTGGTCGGTGGCCATCTTTGCATACCAAGATTCCTCCGAGCCTCGGAGAGCACGTTAACCCGTTGGTCCTGGCTGTCATTCGTAGATCTTTGACAGTCGTTAAGGGTCGTCACAAACCCGAAAGTCTGACAAACAGTCTTGCCAAGGGGTATCGTATTACCCAGTAACTGGGTTGTAGAGGTCAGATAGGCAGTCGCTTCATGTAAAATACTGGTAGGAGGCTAGGCTGGGCTAGGCTGCATCTAGGGTACTCGAGCGCTGGCTCGGGAGGAGGCACGGCTCCCTGACGTTTCGGGTGACACAGGTGCTCTCGGGGCATGGTTGCTTCGGGAAGTACCTGTGTCGCATAAACAGGGAGCCGGACGCTCGGTGTCACCACTGCGTCGACTGTCGGGAGGACACGGCGTGGCACACGCTTGCAGAGTGTGCTGCTTGGGAGGAGCCGCGCCGTGCCCTCATCTCAGGAGTCGGCAGTGACCTGTCGCTGCCGGCCGTTGTCGACTCGATGGTCGGCAGCGAGGAGTCCTGGGACGCGGTGGTATCCTTTTGCGAAATCGTACTTTCGCAGAAGGAGGCTGCGGAGAGGGAGCGGGAGATTTCTTCCGCTAACCCGATCCGCAGCAGACGCACCGGGCGTCGGCGGAGGGCGGACAACGCCCTCTTCCGGCCCCCCTAAATGGGTCCAGGGGCGACGGATCTGGGGAAATCCGTCGCCCCCTACTTCTTAGGACCCGAGATGGCGGCGCGTAGTGTTCCACGCGCGCCTCTATTTGATGTAAGGGGGGAGTTTAACACCTCACTCCCCCCCTAACGCGAGGTGGCCCGCACAGGCGGGCCGGCACTAGCCGGGGATCGCGGAAGTCACTTTTGTTCCCGTGATCTCCGGTGCAAGTGTGAGGCGGAACACCGGGGTGGTTTTAGTCAGTAAGAGTCTGACAGACCCCTCCGCCCTCCCCAGGGCGGAGGACATCCATGAGGATTTCCCCCCGTAAACAAAAAAAAAAAAAAAGGCTGCATCCGGTAAGACTGGAAGCCAACCCCAACAAAGTTGGGAAAGGCTAGGCAGATGACAGATGGTACGCGCAGACTTGGACGACGACGTTTGGTATCAGAATCTAAGACAACAAGCCAAAAGTAATATTGTCCGTACCTATTATTGAATGAAACTAATCCTGCTAAAGTATCAACCATTTCATATTTGTCCATTACCCATTTCACAGAAAATATCCCGCAAAAATTCTCGTTCAGCAAAAAACACAGTACCTTAATATCATAAATTCTTATCAAAAACTACCAATCATCAAATACAGAGAGGAAAACGGAAAAAAAGTAACAACTCAACTACATAGTTCCCTTGTTCATCGTGTGCACTTTACGAGATTTCCCCCGGATAACTGGGTACCCGGTTAGGTACAGTGGTATCGGACGTTATACCCGGGTCGAGATGGCACGGCGCGATAATCGCCCGCATTTAACCGACTACGCAGCAAGGGTAAGGGAGTATTGTGTTATTATCTTCATGGTAAGTTTGAAAGGGGAGGTATTGGGCCTGGGCTTTGGGCAGATAAGTTCCTTAGCGAGTACCTAAACGTTTCTTAAAAAAACGCTTGTCACTGTCTATGATTTTACACACTTCGAAATTCATTTTTGTCACGTGACATTGTTTTGTGTTTGACCCGGAATTAGGGAAGTCCGATACAAAAATATTTGAGCTATGTTCTTCTATTCAAATTAAGTAATCAAAGCAATTTCAGTATCAAACTTAACTGAGTGAACTGAGTCAATGAAATGACTCACAAATGAATTAGATAGCTCAAAAACAATTTGGACTCTGTTATTTTGGACCTAACGTGAACCTTCACACCATGTTCGCACAGACGCAAAAATATCTCGGCGGGAATTTTTTGCGCATTGGATTTTTAACCCTCTGTGCTGAACCTAGCATTGAGAATCCATCAGAGTGCATCCTAGCCTGGCAAAAAAAAACACTGTTCGATTTTCAACTCTCGGCGTTATGCAGTGCTTTCAAGATCCAGTGCGCAAAAAAATCTTGCCGTGATATCTTTACGTCCGTGCGGACTTAAGTTCTAAATAAATTCTTACTATCTCAAACTTCGTTGTACAAATACAGAATACCTATTTCTTAATAAGAAAGACAGTTCTCCACAATTTTGACCACAGCTCCATCGGGACTACTAGAGATTGTAAGGCTGATAACACATGAGCTATGGTTTATTTTATGTCATCCCTTATCTCGGGAACTTCGCAAAAAATGCCGGAATAGGAGTACGGCGTAAAATTTTATGAGAGTGGTGTGTACTGTCTTCATTTGTTTCTTTTTTCTTATTTAAAAAGAAAAATAAACTTCGTGGCAAAATGAATATTTACAAGTTAGTTTCTTGAATTCTTGAGTTTTTTCTTAGGAGCCATTTTGCTACATCTGGCAATTAATTAACGCAATTGGAAAAAAATATTCATAAAATTTAAGTGGACTGGATGCAGTCGGTTTTACAAGACCCGATACTTATACTTATTCCGCAAAAAAACTTAGGTGAAGTAATTGAAATCGATTCAGTTGTCAATTATGAACTACTTTCACGACTTGCGTTTTCCCTGTAACACTTTGTATATTACAGAAAAATATTAATTTCTTAATGTTTCGTAAATGGAAAATCTTCAAGATCTCAAATCTCAACAATCCCTAACTAAGATCTCAGTTCATTCCTCTTTTAACAACCGCTCCATATACAAAGTTCACAATAACTTTAACATGACCATAATAAACTATACACAATCGACTCCTGCGCACGTGTCAGCTGAACCGAGAGTTACAACACTATATACAATGGGTGTGCCTCGATGTAGGGTAATGCGTTCCACAATCATTTATGGAACTTTCATTATTTCAGTTGACTTTGCAATGTCAAATGGGGCGGTTTTGAGAGTAAAGTTGTGGATAGAAGAGTGAGCTCCAGATTCTGAAAGCCAGCACAATTTTTATCTTTTGGCGAATCTCATGATTGCTCAGTGAGTGGAGTTTGTGCTGCTGAATTTTGGGCCAAAAATGTTTGAACTCTTTGCTATCGATACGAAGAAAAAACTTTAGCCACCCAAATCCATAATCCAATATCTTTGTTTGCATAGCCTGCAATAGTCTTGCACAAACCGTGGGTTGTCCTTGGGTGCACTTGCATAGTGCGAACAGGGATAATCGTCGGCTAGTGCCTCATTTCATAAAAAAATGTGTAACGGGCCTCTGCGAGTTGGCTTTGGCCCCTTGTACGCCTTCCAAAGGTCTGGGATTCAGAGATATTACGAGACGAAAAATAAATATTAATAGCTTTTATTCAACAATCATATAAAACATTCATGAAATTAAACTAAGCTACAGGATAGGGTAGGTAACTAAACTTAAAAAAAAAGCGTGGCAGTCGAGAGTATGTCATGCTCACTTAAATGTCTCGCTGATGGTGGCGCGTGTGTTGGATCATTCGGTTCCCTACAAAATGGTTGAGCTGGATGGTGCTGATCCACGCGTCAAGTTCGTGAACGGGCGCCGTCGGTTGAGACTGGTCATCTCCTAACTTCCATGGCTTATTTTAAATCTTATATTTAGAATTGTTTTTTTTTTTTTACATGGTTCTCACATATAGAAGCAACAAGAATATTGTTCCCAAGATTTTGTAATACTTAACATGATTAAAAAGAGTGTCCATGGAGTTTCTTGCCCGTTCTTCTCCATAGAGATCTACGTTTTGGAATGGGCAACTAGCTTCAACTTTCCAACTGGTCGACTTTTTGACAATTCAAAAGTACCTTTAAATGGTCTAATTGAAATAAATGCTTTGAGTTTGAGTTTGAACAAAAAAAATAATCTTTACCTATTTGACACCGGTATTGCAATTGTCTTGAGATTCCGCGAAGGCCTCCCCTAAACGAGATGTTCAGCTATACTTACTTAAGTTCATACTTAAGTAAGTATAGCTGGCTTTAAAAAAAATATCACGCTATCACAACAGTGATGGAAAAGATGATTTAAAACATGCAATTTTTTAACTACCAAAAGTTTACTTTGGATATTAAAAGATATAATATGTGCTTTCAAAAACTAGGTGCTTTCAGACATTTGTGGGGCTGTCAAAACAAATTTTAAGGAAGTTATAAATTAGGCATTTATGTAGTATGAAGCCTAAGTTTCTATACTATCTGTTTGCAGTCTAAGTTTAGATACCTGACTCCATAAATTATCTCTCAAATATGCATATTTCATAGGTAATTTTAGAACAGTTGTGTTACTAGCACTAAAATATTTTATTCTGTGGTTCTTAGCACGATTGTTTCGCATAAAGCATTGTAAGTTATAATTCAATTACGAAAATAGACCAAGTACCTAATATTTATTATCTTTTCTAGTACCTATTTGTTCTTACTAGATATTGGGAGTTCGTTTTATATACAGAACACAAGTAAAACCTATACGGTTATTACAAAACAAGGTTGTTATTTAGATCAGGTTTAAACTACCAAGCCAGATTTTTCTTCGCCAGTCAAGCCAGGCTTTTAGTTCGGTGCTAAGTTGTCATTTTTGTATAAAAACTTTACCCAAATCGAAATAAAGCTGGAAATGCAAAAACTGGCTCAAAGCTTTAGGCTAGACGTCTAGAACTAAAGTTAGATCGCGTTTCGTAATAAGACGGATGATGTTTGCTGATAGTCTTTGAGAATTTCGACTCCATGCTCGCAGTTAATTAAGTTTATTGTGTAGGATTTGCGTCCGTGTACACACGGCTACACATCAAGCTATACATTTCCAGTATAAGCTGATCTCGCATTGTATAGGACTTCCGTACAGTGCGAGATCAGCGTAAACTGGAAATGTATAGCTTGATGTGTAGCCGTGTGTACAATAAATATTATGGTATTTAATATCTTCACGCTCTTATTATTCTTATAATGAGCATATACCCAACTTTAAAGAAAACCGAAAAACGCAAATTCCTTTAAATAATCAGAACTGTAGAAAAATGTTTAAAATCTGAGACTGTTAAAGTGCATTCAAACAGGAAGTTTCCGAAATGTAAACAAACAAACAGTTAAATAGAGCAGCAAGGTCACCGCACAGTGAGTGATTCATGATGGCGCCCGCCCTGCGCCTGCGCAGAGTGCGGCGCTCATTATCAGATTCAATGGGCCAATGAACTGGGTGAAGTTTTGATGTGTGAGTGATTTTTGTGTATGGTTGCTGTCAATTTGGTTAATTGATGTTGGGTTTAGTTTTTTTTTTCATTAAAGAAGGTTTAATTTGGGGGTGAGAAAGTTCATATATAAATGTAAAACTTTTGTTTAGAATGCTTTCAGAGCTAAATTAATTAATTAATGTACTGTCGTACTTACGAGTAGTTTAAATTTTATTCCAAATCCCAAGCTATAATCTCTGCCAAATTTCATGACGATCGGTTCAGCGGTTGACAGCCAGAGTTACTTTCGCATTTATATTGTTAGTAGGGATTTGAATTTCTTTAGACTAGGAATTGAAAGATCCTTACATTTAAAAACTTAATATATTATGGTATCATACATAATAAGTCTATACCTAATATTCTCACAGCTGGGACACAGGCCTCCTCTCGGTTAGAAGGAGTGGACCGTAATCCATCATGAGGGCCTAGTGTGGTTGATAGATATCACATGTCTTTGAATTTTTGGTTCTAGGACATTCTGGTTTCCTCACGATGTTTTCCTTAACCGTTTTGAGAGCAGTGATGATGAAATAATTTACACAAAGTAAGCCTGTCTGGGTTTGTACCTACGACCTACATCTTGTACCACTGAGCCACCAGTGTTCATTACGGTATCAAATCAATCAATAATTTCGTAAAGTCAATGAAAACTTCGAAGTTCTTAAGTTCTGAGCTCATGAGCTTGCAATATTGTTACCAAGTCTTAAATAAAACAAGCGTTTCTTATTGACTTTCTTATGGAAACAACTCGGTTAATACAAACAATACACAACACATTCTAACTTACTAATCTGAAGCCTATTAATAGGAACATGCCCAGTAGGTAGCCCCCATATAAGTTGTGTACTATTATGTTCTGTGTGTTTGTGTACAGATGTACTGATTGAGGTTATTGCTTCCCGATAACGCTTATCTGCTTGTTACCGCTTCCGTGTCGCAGCTAGGTGGCTTAGATTTGTAACTAATATGAACAGATGTATAGGACTATAAGCTGACTTTAATAGGTATGACATAGTTCAGAAAAGGCCGTTTGATTTGAGAAGACAATATCATCCCATGGGTATCGAGAAGGCGACTAAGTCCTCTTCTTATATAGAGAGGCTCGCTGACATAAGGCAAATGTTCATGTCGTGTAATGTTAATTACTTTGCATACCTACGATTGTACAGAATCAAGTTTATCTAACTAAATAGATAGCTGCGTTGCTGGGGCGTTTTATGCGCCTCTTATTCCCAGCCAAAGCACTAGGAAATGGTGAAGGACGGGCGTTTTGGGGGACGGTTTTATGTAATTTTGACGTTCGAAAAGTGCTGATTCTCAGCCTAATTTGAATAAATGACGTTTGATTATGAGAGAAAGAATGAGCGTTGATACCCATGATAAGTATACCCAAGTAACAATACTTTTGCGCAATGCTTTTTGACAATTATTTCAGACCAAATCAACATGTCTATTAGGTATCTTTTTTATCTACCAGTGTTGCTAAAAGTTGCAAAAACTAAAAGCAAGATGATTATGAAAAAGAGTCACGTTTGAGTTTACACTTGGAGACTTAATTTGAGCCTACAGCAAAACAAGTTCTAAGTTAAGACAAAAAACACAACAAAAAAAACTATACTCATGTCTGTGCATAAATTTTCTTTCACACACATAACATGAGCAGGTTATTGCCGCTGCGCGTACGCACCTGACCTTACCGAAGGACATTCACGACGTCCTTCACGACATAACAGTAGTACAAAGTGGGATCAGCATAAAAACAAGTCCACTACACGTCTAGCCGTTATGTGACAACTGGACATGTATGGAAAAGTGGATGAGACTAAAATTGTATGGTAATGGCAGATTAACCTGATTTTTTTGAGTGGTTTGTGGTATAGTGTTGAAGACTGGTCTATTGTGGGTAGTTAGAAATGGTACTGGTAAGTTGTATGGTGTTAGTGATACCGTTAAAGCTTTTGAGTCTACAGAGGTCAGCGATGCCAAAATGAAAAATGTACATATTTCGGTCAAATCAGTTTTTATTTTGAGGCAATTTTGTAGCTCTACTTGATGACTGACTGCCTTAGGTATAACGGGCTGTTGTCCGCAACTCCACGTCAAAGCGCGTATACGCTGCCTTGCCAAAATATTTCCTAACGATTTTCATCATCTGAGGGTCTTGTGGCTAAGTAATAACAGCCACACTGGTCGATGGATCAGGTTTAAGCTACGCTTGCCGCGGTTGGTCCGAGGATGGGCATCCTCCGTGCCTCAAGCCGTTTTTCCCGGCTGTCATTCGTGGATCTTTGACAGTCGTTACAGCTAGTCAGAAGCCCTTGAAGTCTTACAACTTGCCTTACCAAGGGGTTTCGTATTACCCAAATAATGGGTTGTAGAGGTCAGATAGGCAGTCGCTCCATGTAAAATACTGATACTCAGCTGCATTCTGCTAGACTGGTTGCAGGCCCCAACAAATTTGGAAAAAGGTTGGCAGATGTTGACCCTTCTGCCCTTCACTCTTCTTCTACCATTCATCTCTTTTAGCCATAAACACATCCTTCACACAATCCATTCATCGTTTCATTAGTTGTTCTTACTTCATACCATAGTGTAAATCCCGTGGGTATGGAATTACATAAAACGTTAATCGCCGCCAATACCAAGACAGCTAAATAACCCTACAAATACAATATTTCCTGTATCATTTCTTACGTCTAAGCCAATTTATATTTCCTGCAAATCTGCCATCCGTACTTAAGTCAATTACTAAGTAGGTACCACATCCAGGAACAAATCGCAGACTGTAGTACCTAAAGTACCATTTATGTACCTATCTCTATGTGGTACTGTTAATAAGAGAAACATATCACGACAGGGAATCGAACCCGCGCCAACTGGTTGACTCACTAATTGGCATACGGCCAGTTTTCACTACTACTAGTGATGGGCTATTAGTTCCGAAGTGCTGTCACTTTATATCATTGGAAACATTAGTAGGGAGGGGTCGAGCTTTCGATATTGGTAAATTTGTGCACAAATTCTTAGAGTTCTAATGCTGTGATAAGTATAATCTAGATTTTGCGAACGTGCCATTTGGATGTCCGGTTATACGAATGACCTTAGAGATAAGTATCGCGAATTATCCACATCCCAAGTTATGCTTATTTTTATTTAAAATTGGTATATGAGTGGTCAATTTAAGTTTTCTTTACTTTTGTTTCCTAAAACAGCCGGGTTTCAATCATATTGTTTCAAAACATGACAATATAATTTTGTACAGGTATTGAAATCAATCAATCAACTCGGCTTACTACGGCCATTCACAGACCTTCCAAGTTATCAATAATAATATCGTCGTAAATTAGTATATTAATGGTCTACGTAAACAAAATGACAGAAATATTATATAAAATGAGCTTTTGGAACTGTCTACTATAAAGTAGATACTACACACATACTATAAATTATATATTCGTTGTTCAATAAATACTATAAGATCTGTTCAGCGTCCGTTAAGCGTCGTGATTCTAGTTGTACATATATGTGATGGAATGGTGACCCGTAGGTATTTATATTTCTATTTGCAAAAAGGTGTCTTGCTAATCTACTTTTGCCATAAAATTTGATCTGCACCCATAAAGATGGTAACCTATCATTTGCATATAAAACACACCACAAACGAATAGCGAACCGTGCAAACTTAATTCCCGCAAAATTACCTACTACCATTTTGGTACCGAACACGATTGCGAATCGATTTGCTGGTACCATTTGTGTAGTACCAATTACTGCGAATATAGGCACATCACTAGTGAGTGGGTGTTAAGAAGTGGCTGTAGCGTGGGTCGGAGACATGCGGGACTTGTACCAGCTAGTTGCTTGGCTATTGTTGGGGGCAAGCAGGATTGGTGGGCTAGGCACAGCTACACCTACAAGATAAGGAATTATTGGTCAATGTTGTTTAAAGTACCAGCAATCTTGTTGCTTATCTGTCTAATGCTGGTCCTATCTCTGTTTAAAATCAGGCTTATCTAGCAGGGACAATTTTCACAGGCTGAAATTGTTACCTAGGGTGCGGGTTGTTCGAAAGAGATACCGCGGCCCCTGGCACACAGGCAACTGAGGGAACACGGGTGGGTTTTAGTCAGTAAAAGTCTGACACGTCCTCCCGCTCCATTCAGAGCGGGAGAAGTTATTTGATGATTATCCACCCAAAAAAAAACCCCTAAATAGAAATTTCAATTCATCCTATATTAGCTTCTATGGACAACTTACGGTCACCAATAGAGGTAAGTAGCCAGGGTTCCGGATATAGTTGAAGCTTAGTATGAATCCGATGGATGTTTTAGCATAACATTTAATTTACTAATAGAAAGCAAACAGCTCATTTATCAAATTTAATTTCATTCGAAAACATCCATCGGTTTCTTTTAAAAATTGAACTATATACGACGTCCGTGGTTACGGACACCAAAGGGATAAGCCTTTGGTGTCTGTGATATTTAGGCAACGCCTTTTAGAGTAAACAAAAGATCTTTGTTAAGAAAAAAACAACATTTCCTCATAGACAAAAATCGGGTCAGTTGTTTAGGATATAGGTTAGGTAGCTACTAAACCATTTCACCACAAGCAGAGCCTGTGAGATTCATTTCCCCTTTTGGGTTAAAAACAGTGGAGGAAAAATTTTCAGACAACAATACCCAGCCAGAACGCAATATTACCCGTCACCAGATAATTCCACATTTTCCCCGGACCGGCCAAAGATCCCAGTTTCATTACACGAAGAAATCCGGCTATCGCCCGTTACCCGGTTTTATACCGGTACCGGCAGCCGGCATCCGGTTTATGACGTCAGAAACGGAGGGATTTTCTCGTATATCGGTATATTAGATAAATAATGGATCTGGATTGAGGGATTCTTTTGGTATGATGTCGTGGTAAGGGGTCATTTTGATTGATTAATATTTTTGTTTTGAGGCTGTCATTGTTATTGTTGGGATACATCTGGGACTGTAAGTACTTATTATGAACCCGAATATCACGAAGATTTTTTTTTTTGTAAATTTCTGTTACCTATATATTTTTTTGGGTCCTCACCATGTCAATGGTATTCAGCTGCGTGCGGATAGACGGGCCGGCCGGCCCCAGCATAGTTGGGAAAAGGCTGGGCAGATGATGATGGTAGATAGATTATTTAACCACAAGGCTGGAAGCTGACCCAAAAATAGCTAGTTACGCGGAAAATGGGAGATCTAACAGACTAAAGCCTATTTTATATTAGTAAGAGACATAAGGAGGGCCAAGGAAACTGACAGTTCCTTAAAAAAAAAATAGGGTTGCGGGTTCGATGTCTGAAACAGCTAAATGTAGACAAACTGGTTTCGTTCCCAGATTTGCATCCCTTTCATTCTTTAAAGACCGCACCAATCTACCTTTTTTACATAAAAAAATAAAAAGTCTTGATGAAGCCCTAAATAAAGACTTATAAGCCGCCGATTTGAGGTCGAAATATAAAAAGAGACCTTTAAAATACGATAAGAACAAAGGTGACTCACTGCCACCATATGTCGTGAATGGAAGGCACTGGCTACCAGCACACAATAGAAAACACACCTTACTCTAAAACTCGTAAAGCCCAAATTCATATGACACGTTAATAATAGGAATCCATAAGGGGCACAATTTCCTTAGAAATTCTGGGCTAAAAATAGAGTTGTTACCGCGTTTTATTGCAAAACTGGACTTTATGTCGTGTCGGTTGAAGCTGCATTTTGAATGAAAGGATTTGTAGGACAAATAGTATATTTTTTCATGTATGAGGCAAAAGATTTTTTAAGGTTTTTTTAGACCTGGCATAAAAAGTGATTAAAGGTTGTTTTTGCCATATTTTGGAAGAGAAGAGTGTAGTTCAGCTCACGTCCGGGACTGTATAGGTAAGCTATATTTTATGAATTAAAATGTATTTTTAAGAGTTTCAGGAAAATAAACGTCGCGGACAACTACCCTTATCTTACTATATTTTTATTGAATAGTGTTTTTGCGCCCAAAAATAGTGTTTATTTACTTGCCTACTAATATTTTAAAATTAATTGAATCCGTTAATTACTTTCGCGCCTTACTTAGAAACGCATAAATCCTTTACATCTATGGGCAGACAGCTAACACTACCAAAACAATGACTTTTCCAGTAACAATTATGGTTTTATACCCCATAAACATGATTATTACACAATTTAACGGGACACAGACAGACAAGCTTACAATTGCGACGATAAACACGACATTTTTGAAAAGCACCATTTATGGCAATACTGTAGATTGAAATCTTTTATGTAGTGTGGTAACACTGCAGTTGTGATGTAACTTGGTGTGTTTTAAGGATCAGAGAAATTGGTGTCAAGGAATTGCGCGAAAAGAACTTAATTTTTCATTAGTTCGATTCTTGGAGTGTCAGCACAACTGGCAGATAACAAAATCAGCCATAACATGCCATGGTTCCCATAGCTGGGAAACAGACCTCCTCTTCGTGAGAGGGAGTTGTCCATAATTGGTAATTTTAATTACTTACTATTGTATCGGATCAAGCTCTTTTAATTGAATTGACAACTGTGCTGCTGGGGAGTTTCGCAACTTCGTCTTCCCAGCTAAAGAACTAGGAAGTGGTGAAGGGCGGGCATTTTGGGGTACTTACTGTCTTACGTTATTTTGACGTTCAAGAAGTGCTGACTCTCAGCCTAGTTTAAATAATTTTGCTTTTTATTTTGATTTCATAATCCACAACGCGGGTGCAGTGCCATTAGCTGCACGTCACAAGACTTCGAATTTTTAGTTCAAGACTTCATAGTTTTTAGAGCAATGGTGAGGAAAATGTCTACATAACAAGCTTGTGCTTTCAAAATTAGCGCTACAGTCTAATTTGTGTGTTACATAGTAACCTACTCTAAAATAATACCTCCCCACTTCTCTCAGACGTTAACGACCTGACAAGAACCAGCTGATGCACTCACGTTGTACCAATAGGGATTGTTTTACATAGTTTATTATATACAAGCACTAACTATTTATTGTTGGCCAGTGTTTTGTTTCAGTTAGCATTTTGGAATTGAAGTTCGAGGAGTGATTAGTGAGTTCGTAATAATTGGTGATCAAAAATATTAAGATGTATGAGCGATTACGTTTAGTCCACTCTCGGCCCCTCAACCTCTAAAAAAAGATTTGTTAATTTGTTTCCTCTCAACCCTTAAAAATGGTTCACACTCGACCCCCAGGGGGTGAGACTGAATTTTCATACAAAAAACAGGTAGGTATACCT
Source organism: Antitype chi (assembly GCA_947359405.1). Classification (NCBI taxonomy): domain Eukaryota; kingdom Metazoa; phylum Arthropoda; class Insecta; order Lepidoptera; family Noctuidae; genus Antitype; species Antitype chi. The sequence goes on along the minus strand of OX375827.1, from coordinate 1,061,403 downwards.
CGTCCACTTATGACCCCTAGTTCGGTAAGTAGGTACCTAAAATTAATATTTTGGTACAGTAAGGTACAGACTACTTTGGAGTTCGAGACGAAAATAAAACTTAGCTCGAAAATAAAATCCACTCTGATTAAATATAATAATCCACTCTGAGAATAAACTATAATCAGGGGTCCAGTGGACACATTATTTATTGGGGGCTGGGGGCCGAGAGTCGTCTAAACTAGCGATTACACTTTTTTTTTGATAAAGCCGAATTTATATTTAGGAAAGTAGTAGCGAAAACTTAGTGGTACGTTGTAGTACGTGTAAATAAAATGATCTATTTACACGTGAAAACTATCAATGAACAACAGAGTTTGTCTTTTCGAGTTGAACAGAAAATAACATGCTAGAAGCGCGGATTTCACCAATATAACTGAACGCGATCAACACATTTAACCGCGTTCAAGAGCTGTCTCTGTCAAAATTGTTGTGGAATATTGTCACTGACAGCTCTTGAATGCAGTTTATCCCTTTCGCGGTGTAAGTTAGTAAATATTGGTAGTTTACTGGCACATTATGACATGAGCAACTTATTTTACTAATAGATACGTATTATGAATTGCAGTCGATTTCGTCTCTCTGTGTGACAACGTTGTTCTTCTAAACTTCTTCTTCGCAACAGATTTCGACGCTGTTTACGCCTTTCATTCTGATTATTTACTCCTGAAGATTTATAATATAACTAAAAAAAACTGACAAAATTATAATAAAGTAAACTCAATGCTTTGTCGAGTCAAACCGTGCCTAGCAGGGGCGGGTCGCTAGTGTGTATAAATTAATAAAACAGAAGAGAAGTCGCAGGCAACAGGCAGTATATCAAAGTCGATACACAACACAGTTCGAGACTGGTCCCGACTGTCGATTGCACACTTCGATTACTGTCACCCCCACAGGCGAGCACAGTTGCACAGTTGTTACCGACGGCTTAAATTAACTACGGATAAATTTGTGTAGGTCTGTACTGACGATGAGGTAAATTTGTTGAGGTTGGTCGTCTAATTTAGCATATTTGGATGTTACTGAATTTATGTAAATGACTTGTGATTTAGTATTTATTTATTAAGAAACGTCGAAGATTTGATTACATTTCAACTGCATTTTTATGCCAATTTATTGTTAGTTAAGTGCAAAAAAAGTCACGAGTCACGGCCAATTATTATTACTACTAATTTACATGTTAGACACCAGGTGCTGCATGTCAACAAAGTTATTATATTGAATTAAAATGAATTCTGATGAAAGAATAAAAGAACCAAATGGACGACTACTGTCTACTAATAAAAATAGCATGGCAGTTAACAGCCCTTCAAATTAACCTACAAATCAGACGGCTACAAAACCACATAAAACAAAAACGCATCCTTAATTGTACCTAAAGCTTAGTTTATACAATGGTTCAACCGACCCTACGTTAGCTAATCTTGAAACCTATAAGAGGCAGTCATCCCTGCTGCTTATCTGCAATCTGCTGATAAGTTTGCACTGCAGACTACAGACTTGCAGAGTTATTTCTGTATTATATCAGAGCATTGTCCCTACTTACTAAAATAGTTTGGAGCTTCTTCTGTAGGGTGTTTCGTCTTTGCATTTAATATACCCACTTAACAGGGGGTTCCACTTTTGGTACTAATTCCCTGTTCATTTATAAAATTTGTGTGTTTAAAATTTTTAATCGGTCCCTACATTCGTTTAGATTCACAATTGGACCTGATAGGTGGCGCTGCGATCGAGTTCGACGATACAGGACAAGGTCTGTCCAGTCAGTATGTATAAATTGCTGCACAAGTATTTTAATATCTGACCTTTGCTGATTTTGTAAGTACCTCGTTAGACGAAATAGTTGAGTTTTTGCAAATTACCTGTAACAAGGAAAACAAAATTATTAGTCAATGATACTATAAGAAAAGTACTTTACTTAATTGAGATATAGGTAAGTATTTTGACACTAGAGAATTCCTACGTAATACACATAATTAGGCCTTGCATAGGCATTTTCCTGCTAAGTTAGGATCGGCGTCCAGTCAAACCGGATACAGATGAATACCAGAATTTGACATGGAGCGACTGTCTATGCGACTCTCACAACCCAGTAACTGGGTAATAGGATACCCCTTGGTAAAACTGGTAATCAGACTTTCGAGCTTCTGACGACCCGAAACGAATGACAAAGGTCCACGAATAACAGCCGTTACCAACGGCTTAGCGTGCTTTTTAAACACGGAGGGGTCTCGGTATGTAAAGATGGTCACCCATCCATGGACCAACCACGGCGACCGTAGCTTTACTTGGCCGGTCGACCTTTGCGGCTGTTATTATATTACTCAGCTATAAGATGTTCAGATGATAAAGATCGCTAGGAAATAAATTGGCAAACTAAATTGCTTAAAGGTCCTTAAAGTCTTCGTAGTGCTGTGCAAAGATATAAGTGTAGCGATTGCAAAAAAACGTTAAACATATTAATAGCAGTATATACGCAATGGTATTTTTCGCAAGCTTTATTCACAGAATTGTCAGCCAAAATTGTGTCATTTGCATTTCCCGTGAGGATATAAATAAAATATTAATACAAAGCTTTTTATTGCCATCTTGTATGGTAATTCGTTTACCATTGACCAATATGTTGAACAAAGTGGTATTAATGTATTCGAAACACGTTCAGTACCATGAGACCGAGGATCAGATTTACTAAGAAACTATGTATTTAGTCGGTGATGAACTGATGACTGAACCAGACATGATAATAAGTAAAACTATTTTGTGAAGAGTTTATAAATTTTTTTAAAGACCGATTTTATTGGGTACCTAAGGGTATGTTGTCAAATTAGGTCGGTAAAATTTTACTGCTCTATACATTTATTTCTGGACAAAATGTACGGAATGGCTTATTTTTCGCGATTCCAGGCTTGTTCCTAGATTTTAAAGTTGTTAACAATGAGTGGTTTTTAGACCTATAGCATAAAATCTAACTGTCTAACAGCCCAAAAATGGAAGTAACAGTTATAAATAACAGTTCCGAAAACAGATAATTATTCACTGCCACTAATTAACAGGTTTAAGTAACATAATATCCACCTTTTCAATCACAGCCGTCTAATATTTTAACTTGTCCTCGAATCAATTTTTCACACCTGTCATCTGGAAAAAGCTTAAAAACAAGATGGCTGTCTATTTGTCAGTGTCTCCGTACGCGCAGGAAATGTCAAATTTGAATTTCGAATGTGAGAACAATGCAGTGCGATCGTCGCGTGCTCATGAGTCAGTCGCGGGAATGTTTTGACATTTCACTTATTTTTGTAGCGTCAACCAGATGTGATGTCATCGGTATTCTGTAGGATGGTTATGATTTTATGATGAACTATGAATAATATACAGTGAGTACAGGGTTAAGTTAAATTGTAGGTACCTATTGGCTATTCGTGGGTGTGGAAAAAAGTATACACACACATACCTAACATCACGCTTTGTTTCCCCGAAGGGTTGGGCAGAAGTATACCTATAGTAGGTATACCTACATTTCCCCAGTTATGTTCAAGCCCCATGTTGTAGGGGTGAGCGTGGAAAAGAATAAAAAAGATGTTAAATTAAGTTTTGCCACTTTAGCACTACGTTTTTACAGATTAACCGTTGAAAGCGACAGTATCGAAAACGAGGTTTTATTTTTAAAACATTTTTATATTCTTTATAAAATTATTTATGTCTTTAGTAAGTATATAGCCATCCTCAGAGTGTACTAACAAAGTATGACCAGGTGTAAACAAATTCCCTTGATCTCTGCGTAAAAGCAAATAATGCATAATGCACAACACATGTTTAATTGTTTGTTTTTAAACGTTTCCACACATTCAAGAATACAGGCTTTGCAAAACACTTCAACGTAAAAATATTTTGAATAATTTCTTCACCCACAATCCTTATTGTTATGCGAATGTGAAGGATTGTGAAAGACTCTGAACTGTGAAGTTTTTCCGCGCATATGACTTTTATCAACATTCCTGTTTTGAAACAATGCAACAACAAAATACTGATCTAGTTACTACTTATGTATGTAATATTTCTAAGATAGAATAATCCTATCCAACAAAACCAGTTTTCGTGTTTTTTGTGTGACCCCGTTATTCTCCTAAACTGCACAACGCATTTTGAAGCGAATTAATATCAAAATTAGATATAGCTTAGTATTAAAATTAAATCTCACCTTTAGGACATGTCACCTAATCAGTAGCTTAGATATAAACATTGGCGGCTCACTAGTTACATATATTTAGATATTCATTAATAGGCATTCAGTAACTCCATAAACCCCTGTTTATTGCAGGAATCACAAATGTACAATACTTAGTTCATGCATTATACTACTTTCGACTGCAAATTCTTTTTAGTTACAGATTGATTAAGGAAGAAATAAAACTTGCACTACATTAACAAGCAATGTGAATGCATCGCTCACAATCATTAATATTAATAACAATCCCGTACTTTGTACAAGTTGTAAATATATCAGCTTGATTAATGAAGTGCGACCGCAGTCAGCTGCTCTGTCGAACAAACAATCGCTTTAAAGCAATGATTGCGCTTAATTGTTTGTTTGTGCATGCTTTTCTTTTGTCAATCGCCGTCGCGAATTAAAAAAGCTGCTGTATTCTATCATGTAGAGCAGACAAAGTAAGTTTCTACATACAGCAAAAGACATAAATATGTTTAAGTAGCAGAGTCTTCCTTTCCATCTCGGCATTTCGCTTCAAGTAACGAAATACCTACAAACAACCCACTGCCCTTTCAAAATCCACACGCGAGGCAGCGATTAAAAAACAAAATCCCGAATCGTGCACCAGAGGAAACATCGCGTGTGCCAAGCTTTTGTATCACACTGCGATTTAACCAATCACAGTGTGAGATTGTGAACTGCTTCAAATGCGTTATTGAAATACCTGGAAGCGTTAACGGGTTGATATAGGAGAGATTTTTTATTTAAAATTCGAATCAACATTGAAATGGAACGAAAATATTATTGAAATATGCACTCTTTTTCGGAGCATGTTTTTTAATTGTTTTTCGTCGCTTTTTTAGTTCAGGTATTCATTGATATTTTATTTAGTATATTGAAGCGTAAGTATGAGTCTAATAATAATTATTTTTTAGTGACTTTGACACCGTCTAAAGTTTCATTTGGAATAATTTATTTCTACCCTGTCTTAATAAATTTATACTTAATTATAATAATAAAATTAGCCTGTATTGCCAAGGCAAATGCAAGCCTTTCCTTTTGCCGCTCAAATCGATCCTGTGTCAACATGGGCCAAGTAAAGTCCAGTATTTATTTTTATTTTGAAATATCTGTTTAATGAATTCGTATCTCGTTAAGTCCCATACACAGATAGACATTACCAAACCTCTTGACAAGTTTTGCAAGAGAACATTAAGATATTAAATATGTCAGTTGCATGATCAGCACTTTTACATCGATAACATCTTACTTCAGCCTTGTTTTAAGACAGACTTAATAAACTTAACTTTCAGCACAATATCTTTATTACAAAATAAAAAATGATTATCAGTAACTGTCCACAATTCTTTGAAAACTTTATGACTGTCCATTTTGACTATTACATGAATTCTTAAAATAGATATACATTTTTTTATGGCCTGTGATTCTTTTATCTCGTTTTTATAAAGATATTTGTACATATCATTAATATTTATAATTTTATGTCTGTAAGCCTGTTTATCATGTAAATATAAATGAAAGAAATAAATATGTTGAATATATTTATTTTTATGTAATTTTCACGATCTAAAGTAACAACCATTATTATTTCCGATAGAAATATAATTTTTATTTGTTAATCGAAACTTGTAAAGCTACTTACACTCTTTATAAAGTACTATTGTAGTAGAATAAAGACTAAGGTATATGGGAATGTATTATAATTTGAGTAAGTACTAAAAATTGCACAAGAATATAAAACTGCTAAGTACAAAATCAAAAGTCATTTATTCAAATTAGGCTGAGGATGAGCACTTTTCGAATGTTAAAATACATAAGACAGTCCCCCAAAAACACCCACCCGTAGCTATGCAACTTCAAGAAACGTCACGAAACATGACAAGGTTTTCATGACTTTAGCTTTACCAAACATTATACGAATGCATTCTTGTTATTAACGTAATAAAATTATGTCCACAGCTTAAAATTGCCACTCCTTTTTTCTGACACCAATATGTGACTTCATTAACCACATGTTTAAATACACCCACTGATCCAACTTATAACATAACTAACATGTACAGAACACATCAAAATCAAACAGTGCAACTGTAGACACTTAAACACTGTATCGATAATATTTAGACAAGGAATCGAACTCCGAACTAAGCTCAGCAAACATACAGTTAAGATAAAACTAAATAAATAAACGGCAACACTGAACAAGTAAAAACAAAAGTATTACTTTGTAAATAAGAAGATAAGAAATGTCTCTATAACAAAAAAAAAAGCTGTCAAAAATGTATTCTCAGATTATGATTATTCAACCATAATCTGAGAATACATTTTTGACAGCTTTTCTATACTAGAACTGTCAGACGTCATTCGTCATCGTATCCCACGGATAAAAGTGATGGCTATCGACTTTGGTAAAGTCAGCTCTTAGGCGAAGAAACTCAAGTTTACATGATATTTTACACTGCCTGTTTCCAAGGAAAATGTTGTTTTAGCATTGCTAAGTATAAGCGGGCATTCAGGCTGTTAGATTTATTAGATTATCTGTCAGATAGAAAACAGACACGTCAGTCACGATTATAGATTGCATCAGCTTCTATGCAGCTGTAAAACATTCTATGAGTTAGGTATTGCATTCAATAATACTGCGTTTGGATTGTTGTTGAAATGCAGTCCTATACAAAATAGGACTCTATATAAAAAACAACACAAATTACAAATAAATTCAATTTTAGAGTCACAATAACAGCTTTTTACTAAATGCATAATTATGAAAGTAAATGCGGTACGTATAATAATAAAAAAAATGTTTAAAATTGTTGTCTGTATGTTTGTTAATTTATGAAACGGCTGGACAGATTCTGATGACATTTGGTATGGGTATGCTTTGAACCCTGGGGAACCACATAGCTCTTTATCGACATACTAAGAGGTCGAGGCCGCGGGCGGAAACTACTTAATAAGTACACGAAATCTTAGCATTACATCTTAAAATATGCTCTGATGATAAGCAACATTGTTTTATGTCTAAGCTTTGGCTTGGCTCTTGATTCCTCACATTAGCTTACAAATTAGGGCTCGAGTCGTGTTTAAAACCTGTCAAGCATTACCAATATATGCACATGAGTAAGTCCAAACACGTCCCCTTCAAAATTCCTTGTCTTTTTGAGACACGTGAACTGAAGTCGAGGAATTCATTTATATAATAATGGAAGAAAGAGGTATGAATGAGTGTCATATGACTAGCGTATTGCTGGAAGCAGGACTTCTGCCTCACTTTACAGTGGCTAAGCCCACAGACAGATCTTGTTATGTATGCAAAATTTTGGTGTGAATGACCTCGATACACTTGCGGAACGAATTCGCGAGGTAACGCCCGACTCACATGGGTGACCATACTCCCACCATACAAGAGTGACCACATTCTCACCACACATTTGAGAGGTCACTGTATACAGGAGCTGGTGGGTATGCTGATCAGCAGTAAATTAGTGGTGGAGTAGACTAAGTAACTCACACAACTGGGCCCTTTGTCTGAAAATTTCAAGATGTATCGTGTCCAAATAATATCAAAGCTTTTCTGAAAAACCTTAGGGAAATGAATTGAAGGACGGGCTTAAAAATGTAATAAGGAACCTATACGTAATAAGTCAATCAGAGAATTCATTCAACTAAATTAAATAAAAGCCCAAAAGATCTAAATGACAAGTTAATAAAAACGTAGATTTCTCTAAGGACCATCAACTCAATTCCCTAAAATTTGAGATTTTTTTAAATAAACATAAGATAACACATCACCTCACGCCTGTAATCCCCAAAGGGTGAGGCAGAGGGGCACCTTATAGTACACTCGCACTTCGCCAGGTATGTTTAGGTAAGTCTCATGTTATGGGGGCGGGCTTATTGCCATCAAGCAGGTAGAAATCCAGACAATGGGCTGCTACTGAGAAATTCCAGATGTAAATCCCGATAACACTTACCCGAACTGGGAATCGAACCCAGGTCCACATGCTCAGTAGTAGCGCGTGCCACTAGACCAATGAGTGCCCCATTGGTCTTATTAACATATATTATACCTACCTAAAAGATATTCTTTTCTAAAATCACGTGAAAATACTTTCTACACAAACAAATATACTAAACTATCAAACAATAATGCAAGCGCTCTCATACGCATATATAATTAATTCCCTCTATCAAATAATTAGAATAGAATAAAGCGAATTGATGAATACATTACTAATTATGAGCCTGGCACATGTTGTGGTTGTCAATAACAAGATTACAGCGCGCGTGGTCACATAGAACTGATATGAATCATAATGGTCGAACTCATGGGAGTTTCTAAACAAGATATCATCATATTCATCATTATTAATACTACAAAATATTATAGAAAGTGGTCAGTGCTGTGGCATTATGTATGAAAACTAGGTAAGTATAGTAGTTTCTTGATAAAATTATGATGTATTATAGAATAGAAATAGAACCATTTTCATTAGTTACATAAAGAATTATCCTGACAAAATAAAAACTACGCTTACAATCACTACATATAAACACAGTCCCTCTGCCGCGTCTGTCTGTCTAAACGCGATAAACTTAAAAAGACTTCGAACAGATCTTCATTTGGTTTTCACAAATGGACGGATGATTCATGAGGAAGGTTTGGGAGTTTTTGCGTAAATTGGCTGAAATATGACGATGATTGTTGAAGATGTCGGAAAAGATCATGCCCACTGAGAGCTTTACTTGCGTACGCCGGATGAAATTTGGCACACAGATCATTTATAAGATGGATTAACACAAAGGGTTATTTAAATCCGGTAGTACGTTCCGTGGGATATATTATTTTTATACACTTATTAACTAATAACACTAATACATTATTACTTAATAACATACTTAACAACAGCTGTGCTGCTGGGGAGGAGTTTGTTGCGCTACTTCTTCTTCCCAGCTAAAGCACTAGGAAGTGGTGAAGGGCGGGCGTTTTGGGGGGACTGTCTTATGTAATTTTATTTTTGACGTTCAAAAAGAGCTGACTCTCAGCCTAGTTTGAATAAATGACTTTTGATTGATTGATATATATTTTCCGACATCGACACAGGCGAAGCCACGGGCAAAAGCTATTAAACCATAAAAGCTATTACAATAACGGTTCATATAACTGCAAGTAAAAACGTGACCACATTTTTGTGGTTACCATCGAATCGGAGACAAAATATAATTCTTATCAGACTATGTCGAACTCAGGTCGAACAACCCAATTATCAACAGGTTTCACATAAATCTTTCGGAGATTTTCTGCGAGATATTAATCGTCTTTTGGACCAAAAAGAAAAAGGACTAAACTTAATACTAACGGTCTCGGTATAAATAATGTGGTGTTTTAAATTTATCAGCACATACGATGCTATACTGATTTATGATGCAGACGGATTGGAATAAATTAGCAATACTGATTGAAAAACATCTGTTTATTCTTAATTTAACCTTGGCTAGAGATTTAGGAATATTAATATTTTATGTGGTCTAAGCGAATCGTGGTCATGCCATTAATTACAATTCTATGTTATATGTACTTATTTTCAAATCGATGATTCGTCTTGTCACTACTCTTCGCCTACTGGCACAAATTAACCTAGGTCAGAAAACATTGGTCCAGGAAGTTGCCCGTGGCTGCAGTAGCGTTCTTTATATCCTCAAATGTGCAGGAGGTGTGGTTACACTTTGAACACATCAACAATTCTGCGCCATCGTTAATTCTCTTAAAACATTTGATTTGTTGAATAATAATACCAGTCAATTGAATTTTTTGTCAAAGTTTATCTTATTATCCTCACCGTTTCCTCTTCCTCCAGAGCCCTGATGAGCTCATAGTACAGCATCTCCGCCTCCTGGGAGATCTGCAACTTCTCCTCACATCCCTTGTACGGGATCTCACATGACAGATCCGTTTGCAGATGCATCTTCATTATTTATATCACTAACACTTACAGAAAACACTTCACTATCAATAACTATATCTTCATGTGGTCATTTGTGGTTCATTGTGATCACTCACTGTTTCTTTGGTGGGTTTAGTTTGTTATTTCCTAATAGGTATTTTTCTTATAGATAGAATTGATATTATTGTTAGAAGAAACCTCTAGACAAAACAGGTTTAAACTAAATGTCATCTACGAACTTTTTTGACCCCAGACAATTCAGTGTAACCCCTGCCGCTGCAAGAGGTGTCGCTGGACAACCCTACTAATGACCTAACTGCCGTTGGAAGGCCGACCGACCGGTGGCAGCCAGGTAGGTATACCTGGCTGCCACCGGTCGCCTACCACTACGGAACTACCAGGATAGTGGTTTTCTTTAGGCGGGCTAGAACTAATACGCGCTCGATATCGTGAACTCACGCCAGCTTACTGCTGCAGTTAATCATTTTTCTTTTTATATAATTATTTTCTTTACATAATAAACATCTGTATCCTACCTCCTTCTTTGTTTTTTAATTTACCTGCCCTAGCAGGGACGTTACAGTGGCATGGATCCCGATTACTTATCTAATACATACTAATCAATCCAGGTCAAGGACCTATATTAATTTTGCAACACTAAAATTGTAATACCTCTAAGATCAGATTCGAAAGCTACTGGACTTTCAGTATGTACTGGACTTTCACATGCACTGCAATGCACTCTGAAAATTGGCAATAACACTTCATAAGACCATCATCAATCAAATGAAGAAGCATGTACAATAATAATTAATTCTGTCTCGTCTCCATCCTGTACTTAAGGACCAAGACTTTCAGGACAGTTCATAAATATAATAATTCGTTATGCTTCAGTGAGACGTCGCCGGATCCACTTGGGTTATTCTTAGTTTTCAGTTCGCTGTGGCTACTGATCCTTAGATTATAGAGGAATGTAGTAATCCTTGAGGATTTGCCGAAGATATGGTGATGAGTATTTGAATTGGGATATTATGTCACCTGTTGATGATTATGTTAGAGGCGAGCTTATTAGAAGTGCTGATGGAATTGAATTTGTTTTAATTTATGGATCGTTTAAGTTGGGAAAAAAGTGTATAGGAATTTTAAAACGATGAGCAGATACTAACTTAAAATTAACTGTTATTATCTAATTGGATTTTAGAGACTGCGGCAATGTTAGTAACTATACACAGGCCGGATAAATGTTTGTGATTTAAAAGACTATATTATAGAAGACAAGTCTGCAAATTAGCAGAGTTAAAAGCTAAGTTCACTCCATAAGGTAACAATCGCACACAAACACCGTCGGGCTGCTAAGCCGTGAGCTAAGACACTCCTGTCCTTTTTGCATAGCTCATTACAGCCCAAGACGGTACTGATTTAGACTCAAGGAATGCCGACATATATGTACATAATACATGTTGGAAGGTAAACTTAAGATCCTTTGAAGTATCTAGTAAAAGCATTGCAAGGCAATAAATACGTTGGGCGTGATTTAAGCGATAATAAAGGATTAGACCAACGTTATGGTGGAGGTGTGTTGTCTTAGGCCGTTACGCGTGAATACTGAGAGTGTTAGGAGAAATTACGTCCACTGAGAGCTTAATGATTTGTTAAAATTGCAAACTGGGTATTTCCAACGGAAACTGACTACCGAGATGCCGAATATTAAATAGAGAAGCATGGAAGAAGAAAACATGTTGCGCCGACCCCAAATAAATTTTTAATCATAACTACATGTTTAACTAATTCATGATCTTTTAGATGACGACAATAAAGCTGAATTTATAGCAAGACAGGCAAACATCCAAAAACTACAAATATTCTGCATGTGGCATTGATAAACAAAACGACAACAGAATAGTAAAATCGATCACATGAATCGATATAACGAGAACCAATTGAAGCATTTAAAACCATTGATAAAAATTCTGTTGAATCAGAAATCGATTGGTTGCCTCAGTCCTTTATCGAATCCAATCGTGATGAACGTTTGGCAGTTTTCCAATAGTTGTGCGAAGTGACAGTTAACTTCATTACGTATTGACGTTATAAGCCAGTAAGTTTATTATAGTTTCTGTTCCTAGACTTGACGTGGTCGAAGGTCGACATATATAGTTTTTACGGTTTTTTAGCATAGTTGTTGGATGCTTTGAAGACCATACTATGGCCAAAACTACGGATTTTTGGCCATACTACTCGTAGTAAAAATGGCTGAAGCAAGACTTACCTACTTGTATCTAATCGACCATTTGAGGTAATATTAAATTCATTGTTATTATCAATACCTTAATTTACTTAAAAGATATTTGAGCTAAAACCTTTGGTATTTTTATTGGTGTTTACATATGCATTTGGCCAACGCTATTACTGAAATCCGTGAATAAATTTTAAACTAATGAATGTTGATCTTAGGTCCAGCTACATATTATTACAGTCCAACCCTGAAGGTTATCACTCCGATCTCAAATCTTAGACACATTACAGAAGAGATAGAACATTATGCTACGGGAAGATAAGAATAATACGTTGCCTATCGTGTTTCTGAGTATCTCTTAGCTTATCTGTGGTTGGGTCATAAAAGTCTGATGGTTATTTTTAAGTTCTTTCGGAGTCTACTGTTGCAGTCAACTTTGGACATTGGACGGATGATAATAGAAGATGTTCATCAATAAAAATAGGATCATGAAGAACAAAATATAGGCAATAAAGTAAAACACTCAATGATAGATTGAATATTACTGTTAAATATTATGGTTTCCTAGACGCTCATTTTCACAGAACAATGGATACTTTGAGATAATACTAAATAGTTTTGTTCTACCACTGAGGAACATATCATACTTATTAACACTTTGCGGGACACAAAACGCTCTCAGACGTGGTAATAATAAAACTTCTATTGTGTCTCATTCAGTGGCCTTCGATTGGTTTTTGGCCTGGACCAGGGCCGGACGCGAGAGATCGCCATCGCCGATCGCCTCCACGAGGACACGGTGGTGCTCCGCCCAAGCCGGGCAGACCTCCATCGTATGCTCCACCGTGTCCTCAGGGTCCATCGATGGGTTAACTTTGATTAATTATGCAATTATTATTATATTTTCATGCAACTTTTGTTTTAATTTATAGCAGATATGTGTAAATATGAAACATATCATAGTAGTAGTAGTATATGTATGGCTTGGCTATTAAATATTGAAAATCTATTCGGACATTAAATCCAAGAATTGAAAATCCACCAACACAATGAAACTACACAATGTCCTGGAATTAGCTAGAGTGTCGCTGAATGGTCTCTAGACACGTTTCCAGGTAGGCTTACTATTTTCGGATCATGCACTTGACTAAACAATAGCGGGCTGGTCGCCTTTCATTCTAACCTACAATTTGCGGACCCTGCCCGGACTTATTAAGTTCTTGTGGAAACTTTAGCAAACACCCGGCCTTGGAAATGTCTGAGAATTTAGGCAGAGAGTACTTAGAAACATGTTGTTGTTTTTTGCAAAAAGGACGCCACACAAATACTTATATCACGCCTGTATTTCCCCAATAATTATTTAGTGGTGAACAGAACACCGAAATATTGCCAGTTCTGCAGTGGTATTCTGTAAAAATCTCACCGTGATAACTTGGGTGAAGTGAGCTTAAAGTGAGCTGTCATTAGTATCAATCCCTATTGTCAGATGGAATGACAGCTCACTTCACCTAAGTTCTCAACATCTGCCTTGCATTTTCCTAACTATGTAGGGGTTGACTTCCAATCTGACTGGATGCAGCTGCGTACCAGTATTTTACATGAAGTGTCTGCCTATCTGATCCACAAAGTCAAAGTCAAAGCATTTATTTCAAATAGGCACTTAAAAGGCACTTTTGAACGTCAACATTTACATTAAAATAGAATTGATTCTAGTCGCCCCTTCCAAAATGTAGTTTCGTATGGAGAAGAATGGGCAAGAAACTCGACCGTTACTCTTTTAAAATGTTTCAAGTACACAACCCAGTCACTAGGTAATACGATACCCCTTGGAAAGTCTGGTTGTCAGACTTTCGGACTTCAGACGACCCGTAATGACTGTCAAAGATCCACGAATGACAGCCAGGACCAGCGGCTTGCTTTCTGAGGCACGGAAGGGTCTTGGTATGTAAAAGTGGTCATCCATCTACGGACAAACCGCGGCAAGCGTAGCTTAAACTGATCGATTACATAACCCATACATAACAATATAGACTTCTCCAATCATGTAACTTAATTAATATAACTGTACTGTGATTTACTACCTATACAGTATGTAATCAATCTGCTTAACTTCATAATTATGTGACTTTTTACTGGAACCTTGTGGGAATCTGTTTCTAAGGTTGAGGAAAACTATCCGCTCGTGATACAGTTATATACTAGTACGAGGGGATAGGGCGAATCAGTCCGACGACAACCAAGCTATCTTTGCAATCTAGCATCTCACATTCTACAACTGTTGTCTAAATTTTATTGTCGAAATTATTTCAAGCGATTCTTCTTTTGGTGTTTATTATTAAGTTACTCTGTATGGTTGTCTTTTATTCGTGAATAAATATTATTATGATTTTCGTTTATTCATTTGATTGACCTGTGCGGCAGTTAATACTTAGCTGTTATCTTTTTCGAAAATACATGAGATGTTCGAATCAATACTAGCTCCTTATAATATAACGTTAGTATAAAGTTAGCCAAAGACAACAGTCAGCCCACCCAACTCGCAGAAATTGTTCCTAACACCGACTTAAGTTTAAACACAGTTCAAGCTGTATATCAGACAAATGATAGTTTATAAGACCACAATTGAACACAAGTAGTTTCAGGTCGTTAGCCCATCGCCTGTAAAGACTACATTCCTCCCAGTTAACCCCAACTTGTGTGGGATGAAAAGAACTAGATAAATATCGACAAATTGCTTGTTGGTCGACGAATATAGACTATAACTACATTTATGTATTATGGGTATGGAAGTAGATTCAAATGATTTTCTTATAAACTGAACTGGACTAAAAAGGAAAAGGAATCAGAAAGTAAAAGGATTCAGAATGAGCTGTCTGCGACATACTAATAAACATATAACAAGACGGGTTTTTGCCTTTCCATTCTAAAGAACACTTAAAATCGCGGTATCGCTCCGAAAACGTATAAAACCTATATTCTGAATACTGAAACAGCTCTAGCACACCAAAAGGTGATTCTTTTCATAAAAGATGCAAGGTATCCTCACAAAATCTGCTTTTAAAAGATACAGCCGAGCCTCTTAACGACTTTTTTATTGAGGTCGACGATCTCCTGCCAGTAAAAAAAAGATACCGTACAATTAAGGGCATGGAGGGTGGCAATTTTAGGATTATTTTTGCTCTGGCAACAACTTTTAAATGTGGAATGTTAAATATTAATATTCATTATTATGCTTCGTTTGTGATCTGGGAAAGATATTATGTTAGTGTTTGTGTAAAAAATCGTTAAGTTGAATCTTATAAGCCTTGAGTAAAATTGGGTACGCTTCAAATGATAAATAATTTATTACAGCATAGTCTATTAAGTAAACGATGTCATCAATCAATGTGCTCAGCCATTTTCCAACTATGTTGGGGTCGGCATCCAGTCTAACCGGTTGCAGCTGAATATCATCAGTATTTTACATCGAGCGAGCTGCCTATCTGACCTCCACAACCCAGTTACTGGGTAATACGATACCCCTTGGAAAAACTGGTTTTCAGACTTTCGGGCTACGGACGACCCGTTACGACTGTCAAAGATCCACGAAAGCATAGCTTAACCTGATGGATCGACCGAGCGGCTGTTATAAAATAGTCACGTGCCCCTCTAAACGATGTCAATATGTGATGATAAAATAAAATACAGAAATCATTACACGAAGACGTACTTGCTCTCTTAGACGCACCAATAGGTATACATTTAACTAAAAGCCCTAATCTTTCATCCACACTTCAATGATCCTTAAAAATAATGACCTCCATTTTGGACCCGAAATAAAAAAAAACAGTCAGAGTCTGTTAAACAGGACGAATTCCGGATAAATGGCGCAGAAAGTGAATTTCTCTTGAAACTAGTGAAAATCGCATTCAGTATTGGATTGTACGCGCTCTGAATAAAGATGGCGTTAAAGTAGCTTATTTCGTATGCGGGCTGGCAACACTGATTAAATTAAATGTCAAACATCCTTGTAATAAAATAATAAGGCCATTAAATTAATTTGTGGGCTTTTAGGAGCTTTTATTCTCGTTTTTATTACTTTTTCAGGATCGTTATGGCTTCTTCCAATCTGACATTTTAGCCTAGTGCCCAAAAACATGGCTACCGACAGTAAAGCCCTAGGTTCAATTCGAGATAGAGAGAAAAAAATCTTCACTTCACATACAAATTCTCAAAACAATAACAAAAACAATCATATTGTTAAGACATTTATTATAGCTAGTAGTATAGTTATACACACAGACGGTTTCAAAAAACTTATACTACAACTAGTAGCTACAGATTACACAAGGAATCGCTCCATTTCTGCCATTGTTCTAAACTGAACGAGTACAATGTTTTAAAATGTATGTATGTGATGTTCGTATTAACGGAAGTAACTAACTCATGACTCAGCTGGCATATTGTGTTGCTGTGTCGTAATTTTTGCCAACATCGTAACTTTTCATAGGTCAGTGTACTATGCTAACTAATACAAAACATATGATCACATTTTTCTGTTTGTATGTCCGGAGATATACTTAATATTTATTTTTTAAGTTATTATAGGTATTTATTATTTGATTTATAGGAAGCTTTTAGTTGAATTTAGCCACATGGCCATCAACCTAAAGAGACGAGACCAGAGAGAGAGAGTTGTGAGCCGTTTCCTTTATTAAGAAGTAGGTAAGTCTATGAAAAAGCTGACTTAATTATACAAGGGACCTACGCCATGGATCCTTGAGGGAAACATCCTCCAAGATGCTAGATTACAAGTGCTAAGAATAATACTACCCGTATCACTCACTAACTTATAACTTCCGCAGGACGGTTAATAGTTCATTCACTTCACAAGATATCACACATGAGATTAGATACACTCTTATTATATTGTGGAATGGCGTCTAAGGTAGTCAGAACATTTGCAAAGAACACATAGTCAACAAACAGAATCTCTGATGTATTTTAGCAGTAGGTAACTTGGTAAATAATAGGAATAACGCCCATTATGTCACCCTACGTAAAACTTTTATATTTATATCTGTATGGTGTAACTATCAAAGAATATTCCATTCTCTACTACGAATGTCGATCGGTATAAGAGTAGGGGAAGTTCAAAGAAACGATGGATGGACTGTGTGAATGATGATATTGTTGTTTTTTTTATTTGGGTGGGAAATCATCAAATAATTTCTCCCGCTCTGGGTTGACCAGGAGGGCGTGTCAGACTTTTACTGACTAAAACCCACTCGTGTTCCCTCAGTTGCCTGTGTACCACCAGGGGCCGCGGTATCTCTTTCGAACAACCCGCACCCCTGGTAGGCATCGGCCCTTGCGGACCACCAGTTAGTGACTACCGAGATGACGACTAATAGAGAAGTATGGAAGAATATTATATTTAGTTCTGGAGTGGCGACCGCGCACTGGAAGACGTAAAGTTGGAAGGCCTCCCACAAGGTGGACCGATGACCTTGTGAGGGCCGCAGGAGTCCGCTGGATGCGGGAAGCACAGAACCGGTCGAAGTGGCGGAGCTTGGGGGAGGCCTATGTCCAGCAGTGGACGTCTTTCGGCTGAAATGATGATGATGATGTGATTAGTCATTTCCAAGTTAGTTTTCCGCCAAAAACCCTCACGGATTCTGTACTGTATTAATTAAATTGTAAATCACAATCATTAGTGGCCCTGCAGCAAGCAGGGCCCCAGGCAAATATTACAATCATAGATAGGACAAGACAATTCAGGTTGCTGGCTACACAATAGTGTCAAATCATGATAATTAGTAGCACCTGAGTATTTTACACCGCTCGGTAATACTGCGGCTATTAGTTAGCCATTAATTAGTATGAATGTTGTGTTTCTATTTCCATAAACGTGTACAATTTTGATGATAGACGAGTTTTGTGGTTGTGATTTTATGGATTTGATGATTTAGATATAGGTACCAAATTGGGAAAGATAAAGATAAATTGCTATGGGCTTTGGATCCACATTTTGAACCAAGCAGATATTCTTCTTCTTACTTAGCGGATAGACGTGCTGCTGAAGAGTTTGTTGCGCCATGCGCCACGTATTCTTCCCAGCGAATGCACCTAGAAGTGGTGAAGGGCGGGCGTTTTGTGGGACTCACTTCTTAGCTTATCGATAGCAACCTAAATAGAGTCAGCCTAGTTCAAGAGCGCTGTAAACGCTGGACACGGTATTAAGTGTCCCATTGTTTGTGAAATAGAACTACACCCGATCTGTCACCCGAAGCACGGTAACGCAGTCTTTGCTACTCCCAGCGTACGCATACTGAGATCCACCAACTGCTCAAAAGAGAATGGATTTGATTTAGACATACTAATTCGGGAAAGGTAAAGATACATTTCTATAGGCCTTCTTTGTTTTTTTACCCAGCATATTTTTACTGGTAGAAATAAAGAACTGAAGTCTCATTATGAAGGTAGTGTATTAATTCATCTTTATTTTGTTAATTCATTGATTAGATTGATTGACTTGGATTAATTGAGATATATCATTGAATGTGCTTCAAACTTAGTGCATATTGGTCAGCGATACTTACATTTCTGATCCTCACATTCGCACGAAAAATTGCGTACTTATTATAGCCATTACTTGCAAAAAAATGTTGAGCAATTTAAAGACTTGCGTGTGCCAGATCTTATTAAGAACATTCATTAAAATAATAACGAGAGCATGGCACGTTTCATACCTGATAATATTAATAATATTGAACATGCATTATCTAGGATTGGCTTATCGCTTGTCTATACAGAAATGGGTGTAGTAATAGATAGTCAATGTGTTGTGGTTGTTTCTATTTAAGTTTATGATTGAACTAAGGATGGATCAAAGGTGCAGTTTAACAATATTTCAATTATACATACAATATTTAATATCCTAGCTGGAGAAGAATTGGCACTTGAAAGTCACTTGATATAATGATTTTCTAAACACTGAAGCTCTTTTATGACTTTAAAATCAGATTTATTTGCAGGAGAAAACCTTTGTGGCCATACGACACAAAACGAATGTTGCTTTTTATCAAAGCTTTTTTATGCCTAATATTATGTCATTTCTTGGGGCTTGTGGCTCAGTAAAAACAGCTGCACGGGTTGATCGAACAGGTTAAGCTACGGTTTCCGCGGTCACTCAGTGGATGGGTGACCATCTTGACATAAATACTGAGACCCCTCCGTGCCCCGTAACATGTTAAGCTGTTTGTGCCAGTTGTTATTCGGTGATTTTTCAGTCATTACGTGTCGTCAGAGAGCCAAAAGTTTGACAACCAGTCTTAATTTACTAAAGGGGTCTGGAGGTCAGATAGGCAGTCGCTCCACATGAAATACTGCAGCTGCCTCTGGTTAGACTGGAAGCTGTCACCAAAATTTTTTGGGAAAAAGGCTAGGCTGATGATTGCGTCATTTCTAAATTACTTCATCAGTAATCCTGAATCTTTCAATAAGTTTACAGCAGTACAGCTATGTACACAGCTCACTAAACAACTTCAGACCATGCATATCCTTTTATAAAATAACCTTAAGGCTAACAACTACACTTCCATATCAAACGCGGGACCAAGAAATATAGCATGCTCTCCTTGTATAAGGTTGTTGCATATACAGCTATGTATAGCAGTATATGTGTATATGTGCGGGTAGCAGATGACGTCACTTCGCAACCGGCCAAGGAAACCAGTCCCGTTACAGAATAGCCTGAATATCAACATGATATGGAAATATTAGAGAAATGTAGATCGCTTTATGACAAATTAAACGGTAAAGATTATGGTATAGATGAATTTGTATTGGATGAGAGTAATGTAACTGTCGATGATGGCATATTATGTGGATGTTGTATGCTAAGTTTGAGAACGTAAGTTTTACTTGATATTGATTACCTAACTCCCGTATAGGATGATAACCATTCATCAGGAAAAAATGGATGTTGATAATAATTTGGAGAGGTTTGTAGATTTTTTGGTATTCAATTTCTTTCAGAAAAAAATTATGCAGGCAACGAGAAAAGGAACAGAGAGTTCCCGATCAAAAAGCATTTTAAAGATGCCACATGAAATCAAGAAGACGAAGCAGGAGTAATATGATAAGACGGATTTTTGGGTAGTGGTGCGAAAAATTGGTTGGGTATTCCCTACAATATTTTTCGTCAAGCACGGTTGTATTGCAGTAGACACCGATGCACTGAAATTATTGATGGAGTTCACATTGTGTTCATCAGTTGAGAATTCTCATTAAGTAAGCAAAACTATTACCTATGACTAACGATATTGCAATTAATGTTTTGTTTTGTCGCCCCAGTTATTTTATAATCATGCAAATCTAAGCATCTTTATTTATTTATACACATTACAATAATTTGTTTGCGAACAGCTAAAACAAATCAATCAAGGCAAGCCAATCCTCTTTTATTAGGTGAAGGTCCATTGTGTAAGGACAATAATTACGAACTCAAAACCAATTCAAGCGAAACCGTCGAATGCACTTAGTCCAGAAACACGAGTATGACATGACACTGGAAACCAATCAGAAGATAACAAACAGTAACACGATAATCCTATGAGAAAATAAACACAACACTACTCACACACACACACACAAAATAAAAAAAAAACAAAAAAAAATACACTGCAGAAAAAAATATTGCACGGAAAAAAAAACTTTTTTATTTCGAATGGTTTACGGCGCAGAGCGCGCGTGCGCCTTGCGAGCCGGCGCCATGACACTGGGTTGCGTGCGCGCAGCCAGCGTACAATTTACATATTTATTATTATGCTAGGTCCTGCGTTAAAGCTACCGCGCTGTGATTGAAGGGAATGAGGGATTAATGATCGTACAATTTATTTCGTTGTGAGAAAGCTTTCAAGGAGTTTTAAAGCTTTTGGAGTTTATAATTTGGAAGCAATTTTGGATTGATTTATACCTTAATACCTGTGAAGCCGTACCTAACTTTAGTTTGAAGTTGGGAGAACTATATTTCAAAGAGTATTCAGGTTTCAGGTATTGATAAAATTATTAATTCATTAAATATTTAGAAAGATTTCACTTAATGAGTATACATTATAGCCAAACGAAGAGGAATTAATTTCAATAAAATCAGGATTCCCAAGGAATGTGGAGGTCAGAGAGTATTCGCTTGGCTTCAAACCGCAAACTAAGGTTTTTTAAGCAACATTTTATTTTGTGGTTAAACCAAAGATTCTCTACAACTTGTGAAAGAGAACTGGTAAGGAATTTGATAGCTAGAGTATGAGATCGTTACAGACCATACAATTGTTAGTATAGAGTAGAAAACAAGGAAAAGCTTTGAAACTTCTATGTTAAGTAACTGACATTGTAATGTTTAAAATGGGAATCCGTGTTACCATTTCTTCCAAAAGTAAGCCATAGGGACACATACGGACCACATATCTTTTCGATACTCTTCCAACCGCAGGGAACAAGAAAAAAAAAAGATACGTCAAAGACTTCATACTTCGTCTTTGAGAAGAAAATCAACTGAAACTCAATCAAGACGGTACTTAAACCTATGTACGCTTATAACTTTCATCACCAACCCGGAACCGAACGCATTACCCGCGGGAGGCATTGTGAGCTATTTAGCAACATCCTGCCCACACCTCGGTTCACTGACCGACAGTACTTGCGCAATTCATTTATTGTTCATCAAAGAACTTTTCATGCACTGAAAAAGTTATTGAATGTGCTCTAATTAAAATCAAGTCATCCGTGACTGGGAAAGCTTTGAGCATGAATGTGGACTACTGTAAGAATGTAGGAGGAGCGAAGAGACCATAGATTATGTGAAAGATGATATAGCTAGAAACGGAATGGATACTGATAGACAGCGATGTCTAGAAAAAGACATGTTGCGCCAAGCTCTAATAAAGTGGGACCGTGTCACGTCTGGGCTTATGGCTAACCTAACTAATAACAGCTGCATGGGTCGACCGGTCAGGTTAAGCTACGCTTGCCACGATCGGTCCGTGGATGGGTGACCATCTTTTTATACTCCTCCGTGCCTCGGAAAGCACGTTAAACCGTTGGTCCCGACTCTCATTCGTAGATCTTTGACAGTCGTTACAGGTCGTCATAAGCCCGAAAGCTGACAACCAGTCGTTAGTTTACTAAAGGGCTACCTAAGGTATTACCCAGTAAGTGGGTTTTGGATCTCAGATAGGTACTCCATATAAAAACAAGCTGCATCCAGATAACCTGGACGCCGGCGCCGGCGCCGACCCCAACATAATGTAGTTGGGAAAAAACTAGGCATATTGATTGATTGTGTGCTTTCAGCGAATAATGGTCGTCTTCAATAGGGTATTTTCCAATTTATTCAAAACTATTTTAATTTGAAGATTGGGAGAAATATTGAACAGAAACATAAAAATAAATTTATTTGTTTCCATTTTCTCAATTAAAAACAAATTAATTTTTCCATGTTTTGAACTTACCCCCAAAATGCTCCTTACGTTGACTTTTATATCACGTGACCACTCGTGACGTCAGCTTTATGTAAACGGCATCGGTACAAATACTTTGTGTGGCGCAGTTTTAGAATTATTTGTGCACTGAGGCACCACACACCAATAATACCATTTTCTATCTATCAAAAATCTAATTAATTAGAAACTTGGCATTCATTTGTTTACAACTAACTACTTTAGTTTACACAAAGTTGACGTCACATGTGGTCACGTGATAAAAAGGTCATCGTAAGAAGCGTTTTGGCGGTAAATTCAAAATAACGAAAAATTAATTTGATTATTTAATTGCGAAAATAAAACGTTTTTAATTGCGAAAATGGGTATCAATCAATTTATTTTTCTGTTACATATTTCGTCCCAATCTTCAAATTAAAATAGTTTTTAATAAATTGGAAAATACCATATTCCTGTTGGTATTGTTAGAAGAGACTGGGAGACTATCAAGAATATAGACAATTGCATCAATTCGTGAGATGGTAATCACTCAACTATCTCCAATATGTCAAGTATATTTATATTAGGTGACCCAGGAAGTACAAATAAAATTGCTATTTAAATGTAGGCTTATTAGCAGAAATATGAAACAGTTGGTAGCTATAAAAACATCTCCTACATCCCAAGACGCTCATAAAAGTATATATTCTTGAACTCAGTCATAAATGGTCGCCTAGAATTCCAGTCAAACTAACTCTCTCCTGAAAACTATGTATTCCGAGACATTCAACTTAATAGTTAGCTCCAAGATTTCATTATTACAAACGACTGCAAATAGTTTGTTGCAGAAAACGCTAAAATTAAATTAAACTACTCGTTTTATGAAACCAACTCAGTTGGTATGGAGTTGTTTTTGGCACTGAGTTGAAAGCTGCGGTTGGTTCGTAGAATGGCGCTTTAGGATCGGATTCCCGAATCGGTCAGGCGGAAGATATTCCTTTTCCGCGTATATGACTATTTATATACTTGGCCTTTTAATATAATGCTGGAGTATGAAGTGGCTTTGTGTATTTATCTGTAAGATTAGTAGCGAGAGAGCGGCTTGTTAAAATGTTAGTCCGAGGACCTAATACTACGGTACTGCGGAGCTTTGATTTCGACAGTTCAACTACTCGTACTTTCATTACGTTATTTACGTTTTTGAGCAGACACATTTTTCGAACATATTAAGCATTGGATTAGTAATATCCTTCAAAATCATTAATAATATGATTACGAGTTCACTACGAGTTGTATGTCACGGGTTCGAACCCCGGCAGGCGCTTTACTTGGTGTAAATAATTTTCATCACCACTGCTCTCAAAACGGTGAAGAAAAACCTGATGAGGAAGCCGGCATATCCTATAACCAACAATTCGAAGACATGTGTCATCTACCAACCGGCACTGGGCCCGCGAGGTAGATTTGGTACAACCTACTCCCTCACGAAGAGATGTTGCCTGTTTCCCAGCTGTGGGAACATTATAGGCTGATTCTGATAATAATGTTTAACTTGGTCTCGTGAGACATGTGTAGGTACCTATCGACTATTATATTATTATAGGGTTAGGTTGAACACGGGGGGGTTCGGAATCATGTACTGAATCTATAGTTGCGGGTGGATTTACTTCCCTTTCATAGGAAAACAGGAGTATAAGATATTGCAGTAATGTTAAACATAAAGCTAACAGCTTATTGATTTAAATGACAGTATGTCCTTTCACCATGGTACACAAATAAAAATATTATGATGTTTGTATCAAGACTATCCTCACGTGACCATTTCAATGTATCTTATGCCCCAACTAACACAACGTTGAACGACACTTGATCGACCAACACAGATAGCAATTAGCCAACACGCTGTATCAATAAGGAAAGTGAACTGTCTGTGTGTGACTTGATAGTACTTATCATTTTCTATGTTCGTATGTGGGGTGATAAGTTGCGATTAAAGTGTTAATGGAAAATGAGTATAGCATGTAAGTATTCGTAGTACCTACCTACCCATGATTATCTTCTAGTGTCGTAAGGTCTCAAGACAAAAAAATGTGTTCGAATTTAAGATTGCTACTTTGCCGTGACTGCCTCAGTGGTCTAGTGACCGCAAACGCTACCGCTGAGCATGAGGTCCAGGGTTCAATTTCAATTACCGGTCGGGCATAGTGTCATTGGGTTTTTATACCTGAAATTTTTCAGAGGCAGCCCTGAGTCTGGATTTATGCCCAGTTGATGGCAATAAGCTCGCCCCCTATTACATGGGACTTTAAACATAGGTAACTAAATGAGGAATGTGGATGTATTATAGGTAAGCCTCTGCCCACCCTTTCTGGGAAACAAGGCGTGATAATTATTATATTATGTTATTGCATTTTTCTTCAAAATCAAAATATTATGTTTTAGAAAACCTACATGGGCTCTCATGACACGTCAGAAGCTAGATGCACAGTTCCAATTGGTTGTTTTCTATGGAGAAGAGTTGCCAAGAAACTCCACAGTTACGTATACTTTTATTTAAAAATAATTTTATTAGCATCAGAGTATTTATGAGTATTTATATTGATTTATTATTTATGATAACTTTTAACATTGTTCTAATGCAATGCAAAGGCATAATTATCTTAGAAGGCAAGGAATGCAGGGTATCCGATGCCACAACATTATAATAACTATACTATAGGTACATATTCATTGAAGAAAATTGTATGTAAGTGCTACCTCCATGGGCAATGGAGCATTGTCTCATACAATAGAAACGTTGTTTAGTCCCTCTTCTATGTCACGATAGAATGCTGAAACTGCTCATATATAAACAACCTGATAGATTTTTTAATTATTTTCTTTTCTATGTTCTTTATCTCTTTTACATGGCGCAAGTTTTCTACTATAAAATCCGAACAGTCATCTTTCAAAAATAGATACATAACTCATTTGTTTGCATATAACATAATTATGTATGCATATAAGATGTTTTTTTTTAATAATAATAGTATCGATATATTTAATTTCACCGGGCAGCTTGAAAAATAAAATAGAATTTAAAGAATGATATGCTGAATTCATGGTTTCAGCACTGGTTAAAATGTGATCCTGTAGAAATGAATTAAATCGTTATAACAACTAGCTTCTGCCTTCGACTTCGTGAAAAAACAAACAGAAACTCTTTAGCTTAATTTATTCTTAGTATATAAATCGATATATTAACTCCTCTCCAATGGCGTTCATTGAAAACAATGGGGAAGTTATTCTACATAACATATAACTAATAAAACTGACTGATTGATCTGTTGACTGAAAGCATTATTTCTTTAGCCTTTTCGCAACTATGTTGAGGTCGGCTTCCAGTCTAACCGGATGCAGCTTAATACCAATATTTTAGATGGAGCGACTGCCTATCTGACCTCCACCACCCAGTAACTGTGTAATACGATACCCCTTGATAAAACTGGCTGTCAGAATTTCGGGTTTCTGACGACCCGTAACAACTGTCAATGGTCCACGAATGAAAGCTGGAACCAACCAACCAACGGCTTAACGTGCTTTCCGAGGCACGGAGGGGTCTTGGTATGTGAAGATCCACGGACTTCCAGTCACCCATCCACGGACCAACCGCGGCAAGCGTAGCTTTACCCAATCGATCGAACTGTGCGACTGTTACTACTTAGCCACAAGCCCCTCAATCTGCTTACTGAAAGCATGAGTGAAAATTGGTCATCAGTTCGAAATTGTAATGAATCAATAGCACACTTATTAGATAATGATGATAGACTGAGCTCCCATTGATCCTACATAGTCGACAGCGCACGAGTCACGACCAGCCCCTATCAATTATATCATTACTTACTTAATTGTTAAGTAACTACAGTAACTGAGTAATTTACTGTTAATTACGATGGAGTTACGTTTCATGAGTCAAGTGTAAATCTATGTTTGTTAAGCAGTCAGTCAGGCAAAACTAGTTTAATTTGCGATGAAAAAGATGTGTTACCAGTTTGAAATTTTTGTCCATTGTTGTGTCTATCATTCTGTCTGTTTGTGGTTACGTAGTTACATAGGGGAAACACCGACTTCAATGTGTTCGTTGAAATATAGTTCTTACTGACATTTAATATGATTAGTCAATGTACAGTTTTATAATTAAGGTCTAAGAAAGGTCTTTTATCCGTGGAATCAAAGTTGATGTCTGACTGACGGATTACCTACACTTATTCTAGGTATAAAAGTTTGGTAACATTGGCCGTAAATTAATTTTATTTTAATTTATTTAAAATCAAGTGCAAATTCCATTTTTACGTATATATCTGGCGAATCCTGTATCGATATTCAAATGTGTGGTAAATGTCTTATTTAATGCAATACTTTTTCATGCATAGCACAATTATGTAATCCCTATCAATACATACAAACAAACACAAACAGTAAACACTATATTAAGAAATGGGTCATACAAGTGATCCGGACTCCGGAATAGAACCGGCGACCGCACAGTAAGCGGATACGTTGCTTTGATATTTGGGTTGTCTGAAGCCCAGTTCCTATTTCCATAACCGCATCGTCTGTCTACTTGTAAAAGTTGGTACATACTTCGTTATGATGATGGCTAAAAGAGATGCGAAAGAAGAGATGTAATTGTGGAACAAAAATACATGTCGCGCAGACTCTACAAATCTAACTATCATCTTTCTACAACTAAAAATAAATTAAATTGAAGTGGAAGTTTGTAATGTAAAAATAATGTAAAAAAAACAGCTGTTTACTAATTATGCATATGTAAATACGGTGCTCATAAAAAACAAAAACATAAAAAAGTGTCTGTCAGTGTGTTCCGGTTAATCTCTGAAACGGCTGGACTGATTCTGACTAATGTTTTTAAGTGTTTAGTTTAAACCCTGGGGAAGGACACATGCTACTTTTTGATTGACATACTATGCGGGTGAAGCAACGTGTGGAAGCTAGTCCGAAATGTATTGGAATAAGGGCAGGACTGTGATGATGAGTTGGTACAGCGTTACTATAACTTAACGCCTTCATAAAGGAAGAAAAAGCTCATAGGTCAAGCTTGACAAAACTATTACGAAAACGCATTTTTATTGATTGAAGATACAACAGTAGCAGGAACCTAGCTAAAAAAAAACTTTTCAAAAAACCCAAAAATTATTAAAGATTTCGTAAATATGATCTTTCCGAAACCGATCTCATGAATAAAGCCTTGTTCACATTCGTAGAGTGTGACAACGAATTACATATTTTGAAACAAAAAATAAAACAGTTTTTTACAAGTTTACGGTCAAACAATACTTGAAGTGATTAAGTCTGCAACTTCCCATTGTTTAATAAAGTGTATGGAATGTGATCTGACTACATTTTAAGGGCCAAAAATTAAAATATATTCCACCGTAATGAGAGAACCCGGTAGTTCAGTATTTAATTACGAATTTGTGAACAGCGGGCGAAATGCAAACCTGAGGGAGGAACGGATACGTGAGAGGAGGAGGCGGGAGCGACTTACATGTACTTTGTACATTTATTTTCATCAATATGTTCGTGCTAATTCATATAACTGCATGAGCCGTTAACTCTTTTCTTTTTTTTACCGGTCCATATTTTAGAATTTGGAATTGAAAATCCATAATTCTTCGTCGAAAGCGTTGAATTATTTTAAATAGAGAACAGTGGTGGCCAGGAGTGGAGCAAGAAGGCGCTTTACTTTGTGTATTTGATTTCATCACCACTGTCAAAAATGGTGAAGAAAAACATCGTGAGGAAAAAAATTCAAAGAAGTGATTTCCACCAACCCACACCGGGCCCACGTAGTGGATTATGGCCCCCTCCCTCTCACAGGAGAGGCCTGTGTCCCAGCAGTGAGAAATATTGTAGACTTATTATGGTTATGCGTTTTCAATATCCTAC
The DNA here is from genome assembly GCA_947359405.1 of Antitype chi. Taxonomy (NCBI): domain Eukaryota; kingdom Metazoa; phylum Arthropoda; class Insecta; order Lepidoptera; family Noctuidae; genus Antitype; species Antitype chi. The sequence continues at coordinate 1,032,549 of OX375827.1, read as the reverse complement.
CGCAACTTTTATTTAAAAGCAAATTTTACACGGAATGTAAGCTCGGGATCAGACGAAGTAAGCTGCTTTCTTACCACTAGTCATCATTCGTACCACGTTCTGGGTGCATGGGCATTATATAATTACCGTGCTACAAAACCGCTATCGCTTATAACCAAGCGCACACCCGAACCATTGCAGCAGCATCTCTCAGTTTCGGTTAATTAAGACAGTGTTTTGAGTGGCACTTCGAGCGAGCTAAATAAATAACGTTAGAGCTCGCTTGAGTTCGGACTCGATAAATAGAATGTAATGTAAAACATTGTGTGGGGAAAATTCTAAAGGAAATATGTTTGTAGATATATATTTTGTTAAATAAATTAGCTCGCCAGTATACAACTTATTATATCTGGAAGTTTCATCAACAGTTAGGTTTAGTGCGTACCTATTTACAACTGGCGTGCTAGTATGACCCGCATTGCTATTCACAACTATTCGATAGGCTTCGGTACCGAATCAAACATCAATCAATGTTATAGTAGGAGTCCTTTGCTGTTTTATTTTAGCTGTTTTATTTAAATATTTCGAGTGCTACGTGTACGTAACTATTTTCATTTTTTTATCGTATTTCAGTTAAGAGAAATTAAACTTTTAAAATAAGGAGCAATGCATCCTGTCAGCTTGCGAAGGGCCGTCCCTTACACCCTTTACACTAAATACTACATTTGGTGTACCCTGGCAAGTCAGCCCTATCATTAACCTAGTTATCTTGCCAATCCACTCAACTAAAGAAGAAGGAGAAAAATTGGTGCTGATCACAAGCCTCCCTCCATCTTTAGTAAATCCCTCCAATTATTATAGGGGAATCAGTAATCGCCACTCAGGCCAATCAGCTTGGTGATCAATGTGCATAACAAATTCGACTTTATCGTCCAAATTCAATAATTAACCAGTTGAATAATTAAGAGTTGGCACAGAATTAAGTGAAAATGGCGTGAATATAATCTCGATTCAATTAATGTATTAATTATATTGGCGATCAGTTTTAATTAGAGGTGTGTGCTCGCGTATTAATTAATTGTGGTGTTGTTAGTGCGGGTACAGACGGGACAGTGGCTGGCGGACAGCAACTAGTATGTGTATTTTTTGTAGATTTTTTATCTTTTAGTTAAGCGTTTTGCTTTTTGTTGCTTAAAACAACAACAACCCTTAGGTCGTTGTTGTTTTAAGTGGACGCCTTGTATTCCTAAATAAGACTTATTCTAAAATAAAACTCTTTTCGTTCAAACGGGTTCCCCCGTTATTACACTATTGCTTTAATTATTGTATAAATAAGTGCTACTATAGTATAAGTAGGTCGGTGATACGTAAGTTTTCACAAGAACTAAAACTGCTGTTAACTTACTTTGTAAAAGTGTTTGTACAAACCTACTTACAGAAATAAAATCATTTATCATTTGACTAATTTCTGTACGCAAATGAAATATTGTGACTTCAGTTACTTTGGAAAAATACTGCAGGAATTTGAATTTGTACATTTATTAACACGCTTTTATTAGCTTGTTTATCTCTTAACTCTTTTACTAATAAATACGGAATAAGGTTACACCAGGAATAACAAAGGAATAACCATACATTTTCATAGGTTTAAACTTGGAATAACTTTATTCTGTGTTTATCAGTAAGAGGGTTACGGTCTTATTCATAAAAAGTTATCGAACATTTAAACAGTTGCTAAAGTCTGGTTTTCAAAGAGAAACCAGACTTTAGCAACTGTTTAGATGTTCAATATTTTTTTATGAATAAGGCCGTTAGTCTTAACACAGTGAAAAATATGAAATTAATTAATAAATCCTGTAAACTCTCATGTAAATTCTAGGACGATAGTTTACAACACGTTCTCTATACAGTAACTATCCTCGCCACTACCCCGTCAGAACCCAACTTTACAACGTAATCACTGGAACAGTGCACTCGCTTCGGCAAATAATTATCACCGGGCGTCCTCTGATTGAATGCTAGCCAGTAAATACACGTATCAAAAGCACAGTAGCTAGCATGAAGCGCTATGTGCTACTAAGTGTAATTATAGTTAAGTCTAAAGTCAAATGTAAGTGGTTCCAAGTTGAGGTGGTCATCCAGGTGTTGTGGGGCAAATGGGGCTCTCCCCATTTGCCCCACAACACCTGGGGCACACAGGGAGCTGGGGGTTCACAGCTCAACGTATGCCTCTGCATACTTTGAGCTGTGAACTGAGGGCCTGAGTTGATTATTCGTTCGTCTTCTGATAAATGATAAAATCTACTTAACAAAAATCTTAAATTCGTTAATTAATTCACTGATAGACAATACACTGAGCAAATTCGTGCCACTTAAGAACCTATTAACAGGAACCTACTTGACCTTTGAAATTTTTCGCCGGTTACAAAAAACTGCCATATATTTTGAACACGTAGGTATTGCAATGTTCTATGAAACAGCAGATTTTATTTTATAACCGAAGGTATTTTTTACGCTAGGGGGTTTAGAATCGTGTGCTAATTTCTTGGTTTCAGTTTGTGCGTCGATGTCCCTGCCTTCCTGTATAATCATTGTGGTTATTTGAGAGCTAGATTGTGAAATAACATAATATACCTATCGCGGGTATTACTCGAAGGATCAGAAAAAGGCAGTTTTTTAAAGAAACCGCTTTGTTGTACGGTTTTCAGTTCGAGACTTTGCTCTTAAACCGTTTTAATTGATAGTCAGTTTATTTGTCAGTGCAACAAACAAATTAAAGCAACGGATATGGACATAGGAGCCGTGTTGCAATCGCGACGTTAATTGCTGTGTTCCGGTCGCGCGTCTGGGTCGCACCGTAGGTGCTGACGTGTGCGCGTGTCCACAGTTGTACGACACGGGAAATGTTTAAATAGTATTAAAAGCTGCCTAGTTTTTTGCTAACTATATTGAGGATAAGTTTCAGTCTAACTGGGCAAATAGTAACAAAAAGAAAGCCAACAAAAATTGCCAAGTTAATCATTACATAAGACAGTCTGTCAAAATGCCTGCCCTTCACCATTTTCTAGTTCCTAGTGCTTTAGCTGAGAAGAAGAAGTGGCGCAACACACTCCCCAGCAGTCAATCGGTAATCAATTTTGAACGCAACTGTTATAAAACTAATCTTGTATCTAGCAGTGTGGGTGGTATAAAGTAAAGTCTTAAACTAAGTTAAACTGTTGTAGTACAAGAAGTGGCCTAACTGTTCATGTAAATAGTGGGATGTGGGTGGTGTGGTGGTGGTATGATCAAAAGGGTGGGACTCCAACTGAAATATAGTTCTCACGCTTTTTCGTCCTACAATATCCTACCTTGATCGTGTTAAAATTAGAGGGGCTTATAAATAACAGCCGCACAGGTCGATCGCTTAGGTTAAGCTACCCTTTCCACGGTTGGTCCGTAGATGGGTGACAAAATTTACATACCAATACTCCTCTGTGGCTCGGAATGCACGTTAGCCGTTGGTCCCGGCTGTCTTTTGTAGATCTTTGACAGTCGTTACGGGTCGTCAGAAGCCCGAAAGTCTGACAACCAGTCCAACAACTGACATCCAAGGGATATCGTATTACCCAGTTACTGGGTTGTGAAAGTCAGATAGGCAGTCGCTCCATGTAAAATACTGGTACTCAGCTACATCGGGTTAGACTGGAAACCGACCCCAAGACAGTGGGAAAGGCGAGGCAGGTGGTGAAGATGATGACCGTGTCAACATTATTATGAACAAGCATTTCCGTCCAATACCTTGCTGCAGTGGGGTAATGATTCCAACATTGGACACAATCACTAGAGTACCATCAAATAACTGTCATCCGGCGTTACAACAAATGGCACTTTATGACACTATTGTTCACTAAACAGTGTGTGACGAATCAGTTTGGAGCAATTAAGTTAAAAATAATGAGGAAACATGCACCCTGCACAGTGATACGGAGGTTGTAAAGATTAGACAAAAAAATGTAGACCAAATAGCGTAGTTATCTGTGCTTTAACTTACTATGACTCATATGGACAGCACGCAAGTAAAGGAACCGTATTTATAATATCTTTGTAGTTCAGTGGGCCTAGACAAGTGACAATCGCTTACAAAGCGTATGTCTAGTTGTCTACAACGACTGTCAACTGGATTGACATTCAGCTTTTCGGGAGGTTGTGACAGTCCCATATATTTTTGACTTTTCCATTTACGTTATCGCTGGTAGAATGTCACTTTTCTAGGCTCCAGGATGGCACTGCTTGCAAAGGTTATTTGCAACCTACAGTCAAGATGAGTTCTTATAGGTTGCTTGAAAATATATAAAAAAAATGCGGATGCCCTAGATTAGGCAAAGAGAAGCTTAAGGATGATGGCGCGCCACCAGCTCGGTGGGGATAAATAATGCTAGGCAGCAGGCGACAGGCTATTAGAACGGTCATTAAAAATATAAGTAACCGGGGTCGTCTATTAAAGTTGAAGTTTAATAAGGAACCGATGGATGTTTTCTGTTTTCTTACAAATTTACAGAAGCCGAACAGTTCATATATCAAGTTAAATTTCGTTCGAAAATATCCAACGGTTTATACTATTTCCGACGATCCTGGTTATTTATCGTTTTTGATTACTGTACAGTACATGCAAGTGGTGGACAGTCAAAAAAGTGTCAAGGTACAGTTTCGCTAAACTCGAAGTCATTTTAGATTTTCCCTAGGAAAAAGATAGGATGCAATATTACGTAGACTAGGACCAAATTCTCAATTGCAATGCCCACAAATTGATAGCCATTTGACCTCCACATTAGAAATCTAACCAACCTCAAACGATAATTTCCGTCAGAATTTAGCAAATTAATCAGTATAAAATTACCCAGAGTTGCCTGGGGATGTTAATAATGTACCGGTTGTCATGGCAACCGCCGGCCCTCGAGGGCCGCTGCGTCGCGGGTAATATGTAGTCTGATGACATCGCACAGTGGTACAAACAAGGGGGACCGAGGACAAAATTAGGTTTGGTTTTTGTTATTGTTGCGAATAAACGTTGATTTGTTGGGAATTATAGGAAAATAATGGGTATTATATTATCCTGTCTGACTTAACTTTTGTGAGTGGCCAAAGACGGTTTGCAATATTTCAATATTATACCTATTCTATGTTTTTTCTTGATTGTCAATCGAGTTAAGCCTGTAACTGTTCTGCTACGTATTCGAATGGAAAATCGTTTCTGAGAGACAATCACTGTATCTATAAGACCATTCGCATTCTAATCTCAATCTGTCAAAAAAAAAAAACTATAATTAACACATATATTTGACAACTTTTTGACATTGATTTTCGCTGAGATGAGATTGAGATTAGATTTTGAACGATTTTTACCAGTTACGGCGGCAGTGGGACAAACGAGAATACACGACGAATTGACCCACAGTTATTTCTAAATTAGGAACATTTATAATCTTAAATATTATTTCACAACATAATTCCAATTTCTTTTAAACTACTTAATTTCGCATCTATTTCATCTCACATCAAGAGCCACAAAGTTAAAACCGAAGTCGAAATGTCCTATCAAACTAAACTCAACGTTTTCTACCAGTTAAATCATTTATACCAGTGGCTCCTTGTACCTGTGATATTAGAGCCACTAACTAACATTCAATTTTCGCCGGCGATCCGTTAAGATAATTAGTGGCGACCATAATTTATAGCATATTGATCAAATAACTTTGTACTCATGTCAACGGCCGTGTTCGGAGGGCCACGTACGATGGCAATAGTAATTAGGACCGTCTGGCAGCACACAGTGGGTGGGCTGTTAACGATGCTGGACAAACATGTAAAAGTTTTTTTTTTTAACTTGAAACATTATTAAAACTAAGCATAATTTATAACAATTTTGCTATAATAGATACAATGTTGAGAAACTTTTGATGAAACAAAAAGGGTTAAAATCATTTCATGTTTTATGACGTCGTCACAAGATTCACAAGCAAGAATCTTTTAACTTCGAGAGAAATGTAAATATTTACTTTTTAGCCTTTCCTTCAATTCTTTTCAACGCATTTTACACTAAGTAATTCTAAGGAAACTTCTTACACTTGCATCAATCCCATTTCTTTGAAATATTTAGATGCATTGTTGTGTATTATACTGGCCATACTTGACAATTCATTCTTTCTACATATAACAGTGAAGTTAAAAAAGGATTCTGTCATACTTTTTTACAACTTAGTTCGTGTGTTATTGACTGATTGAAAGATACTGCACAAGTTAAATTTCTGAAGAAAAGAAGATCGTTTTTAAGATTATGTTAACACAACTCGTACCTGGTTGAGTTAAGACTTCTATGCTAGTCTAGCAGCAGAAAATAATAGCGGTAAACCAATATCTAACAAGTTTACATAATTTTATTTTTATACTATTACACCAACCTCCAAATTTCATATCCATTGTAATCCCATACTCTATAAATTCATACCCGCACAAAAATGTGCAATTTGAATTTTGGCCGTTGTCCAACCGATGGCGCTGATGGCGCACTGTGCGGCCATTAACATATTAATGCAAAACGTTATTAGGCGCGGTAACTGATGGTCAGCTTAGACGGCCATGTTCCTGTTGATGTCTGATAGCTCACGCCGCTTTGATTATTGGGTGGGCAGAGTTTCAGGCGAGTGGACGCTGATGAGGTGTAGTTTTATTTTAAAGATTTTTACACAGTACAGACTATTAAGAACATTTTATACCATGTTTTATGCAAATAAATGATTTATTATTATTTCGTTTATTCACAGTATTATTATAACGCAGTGTGTCAATTATGACGTGAATTGTTTTAGCATCAAAAATTAAAGGGATTTTGTCGAAGTCATAGTATCTTCTTATATTTAAGAAAATTATTATATTGACAGTTGCAGGTCTCGCTACTGCAACTTGTATTTTTTTTACCTGTCCTTGATATTATCTTTACAACAAGACTATAAATGCTAAAAAAATGATTTAATTCACATCAGTTACATAATAATACCATCGAATGCAATAGTATCTGAATGAACGAAAATAATAACAACATAAAATTCTATCGTAAGTCGATAAAAAGCAATACCTTATAAAGTGTATGAATGAACACTATCAATGTACAGTTCATTGCATGCCCATAAGGCAATAAAGTATAAATCAATCTAACTGCACGCGCAACGGAAGACGTTTTATTATTTGCCGACTACCGTTCACCGTAAAAGTGATTACCGGTCTAAACTACGGTACTTACGTGTTTACGATTATTTCTTAATCCAAGTGTGGCTTACCTGTAAATAAGATAAATAATACATTAATATAGGGTGGTAATTAACACACAAATAAAATAAATAGGTTGTCAATAGTTGTAATTAAAATTCGTTGAAATAAAAGTTCATATTTAAACCAACTTTTTAAGCACTAAGTTTAAAAGTTGAAAACGTCACTTTTTGACCTAAGACGTATAACTACCTAAAGATATTTTTTTTTAAAAAAACATAACATAACATCACACCTGTATTCCCCAAAGATTAGGCAGAGGTACCTAACTACTTATTGTGCTACTACATTTCGCCAGTTATTCGTATCTATGTATATGAGGGCGACCATTGATGGCAATAACCATCAACCGGACATAAATCCAGACTCAGCGCTTAAGGCGGTGATTTCTTGAAAACGCTCAATAAGGTTTTTAAACCAGTGTATCTCTTTAACCGTAAATAATTTTGAAAGGTAAAAAATTTATGATATTTTCAAGTCTTTTTTGCATAGAGTGATGGAACACAAACCATAATTAAACATACTTTAATGGATCAAAAAAAAATCATCAAAGTCACCTTTTAATTATCTTTAAAACCAGTATATCCCTTCAATAACAATTATAATTATAATTAAAAATATACCATAAAATTTCAAATGCCAAACTGCATCCAGTGATAGATTATTTATTATTAAATAGTTAATATCTAATTTTATACGATTTTATTTGCATTTTTACGACTGATTTTAACCCGTATCGGATTGCAATAAGAACTATTATCGCTCATAACGACAATATTTAAAGTTACCAGGACCTTAATAATAATAACTATGTCTACCAACTGGTATTAACTTCGGTAAAGTTATATTGAACGGCCATTTTTATATTCATATACTGGCTGTTGGCAACCCACCCTTGCTTCGTGTAGGTGTAACAGCGAAATGTCAAAATATTGAGATTTCTATTTACATATATCTAACTAGCTCCCGCCCGCGGCTTCACCCGCGTGGAAGCCGGAAATTATTCCGGGGGGACGTACTACCGGGATAAAAAGTATTCTATGTGTTAATCTAGGTTATAATCTATCTGTGTGCTAAATTTAATTTAAATCCGTTCAGCCGTTTTTGCGTGAAAGAGTAACAAACATCCATCCATCCACCCATCCATACTTACAAACTTTCGCGTTTATAATATTAGTAGGATTTAAATGTGTGATGTAAAATACACATAAACTTAACGGAATACGTGCTATATTTGTTAATGAAAACCGTATCAAAATATATTGTCTACTTTATAAGATCAAAACAGTCATGCAGATGGACACGGAAAGCATCTTTGGTTTATACATGAGCAGCCTATAATGTTCCCACTGCTGGGACACAGGCCACCTCACATCGAGAGGGAGTGGGCTGAATCTACCACGCGGGCCCAGTGCGGGTTGGTAGATGTCACATGTCTTCGAATTTTTGGTTCTAGGACATGCCGGTTTGCTCACGATGTTTTCGTTCACCGTTTTGAGCGCAGTGGTGATGAAATCATATAAACAAAGTAAAGCGCCTGTTCGAATCTACGACCTACAACTTATAAGTGGGGGTTTAATCCACTGAGCTACCACTGCTTATTTGTTTTATACTATGTTTGTTTAGACAGATATAGATTTATCAACTGAAAACCTTTCATTACAAAATCATCAGCATCAATATCAAAATACCAGCCGTCCGTTACTTTATGGCGCATAAAATTATTCCCTTATTGTTGCTTGCATTGTGGTGCATACAAAGTTGATACGTGGCTGTAAGTCACAACTTCTAATAACTGAAGATGTATGCACACTGGCGCCCGCTAAAATTGTTAATTGGCGACGGGAAGTTAAGGTTTGTTTGTAATGTGTTAGTCTTTAAATGGTTTTAATAAGCCTCCGTTAATCTTGATGTTTTTACTTCTAAAATAAAACTAAATTATTGCATAGGTTCAACTGCAATTTTGGTTTGCCCTGTTATCTGATAAATCTCTAAATAATTCCGCTTCGTCACCTGTGTCCTTTTTAATATGTGGCTTTTGCTAAATCATTTATTATGAATTTACGAGCCACTTGCCTAGTCCTTTTCAGTTTGTTTGGGGTTAACACAGTACCGAGGTACCTAAGTACGTCTTTTTCCTCGTACCTACCTTTTAGCCATCATCTCATTATTTAGGTTTTCATTCGATTATCACGATTGCGATTATCACCTTTCACAGAAACCATCAGAAGCAATCTGTCGTTTCTTTACTGTATTGAGCACCTATACTCCATAGGTTTAGGTAGTTTAATAAAAGTGAACAAACAAAAAAACGTGACTCATAGATGCGAAACCTTTTATTTCAAATGTTAAAATCATATTATTTATAGTCATATAATAATAGACTCTATTCTGAATCTGATGAACTATCTGTCACATTAATAATAAATCGTTCCGTTGTATCATCAATTATTTTGCTAGCTATAATAACACAATTTAAGAAAATCGAAACGCACTCGCAAAATCGAAAATGTCGATGGTTGAGAGCGCTTTCAAAGGCGTGTATAGTTAACCGACTAAACGTAATACCTGCAACTTCAGTTGCCATACTACATCACAGTTGTACTTTTCAATTTAGCAATTCATTGTATTTTCTAAAAGGTTTAGGGAAATTGTCTATTTGGGCTCTTTACAATAGGCAGATTACAAAATATTATATTATAATATAAATCTAACGAAAAAATTGTGCTCAAATAGTTACATCTAGGAAGAGTAGTTTAATAATAAATGATAAAGTTTAATATACATTAATAAAAGAGGAAACTATCGAGTAATTCCACTTTGCCCCACCAAGCCCGCCACCCTGGTGTGGCAAAGTGGACTGCCTAAAATTTTGCAGTGGAATATGCCCCACTATTCTGATTTGATGGGGCGGATAACACTAGCATAAACACTTTGTGGATTCTGCCCCACTAGGGTTGGCAGCTCAGGATTTACGAGACATTCACCGCCTCATCTAACCCAAATGATTCACCAAAAATAGAGGGGATATGGCGCTCGGCGGCCGCTGCCGCGGCACCGCTCGCTTCGCTCGCTCGCCGTCGCGCGTTAAGGGTCACTGTTCTAACCTAACCTAACCCAAATGATTCAAAAATACATGTTAACCTTCATACACAAATCCTGAGCTGCCAACCCTAGTGGGGCAGAATCCACAAAGTGTTTATGCTAGTGTTATCCGCCCCATCAAATCAGAATAGTGGGGCATATTCCACTGCAAAATTTTAGGCAGTCCACTTTGCCACACCAGGGTGGCGGGCTTGGTGGGGCAAAGTGGAATTACCCAAACTATCGTATAAATCGAAAATAAATTTGATTTTGTTACATTAAACAAGAAAGTGTCTACTAAACTATAGTACACCCTTTTTACGACGTGTTTTCCTTTATTTAACTACCTAAATTTATGGAGTATAAATACATTTCAAATTTTCTATCTTTCTTTGCCCTTCAATATGTCCACCCCCTAACTCTTGCATGCACGCGAGCATGCGCCGGCGCCATGACTCTCGTATATCTGTCACTAAATCGGCGCGCGCGCAACGCAGCAGCCTTTATTGAACGCCCATTGAGAACCGACACACATTCACTACAGGAATTCGCGATCTTTGGATTGTATGTGTAGGGTATTTGTGTATGTTTGTGTGTGATGAATATAGGGCTATAGTTATTTTCAGATCTTTTTAACCGGTACTTACGAAGGCAGCAGTAAATTGGCTGTGTTGCTGAATGACAGTGTCGGATAGGTAGGTATCTAAACTTTTACATATTTGTTTTAAAATTATGGTTAAATTCGAGGAAGGTATTATAATTTCGCCTCGCCTCTATCGTCTGGGCTCTGTCCAAGTCCGAAACTTAGCTTTAAGCTCCGGAAATATATCATTATTAAAACTTTTGACTTACGCACCATACTCGTATAATCATTACTAAAGTTCAACATCTATAAGACACCATGTTTATATCTTTAAAAGGGGTCACGCGCATGATTTTATATCTTTACTTTACCTACCTATGCATGCAATTTCAATCTTTTACTACATACGAAACTTTAATCTCTGCCGTCGCTAAATGGCGGTGTCGTTAAAATATTTTAGAGGCTTTTAAATCGCGTTAGTAGGGTAGCAAGTTTATTATGACTTTACATTGTAACCACATTGTGGCTATAAAGAGGTATTGCCGTTTATTGGGCTGTGTACCCCACTCATCGTAAAGGACGCATGGACGACAATTTTCTGCAATAATTGTTTATGATTGGCCAAACTAGATGCCAACTGTTCTTTGGGTTACCAGTTAGATGGAAGTCCTGGGAGCCCACACAAGGTGCCGATCAATCAGATATAGCTATGATGGAAAGGGCAAAAATGTATGGGACTGACATAAGCTACCGAAAAGCGTATGTCAATGAAAGTCGTTGTAGAAATATGGAATACTTTAAATATGAATACATGTTGTATACAGTTTCATGGATCACAAATAGATGATATCAAAGTAATATCATTAATAAGCAATATCAAAGCAAGTATAACTCATACATGGTGCGAGCGAGTAAGGACTTCAATATTCTTTATAAAGAGTTCTCACTTGACCCATTTACCACCAAAACTTATTCTGTACGCACTCGGCTGAACGCTGACTTTTTCAAAAGTGCATAGTGCTTACTGTACCTTATAATTATATTATATTCTTTTCTATCGTGCTTGTTAGTGATCATAAGATTTCTACTACTTTTTTCTGTTTTTATCCGTGAGAACCTGTAATTGGCTTAATATTTCTTAAACAATTGTTATCCATCTATTATAGCTGTTGGTTCTCCTACGAATAAATAAATATATCACTGGAAAGACGGAACTTCTAGCGTGCCAAAACATGAAATTAAAGATTTTAGTTAGTGGTGGTTTGTGCTCAATCAATTGCACTATTATAATTATAATACTTGATTATTATTTTGTGCCGTTATTAAGTATTTATTAGTCACGCTTGTTTGGTATATGGCCACAATAAACCGTTGATTTACGATATATTGCTATAACCGTTTATTGAGTGTTTGCTCCATACGGTATTACCCATTGAAATATGATATTATTATCATTATAATGTCAGGGAAATTAATGGCTAAGCAAATTGACGCCCTATATCAACTAGCACTGTAATAGTAATTTCATACAACTGTCAATGTCAGACTATTAAGTTGGTAATTCATTTGCTTAGGAATTTATTTATTTTTATTTAGACGTCATACTTTAGTTGGTGAACAGTATCATTTTGTTATTTTTATTAATTATTTTAATTTGGTATAAGTAATTTGTTGTGTATTTAATTTTGAATAAATAATTGTTAAGGCTTTTATTATAGTAACGACTCATATTGCTATCTAATTAATAAAGAGGTGATTCTAAATGCGCTAGAATTACATCAAATTCAGACAGTAAAAAAATCGCGAGCGAATGAAAATGGTTCGCATGAGATAACTTCTATTTACTTAAAGACGTTCCCCATATTGATGTTTCAATATTATTTATTTACTTTAAGTTCTTGTCTGTCATGGGCCTACGTAATACACAAACACACCGTAACAGATAGTGCAAAGCATGGTACCTAAATGAAAATAATAAGTGAAAAACAACAGAAAAGAAACAATATTTTTGCCAAAAACACGCTACAGAAAGCGGAGACCGCAGAACGATTTATTTTAATAACATTTCAACGTGCGCCCATTTCACGAAAAAGTGTAACAAGTCGTTCACAACTTATTTGTATCCTTAATTCAAGGGAATAAGGTTGAATTTGTGAAGGTGTGGGGTCAAAAAATAATTAATTTCATTCGCGTTATAAATGCAGTCGGTAAACCACAAATATTGGTTCAAATTCGTTTCTGTGTTTACATAAATTTAGAGATTTGTGTTTATTGTTGGATACAGTTGCAAATGCAAGGAGTTCTGTTCCGATTGTTTATTAAAAACCATAACATCACGCCGTGTTTCCCCGAAGGGTTGGGCAGAGGTGTATCTATAGTACACTCACATTTCGCCCGTTATGTTTAAGTCACATGTAGGTAATAGGGGGCGAGCCTATTGTCATCAACCGGGCACAAATCCTGACTCTGGGCTTTTACTGAGAAAATCCAGATAGAAAAACCCAATGTGAGTACGTCACAAGCGCTACTGCTCAGCATGAGCTGAGCAGTAGCTCTTGCGACCACTACACCAACGAGGCAGTCCGTTAGTCAGTTTTGCCAAACGTGTTGATTATTTAAAGTATACTGCCTGTCCATATTGGGGTTCCAGGTCTATCTCCAGTAGTGTACAAAATAGATAATTATGATGCAGCATTAATCATGTAATGTGTCATTTATATAATCTAGGGTCAAAAGCGTCTCAAACCTTCTCTGAAATTGATAATGCCACATGCCATGTGAGTATAATTTTTTTTTAGGCGACTGACGCATCAAACCAACATTTAACACCCAAGCATTTAATACAGAAACTTTGCACAAAAAAATCCACCAGCCTGTATAGGATTCCTAAAATATTTTCCTCTACAAATTTCTAATTTCCCCCACCACTATAGGTCTATAACCCAGTATCAGCAGACATCCAGGCGTCCAAACAAATCTGTCAGCAACACAGTATATCAATTAAGAGCAATTTTCACAAACTGTCCGTCTGTGTGTGAGTGTGTGTGTCCAAAAAATTCCCTTGCGAAGGCACGCCTGGGTTGCTCGCGTATAGTTAGGCACGATGGTAGTAGGGTGGGTAGGGTTCTTTAAATTATTGGGATAGTCTTGATTTTGTTTTTTGAGCTGGGATGGTTGGTATAACCACCGACGGCCGCCATGGCCCATGCATAACGGTCCACTTGAAGGACTAAGTGCGGAAACCAAGCCAACCCCTTGAATTTTGAATGAGTGAGATATACAGGTTGAAATTGAAAACATGCGACAAACCGAAATGGGAGATTGTACTCATCATTATGAACAACTTTTACTGAGGGACCAAAGATGCAATCGCGAAAAAAAACAGCTGTTCCCTACATTTATGTTCGCATAACTCGTCAAAATGTAGGGAACAGCTGTTTTTTTTTTTGCGATTGCATCTTTGGTCCCTCAGTAAAAGTTGTTCATAATCATGAGTACAATCTCCCATTTCGGTTTGTCGCATGTTTTCAATTTCACCCTGTAGAGGGAAAAATTTAAAGTGCTGTTGAAGGCAGGGTTTCAGGGTTGAAATGAATTCAGTCGAAGGAAGTGTAGAAAAGGAAAATGATTTTGAGAAGTTTATAGAAAATTCACACCTGAAAACTAGCTGTGATATTATAGCTTTAATTCCATAGGTTTTACGCAATGTAGGAATCATTATTATTTGACTAGCTCCCAACCCGCATGACGTTTAAAAAAATAAAAACATGTTTTTTTTGGGTTTATTACATCTTTTATAAAATATTGTTTCATCATCATCATCGTTTCAGCCAAAAGACGTCCACTGCTGGACATAGGCCTCCCCCAAAAGGGAGATTTTACCATAATCGCCACGCTTAGCAGGCGGGTTTGCGATCGCAGTGTGGTGGTAAAATGCATAGAGAACGCTGCTGCCCATTCTCTAGTAAGTAATATTGTGTTTATGTTATTTTTTCTTTTAATTTCTTTTTGATTAGGTTAGCCCTGCTACATTTAATGTTTGATAAAGCCTTGTTTTTATTATAGTATAGTAATCTGTGGAAAATGTTGTGGGTAGTATATTTGTTAAGTTTAATTTTAAGATTTACTGTTTATGCTTAATATACTACTGTTTATTTTCCCAAATGTAATAAATAAATAAAAAGCTGTGTCGTAGTACTTTCATTGTGTAAAATTTGCTGACGCGCAGTACTACAATCATCTTTCATTTGCTATTGCATTGGACCTATTCCTAATATCCGACATTTGTTAGGCAAAATTCCAAAATTGGGCTCTCAGTATTTGGCACTGTTTCCGTGGGTATGTCACTAGTTGTGCATAATTTATCACTGTTGCGTCACCGTGACGAGTGTTGACAGATACATTCGAGACTCTCCAGAGATACAAAACTTCTCACCTATGTCAAAGCTAAGACAAACTATTGAGAGTGCGCACTGCTTTCGGTATCTAAAAGTGGATTCATTTTTATTTAATTCTATATAATCCCAACCCAAATAAACCCAATTATTTTTTGCCTATATAGGCAAAAAATAATTGGGTGTTGATCAGGAATCATCATCAGAGATGTATGAGAAACAATTACGACAAACATTGCATTTTCTACTTCTTAGATTCGATGGGTTCACTGACATAATTTTGACACGAAGTTTTCATTGGAAGCTTTTATTATAAGCCTCATTAAGTCAGCATTCTTGTCCTCACAAGCCATCCATAATCTCAGCCTGATTCTCCGTCTTCAGACGTTATGGTTACTTTTTTTTGGACAAAAATCGAAATTAGCTTTTGGTTTTTTGCGCCTCGTATTTTTTTGTCTGCTTCGTTAGTTTTACTGTCGCAAGCGCTACAGCTGAGCACGAGGTCTTGGAACCGATTCCCTGGTAGGGCAGTGTTATTGGGTTTTATATCTAGAATTTCTCAGTAGCAGCCCAGAGTTTGTAATTGTGGCCGGTAGATGGCAATACACACTTCTGCCCAACCATTCGGGGAAACAAGGCGTGATATAATGTTTTGTTATTTTTGTCCCGGAAAGGGGCCAATTCGATGCTCTGTTCCACCTCATCAAGTCCTCATTCCTGTCCTTACGCCCACATCCTCAGCCTATTCTACGTCGTCACCCCTGATCGTCACAGGACATGTCCGGCTTATGCCAGGCTTATGGCGACAGTAATCCGCGCGGCTGCGTGCATACGAGGCGTGATCTCGCATACATTAGCGTTAGTGCTGATCGTGTAGGTAGGCAGGACTCTAGCTGTATCATGTTTATTAATAATGGTAGTTGTTTAGGTGGGGACTTTTTGAATAAGGGTAGAAATCTTCTTAATAGTACGTTGGTTCAACATGGGAGTTTAGATTCAGACCGAATTTGAAGGGGTATTAGCATAAACTAATCTTGGACCTTGAAATCAGAGGACAAGCGAGACCAATAATTTATTTAAGGAAGGTGTAGATTATGATTACTAGCAATGTAGATAACTAAAGCTTTCGACCGAATGGGCAGTTGAAATATTTTCATCTATATTGAGAAATAGGTATGAACTTTTGAGGCAGCCATTCGCAAATTGTAACGACTGTAAACACAAGTGAAAAGCTCTCAGATACCAACATCATCAAAACAACGCTCTTCCAACCAACTTTAATCAACAGAAAGCAAGCTACGCTATCATTAAAAATGCAATCCAATTTCTCTAAAATAAAAATAAAAATCTAGGTCAAACCAGCACTATGCTCAAACGACATTTTTATTCCCATGTATTGGCAAAGCACTTAAATAGCAAACACAATTTTTCACATATAAAAAGTTCACGTCATAGAGCGGCAGAAATATCGCGGGACACTGTATTGCTAAAATATCGTGGTCGTACTGTAGCGAGACCCAAATAGAATGCGATTGAATTTATAATGAAGCCCATTCACAGCCGATATGTTGGATGTAGGAACCCAGAGTTGCCGATATTGTGTTGGTGTGGAGTTATTGGAATGGCGGGTTCCCGATTCTGGAATGAAAGGGTTGTATAAACGAAGTTTCAGATATCGAGTTTTGGTTTTTCATTTAGGGCTACTAGTTTCATTGGTTGGTTATTAAAGAAAGACTGTCTCATATTCTAACAGTGTATACTTACCTGAACAAGTGAAGACGACAAAAATTTAAAAGACTGGCAATACTAATGCATAGGAATATTCGGGAACATTGAAATAAAAAAAGTACGAAAAAAAGTGTTTTTTCTGACAAAATCTATAAAATTTTTGGCTATGGATTTTTTGCCGATAAGCCGACTAGTGACAGTGACTAAACTAATGGATATTTATGATAAATTTTACTGCTTAGATACGTGGCTTTTGGCTACTTTGTATGTGTGCATGTTATGTCATTTATTGTTATGTGCGTTATGTTTGTGCAGAATAAAGTATTTTCTTCTTTCTACTGTTTATTTGATTGGATTCTGTTGTTTATTTTTCTAAGAATTAATACTACGATATACAAAATAAATACAAAAACAAAAGGACACTTGGATTAGATTCTTGTATGTAGACTGGGAATGTCATTATATCCGCAGTTTAAATTACTATCGTATTGTCTTCTCCACCCTGTTTATTAGTAAGGAATGTCATAAATGGCTAATCATCATAATTATAAACACTGATGACTGATCATAATATTTACAAGTTTTTTTCAGTTTTACTCTATTATTTTTATTCAACTTTTATCTTTGCAACCACTCTAGAAAAGCAATAACCAATTTTTCCGCTCCAAATAATATTATAACAGTATCACACAACAAGAAGATCACTTTATATTCTTTTCAATATTTTCTACAACAATATTGATTTGCTTCTGCGGCGTCCCGCTCGTGAGTCCCGTTCATCCGCGGATATGTCGACCGGTGCCAATTTTCAATTAAATGTCGCCGGGATGATGCTATTCTTTTCAATGCGTTGCAGTTAGATTAGCATATTGTGAGATCAATAGAATAAGATAAGGTACAAGATTAGAGAGAATCTGGTATGAGATACGTACCCCTATAGTCAACTTTAAGATTTTTTTTAAAGTATTCAGCATTCCACTCAATCTGCGTGATTCTTTCCTCAAAATACCGTTTAAGACACTAATCTACTACGTCCTCTCATGATCTGACTAAAATGATGTATGACTTTAAAAGAGACTTAATCCCTGAGTTTGTGTCGCCATTTCTTAGTAGATTGGACATGTGGAGTGTTTTACTTTACTCTTTTCTTTTTAAATGTTAACGTGACGTTCTATATTCTAATTAAGGAAAAACCATGTCATTTCATTATGCTCGCACCCTGTAATAATAGCCACTATATTTATCTTTTCTCTTATATAAAAATGAATCCCTATTTCCCTTGGTCACGGCATCACACGTGAACGGCAGGATCAATTTTGCTAATTCTTTTTTGTTGTGTTTGTTATTGCCAGGAGAAGGTTCTTATGAAAGAGAAAATAAAGAAAGTTGCGAATTCAATATTCATAGTTAAGACAGGACATCGTCTGTCGGGTCAGCTAGTTATATACATAAAAACTAGTGAATTGACGGTGTAGGATGATGGTATAGTATGAGGATATAGTAGCCCAATGTTACACACAACATTTAAATAAGAAAAGTAAATTTTTGTTTGTTCATTAAAAAAGTACCATTATAGTATCACTTCAGTCTATTATGGGATATGCCAGGATATCACCATCTCATATGTTCGTATACAAAGATAGAAGGACTAAAAATATGACAATTTGTAACGGACTGAACCGAACGCTGCTAACGAGAGCCGGCTCTGAATCTTTTATGTAGTGATGGGCTTGTTAAAAATTATTGATGTCATATCGATAGTTAAGATGATTGTAAAATAGGTCAGGATTTATCTGGTTTGCAATAGACAATAAAGTCGTACAGCCCACCTATTCAGAAAGATATGAGGACAGTCTTTAAGCCACCAAAAATATGCATCTCTCTCTCTTCTTCAACCTTTGGCCACCCAATGCTGAGTGTAGGTCTCTTCCAGATCTCTCCACTTTTGGCGGTTTTGTGTCATGGCTATCCAGTGTCTTCATATATATAAATATACAAAAATATACATAAATTTACCAAATTATTCAATATTGGTATTACGAAAATTCTACAAAATTCTTACGTTTTTTTGCAATTTGTCGATCAGTGGCAGGTTGTATGTTGATTAAAATACGATTCACGACCGTAACACGTACATACATATTTACATAATTAAAGTCATCAATACGACCCGCTCAGTTCATTTAATTCCATTAAATTACTATTTGATTTAAAAGTCACTCAATGGATGTTCTAGCCATATTTTTTACGGTCGCAAACTCATATTTTGTCAACATACAGCAAATTTCAAAAAGCGTTTGAATTTAGCGGGCTACCCTTGAGCTTCCACCTTTGGGTGGGAAATCATCAAATAACTTCTCCCGCTCTGGGTGGAGCAGGAGGTCGTGTCAGTCTTTTACTGACTAAAACCCACCCGTATTCCTTCAGTTGCCTGTGTTGCAGAGGCCACGGTATCTCGTTCGAACAACCCGTACCCCTGGCAGAGCTTCCACCTTAACCTATCTTTTAAGATGTCTTGCAGTGACATGCTTTATGTTGAACACATTTGACTGCACGATTCTAAAATTTAACGTAAATCAAAAAGATAACACGTTTCCATATCCAAGCCTTGTCAACACATACAACTCCTCAAAATCTCGTCGTCCCAATTTACCGACATCTCTCCAGCGCAACACTAGCACTCATCGCAAGTGGTCGCATAACGACGTCGATAACGAACCGCGCTGCATTGTTATCGACAAAATGCTAAGCAGCTCGATATACCGGGATTAGTGCTGTTCTCTGTGCTGCAAGCTCTAGTCTCGTTTGAACTCATGATGTAGGATTATCTATGTTATCTTAGATTTAGGAGGAAGCTTGTTTTTTTGGACAACTAAATAAAAATTTATTTGTGGTGTTTAGGGTTGCGTACCTAAAGGGTGCCAAAGGAACCCTATTACTAAGCCTCCGCTGTTCGTTCGTCTATCTGTCTGTCTGCGGACTGTATCCCATGAACAGTTGTGATTTCGAACCTAGGCAGGCACTTTACTTTGTGTAGGTATTTAATTTCATCACTACTGCTCTCAAAGTGGAGTGTGACCCAGCAGCAGGAACATTATGCATGCCATATTATGTCAGCTAGCACACGCCAATATACCAACAAAATATTGAAAACTATACTCAAGCAGAAATAGATTGAAATTTTGTGAAAATGTTTCGATGTTTGTTACTCAATCACGCAAAAACGGCTGAACGGATTTGGATGAAATTTGGCGCACAGATAGTTTATAACGTGGATTAACACATAGGATACTTTTTATCGTGGTTGTACGTTCCTGTGGGATAATTTCAAACACCACGCGGGCAAAACCGCTGGCAGAAGCTAGTAAGTAATAAAAACGTAAACCGAACTTAATACTTAAATAAAAGCCTCCTTAAAGCCGCCCGCTTACATATGCAATCCTGCATTATGTTCATATAGCTGTAACTTCTTTAGTACACAATAATACTCTGTCTTTACATATTATAGTCGTATGTATGTTTGTATAAATCAGTCTCGTCTGGAACTTAACGTCAGTGGCTGTCTGCGTAATTAAAATAGTTTTAGTGATTTATCGCCATTAGCCGGCGTCGAACCCGGGACGTCGCAGTGTCACTGACGAGAACACAAAGGAAAAATGTGGATTTCAATGAACATTCCTGCTTCAATGCAAACAATATGTAATGTATATGAAGACAAATAAAGATAGCTAGATGATATAAGGTCAAACTAAATATTATCGTCTTCAGTAAGGCCTATTATTTTAATGATAAATGATTTATTTCTGTAAGTAGGTTTGTACAAACACTTTTACACGTCAATCATATTTTTTTTAAACTAGATGAGGTCGGCGTTTCCTATCTGACTACTCTGAGAAGAAAGGCCGAAACAAACTCAGAGGTCACAGTCTCTTTTAAAGTCCAGACATAATCTTGGTCATGTAAGGTTGTTTTGGTAATGTTGTTGCTTGGAAAATGGGTGCCTCGGAAAGTACGGCTGTCATTCGTGGATCTATGACACTCGTTAGGTCAGCAGCCGAAAGTCTGACAACATATCAACTGGGTTGTGGAGGTCAGATAGAAAGTCGCTCTTTGTAAAATTTCCGTGATGGCAAGCCTATTACTGCAATTAGCATATTGTACTAAATGTACCTGTCGTTTGACGAGAATTTAGGTACCTATACGTAATTTCATTACATTTCCCTACATTAATTGAAACGTGCAATGATAGAGTACATCGCAGAACAATACTCAGTAAGTACGCGCTCTACCGATCTGCGCGCTTTTGTGCAAGAGCGCCGACTGTGACGCCCGAGCCGTTGAACCGACTCTACGAGCTCTACAGACTCTAGGTAGAGCTGTAGAGTGTACAGCATTGTAGAGCTGCTGCTAATCTTTGCTGTTTATGCTTATTGTTGGCCGTATTTTAGTTATGATTAATTATTATTTTGGGAAGTGTTATTTTGGCATAATCATGTGCTTTTACTATGATGACTCACTACTAAGAAGAGACCGGCAGGACGGCAGGATCCATCCAATCTATTTGATATGCTTGCATATTATTTTGAATGCCTCGCAAAAAGATTTCGTATCGTTCGATTGTTTAAAATAAAGCATTCCGGACTTTCGAAGGCATAAGGACTAAAATGTCAGAGTGAATGATTTTAATCGACTCGGAGTTGTCTTTTATAATAATTGCTAATCACCATTGCCACAGCAAAAATGAAATATGTAGCGGTGAGTACTGCTAATATAACACCCCTTGTGGCCCCGAGGGGTTGGGCAGAGCTGTACCAATAGTACACTCACACTTGGCCAGTAATGTTTAAGACCCATGTGATAATATATGATAGCGAGCGAGCCTTTACAGTCAACTGGGTAGAAAACCAGACTCCGGGCTACTGAGAAATTCCAGACAGAAATACCCTAACAACACTTTGCCCGACCTGGGTATCGAACCCAAGGCCTAATGCTCAGCAGTAGCGCTTGCGACCACTACACCAACGAGGCAGTCGGCACCAGAACAATACTGTAACATATTTGTTATTTCATTTTCTAAACTATATCGATAATGCATAATTTAGATTACAAAGAATTTCGAAACAACACAATTGCTTGCATTACTAATATATTCAACATCAATACTTGAGAGAAATCAGCAGGGAGTGGTGTACAATGTACATTGAGCGCATACTCCACATTCCGATGGTATCAGATCACTGTGGAGCTATCAGATTATTGTGAGGGCATCCTGACACCATTGATGACAATTAAGGCAGACGCACCTTGTAATGTGTTGGTGATTTGGTATGCTGGACTGGAAGCGATTGAGCGCAGTTTGAGAGAGTTGTGAAGCGTGTTGTTGTTGATGGAGTTAGGGTAAGTTTTTTTGGGCCCACTTGCATATTAAGGGCGATTTTCACCAATGAATAATTTGAACGCGTTCAGCACATTTAAACCACGTTTAAGAGCTGTCAGTGTTAAAATTGCTGAGAAATATTGACACTGACAGCTCTTGAACGCGGTTTAGAAGGGCAGATCGCGTTCAGTTTCATTGGTAAAATCTGCCCTCAGCCTGGTTAAACCAATAAATGTAGAGTTGGTAAACTCGAAGTTAAGTAATTAACATTTGCACATTTTTTTTTGCGCCACTAAAATGTAACACCGGGTTAGTTAACCAGACATTAGTGTTATTTTAGTTAGGGACAATGCAGTTCCATCAACGAAACATAAAATAGAATTCTAATGTCATATGAGACAGTGCTCTGATATGTAGCCCAACCAGAAATTCATGAAAAACTAATTATTTAAGAAAAAGCATGAACACCCAAGCGGGTAAGTGGGTAAAGGATTCAGTAATAATGTTATAGAGCACATCGATGTAAGTAAGTAAATATGATTGTGTATAGTTTCTTTATCGATATCGGGTCGGTATTACGTAACGGGAATGTCTGACTCACTTTTTTCTTTTTCGGGCTCAAGCAGAGCTCCTAATCATGGAGGGATACGGTTCAAGATACTTACTTTATTTCCCTTAAAAAATGATGTGAGATCAAGTACGTTACACGAAATAAGGGACGTCAGGGACCGAATAGGTAATTGGCACCTGCAATGACTTTTTCCACGAGTTTGAAATTAAAACAATCCATGAACTACCTGTAGGTACAAAAAGAAATAGTCCCCACCTACGTGTAATCCAATTTCAGTTCTATTATCTACCTATTTGTACCTACATAAGTGACGTTAAATCGAAATCTAACCCTATTAACATTGGCCACTTCTATCCACTCCTACATCAGTGGCCCCTGGCCGTGTTAGCTACTTGATTGAGTCGCAGCGATTCAGGGCGCGCCGTGCTGTGCGCTCCCCCGCCTGCATTAACGTGCTATTGTGCAGTTTCCTGCTTTATAGCAGCCGGTTAAGCTGCTTTAAGCTGTTAATGTGAAGGGTTATGAATCAATTAATCGGTTACACTTGGTTTTGTTCAGTTTAAATATTGAAATCTTGTCAAATCGTAGGTTGACTGGTATGACTGTTGTCAGGGCACTTTAGGAGATTAGAGAATGCAAGAAATGTGTGTTCCGGGCTAAGTTAGGTTTTCGTCTGACAGCCTCTAGCTACAACGCTAGCAGGAACTAGGAGGCCCAAGGATCATAGGGCCCTGGGCACTTGCCTAGTGTGGTCAATGGCAAAACAACGGCCCTGATTGTTGTTTTACCAAAAAGCTTGGTGACTTGACGTTTGTTGCGACATTTAAATGATTTTAGTACTTATTTTTATTTTATTCTATCTATACTGTTTCTAGACTCCTCCTGTGTATAGATAAGGGTTTCAAAAATTACTGTGGGTTTACTTTGTTGGGTAAGTACGCAACGTGTAACGGAGAGGGTATATACAAACTAAGGGCACGGCTTGTTTGGATGATATCAAACGATATTGGAAGGGTTTTTTAATCGTATCTCTACATGTTCGGAAGTTATGAGAATTTTTAATAGGTACATTGATACCAGAACAAACTGAAACAAAAACATCACTCAGAAGAAATTTATCGTGATATTGGCAAGTAACGTGGAACGTTATTGACCTACGTAGTGCGGTGACACGTTTACTAGGATTTGAATTTGAGAAACATATGAAACCGAAAATTTGGTATCAATTCTTAGAGTATTTTATTTTGAGCTGAAGGTATGTACAGTGATTTTATACCAGCTGTTATCTTTAGTGCTTACGGATAGCAATAGGGTTTTTGTTACACCCTGTATATAAACCTAAAATGAGAACAGTGAGATGCCAGGCAACAATATATATTTTGTCTTTTCTCTTTTTGTGTGTCTGTGGTAAGCGGATTAATGATCGCACTAAGATTCTAGGGTTGTACTAATTATATAGTTACCTAATCTATACAATATTCTTGTCATTAGTTTACACTTATTCAAACACCCACGGGAAGTTCTTTTTGTCATTTAAGTAATACCATCAATTAAATTAATAGCCCTTAATTAAAATAGGACAACGGTACAAGTTTAGGAATTAATCTTATATGTGAAGTTGCCTGAGTCAAAAGCAACTAAAAAACACTTTGGATCATCCTACGTCAAATAAGTTCTTTGACCCGCGATACGTGATACGGCATTCACATTATAGTTCTACTAAATCCATAGTGAAATCATAGTATTGTGCTGTGCCTTTCATCTGTAGCGGACATCCGGCTTAGCATAGCACTGTGGCATAGCAGCTTTGAATGAGATCATTAAAGCTTCGATTGTAAGTCAGTCTCGTAGCGCCATCTATGATTCATGATTTGAGTTCCATGAACTTATGATCAGTCGAGTTACGCGATTGAAAATGTAGATGGCGTGATTCTTAGTTATGACTGAGTAGAAGCTTTGACTACACGTTTAGCCCAATAAAGTAGGCACTTTTCAGCAAAATGTCTTGTAATTTTTCATATCATCATAATTTTCACACAAATTCACATTTAAATCTAAAATACTAGAATCCTACCTGAACAGCATCATCGAGACACCGTCCCCAGGCGTCGCTGCGGTCCACCAGGGTGTTCCACTTATCTGCCAGCTTGGCCACCTCCCTTCTGATGGACCTGGCCAACTCTCGGGCCTGCTCCTCAGCCGAGCGGTAGCCGCGGGAGTCGCCTTCGTTCTCGCGGCTCGCTGGAAGAACAGGAACTGTTAGATTTGAAATGAAATAAAATGATTAAAGTTCAAAATTGCACCATATACACAGTGATCCTTACACTAGAATTGCCTGATATCGGCGAATGAGTGAAGTTAAATCTAAATATTTAGACAGTTATTTGTACAGACGCCAGCACATCAAGCTACCCCAAACTGTCAAATTTTCTCAATTGAACATGAACCTTAAACTTATGTTAAAAAGATGAAAACCTTTTAAAGAAATTTGTCAGATTGGGGTAGCTTGATGTGCTGGCGTCTGTACATTTCGTTTTATTTTGAGTCTGTCAAAAAATAGTTTGTTTTTTGCTATCGTATTTTCTCTCCCGTTGGAGAGAAAATATTGTAACGAACACAACAAACAAAATTGGTGCAATGAAATAAGACAAAAGCGTCTTATTTTATTGCACCAAACATTCATAGTACCTATATTTCCATCGCTAGCACTGTGCGTTTGTTTAATATCAATATACAAAAATACTAGAATATCTAACCCTCAAATGCCACATAAAAAAAAACCACAAACGAAAAATAAACATGTCACAGCTTTTCAGTGTTAAGTAGCAACTTGGGCCATCGTCGAGCGTTGAGCTCTCAATATTTGGAGCGTGAACCTCCCCCGCGCCCGGCAAGTGCGCGGGGCAGTGGGGGCGGGGGGAATTTAATAATTACAACGTTACTTCCACGCCGACGTTCTTCTGCGTTCACTTTGGATATTGCACTGGCATAGTTTCCGGAGTTGCCTGAATTTCGGCGGGAGAGGAATTGTTGCAGCTTTTGAGAGGTTATGAGGTATTGAGGAAGCAAGTAAATGACCCTCGAAATACGTATATTGAGAACTAGCAAATATCTGTTTTCTAAATTCGTCAAGTTTATTTTATCAATCGCTTGAATATTTTGCATGCCGTTGAAGCAAAATGTATCGGGATTATTATTTATAAAATATTAATTATCTATAAGCAATATTGTAAGTAAATAAATGACTTCGGTTTCTATTTTAAGAGAACATGTTTTCATTGAAGGAGTAAATATTATTTCCAGAGAAGTTTCCAAATGGAAAGATACCGCTCACTATAACCTAGCTTAGTGTTGAGCCTACAATATGTAGACGGCGCTTTGTATTACGGAAATCATTGCAGTAGTGTATAACTTTGAATTAAACATTGACCTCCTAACCTGCAAAATTTACCAACATTCCTATAAAATATACCCCACAACAAACTAACGGGGATACTTTTATAAAACCAGTAGATTTTTCAAGTCCACTCGCTTTGTCACTCGCCCACGAATTCAAACGAGGCACTCGTCGGCCTCGGCGCTGTCGACCGAATATTTTTCAATTTTTTTCATCTTGTAACATTTTTCTCTGTAACGGTTCAGTAATTTAGTTAGAGTCATTTTTGAGCATAGTTTTGCATAGTTCTGTCTAATAATGATTTTGTATTTTTTTCTTTTGAAACTGTTCGAATTCGGATAGAAATTAAGTTTAAACTGACTAGTACGTTTAGCTGGCCAGTTTTGAAGATGATTTACTAGTCCTTCTGTATGGCAATAAATGAGGAATCCAACACGAAGATCATAATTATGATAGATAGGTCGATAAATCGTTTATTTGGTGCTTAAAAAAGACACAACACAACATAAAAAGCCCGACGAGATAAAAACTAATTACATGAAAAGAACAAGGTCCCAATATACTAAGAAAAAAAAGAAGAAAGGATGACATAAGTATAGTGATGACACTTTAAGCTATACCTAACACAATTTGACATTCAAATGATATAACGTGCGGTGGAGTACAAAAGTGCGGTTTGCGTCTCAAAGTGAGAGTCCAAATGAGAGTCCAGATCAGCATGTGTCAGGCAATTATACCTGAAGCTGATATTCTGCTGGATCCTTGCAGTGACCTACGGACGTCGAGCAGATGACATTAATACGCGAATAATTATTATTGGTGTTGTGAAAAGTGAAATGTGCGAAGTAAAATTATGTAAGTACCTAACTACCCGTAATGTATTCTACAGTAAAGTTTAGCATTTGGAATCGTTCTTGTTTGATGATGATTGTGTATTTGATTATTTAAATATAATAAAAGTATAATGTATACGTATCTTAATGAATAATCATAATATGATTATATTAGCGTACGTGTGAATAAAATAATGTTTGCAATAAATAAAAAATAGGCATGTGTTAACTATTATCTAACAGTATTTATTACCCACAAATTATTCAATAATTAATTATATTCTATTTGTTTACAGGTTTCTGAAGATAAGTTGCACCAAGAAAACTGAACGAATCGAGAGAAGAACACGACAGCTAGTTATATTATGGACGTATTCAAAATCGCCATACCCAGTTTAATAAACGATTAGTATTTTACACGATACCGTATCATAATACACATCCGTTGTTGCGAAGTAATTGGCAACGGATAGATATTTTGTTATATTTTTTTTTATACCTGTTAAATTAAATTCCTCTGGTCCTATAAATCTACAATCACATTATGTACATAAAACCCGTAATTAATCCCCAACAAGAGACAAACGAGAAAGAAAAATTACTGTCATCTAAACACTCCTTTCGGAATACCACTCGATATTTTCGCTAGTGTGGCAACACTGGCAACCGCGCAATCGACTTACGAGTTTAGTCGAGTTTTTTTCCTGTCACTAGTTTCGTGAATTTTGGACGAAGCGGCTTTTGCGTGCAATTTTTGTCAGGGGATTTGGGTGAACTTAATCCTGAAATATTGAGTGCAATTCAGAAAGTTTCTGAATATTTAATGTTTTAGCTGGGAAAAGAGATACAGAATTTTCCGAGTTCGTCCTGTTTGTAGACACAACATTGTGGAACATTGGACGGTTTTTTGGTACGACTAAGCAGTTTGAAAAATACATTTTATATCTATTCATAGGAATTTTGTGAACCTTCTTTAACTTAAGCTTCTTCAAGCTGATTAATGATGTCTCTGGGGTTCGTGCCAATAAATAAATAGTATCCTTATCGTATACCCATCAATAAAACAAATGAAAACACAATAAATTCACGCAGAAACAGTAACAACAAATAAAACGACCTCGTATCTCTAATTCTCCGATAAAAATGACGCCATGTTCGAAGGGTCGCTGACGTATTTCAAATCGTCCCCCGGCATTGGTCCACCGAGTCGGTTCCATTTTCAAATTTACGACTCAACCAATGGCCGTTACGGACGGTTACGTACGCCCCCATACTTTATCGATATAGCTTTGATTTCTTACTTAGAATTTATGGAATAGTTTCTATTGGAAAATTACGATTGAAAGATCTACTTGGAGATTGTACTTTCATTCTACTATTAACTTTATCTGAAGTCTAGACCTCGTCTAATGTCTCAGAAAAAACATAGGTCTTTATTTTTATTTAAAAGAAAAACAAACGTAATCATCTTTATCATTCCATTTACAGTCAAAAGCACTATCATTATAATAATTAATCACGTCACAACGAGACATAATTTGGCAACTACCCTCCTGTTCGTAAGCGACATCTCAGTCGACAGGGAGACTGTCAGGCATCCAGACATGTAATCCGTTCATCTTAGAGACTGGCAGCTGGCAGTATCGTAGGGCTAAGCTCGGTACTTGTCGACTTGCCAATTATTGTGCTGGTAGCTTGTAAACTGGCATTTGGATCATGTATTTGAGTGGCAAGGTGTACCTATTGAGTTACGGAGGTACTATGAAAATTGAACGTGTTTTATCCAGAAATTACGTAGTTACTGCGACCTAAGACTTAGGTACTTGTTATGTTTGTTATCGTACTGATTTTCAAAAGACTTCTTATTAAGACTTAATTTTGAATATTTATAATTCACTATGATTTATAAATATTGTATGAATTAATCTCAAAACTCTTCATCTAACGCCATCATAATCGAAAATCTGTCTCCTCATTGATTGTTGTAACCAAAGATGTAGAATTTCAGTCTAATTAATATTGAACCTAACCTATATCTGGCCACAAACAATCGTTCCACAAAGCCAATAGTCATCAAAACGCACTTAACCCTCAAACGCTGACCGCTTAAAAACATAATCGCTTGGCGCAATCAATCACAGCAGCTGCCAATTGATTGGCGCTAGCCGATTGCTATCACCTTGTGAATGCAAACTATATTGATTGAGCCGGTCCGCACGGAATTTGCAATTAGCGCGACCGGTACGCTTCTAATTGCGTTCAGTCGTTCATTCATTCACTCGTTCACCTCTTTGTTGCAGCGCTTTTGTGATATAGCGCTTTAGGGTTAGGATTTACGTTAGACGGTTGTGTCTTTATTATTGGCTGAGTTTTGGTTTTTATTCAGTTCTAACAGATATGTGAGTTGAATTTTGAAATTTCAGAGATGAAAAGTAAATTCAATGAC
Source organism: Antitype chi (assembly GCA_947359405.1). Lineage (NCBI taxonomy): Eukaryota > Metazoa > Arthropoda > Insecta > Lepidoptera > Noctuidae > Antitype > Antitype chi. Next base: position 1,002,852 of record OX375827.1, on the reverse strand, counting down.
AAAAGTAGGTATACATACGAACTGTAACTACAAAGTTTACCTATAAGATAGTTGATGCCTTAGGAAGTTTTTAAGTCACTAATAGACACATTTTCAATGAGATGATGATAACTATTTGGCATATTAAACACTGCATACAAAAGAACGCACTCTAGGGTAGTAAAGAGCAGTAGCAAACGAAGTTTATGCAAGTAAAGATCGTAGCAAGTGGCGTTCTGTAGTTTTTACCTAGCCTCTTGGGAGAAAGACGTGAATTTATGCATGTGAAGGGAAGACAGATGCGATAGGGCAGGCGGTATCTCCATTTAATGTCGTCATCATAGAGCCACATCACCTGGCACAGTTCTAAACTAAATTCATACTGCTAGGTGAACTAAGATCCCGTCTCAATAACAATACGGTGTCGGCATCAAATATGCAAATATCTGGCAAGTCAGGCAACAATCAAGGTGTGAATGGCCACTGGTCCGGAACAATGCGCTCTGATGTACAGACTGACTTTAGGTACAGAGTGTATATGTTGACAGAAGGTGCAATAAGAACATTAATATACACGGGGTAGGTCAAACCGAGCTAAATAACTATATGAAGAAAAAGTCGTAAACCATGTAAGTAATATGGGATGATCACGATGTTGTTTATAGGGGCATATAATTCAATATTATGGGCGCCTATTCTGCTAATTATTACTTTTTTTTCCAATTAGCCTACACTGTCCCACTGCTGAGCAAAGACCTCCCCCAAATCCCTCCAGGCATCCTTTTCCAGGGTCACCTCGATCCAGCCCTTAAAATACACGTCTAGGTCGTCACGCCATCTTTTCTTGGGCCGGCGCCATCCATCCTCAGGCACCCACTGGGTGGCGACTATTGCCCACCAGTCACGGTGCATGCGGCTGGTGTAACCCGCCCAGTCCCGTTTTAGCCTGGCAGCCTTTTCGCCTACGTCTAGGATTCCCGTTTTGGAGCGCAGCGTGGTGTTTCGTATTCGGTCGGTTCGTCTAACACCTAAAATGCTGCGCTCCATTGCTCATTGACAAGCCCCAAGGCAGAAAGTTTGTGACTCGGTGAGCGACCAGATCTGAGCACCGTAGGTTAGGACGGGCGGGATACACATATTGGTGAGTTTTCGCTTCTGGGAAATCGGTAGATCGCCCTTCATTAGCATCTTCATGGACTAGTAAGCTTTTCCAGGCATTTTCGATGCGGCGATCGATTTCCTCATGCCTGTTTCCGAAAGAAACTAACTGGCCCAAGTAGATGTACTCATCGACATACTGTATTTCCTGCCCATCTATCTCGACCCTACGCTTAGTGCTGTTGGTCATGGCACTTGGTTTTAGACCGATTCATCGCGAGTCTAACCTTAAGGCTTACTGTGCTTAGGTCTTGAAGCATAGTCTGTAGTTGCAGAGCTGTGGGGGCACAATTTACAATGTCGTCAGCAAAACAGAGGTTTGTTAATCTTCTGCTGCCGACTTCAATGCCCTTGTTTGTCCATTAGGCTGCCAGTGTTATAAATATCTCCTCGAAAGTGCTTGTTACTGATGAGTTACTTTATTAAAATAATAATAATAGCTTTATTTTCCTTCTACAATTTGTTTGATTTAACTAATGATTGGTGATACAAATTTGACTCTTAAAATGTTAAAAATAATATTATGTTTCTTGATTTCTGTGTACCGTTAATATATATATTATGTACAAGGACCGCTAGCAATAGCGGTGAAAGCCTCCTCCATTCGTTTCCATGCTATTCTATCTCTCGCTACTCTACTCCAAATTTTACCTGCTATTTTTATAATATCGTCGCTCCATCTCATTTGTGGTCGACCTTGTCTGCGCTTTTTGTTCAGTGGGTACCAGTTGGTGGTGATTTTCGTCCATCTTTCATCTGGTACTCTTTGGAAATGTCCAGCCCATTTCCATTTCAATCCCAGTACCTTTATGGCCACGTCCTTTGCCTTGGTTTTACTTCTAATTGTTGTGTTCTTTACTTTGTCTTTAAGTCTGTGGTTCATGTAGCTCCTTTCTATTCCTCTTTGGCACACTCTGATTTTCTCTAAGTTTCGTTTCGTTAGGGGCCATGTTTGACAGGCATATGTGAGTGTGGGAAGTAGGCATGTTTCCATGGTTTTTGTTTTTATTTTGGTTTGCATCTTGCTCTTAAATATTTCTTTTAGAGTCCAATATTTATTCCAGGTAGATTTGATTCTTCTTTCTATTTCCTTTTCTGTGCAGTTCTTAAAAGTAATTAGGTGTCCTAGGTAGATGTACTCTTCAACATATTCTAGGTTGGTAGATGAAATTATTATTGGTTCTTTGTGTCTGTTTGTCATAAGTTTTGTTTTGGTTTGGTTACTTTATTACCAGAACAAAAAGTATGTGATAAAATATTCAAATATTATCTATACTGTTCTCCTACATTAAAAAAAAACAAGGTAATCCTTTTTAATCTGGAACGAAGTTCTTTATGCTTTTTCTCCAACTCCGAATGTAAATCGATGACGAAAAATTTGCGAAGATGATGATGAAAAATGTTCGCAGCTGCCATCTTGGATTTGCATTTTGACCTTGCTATCATCGGCTTCAGCACCCACGAAACCATGAAAACGACATCCATGATATTAATATTTTTCGTAACGTGACAATTTCTAAAAGTTTACTCCTACCGCAAGCTGCCTAGCAACTTCGGTCCAGTAAATCGCTACCATATTGTACAAACTAGTCCTTCTGTCCATGTTGACTTTAATACTTTTGTGAATATTGATGTTTTGTCGGTACAACAGATGGAATTTGTTTTTCGTACACAGCGCAGTTCAGAATGAAAACATTTTTCATGTTTTTCATTTCCATTCCGATAGTGGGTAGGTTGGGAGAAACGAGGTTTACGATCTTTTAAACGATGACAAAATATTCTACTATGAAAACACTTTTAGGATTAGACGTAGTTTTTTATTTGTTTATTGTTATTTTTTATTTGTAATTTTAAAATGTATTTGTTTATTGGTAACAAATCATTTAAGTTATCGTGGGATTTTATGGAAGTACTAATTTGTAACCGATTGAAAATCCCAATGAAGTTTGTGTTTTGGCCGATTTAATGATTTTGATTTAAACAAAAATATCTTACAGCGCCATCTTTTAAAACGAATACGCACTATCACCACACACCTTCATTCTGCTACCAACAGATGACGCCACTTACCCTCAGTGTCGCTAGTGTCGGACAGCGGAGGCTCATTCGCGATGTATTGTCTGCCACTCAGGAGATTGCTCTCGACGACTGGTCGTTTGTCTTCCAGCTGTCTTCTGAACGCGCGGTGGTCATCCTGGAATGGGAATTTGAGGTTATAATAATAGTATTTTGAATTTCCTGTGCATTGGGAGATTTATGAGTAAAATTAGATACAGAGTTTTGTTGGTATCTATATCTGCGCACATCATGATAAGATCAAGCTTCTCTTGACCAAAGCATTCGTTACATTTTATGTAGATTGTTATGTACATTCCACTAGGGAAAAGCTCCAAGATTTTCATGGTAAGTCCCAAGAGTTGAAAGAATGAATATAGCGAAGAAATTATAGTGCAATCTTAATTTAGATAAATTCACCTATAATGCCTCACAAACTTGGCTAAGAATGCCTATAGCATTGTTAGTTCAATAAAATATCTGCCTAAAGCCCATATTTCCCGAACATTAGCCACAGAATTCGATTAGGGCCGATTATCCCTACCCTTAAACGCTTGTTAACATTCCACACATTCCCGCCACTAAGCCCGCCATTTTGTTGTCTCTGCCACGACACAATACAGGGCAGAAGCACCACTTTCATCAACCCATGACACTCGTGAGTCATCGTTTGACATCCATAACACCCTCATCTGACACTCGTGACACTCTTGTCTGACACTATTGTTACCCACGTCTTACACTCGTGACACTTACGTCTGACACTAAAACACAAAAAAAAACCCTGAAAAATTCCCGTGAAAATGAAACATTTTTTTCTTTTGTTAAATTAAGGAAGGAGAGCCACAAAAGAAGGACAGACCGGGTATGAGATTATCTCATTCTAATAACTATTCAACTCGTTCGTAATTGGTTGTAACATGAAGTGTTAGCTGGAAAACCACTTCCAATTCTAATAGCGAAAGCTCAAACAAAGAGAAAAAATACTTTGCGAGGGTTTTTACTCGAGTGAATGCTTAACTTTTTTTTATTTCACATTCACAAGAAACCGACAAAATGACATAGAAATTAACGTAAGGCAACTGAAAGATGCAGAGTGCCAAAGTTCAGTATCCTAACTTTGTTGGTGTGTTCAGTTGGAGTAAAATATTTCGAATTAAAGACAAGTGCAGTATCTGATATCATCATTATGGTCCATAGGACTTCTGTATCAATGTTCGCTACTCTAGCCCTATAAAATAAAATTGCTATAGCACGTGGTTGATGTAGCCGCGATCCACGGATTAGTGTGGTCATAATGTTTATCTCTGCGTGTACTTTGTTGACTCCTGCGCCGGCTTAGGGTAACATTTTAGAGTTACAAATCTATAAGTTACAGGTATGCGTTCTACTGTATACGATCATCATCATTTTCATTCGATCGTTTAATTTTCAATTCTAAATGATCTTTCGATCATTTCATTTTCCCAACTATGTTGGGGTTGGCTTCCAGTGTTTCCGGATGCAGCTGAATACCAGGATTTTACATGGAGCAACTACCTATCTGACCTCCACAACCCAGTTATTGGGTAATGCGATATCCCTTGGTAAGACTGGTTGATAGACGTTCGGCTTTCTGACGACCCGTAACGACTGTCAAAGATCTATGATTAACAGCCGGTACAGACGGCTTAGCGCACTTTCAGAGGCACGGAGCGGTTGAACCGTGTGGCTGTTATTACGTCTGCCTCAAACCCTTCTGTTGACTAAATACTGTACTGTTACATTATACTTCGGTATTTATGTTACAAAAAATCCCATTCGGTCTTTCTATATTCGTAAGTTTATCCATGAAGTCCATGAAAATAAGTGCAATTCTTTGGAAAATAGAACAGTACTTTGCCAAGTTTCATACAAATCCATTCAGCTGTTTTGAGTGATTGACTATCAAACATCCAAACATCTAAACCCAAACTTTCAAATTTCTAGTATTAGTAATATAGTAGGATGCAGGCAGTTTTCTGCTAAGGAAGGCGAAGTTTTATTCGACCTAGATACTCGAAGGGCAATAAAAACAAACACAATCAACTGTTTACTATCTATTCCTAGGTTTATTACTAGTACGTAGCTCTTAAAGCAATTTGAAACAAGTTGCCGGCTCCAAACAATTACTCCTGGTCGAATTGCTTGGTCGCCCATTTTGAGGTGGAGCTGTGACCAAAATGGCGTCGTTTAGCCCGTTCAAAACCAGAACTGCCTCTATCTCTAGGTCCTACAACTTTAACTGTATTTCGAAAATGTTACTTTTTTATTATTTGTCAATCGATAGATGTGGGATTATCTGGCATTTAGTTAATACTAATCTGTTAGGAGAGGCGACGGCGTTATCAAGACACAAATCTTCTAGTTGCTACACGAACCTCCCGGGCCTGAAGTACATTGTAACCGTTTGCAGGGCATGGGACATGGCTTGCTTGAAGCACATCATCAGCCTATAATGTTCCCACTGCTGGGACACAAACCTCCTCTGTTCGAGAGGGAGTGGGCTATTAACTACCAAGCGGGCCCAGTGCGGGTTGGGAGAAGTCACCTGTGGTTCTAGGTTTTCCCACGATGTTTTGCTTCACTCATTTGAGATCAGCAGTGATGAAATAATTTCCACAAAGTAAAGCGCCTGTCGGGGTTCGAACCTACGACCTACAACTCGTAAGTCGCGGCCGTCACCACTGAGCCACCACACCTCCTCTTGCTGACATTAATTAAAGTACCTGACATCGACATACCTGTTGTTTCAACAGCGCAGGCAGGTCGCCCCTGGGCGGGGCTAGCGCGTTTAGCTCAGTCTCCTTCCTGATCACCCACTCGGTGAGCTCTCGCAGAGACAGCAGCAAAGCTGACCAGTGTTCTGCGTTACTCTCCAGGCGGTTTCTGTGGAGAATTCAGAGGATATTATTAGTGAGGGTTTTTTGTGGCTGGAGAAAAATAAATGCCTATCTATACAAGGTGTAACAGAATGGACGCAAGACCTGAAAGTAGTTTGTTCCCAATTGCCTACTGAATCGATTTCAGTAACTTTTAATACAAGTATTTTTTTATTAAATTATGTATTTTGCCATACCTACCACTGATTGAGCCAAAGAAAATTCAACCTTATAGCACAAGAAATAAGACTCCATTTTAAATGCATAAAGTAATGCTTGGGTCGACACGTTTTTCTTAATAATATCAGTTAGCTATAAAAAAAAAATAGTTTTGGTCATCGTATTATGCTTTTAACTCAATACTCTAATTGGGGTGTATGAGGTCTTGCGTTAATTATGTTACTCGTTGTATAAGTATATGACTAGAAAGAATTGATGTCAAAACAGAGCAGGTTAGGCAGAAGTGTACCTATAAGATACCCGTTAAGTATTTTTAATTACCAGAATGTTATAGAGCCTATTGCTATCGACCCGGCACAAATCCAAACTCCGGGCTCCTACCGAAAAATTCCAGATGTAAAAACCCAATAACACTTTACCCAACCTGGGCATCAAACCCAGGAACTCATGTTCACCAGTAACACTTCCGACGATTAGACGAACGAGGCCGTCCAAAGAATTGATGATCACAGGAAACAACGGTTATTGCTGACAGATGAAGGGATCAGGATAGTTTATAGAAGTCATGGGTAGAGTAAGTAATTATAATATTATTGTTTAAGCTCTTTTAGAATGTTCCGTTTTTACTCTGCTAATATCCTGAAGATCGCAAGAGAAAACCATGGATAAAAATTCGAAATAAAAGTTAACGAATTTTTATTTATTATACATGTTTCAATTGTTTCAACAACATTGGAACAACATAACTGTGTGGGTGTACTATAGGTACAACATTACTGTGTGGGTGTACTATAGGAACAACATAACTGTGTGAGTGTATTATAAGAACAACAGCCTCTGCCCAACCCTTCGGGAATACAAGGCGTGATGTAATATGTATATGTTGCGTGTTAAGGCCCATAGTATCCTCATCTCCCGTTTGTATGCTAAAGCACGATTGCCGCCCGCGCCCGCGCAGGGCACCTCTGAGCCTTTATCTCAAAATGGGGATATTCCTTTGATTAATTAACAATTGTGCTTCGGCCATTCTGTGGTACCTCTAACTATCTATTTTTCAGTGTATTTTTTTTTTCCAAATAACGAAGCCGTTTAGTAGGAGTATGGAATAGAAGCCAAAATATTGCGTGTTGGAAAATATTTTTTTACAGCAAAAGTATTAACCATACAAAAAAAGTACTTCGGGCAAAATGATCAATATGAATCTATAGCAAAATCATATATTTTTCAAATCTTCAAGACAAGCCGTTAATGAGCAGTAGGGTTCATAAAGTGACCGTGTTACGCTACCAAACGGGACGTAGGCCCTTAAGGAGTCGGAATACTTTTTAGGCTGAAATATAATAGAAATTTAATGAATCATCATCTTCCTAGTCTTTTCTCAACTAAGGTATATCGGGACTGGCTTTCAGTCTAACCCGATGCAGCTAAATACCATGGAGCTACTGCCTGTCTGACCTACACAACCGAGTTACTGGGTATCACGATACCCGTTAGTAAGACGGGTAAATATACTAAGAAATAATAAATTCAAATTCTAAATAACTAAATAACATTAATTACACAATCTGAAACAACTTCAAGCACTCAAAGTAATCCCACTACCGCTTCCTTGCAACCACAAAATAGCTATAAAGCTAATCCCCAATAAAATGAAGCCGTATAAAGAACAGCGGGTAAGCAGCAAGCCAGGGCTATAACTCAAAAAGTTGGCCCTCACACAAAGGGAAGTACAATTGTTGAAATTTGGCCGCGGCACTCGGATGATACCGGAGATTTTGGATAGCGCGTAGGGATGGGATGGTCGTATCGATGTGTTGGTTGTTTTATTAAATCTGAGTTGTAAAAAGTGACTCGTATTGCCCGCAGTAGGCCACCGTGGGATACCAAAATAAATAGAGTTTGTCCGAGACAGTCTGTCAGGTCCACTCAATCTGTGTGGTTCTTTCCTCAAAAGATAATTTCTGACACCAATATATATTTAATTTTAGAATGACTGTTTGACATTAGTTAAACCTACCTGACATTTATAAGAAAACTATAATAATCAATCTAATGAATGTATAATAATATTTATTTTTTCTACATGGTCTTCACATGATCTAACCAAGATTTGTCTGGATTTTAAAAGAGACCTCTGAGTTTGTTTTGACCTTTCTTGGATATGTCGGCTTCATCTAGTTTTTAAATATGATTGACGAGTAAAAGTGTTTGTACAAACCTACTTACAGAAATAAAATCATTTATCATTTAACCAAAGCAATCGGAATGATGAATTGGTTTTCCACTTCAATTTATTTTGTGTGATTTTGACGTATGGTAATTATACGTAAAGTTTTATTCGGTTTCAGTATTTTCAACGACAATAAGCCACTCTGATATTTACCACACATGAATAAAAGCAAAACGCAAATCTCAAGTCACCCATCTTGTTTATGTCTTACGCGTCTTCCCCCTTATTATTAAACACATACTAAAGTGAAAACCAGTTTAACCTTCAGATATATGTATTTATGAGGCTTAAGTTTGGCATAATATGTTAAGTTTACTCCGCGTTTATTAGAAAACTAAAACAAAAAGCGTGTACGAAATCCCAAAGAAAATTACTTCTAATTGAGACGTCTATTCATCGATAATATGAAAAGTATCGATAATCGTGGAACTCTACTCACAACTTCAGAGTTAAGCTGTATTCAAGAAATTGCAATGGTTTTACGTTTATTTAATTTTGAGATCAACCCCATAAACTGTGATTATATCGGCGGCCTAAGTTTGTAATGATATACTGTTTCATACTTGTTTGTGATACAAAACTGGGTTGAATTGGAACGTCGGCAACATAAATCAATTAAAACTGTCATATCATATGAATTGTTTGAATGATCCGATACATTACTTTTCAGCGTTTCATGTCATAGCAAAGAGTTATTATTACTGTTTGAAATTTTATATGAGGGCAGATTGATTATGAATATTTTGCTTATTATTTACGATTTCAAAAAGAAACGATATCTCGCTGGGTTTGACCTTACAACAGGTTAAACACGGCTTGGTATAAAACTATACCACACATAGTCGTGTTGTATGGTTTCAACATAAAAAGGAATTTCAAAGCACCATACAACATAGATCCCCTCATAATCCCTAAAGTTTGACAGCAAAGTGATACAAACACAGGGGTGTACTGTGCCACAAAGGGCGCATGACCGCAGGGGCCCGGGCCCACCTGGGCCCTGACCACAGGACGCAAGTTCAACACAAACCGAGGAGAGGCTTCATCTACCGCAGAGGAGCTTACAGTAAGATGGGTTTACCGGTTAATTTTTGATAAGATCATAGTTACACGTATAGGTAAAGTACATACACGTGTAACCATAATCTGGTCATACCTACACGTGCTGCTGTGTTATGACTTGGAGAGGAAATAGAGTTTCTTTGTTTGTTGTAGTAACATCATAATTAGGGTGTTTCCTTAAGCTTAAGCTTGCATGCCCTAGACAATCAAGAAATAATCATTAATGTATACAAATTATTGTAAAACATTTTAAAAGAGTAACGCTGGGCTACTTCCCCATTCTGCTCTATTACAACGTGTAACATAATGGACGCAAGATCTCATAAACCCCAGTTAGAGTATTGAGTTAAAAGCATAATACAATGACCAAAACTTTTTTTTTTAAGCTAACTGTTATTATTAAGAAAAACATGTTGATCTAGTATTGCTTTGTGCTTTTAAAATTGGGTGTAATTTTCTTTGGCTTGATCGGCAATAGGTATGGTAAAATACATATTGATTAAAAAAATACCCATTTTAAAAGTTACTGAAATCGATTCAGTAGTCAATTACATTTATTTTGTTACACCTTGTATAAAACTACCTTTGGAAGGGGCAACTAGAATCAATTCTATTTTATTATAAATTTTGACGTTCAAAAGTAACTTTTATGTGCTTATTTGAAATAAATGCTTTGACTTTGACTACCAATTAGAAATACTGCCACAATTCTTCCAAACCGTAGAAGCCACAACTCTTCCATTCCACCATAATAACCCATAAAACAGCTAGCATAAGATTCTACCCATTAAAGTGAATGCGCACTACCGTTTACTACCCACTTTACATGTGATAGTGCAGATAAAACTACAACACTACTCCATTCTGCGGTAGAAGTATAAAGCAGGTTCGATTCCCCGTCGATGGGCACTAAAATAGTTGTTATCTGAGGTTGCTGATTGGTATGGTATAGATTGGAAAACATTATTACTTATGTCAAACTGATTCTGAGCTTTTTAAATAAATAAAGCATAACGCCCTTCTAAATAATGGAAGATAGTAAACGTCATAGTGAAGTTGGGAGCTGACCTTACATTCCTCAACGTCAACTCTTCTTTAGGCCCTCAAGGGAATACGATAAGGTGGCCGGCAAAATTTAAATTTAACTATGTTTTTTTTTTTCAAATATTATTACCGGCAATAAGAAGTAGCTATGTGTGTATTTGCAGAATATAATCATTAAAATCTCAGTTTATTTAAATCATTACTTAAATTATTTTTTCATGAAAGTAATTTAATAGGATTAAATGAACTTAGAGGGTTGTATTGATATTTTAATGATTATAGTTCTGTAAAGCCATATTTGTTTCGACCGTAAGTAAGGTCGCGAAATATACAGGCCGTAAGGTTAAACACCGTTGTCCTTGAAACCAGTGGTTTGGTTACGTTTATAGAATGTAAAATCAATGAAAAAAAACAACCTTTTTTTAAAGAAAATCTGCTTTTTTTAAACCTACGCGCGAGGGCAACAAGCTTAGATCTCAATATAGCAGGGGGCGCGGGGCACGGGTACCACGCCGCGTGATCCGACACCGAAGCACGGGTCGCGACCCTGGTCAGTCAGCTGTCAGTCTCGCTAGCGAGCGCACGTAACGCCGCGCCGCCGCGCGCCGTAGCGTCGCTCATTTCGCATGCGTATTTTTTTTTTAACTAGCTCTTTTATTACACGCTTTATATTAGCTTCACTTGTATGTTTGTTTGTTTGTATGTTTGTATGTAACCGACTCCTTTGAGCGCGATTTTGACCCACTTTAAACGGTCAGATTTCATTGAAACTTTGTAAACTTGTCGAGGACCGATGACAATTCAATAATAAAAATAAAAAAATTGAGAAATAAAAAAACACGTTTTTGTAGTTAGCAGAACTACAAAATAGAAAATAAATAATAGTTTAAAAAACTAAAAAACACGCTTTAAAAACCAAACTAAAAAAGGAGAAATTAATTTAATTCTATTAAAAAGCGTGGGTCTACTTGACATTAAAAAATTTAATTTAATTTATTTATTTATTTCAGACATAAAATTAGTCCATAGTTTCCTAAACACATTCAAGCATAAACAATTTTTAAAATATAGAATAGATAAAAATAAAAATACATTTTTGATTAACTAAATTTAAAATATTCACCCAAAAATATAATAAAAATTGTAAAAAACTTATAAAAATGTCAGAATTATATAAAAATTAAATGTATATTATAAAATTGTCAAATTAACTAAAAACAAATACTTAAAGATTATATATATAAATTGCAAACAAAGATTAATTGATTACAAAAATACCTCAAAAAGCAGCCCACGCTTTTTAATTGAATTATTTTTTTTACTAAGATCCGCTTGTCGCTCACAGTCGCACCTCACCCCAAGCTCAATAAAACGCGATCTGCATGCGTGTCGGTATAAAGCAGTAGCTGTTGACTGATATAAAGCTGTGTAATATATCTTTTATCGTCGCTTTTTACTGTTACCGCTAGATTACGATCGCGGTACAACTATAGGTATGAGTGGTATTGTTTTACAGATTTAAAACCCTTAAAAATACCCTTGCATTTAGAGGTATGTAAAATTCATCCACATATATCCAGTTTTGTGATATAGCCTTGTATTTGGAGAGAGCCTTTTGCCACAATTGGAGCACAATTCCTGACTCCATGTTGCTTTTGACCGAGTGGAACTTGACACACAGTCGTTTTTGCAACTACGTCACTAAAGAAGCGAGTTTCTTTTTTGTACTATAAATGCTAAATTTCTGAGGTCATTACCACAGATTGGAAATAAAAAGCTCAAGAAAAAGAGTATTGGGGTGAGCTATTAGAAGCCATTCGACCAATAATTACCAGACTCTTCATATGGATAACATTTGGTCTACTGCTCAAAGATCCTCTCATCATAATCAACCTATAATGGTCCCAATACTGGGACACAGGTCTCCTCTCTTGGAGAGGTAGGGAACTGTTACCTACCACGAGGGTCCAGTGTGCGGTAGATGTCACATGTCTTCGGTTTTTTAGTTGTAGGCCATGTCGGTCCCCACACGATGTTTGCCTTCACCGTTTTGAGAGCAGTGGTGATGAAATCATTTACATAAAATAATGCGCCTGCCAGGGTTCGAACCCTCGAACCCTCGACCCACAACTCGTAAGTCGGGGATAATACCAATGGGCCAGAATGGCTTTTCAAAGATCCTCTACATAAATGGAATGCAGAATGAAGCTCGCTTTTGAAATCCTTGTCAGCTCAAAAACCGAAAATATCCGAACGAATTAACATGAAACAGAGCTAAACAAAAGCAAATATGATTTACATAGATGGCGCATAGTAATTGAGTACGAATAGTCCACGGTTCGATTCCCGTCGAGGGAAACTCCAGATTTATTACACGTCGTTAAGTTTGAATGATTAATTCACTGATCGGTGTGAGGCCATGGAAATAGCGTGAAAAGAAGAAAGAAAGAAAGAAAGAAAGAAAGTCAGTTTATTCGAAAGAGCATTAGTTATGTGTTATGGGATTAAAACATAACATCACGCCTTGTTTCCCCGAAGGGTTGGGCAGAGCTGGGTCTATGTACACACATATTTCTCCAGTTATGATTCATATAATAGGGGGCGAGCCTATTGCCATAAACCGCGCACAAATCCAGGCTCCGGGCTGCTACTGAGAAATTTCAGATAGAAAATCCCGACTCGGGAATCGAACCTAGGAAAAAATCTTGATTAACTGAAACTACCTATATTACTTCTATTTTTATATTCCTAAATCAATATATACGTGAATCAATATATTTTATTTCCTTCGCTTTTTTTTCAGTAACTCCATGATTGTCGGAACATCTGCCGCCATTTTTCTAGCCCCAAATACAAAATGGCCGCCTATATTAAGAATGACCGTTACACAGGCGAAAATTAAATTTTTTACCGAAGGATTATTTATGGAGCCAGCGATCGGTGCCGCTCGCAAATAAATCTACTTGTTTGCACTTCAGACTTAATTGGAGACCGTTCCTTTTTGTTAAATATCTGCCTACGTGGGTAGATATTGGGAGTTTAATTCTGATTGATTGATGATTAGATTAAACCACCCTATCTTTATTAAAAGAGTTTCGTAATAGACGACAAGCAAAATATGAATGTTTTATACACTTCTGCCCAATCCTTCGGGAAATACTGGCGTGATTTTATGACAAAGGACTTATTTCAGATAACATAAGTACTACAAAAGGAAACAGAGCCATATTCCCCGTTTTTATTGAATTTGTATGTAAAAAATGTTGTAGTGTGATCAATCATCCTTATAGAATCGGCAGTTGCTATGTAATCTTTCAACATAGAAACACAATGTCATTCTATTTTTATCAGTGTGATCCAATTACAGATCAAGTCATTATAATAATAATCCATAAGAACACAAAGTGTAGCTTGAAGGCAATATTTATGTTTTGTTATAGCCATAATAAGCAATATTCCAAGATTCATAGTTTCATAATGAGACTCGAGCTCAATCTTAATGGTTTATAGGCTCATCATGACAACTTGATACTTTACGAATCTATCGCCTATAATTTCCGACACCACTCCTTTACCATAAACAAAGACGCCATAAATCATTTGAAAGGACTATAACTATTTTACCCAACATCCGTTCACGATAAATTATAGTATCGTTACTATCACCAAATTCAATTACTGTACCGATAGTATCTTTAACAGCGTCCCTTTTGACACAGTAATATAACTTTCAAGAAAATCCGCCATAGTTTCTCAGTAGAACGTACCTCTTAAAACAATACTAAAGTAACTTTTCCTTCATAAATTCTTCGACAAAGTGAATATCTAATTTTCTGTTAATTGACAACCCTGAATCCCGTCAACCCTTTTAACGCTGAAGTGGGACAGAGTTATATAAAGTTTTGATAGTAGAGAGAGACAGGAATATATTTTTAGTTTAATAGAAGTGTTCTGAATGTTTTGACTGATGGAATGGAACTGTTCGAAGAATTTGGAAGCAAATTACATTAAATATTGTACAGTTGAATTGTCATGGAAATTTATATTTATGGGGTGTTCCTGTAAGAAATGATTCGTTCCGAATCTTTAAAGATGTGCGCTTAAAATAGAGATCATACAAAGAATTATTTGAAAAATTAAAACATACATTAGACCAAGGCTGTTCTGTTTCTCATTTATAATAATAATATCTATACATCTATACAGATAAATAAAATTGGAGTGTCTGATATTAAAATAACCGCTTTTTACTAAATGCATATACATGTATACACGGTACATATACTTACCAAAATATATGTTTTTTTCAATTTTAGTCTGTCTGTTTGTTCCGGCTAATCTCTGAAACAGCTGAACCGATTTTGACGGGACTTTCACTGGCAGATAGCTGATGTAATAAGGAGTAACTTAGGCTACTTTTATTATAATTTATTTTTTTATAATAAAAAAATAACTATTCCGCGCGGACGAAGTCGCGGGCACAGCCTAGTATTATATAATAATAATAAGGTTTATTTCCTCAAAAAAAAAACATTGTAGTAAAAGTTAAAAAAATACAGTAATACAAAAATAAGTAGGTAAGTACTATATCTACAAACGTGCGGATGAGCACTGCTCTCCTAACTGGGTTATTATTAATTAACAACATAATTTGATATTATTACCGATGATGATATTTTCGGCAACAGCGAACGCATTCTAAAGTCCCAAATCGACAGACTAGGAAAATCTTAACTTCACTGGTACCTCACATATCCGAAGCTTCACTTAAAACCCCATTACTCTCACCTATTAAACGACATATTTCCTTTATACCCCCACGTGGGAGTCCCCCATGTTTTCCTCCCCCATAAATAACACTTAATGGGCTGTTTTTGTTCAGCGTCTGTAAATACGTTCAACTTTTTTAAAGTCCCATGTGCCGCGGTATTTGAGGGTTAATTTAAGCGCGCATTTTTATAAGATTTCCACGCGGTATTTTATTTTATTTTATAATGTGTGTTAGTATATGGGCAAAGTTTAAGTATGTAAAACTTATTATATCTACTATTACCACACACATAGCTGTAGCTTTATTTTTGCACCTTCAGACTTTTTGGTGTTAAAAAGGTTGGACCAAACTTTTAACTTTTCGTACTTTCGTCTTTTGCCAACCCTAAAAACCAATTTATAAAATAAGTTAGGAAATAATTGCTTAATACCCCAGCCACAAAGCTTATCCGAAGATCGATCTATCCCAAATAGAATTACCTCTTCAATCTTTCCCTATCAAAAACCTTCAGCAATAAGTGTATACAATTCGTGGGTGGTATATAGTTTACAACTCTTCCCTGCCATAGACGGAGTGCGATGTTGTGACACTTCGCAAATTAATTCCTGGTCCAGCGAATTGAGTTTCATTTTCTACTTTTAGTCCGGAAGGTTGCGGGTAGTTTGAAAACTTTCTATAGGGAATGGTTCGCACCTAAATATGAATTTTCAGCGGGTGTAATTTCGTGGAGGTGGCGTCGTCAAAGTTTGAAGGTTTGCCGAGTTTTCCGCTGTGGTATTATAACACTTATAATGGGAAAATGGTGAGACCTCATTATAAGTCAAAGGCACAGATTAGAAACTGGCTGCTGCTATTGATTAATTTTGTGACCATTACAACTATGAACGATTTAATGTGCATACACACAAGCAAGTCGCGTCAACGGCAGAGGCAACTGCCGTTGACGTCAACAAAGTGTTTTCTTTTTTGTTTGGGAATGACATTTCGCAGGTCTACTTAGGAGGTTGTCGGCTGTTTAACCGGACTTGCCTGTGACTACCATAATAAATTAAAGCCTTCAGCCAGGGCTTTAAAAACTTAAATCGAAGTGCGTCCAAAACGTGCCGCTCGTACCTATATTTGAGTACGGTGCTCACATACACGAGCGGCAGCCGCCGACACGCGTTGAGGGCTGCAATTGCCTCTGACGTTGACGCATGTCGCTCGTGTGTATGAGCACTTAGCTGTATTGCTACCCATCTGTTCAGTGTTTGAATAAGAATTAAATTATTTTACACAACAAACAACACCATTGGGAAATATTGATCCATGTTCTCTTTTGGTTCAATCCAATTTATTTTTTTATAATTCCTGGTTCCTTTGAACCCATTTGGAACGACCGCAACTATCAAGAATATAATTCCAACTACACTTTCCTATAACTGTAGCTACACCTACCTATCTATTCGCAATTCGGTACATTAATAGCAATTAAGCGAGCAACCAGTGACGTAATTGGTTTAGCAACCAGTTGCCGCAACGCGTTGCAGTAGCCATCGCCGGCGGTAACGTGCCTGTTACTGGGTTACAGGACATATTGATTGTTTTAGATGGATCTGGGTGCCATAGTGTGACTCCAATATTGGTAAAATATTATTTGGGATGTAGCTCAAATAGGGCAGGTAGTTATTGTAGGGCCGGAATTATAACCCTAAAATAGGGTTGAGCTACACGGTGACTGATAAATACATGCCGTGTGTTGTTGGGACCGGTTAAGTCAAAGCTGTAATGGCACTTTCTTCAAAAGACCCTTCCAAACATGGCCCTGCATTGTTAGATTCCCATAAAATTCTAATAATAATGTTTGGACTTTAAAAGAGACCATGACCTCTAAGTTTGTCTCAGCTTTTCTTCTCAGGGAACAGTCAGCTAGGAAATGCCGGCGCCATCTAGTTTTTAAAATATTGACCAGCAAAATATTGACGTGTAAAAGTGTCTTATAAGATCTGCTTACATAAATAAACATTTAATTTCAATGAATTTAAAAGTAAATGATTCGGCTAGGTTCGTTTTTGAACATCAGGTTATAGGTTCATATTGAACACTTCAGCATGTGTAGGGTACCTCCTTATTAATGAGTGCAAATAATAATTAATTAGATTAGTAAGAGCTCATATTGTATGAATTTGATTTTAAAATAACACCACATACACACGTAAGCCAATCATAAAGCATCTTTCAAATCAAAATTTTTGGATTGAGAATTTGATTGTTATCTAATTAACTGACCCAATAGACGTTGTCCTGTTTATATTGTATAGAACAAAAACAGTTTCAGTTTTTCTTTCCGTTTATCAGGCTACTTTTCTAATTTTCCTTTTTCTAAAATCCTTATATTAGAACATTTTCAAAACAAAAAATTGCCAAATCGGTTCAACCATTTCCAAGTGAAGCGCTGACCAACGCAGCATTACATTTATGTTATATACAGAAACTTGATAAATAAATGCGATATTTTGATAACTTGACCGTTTTCACAGTAAAAACCGCTTTACAAAAAATACACTAGACACTGTACAAATACTACGTCAAAAAAAACCTCCGTGTTTCATGACATCGGAATGTATCCGGACGCACATTTTTAAACGTCATACATGAATGACAGATTGCCGTTTGGCGGGAATAACAACAAGCGAATGTTTGACACGAGTTTTTATAAATGAAAAATGAACGAAAAAAAAATGCTTATTTTGTACGCAATATTTTCACGCTATCACAAGTTAGCTGCTGGACCGTGTAACAAATTGTTTAAGCTCTAAACTCAGCTTTCCCAATATTTTACAGTTTAAACAATAACCTTTACTTTTGGGTCAAAAGGCGTTACAATGGAAAATATGAATGTGTTGAGGACAGATGAAAACAAGCTGCTTATCTATTTTTGGCGATCCTTACTGATTTTTAATAAATTAGTAATGCATGGTTGCTATTTGTTATCCATCAACTGAATATGGAGATTACGGGTTATTTAATTAGTGGCTGCAAAGGAAAGGAAGAGTAAAATAATAGTTTAAAAACAAAAAAACACGCTATAAAAACCAAAATAAAAAAGGAGAAAATAATTTAATTCAATTAAAAAGCGTTGGGTGCTTTTTGAGGTAATTTTTATAATCAATTAATGTCAAGCACCCCACGCTTTTTAATTAAATTAAATTATTTTCTCCTTTTTTAGTTTGATTTTTAAAGCGTGTTTTTTAAACTATTATTTATTTTCTATTTTTTAGTTCTGCTAACTACAAAAGCGTGATTTTTTCAGTTGATTCCTTTTTTTTCTATTTTTCTCTATTTTTTTTTTATTATTGAATTGTCATCGGTCCTTGATAAGTTTACAAAGTTTAAATGAAATCTGAGCGTTTAAAGTGGGTCAAAATCGCGCCCTAAGGAGTCGGTTACAAACATACAAAAATACAAGTGAAGCTAATATAAAACGTGTAAAAAGACCCGACTGTAACAAATAGATTAGAAGATATTACTTATTGGCGCCTAAATCCCACCATTTTCGTTTTATAAAACAAAACTAGCCAAATAGCCTGATACAAAATATTTTCTCAAGATACCATTTCAGGCAGTAATCAACATTGTCTTCACATGATCTTACCAAGGTTATGTCTGGACTTTAAAAAATACTCCTGAGTTTTATTCCTCATTCCTTGTCAGCAGTAGTCAGATAGACAATGTCGACTCCATCCACCTATTTTTATTTTTAAATAATATGACGTGAAAAAGTAATTCCGATATCCTATTTACTCAATAAACAATTTCATTTTATTTCATTGTTTTGAGGGTATCATGAACATACAAAGACTAGGGTATGTTTTTTACGCGAATGTTTGTAAGATACGCGTCAAAAACATAACTCTGTAAAAACGGTACCTTTATTCGAGATAAAAGCATCAAAGTTCAAAAGTTTCTACTGACCTGATAGCCATACTCTTGGACTTGAGATGGTGCCACCGCTGGTTCATCTCGTCCAGCCTCCTCTGCAACATGACGGCGTCCTCCTGCGAGGACAGGGAGCCGAGCAGCCGGCGCCCCGTGCCTGTGAGCGACGCGTACACATCGCGGTGGGTCTCGATCTCGGATTGAAGGTCCTGGAACAATGAGGAGGAGGAATTAGTGATAGTTAGAACAGTTTCATGAAAGAGGTTATTGAATAAAAATAATTAAAAAAGATAACAATCATGTATGTACAGTCACGAGCACTAATATGCATAAGCAAAGCCAAATTCAAAAGCGATTTTCTCTTAAATAATGAATTGCAACCTTGAGATAATTATGTTTTCCAATCACAAGAGGAGAAAATCACTTTTAATAGTTGGTAAGCGTATACATATTTGTGCTCGTGACTACACATTTCCTTCCTGCACTCTTGCACTAGGAACTAAATATAGCGTGTTGTGTTTTCTAAGTATTTGGGGTTTGCTTTCGGCTTAGCTTTATAGTATGAGATGTTGCTCGTCACAATTTCCATAAATAAGACTTCTTGTCAGATGAGTTTGTAGCGGCATCTACATCGCCACATACGAACTACGCATGAGAATGACGTCCCACAAAAATCCTGCATCGCGCAAACATAGTTTATTGTGCAACTAGTATAAACAAATACAACGTCCCGACATTAATCGTCGGGCCGTCTGGTCGGAGGATCTGCCCTTCTCTATTGAGGTTGAGTAAACTTTACACCTTGTTCCTCATACCTGTACAAGTTTCCAACAATCGTACCAATCGGTTTCTGAATCCTTGTTCGTTTCAAGATATGGCCGGTCATTTTGTATAAAGACTATAAACCGCAGCAAAAGAAGCTAAACTTTATCAATCCATTAATCCGCATCCCGATTTTCAAACCCTCAATTCAATGACTGGTTTTCATTACAAACTAACCTCAACACACCAATCCACAAAATAGAAGACTAAAATAAAATCCATGCCCATAATGAGCTCGTAAAACAGAACATATCGTTCATATTTTCTTTTCATCCACAGAGTAACAAAACGAACACGGAACAAGTCCCTTCTATTACCGCTGGACCTACTGCGACTGCCACAGTAATGTTATACGATGTATTATTCATGCTGTGATTTCATAAAAACAGAGATATGTCATAAACTAAAGGATAGCGTCCTTTGCGAGCGATAACACGATACAAAGCGAGGCGATATGAAATTAAGTCATAGTCAATAACATAAATTTTTCTTAATTATGGTTAAAACGCATTTGATAAGTAGGATACGATTGGCAAGCAATCAGATCAAGTGGCTATTTCATCATTTCATCGTCATCATCATTTCAGCCGAAAGACGTCCACGGCTGGACATAGGCCTCCCTCAAAGTAGCCTTGACCGCTACCGTAGTCAAGGGTAGGCGGGCCGCCGGGTACTAGGGGCCGTTTTATATTGGTGCTTGCATTTTTTTTGGGATTTGCCATAATCGCCACGCTTGGCAGGCGGGTTGGCGATTGCAGTATAGTGATAAAATGCATAGAGATCGCTGCTACCCATTCTCTAGTAGGTCCCTTAGTCGCCTCCTACGACACCCACGGGAATCTTTCAACCTAGCCTTCATTTAGCCTAGCCTTTTCCGGACTACGTTAGGATAGGCTTCCAGTCCAACCGAATGCAGCTGAATAGCAGTATTTTACAAGAAGCGAATGCCTATCTGACCTCCACAACCTAGTATTTGTTTTTTTTTTGTCTTTTTTTTTGAGGGTGGGTAATCATCAAATAAGTTCTCCCGATCTGGGTGGAGCAGGAGGGCGTATCAGACTTTTACTGACTAAAAGCCACCCGTGTTCCTTCAGTTGCCTGTGTGCCAGGGGCCGCGGTATGTCTTGGCAACCGCTTTACAGCTTTCAATAAATTCCACTTATGAAAGTTTTGAGATGAGAGGTAATAACTGTAGTTATTTTATCCTTACTAATATTACAAACGCGAAATTTTGTATGTATGGATGTTTGTAACTCTTTCACGTAAAAACGGCCGAACAGATTTGGATGAAATTTGGAATTTAGATAGATTATAACCTAGATTAACACATATAATACTTTTTATCCCGGTAGTACGTTCCCGGGGGATAATAGTTTAAAATATAGACACAAATAAGAAACATTTACTTAAATAAGTAGATATTTTGTGAATTGGTATTCTGAACGAAGTACCAGGTTGTCATAACGTGGTAGGAGCTCACCTAACATAGTTGTGTCAGCTAGAAAACGCTTTATGCCTTCGGAGCACCAGGTTGGCATAAATCGGTAGGAGCATACTTAACATAAATGTGTCAGCTAGAAAATGCTTAATGCCTTCGAAGTACTAGGTTGTCATAACTCAGTAGGAGCACACTTAACAAATATTTATGTCAGCTAGAAAACGCTTCATGCCTGCCTTCGAAGTATTCCCGAGGGATAATTTCTAACCTCTGCGCGGGCGAAGCCGTTGGCAAAAGCTAGTCATCTATAAATCTTGCTAAAAGTCGCATCATTTTATAAGAAGTATTGTTTGCACATAATTCTACAAAGCATAGCTTCGTATTTATAGCTGACGTTGGACACTACTTCACTGAAAATCCTCGTCCACAGTTGAAATAAGTGGTCCATTTGTAGGACTTTACCATCGCTCCCGTCTACCGGCAGTGCGACGAAATTGTCGGGACTTACAGCGGAAGGTTTTGCGACTAGTCGCTCGTTAGTTTGGGGACTTAGTTTTTGAAAAAGTGGGTAAAGTTTGTTGATTTGTTGTAAGAGGTTAGTTACGTACAATGTTATTTTATTTATGATATACACCTTACATGACGCTAACACTAAGTTTCAACGTCACAATAGAACAAGTCAACAAATGTATGCAAGGAAAAAAACATATTAGCTTAGGTATTTCATTTTAGTTTACGGCTCGGGGACTTTTTCAGAGAAGAGGCCTGAGTCCCAGACTCCCAGCAGTACGAAAATATGAACATAAGATAAATGGTGAAATCCCACAAATCCTTGCACATGTTTGCATACTGATTGTTTTGGTAAGTCTAGCACCCTGTTGCGTAATACACAGATGATCAGAATCTGAATAATTTTCAAGGTTATTGCTTTGGGCACGCCACGATTGCGGCGGTAAGTCCCTTCTTTGAGGAGAGGCTTGAGAGGCGGCACGGCGTCCTCACCTCCCGCCTGACGCAGGTCCTCACCGGACACGGCTGTTTCGGGATGTTCCTGTTTCGCATAAGGTTCCTGTTTCGGGAAACGCCCGGGTGTTTCCACTGCGAAAATCGCCCTGAGGACGCGGTCGAGCATACGCTGGAGGTCTGCCCGGCTTGGGTGGAGCAATGCCATGTCCTCGTGGAGGCGATCTCTCGCATCCGGTCCTGGTCCAGGTCATGGCACGGAGCGAGAGTGCATGGGTAGCCGTCACCTCCTTCTGCAAAGCATTAATGCTCGCAAAGAGGGAGGCGGTGCACGTGAGGGAGACGCAGTATATGCGCCCTCACGGCCTTAGTCGCCGCAGGAGACACCCTGGGCGTCGGGAATCCTAGGCTGATTCCCGGCCACCGTAAACGCGTGCTTACGGATGGCGAGTAATGGATAGCTCGCTGTCCGGTAAGGACCAAGCCCGGGTCGACGACGCGTTATGTTCCACGCGCGCCTCAAAAAGATGTCAGCACCAACTGATGGGGCCCGCAAGGACCGATGCCTGCCAGGGATGCGGGTTGTTCGAAAGAGATACCGCGGCCCCTGGCACAAAGGCAACTAAGGGAACACGGGTGGGTTTTATTCAGTAAAAGTCTGACACGCCTTCCTGCTCCACCCAGAGCAGGAGAAGTTATATGATGATATCCCACCCAAAAAAAAAAAATTCGTGCTTCCTATGTTCGGAAAATTCGTCTGCTCAGCAACGTAAATAACGCAATGAATATTGTTGAACTGTCAAAATGAAAGTCATTTTTATTGTTAGTGTTACGTAACTACCCCGCAGGTTACATGTGAAATGATTCGAAGAATACTACATTCTATTTCTTAGCGTGTCGATAGCAATCTTAATACAAAATAGTTCAAAATTAAGCATCCGTTTTAAATATTTAATATTATAATCCTCAACAATGTTAGTTAGTAACCACAAAGCCCTGTTTACATCGACCGGATCAAACAACAAGTTGAATTATTGACCGAAAGTTAGTTAACTCATGAATAACCGATAGCCGTGTAACTCGCTACACAAACACCTCGGACACTGTTTACTCATTGTGGAATAAACGGATTGAAGGCTTTAGTAAAATCGGTGAACGGACGATAAACGGGATGGTTTAATATTCTGTCACTAATTTAGTAAAAGAAAGAAGTTTTGGTAAACGCTGTCAACACTGCTTCAAACTTTTCTTGACAACATAAAAATATGTTAAAAACATATGGGAAAGATACGATATATTTAAATTAGAAGGCTGTATTCTCGTACTTTAAAAACGTTCCAAGTCATGTCGTACCAAATGAAATCTCAGCGACAATCAATATCACTTAGATTGAGATTAGAAACTATTTTTATATACAATGTAATAGGGGGCGAGCCTATTGCCATCAACCGGGCACAAATCCATACTCCGGGCTGCTACTGAGAAATTCCAGATAGGAAAACCCAACAGCACTTGACCCGACCTGGGAATCAAGCCCAGGACCTCATGCTCAGTAGTAGCGCTTGCGACCACTACACCAACGAGACAGTCAAACCGGTTAAACTCCTTTTTATACGCTTTATATTAGCTTCACTTGTATGTCAGTATGTCAGTATTTCAGTATGTAACCGACTCCTTTGAGCGCGATTTTGACCCACTTTAAACGGTCAGATTTCATTGAAACTTTGTAAACTTGTCGACGACCGATGACAATTTAATAATTTAAAAAAAAAATGAGAAAAAAAAACACGTTTTGTAGTTAGCAGAAATAAAAAATAGAAAATAAATAATAGTTTAAAAAACTAAAAAATACGCTTTAAAAACCAAACTAAAAAGGAGAAAATAATTTAATTCAATTAAAAAGCGTGGGGTGCTTGACATTAATTGATAATAAAAATACCTCAAAAAGCACCCCACGCTTTTTAATTGAATTAAATTATTTTCTCCTTTTTAGTTTGGTTTTTAAAGCGTATTTTTTAGTTTTTTAAACTATTATTTTTTATATTTTAAATATACTTACGTAGGTACTTGATATTGAACAGTCTTGATTTAATAAACTTGTTTCATTTTCTAATGCATGACTTACCTATCTTACAATAATTCGATTCAACAAAAAATATTATCTCCTCATCATCATCATCATTTCAGCCGAAAGACGTCCACTGCTGGACATAGGCCTCCCCCAAAAGGGGATAATAATAATCCATAATCGCCACGCTTGGCAAGCGGGTTGGCGATCGCAGTATGGTGGTAAAATGCATAGAGAACAGTGCTGCCCTTTTTTTTTTTAAATTGTTGTTTCATAGAAACGTGCAATACCTATACGATTAAAATGTATGGAACAGCTGTTTTTTTTGTATTACTGAAGAAAAATTTCTGCGCTGGGGGGTCTAAAATGATATGCTGAATTCATGGTTACAGTTTGCGCACTGGATAAAAACTTTTCCTGTATAATAGGTATGGTGCTCCGGGCGCAGCAATAAGCGATGTGGAGGACTATGCACACAGCTTACCTAGTGGACGGCCCGCGAGTCAGTGCCTCTCTAGTGCTGTCAGCTATAGTGGTTGAAAGTGTCGATAGTTTAATAACGAAAAGTAAAAACAATGCGGGAAGCACATGAATGAGGTTTATGGAATATTTAGTGCTTTGTAATGTAAACAGTGTTAAAAATGACAATCAGTAATTAAATCTATAAAATAATAATCAGCCTAACATGTTCCCACTGCTGGGACACAGGCCTCCTCTTAGTGAGAGGAAGTGGGCTATAATCCACCACGTAGATGTCACATATCTTTGAATTTTTGGTTCTAGTAATTCCTGTCGCGGGGGCCACTACCTGCTTTAAAATAATCGGTGTTATTAAATGTAGGTAGTGTTATTGTTTGTAAGGTAATCAAAATCAGTTATTTCATGTGATTACAAATGCTCGTACATGTATTTTACTTGCATGCAGGAAGTAAAATACATGTACCTGACAGATTGTGTGTGATTGTGTGATTGGGTCGGCATTTGAAATGTTGAATACATGAAAAAAAACTATCAGTCGACTAGTGTTTACAAATACAGAGCAAAACAATAGCGAGTAAGAACAATTCGCAGTGATCAAATGTGTTAAGGCTCCCGCAGAGAGCGCAACACGATTCTTATAGAACAATTTCTATGAAAACTTCATGGAAATTGTTTACCATTGCTCACCGTCGCATTAAGCCTCTCTGCGGAAACCTTTATGCTACATTTGCCTAGCAGAAGAATAATTCCAACAAAGTAGGTACTATATTTGAACAAGTATCGATAAAACACAGACCACTTGCCCCACCCCTAGTGACGACAACCCTAGGCAATATTGATGTTGTTTACTCTAGCTATCGGCGCCTCACGCGCAGCCCTTAATAATACCGAGGGTTTATTATAATAAGGGTGCCTTAATACTATGATTTTCCTTTGTTATACCTTGGAAGGTGCACGGGATAATCGACGAGGGTCCATATCAGCTGGTTTGGGGGTCAGAGGTACCTTTTTGTTGTTGTCGTGCAAATACGGGTATTTTAGTTTTTGAGTTGTGTGTGGGGGTCCATACTAGAATAGGTCTGATGAAAAAAATCATAGAACTAAATGCAGGACGAGAACGCAAAAGTGCGGTTGTCTTTTAAGTTTTGATGACGATTGTTAATTTCAATTTGAATAAATAACTTTTTATGTATTTTCTGAGTTTGTAGGTACACTAGCAAGATTCTATACAAATAAATAGAAATTGAAGTGTCTGTTTGCAATGTCAAAATAACAGCTTTTTACTACATTTGTATAAAAGTATACAAGGTATCGGTGATGACCTTGTGAGGGCCGCAGGAGTCCGCTGGTTGTGGGAAGCACAGAACCGGTCGAAGTGGCGGAGCTTGGGGGAGGCCTATGTCCAGCAGTGGACGTCCTTCGGCTGAAATGATGATGATGATACAAGGTATTTAAATATCACAAAAAAACAGTTTACATTTTTTGTCTGCCTGTCTGTTTGTTCAGGCTGGCTTGGCGGAAGGACGGATTTTGGCGGGACTTTCACTAGCAGATAGCTGATGTCATAAGGAGTAACATTTTGTCCCGGTAGCGCGTTCCCGTGGGATGTCCCGACAGCCACGCGGGCGAAGTCGCGGGCTAGTTTTAAGTTTATTTTATGTATGTGTACATTTTTATTATTGCAATTATGTACACAGAATACAATTAAAATAGAAACCAACATAAAGATATAAGATTATAAAGGTATTGATTATTACATTTGTAATTTCGTCCAGGAGACCTGTGACGGCAGAGTTGGATGTGAGACACAGTGTGTAAAAATTCATACAGATTGAAACAATCTACCTTGTCTTTTCCCAACTATGTTGAGGTGATCTTCCAGTCAACATGATGCGACTGCCTATCTGACCTCCACAACCCAGTTACTGAGTAATACGATACCTCTTGGTAAGATTGATTGTCAGAATTTCGAGCAACCAAAAATGGCTGTCAAAGATCTACGAAAGAAAGCCGGGACCAACGGTTTAACGCGGTTTCGGAGGCACGGAGGGGTCTTGGTATGCAAAAATGGTCATCCATCCACGGATCAACCGCGGCAAGCGTAGCGTAAACTAATCGATCGACCGTGCGGCTGTTATTACTTAGCCTCGAGTATCACACAGAATACAGTTAGTAGAGAACATACGTAAGGGGCAATTCTCGTAATTTTAAGAATGTTCACAGTCTGATCTCAGTCTCAATCCGTCAAAAAATCCTCGAGTTTCCATACATTTTTGACAAGTTTTTGACATTCGATTGTCGCTGAGATGAGACTGAAACTAGATTTTAAACCCCCAAGATATAAGATCACAAAGGCACAGCTGGTTTCATTTGTTATCCTCCAGGAGACGTATGACTGAATAATTGGATGAAAAACGTAGACACAGTCTGTAAAAAGATAATACAGTTTCATCATACCTTAAATTAATGTAAAAGCCTGAACAATACTACGTAAATCAGTCAAGCACGAATATATTCCCAGACGTACTTATGCCAGACCAATTTCATACATTTTTTGTGTCTATAAGTTAGGTTGCGAAATTGCAAGCTATTAGCAACCTCATGTGACTGATTGTCGGTCGTTTAGAGGTATTTAGGTCTAGACGGTAGCCTCTCAGACTGACCTAGGTCTCAACTGGGAAGTTTTTGCTGAATACAATTATTGGTTTTTCCTCTGTTAAGTATAAGTTTTGGGATCTATTTAGCAGGGTATAGTAAAGTATATATGCTATGTATGCTTAGATAGGTTGGTCACGTTGAGAGGATGAATGTCAGGCGAGTTACAAAAGGTATTTACTAGGCAGATGTGAGTAGAAACTCCGGGACGGGACACCCTGGGAGCACATAATATAGTGACCTTATTGGTGATGTTCTCTTCGCCTTCAGTGGTATTCACACAATACAACACCATCACAACATCTTGTCCATGGGGTGTACGGACCAACCCACGGGAAGCGAGCAAGCCGTCAGTCCCCGCGGGTGTTTCCAACAACAAACTTAATCGTAACTTCTAAAAACTAAGTTACGACCCTTCACACAATTATGACGCTTTATTTTATTACTCGGAAACACGTTAAACAATTATAATTTAGTACACTTGGATTTAAGTTCAAGTTGGACTTGAAGTTTTAATTAAAAATCTATAGGAATTACTGCTCCGAAAGTGTACTTAAATATTGTTTTGTGACTGAAATTAAGTATTATGTAAAAAATCTCCAAAAGAAAAGATGTAAGTATCACGTCATTGTAAAAGGCAATTATTTTTAAAAACTAACTTAACCATGGAGTTTCTTGTCGGCTCTTCTCCATAGGAGACGACCAATGGGAACCGTGAACCTAGCTTCTGACGTATAATTTTTTCTACTGGAATACAGGGTTTTGGCTA
Organism: Antitype chi; assembly: GCA_947359405.1. Lineage (NCBI taxonomy): Eukaryota > Metazoa > Arthropoda > Insecta > Lepidoptera > Noctuidae > Antitype > Antitype chi. The sequence goes on along the minus strand of OX375827.1, from coordinate 974,360 downwards.
CTTTGCAAAACAACAAAAAACACATAACAAAACGCACATTATAAAAAATAAACATAAAAATGTTTATTTTTTATAATGTGCGTTTTGTTTGTGTAGAATAACAATTTTTCTTTCTTTCATATGTACATGTAGGTTTATGTGAAATAAATTATATAGATTTTTTGATCTAACAAGGAAAAGTCATTTAAAAAAAATATTTGTGTTGACTGCCTCGTTGGTCTAGTGGTCGCAAGCGCTACTGTTAAATATGAGGTCCAGGGTTCGATTCTCAGGTCGGGCAGTATTATTGTTTTTTTTGTTATCTGGAGTTTCTCAAAAGCAGCCCGGTTGATGGCAATAGGCTCGCCCCTTTTAGTTGGGACCAAAAATAGCTGTAGAAATATGGGTGTACTATTAGGTTTTGCTCTATCCAAACTCATCACAAACAAGCAAAGAAGTAAAATCATACATCCACGGAAACCGGGTTAAACGTCAAAAATACCACTCATAACGAGATTTCGCAGTTTCCCAATAACCCATCGTTTAAACTCGTTACAGTTCAATATCAGTCGGTTTAAATCATTGACATTCACGAAACGTAGCAAAATAAAATAAAATTCAATCGAGAATTAATTAAAAATTCGTTACTTATGTACAAATGTTTGTATTGTCCAACTGTTCGTTGATTACAGTGGCGGTTAAAAAAACTTGACCATTTTAAACATTTGAACCGGATTCCCGCTATTCAATTCGGTTTACTGTGACTGTTTGTTGGCTTAACCGGATAGTGATACGGCTATCGGTTTTTACTTTTCGCAGCAATTTGTTAGGATTTATTTTATGAATCGGGTGTAAAAGTGAATAAATAGGGTTTGTGGTTAAGTAATAACAGCCACACGGGTCGATCATTCAGGTTAAGCTACGCTTGCCGCGGTTGATCGGTGGATAGGTGACCATCTTTACATACCAAGACCTCTTCATGCCTCGGAACGCACGTTAAGCCGCTGGTCCCGGCTGTTATACTTGGAACTTTGACAGTCGTCACGGGTCGCAAGAAGCCCGAAAGTCTGACCGATGAAGAGTTTTGCCAAGTGGTATCATATTACCCAGTAACTGAGTTGTGGAGGTCAAAACGATATGTTTATAACACGGCAAATTGATAGAGTATCGATTTCCAGATTAATTTACTTGATTGACCATACAACTGCGACAGATGACAGAAGATGAGATACTTTTGAGACGGGAAAAAATTAACTTTCATTCAAATGGTCCCGACTAAGGAGCACACCCATGAAAGAGTTCAATGTGCACTTAATAAGACAAACAATTAACGTTCAGGATTTTATATGGAAGTGTATTTTAGACAGGAACAAAAAACTATTCAGGTCTGAAAAACATTAGGGTGAAGAAGGCTTTTTTTTGGGTGGGAAATAACTTCTCCCGCTCTGGGTGGAGCGGGAGGGCGTGTCAGACTTTTACTGACTAAAACCCACCCGTGTTCCCTCAGTTGCCTGTGTGCCAGGAGCCGCGGTATCTCTTTCGAACAACCTAAGCAAATTATTTCACAACTAGAATTTTATCTTTTGTACCAAAACTTCATCGTCATCTGCCCAGCCTTTTAACCGGATGCAGATGAATACCAGCGTTTTACATGGAGCGACTGCCTATCTGACTACCAAACCCAGTTAGGTACTGGGTAACACGGTACCCGTTGGTGAGACTAGTTTTCAGACTTCAATTGTTGGGCTTCGAACCGTAACGACAAAGATCCAGGAATGGCAGCCGGGACCAAGAAACGAAGGCGTCTTAGTATGTGTAGATGGTCACCCATCAATGGACTAACCGCGGCAAGCGTAGCTTAATCTGGTCGATCGACCCTTGTGGCTATTATTACTTAGTCATAAGCCCCTCTTTTGTTTGTACGAAAACTTATAAGTAAAAAAAATTACGACACTCGTGGAAAAGAAATAACTTCTTTTGTGCTCTTTCTAATAAATAAGAATTCGTTTAATAAATATTTGGAATACGTCCCGAGAGCATTCCTTTTGCTATATATAACATTCCCTTTAAAATTTTGTTCGCAATTCTTCAGAATCTTTGTTGAAATATTAAAAAATATTTCAGCAAATAACTTGATATGTAGCTGTTTTTGAAGTTTCTCGTCATTTTTATAGGTTAATTTTATAAAACAGAAGAAGCCAGGACTTTTTAGTTGTCGACATTATTACATGTACCGAAGTATATAAGGGAAATTGTATATTAGTACGCACATACAAATTCCCTTTGACAAAAAGCTGTAGTATAGCTCATTATTTATTTTGTCCCAGTGCGCTACAATCTGGCTTCCCATGGGAAATTTGGCAACTTATTTCTCAATAACAAGCTTTTAGACGAGACAATTATATTAAAACCGAAAAAAACAGAGAAAGAAAACATTGAAGAAAAAATCAAATGAAAAATGGCCGCCCACAAGGAAATAATCCATACTGATATTATCACGCCTGTCACGTCTGTCAGGCCTTCACGGGTTGATTTGGAAGAAATTTGGCACTAATGGTAGTTAGATTGGTAATCGTGTAGTACACTAAAAGTGGGAATCACTTTCATTTTAACAGTTCAACAATGTTAATAACGCAATGAATGTTTCATTGCGTTATTAACATTGTTGAACAGACAAATTTTTTGAACATACTTGTAAATATGAAGCCATGGATTAGCAATATGCATCAAAACGATTCAGATTTTGTGTGTTACGACATTAGGGTGCCGTTCCTATCGGCTAATTTCCGACCTCAACATGGGCGAAGCCGCGGGCTTAAGTAAGTAATATTAAGTATACAAACCGAAGAGCTGTTCTAATTTTTTAGATACAAAGGAGTAGTAGGTACCTACATATTACGATAGCTTATTAGCTGGTTCAATAAATAATTAATAAGTTAAAGATATCCTTTGCCGCGGCATTTAATTTGAGCAACACTTCATTACAGCCAGGGGCCCAGGGTAGGTGGGGGCGATCCATCTTCCCCTGTCTAACCTGGTCCTTAGAGATTTATTACCTGCCAGATTTACTTAAGTACTTTTATTCTGCTTGTTATGAGCAAAGATTATTATGCAAAAGGTGAAGTTTTCTGCCTACACGAAGTTAGGTTTTATTTGATTATGGAATTAAAACTTTTCATTATCACCTCATTTTACATGGCTTTTTTAATCCCTATTGAACGTTCGTTTTTTGAAGTGAAAACGTCTTTAGGTGCGTTGGGCATTTTATGAGATGGGAAAAAACAATTGAACTCACGACACTGTTACCGACACCACTGACAACACGAACGTTGTTTGATCTGACGATTCAAAAAATACACACGTAAATGTTCAAGTTTTCACTTCTGTCGGCACTCCCGGAGTGTCAGTTTTTTTTTTAATCCACTGTCGGTGACGCCCTGGAAGCACGTACAGTAAGTAACCTTATTGGTGGTGTTCTTAGGATAGGTCTGTAGCACTCGCAACCGAGGCGTGCGCGTATGACCTGTGTAAGGATCGTAGCAAATGGCGTTATGCAGTTTCTGCATAACTCCATGGAAAGAAGCCGTAAGTTAAGAAATATGTATTACTTAATCTTAGTCTCTTCTTCTTCCTTAATCCTTTTGACAAAATTACAAATTATTTTTTATTTATTTTTCCTAGTGCATATTTGTCTATTAAATTAAGTTAAGCTCCTGACCAACAGAGATATTCACAAGAAACTAAAAAATCGAACTATAAAATAAACCCCTTAACACTTGATATCCTTGCATTTAGGTACAAACCCCGCTCCATCCTTCTCTTAGTCTATGATAGTCACAGGTGGGCAATAACCTGGCGGGTTGTATCGTTAAATTGATACAGTCTCCCGGCCTACTTGCAGCTTATGCCTTAATACTAGCTTCTAGACTACTTGCACGAACTTTACTGCTGCATTTACTTGGTATGTACAGAAGTTTATATGGGAAATACATGCTTAGATGAAGATGTAGAATGTGCGGTTGTATCAATTGAGGCAATTGTGAGTTTAGAAAAGGATTGCTTGTGTAGCTTAGAATGGACTTCGATGTTGTTGTGGTTTTGTAAGGCTCATATTAAGCTCAGTTTATCCTTTTTTTGGTACAGTAAAAATAAATCCAACGAACATCATGAACAAAACGGTAAGCTTTTCTCCGAAAATTGTTCGTCTTACAGACTTTTACCTCATAACATAATGTAAGGAATTTTATTTTACGCGTACCCTTTTATGCAGGTGCATCTAAGTCAACGTCAATGCATTTACTTCAAATGAGCACTTTGAAGGAACTTTGGAACGTCTACATTTACATAAAAATATAATTGATTTTAGTCGCCCCTTCCAAAAGGTAGTTTCGCATGGAGGGGAATGGGCAAGACACTTCACCGTTACCTATTAAAATGTTTTACAATATGTAAGCAACATTAATTATTTAATTATATGTGAAAACGATCTATTACCTGCAATGATCTATTACATAGTCAGAATATTCAATGTGCACTTATGTATTGAGAGCAGTACATTGATATTGAGACCAGTGGTGGCCCAGTGGCAACTCACGAGACTTACGAGATGTAGGTCGTAAGTTCGAACCCAGACCGGCTTTACTTTGTGTAAAATATTTCGCCACCACTGTTCTCAAAACGGTGAAGAAAAACATCTTAAGGAAACCGGCATCTCCTAGAACCAAAAATTCGAAGATATGTGACATCTACCAACCCGCACTGGGCTGCGTGGTGGATTACGGCCCATTCCCTCTCACAGAGAGGAGGCCTGTGTCCCAGCAGTGGGAACGTTATAAGCTGATTATGATGACTTATGTATTTGGCCCAAATATTAACCCCGTAACTCAAATCTGAAACCAGCTTTTGTGAATGAGAAATCAAAACAACAACAGCTAATCGAATACTGTGACACGAGATTTACCCACAAATCAAATAGCTTACACTTTACGAGGGTTTAAAATAAAACCATCTCTTTAAAATTCAGTATGAATCTAAATTAGAATTGGACCATAGCAGTTAGCAAGAACTTATTATAGGCGACGTAATATTCAAAACACGTTACGAGTGTCACGTTCTAACATGTCCCGGAACAAATTATAACGTCCAACAAAGCTCTAATACCAGGCAAAGTGGGCATGCCCGGGCAGAACGGGCATACCCGGGCGTCAAATGTAAGAAGTAGCAAATTGAGCAGACACGTTACCCGGGTTTGATTAGGATCAAAACGTGGTTTGAATCGTTAATTTTAGTGGGTAATGTGGTTTTAAGTTGTTTGATAGTTGGTTTTTAAAAGGTAGGTATAGGTACCTATAAAGATTTTATAGATCATAATGGAAAAACGAGATTAAGTATTATCGGTTTTTCGTAGGCTCAAATTGGCTGTCAAATCTTGGTTGTGGAGATTGATGGGACTTTTAAAATTAATTAAGCTTTCAGAAACTGCCAGCTAAAAAGAGGTAAATAAGGAATAAATATTCAAAGCGGAAAATAAATATTTATAATTAAAATGGTGGAACAAGGAAAACTTTGAGACCTTTTGGTACAAATTTGAGAAGCTATGTTCAGAATTGTACCATAAACGGATGTAATTAATTGATGGTATTAAATTGACACTGTTCTTGTAAAAAGAGATAACGGGGCTTCTGAGCTTATAAATAACACCTTAAAAAAACATAAAACACTTACTGAAGACTTTTAAATAGGTATAACATTACAATAATTTGTTGTGTCAGGACCAATTTTCATGATGAAGGTTCTGGACTCGCGAGCTGAATATAACCGATTTGGTTAAATTCAGCTCGCGAGTTGACAAAATGGCGGCCAGTTTTTGCTTTGAGTTAGCATAATTTATGTTCGCAATAATCATATTTGTTACACCAATGGACAGTTTCATTTGGAATTTAATTTAGACATTATTGGAGTGTGAAGGTTTGTAACGGGTTACTGGAATTTTATTTCAGAGACAAATTAAATTAATTTAGAAGCGAGTAGTGAATTTGTTTGCACATCTTTTGCAGAAAGTTCTAGATTAGGATACTCATTAATAATACTGCATGCAGATTAACTTTATTTTGTAATTAACCAGATTGTAACTTTTCCGCATTAATTAATTTGTATAATTAATGGCGTCAACATAATTAACAAAGGCCGGAATAAGCGCACCGAAAAATGCCATACATTAAAATTCAACACACTGTTGATTTTCGCGCAAAATTTGATTTACGGTCCTCAAAAAACCAGTTAGGCAAAGCATCATTAAGCCGAACCCAATCTAAAATGATTTAGCTCCTGTCAAACCCCCCTTAAATCTCGGAACCCATCAGAAAACACGGTCCGTACATCAAGCATAATCCGAAATCGAAAAAAAAGGGAAATACATAAGTAAAAAACTTGGTACAGCCAAGTGAATAAATCAAGTTGCAAACGACTGTGGAACCGGGAACCGGATCAAGCGAGTAATCCCCGGCTGGTAACCGGGTTGTAACCGGATTTAGGCGGATATAACCGTGCCGGCCACCTGCGATAACGACCCGTCGCGGTTGCGCTCCAATGGAGCTCAGTTAAGGTGTCCCCACAGTTGGTTGAGCTGGATTTGTGCAGCACTTGAAAATTGTGCAAGACTCAGTCAAATTTCTCTTCTTGATATCACTCTACCATCTGGCTTTCTCAGACACTAATCTGCATAACCCTCAAATGATCTGACCAAGATAATGTCCCTGTGAGTTCTGAGTTTGTTTCGGTGTTTATTCTCAGAGTAGTCGTATGGTAAACACTAACCCCATCTAAGTTTTAACGTGTATTTTATTTGATTTGTATAAGTGTTTGTTTCAACCAATTTACAAAAATAAATATAATTTACCATCATTTATTACTAGGTAAGGATAAGCTTGGAGGTATATTTCCTTCTCAATCAAGTTTTGTCGATTATAAGCAGGTTCATCAATCTATAGGAATGCTGCAAGCTGCAATGGTTTCATTAGAACATTAGATTCATCTTCTTTTAGATCAGAACCTTTTTACTTATATACGTTTTGTTTACCTTTTAAACCTAGTTTGCTAGCTTTACAACCATTCAAATAACCCAGCTTCATTCATGTAATTCTAATGTGGATCGTTCCCCCGGATAACTCAAACCAAAAAAACGCTATCCTCTGCAATATGGTAGCACCTTAACTCGCTTTGCTCGCTCACTCGTTACAAGCTCGACTTCTCTTTTGTTAGTTTTACAGCTTTCTTAGTGCTCACCTATTGCATCGAATTGAAATTTCTTTTTAAACATCTCGCAGTTAAACTTTGTGGTTCGTTTGAGCGGAAAATAATTCAAGGAATTTTGTTAGTGAAGGTTTGTTTAAAATAAATAGATTTACAGGAAACTGGGGTTAGCGATGTGAAAGGGTGAGACTGTGCTCTGGACTGACTTTGAGGTGAGACGATTTGATTCATCAATTTAAGGTATACTGGACTACACTAAATTGGTAAGTGGCCCAATGGTTTAAGCCCCGCCTCTCATATAGAAGGTTGTGGGTTTAAATGGACCTGAAATGGTCAAAACGTCTTGAGCCAGCTACTACATAAACGCGTCTCGTTACCACTGACAGGCGGCCCCCGCACAGGAAAAGGATAAAATATTTTCAAGGCTCTTCCAAAGATTGTAGAGGTCAGCTTCCAGTCTAACCGGCTGCAGCTGAATACCAGTATTTTACATAGAGCGACTCGGCCTATCTGACCTCTACATGCCAGTTACTGGGTAATGCGATACCCCTTAATAAGACGTGACTGTGAAACTTTCGGCCTTCTGACCCGTAACGACAGTTAAAGATGTGCAAATGACAGCCGGGACCAACGGCTTAACGTCATTTCCGAGGCACGGAGGAGTCTTGGTATGTTATGGAAGGTCACCCATCCACAATCCGACCGCGGTAAGCGTAGCTTAGCCTTCGATTGACCTGTGCGGCTATTATTATTTGGTCACGAGCTCCTCTACTACCTATTAAATGTAGTCATCATAATGTCACTAACACCGCTATAAACATGACAACCATCTTCCCAACTCGCCACAAATTCCAGTCATAACTTAAAATGAATTTAATACAGCCTTATACAAAGTGGGCCAGATACACCTGAAACTTGTGCTTCAGCCCGACGTCTTCGTTAGATAACGGATAACTTATCTGTTGCTTTCAGAGGGTGGGCAGAACTCCAAGTGGCTGGAGGGAGAGGGTCATGTTTCTTCTATTGTGTTTTGTTTAGAATTGCTAGAGGAGTTTAGCGCTTTATGTGAATTAATGATGTTATTTATTTCTTCATTAAAAATGTATGTACAAGAAATAAAATACCTGTTCAAAAGCCTACAGAAGAACATCTTAGGAAAATCTACTAATTAGAAAATAGGTTGCGTTGTATCTTTCACTTATTTAATTTATCCGTTATTGCCTCTTTGCTTCATTTTTAATTATTGGTACCTACTGTGGTACCTATAGTAATTTAATTCAAAGTATATCGTCTTCACATATTATTATATAATTAATTTTTACATAATATTGCAAAACATTTTAAAAGAGTAACTATGGAGTTTCTTGCCCATTCTTCTCCATTAGAAACAACCTTTTGGCAACTAGAATCAATTCTATTTTCAAGTAAATTTTGACGTTCAAAACTTCTTTTTATGCGCATGTGTGAAATAAATTACTTTAGTTTAATTAAAAAAAAAAAAACATAGATAGCTTCCTCCGAGTTAGCGGATTCAGACTAAAAAGTCCAGCCGGTCTATTCTGTAAAAAAAAATTATGAAGTGAACTGTCATCCCACCTGACGCTAGGGATTGACAGCTCACACCAAACTTTTAATTACAAATAAAATCCTACCTCGTGTATTCAACATTTCGTAATCTGCCTAGCTTTATCCACTATGCTGGGGTCGGCTTCCAGTCTAACTGGATGCGACTGCCCATCTGACACAATACCTCTTGGTAAGACTGATTGTCAGACTTTCAGACCAATAGCTTAACGTGCTTGTCGAGGCACAGGGGTCTTGGTATAGAACCCATCTTTAAATACCAAGACATTCAAAAACGTAATTTCACAATCCGTATATAAAAGGAGACTAGATAATAAGCTTCTCAGATAAACATTGCGAGACTAATACTTCAGCTGTCTTTTTACCCGGTTTAATCCAGATCGCACCGGTTGACGGCTGTAAGAACCAGAAAATATATTCAGTAGTTCCATTTCCCGCGTCTACATTGAGAAATTGTGTTATTTTTATGATGTTCCTATACAATGAATCAGATTTTGACTTGTTTAATTTATTCACAGTAAACCTGAAAGACTAGCCCAGATTTTCGAAAATAATTCGATCTAGAAGCTGAGCTAGAGTTAAATTTCGTCTCAAATGATGCACAAAATTAACAGTTCTCAAATGTGTAGTATTTCGAAGATTTTTCTTGCAAGTTACTGATATTTATTACTGGGTTTTAGGTCTGCTTTAGGTTTTCCTAAAGCAAAATTTTATGAGCCTTTTCGAACTTTGTTGCGTATTGCTGCAACCGTATAAAACCGGTCACGTCCCTCACAGGTTGCACGTACCATGACTATTGTATACCGACACTAGGTACCGACACTCCAGACACCACCGACACTCTAGACACTCAGACAGTTGAATATAAATTGTATTTACTGGAAATTATTGCCGCCATTCTTCAAGACGCGTTTGAAAAATTGAAACCATTACTATCACTTCTTATATGAAATATGATTGATATGCAAACCAATCGTAACAACTGATCTATAATTATGATTGGTAAGCATAATTTAAGGCGTCTCAAAGGAACTATATTAAGGGTACTTCTAAGGGTGCAAATTCTTCTGAAGGACGGAAGATATTATAATGCATCTAGGAGTGAGTCCGACGAGATTTCCTATAGGCAAAAATGACGAACGTCCATAAAAACTTTCATCCCTATTTCACCCCTTTAATCATTTTGAAACGAACCCACATTTCAAATCCTGCCTAAGTGCTCACTTTCGCTGTATACGGAACTCTTGTAGAATAATTCATGCTTCTAGACTCAGCGGTTTAGACTGTGCATTGTCTGATTGAATTTAAGACTATACGCTTGGAGTTCAAAAGCAACAATTTAAGATTTATTCAAAAAAGTTTCACAGCGAAAAAGTTAAACCCTTTTTGGAAATTGACTTAGGTATTCTATTTTAAACCCTACCTTCTACCTTTTTTTGCACCAAACCCTTTCTAAAATTCTCAATGACTTTCCACATGATTAGAGTAACCTCCCTCACTCTCATATCTTACGTAATATACAGGGTGTATTACCGTATATACTATAAGTACTTATACAATGTGACGTCACTGCGAGGTGCCATGTCCTGAGAATATTAAATAGGGTTTGTGACGTGATTAATGGAGTATAAGAGTAAGTAGAATGTAAGGTGTTTTGCATGTACGTCTATGGTAGGTAGGTAAGTAAGTTAGGATTATGAAAACTGGTTTGTCAAAAACATAAGAGGAAATTGTGTAGGGGTGAAATGTTTAGATGTTGTAATACAATACGTATCTTATGCAACAGAATATTTTTAGTGCAAAGAATAGAAATATAATACATTTTTAGTTTCTATATGCAATGGTATTTCCTAAATATTATCTACCTTTTACTTCAGTTTTTGCTTCAGCTTAGGTAAAGCTGAAGCAAAAACTGAAGTAAAATGAATAATGTCACTAAAAAGCCCCCAGTTTTATCAAGTATTTAAGTGTGAACCTATCAATCGTCATTTTGCAACAAAATTATAGTATAATTAATAAGAAAGACGAATGAAAAAATTATGCAAAATCACCTTACTAAGTAGGTACCTTTTGCCTAAAATATAACTAACTAGCGACCCACCCCTGCATCTTACGGTTATTACGACTTGACAAGACATTGAGATTTTTTTATTATATCCAAGTTTAATATTAATGTACTATACGCAGAGACTTTCCGGAATAAATGGTCTAAATTATGGTAAAATCCTTTATCAAATCCATTGAGTAGTTTAGAAGAACAGCGTCATCACACAGACAAACACGAAAACCGACATTAATTTACAACATATAAAAAAACAAAAAATACTGGCTGTTGACGGTACGCCACACAACAAATTAGTCGCAGTCGCAGAGAGCCGCGGCGACTAATCGCGTTATCTCAATCAAGTGGCGACCGCCGCAGGCTCGTCGCTGCGTTGACTGAATTAGGAGCTGCCCTGCTCAGGCGGCGGTGTGTGAACCTGGCCTTAACTCGATCATGTTTTGAAATTGGTTTGTTAGTGATATTTAGAATTAGGAATTACTTTATTTTGAAGAAGCGTGCATGACTTCTTTTGCAAAGTGATTGATTATATTTTTTTAGAATAAAATACTATTAAAAAAACAAGTTTTTAAAAATCATCAAGGCAAATTCAACTAAAATAAAGAAACTAGAGAGTTCCGTACAAATAATTAATCAACATATTTACAGATAATTTCACCCCCTAAAATGAATTTCAATAATGATAATAAAAAGTACATATTATGTAAATTCAATGATAAGCGAGGAGTACCCGAGTCTTATCTGAACCTAATGTTACAAGTCGCCAGTGACACAATGAGATTAGCCAGCTTGCGGACTGAATAACTTTTCTGTATTGATCTCTATAACTGAGCATTTCATTGTATCTAAAAAAGTATGCTGACTGACATATTGTTCTGGATTTTGTTCGGTGTCGGAAATGTCGAATCACTCACAAACACAATCCAAAAACAAAATAGTATAACAGCCACATGCCTCCTACAACTCCGCCAAACATCTCGCCTAGCCTCTTAGGTACAGAGTTAATTAATACCTTCAATTCGACCCACCTGCATTCACCCCTAACTGTGTCGCGCTTTGAACCAGCCTCACATCTAATTACCAACACCTGTAAACAGTCCAATTCCACCCCTACGTCAACATTTTAAGGTTGAATTCGGGCTGAGTTTAACGAATTAGGGTGCGACGTAAGTGAATATTTAAGGGATGAAATTAATGTTTGATTGCGTTATTGTAATTTTCATGATGTGTTTGCCTTGTTGTTGTGCAAATGACTAATTTAGGTGTGATTAGTGTTAACTGAATCCTAATGTAGTTATGTATTTTAGTATTAAATATTAGCATATCGTAATTTAAGAATTAATAAATGTTTTATCAAAGACCCTTATCAAAAATTACTTAAACAAAACTCACCTTTTCAAAATGCTTCACCTCCGCCAGCAACACGAAGTTGATATGTATGAACCTCGCATCCTCACAAGACCTGGACTTCTGCCTATACCCCGGCTTACTATAACAATACCTATAACCCGTATACTCCGAACTGTCAATGTCCACTTTTAACCCTCCATTGTACCCCCAGTCACCTCCACATCCCCAACATACACCTTTGGTAACAAATTTCTCCCACACATCTGAAAGGCCATGCTTTTTCGCCCCCGCAAGGCCAATGCGGGGGCGTCCAGGCCATGTTCCGGCGTTGGCCTGTGGCCTGAGGCCTTTTTGAGTCCTTTGCAGTTTCCACTCTCCGTAAGTCCCAGTATCAGCTGGCTTTTTCCATTTCCATTTGGATATCACTCGTGATTTTTTCACAAAATTTATTTGGCACTCACTTTGACTGTTTTTTTGGTAGGTTCCGAATTTTGGGTCCTATTAAGTATTTTGTGTCCACGGTTTGCATTGGAGGGTCAACTTTTCTCTTTTTAGCTTTTACCTCTTTGCTAATGTTAGCGTTCTTCAGTGAAGATACTCCGATTTCTGTTCAATAATTACTGAGTGCTTAAACGTAATTAGCTTTTAACATAATTGGAGTTCAGGACTGGTTTATTCAAAGGCGAAGAGGTAAAGCTGAATTTACTTTCGGTTTCTTTACCAAAATAATTAATTGGAGTATGACGTCACGCATAGAGATGTGTCAATAGTTACGAAAATAGATATAAAAATATTCCTAAAACTAAACTTAAAAGCAAGCGTTTTTTTTAAAAAAAAAAACTTGATCTAAAATTAAAGTACTAGCCTCAACTTTTTAAGAACCACTTTCCTCAAGTTTTTAAAGCACCACAGATACATAATTGACGGGCGCCCGAAAACCTCTCTTGTTTTAAAAAATATATTTTTTCATAAAAAATAACGCAAGTTGCTAACGTTAAAACTTGACACTTTCTTACTTATTAATTAGTCGCTGAAAATCTAAACTGAAGTGGCGTCTTTTGAGTAAAATCGCTAAATCACGGCCTCACCCCCCTGTATTTCTGCTTACCCCCCTGGCTCGCAACGTTGGCATCGGAGGCCTATTAATCAAATAACTCTCTTGTGATTAATTAGGAAATCAGCAATTAGTAAGAAATCGTTGAAATTAAGGAGAACGGATAGTAAGGGTGTGCGAGAGAAGTGTGTTCGGTAGAATGTGGAGAAGGCAATTGTACATCTTTGTCTTTATTCTTCTATAGTCTGCTTGCTCATCACATTTAAGAGGTAAGCGCCAAGGTACGCCGCGAAATTCAATTTTTATAAGTTTTTTGCAATTTGCAGGGCAGTGGCAAGATATTTCATGAAAAGTTCATTCAATGGGGTTCAATGAACTTAGCGGGTTGGAATGATGACCTTCATAATTATAATGCTATAAAGCCATGTTTATTACGGCCACAAATTATATTTAAATCAGCATACAACCTGACAGTGAGTCAGTGACCTACTTTAGCGCATCCACGTTAACGCTAGTTAAAACATCATTCTGTCTCTCTCATCTTCAAACGATTGACAGAAATAGAAAGATGTTTCAAATTCGTTTAGCGTTTAGTGTGTGTTAGTTCATAGAAAATTAACGAAAGTGATAAAGGAGGGTTTTTGCAATAGGTAGCATTGTGGGCCCCCCAAAACCGCTTTAGCCTTAACAGAACAAATTTAACTGAATCTCTCACTACATTAAACAACTAAACAGCTTCATCAATAATGACTTGCCAACAAAATCCTTCAGGATTTATTCTCATTACAATACCGCATCTATTTTCCTTATACTTCATTAGTCCCTAATACCACTTTATAAGAAAATAAATTCGCGAGTGTAATCCCCACGGCAGATTAATTTCTTATTGTGGGGATTGTATGGGATAATGACTGGGACGAACAAATATAGACGTATTATCTTTGGTATAAAGTTAAGGAGGCTGTGACTAAAAAGTATTACAGTATTTGGTAGATGAATTGAATAGTCTTTGGAGTTTGAAGTTAGTTGTAAATGTCTGGAGTTCTCATGTTCGTTTGAGTACTGTCATCAGATACAGCCGTAGTATACGTAGTGTACTAGCATCTATATGACTTTAACCGTTTAAAGTCACACACAAGAACTCAACCAGTTCTTTGGTTAAATGCCGGAAGATTGTAGAGGACTGCCTCGCTGGTCTAGTGGTAGCAAGCACTACTGATAAGCATGAGGTCATGGATTCAGTTTTCAGGGCGGGCAAAGAGTTTTTCTTTCAGGAATTTCTCAGTAGAAGCCCGGACTGTGAAATGGTCCCCGGTTGATGGCAATAGGCTCGTACCCTCTTACATGAGACTTAAAAAACATAGCTGACGAAATTTGGATGTACATCTAAATACCAATATGGCACCAATAGTACTATTGGTACACCTCTGCCTAACCGTTTGGGGAAACCAGGCTTGATGTTATGTTATGCTCATGCTGGAGAGGTCTTTATCCCGAGCTAGAGGGAGGATCCCTCTAATTTATATCAGTATCATCAACGCTGAGAGAATAAAATAAAGAGAAAATTGGCACAAATTCTTCCCGAAACTAATTAAACTATATTCAACCACCAACTACCATTACAGTATCATGAAAAGCCTACAGTAAATAGTGAACTAAGACATAGTTGAACCGTCTGTCTGTACGTCTTGGCGACGTTCCAGTGCCAATTACCCTGGTCCTCTGCTTGCCCCTTTGTTATGTAAGCGTTATGTATTTCTTCCTTTGGGGATTTGTTTCAAGTCAGTTTTTAATTGCCTGCCTATTTGTCTTGGTGTTGTTTTCTGGGAGTTTAATTGGTATAAGAAGAAGTGCTGTTTTGGGTTTTGGAGCTCAGCCTTTTGAAGTTATGAAATCGGAGTTTGTGATTGGAAGCTAAATGCTTAGGGCTTAGTAACTGCACTAGCCTACCGTATATAATATATGCAGAAAAAAATAGTACTAAAATTTGGAGCCAAATTATGTAACAAAAGTTATCTACGGGGACCTATATGAAATGATGTTGTCATGGTCCCCCAAGAACGCATAATTTCTTCTAAGTCCCCATAAATACCAGAGCCTCAAAAAAATAAGAGCTTTTATAAACAAACAGTTAAGTCTAATATACTCAGGTTAAACTTAATTCGTAGTTTATGATCACCACAATGAAGCGAGCTACAGAAGTGGAAGAAGTAAGCGAAGTGTATTAAGATCATAGCCGTTAGCGGCAGTTACTTGTTTTCTATCTTTTTTTACTATTCCACCAAGGATTTGTAAGGATAGTGGCAAGAAATATTTTGTAGCGCTTGGAGAAATATAGAAATGATTGTTATTTGAATGGCCAAGTATATTAGTTGACTTTTAAAAGAGGAAAGTAATATTTGTTTATAAGAGATTGATAATCTCATAAGACAGATAAACGCATAGGAGGTAATGTAACACCGGGATTGGTCCCGCTTCTTAGTTTTGAGTTTAGAAACCGTCAAACTTTGTGTACATGAAAGTACTGTAAGTTAACTTTGAATTTATCGGCCATATTTCAACGAAGAAAGTACCTACTTCAGAATGTAAATGAAACTACAGCTAAACGACTTTATAAAATCTAAGTATATCTAACTTCAAGTCTCTCCAAACAAAAGACAAACCAGCATTTCCATACAAACGTCTTGAACTAAATTCAAACCAGTCCTAACCGGAACAAACCGGTCTCGGGCTGATTTTTACCCGGCTCACTCCTTTATCTGGTTGTAGCAATTTCCTGAATTATGGAGACTTATTATTGGTAGCTCGGAAGGGTTGGAAAAGGGGTGATTTTTTTTTGAGAATATTTTAGAGGTTGAGTTCGTTTGCGAGTTAGGGACTTTTTGATTTGGTTAAGAATAATGTAATGGGATTTTTTTATTTAAGCAGTGATTATATTAGGATTTATAACTCAGGGTGCGAGATAGTTAACCTTGATTTGAAGAAGTGAAGTATAAAGTCGATTTCTCAAGTCATCATCATTTGCGTTGCCTTTTCCTAACTATAGCAGGGCTGGCCAACATAGACGCAGCTGAATATCAATATTTTGACCTCCACAACCCAGTAAATGGGTTGCACGATGCCCCTCGGTAAGCCTGGTGGTCAGACTTTCGGGCCTCTGACGTCCCGTAATGACTGCCAAAGATCTACAAATGTTAGCCGGGAGCAACAGCTTAACATTGCCAAGGCACGGGGTTGATATTATTTAGCCACAATCCCGTTTTCTCAAGTTTTTCCCAAACGGTTTCAACCATTTCTAACGTATTTGTACAAAAAAATATGTATGGACAGCTCACTCAAGTCACAATTTTTCATTCAGTTTCAAATCCAGTTTCATATAACCAATTTTTATCTCCTTCGTCTTACTACCCGCGGTAAATATCTGAGTGGGGGTGTTTTCTACCCCAAGAGGCGTTTAGGAAATGAAGAAATCCGGTCCTTGGGGGGAGGCATGACATTAATAGAATTCTGTTTCATCCCCCCTTCATCCGCCTTGGGACATTATTTGGAAGAAAATTTCCCCAAAAATAACTTACAATTTAGATAGGTACCTACGTTAATTTAGTATAGATGTTTCGGGGTGTATTCAATCATGAGTCGGTAGCAAATCCGAATTGAAGTTTTTGATTACAAGTTCGAAGTTTCTTGAAGATGTTCTAAACTGGGGATTTCGTATTGTGAGTTAATTTTGGAGGAAAGTGATATTAAATGAAAGAGGGGTTCCTTAAGAGCTGCAGTGTTATTTTATTAAGAAAGTATTATCAAGTTTACTTCTCTCTACAGTGAAAACTTAAGTATATCTTGCACAATAAGTTGGAATACAGAAACAGCAGAAGAGAATTCTATAGCGAGCTTTTCCATAATAGATCAATGCTTTGGTTTGTTGGGCTTAGTTTGATTGAAAATCTTTTTAAGATATCTTTATTTTTATCTTTTATTATATGTTTGTAATGTCAGAATAACAGCTTTTTTACCAAATCCATAAGAAAGTATATACGGTAAAAAAAAAAAAAATTGTGTCTGTCTGTCTATTTCTTCTGGCAAATCGACGAAACGTCTGGACCGATTTGACGTAACTTTCACTGGCAGATATCTGATGTTATAAGGAGTACTCTTTGTCTCGGTAGCACGATCCAATGGATAATTTCCGTTACCTCCTATCCATCTTTCTTTTATAACCCTTGACCCACCCACACACTCTTGCGTAAACATGGGGAGGCTACACTGGCTGTTATATATTATTACAAAAACTTCTCCCAGAAAATTGCACTTTTCCATACAAATAGCGGCAACATCGAACCCGCAAAGAGAACATCATAATATCAATAGCGGGCTGTTCAATAATGCAGGCTATGTTCAATAAGTATTGGTCTCTGGGCTGCAAGATGGGTAGAAAGAGAATTAAAGTAAAGACAGGGGTTGAAGTGTCGCTCAAGGGGCTGATGTTGGTCTTAAGTTTTCTTCTCTTGGTAAAGTTCAGAATAGCTATGTAGAGCTCATAGAAATGTGTTTTGAAAATGATAAGAGCATCGCTATTAAGTATCGATATTGAGTCTCAAACCTAATTGCTAAAGTAGTAGGTTGAATTGGATTATTAGGCAGAAGTATCTGATTTCTGGAAGAAACGAAATTTTATCTCTGTCATTTATCTCTACTAATATTATAAACGCGAAAGTAACTTTGTCTGTCTGTCTGTCTGTTACGCTTTCACGCCTAAACCGCTGAACCATTTGTCATGAAATTTGGCAGAGATATAGCCTGGCTTATGGAGAAGGATATAGGGTATTTTTTACACGATAACCGACATAGCCGCGGACAAAAGCTAGTTTACTATAATTAGACCGGTTTTCATACATGCTTTGTTTTCAATGGATTTGCCCATTGAGTGATCAATAACCTGAATTAACTGGGCATTCTTCAGTCAATCCCATAATTGATAGATGCAATATGATATAATTTTTTTTATTAAAATTAATTCGTCAAACAAAAATATTTGTAGGCAAAAATGATAGAATCTCCTGCCTCAGTAGTTAAGTTAAAGTTCGTTAACAAAGTATAAACCTAAGAGCCGTCGTACAATCTATCCGAGTTTAAAACTTTACGATTTATTAACAGTCGCTACTTAATTAATGTCGCAGATACTTTGTGACTGGATGCGGCGAGCGCACTCTGAGGAACTGTTTGAGCTTACGTCACTTTTAGATTTTAGTGACGTGAGTGTAGGTTCAGGACGTAAGTAAGTTTTGCATAATGTAGGAGAAAAGAAAGAGCACAAGCTTAGGTGAATAAAAAATAATTAAGAAAAGTAGTTAAAAGAGTGAAGTTCAATGAGACAACACATATATGGCTAGTTAAATAAGATAAGACACTTGTACTCTCTAACACTAGGTATAGGCTGTTAGCAAATACAAGGTTATATCCAATTAACGAAAGCAAAGTAATAATAAGGTATAAGGGCTCCCACAGACAGGCGCGCCTCTATGCTGCAACGCCATTCTGGTAGAAACAAATTCCATGAAGTTTTCATAAAAATTGTTCTACTAGAGTCGTGTCGCGCTGTCGCGTAGCGTCTGTATGCTAGAGCCTTAATTGGAATCATCATTATTTCACCCGAAAGGCGTCCACTGCTGGACAAGGTCTGCCACTTCGAGTGGTTCTGTGCTTGCCGCATCCAGCGGATTCCTGCAGCCTTCACAAGGCCTTAAATGATTGATAGTTGAAGTATCAACGTTTTTATAAGTTTGTTATATTATGACAATTCAATGCATCAGCCTTTCTACATACCTACGCAAAAAACTAAGCTTCCTTCCTAAGTAAGCTTCAATTCCAGTAACACCTACATTTGCGTCTTCCTCTAAAGTTTCCCGTTTAAGTTTCAGTTAAGTGCGACTGATGGCTAGCAAATGGCGGCCACAATCAACTGATGCGTTTAAACTCCAATCTAACTCGTTTGGTTAAGTCTAACCTCTGGTGAAGCGATCGTTAGGTTTAGTGAGCATTTTTGGGTAATGTTCCGTTTCCGCTGAAGTGTAGTTTGATCAAAGTGAATTATTGTATTATTAAAGAACATTTGGGGTGTTTTTAATGTGCCTGTAATATTATCAGCAGACAGTTTCAGAACATCCACTGTACTGAGTATTGCTTTTAATATTATGCTTAGCGAATGATTCATTAAACTTATTTAATTATCTTTGTCATAAAAGAAACCGTCTTCTGTCAGGATGTCAGACTGGCCAATCACAGAGTACTTTTGAATTTATGATCCATATCCACAGTTTTACGCTTTTGCTAATATTATTTATGAAGGCACTAACGCTATTCTATTAGAATGTTTTCATCTTTTCTCACGATACAAATATTTATTTCTAGAAGATTATTAAGTTTGTATTACCGTAAAATAAAAAACAAAACATTCTAAAAGTTTGCACTTCTACAGATCCTATAAAACCGAAATCATAAACGTTAACCCCCATTCAACTGGTCCCCAAGTCCTGAAGTCGGCAATCCTTACAAGCGAAACAGACAGGTAACCCTTTTTATACCGACTTCAACATCGACGAAGTTTGAAGTCGGTCCGAGATAATCTCGCTGCGGACAGACAGACAGCCAGATAAACACAGTTTGTATCTTTGGTTCTTGTTCAGGTACCTATTGGAAGGTACAGAGGTAAAGGTAATCTGGTTTATAGTTAGGGATGAGTAGACTTGCAGAGGGGTAAAGAATACGTATGTTTTTCATACACAGGTATCTACTGCAGCTGTTCCCTACATTTTGTAGCGTTATGCGTAAGAAGCAATTGAAAAAAATATTTCGTTGATTTGCACTAACCCCTGATGTCTCGTATTCTTATCTTTCTTTTCATTTTATTCACGATTTTAGATTAGGTCCCATAGTAAAAAAGACAAAATGATCACTTTTTGATTTGAGGTTATCTGATAAATGAACTACCTATTTACACCTTGTTTAAGAACGAAAGATTTAAAAGTTCAGAAATAATATCATAACATTTTTTTATTTTGATTAAGAGCAGTGCTGGCGCAGTGGTAACGACCGTGACTTGTGTAGGTCGTAGGTTCGTACCCAAACACGCGCTTCACTTGGTGTAAATTATTTCATCACCACTTTCACCCAAAATTTTTAGTGTCAACATACGTACTTTTCTATGTGATGGCACAGTTTCAACTTTTAGTTTTGTTTAGATTTTTACCAGCAGGGTTAGCATGACGCTTTCTATTTCTACGAAGAATAGACAGTGCTTTTTCAATACAAATTGACATTTCGTTTCTCCATTTTTGACATCGCACCGTAGATATCCTTCTACAAACTGTCATTTTGTCTTTCGTTACTAACGATCTTTGTCTAGGTCCTTAAAAATTTTGACTATTTCTGAAGAATATTTCTTCCCGAACTGTCAAAATCACACTGGCAACAAACTTTCTATTCGACGGCCACAAAATATATATGATTATCTACAAAATCATGATTCGTATAGAACGCATAACTGTGATTATTAATAGAAAAACAGCTATCTTCTCATAGTGCACATCATTTAGTTAATTGTGATGTATAATCTTCCGTCGACAAATCGGTGCGTGCTTAACCTGCAGAAGGATTAAATAGAAGTAACCTAACTACCCATTACTAACTAATAATTTTTAAACATTCCAGTGAGTTAATAAACCATGCCTAATTTAATTACAATCTGCAGTTTATCATCAAAAGACAGACGACAATGAAAATCAAGTGCAAGCGTCGAAATAATTTCAAAAGGGCAAGCGAAGTGAGCACAAAATTATGTCGGGGCGGGTCGGAATGAGATGATATAAGATCAAAGACAATGGCGGAGGAACGCCATGCTCTGAGGATTACGTTGAAATTATAAAATGTAAAGAGGACCTTTTTTCTTGGATGATAATTATTATGGACTTTTTGACATAGGGATTCTTTGCGTCAATCATAAAAGACAGACTGAGGTATAGTGTAAGTATAATCAGACAATTATGTTTCCACTGCTGGGATACCGAACCCCTCTCGGTGAGAGAGAGTGGGCCGTAATCCACCACGCGGGCCCAGTGCGGGTTGGTGAATGACACATGTCTTTAAATTTCGGTATTCGTTCTAAGACATGCCGGTTTCCCCAATGAGGAAGACTTAGGTACACAAGTTTAACTTATGTAGTGGATAACTAATTTCTCCACCAAATCAATATTTTCGCTTCTTTGAAATCATGACCAAAAGGTCACCATTTCCGCTAACTGAATTCCCTCCTAAATTAATATCTAAAAGCTCGTACTAACAACAACCTATACAAATAGTGAACATGCAATGTAGGGAACAATTCAATCAGCCGCGCGATCATACCCAGGGGACGACTCCGATCGATGGTCATAACCTGCCCGAGATGCCGCTGGTGCTAATAAACGCAGCTAAGTACCTGAAACAAAGCAAAACAGTTTATTAGGATTGATTCGAAGAAATTACAAGGGGTATTAGAGACATTTTACAGATAAAAAGTAGGACATGCATTAATTTAATATCTTAAAGTATTTTATGATTGTATACATTTTGCATGCCCAAGGGTAGAATCACTTGAAACATGTAATTTTTTTATAATACCATTGTAACAGTGTTTTCTGCAAAAATAAATCATTTGATTTGATTTTGATTTGAACTACAGTAGTACATTGACCTTAAGCTGCACCCCAGTTGTACAATACAATTTCAATCACAATCTTAAGGATTTTGAAGGAAATATCTGAACCGTTGGTACTTAAGTACCCGGCTGGCTTAACTAAGTATGGAATTTCAATAGAATAAGAGGCCAGTTTATACTAGTTTTATTACTGAAATTTATATCTTTTCACCTCTGTTTTAAGTGGTAGGGAAAAATTAAGGTAGTAATTTACATTTTTAACTAACGAAACCCGAAACAAGTTTTTAATTATGAACCGTAACAACATCTTGATTAAAGAAATCGATACCCTGATCCATTAGTGATTTCATTTCCGGGAAGTAGTTAATTACTAAAAGGTGATTTACTACTTTTAATTTGTTCCGATTAGCAAACCTAATAAAATCAAAGTAGCCGAAAATTGTGTCCAATTTACAAATCCAACGTAAACGAATGAAAGTTGATTCCGAGGGAAATCATCCCAAATTGTTATGAAAGTACCTTTTAATTTAGAGGTCCCGAGGGCCCGGTCTCGGTCGGAGCGAAAAAGCTTGATTTTTATTTTACGTATCAGAGGAAAATAAATCAAAATATTTTCACAATTTCTAATTTAGGGAGCCTCAAGATGCTTACGATTTTTTTTAAGCATCTAAAATGAGAAATTAGGGAACGTATTTAAAAAAAATCCATTCTTTTTATTATAAAAATAATCTTGCTTAATTTCTCAACGCCTAGAACAAAGATTTAGTTAGCTACTGAATTCAATTAGCTATCAACATTATAAATTCATGAGTTTTGTCTACCCGCAACGTACTCTAGAAGCATTACCGCAAGCGCCTACAATAAAAGCAAGAGCAACTTCCTCGCGCAACATTTTGTAATAATTTTAACATCAGGCGCTTACACAAAACGGTGGATGATAAAATCTGAGGAAAACATCTTAAACTTATGTAACTTTGTCTTATAATTCTATTATAACTTAAATTAGAGAATGTCTTATAACATGAATCTAATTTAATTAAATTTTCTTTAAAAACTCGCATATTACTGTGATTTACAACCATAGAGCTTTATTAAACATTATAGACTTTAAAATTATCACTTCTGGCATTCAATACTGTTTTGAAATACCAAAACTTTAGCCCAAAGTAAGTGGAACATTTACGATACCGACAAAACCAGTATAAAATAGAGCGAACACATGTCCTGCCGCAGTATATAACATGGTAAATAGACTAGAACGCGAATTTCCTCTAAAATCAACCGCACTCGTAAAATTCTTGATCACTTACTGTTTTTAGGGGCAGTAAACGAGAATGTGGGGTGTGATCACGAGTTGTTGGATGAGGCGAATGTATCGGTTTAAATAAACTGCATATTAAAATTATGGAAATATTTATTCACAAAAATAAATACATTGTTATAAAATATTACTTTCATTGATCCATATCGGATGGTTTTCATAAGATAGAAGATAATGCATTTGTCGATTCATTTTGTTATTCTTTTAGAAATATTCTAGTTCAGCGTAGAAGCAATCTCTTGTTTTCTAGCTGATCCAAAGAATCTTATATTTTATAAAGTAAACATATTTCGAACAGGTACCATGTTTAAGTTTTCAGTCTTATTTTGTACGAGTTTATTTCGTAAAGGTAAATGTATTTCAAATAGCTTATGGAGGTGGGAACTTTTTCCCGGCTGCCCCAGAAGGAAGGTAATGTTTTCCAATTCGATTAAATTGTTGAATTATTTATATAAAATAATTGTCCAAGACGGTCGTTTAGATAATATTCTCGTAATTAAAATACCTACTACAAGCATCTGCGCAATAAAATCAGCAAACCATTCGTCACCAGATATCCCATTACATAAATCAGTTTATCACGACCAGAATAAAACGATCCAATCACCGATTAACATCTAAAACACAATTATAATTAAATCCATTGATTAAATAAATTTAAATTCGAACCCAATAGTGGCTATAAACTTGCAGTTTAACAGCCCATTTCTTTGGCAAGAAAATTAAAGTCCGCTGGCCCGATAATAAGTGTTCTCACCCTATAAATAATTTGCACAACTTGATAGGTGTTTTGCTCAGGCCAGGATGCGGTTGAAAGTCGTAAAGTTTTGGATATAGAGGCCCGAAGTTTAGTAAAACTGCTGGAGATGATAATATTGGTGTTCATAAATTTTCGTTATACATATTTTATACGGCTCGATGATTTTTACGGTGGCGTGTAAAAACTAGCTATAACGTTTATATTGCGCAACATATCCTTCATAAAAATTAACAAAACCAGTTAATTTTACTTTGAGCCACTGTCATTGTCTTTTACAAAAGAATGGTCGTGCATAAGGCTTTATAACATGAAAAATGATCTTCATTTATCTTATTACATCACAAATAAGTTCCACAGATATTTAATAAAGATGACAACATCATCTAGATACAACAAACGTATAAATCCGAATAAGGATATCCGCAATAACCGCAAACTTTATGTTAGTTCAGCGCTCCGTGCGGATATAAGCTCTAGTTCTCGGATTAGTTTCGGTTTGACCTTTAGTCAACCGTTATATATAAACAGATATTTATATTTGACCTTATCCTTTATATAGATCTCCTCATATGGACTTACACATTATTGTGTCTTTTTTTAACTCCTTGAAGGACTTAGGGGAAACCCTTCCTCGATCCAGCCCTTGCAATACGCGTCCAGGTCGTCACGCCACCTCTTCCTGGGCCGGCCTCGGCGGCGCCGTCCATAGTATAGTTTAAGTAAGTAAAAACTTAGATCATTTGAGAGTTTCGGGAGTAGCGTTGTACATTGAATTGATGTCAGCTTAGAACTTATGTAAGTCGTAACATTTTTCTAACATCTCCGAGCGAATATCTCAATTTATTAAACATTCCATGAAATCTTAAACCCGGCGAACGAACGTGAAATCAAATATCTTCAAAACTTTAAACAGCAAACGGAGAAGTAAAAATATAAAATGTAGCCGCAATTTGAAGCAGAGATAGTCTAACCTCGTCTGGCTACGAATTGTGAATAAAACAAATCTGTCTTCTTGGCGTTTAGCTCTTATTTCCATCCACTTCCCGGCTATTTCCCACTTATGGTGCGGTCCAAGGCACAGGGTAATGGCGATCCTGCTTAAAGTAGCGTAGTGGAGTCTCGTGGGAGAAAAAAGATTAATCGCGTTTCAGAGAGATGTGACTACGTGGTGGGAATATGCTTTGATTTAGCTAAAGCGACTGCTGGGATGGCTCTTGATATAACTGATGGGTTTGCTATATTTGTACTGGGTAGCAGCATAATTTTATAGTGTTGTGACATTATTTGATGAGCTATTTCTTCCCAGCGAAAGCACTAGGAAGTGGGAAAGGCAGGGGTTTTGAGGGACTGTCTTAAGTAATTTTGGAGTTCAAAATTTGCAGATTCTCAACTTAGTTTGATTATATGGCTTTTAATTTCGATGTGCCAACCGACGTATGATTTATGGATCATCTAAAATATTCACTTAAATGCATTTTTTGTTTTCTTTCGTCTCTGCAGCGTCAATCTAATCACACACATAATTTTTCTATCCAAAATGGTGAGATGACTGGATAAAACCTCCGTCAAATCGCTAGGCTAACAGTTTGCGTCAAGCGCGGACCATTTCCCGTGTTCCGCTGTGTCATTGCGCGAACACGCCACATCGTCAACTATTCAGCCACTGTTCGCATTCTTCTCATGTGTACATACCTATCATAGAATATCGCTGACTTCGTTCGCTGCTTGTTCAATGTGTAGAAAATAGATTTTTTTGGGATTGCTTCCAGAATAATCATGATGACTCTGAGAAATCACAGCTTACTATTTTATTTTTTATCACGACGTAGAAAAACTACCACGAGGCATCGTATCACCCAGTAACTGGGTTATGGAGATCAGATAGGCAGTGGTTCCATGTAAAATACCTGTTTCAGCTTCATTTGGTTGGACCGGAAGCTGACCCCAATAAAGTTGGGAAAAGGCTAGGTATGTGGCATATTACCAGAAAGCAAGCCGATGTCTTTGAACAGTACTCACTGTTCTCAGGTTTAGCCTACATCACTCGATAAGGACTAAACTAGCGCAATACGAAAACAACCATGAGTTTTATCGAACGATGACATGAAATCGCCGCAATGTTTCAATTCAACCTTAATATTCTTATAAGTGACACTCACAAAGATCATAAAAAATCTTCAGACATCATAAATGTTTGCACCATTAATATCATTCAGCTGACTTTTTGAAATAAGCTGCGCATGTTAGGAATACGTGAACTTCATTCTACAATGCATGACGCAGAGTGTGATGCGAATAATTGCATTGAATATATGATAATACTGATATGAACACAAGCGTTTATTTTAGCTATTACAGCAGTGTATTCAGTTTTAGTTTTTAATTTCGTTTTGCAGAGTTTATAGCTTCCTTGTATCCTAGAATCTGAACATAAGATGGCAACCTCATTTCAGACCCTGAGGGTCTTGATGTGAAATGAGGTTGCCATCTTACATTAGAGTATATTATCGAGCGTGATCAAATAATAATAATATCGATTATTAAAGCAAACTAAGCCGAATACTGACTAACTTAAATCAAACCGCTAAAGTACAGTTCAGAACCTCCTTAAAGAAGAAAAGACCAAAGTGTAAATCTTCTCACATTATAAAAAGAAACTATGCTGAAGTAATGTGCATCGGAAAACCATTCAGATTGAAATCCAACGAATTTCAGATACACGAAAACCTCGTCAAAATAAAGAAGTCACAATCCCTGGCTAATAAGAGCGATGCGACGTTAGCGGCGTCTGCGTCTGCGGGGGCAAATCACTCGTGAATCGCTTACCGTACTTATTTCCATTCCGGGCTATTTCACACGTAGCCTCAGAGCGGAGACATTATGTGACACACTGCTGGGAAGAGTACGAGTTTTGGGGGTTTGGAAGATGTTGAATGGAATTCTTAAATATTCACACTTTGTTTTGATGACGAAAATGAAATAATATTTGAAATATTAGACCTTCCAGACACAAGCAACCTTTTAATGTTTCTTGGAATCAGGAATCAGAAAAAGCCTGATAAAGAAAGACAGAGAAGAAAGAAAAGTTGTTTATTCTTTTGTTTGTAAGTGGCGAGGGGCGGGCGTTTTGGGGGACTGTCTTACGTAATTTTGTCGTTCAAAAAGTGCTGGCTGTCAGCCTAGTTTTGATTTTTAATTTTCATTTCTTCCTTTTAATGATAAGCAAATGAGTTGTTACTAAGCAAATATGAAGAGTGGCTCGTGGCTAAGTCATATACAATTAAAGCTGCACAGGTCCATCGATCAGGTTAAGCTACGTTGGTCCATGGATGGGTGACCATCGCTGTCATTCGTGGCATCTTTGACAGTCGTTACGGGTCGTTAGAAGTCAGACCAGCCACCACGCGTAACAACCAGCGTTACCAAGGGGTATCGTATTACCCAGTAACTGTGTTGTGAAGGTCAGATAGGCAGTCGCTCCCTGTAAAATACTGGTATCCAGCTGAATCCGGTTCGACTGCAAGCTGACTTCAACATATTTGAGAAAAGACTAGGCAGTTGATGACTAAGCAAATATGAATAACCTTCGATAGTAACTTCCACAATGGACAGACAAAGGGACGGGCGATTGTGATCAGCATTATTTTAGTCTAATGTAATTGCTTAGAGACGACTTTTGTATCCTTAAAATATAAAGACTAAAGAACCTTCTTAACCTAAAGCAAAAAAATACAAAGCGCAAGTTACTAGTGAATTCCCCAGGCCGTGTGTTCGGCTCACAAATGGTTGAATCTGAGAAAACATCGCGTCTGAACCGATCGAGCGTGAATTATATTCATATGATATCCTCTGAACGGATTACTGCCGATCAGATTGTATTGATGCCTCTGTTTGCCGTCTGAGTGTGCCATAATTTAGTGATTTTATGTTATTCTGTAGCGGAGTTCGGTATAAATGTACTGATGAAGAGAATGTTTTGCAGGAGATACTTGCGGGTACAAGCTTAGAGCCTTTTATGTTTGCCTTTGTATTATGAAGCGCATCAGATCATTAGTTAAATGATCGAAATACATTCACTTTTGCCAGTATTAAAACACTATATATTTTCCATACAACAAACATAATATAACCAGATGTTTACAACGACATATCGTCCAAATAAACCACAGCAACAATCATTCACAGTCCCATTCGAGAGGTTGCAAAAAACAGTTGAAACTACAGCTACCTACGACCCCGGCCAAGAGGTAGGCCAAACAAATCGTTTGTGTTGCTCTAAGATATTGAGGAAGTCAGGAACAATTGTTGCGACGGAGACTTAATGGTGCCGCGAGGTGAAGCATCAACAAACGATCCCCAATTCTTTTAGTCTAAAAGAATTGGGGCTTAATATAAGATTTTGTGCTGGAAATGGTCTGGATAGAAGAGATTTTCTTTTCCTGGAAAGCAGTAGATGGTTTCTTAGTAACCAAAATGTTACAATAGAAAGTAATATTTTAATTTTTGATGCTAGTTTTGCAATGTTCATGCTTCGTAGGTTTTCACATTTAATTTTGCTACAGCGACTGATATACATCACTTGTAAAGAGAAATAAACCTTTCGTTTTCTCACCCATATCTCCCTGACCCCATAAAATCACAACCACTTAATTTATTTCAAAGCAGACATGTGGAAAGGCGGTCAGAGAAAAAAATTACCCAATCATGTACCAAAACGTTTTCAAGATTAGTTTTCTTTATGCTCGGGAGACAGAGGGGGATGGGGGGTGGACGAGGGTCGTGGACATCAATCAGCCTGTCCGCCACCCTCCTGCACTGACACGGCTGTGATTTGTCAGGTTACACGCTTATTTAATAGTATAGTTGGCAAGTGTGGATGGATCTTGTTTTTTGTTTCAGAAAGATGCCATATATCTTACTAGCTTAGAATATTTCTGTCTGTTATCACTTTATAAGTTCTATGTAACTAGTTTTTTCTAGAAGCTTTTGTATATTCCAAATTTTCAGTTGCCAGGCCAGCTCAGGATAAGTTTGGTCGTAATCTTACAAAGCCTTGGTCGGTATCCTTTTATTGGCCGTTTTCATCTGTCTCAGCAATTAGTTGTCTCTAGGAGTTCAAACTTTTGGGTCTAGAGAACTTTTAAGCTGAAGTTGTGCCTAGCTTGTATTAGGCTATCTTTTATTATATTTTTCTTTCTTATCTTTAGTAACAGAATTCCATGTGTAGCTATTTTACAATACTTTTAACAATTTTATTGAAATGTACATCAAGTTTCGTTTCTCCGATTCTAGTCTCATCTTAAGCTAACTTTCGACTTTTTATTTATTTATTTAAGGTAGGTACCCCAGCGACTTATTCACTAGAAACATTAACATAAGAAAAATCACATTTGGATAGAGTTATGGTGAGTTTGTCACATACAGGCGTACACAGCACTTACTTAAAAATAGCTTCTTACTCTTCTCATCTTCTCTCAAAATATCCATTACAAGTTCAGTCCTTGATCCTGGTTCAAGAGTAGCATAACGCCACATCACGTCGTAAATATCATTCATCAAGCCGAACCAATTTCCGCCTGTTGCTATTCGCTTCCCTTCTCACATAGTTGATGTATCACCTTTTTATTTCACATGCTTCTGGATTATTACTGAGAATTTCTTTGGATTTGCCTCGATTATTATTGATGATGTTCCAACGGTGTTAGAGATGAGTGTTCTTATTTTGTAGTTAACTTTACGGATTTGATTCTGTAGTATCGTATTACGATTTGTCTCTTTCATTTCATGGTTGACTATTTTGATCTAAGTATTGTAATTCACTCCAGTGAATCACTCATAATAAGAACGATGTAATTTGATCGACACGCTAAAAATAACAAGCTATCTTTTACCTTACGAAACTTATGGAAAATATATTGCAGTATTTTTCACAAAAATGTTGACCCTAAAAGCCTTCACCACAGGCCAAAGTACAAGCCATAAACCTCATGGTATAAACAACCCATGTCCAACCTGATTAACTGGTCATCGGATACAGGGGTGTAATGAACCTGACCCAAGTAATAGGGAAACCTACCCCGATGGTAAAAAATGGGCCGAATATGTTGTTTATGGTTTTCCGGTAGCTTAGTGACAGATTTTGAGAGTGATGACACGGGAAATGTGACGGCGGGTTTACGTCGTCAAAACCCTTCGCATTTTCGGAATGAGGGTTATTTATTTTGGTTTCCATTAAATATGGTTGTAGTTTGTAATATTATAAGTAGTGTAGCATACAATATGCTGTTATAGAGTTACTGTTTCATTTGAATTGTTTAGTACTAATGTGGAGTACATGCAAATGATAAATTGCTTTTCTCTTACACTTGTAAAATTACCACTAAGTCCGAGCTAAAACAAACTAACCCAAAAATAACAGTACAATATATCTAATTTAAATCATGCAACAGATTTACGAGCAATATATTCTGCGGACGAGGTCCATCGGTGACATAGTGCTGGCGAAATTGGCACATAAGTTAGCACCCGCGCCAATGGACAGCAAACGATAGCAATTCAACATGGATTCCGGTGACGGTATCGATTTCCCCTACTGAAATGATTCTGTCTGTGGCAAATGATATAGACGCTTTTGTTTCGACGACAATTTTTATGTTGGATGTCCGATTTGATATGATTCTGATTGCGTTTTGTGATATCGATGTGTTGAAATGTTTTGTTATTGGTGACAGGTAGATTGGGACTTGAATTTCTTCTAAAGCTTTTTACTAACAGTTTCTGTAACGGTAATTCACATACTTGTATACTCGTTAGTTAAAGCTATCATAATTTAAACATTATTTTTAACCATAATGTATCTGGGAGAAGACTTGGATGAGACTCGCACAGACCAGGGAAACGTGGGAGAAAAGGGGGGACTCCTAGACTCAGCAGTGAGTGGAACAAGTCTTCCGATGATGATGATACTGTAACTATTTTTTGAGGTATTGCAGCCACAACTGTCAATCTGCCTATTATATTCTTACGTATAAACTATTATCCCCTTATTATAAAACAAAGTTTTTATTAAGGTCATAATGAAGAACCTAATATGTATAGAAAAGCATTTTTGACTAAACAAAAGCAACTGATAAGTTGTTTCGGTCCTAAGTTGTAATTTTGGACCCAAAAAGTTGAAAAAACTGGCTCAGAGCTTTAGGCTAGAAGAAGTAGAAGATTATGTTTTTTTTCATAAAAAAGTCCATGCTACCGTTAAAATACGGAATACGTTAATATTGCGCATTAACTGGGTAATCTGCAAATTACCGGGTACAATCCATTAAAGTGTGAAATTTGACTTAAAGTAGCATATATCTCCACTTTACCTAGTTAATCTGCATATTAACGGATACTATACCTATCGTTAAATCGCGGAAGACAGAGAGCGAAACACCTTTGTCTCGTTTTCTCAACAAAGCAATCATTAGGTAATCAGCAAGGCTTCAGGAAATGTGACTCCAAATCTAAATGTGCAACTAACAGGTGACCTTGTCGCAAAAATATTTTTTGTGTAATTAAAAATTTCACCAATCTGTAGATTGTATTAATAACTAATTCTGTGTCTTTCTTATGTGGAAGAAGTATGTGAGAGACTTTCCGCCTTTGTACATGGGTGTGCTTAAAGTATTATATAAATAATTAGGATTGATTCTATTGCAGTTTCAGAATTTTCCGTAAGTTTAGGCTTATTACCGTCAGAGTATTTTTTAGTTATTTTAGTTGATTTTATTGAAGTAAAGTTCCTTTATTAGATCGGTTAACTCAGTGGAGTAACATACGAGTAAATTTTTAATTACACACTATTGGATTGATATATTTTATTACTTTTGTTTATGCGTAATACTTTAGATTATTATTAGAACCTGTTTTATTAACTTTACCGTATGCTTGGCCGTTAGTCTGCAGATTACCTAGGAAGTCTGCAGATTATCTAGTTATTATAAGAACTTAAACATTTTTTTCCATTTTAACGGACTCAACCAGATACTTTGCAGATTAACAAGTTAATCCGCACTCTAACTGATTTACGCACATTAGCGGTAGCATCCATAATCTTCCACAGTTAGTTACTTAAACAACGTCACCTTATAGCAAGGGATACGACTATTTTCCTCCTTTAGCCGCATAGCTGACTCCTGTTTGCGCCGCACAAACTTTGACACTACTTGTTTTCGTAAATGACGTCCTCTAACATCCGAATAGGTTTCCGATTGTAGAACTGATGTATCGAATAGGATTTGTGGGTATTCGGAACGATGTCCATGCGTCTGTCTGTCTTGTTTAATGCTGATGTATTGTTTGTTCATAGCGAGAGTGTTTGATGGATGAGGAAACGAATCGAAATCGATTGTTTTACAAATGTTTTGAGTGTGGAGTGTGTCTTGTGGGTTGTGAGGCAATTCGTTTTTCATCGAATGGTTTTACAATGTTTATATTTCAAATTGATGTATTAAAGATTTTAACATTGTTTGATGCGGGTAAACTAATAACCAGTCTTACCAAGGAGTATCGTACTATCTAGTAATTGGGTTGTAAATGTCAGATAGGCAGTCGCTCTATGTAAAATACTTGTATTTAACTGCATTCGGTAAGACTGGAAGCCGACCCCAACATAGTTGAGAAAAGGCAGGCAGATAATAACGATACAGTTGTAAAAAAAATATTTAAAAAAAAATTGGTAAAATACAGTATGAATCTTAGAAATAACATAGGTAGTATAAAGTATGATGATGTTGATTCGGATAAACTGACTGCCACAGTATTGGTCATGAGAGCAAATCTTCAGAAATAAAACTGAAAAACAATGCCAAGGAATGTCAAAACTGCAGATTCCATAGAGCTTCCATTTCTCCAAGAAGTATTTCACCAATTTGATGAATATTATTCTGGAACGAGTATTTTCCGGAGTAATATTCTAACTATTCCTCCATCTTTGTACCGTCGAAGCTGCGTTCGATGCAAAGCACTACAAACTGCTAACCAACGAATATCGTTAAAGTTTCACAAATATTTCGTAAGCTGGTCAAGTTTAAATTATATTTGGGTAGAGTTTGGTGTTAAGGGCCTCTGGGGTATTGATGTGTTCAAAGTTGTGGGTTGAGGTTTAGGAGTAATAGAGTATGAGATTGGTGGACTAGTAGCGGTGGAGGATTTGTATCCTCAAACACAGAAAATATTGTTTTTTTCTTTGCATTTTATGCATAATTACCCAATAATGATCCCACTGCGGATACAGGCCTCATCCCTGTGAGAGGGAGTGTGCCGCACATGCCTTCGAATTTTTGGTACTAGAACATTTCGGTTTCCTCACAATTTTTTCCTTCACCTTAAAGGTATTGTAATTATCAAAACATAACCTTCGCTGGTATAAATGCAAATTAATAAGAAAATAACACGAAAATTGCTCGGTACCTACTGGACTGAATTCATTGACAATAGAGTAAATAGAGAATCATAAGTTGCTCTAATGATTCTCTTACCTGTTCCTCAAGGTTCTTTTCAAGTGCGTCTAAAAATAATTGTTGATCAGCACAAAGTACAAATTGAATCAGTACACTGAATTTATAGTGTATAAGACTTAGAACTCAGTTTAGAAACCCTTGATCTTGCAAACTATGTGTCGTGTCGAGGCTGGGCTGGATTGAAACAGATTTGAATAAAGTAATCGTGCAAACATTGAGAAGCGAACATTTTCACTCGACTATATAGCGAAAAGGATGGAAATTTTATATTTTTATTACGTTTAAGAGGAAAACTTATACGATATGTTGTCCTCGTTTCGTAGAGAAAATACCAAAAATTGTTTAAAAAAAAACAAATTATGATAAAACTGTTCCATTTATTAGAAATACAGACCGGCTTCATCATAATTAGTTTTATAAAATGACGTGGAATAAATTAAAACTTAAAATGATCCCTCTGAACTACTACTTGAGATTAATTGTATTATTAGAAGTTGTTCAATTTGTCTAATTGGTTTAAACTTTAGTACTTTGATCAAGTCTATATATTAACTTTCGTCTATAAACCCAGGAACATTCCTAATAATTTCCACGCCAGTTATTTCTTCCTCCCATTCAATACAATTCCATGAATTAAACATATTTATCACAAGAGAAAACCCATTTAATATTTGTTCAGTTCAGCATAGTATTCCCAACCTCAGTCCGACTAGTGATTTATATTGCTCGATAACTGGCCTTATCGATAGTACATTCGTATGCGAGCAAACAGTGCAGACCACCCGTTTCACATTATCTGCCCACAACACTAAGCACGCTGTAGCCTTGGAGCTGATATCTTAATAATAGGGATGTGGGTAACGTATCGATGTGTATAATAATAGTTGGCGTTGTTTTGTAAAGGTCTGGTAAAAAGTAGTGGAAAAGTCTGTCGTATTTCAAAGTCTACCAAACTTTACCGATCAGTAGGTATAGCATTCATGAAATAATGTATTTTATTTTCCCAATTGTTTATCAAGTGGTGACGTAATAGTTCAGTATTTTTGTTTCAATAGAACATTATCTGAAGAACAAATCCTATACAATGGTTTTGTTCTAAATTAACGTAGTTTTAAATTAACGTAGATTATTATCAATAATAAAAAAAGTACAGTTATTTTGGTTCAGAAAAACAAACAAAGATCGTCAAAAAGTTTCTAATAATATCGCCCATGTATCTCTATGTGAAAATAAATTATTGATATCGAAACTCGACGAAGCACAGCCCTATACCACGCAGGTGCGCCTTCGGTCGTTGCGATCAATTAGTCGATAAGCGTTGTGTGCTTACGGCTCTACGGTCTACGGCCATGAACCACAGTGTACCATGAAAAGTAGGTGCACTTTAATCTAACCGTAATGTTTTATGTTGATAAGACTTTATTTTCGTGAGAAATAAATTGTGTGAAATGTTTTTAGGCGAGTGAGTGGGCAGAGTTCACGGTGGGTATGAAAGTATTTGGAGTTTATTTATGTGAATGTCTAAGACAGATTTGGTCGCTGAAGCACATTCAGTTATCCATTTTATGAACTATGTTTTTTTTTTGTAAGGGTGGGAAATCATCAAATAACTTCTCCCGCTCTGAAAAGCGAGCCACCCTATTACTCGCTGTCTGCAAGCCCGCGCCTACGGTGGCCGGGAATCAACCTGGGATTCCCGACGCCCAGGGCATCTCCTGCGGCGATTAGGACCATGAAGGCGCATATACTGCCTCTCCCTCACGTGCGCCGCCTCCCTCTTCGCGAGCATGACTACTTCGCAGAAGGAGGTGACGGCTACCCATACACTCTCGCTCCGTACCATGGCCTGGACCAGGATCGGACGCGAGAGATTGCCGCCGCCGATCGCCTCCACGAGGACACGGCGGTGCTCCGCCCAAGCCGGGCAGATCTCCACCGTGTCTTCAGGGCGATCTACGCAGTGGAAACACCCGGGGGTTTCCTCCCGCCTTATACGAAACAGGAACCTCCCGAATCAACATAGCGTCCCACCTCGTGGGAAGTTGTTATCAATTAAAATGACCAATCCAAGTTGTCCCACCGTAGTTCGTGCCCTGTGGCTAAACCTCAAGCATTGTGTACAAAGATCGTATTCATGGCGAGTGGCTGTTGGCTTATTGTCTTAGCATTCATGTAAGATGCGATCCTATTGGAAATTCTCCGCCGCTCAGTGAGATCCCGGTTGTATGGTCGGTGTAAATATGGCTGAGATTAATCATATTGCGGGAATGTCGAAGTAACTTTAGTAAATAAAATATGGCTTTTATCAGTTCCGTATATTCTGCAATAGGTACAGTCGAGCGCACAACAGTGGTAACAACCCTTACTGCTAAAACATAAAGGCGCTGTCAATGTCTTAATTTTACCACGGATACGTGGTTGACTCTACCTACAAAGGAAAAAAGTCTGTCACAGTGCGTCTGACAAAGTTCAGATTCAGTTGAAAATTCGAGATAATATCAAGTATTTAAAAGCAACGGAGTAACAATGGCTTTGATAATTATTACTTTTCCCTGATCATGGAAAAATAGCCAGCTGTCCACTAAAAGCATAATTTTGAATGCAAAGTAAACTGCAACAACAAATTAAGATAATATCAAGATTAAGAGTAATAGGCAATCCCATTCCACCTAACTTCTAACTAAACAAAAAATATAATCACAATTAACAGTAAAAACACACAGAAATTCTTTTTTTTTATGTCGCATCGTCCCCGGAAGCGAATGTGGCCGGAAATAAAAGTTGGATGTAGGGGGATAAGAGGGGGTGCTAATCCCCAAGTAATCCACAGACTCAACCAAGCAGCTGAGCTGGTAAGTTAGATAATCTATAATAATATTATAATAATACAAATAAAAGCTTTTTAACCAACTACGGTAAACCTCAAAAGGAGAGTTCTTTTGGTTTGTTTCCTCCTATGATCTGGGCGTCAAAGGGCAGCTAGATTATACTACCTTACTTCCAAAACGAATGTAAAAGATAATTTATACTGAAACACTTGGATTATAAATACGAATTACAAATCTGTATTATTTATAAAATCATGATTGTAATTTTCCACTTTAGTTACCAAATAGTAGGTATAGAGTTCAGTCGTTTCTACGTGACTTTAGAAATAACACAGGTTACCCATTAAGCAAATCATGAACGTTATGTGGGTCAGTATGTCCTGATAATACTATTCCTGGGGCAATGTTAATGGAAAAATAAATGGTACGATATTTTGCCAACATTCAGTTGCATGGAAAAGCTCAGTCAAACGTAAGTCTATAGATGTTTCTTTTAAACCTCTACTTACCTATTTTTCATTTTTTTTTATAGAATTAAATATTTTGTAATCTACACAATATATTTGAGACGATAAGATTCTCTCACATTCATACCATCTGTTCCGTTTTGACCCATAGACTTCAAAAAAGAGAAGTACCTAAAGGAATCTTTCTTTCTATGGCAGCAACAATGTTACCTTCCTTTTCAAGGGTTTCTTTTTTACACGCTTTATATTAGCTTCACTTGTATGTTTGTTTGTTTGTTTGTATGTTTGTATGTAACCGACTCCTTTGAGCGCGATTTTGACCAACTTTAAACGGTCAGATTTCATTGAAACTTTGTGAACTTGTCGAGGACCGATGACAATTCAATAATTTAAAAATTAATTGAGAAAAAAAAGAAACATCACGTTTTTGTAGTTAGCAAAACTAAAAAATAGAAAATAAATAATAGTTTAAAAAACTAAAAAACACGCTTTAAAAACCAAACTAAAAAAGGCGAAAATAATTTAATTCAATTAAAAAGCGTGGGGTGCTTGACATTAATTGAATTAAATTATTTTCTCCTTTTTTAGTTTGGTTTTTAAAGCGTGTTTTTTAGCTTTTTAAACTATTATTTTTCCTGAACTATCCCACTCCTAGGCAAAGGCCGATAGGGGTTGTTTTATATGATTATAAATCAAAATCCGCTGTATATTTGTGTGCATAAACCATTTTCACCCATACTATGACGCAAGTAGGACTAAGTCTAACTGTTAAGCAGAGCTTACACAGCATATTCAGCTCAAAATAACAACCCTGCACCTACCTATAGTCTTCCAAAACATTATCCGAACTACCCTCTAGATACGCGAACAATTCTAATCCCACCCACCATGTATCTTCCGAGCCGAGTCGAACAGCGGGTAGGAGGGCCCGAGTGCTGGTCTTAAGTAACAATTGAATTTAGTGCCGGTTTAGCAAGGCTAGGTTTAGCATAGATTACTGTTTAGTTTGTCGGTAGTTGGTGCAGACATGGGGATAGTGATTGGTTGTAACATTAGTGGGATCTTGAGAGGTTGGAGTGAATAAGAGGTATTCAGGATACTCTTGTTTTCCCTTCCTACGGAAACGTACTACCGAGGTAAATGGTATCCTATGTCCTACCTCAACTCATAATCTTTATCATTCAAATTTCCGTTCAGCGTGAATAGGTATGCAAAAGGGAAACAGAGATTAATAATTGCAATATGATAGCATTCAACTGACTCCTCTGCAAGGAAGCACACATCTCAAAAATAATGTTTTGTAGTACAGTTGAATTAATGTTAGCTAAACAAAAAAAACACCTTCCCTTCATTTTCTGGTGTCCTGAGGGCAAGGTACAGAACAGGTACAGGCCCTACGCCTAGCTTGGACACCAGTCTCCCACAATATAATTAAAATGAATAAAATATTGATTATTCTTGATTATGTATTTGTACTGATAGACTGTGGTGAGATTTTTTTTTAAAACTTCGCCCCATTCTAGGACTTTCTCCTGTATTGTGGGTGCGTTCGAACTTGAACAACCACTTGTAGTTCATACAAATATTTTTTCCGTGCGGGAATCGAACCCGCAACACGCAGCGCAGCAGTCAATCGGTTAACCACTGTGCCAACCGTGCCAATTATCTTATCTTATCATTTTTCTACGAAGTAAAGTCAGTTTTAAAGTCCAACTATTAAGCTGGACGTGTGGTTACTGTACATTAAACCAAAATAAAGAAAGCAAACCATAATATTGTACTAAACACAAACAAAATATGACCTCTGACCTTTCACATATTCTCATAAAAAGAACATCAGCTCCAGATCACATTTCTAGCGCAACATTCATACAGATCAACGTCTTAGTTTATCAATATTATACTCAATATGTTGTCGTCATCTAAACCTTTCAGCGGATCAAGCGGCTTATCCGGCGCGTAGTTTATCAGCCCTTAAAATATAACCCTGTGGAGACGGCCTTGTTGCTGATGACAAACTTTGTCCTGTATCGAACCTAAGACGGGGATTAAGATGAGGGTGTAATGTATGAGCGGTAGAGGGGAACTGGGATACATTTCTACTATCCAGCTCGAAGGACCATTAAGATGTATCGTTGAGGCCGTACAACGATTTTTGATTGATAAAAGTATGCATGATAAATGAGTGCACGCGGTAGGAACGCTATTTGTGTACTAAAAGGAACTGCTCAGCGCAAGCAAAATGTTGATGTATTTATGAAACTGTACTATGCTGCACAAAAGACTGTCTGAAAAATGGCCATGAAAATCCTGTGAAACAGAATCATGGTTCGTACAAGTAAACCTAATTAACCAGCCTGCCCAGCACTGCTTAAAAAAACATAAGTATAACTATAAGCTTCTCTAAAATAAGGAGCTGATTCTGTAATACGAACTTAATCAATCGTTGCTCTAATTTGTAATAAATGTAATACATAAGTATGTGTAGTTTTAACGTGAGATACATGGTATTTTCAATGTCCAAAAGTAAAGCGCTACCGCTTCTGTACGGCACCTCACGAACCAACCAATAGCGTTTGAGCGAAAGATTAAGAAGTCAACCGACGAACATGTTTCCTTACTTTGTTGGTCGCGCTAAGTCAGGGCTGTCACTCGGCTTAGCGCTTTATATTGCAACTTTTGCTCTTTCTCTTTTTATAACGAAGTTGTGTGAAGTTTGTCGTACAGCTTCTGGTGATTGGAAAATGAAATGCAATCGTTTGCGTGTAAGGAAATAGGGAAGTTTGTTAGTTTGGGTTAATGGTGTTAGTTCGATACAAGTTCACAGACATTCTATAACTTCATTATAATAAAAAAACCGTAGAAAAAATCACGACTCTTCCAAGAAATAGGAATCCATTTAGTTATGACAACAGGAAAACATATTACAATCCTAGTAAAGAAACATTTTTCGTGTCCAGTTTACATAATCTCCCCCAAATCTAGGTCCACAAAAACATCTCGAAATAATACTATTTCTCCATTCACCGCGACAGAACTTATCTTGGAAATGTCAGACCATTTATTTACGAAATAAATAAAATCATCTCACGTACGCGCATTCGCGTCAACCCTACGAACACGCGCGTGATGGGCAATGATCAATCACGGGCATCGGTTTGTGCGCGTATGAACGCACACTCGCGTATACTACGCTAACACAGTAGCAGCGAACTACACGCGTTTTGCGTCAGCGATTGTGGAGAACACTAATTAAAGATGTTGTTTAGAGCATGTCAAGGGTCACTGCAAGGCGACATGCGGAGCAACGGACGGAAACGGAAGTTGCTCGCGCGTGTCGCTTGACCCAACTCGCATCGCTCATGTCCGTGAACGGGTCCTAATACAACATTAGTGTGCGTAATAAAAGAATAAGTAAGGGTTGCCATATGAAATGAGTTTTTCTTGTAGCTAGGATCTATTTTCAGGATTTTTATTGTGGTTATGATGTGACGTGATTTTTCGTCTCAGAAATACCCTTTTTAGTATTTTTTGTGTCGGTTTAAGGTTTGTTTACGTTTACAAAGATAGCTTTTAGGTACACTATGACATTTTATGGCTTAACACAATTTAGCTTTCAACGTAATTTTAATATATAGTTTTTATAAAAAGTTCACCATTTTTCATTAAGGCATGTCAGTAGTTTCCAAGTTTAGCTGTAAGTCGAAAGACTAACGTTAATGTCTTGGAATTAAGCTTTTAGCACTTAAATGACCCAGTTTAGATGAACGGCTTGGAATGTGGAATTACATAACTGAAAATGGTTCTAATGTACAGACGCCAGCACATCAAGCTACCCCAATCTGTCAAAATTCTTTGATAGTTTTTCAACTTTATCGTATACGCCTAAGGTTCATGTTCAATTGGGAAAATTTGCCAATTTCGGGTAGCTTGATATCTTGACGTCTGTACATGAACCCTCAAAACACATTTTTTTTAAAGTAATGATTTTCAAAAAGGTTTCATTTAAATTGGGAATGTACAGTTGACTATAATAGGTACTTACTCAATTTTAAATGAAAACCATTTTTCAATGACAGTTTGAATAGCTTTAGACATCTATTCAAACTGTCATTGAAATGATAAGTTCTTCATTAATTATTTGAAGCAAGTTTTCAGCTCGTTAAGTTAATTGCTGGTAATATTACTCTTCCAAAGAAAACTTTCAGGAGATAAGCTTTAGATCAAAGTCTAATTATTTTAATGTTTACGTACAAACGTCTTTAATAATGTAACACTAATTAAAATAAACTTCAAAATCTATTCTCAAACCAACTCAGCGAAATCTAGCTGCAGTAATATAATTTTCAAACCGAGGTGTTAGAAGTGAAAAATCAAGGGAAACCTCGCCGCAAACTAAATTTAGCAGCATCGGGTTGAAAGTTGAGACTCGACTAAATAAACGAACAATTTGTTTTAAATTGAACTTGTGACTTCGACTCGCCTTTGACAACCCTGCAGGGTGCGAGTGGGAGCGGGGAGAGGGCAAACTTATATCTACTTTTTCGTAACTTGTTTTTAGATGCAGTCATTTTATTTTCTTGTTCTGAACAATATATTATGAATTTATGATGCACACACATGACATTACAACTGACCAGTGAGGATTAAAATGTTGGATTTTTGTATGCGTCAGAATCCTCAAAGTTGACAGCCAGTTTTGCCAGATAGGCAGTCGCTCCTCGTCAGATTCCTCCAGGTTAGACTGGAACCCTACACCAAAAATAATTGGGAAAAGGTTAGGCAGATGATGAATCGCTTACCACTAAGTGAGGAAGTGGACAAAGGGATACTGCACACAGTAACAGGTAATGTGGGACTACAGTACAAGGCTTTATGTTTACATATATTATCAACGCGCATGTAATCCTCGACGAGTTAGGCAGAGGTGTACCGGTAGTAGGTACACCCACAGAGGTCGCGACCACTAGACTAACGAGACTTAACACTTATTACTTTGGCCTATTAATTATTAACAAAGAGCAACCTTACTGCGTGATCGCCCCACGATCAGAGGAATCAGGTATCGGATCATAATTTCAGTTCGAAATTGCCAGCACGATAATGATTGAATATTTTACACTCACAAAATAGTTCAAGGCATATTTGTCTTGCCTTAGAAACTTCAATCTCCCAAAATTCCTTTCGTTAATCAACTCAGGACCTTTAACTTACATATTCCAAGGACGGCCATAATATTATAATTAGGTGGCCACAACAAGGGGATCGTGGCCTATCTGCCATCTCCATCCTCGTGGTACCTCAAATATATTTATTTTACTTACCGTCCCTCCTTTAAAATACGAAGTTACATTTTAAAATTTGCGGGAGAAGAAATTAAGTTTGCTTGCAGTGGCTGGAAGCCTGGAACTAAATTTAAATTTTTTAAATCCTGTTTTATTAAGGAAGTGTTTAAAGTTTTATTTAGATACTATTAATTCCTGAGTTAACTGTGGTAGATCAAGAATGTACTGGTGAAATAGACCCAGGACCCCTAGACACTGAGTTGTGCAGTTTAAATGTCTTTATTTTTAAAGTTTTTATGTAATTAATGTGATTTAATCATTGTGATTGGATACCGTGGGATAACATAAACAAATTAAAAAAAGCTCTTAACGATCTCGATGAAAATGAAGCAGCAGTAGGTAAGCATTTCTACCAAGGGTATCAGTTACTCTCATCGAGCAAATGGGCTGGCCACTGGCAATAAACTGCGGAACGCAATAACCTTGCCTACCGCTCCGTCACGGCTGTCACTGCTAAGTTATATCTCTTACTGCTAAGTTACGAGTCTCACTGCTAAGTTACAATTGTGAGACATTCTTTGTAAGTTTATAGCTTCTTTTGTCCATCACTGTATCTTTTGGGTTTTCATTTTTTTTTTCTAATTATCTAGTCAATATTAGAGAAAAGGGTCTTGCGAAATGTCTCTCAACTCCTTGACAACACTGAATAAAAGCAAAAACAAAGTTGAGTGCAGTGTGCGTGAACTTAAACTGCAGTGCAAGCGCTGACTCTTATAACGAAAACGTGAATCCCACGCCTCTTCCCAACTATGTTGCAACTAGGCAGCTGAATACATGTATTTTAGGAGCGACTGCATATCTGACCTCCACAACACATGGCAAGTTACTGGGTCACACGATACCTTTTGGTAAGAGTGGATATCAGACTTGTAGGCTTCTGACTACCCGTAACGACTGTAAAAGATCTACGAATGACAGCCGAGATCAAGGGCTTGACGTGCTCTCTGAAACATGGAGGGTTGGTTGTTTAATGGATGATCACCCACCTACGAACCAATCGCGGCAAGCGTAGCGTAACCGTTCGACGATCGTTCGCCGTTCACGAGCCACATAACATAAAGTGAATAAGAAAGACGTTAATACACGATATCTTGATTAAAGTTACTTAGCAGTTTAT
The DNA here is from genome assembly GCA_947359405.1 of Antitype chi. NCBI lineage: Eukaryota > Metazoa > Arthropoda > Insecta > Lepidoptera > Noctuidae > Antitype > Antitype chi. The sequence goes on along the minus strand of OX375827.1, from coordinate 931,050 downwards.
GTCACAAATAAATAAAACTACTTACCTATAAGCAAAAAATCTATATTGTAATCTAATACCTAATTCTTGTATACAACGAGTAACATAATTAACGCAAGACCTCATACACTCCAATTAGAGTATTGAGTTAAAAGCATAATACGATGACCAAAACTATTTTTTTAAAGCTAACTGATATTATTAAGAAAAACGTTTCGACCCAACCATTACTTTATGCATTTAAAATTGAGTCTTATTTCTTCCAGAATAAGATTGAATTGGTTGGAATTTGAAATTGAATTGAATTAAATTGGTTCCGGGTGCAATAACTAGAGATCTAGCTAGGTTTAATTTTTTTTAAGTCAAACCAAAAAGAAAAACCTTGGTAATACCAGATATTGTAAATAAAGTGTAACCGACTGATACTAACAGAGTTAAAAAAAGATATGTGCAGCTTCCGTACACGCAGTTTCAAGCGATTTTAAATTATGTATATGCAAAGAAACTTTTATAGTCAAGATGACCTGCCCAGCACGTCAACTGCTCTGTTAATCATTATGGAACGGGTTCTAAGGTCTTAACGTGAGATTTGACATGTGATGAACTTATCAGACTGGATAACATGCCCAGAAAACACCCTGGATGGTCAGCCTTGCTACCAAACGCAACAAGAATTATTTAGTTGCCGTACGAATCTTATGGCAACAATTTTTTTTTTAAGTTGCCATTAGTTTTTTTTGGCAACTTATGATAAGATTCCGTCGTAACAAAAATAGGTACCTTGAGAAGACATAAGAGAAGAAAATGTCACATTACTTTGTCTCACAACATTCACATGACACTAAACGGTTGCTAAGCAACAAGAAACAAAATTTTCATTAAACTCTGCACGTTGTGCTCAACCCCATCAAACCGATAATCCGGCAGCGGACAGGTTAATCCCCTTGTTGTCCGTAAAATATCCGGACAACAACCGGACAACTATTCTGTAAACCCTTGTCCATTGTGGGATGTTCATTTTATCCGTTTGCAACCTGTAAAGATCGCGGATGATCGCGTGAGGGTTAAAATAAGTATTATTGTGAATGCCTCTGGACATAAAAGGTTATTTTTTTATTGCGAGTGAAGTGGGGATTTTGTTTATGTTTGTAGGTGAGCTTGCGTAGTTTTTCCGAGAACGGTAAACTTCGGATTAAATTATGAATACTTAGTTGGGCAGCGAAAGCTTTTTATTTTATAAATGTGAGTGAGTGAGAATTAGGAGTTTATGTTTTTTTTTTCGCTCTGTTATGAGCATACGTAAATTCTGTTGGATGATTTTGAAATAACCTAATAAAATACACAACATAACTTCAAACCTTGTTTCTCCGTATAGTAGGGTCGATGCGTACCTATATTACACCCAAATTTCGGCAGTTTTCTTTAAGTCTCATGAGATAGGGGTGCTATTGCCATCAACCGGGCAAACACCCAGACTCCGGGCTGCTACTGAGAAGTTCCGGATAGAATAAACACTTGCCCGACTTAGCGCTTGCGACCACCGACAAAAAACCTAATATTATTCGTTAACTAAATGTTTTCTATATCTCCAGGCGTACATCAAATCCACGTTTCAAAAAAACAGGGAAGCAGTAGATAATCACTATGTAGGTAGGTATATCTATATATAGTTTGATCTGCACTTAAGGTCCCTTCGACTTTTCTACAAATAATGAGGCAGGTATACAATTACCCACAAAAACCACAAATTAACGAAATTACATCGAAATCATATCCATGTCAGAGTAGCACGCATTTGGTCAAATAATTCAATCACTATCGCGGGACCGTGTCACATTAGTGATGTGCTGACGCGCGAGATTTAACGGGATTTGTAGCTTTAACAACGAACATATTATGGTTTTATAGTGGTTTACGGTTAAATGTGATGACTTTTTGAATTTTAATGCTGAAAAGCTGATGGTGTAAAATTGTGTGTGCGTATTTTTTACAATTGTTATGGATGGATCCAGATCCACTTGGATTGGAAACATCTAGTTTTTAAAAGTGTTCTGTTGTGTTCTTTTACTCATATGTAAACATGTAAAAAAAGGTAATAAACAAAAAAAAACCTTAGCGACTTACCGCAATTAATTCAAATTATTTGAAAATACACATTTAGGTATAAGTATTCAATATAGTTTTACATACCTACTCAAATAATTTCACGTCAACTATTAATAAAAAGAGCCTGTTTATCTATGCCAAGCTCTACTAAATCTTTCAAAAAGCCAAGTGATCTTATTTACAAAATCGTGTCTTGCATTCGTTTGAGCAGTCAAAAGAGCGACAAAAGCTTGCAACCTTGCAGCCTTGTTCCCCAGGACAGGTATTGTGTCGGCTTGTGATTTGTGCTGTCACCGTTCCCGGGATGTAAAGTCCGGGATAAAAGAATTAAATGGCTTGTATGTAAACTGATGTGGGACGGATGTGAATTACGTTTGAGTGTTTAACGTTACATTTAAGCTTCGAAATAAATCCTGAAAATATATTGAAATGTTGGCACTTGATGTCGGTTATGCAAACGCTAAAAAAGTTCAATTTTTATTCAACTTAGAGAACATGAAAGTTGAATTTAAAGAATTGAAATTTTGAACAGGTCACTACACATTATTTTTGAGACCGACATTAAACAGCATAAGAAAAGTGTCGTACAGACCATAAAACTGAAAAACTTTCTCCATGAAACCGGAATCGTAATCGCAAAAAAAACATCACTTATCCCATACATTTGGGTGGAGTAAGTTTTGAAGTTTTGATATCATCATCTGCCTGCCTTTTCCCAACTACGTTGGGGTTGGCTTCCAGTCTAACCAGATGCAGCTGAGTACTAGTATTTTACAGGGAGCGGCTGCCATTCTGACCGGGATCCCCAACTAAGATTGGTTGCGAGAGTTTCGGGTTTCTGACGACCCGTAATGACTGTCAAACGAATGACAGCCGAGACTATAATGGCTTAAAGTATCTTCCGAGGCACGGAGCGGTCTTGGTATGTAAATATTGTCACCCATCCACGAACCAACCGCAGCAAGCGTAGCTTAACCTGATCGATCGACCCGTGCGGCTTTTATTACTTAGCCACAAACCTCACTGGTATATAAGTTTTGTATGAAAAGGATTTTTTTTTAATACGGGTATTGTCTCTGGCCATAATTTAAACAAAGGGCCCCTAATAGTAGGTAGATAAATACAATCAAGAATCACATTATAGTCAACAAACATAACCCCTGTCTCCTAAACCATGGCGGCCATGATAGATAAGCGTAATTTCGATCAAATATCGCCGATAGCCGCACGTGTAGCGGACCGTAATATTTATTGAACGTGCCTTAACGTGGAAGGTGTGAACGTGTGATTAGGGGGGAGGTGGAATAACTGCTTGAAGAAGTTATTAATTGGGGGTCAATTTTTGACGTTAGCGAAACTTTTTAATAGTAAGTAAAAAGCAATCTGGTTTCGAAAATCGGCTAGTTCGATACAGGCTAAAGAAAGAAAAAATAAAAGCTTGTCAGTTGATCAACACGTGAAGTTAAGATCCAAATAGATGTGTAGTAACTATTTTTAATCTATAAAGACACCTCAGGGAAATAGAAGAAAACCTTGGGAAGCGTTCCGATATCTAAAAGAAATTCTGAATCAAAGTTATATTTCAACAAAAAGGCGCACAAATCTTCAAGACTTAAAAGCCCTTTCCAAACCCCAATTTAACCCTCAAATTATAACATGTGGAGAAACGCAAATTAGTCTGTATTTATGTAATATATTAAGTGGAAAGAGCCGACAAATATTTGTTCATAAAGTTAGCTCTGCAAGGGTTATAAGCGTGTAAACATGCAAACACACATTCACAAGCGTTTATTATAAATGGAGGATTAGTTGGGGTCTCTGGGGGCGGTGGAAGATGTAGGAAACTAGCGGGTATAACCTTCATTGATTAGCGTTTATTTTCATTAGTCTGCTAAAGAACAACCGTTTCGAATCTGATGTGATAGTATCTGATAGAAAGAGTTCTTCCACTGATGTGTATTTTAGTCTAATTGATTCCATTAAATTATCATGAGGATTTGGATTCCTAAAAATTCAATAATCGTTCATTTATCTTTAGTTCTAAAAGCTAAAATTGAGATCAACAACAAAAAAAATAGGTGTGATAGTAAATTCACTCAAGATTCACATTGGAGTTCATCGACTGGAAATGGATAACTTTCATGGAGGTGAGGGTCTTATGAAATGTTCACAAAACCCGCGGCTGCTACCGCTTCCGCTCATCCCTTGTACCACATGACACCTTAACCTCAGCGGTGTAAACGCTTTCGCTAATGAATTTAATTAAATCGAGTGGTGTGCGGGATTTATCGAGCCCGATGTGTATGGCCCGATGTGTTTGGCCCGATGTGTTTGCTCGCACAACAAACGCGACCGATTGTTTGAATTAACTGGCTTTAAGGCAGATTATTAGCGTTTTTCGTGTAAATTATTCAAAGTAATGAGGATCTGGTAATAGAAATTAACGGTAAGTTCTTTATTTAACTTTTCGTGAAGGGAAAATATACTAAAATATCAGAATGCTTCCTAATAACGGATCTTTTTATCTGAGCTATGAAGATTTTGCGTTACTATTATATATTCTGAAATAAACCTCTTTATAGTAAATTTAGCCTCTTTTGCTCTATTGGCGTAAATACTACTTATAGGTACACTCACAAAAAATCTCCCAGAAGACAATAAAGAAACTTCAATTACCTGCAACAAAAAACAACAACATTAACAACAAAATCACCAAGCACAATACAGTTACATCACACATTCATCGCTCATATCGCCAGCCATATTACCTAGATCCAGGCTACAGAACACAGTGCTTAGCCTACCTAGCCTAGGTAAGTCTACATCGAGGCAGCGTCGGCCTGCCTGTCTGTCGACCGTCGAATTAACTTGAACTACGAAACAGCTGCACTTAAATACATTTCCGTTTTATTTTTACTTTAAATAGGGATGTTATTTTTGGTAGTTGAGGTTTTATTCATAGGAAACTATGCTTCGGCTTCGTCTGCGTATAGTTTTTAACTGACTTCGTAGTTTTGTTAATGCAAATATGCAGGGCAAAAAGTAGACTAAGTCCTTCTACAGGTACCAGGCTAGCAAACTATAAAATTTCATAACAGACAAACAAACAGGGATATTTTCACTTTGCATTTCTACTATTAGTAAGGATGTAGGGCAGGTTTTAGGTAACCGCGTGTGCTTTCAGCGACCAATGTGGGTTGACAATTGGTCCTATCGGTTACCAGTGAAAAATAAACACATTAGGGTATACTGTTTCACCCCGGTATTCACGATCCAGCAAGGATTTCCCCAATGTTAGCTCGTAAAACTTCCACACATCAAAACATGGTCCTCTCAAAGGCGACTACAATACAAACCCAAAAAGAATTTGTTATAAACAGTATGCTGTGATAGGCATTGCAGTTCATTATATAAGCAGGCAAGAAGAAGGTATCGTTTTTCCCAGTAACTGGGTTGTGGAGGTCAGAATGGCAGTCACACATTATAAAATACTGGTATTTAGCTGGATCCAGGTAGACTGGAAGTCGACCCCTAACATATTTGGGAAACAGCTAAGCAAATTAGGTAGACAGCAGGAAGCTACGACCTGTAAGTTATTTGACATCAGTAGGTAGTCTATAATTTGACAAGATGTCACAGCCTAGAAAACTCCTAATCTAGACAGAGTGTGAAAATTCCCAGCAAGGAAAATGTAAAACCCGTCGGCCTATGTAGATTATGTACATAGATCTAAATATAAATGTGTAAAGAGAAAGTGCGCGAAACAATCGGATTGTAAATATTACCAGCTGTTGCCAGAATACACTAGGAAGTTGGAACAAAAGGTCTGAACAATACAGTGTATCATTTTGCCGCTAAGATGAAGGAGCTGCGGTGGTAATATGGGTGGGTGTGACGGTACATGAATAGTGTTTTAATGTACCTCTAAGGTGTTAGAAGTGCTAGTCATTATTAACGTTGGCGTGTAAAGGTGACTGCCTCATTGGTCTAGTGGGCGCAAGCGCTACTGACGAGTATCAGGTCGGTCAGTGCTATTGGGTTTTTCTATCTGGAAATTTTCAGTAGCAGCCCGGAATCTGGATTTGTACCCCGGTTGATGGCAATAGGCTCGTCCCCTTTTACACGGTACTTCAAAATAACTGGCGAAATATGGGTGTACTACAGGTACGCCTCAGTCCAACCCTTAGGGAAAACAAGGCGTGGTGTTATGTGTGTTAAGGTCCGACCCCAAGTGTAATTGAATTCTTATATTGACTGCCTGTCTGATGGTGCCAAAACTTCTCTGTGACAGACCGTTTCTGCAACACAAAGTGTCTGCTAAGCGTGGCAATTATGGCAATAAGTTTTTAATCATCATGCTTGACGTTCGGGCCGGTGATAGTAGTTGGATTATATTTACCGCAATGATTGCCCATGTCCATTATTTCACAATCTAAATAGCCTGTACTGTCCCACTGCAAAGTTTTTCCTCTCTCTTTTCCACACAATTATGTATTTTGCTAGTGCTGGCCAGTCCTTTCGCTAGGAGTCAAACTCGTCCCGCCATCTTTGTCTCGGCCTACCACGATGGCGCCGTGCGTTTAGTGGGCCCAATCTGTGGTTTTCTTAGCCCATTTATCATCTAACATGCGGGAGACATCTACTGTGTAACGTCCGTAATTTTGGTTTTAGCGCGCAGTGTTGTGTTCCTTATGCGGTCTGAACTTCGACCCCCAGGATACTGTGCTTTAAGGCTCGCTGGCAAACCTCGAATTTGGACCTCTGTTGAAGTGTCAAACACCAGGTTTGAGTACCATATGTGAGAATGGGGAGAATACACATGTCCATAATTCTTCGTTTGAGGCTTTATTTCAAAAACCTATGAAAAGCTACCTTTACGACTATTCAAGTATCACGTAAGTAACGTCTCAAGCCAAGTGAATCTTCTGTATATCGTTGTAGCGGCAATAAGGCGGGACGGGAGCCAACAGAGGGATTTGTTTAATGAGACCCGACACACAAGTTTGAAGGCCGCCTAATGGCTCGCCCAAATTAGAAGAAATAGCCTGATTACTGAACAATTTAATATTAATTTAAAGTGCCGTGGAATATAAAGACGTTATTAATTACGAAATATAAATTCATTAAGGATTAAGGGAGGCTTTATAGAGAGTTACTTTTGCTAAAATGTTGGGCGTTCGAAACTTTTGCAAAAAGAGTAGCGAAATAAATATAATCTTTAGTAACTAATAGTAAACTAATGGAGAATCCTGCAAACGACCGAAGAAAAACGATATATGTAGTATCAATTTTTTTACTATGATCAATCACTTTTTCTCATTTTCACAGTCGATATAATAGGTAAAGGCAAACCAGTCAATGAGGCCTGAAATAACAAAAATCCTAAATAGCGATACTTGTAACTGAACAATTCCCACGAAACAATTTTTATCAGTAGCACATTGACTGTTATAGGGTAGACCAATCAATGTCTAAAAAAGGTCGAGAAACTACTAGAAACCATAAAATAGAAGAAGGGATGTTCGTGTCTTACAATTTCTGTGATACATTTCAAAATGCCGCAACCAATGAACCACCTTGTAAATCGATCAGCCACATAAAAAATTGCCAGAAACCTTCCCCCAAAAACAAGCAAACCAAAGAAATATATATGGGTAGATTAAGAGTAATGTCCACGCATATTGGGTAACTCCGAGTCCCGGGATCCCGGGGTCCTAAGAGTTGCGGCTTGTTCAAAATGTGGGAGCTCGGGCAACACTGAGATAACTTGAAAGATTAAAGGAATCGGTGAAGTTGGGTAAATAGGCCGCGTATGTAGGAGGTACAAATTTTCAAGATAAAAGGAAATCCTTGCGAGGCTATAATGTTGTGAGGTTATATTTTAATAAGGAGGTGCGTATCGTAAAAAATTGTGGGCCTTTTAGAAGCTATTTACTTCATGGAGCTGTTTTTAAGAATGCTTTTTGTAACAGGCATTTTAGTAACTTATGTGTAGCAGAATTTTTTGAACATGATGGTTTTCAAAGACTTTCATATATTGAACTGCGTTAGCTTCCGGCCACGCCGGCGCCGGTCGGTGTATCTTGTTTTCTGACCCAAATTACATGAATAGTATTTCATTCTATAGCTAACGTGAACACACGCTTTGCAATGTTTATTTTTTTTAAAAAAAAACGTTGCTGCACACTAGGAATTTCTCCTGTATACAAACGATTACAAACATTGGAACTCACATACCTACACAAAAAGCCAGACCCAGAATAACTACTTTTAGGTCTTAAAAATATTTGTTCCGTGCGGGAATCGAAACCACGACACGCAGCGCAGCAGTCAATCGCTACGCCACTGCGCCAACCGTGCCGTAAAACAAAAGGTTCCGGCGAATTGAGAACCTCCTCCTTTTTGAAGTCGGATAAAAATGACACATTGCTTGAGCTCCTGATTAATTCATAAGGAAAACGAGTGCAAATGTCATTCACAAAGATACAAGCATGTTTTTCCATATTTCCTTATAAATACACATCTCCCATGACATACCCCTTAAATATTAATTAAGGGCAAGCTCAAGGAGAAATCTTATGTGAAAATAACCGAAAGATATAAGATCCCCCCATCCCCCCTACGAGACGTAATCCAATATAGTCTGGAGCAATTACAAAAATTAACACTTAGTCCAGAATCTCGCAATCTCGTAAATGATATCGCAGAAACTGTTTATTGGATCCCCCCGGGATCCCGGGGGATGTGTCCGGGACTGTTAATCACGCCGGGATTACGGGATCTGTTGTGGTCATTCGTCGGAAAGTTTTCGATTATGTGCTTTTTATTGTGGCTTGTTTTGGTATTTATGATACAGTAAGCTGTTCCAGATTGAGAATTTGGATGCGGTATATCTTACGACTATATCTATGTAGTTGTGGTAACTTTACACTACAGCTCGCGTCATGTAAAAAGAACGCTGGCGATCAAGCTGCGCACTTGACGATTTATCGGCCTATTTGGTTATATGAGGTGGGTTTTTCAATGTACCTACCAATAAACGAGGCGGCGAACGAAGGGCTAGTTCAAAAATAAAATAATAGTTCTAGTACTTTCGTGCGTGAGTGTACCCATGAGAAAACACTCCCCTTCCACTTTCTTCCAGCGTTCTTTTTACATGACGCGTATTGTAAGTGCGGTGGTTATTAGTCCTTGGCGACAATTCGTTGTGTAGGAAATACTTCTTTCTCAAACTTTAATTTGATTGACTACCGTTTTAAGCGGATGTGACACATACTTTCCCCATTTTTTGCATCATATTATGCACTATTAATTGGGATTGAGGAGTTTGTGCATAAGTTATAATTGCACTGGCTCTTGTAACACAGGTTCATCACCTAACACAAGTGGCAGGGACTTCACATAATTGTATCCATTCTATTATGTAATAAAGATTATATATAGTAATTAACAGCCGCACGGGTCGATAGATCAGGTTGAGCTACCCTTGCCGCGTTTGGTCCGTGGATGGGATGTTTATATACCACGTAATAAGCACGTTAAGCCGTTAGTCCCGGCTGCCATTCATGGATCGTGAACAGTCTCTACGTGTCGTCAGAAGCCCGAAAGTCTGACAACCAGTCTTACCAAGGGGTATCGTATTACTCTGAAACTGAATTGTGGAGTCGTTTCATGTAATTCAGCTGCATCCGGTCAGACTGAAAACTGACGTCAATATAGTTGGGAAAAGCTAAGAAGACTTCTTTAACTTCTTTCTTTTATGCATTTATAGATATTAGCTCAAACTCAAACTCAAACTCAAAGCATTTATTTCAATTAGACCATTTTAAGGTACTTTTGAATTGTCAAAAAGTCGACCAGTTGGAAAGTTGAAGCTAGTTGCCCATTCCAAAACGTAGATCTCTATGGAGAAGAACGGGCAAGAAACTCCATGGACACTCTTTTTAATCATGTTAAGTATTACAAAATCTTGGGAACAATATTCTTGTTGCTTCTATATGTGAGAACCATGTAAAAAAAAAAAAAACAATTCTAAATATAAGATTTAAAATAAGCCATGGAAGTTAGGAGATGACCAGTCTCAACCGACGGCGCCCGTTCACGAACTTGACGCGTGGATCAGCACCATCCAGCTCAACCATTTTGTAGGGAACCGAATGATCCAACACACGCGCCACCATCAGCGAGACATTTAAGTGAGCATGACATACTCTCGACTGCCACGCTTTTTCAAGTCAACGTACATCAAAACAACATAATTATTATACGGATGCATGGTACTCACATTTACAAAGTTTAAACAAAATGCTTCTAAATTATATAAAATTATAGTTTGCAATGTATTTGAGAAATTAATAAAATTTGATTTCCAAAAAGAAAGAAAAATATTTAACATCTTTTGCAATTTTAATAAATAATACTTGATTCAGTAAAAATAAAAACTTATTCGTAATGTCAAAAAATAAAAATAATAGGAACAGAAATGTTCATAATGTCAGAAAACATAAAAAAGGGGCGCATCTCTTCCAAATATGAAAATTTTAAATAGTAAGCCCAGGAGCCTGTGGAGTCGGACCAGCATGCCAGGACCAGCTGATTAGATAATACTGCCCTAACACCTAATCCTTCAGCCGCTTTGTACAATAAGTACCCAGTACCCAACGAAACTCCTTGATATCCCAGCAATATGGCTTCTATACAAAAATACCTACCAACAAGCCTTAATCCCAGCACACTATCATGTACATTTCTCCCTCCACGTCACAAGGGACAGGAACAAAACAACGTCACATCGAAACACTTAGCTATCCCAACCGAGAAAAAAAAGCCAAAATCAATAAATACAACGTTGACTGTACCGTAAAATATCGAGAAAAAACTTTCACAAACCCACCGGAATTTCAACCCTGTAACTTTTCAGGTAAGGTTGGTTTTTCAGTGGGGAGTTAAAGGGTGGGTTTGGGTATACTCAATGGATTTTTATGCAGATTTCATATTCAATCTGCGATAGTAGAATTTATTGTCGCTCTGATGCGGAGTCGTGGTACATTTTTTTGATTTGTTATTTGTTGTTATAAATGGTAAATGTGTTGGGTTTATAGTTTTTTTTTTTTTTTTTTTTGGGTGGGAAATCATCAAATAACTTCTCCCGCACTGGGTGGAGCGGGAGGGCGTGTCAGACTTTTACTGACTAAAACCCACCTGTGTTCCCTCAGTTGCCTGTGTGCTAGGGGCCGCGGTATCTCTTTCGAACAACCCGCACCCCTAGCAGGCATCGGCCCTTGCGGACCCCCCCATTTGGTGCTGAAATCTCTTTGAGGCGCGCGTGGAACACAACGCGCCGTCGACCCGGGCTTGGTCCTTACCGGACAGCGAGCTACCCATTACTCGCCGTCCGCAAGCCCGCGCCTACGGTGGCCGGGAATCAGCCTGGGATTCCCGACGCCCAGGGCGTCTCCCGCGGCGACTACGGCCGTGAGGGCGCATATACTGCCTCTCCCTCACGTGCGCCGCCTCCCTCTTCGCGAGCATTACTGCTTCGCAGAAGGAGGTGACGGCTAACCATTCACTCTCGCTCCGTACCATGGCCTGAACCAGGGCCGGACGCGAGAGATCGCCGCCGCCGATCGCCTCCTCGAGGACACGGCGGTGCTCCGCCCAAGCCGGGCAGACCGCCACCGTATGCTCCACCGTGTCCTCAGGGCGATCTTCGCAATGGAAATACCCGGGCGTTTCCTCCCGCCTTATGCGAAACAGGAACCTCCCGAAACAACCGTGTCCGGTGAGGACCTGCGTCAGGCGGAAGGTGAGGACGCCATGCCGCCTCTCAAGCCACTCCTCAAAGAGGGGACTTACCGCCGCTATCGTGGCGTGCCCTTGGGTTTATAGTGAAGTCGTAGAGTGTGTTTGAGAAAATCGGATATTGTCTACGATGTTACAGCTCTGGGTGACAGGCACTAATAATTGTATTCCTTAAATCATTGTACACCTTTCGAATTAGTCACATTTTACCACCAAAATAAAATGTGAGAAAATTGATCGAGAAAAGGCTCTCGTAGACACGCGCGACACGACTTTTGTAGAACAATTTCCATGAAGTTTTCATAGAAATTGTTCTACAAGAGTCGTGTCACTCCTGTCTGCCTTTGCTATTCATAATTATTTGATTAACAGCCATATGGAACACCAGTTTCTTAATACGTGTGCATTATATTTAAACGGTTACAAAATAACAAACAAACATCATATGTTATCAGTAACTCCTACAGAAATGAGTACAGCTTCGTTAATAAAACTGTAGATAATATCCGGCAATAACGTTTATTTAGATTAGACCACCCAGAAGTTAGATTTCCATTGGCTTATTATATTGACGGAGAGGTCATAATATGCGCATATGATTTATCTTACAGTTGAATAACTTACTATCAGCCCGGAGTGTGGATTTGTGCCCGGTTGATGGCAATAGGCTCGCCCCTATTACATGGGACTTAAACATAATAGTGATATGTGGGTGTACTACAGATACACCTCTGCCCAACCCTTTGGGGAAACAAGACGTGATGTTATGTGATTTCCTACTATTATTATGAATGTGAAAGTTTGCATGTTTGGATGTTTGGATGTTTGTTACTCAATCAAGCAAAAACGGCAGCGAATGAAGTGGCGGGCAAGTTTTAAATAAATACTTTGACCAGTATAGTCGACTTTGATTGACTTTCCCACATTTAACCACATTTTCGAGTAAGTTGAATCTTCTCTATGGTTGAAACTACTAACTGTCACATAAACAGATATACCTTGCTATTTAAAGACCTGTAAGTGACATTGATCCTTAAGCTGGTACTGCAATTAAGGGGTGGTTAATATCTAGGTATGGTATGAATAAAAAATGTAAGTAAATAATTGCAGAATTAACAAATAATCTTGTTTCTGGCCTCATGTTTATTCCGGGATCGTAAACTAAATACTAGTATATGCCCTATAAAGGAACCTTGACCAATATAACAAAACACCTAACTTTCAGATCAATGGGCCCATCAGTTGACATCAATACCATGCCCATTCAGGGCCAGCACCGACCAGCAGTGAGATGAATGGCCACTGTACGTGCGCACACGCACCCGCCATATTTGGTAAGTAGAACTACATCCTGGACGTCTTAGCCCACTGAGTGTTTATTATACTGTGGCCAGTGCTGGACTGATTTTGAGGTCAATGAATATAATGCATTACTGTAAAGAGGTCGCGGGTAAATCAAAGCGATGTTAGAATAAGGAACAGCGATGCGAACATGTTTTTAGATTTTAATGGGTAATTTAAATTCCACATTAGTGCTTCCGAAAGCATGATCATTATGAAGAGGAGTCAGAAGTCCGTAAATAGTCAGACAATTAGGCGGCCTACTTTAGCGCATCCTCCTTAAGATGCAATGTGAGGCAAATCTTGAACAAATTGTTCATTATCTGGTGGCTGACTGTTTTTGTGATAATCTACCTGACAATGTCTATTCTGAAAACAAAATATATAAGTAATCTAATAAGTATAGTGATTTGTGGGTATTGATTCAGACCTCGTTTGCGTAATAATATCTACCTACCTACTTATCTGTATGCCTTACAAATATTTATTCCAAGTGGGAATATCTTATAGATACTGAGCCTGTCACGCCGCATGGGTATATCACCTTGGCAGTGGTCCCGTATAAGGGTACCTGTCCTAATGGTTCACACCGCCGCCGGCGAATAAAAGTTCTTGAAAAGAGCTACCAAAAACAATGCTCGCTCGAATACACCGCCGGCGAGTACGAAAGAAATTACTCGCTCAGAGTTCTGGTCAATCGCCTGTGGTGGGTCAGGTCCGGCAATCTACAGATTTTCAGTTGTTTCACAATCAATTATAGATTTTCAGTCGTATTTGGTATGCTTCGAAACCATTGATTACAAGGAGGTCAGTTCTGCTGGTGAAGTTGTAAATTATAGTTCATTGGATGCTATCAGGCAGAGAAAAGGTAAGAAAAAGATAGAGCTTTTATAGTTCTTTTAAAGTTTACGGCAAAGGAAAAAGTTTTGTATAAAGTTTCTTTGATATAAGTTTTCTTGAAAATGAATACTACCTATATGTTAAAATAAGTTAGCCTTTCTTGTAATATTTAGACTTAAATGAGCCCTTTTCTTTCTCTTTTTAATTCATAGTTCTAGGACGTCAGAATGATGTTTGATAAAATTTTGTCAGTGTTTTTAGGTAGTTATTTGACCAGCTTTTAGGAAACTATGTTCAGCCGTTAGTTCCGGCTGTCATTCGTGGAACTTTGAAAGTCGTTACGGGTCGTCAGAAACCAGAATGTTAAAAACCAGTCTTACCAAGGGCTATCGTGTTACCCAGTAACTGTCTTGTGGAGGTCAGATGTGCAGTCGCTCCATGTAAAATACTGCTATTCAGCCACATCTAGTTAGAGTGGAAGCCGGCTTCTACATACTTGGAAAAAGGCTAGTGAGATGATGATGCTGAATGAGCGGGAGCCAGACAAAACAGCAACGTAAATTAGAATCATTATATCAACGTCCCATCTATTATTATAATTGAAAGTCATCTGCCTGCCCCTCTTTGGAAATCCGGCGTAACTTCCCATCCAATAACAATAGTTCCACCCATTAAAATTAACACCCTCTATAATAATTAATAACCTGTTACAATAATATACTAAGACGCCAGTGATATGGTTATAACAATATACTAGGGCGTTACGGTGACATATATCTGGTTAAAACAATGTATACTACGGTGATATATTTGAGTGACAGCAACATTAATTTCATACATAACACAAATAACTATGCTGGCATACAGACGTGTGCCAATTCTACTGAACATATGTGATTGAATGTTTTACTACCTATAGTGACTTTGTTTTGAAGGGATGGAACAACTGATTCGGATTTATTTAGGGAAGTGTCTATGGTGAAGACATGTGATTTGAAATTATTGGTTTGATCTCGCCAATATACAAGATAGCTTTTGAGGTATTAAAGAGGATGCTTATTACTTACAATATCATCATTAAATCATCGCAGAGGTAGATCAAGGACTCAACAATAGCAGGAAAATGATGTTGCAGCATTTTGTATATTTAAGTCAAAGTGTGGCATGTGCGTCGTATTGATCGTTGCAAGTCCCTTTCTAATCAGTATTAATCTTCAGCTTCTAAGCCTTCTCAAAACCTTTTCGTTTATATGAGAATCCTCTTTAACATTTGGATCATAGTCTTTCATTCCAAACGAGTCTTTGTCTTCCAATTCCTTTTAATTATCATCACAACTTTTCTAGTCTCTCTGAGTCATATTTTCATTTAAAATATAACGGCAATGTCCTTCTTTCTTATTTCTACTAAGCAAAATAACTCTGCTTATCCCAAGCTAAAAGTAAGCATAAACAATGGCAATAAATTAGAGCAACGCGCACATTAATCAAGTTTACTTCAATAACCCACATTGTATATTCATAAGCGGATTCCACGAGACTAATCATTCATCTTGAGACAATGATAAATATATGAGGGTCGAGGGAAATGGGGCAGAAGGCTCACTGAATATAGAATCCTTTTTACTACAGTAAAAAGACTTTTACTAATTCTTGAGAGGTCTTGAGTTGAATACCAGTACAGTTAGTGATGGTAAAACGAGCAAAGATGATAAATACACTAACAATATGAAGATTCATAGATTCATTAGAAAATTATGCCAGTCATCTAAAAACAGCAATGGTATTTTCCTGAACTGCAAAATAAATATATATGTACAAAAGTGGAGTAATGTAGTAGTTTCAGACTAAGTTATCTTTTCATATGCATGTATTTCTGTGGTAATTACCAATTTTTCTTCCTTTTTAGCAGTCAACAATGATGAGTAGACTGTTGATTGCAAGAGACCTTTCACAATATCAATTCTAAAGGATCTCTTGCAATCAACAATCTGTAAGTTGAAGTTGAGTCTTGCAGTTGTTGTTGAGTGAGTTGCAGTATTGAAGTTGAGTTTCAAGTTATTAATTAATTGACAGATAACGCATAGCCTAAACCGCTAGATCAAGAAGCATGAAATTTTGCACAAGAGTTCAGATTTTTTTGTTTGGTGAGTGGACTTTTTTATAAATAACTCCCTAAAGGGGTTAAATAGTGGATAAAAATTGGTATGGAAGCTCACCATCCTGCCATTAGACTATCACATCGGGCGCGTGGCTTGTATAATCTACTTTGGTCATGTGCATTCGCCGCATGATCTTACCTTACGTATGACTCAGCGGTTGATAGAATTTTAGGTAGGTAAGTGAATTCGAGCTAAATCATAAACACATTTTCCTACAATGCTAAATTAACTACGTGTAAGTGATCCATATTGTACCCTTTATTTAAATAGACCTTCTGTCCTCTCCTTATCATATGCCACGGACCCTAAAGTGACAGATAACGCCAAGGTAAGTCAAAACAGACAGTGTAGGGTCGACCTCACTAGTTACAAGTTGAAGCAAACGTGTCAGCTTGGGTGACATGATTGAAGAATATGCTCCAATGATGTATGGCTTCTGAATGTTCATGATTATGCTTGTGTAGGTTTTGAATTGAGTTATTCAGTGAAGTTGTAAAGGAAAGGATGTATAAGATAGATCTATAAAATGGATAAAGCAAGGCTATTCAAGCTTTGTGTTCCATAACCTAGTGATGATGCATATGAATATGTCTAATAGCTTTAAAGGTAGAAAACATACACACCATATTGGTGACCTTCTTCAGAAAGGTCTCGGGGCTACTCTACCGAATCTAGTGTCCGAAGGTGATACGGAGTAGAAAACGCGCCGTAACTTCTGCCTGAACTACGGATTTCGTGCTTTTAGGCCCTGGTAACTTTAAATATTGTCGTTATGAGCGATAATAGTTCTTATTGCAATCCGTTACGGATTATAATCTGTGGTAATAAAATTCGAATAATAAATGAGCAAGCATTGCCGTAAAAATGCAAATAAAATCGTATAAAATTAGATATAAACTATTTAAAAATAAGTAATCAATCACTGGATGCAGTTTGGCATTTGGAATTTTATGGTATATTTTTAATTACAATTATAATTGTTATTGAAGGGATAAACTGGTTTTAAAGATAATTAAGAGGTGACTTTAATGATTTTTTTGATGCATTTAAGTATGTTTAATTATTTTTTGAGTTCCATCACTCTATGCAAAAAAGACTTGAAAATATCAGGTATTTTTCTCTTTCAAAATTATTTACGGTTAAAGAGATACACTGGTTTAAAAAAAAAAAAACACCTTTTTGAGCGTTTTCAAGATATCACCGCCTTACGAATAGACCCCCAGGTGCGTAGTAGGTACTCACAACCGGCGTGCGTGTATGACCAGAGGGATAATTGCGTAATATACAGTAAGAATCGCTTTCATTTTAACAGTTCCACAACATTCATGGTGTTGTTTGATTCCCGTATTTTTAAGAACGTTCGCATTCTAATCTCAATCTGCCAAAAATACCTCTAATCTCCTAATCTTCCTTCATTTTTGACAAGTTTTTGACATTGATTTTCACTGAGATGAGATGGAGACTAGATTTTGATCTGTTTTAATAACAGGAATTGGCCTAGATATGTATGAACGTAAACGAGGCAAAAGGAGTATGTAAGGATCGTAGCAGTTGCAGTTCTGTAGTTTCTGCCGCCCCTCATGGGAAGAAGGCGTGAGTATAATATATGAGTGTATGTAGAAAACTTAATGATTTTCACTAAAAGAGCTATGCTGCAGTTTTGATGTACAATGAAGTATATTCTATCTACCTATCTTTCTATAAAAAAGGCAATGGAATGAGAAAAACCATTGACTACTGAAAGGTAATAAACAAATGAGACCTTGAAATTTGTTTGAGGGTACGCTTAAGGTAATATACTAGTAGCGATGTCATGTGTCGAAATGCTTTGTAGTCCTGATTTTGCTGCTAATAGTATTTATTGCAAATCCTACCTCAATGCAGCAGTAAACATAAATCCACTATAAACAAAGGCCACATCAATACTCTATGCCGAACCGCTCCAGAAATATCCCACCGCTAGTTCATCGATCGCTCCACAAATAGCCGAAACCCGATCGTCTCGCATTACCCGGGAATCGAACCCACACCACAGCGGATCGAGTGCCCTTACGTCGTCAAGTCGTCTGTGAAAAGTGGTGACATTAGCGATAGGTTTGTAAGGGATCCCTATGTCACGGTTTGTGTCAGTTAGAGAGCTTGATATAGGTAAGAACTTGTTAGTCTAATTTTGAATCAAAGTTGGCGGGGGACTTTAAATTCAAGGCTAAGTGAATTTTGGGGCTCTTTTATCGAAGTTCTTACTTAGTTCTCAGATGTACAAAGTCTTTGTAGTTTATAAATTCATAAAGGGCTAACTTATTTAGACAGGTCAATACATTAGAAAATTAAACGAGGACTTATTTTATTTTCCTACTACCAGTTAGTGTGGAACTAGAGAATACAATTCCAAACATGTTTTTCAATACCGGGATTACGGGATTTTTGATGCGTAATCCCGAGATCCCGGGGCTACCGGGATTAGATCATGTGATTTCTAATTGGACTGAAATTAAATAAACTTGAGTAATTTCTTTAAAAAAATGTTTTTGATATTGTTGCACAACACAAATAACAATATAGTAAGACAAGAAAAAAGACAAAACATAAAAACTGTACTTTTGTAAGAAATTCAAAAGACAAAACATAAAAACTGTACTTTTGTAAGAAATTCAAAAGACAAAACAAAAATAATATTTAGAATTTGGAAAATACAATCGCAGAAATATTGAAACATACAATGTTTGACTTCCAAGCTTCGATCAATATATTGATCGAAGCTTCCAAGCCTTCGTAGTTTATTGCCAACATAAGCAGCAGTTGGAAATGCTCGCCCAGGTTTTAAATTGGTTGGAGGAATACACAATATGATATACATAGACCTATATGCTGTTTCTAAGTGATATCCACGAACTCCTCCATTTTCAAACTGGCTCATTTCACGTCTAATACTATTTGCTAACCCCGATTAATTTTGTACTTATACTTCAGAACCTGGGGATTTGTCGTTATGTAATAAATGCTATTATGAAACAGTTTTTCCAGCAAAGCAGCAATTTGGTAAACAATTAATTTCCCTGATTGTACATAGTCTTAGTGGTACACTCAGGCAAATTAATTAATTAAGTCAGACTGTCATCGCTACCTTCGTTCTCTCGTTTCAAGTGAGTACCAAGTAAATACACTATTTAATGTTTTGCCCGAAAATCGAGCCAATCAAAGCATTTGCACCCTGTTGTTCTACTTTAAACTTTCGATATCCCTACCAACATATTACTGACTAAAGCAGGCCGATCTAGCCTGGCTAACGAATCCTTCCACTAACTTAATCTCCTATGAAGATCTCCACAAACATGTGCCCTGTACACTAGTACCAGTACACAAACCGCCTAGTACAGTTCTCAAGTTCGTCTAGTACACACATGTTGTACACAAGTTCCGGCGGCATCGGAAGCAATAAGGCGGGGTGCACACATCGCACACGGTGTGTTTGACTTGTCCACCGACACTTTAGTGAGGCGAAACTGTTGAGAGCTCCTTGTGACGTATCCATTACTATTATTGTGGACGAAGGAATAAGGGCTAATGTGAGTTACACTCGCAACGAAAATTTTGATACCTATTTTATTGACAATGTTGCCACAAATCTCATATCAAAGTAACCCAGACCCTGGACAGTTAATATATATTCTGTAGTATCAAAATATTTGATTGTTATGGGTGTCTAACTGCGTGCATCCAATGCTGGAATCAATTATGGAATTATGTTCCTCTGTGAAAGTGTTGAATATGCTATAGCCGAGTTTGACAATTTCTTAACTTCTAATTCTCAATTCAAGAACCGGGTATAAGGACACACCATAATCCATACCATAATCAGCCTATAATGTTCCCACTGCTGGTTCATATTATAGGCCTCCTCTCTGTGAGAAGGAGTGGGCCGTAATCAACCAAGCGGGCCCAGAGCACTTAGGTAGTGTCACATGTCTTGGTTCTGGGAAATGACAGTTTCCTCGCGATGTTTTCATTCTCTGTTTAGAGACCAGTAGCGTTGAAATAATTTACACGAAATAAAGCGCCTGTCAGGGTTCGAAACTACGACCTACAACTTGTAAGTCGCGGCTTTTATTACAAGATCACCACTGTTCCAGGAGACACGGAGAATATCAACCTAGAATCACCATTCAAAGTGGCATGCGAGAAGACTCAAATTAATTTAGTATTTAGCAAAGGAAAAGAAAGTCCCACAACTCCTATAAGTAATATACGTAAGCCCTAAAAAAAGCATAACTAGACTTTCCGGTACCACGTTCATATCTTTCCTACATGACAGTAGGGCGTCCATTATCCACGCGTCACTCAGTACGGTCCTGTTTACAGTAGGTGACAACAAATATCGTGAGTACACACGCTGATGTGTGGAGTGAGACCTTGTCAGGTAAAGTTCCGTCTTCGTTTCCGATTCGTATTGATAGGTGGTTGATATTTTTAGTTTAACTTTTAAGAAGGTGTCAAGAAATGTGTCAACTTTGACTTTGAACTTTCTCGGATAAATCGAATTGGTAGGAATGTAACATTTTCCTCAATTATAAAATTACCTGTTAAGTTGCACGCAAATACTCCGATTTGTACGATTATTGCTGACTTCATCGGCAGCGTTAAACATAACAAATATTGTCAATTTCAGTTGCAAACTATTTTAAATTAGCTAGCGTGTTAGCTTCTGCTTGCGGCTAGGTGTGTTTTCTTGCGGCGTGTTTTAACAAAAAACATTACTGCAACGGCAATACAGTAGCTTCCCATTAGTGAAATAATTTTCGGAATCGGATTAGTTTTTATAATATTATCACTTTATCAGCATAGATAAGCCGAAATTATTTAGCAGGTTTTTCTTATCTTCAAAATACCTACTACTACAGACTAGACATAGTAAAACGTCTAACTACTTATGTATATTGATACATAAGTAGTTATACGTTTGAAAATATCTATAAAATTTTGCTATACCTGTCACAGGTAAATTCGACTAATTATAAAAACAAATAGTTATTCATAATTATAGGCTCTATACCCACATTCCGCCAACCTTTCTAAGGCCATCGACACTGTAGAACCAGTTGTTATTTAATTCACGAAGACAATAGAAAATGATTGCATTACAAATAAGTTTGCAAGATCAAGGGGCTCGTTACAAGAGCATTATATGCTAATGTGAGTCTTCTTTGTGAGTTAAATTATATTTCAGAGGCAGTCATTTAGAAAATGGACCCGCGGTGATTTAAATGTATGTAAAGACTAATATGTTTTTCTTTTCAGGTCGTTTTGGAGAGAGTGTATTTTTTTTCTGTCCAAAGACAACTGTGGAATGAAATTGTTATTTTAATTTTGTTTTTTTAAGTCTGTATTTTTAGTTTGTGTTAGTGTAGGCTTATGAGTTTGAGTTTTAGTAAATGGCTGCTTAATTTACCTAAGTACCTATGGCTAGGTTTTGATAAATAAAAGTACTTACTTACCGTTTCATCTACAAATACTATAATATGGAATAAAACGTATCCTTTCATTTTATAACGTGTGGTCACTTACTTATGTGAATGAAGAACTTACCTGCAACAAAAGGAAATAAAATTATAAATATAAAGCTCTTACAAATATATTATAACGTTTGATTTAAGGGATTGAACAAAAAACTAATCTAAAAAAGAAACTCACACAAAAAATAATCAACATTTTTGCAATCTCCACTGTCAGAAACTCAATTTACAACTAGGCTCGCCCCCGGCATGGCTCGGAATTCGGTCTCCGAAATAATATGGCATTTGTAAATAAAAACTTCGTCATTCCACAGTTGGACGGACGTTTTACAAAAAGTTTCATCAAAATTCGGCCAGTGTGTTTGAGTTGTCAAGAGACAAACAAATATTATGTGTAATGTAAAGAACGTCAAATGACCATATTTTGGAGCGGGATATTCCTTATTTAAACTTTGTGAATATGTCAACTCGTTGCTATGCGTCTGTTTGATATTTTTTTTCGACTGTATTCATGAGCTGATTTTGCACAAAAATATCCTGATTAAGTGGGCTTTGTTCCACATAGAAATCTAAACTTTAGAAGCGGACGCAATTAAGACGCGCATACCAATTTAACTTTTTGTATAAACTGAACAGTTACAAACGCATCTAAATCCAAAATTCATACACGCATAAATGAAAGAATCCATTTAATATGAGCCCATACATTTAAATGTACCTACAATTACACATGGGGCCATTGTGACGGTAATAAAATAAAGTTTTACGAGCTAAGGTCACAATGGGACTGCACTATTAATAAATAATAGCAGCATTATTAGCTTGGTCACCGTTATATTTGTACGAAACCATCAGTTTTATGGGCTCGCTGTACTGGCATTAATATTACATGAGAACTGTGTGGGGATGGACTGTGTGTTTGTATTTTATGGCATTTGTACTGTATAGAAGAGTAATATGGAATCGTTCGAAGCTAGACTCTATTACATTGTAAAAGCAGCAAAGTTTACGGATAACAATACCGTGAAATGAAACATAATTTTTTGAAACCATTGCAAACCAACATACATTTAATTTGTCCATTGGCGCTATTAAAGCTAGTGTCAAAAATGTATTAAATTCGTCAAACACACAATTTTAAGTAAGCACTTTCATTTGCAAGTACCTACCTACCTACCTTTACCTGCCCCCAAAATCGTTTTACTACCTACTAAAGAAAGCTTCAAATACCCCAGCACTTTTCGCAACACACAAGTGACTTGAAGCAAATAATCACTGCTACGGAGAAAGCTTCTCAAAGTCACTGATACCACCATAAAAGCTTTAATGTGACTGATGGTGTCCATTCGCCATCAGTCTTGAACGGGGAACAATGGCGTACTTAACATAATTACTTCCCTTAAGAAGAAACCACTCACAACAGAAAACCTACCTTAAACATTCCAACATAGAGTAGACTTTTGGTTGTAAGTGATAGAACGGAAAAGGTCTTGAAATTCCCTACCAAAATTATGGTCAGTGGACCACACGTGTGCTCCAATTTTTCTCTTTATAATATGGTTCCTTATTTGGGACTGTAATGCAACGGACTTTCGTGTTTGTGCATTGAATAGTTCTTGGCTCAAGATAAGTGGTGTTCCCTTATATTGGACAGATGTTTACTGCGCAGAAAGTCCAAAAGATCAATTGTTTTTGTGAGTGATTTGAGATTAGTTTTTACAAGATAGTATTTTGGTTAATTGAATTCAGCCAAATAACTAGAAAGACGGCGACTACCGAGATGATGACAAATAGAGAATGAAAGTATGGAAAAAAAATGTGGCGCCGCGGCCGATTTCAAATAAATTCGGATATGAGCAGGAGAGTGAAATTAATGGAGCAAAGTAACTATCATTTGGCTGACAGGTCACGTGGTTGTAAACGACAATTTTCCATGCAATTAAAGTTCAGTGTCCCCGTTAATATCTGCAATTTAGGACACCTGCATTTTAACGAGGACCTAGGTAATGTTACTAAATGACAATGACCATTATGCAGCACTGCTCGTGGAACATTGGCAATCAGTGTCAGGTATTGACGAGCCCTCCACTCATTAGAGCACGTTCGCAACTCCGCAAGGACGTAAAGATATCGTGGCGGGATTTTATCGCTCGCTGGATTTTGAACTTTCGGTGTTAAACCGAGCATTGACAATCCAACACAGTGCAACTCAGCGCGTCGAAAAGTACTCTGTTTGATTTTCAACTCTTGGCGCTAAACAATACGTTGCAGATCAAGAAAAGTGCGTTATTTTTGTTAGGTAATTTTTAATTTATTTCATTCGACATGAAATAAATTAAAAGGCAGATAAATTTCTATAACCTTCTATTGACTTGAACCTTCATAAGCAGCATCATAGATGTAGCTTTGTAATTAAAATAGAAGTAAATAATTACTACTAACGATTCGATCGTTTCGTAGTACGTACAAGCTTTTATTTACAATTTTATTAAAATAACATGTCTGATACTTGGAAAACTATGCAATAACACGAATGTAAACACCGTAAAAACTTTTACTACCATGTTTTGATGATAAGCTCGAGGCATCTCTGGTTAAACCTTCCTCCATTTAAATCCATTTATGACAACTTTACTCCTTTCGAAGACATAAAATTTTTTCAAAATCAAATATAATTTTACATTGCATCGCCTACTTTATCAATAAAAGTCTTAACTGTAGTCAATGCTATACTATGTGACAGTTAAGTTTACGTATAGTGTTTAGAAGGACGATAAAACTACCATACGATCATTTTACGACACTGAAACGTCACTTTTACGATACCTCCAAGTAATAAGAAATGGCGGAAATAGTTTCCGATATTGGATAAGAGATGGCGCTAAAATAAAAATGGCTGCGAAAGACGTCATGAGTTGGGTGATAACTCATTTATGAGATTAGTTAGGATAGTAACACATCATATTTTTATGATAACAGTCAATGCGATTTTATGCAGCGAAAGTTAATGATCGTGATAATTGATTACAAAATATAATCATTCTTATGAAAGGTAGAATGACAGCTCATTACCTTAAAACGAAATCTCTTGAACTAAGTATAAACTTAGTTTTACGATGTTCTCGGAAAGCTGATTGTACATGCTGTGATTATGGTTATATAAAAGCAGAATTTAATTTACAATGGCTAGTTCGATGGTGCTGAATATACAGGGTGCCACAAGTAACAACAAATGACAAATTAACCACAGTATTTTTATTTAAATAAATAATATTGTCTACTAAATAACATTGTGTAATATTTAAACACGGTTGTCAGTATTTGACACATTCCAATATTTACTACGCATGCCTCACTCAAGTTCTACTTAAATAATTATGATTAACCCCTTCAGCACCTTTTCACTTAACCCGTCACTACTATCACCAACATGAGTGACGTCACTACTTGACCTACATGCGTGTGCGCAATATTTGTGTTTATACATGTGCAGGAAGGAAACGTAGTAACGTAGTATGTGCCTCCGTCGTAGGACGTGTTTTGTCAATAAGTAGGTTATGTTTTGTGTTACCTGGATGGCATTACTTACATACATTGTAATTTTGTTGTCAGATGTTCATGTAAAGAGGCGATATAGGTACTCTTTTGAAAGAAACGATGTAAGTTTAGTAATTATACTCACAGATTTCATAGACTGGCAAAATGTCTTCAAAATAAATAATAATTATGAATAATTTTTAGGTATGGTATGGCAAATTTTGATTTGTCACACTCATGATCCTTCTATACCTTTACCAATAACATCGTCATACTAAAACACCATGTATAATTTGGTGTCCATTCAATATCCATCACTTTGTTGTCACACAAAAAGCTCATCACTACTCCAGCCCATCCGTCAATGAACGTCAAAATGACCAATACCTTCCATAAACACTTTTTGGTTGCAATCACAGAGCAGTGGTGGCCCAGACTTACGAGTTCTTTAGAGCCTAGCCTTTGACCATTGTTGCTGGGGACGGCTTCCCTAGACGTACGAGTTGTAGGTCATGAATTTGAACTCAGGCAGGGTTTCCACTTTTTGTAATCCTTTTTACCACTACTGCTCTTAAAACGCTGAAAGAAAACGTCATGAGGTAAGTACCCTAGAACTAAAATTCCATGTCCTCCGTCCTGCCGGGTTAGTGGAAACTAACCCACACTAGGCCCGCGTAGGTCATTACAGCGCACCCCTTCGTATAGAGAAGTGGCCTGTGTCCCAGCACTGAGAACCCTTTAAGCTGATAAGTATTTGGCTATGAAGAAGGTAACCGATGCTATCTCTGACTAGTGTTGTATTGTTGTTTTAAGCTATAGCTTTTCCATGCCGCACAACTTGTGCTCGCATTAGCTTGGCGAGCGCCCAACGCTAATCGTTAACAGCTTATGTTTTAATGGGCAACACTAATGCGTTTCTGAAGCATTTTCTAACAATGTGGAAATAACAGGTGTGGACGATTATACCGACAGGCTACCTTCATAAATGGGTGTTTTGTTATTTCTTTCGGTATTGTTTCGCAATTTGAATATTAGTATGAACGACACGTTAAGAAAGATAACGGTGTTTAACCGACTTCAAAAAGGACGAGGTTATCAATTCGGCATGTTAACTAAAAAAATATGTATGTTCGGGCATAACTCCGTCATATATAGACGGATTAGCAAAATTATTTTTTTGTTCGAAAGGGGTTTATTCCGAAATGTTCCCATTTAAATTTTAGATTTGATGATGACTTTCGGAGACAGACAATGGAACTCTTCAAAAAATTACAGCAAATCGACCGCGATTGCTGCTATCGCATAGATATGCATTGTTTTGACCCCGAGGATGATGTAATTTCGGGGAAGGTAACTAAAAAGTGAAAAATAAAAACTTATTCCAGAAAAACAAAAACCGACTTCCGGAAAAACACTATAAAGTGAAAAAGAACTTTAATTTCGTAAGTTGGTGACAAAAAATATCCGAAGTCACCGACTTCCGAAATTAAAGTAATTTTTCACTTTGTAGTGTTTTTCCGGAAGTCGGTTGTTTTTGTAAAAGAAAAACAGAATTGAATAAGCAAAGTCCACATAGGTACATACATAAACTCACGCCTTATTCCCATGAGGGGCGGCAGAAACAACAGAACGCCAACTGCTATGATCCTTACATACTCCTTTGCCTCGTTCACGTTCATACATCTGGGCCTCAAGTCTGCTATTACAATAGTGTCAGAATGGTCTATCATTGATTTCATAATTGTTGATTTTGACAAGTTTGGTAATCTACTAATAAAATGGCGTCATTATGACTTTCCAATGGTTAGCCACTGGCACTCCATTGAAAGAAATGGCATTTATTGGTAATCTCGTGCATCATGACAAATGAATGACTGACTTAATTTACGAACTTCCTACTACTTTAGATTGCATAAAACACTAAT
Source organism: Antitype chi (assembly GCA_947359405.1). Lineage (NCBI taxonomy): Eukaryota > Metazoa > Arthropoda > Insecta > Lepidoptera > Noctuidae > Antitype > Antitype chi. The sequence goes on along the minus strand of OX375827.1, from coordinate 903,852 downwards.
AAATAATATGTAAAAATATATATAAATGAAATCTGGCATGAATAAATGTTCAAATGTAGTAATAGTTTTTCGAAAAACATTTCTACTAACGAGTTTTATAATAATGGGAATACGAAAATGCCATTATGACACAATTCTATTACGAGACCATTGACTGACCAATGATCGACCATTATGAATTTAGCAGATTACGAACTTTTAGCAAAATGACAAATGAATGACAATGGGATCGTGTTGGAATGACGAATTTATAAAAATAGCAGACTAAGGCCCCTGGTCATACACGCACGCTGGTTGCGAGAACTACGCACTTGACCTTTCTGAAGACCTTCACATATAAGGTCAGTATTATGTCCTCCTACGGCGTCACACCCGCCGTTACCACTCACGTCTGCTTACCTGAAATATTTTCGTCGTTTGCTAAAATTTTCAGACCGAGAAAAGTCTAACCTCAAATCTCACCGTTTCGTTCAACGATTGAACCTCAAATAGAATATAGCAACACAAGACAATGCTATATTGTTCCCTTTATGCTTCTAACCAGACAAAATAGATCACTCATTTTACACCTATCAATAAAACCAAACAAAGCATTATGACCCAAATCAAACTATTCACCACCGTATCACCCAATCAGCGCCCACCATAAGAACCTCAACATTAACACCTATAGTTAATGGCTCATAAACTCTATCAACTCCATGCTACACCGTAATTAATGACTGCCATAAGCTGACGATTGATATGATTCGTCAGCGTATCGTCGCTCGTCGTGACGATAAGTATTCATTCGTTTACGATCGCTTTACGATTCGTTTACGGTTGTATTGTAGTGCTTGTGTAAAGATTAAGTTGTAGGAAGTGCTCTTATTAAATAGGGTGTTGATCAAGGACCGATAGTTCATTGATTGTGTAGTGTACTTTGATAAGGATTTCCATTCAAATTTGTGTATAACTGCTGATGAGTTAGCATCATATTCCATATTACAGTGAAGGACCTTAAAGTTTTATTATACCCAAACAAAGCCGATTGAATTCATTAAGAATTTTCAAAGCTTACGAAATATGTACATGTCATCATAAAGTTATCATTGAAGATTTATTTGTATTTTATATAGGCTAATTAATTAAGAAAAATAAAAAAGTACACCCAAAGGTAACTAAAATTATTCATAAACTAAAATATAGCGTCGATAAATTATCATAAACTAGCTGATCCACCAGGCGTTGTCTTGTCATGAATATCGAATTCGCAACTTTCTTATTTTTTTCTTTTATAAAAACCTCCTGACAATAACAAGCACGACAAAAAAAGAATTAGCAAAATTGGTTCAGCTGTTCACGTGTGATGCCGTGAGTGCCGTGACCAAGGGAAATAGGGAATAATTTTTATACATACAGGTGTCAAGTAAATAGTAGGTACGACATAGTACAGTGGTGATAGCTTGGGTCAATACCAACCAAAAAAAAAAAATATACGTTCCGCAAAATGTTACGGATTTACAGTTATAGTGTTAAGCGATGAGAAAATTGTTCAGTGAAAATTTAAACAAATAATAGTATTTCTTGAAAACACTACGGTTTTTGATACAAAAAATAGTTATCAATGAGTAGAGTAACTATTCACGAATAATTTGATGTAAAAAAAATACTAGAAAAGGATTTTTGGAGGGAAATAAATTTTGTATGACTGTAAATCCGTAACATTTTGCGGAACATATATTATATATTTTCGGTAGGTATTGACGCAAGCTATCACCCCATATTCTATGTCGTACTATTTACTGGACACCCTGTATAGATGATATAATCATAATCAACATCATTGAAAATACACAACGACTTTGATAGTTACATGAACTTTTAGCTGGTTTTTAGTAACCATACACCATAAGCAAAAGCACAACCATGTTTAAATCACGATGGCTTCGTAACCAGAAGTTCAATCAAAAACCTATAGCCCACTTATTACATCATACATTACCCCTTACTCCAACAACAAAACAATCTGCATCCATACAAAACCAGTAATGTAGTGCTAATTCACACAAATCTCAGTCATGAGCCGCAGTTTGTAAGTGCAGCGCCAATTAGCCAGGAATGCTGGCTCTTGGCTCATTGGCTCACTGGCTTTCTGGCTGCAACGAGCATAAATCTTAGCTGTATGCGGACTATAAGCTAATTTAGCTAATTTGTGGACTTGGGCTCTTGAGAGTGTTTCTGTTTAAATCATTATGGTGGGTTGAGCACAACTATCTCAATGCAAGAGGGCAAAGCTAAGGGCTTCGATGGAAGGTTTCGATGTTGTGGTAGCTAATCCACGCTTATTGATGAGTGTAAGCGAGGATTTTAACAAATTGAATTGTTTTATTTTTACAAGCTTTTGTTTAACTTGCAATGTAACTAAGTACATAATAATATGTTTGTTCGGGTGCACTCTTGCAACTCAATTTTGAAGCAGATATCTTTAAACGATTGAGCTGAAATTTTGCATGCATAATTATGTATATCGCGTGACAATATTATGATGAGATGGAGCTGATCTGATGCTGGAGCTGGAAGGTGGCCATAGGAACTCCACAATAAATCGACACAAGCCCATCGAGTTTGAGCTTGTATTGCCGAGTGCTTTGATCCTATATGGTAACCAGGGTTAGACGCTGGAGCTTGAAGGTGACCATAAGAACACCGCAATAAAACGACACAACCAACCCCATCGAGTTTGGGGTCGTTTGATTCGTATTGACGAGTACTTTGATCCTATATGGTAACCAGGGATTCATGCTGGAGCTAGAAGGCCATAGATACATAACACTTTAAGTGCTCTAAACAACACATATGTGTGGGTTCTACGAATTATTACGAGCTACATAACGGAAAAACGCTGCTACGAACTACGCCGTTGTAAATCCCGCATCATAAATACTGAAAAGGTAAAAATAAACTTAAAAGATTTTTTTTTAAACAGTTTTATATTATTACTTGTTAATAAAACGAACTAAAAAGTTAAAAATAAATTAATCTCCATTATTTAAATAAAAGCGTAATTACATATTGACGGTTACAAAATAGGTGTAACAAGCTAATAAATGTTCTTTATTTCTCCTGCCATAAAAAAGTAACACGCTTTTATTTTAATAATTGAGATTAAAATATTTTTAACTTTTTAGTTAGTTTTATTAACAAGTAGGTAATAATAAAAGCTTGTTTTAAAAAAGTTTTTTTTTACGAATCGAACTAGCTTTTGCCAGCGGCTCCGCTTGCGTGGAAGTCGAAAATGATCCCACGGGAACATACTATCGGGACAAAAGGTATTCTATGTGATAATCAAGGTTAGAAACTATTTGTGTGCCAAATTTCATCCAAATCCGTTCTGCCGTTTTTGCGCGATTGAGTAATAAATATACAAACATCCTTTCTCACAAACTTTCACATTTATAGTATTATAGTAGGATATTAGTAGGATTAAAGACGCTTAAGCAGGCTTAGCATGACGCTTTTTATTTCTACTCTACTATAGAATAGCAATCGCTTGTCTACATTTCTCTGTGAAAAACTGTCAACTGCCTATACGGAAACGTCATTTTTGTCTACTCTTCCGACGATAAAACACTTGTTCACGATTCTCGTGCTAAGTCAGCTGGTATATTTGCGTTACCACGCTGTTCTTGTAAACTACGCAACGGAGTTTCAAGTAGTTATCACCATCATTTAAAGAAAATTTTACGGACGGTTTTGCTTTTTATACATTAAACTTACAAATCATGAAGAAATCTCGATATTTTCTCAAGTCACGTGTCACTAGTAATTGGTAAGAAAGAGCATATAATTGGTACTACCAATTTGGTAGTAACAGTCTAGTATCTAAAAATATAATAACTGTAATGTGTGTTTATGGCAACATTGACAGTGAGCATTCTACACAGCTATGAAAAGACCCATAAATTATTAGAATACATTAGTAATAAATACATAAAATTCCAAAAATGACCAATACAGATATTTTATTACACAACCTACACATTTCAATAAAGTTCCATTTTAAAATGAACCCATAAAAATCACTGATGGATAGAATACATACCAGACTTAACTTGAAAAGTGCCGAAAAATATAAAAATGCCATAAAAATCAAACCATAGAACGGTTAGTGTGACCGCACACCATGATCTAGAAGGGATGGCAAACCTTTTCTGAGTGCCATAAGATTTTTAAAATTGGTCGTGATTTACATGCCATTCGATTTTTTTAATCAAATGGCATGCTTAGACGGAATACCAACCCACCGATATCAGAAGAAAGTTAAAAAAAAAATACATAATCAACTTAATCCCCGGTATTTTAAAACAACTGCTTCGCTTTACATACAATAATTAGTACTGCAACATTATTGTAGGCTTGTAATAGATTGTACTGAGATCTATATTATGGAAAAAGACTAAGAAAAAAGCTATTCCATACCAACTAAAGTTAATGAAATGTCCAGAATGTTCCGTCCTGTACAAGCCCATACGTCACGCGTGCCATAGGTTCGCCATCCCTGATCTATGGTGTAATGGCGGGCCGATGGCAATTTTATGGCATCTGGCACTTTTAATGTATTACAAAATATAATTCAGTGTGAATCTGTAAGAGCCCATCGGTTTATGGGTCGTTATGGCCTGGTTTGGTTATGTATGGGTTTCTTATCTTGTGTATAGAATCTTTGAGTTATGGTCGTGATTTTAATGTCCAATGGTAATATTAACACATTATTAAAATGGAATGGAACAGTGGTGGCCCAGTGGTAACGGCTGCGACTTACGAGTTGTAGGTCGCAGTTTCGAACCCAGCCAGGCGCTTTACTTTTTGTAAATTATTTCATCACCACTGCTCTCAAAACGGCGAAGGTAAACATTGTGAAGAAACTGGCATGTCCTAGAACCAAAAATTCGAAGACATGTGACATCTACCAACCCGCACTGGGTGGATTACGGCCCACTTCCTCTCACCAAGAAGAGGTCTGTGTCCCAGCAGTGGGAACATTATAGGCTGAATCTTTAAAATGAAATAGCAATTTAGAGCAACATCTACGCATTTTTACTATGCCATACAAATACATAGATCATAATTATGGAAATCGAACCCGCGACCAGACCTAACAAACACCTTTTTTCTGAATTGTAAATGTGATGACTGAGAACTTGAAAAATTCTACTTTAGCATTACTTAAGGCCCATAGTATCCTCATCTCCCGTTTGTATGCTAAAGCACGACTGCTGCCCGCGCCCGCGCAGGGCTCCTCTGAGCCTTTATCTCAAAATGGGGATATTCCTTTGATTAATTTACAATTGTGCTTCGGCGATTCTGTGGTACCTCTAACTATCTATTTTTCAGTGTATTTTTTTTCCAAATAACGAAGCCGTTTAGTAGGAGTATGGAATAGAAGCCAAAATATTGCGTGTTGGAAAATATTTTTTTACAATAAAAGTATTAACCATACAAAAATAGTACTTCCGGCAAAATGATCTATATGAATCTATAGCAAAATCATATATTTTTCAAATCTTCAAGACAAGCCGTTAATGAGCAGTAGGGTTCATAAAGTGACCGTGTTACGCTACCAAACGGGACGTAGGCCCTTAAGGTCACCTTCAACGTTGCAAAGAAAAAAAAAACACGTTTTGCAAAGAAATGCGGGCTATTTAGGAGCTACATTAACCTCCTACCTTACCTACCTTACCGGTACCTTTACGGGCTACTTTCGAATTCATCAACTAATGTCAGATTCTAGAAATGTCAGAGGAATCGACGACGAGAAACAACAGCAACAACTAACATCTACAACAACAAGACAATTTTTTTTTTTAATAGCGACATTTCTATACACGCTGTTATGGCAATTATTTTATTGCAATTATAACAAAAATCTGATATTAATAGAATCTGGCATTTATAGAATCTCACATTTGTAGAATTTGGCATTTGTAGAATCTGCAATTCATAGATGCTGGCGTTTTAAACTCGTCTGACATTTTTAGATTAGTTGACGAATCCCTACTTTCATAGATACATAAAAGTTCAAATAACTTTTTCATATCTTTACCTTCAAAGTTAATCTAACATTTAAATACTCCGTAGTCACTCCATCCATTTAACTGTTGTGTCGACCACAAAATGTTAATGTTTCCTTATCTTAAGTTATTCCAAATAATTGAGATAAATGTCCCACAATTAGTCTCCAGCGAATTTATTACTTCATTTATGAACACGCTTGTATTTATTCGTGTATTTGTTAATTAAGTTATACATACGTTTTAGCTCAGCATGACATCCTAGTTGGTATATAACAGTTCACAAGCGCAAAGGCCAACATCTATAAACGTTACTTGGTGTTTTACTATGGCTTAGCTGTCAAATTACTGCAAGTCAGAAACGGAAACATGTCTATCAAAGCACGTGCTAAGTAACTGTTATAGATCTCAGCCTTAGACACTAACACAAAATCGAAATAGTCTTCAAAGATAGCTTGTCATATTCCAATAAATAATCATACATAAGCAGCCTATAATGTTCCCACTGCTGGGACGCAGGCCTCCTCCATGGTAAAGGGCCGTAATCCACCACGCGGGGCCAATGCGGGTTGGTGGATGCCACATGTCTTCGAATGCTTGGTTCTAGGACATGCCGGTTTCCTCACGATGTTTTCCTTCACCGTTTTGGAAGCAGTGGCGATGAGATAATTTACGCAAAGTAAATGATGTCGATGAAACGACATCTGGGTTCGAACCTACGACCTACTCGTAAGTTGCGGTCGTTACCACTGGGGCACCACTCAGTGGTAACGACCGCAACTTACGAGTAGGTCGTTCTCCATACTAAAATGCTGGTAAAATACCTTCAGTGTTCTCAAACACCAGAAAGACCCAAGACGATGTCCAATAGTGGACTCACTTAAGGGCCTAAGTCCCGTTTGGTAGCGTAACACGGTCATTTTATGAACCGTACTGCTCATTAACGGCTTGTCTTGAAGATTTGAAAAATATATCATTTTGCTATAGATTGATATAGATCATTTTGCCGAGGGTACTTTTTTTGTATGGTTAATACTTTTGCTGTAAAAAAATATTTTCCAACACGCAATATTTTGGCTTCTATTCCATACTCCTACTAAACGGCTTCGTTATTTGGAAAAAAAAATACACTGAAAAATAGATAGTTAGAGGTACCACAGAATCGCTAGAGCACAACTGTAAATTAATCAACATTTGCCAAGGAATATTCCCATTTTGAAATAAAGGCTCAGAGGTGCCCTGCGCGGGCGCGGGCGGCAGTCATGCTTTAGCATTCAGACGGGAGATGAGGATACTATGGGCCTTAAGAGTTTATAGGTCGACTCTAAATCATTTTATTTATATAAGTAGGTTTGTATAGGTTAGACACTTTTACACGTTAATCATATTTTGAAAACCAGATGAGATCGGTATTTCCTATCTAACTACTCTTAGAAGTAACGCCAAAACCAAGTCAGACCTCTGAGTTTGCTTTGACGATTCATCTTTCCGAATCCTAGACTAATCTGAGGAGTAAGGCCGAAACAAACTCAGGGGTCACAGTCTCTTTAAAAGTCCAGACGTAATCTTGTTCAGATCATGTGAAGACCATGTGACTGAAATTGTCTTTTGAGAAAAACACCACACATATTGAGTGCACCTGTCCAGTCAGTGCACGACACTTCCTAATTAATTGACAGGAGGGTCGCCTCTTGATGGCAGTTTGATGATTAAGAAGCAGGTCATTGAACCATCAGATTCCTCCAATTTTCCTATAGAACCGGTAGAAGATATTATAACATTATTACTACGGCGTGAATACTTCCAAGAATAAAAAGATAGTTTGATAAATTCCAAACATCTCCGTTACTGTATAAAAGGAAATAATCAAAGTATTTACATTAACTACTGGAACATCGCTATATTTCTCGGTAACTATTTAGCATAATGAGCTTAGTTATACTATCATAGTTATCAGATACGTAGATCTGTGATTCATGTACCAACCTACTTAATAAACCTTGGGTTATAGTGACTCAATGGTTCAATGACTAATGATTAAAAAAAGTTCTTCTAAATGAGAATGATTTTTATCAAAGTTGACAATGCGGAGTATTCATAACGAGTACTTAACATTGTATTTGTAGAATTTGTAACCACAAAATTTATAAGATTCATAATTTGTATAACATCACGCCTGTATTTCCCGGAGCGTTAGCCAGATGTCCACCCGCATTTCGCAAGATGTTTAAATCAGCAGTAGCGCTAGCGAGCGCTACACCAGCGAGGCAGACTTACATGCATGATAGTTATTCATCACCTGCCTTTTTCCAACTTTGTTGGGGTCGGCTTCCAGTCTAACCAGATTCAGCTGACTACCAGTATTTTACATGGAGCGACTGCCTATACGACCTCCACGACCCAGTTGCTGTATCCAATAACTGGATAGTACAATAAACCTTGGTAAGACCGGTTGTCAGACTTTCAGGCTTCTGATGACCCGTTTCGAGCTACGGAAGCGTTTGAAAAAGAAAATATATGTACTATAATCAGTACTTGTATTTTCTTTTTCAAAATTAGTAAGTAGGTACTAGCTTTAGACATAGCGGCTTTGCCCGCGTGGAGGTCGGGAACATACTACCGGGATAAAGTGTCCAATATGTTAATCCAGGTTATAAACTATCTGTGTGCCAAATTTCATCCACATCCGTTTGGCCGTTTTTGTGTGATTGAGTAACAAACATACATACATCTAAATATCCAAAAATACTAATTTTCACATTTATAACATTAATAGGATTAACACTAACCATACTCGTTAGGTAAGTACACACAACATAATCACTCAATCAATCAACAAACACACCTACAGCGTATTGATAGCGCTGCTACCTGCAGACCCTCCATTAAGTCATTCATAACATAATAACAGTGTACAACCGTTGCGTTGCCCATTGCTAGATAATAGCCGTAGTGTGCACAGCCTATATTCGACGGCCTTGATATACTTTGGACCACGGTTTATGGTTTGTTGCTGGTCGTAATAAGGTTGGGTCATAGAACCATACAGATAGTACCTATTCCATGAGAAGGCATCTGTGTGAATTATATCTCTATTAGTCGACATCTCGGTAGTCACGGGTCCCTTTCTAGCTAAATTATGATACAAAACACCGCATCGTTGGTCTAGTGGTCGATTTGCCCGGTTGATGGCAACAGGCACCCCAGGGGTGATACCCTTTTACATGGGACTTAAATATAACTAGCAAAGTGTGCGTGTACTAAAGCTAAACCTCTGCCCACCCCTTCGGGTAAACAAGGAAAATATTTTTTAGACTAAGATTATTATGAGGAAGACAAACATTGAAAGCCAAAATTAATGTCTACTCAAAGCAATACACATGCATAAAAACAATATCCGATCTCCATCACTATTTTTATGATCACCCTAACTCTGAAACCAAAAGTCGGAAGTTCGGAACTCCGAAATGGTTTCGTCAAAAACGTTTGATTGGCTCCACTACCCGATTCACACGGACGAACAATTAAGAGTATAGTCGAACAAAAAGTTTGATATACAGGCAAAAATAATCTGTCCACTATATTTATCCATGCCTTATATAATATCAGGTTGAGCTACACTTGCCTAGGTCGGTTCGTGTTTGGGTAAGCATCTATTTCAATTCAAACCGATGTAAATACCCTCCGTGCCTCGGAAAGCACATTAAGCTAATAGACCCGGTTGCCATTTGTAGATCTTTGACAGCTGTTCCGGGTGACAAAATTCAGAACGACTGACAACCAGACTTAGGGGTATCGTATTACCCAGTATCTTGATGTCTGATAGTCGCTCCGTATAAAATACCATACCGATATTTTATGACCGTACATAGTTGGGGAAAGGCTAGGTAGATGATGACTATCAGTGCTACTGCCAATATTGATTATATTTATGATGACTCTTTATGCTTGAGATTGTCATAAACAGAGAGACAGGAAAGACTCGTACAGCAAAAATGTGAGTGTGCAACTGTGCAAAGTGCAAAAAGTGTGCAAAAACAATTACCTATATGACAAAATTGTTTAAAAGTAGTTGCAAGGTAACCTGTATACCCATCTCTATGTTTGACTGTACCTTGTGGGTGTTAGTCCCAGCTGTGGGCTGTAGGCTCGGGAGTGGGCGGTGGTGCGTCAATCAACAGTTTTTGTGGACCGCTTTTGTTTCAATAACTATTGATTTCTTTTGTTTCGTTAGGCAAGTACTACAGGCATTATGTCGAGAAATTGTGGCGTGAATTGTATGTGGGTTTTGTACAGATAATGGGACATGATATTGTGAATCTATTTTACTGAGAATGTAGCTGCACGATATAACTTCGGATGTTTTTAATGTAATGAGGTGTGGAGGTATTTTTGTGAGGTAAACGAATTTCGTTACATAAAAATGTAAGAATTGTTTTCAATCTTATAGGTTTTAAAAGGTTATATTCTTTTCCGATGTTAGTTGATTTTGTTCCCAAATAATTAGCAAAATGGTATACCATAATTTCACACCAATCATACAAGTTGGTTTTCTATGAATCCGCATTGTGTATGTATGGTAGGTCCATAGATAAACTCACGCTTTCTTCCCATGAGGGGCGGCAAACAACAGAACGCCAACTGTTACGATCCTTACATACTCCTTTGCCTCGTTCACGTTCATATATCTGGTCATACACGCACACCGGTTGCGAGCACTACGCACTTGCCCTTTCATATGAACATCACCAATAAGGTCATTATATCTCCGGTGAAGGCGTCCCGTCCCGGCTATGTCCTCTTAAGGCGTCGGCGTCGTCCCAGCGCGCGGCGTTTCCACTCACATCTGCCTTGTAAAATACCTTTTGATAGTCGCCTTTCATTCTTCCTCTGAACATGACCAAACCATCCCCATTACCAATAAAGCCAATAACAATATGGCTCCTTGACCAAATAAACCCATCAACCAGTTATTCAATAAATTGATTGATATCATAGCCCCCACATCAATCTAGACCGTGAGAGCAATAAACTATACCAATCGGGCGTGTCTGTCTGTCTGTCAACAACTCTACAGCATAATATCAACATCCTGCATCAACTCAAGTGGGGAACATCCTGTATTGTGTGAGAGATTTGGAGCTGTTCCGCTTTTTGGTTTAGGGGTGATAAATTGACATGGATCGGTCTGAGGGGCACATGCGGAACGCACTTACGATTACATTTATGTTTCTCATTTTGACAGTTCAACAGCGTCACAACATGCATTGCCATATTAATGTTGTTGAGCAGACAAACTTTTCAACGATATTATTAAGAAACAAAAGCAATGGATTTGATATTTCTTTCAACATCTACGTATTTTGATTGAAAATGGTGCTGGTCACAGGAGTAGTAGGCAGCAGCGTTCTCTACATTTTAAACCAAATTGCGATCACCAACTCGCCTACCAATCGAGGTGATTTTGGCAACCCCCAAAATGACAAGCACCACGAAAAATGGAGTACCCGGTGGCCTGCCTACCGATGGATGCGAGAAGTACAGAACTGGTCGAAGTGGTGAAACTTGGGGGATGCCTTTGTCCAGTAGTGAACGGCGATCGGCTGAAATGTTGAAAACGTTCTGACAAGTACCTGGTACCAACAAGAAGCTGGTTTTTATTTTATTGAAACTACGTTTTAAGCTAGGCAAGGTCAAAGTGTTAACGCCGACGTGCGTCCATAGCAAAACTAAAGTAATGGAGCTTGGGGAACCTCAAAAATTATCCGTCCTCAAAAAATATCAGAAATATATTTTGCACAAAATAATAACTGGAATTGCAGACCATCCCGAAAAATACCTACTGTGAATTCGAAATAAACATTTCAAGTTTTGCCAATATGGATAATATCGACAGCGAAACGAAAATTTATTTTCAATACAGTCGGAAATACAAAAAATCTGTTTCTCTTTTAATGAAACGCGAACCCGGTTCAAAGGTGATGGCAAAATGGTAAAGGCAAAATGAAAGCCCAAAACTGATGATCACGTGCGTCCATCTCCGACAAGAAATTTTAAAATATTACCCTCCTCATTTGACTCCTTATGCCTAAAGGAATAAGAGTCAATAAACTATCAAGAAAAATGCACTGTCCCCAAATGCCTTTGACAGTTAGCTACTCAATGTTTGAAATTAAAAGTTCAATTTTCACGCTAAAGTGAACTCTATTTCCAATACGAAAAGGAGGAAATTGCTAGTCAAAGCTCCCGGGACAGCGTTATTCAAAACGTTGCTACTCCTGTGCAAATAAGATAATAGAATTTTGAAAATTTATAGCTGAATGAATTTAGACTCTACGACACCGAAAATAGGGTTAAATTCAATTTATCTCTTAGGTAAATTGGTTCTCCGTTACAGATAGAATATTTGATTTATTATATTTTTGTGCAATTAGATGAAAATGGTTTATTAATTATTTTACAGAAATGTGGTTAGAATAGCCTGACTGATAAAATTAATTAATTTTATGAGTGTGATAAAGGCGAGTTAGTCTTCGTACCCTTGAACAATTTACAGGAATTGATTATATTTTCAGTGTTTTTCATTTACGATTCAGAATTTTAGTTAAATATGCCTCTCATGAAGGAAATGTTTTAAAAATAATGAATAATTTATGCATCTTTCATCCCAAAGCTATCTGTAGGCCATACAAATATTAAAGTGCTATTCAATATCCAAACACACATATACTCTTGTGAACATCACAGCACAGCACCCGAATATACCTACTCCATAAATAATGAAACCACATCGAAACACAAGTACGAACATATCCCACTCTATCCATTTAAGCCAATGGTTTTAATCTCATAATTCTTAACAGGCAGAGCGGCGTATCGATACGCCGAGCTGGTAGGTACGCCGATACGCCACGATACGCCGGTACGCTGCATATTTGATTACGTCGTTACGCGATCGAGTTAGGTTCTGCCACTGATCCGATAAAGCTCTAACTCTATTTATTTCTATTACGTTAATTAACTGCGCTTTTAATTTGCTAATAGGACGGATTTATAGTTGTAAACAATTAGGTGTTTGATTTGTGAGGGTAAGCTGTGGTTAGCGCGGTCTGTTGATAGATGGGTGACCGTTCTTAATGTCAAATTCAAATCATTTATTTCAATTAGACACACCTATAAAGAAAGAAAGAAAAAAGTAAGAAAACATGTTTATTCTGCACAAACAAAACGCACATCACAAAAAATATAATAAAACAGATACACATACAAAGTAGCTAAAAGCCCCGTATTCAGGTAGAAAAAGTTTTTATTATATTGTCCATTGACTGTTAATGTCAAAGCTCTTATATAGGAAGAGTGAAACCTAACAAACCTTAAGATTTTTTTACTAAATGTGTTGGCAATATCGAAAGGAAAAACTCTCCGCACCTCGTCTGAAAAAATAGTAATGGAGCGGGTGACAACTATAGTAAATAGCTACAAAATATCAGTACAGTGGCCTTAGCATGTAGATTAGTGTCAAAGTTAAATATTTACACAGGTGAGTGCAAGTGGGCTACACATAAATAAGCACGTTCCTACTGATGCCATGTAGGTCATCGCCGTGTCTGCTTAGAATGATCCTCACTACGGATTCAAAAATGGACTGTACCTTTTTCAGGTTTATTTTAGTATCGGATTTTTTAAAAATGGCAAAAAGGAATGGTAAAGTGTTATGGCAGACTTCGAGCTTTTCATTCTCGCAACTATTGGCACAACATTTCTTAGACCATTTTTTTTTTGTCCAAAAGTAAGACCTCACTGTGGACAAAATCGGAGAACAGCATTGAAACCTAATATGGTCAAGTATAATACATGCAATTTTAAACTGGCAACTTAATTATTGTTAATTTCACCTTCTCAACAGTTCAACAGCTGACAATCTAAAAGCATGTTAGTTCTCTTCTCATTAAAAAAAACAAACGCATTATAGATACTAAGGTAATATTTATGAGAGAAACTCGTGTCTCGCATACCTACTACAAAGTATCTACAATGGGTTAATTTCGAGCAATTAATAGCTCGGTGTGTGCGTGCATGATTACATAATTGGTTCCCTTGCGGTTCATAATTGTACCTGATTTCGCCCAGCGATGGGCATTCCGGAATAAGGATCAACAAGCATCCGGATTTGTGGAGATCCGTCCTAATTTCGGAAGTGTCGTGGGAGACGTTTGTTTTTAGGTACGTTAGAATAACTTTACCGTGTAGGATAAGGAAAGAAAAATTCGTTTATTAGCATTACATCAATTTTATGTTTTATGTTTAGTAATGTTAATTACTTACCTATTATTGTATAGAATCAAGTTCTTCTAACTTAACAGACAGCTGTGCTGCTGGGGAGTTTGTTGCGCCACGTCTTCTTCCAAGCTAAAGCACTAGGAAGTGGTGAAGGGTGGGCGTTTTGGGGGATTGCCTTATGTAATTTCGATGTTCAAAAAGTGCTGACTCTCAGCCTAATTTGAATAAATGACATTGATTGAGCATTAAAAAACTTAAAACTGTAAATAAAACAGAAAACAATGATTATAATGCCAAAAGGAAAGGGCCTCAGATAAGCATACAAAAAAGAAAAGAGGTAAATCTTTTCTTTTTTGTGAACGTCTTTATAAGATACATCAATGTTTTAGGAGTCTGTTGCTCCAACTGATTTTCAAGGATTTTGAAAAAAGGTCTGAATCTTGAATTAGTTTGTTTATCTACCATCTTTGTCAAACGGAGGCTCGGTCCTTTATTTACTTCCTATATAACTTCTTCATCTTACTATAACACCATCTTTATCAAAAAGTTTGGACGTCAGAGTTTGATGACTTTAACTGCAGATCTATGCATTCAATGTACCCGAAAAATCAACCACAATAAAAGGTAGTATTTGGCTCAAAATTAGGTTAAAAATCAGTATTCTTCCTTGCGATCGTCCACAGTAAACAATAATCCTCAAATTAACATAATTAATGAAGCATAATAGATACGATGTAAGTGGATGTATTCGTGGCTTACACCGGAAGCCGATGGTTGGGCGATGCACGGACATCGGTTGGAGCATTATCGGATACAAGTTGAAGATCAGTGATTATCGATCGCTCGCTAATTGTAATATGTTTGTTTGCATGATTGGAGCTTGAGATTAAATCAGAGTTTTATTGTCTTTTAAACTACAGCATGATTTTATTGTAATAAATAATTTATCGTTGAGTAGTTTTAGCAAGAGATGGATAACTTCGTTGGTGTCATGAAAGCTACCTTTTAAGTAGAAAAATGGATAGAAAATCTTCATCTTTTACGATCGTGAAAGGATAAAGTCAATAATTATTTAATAACACTTGGTAACATCAGCTATAGACGAATAAGGAAGATGTAGTTAAATTTTCAGGAGCCAGTTAAAAAAACTCAATTAGAGCGTTTGCGAAAACGGACTGACATTTATAGCTGTCTCGATTTAACTTAACTATCGAGAAACTGAACGTGTACGAGTAGGTACATGAAATGTTTTAGTATCTGGACATTAAAACATCACAGAGAACCATTAAATGTACTGAACGATACGTCTTCCTAGTAATAAAGAAGTGGGTTCGATTCCCGGCTCGTCACTATTGTGATTAATGAGTGAACTCTTTGAACGAGTTAATGGAAAAATCACTTTTACAGTTTTCTTTGAGAATTTTCTGAGGAAGTGAGCCAAAGTAGATTGAAATAATGGTATAAAATCTTAATACAAACCGTTGGTTAATAAAACGATAACTTTATATTTTGAGTGTTATTTGTTTTCATCATTTACTTAGGAAATTTATCAAATAAAAAGTGATTAAAGATTTGTAAGCAGTTACCTAAGTTATTCAATAAAATACCTAGATAGATAATTGAGTACCTACATACTGTCACTATTGTCTAGTAGAATAAACTTTCAGGTATTTACATGATTAACGAGCTAACCAAAAGCCAAATACCTACCAACACCAATAAAATAACTAGCAACAGTTAACGCAATTTTTATTTCATCAACCAAACCTCAATTGGACGCGAAACATGTTATTTTAAACACACCGATACTACTTTTCCGAAAATCGGCCATGATTGAAGATTCACAAAATGAAATAAAAACAAGTATGTACAGTACAATCATGGTGTTGGTTTGTGCAAGTTTTTTCAGTGGACAATTTATCTGAATTAACAAACAGTTGAAATTTGTGCGCGTCTGCGCGGTGCAACGACCTTAGTGCGCAGTTTTTGCGCGAAATGCGAATGTTAGGGTTGGCACTTGGCAATATGCAGTTTATATTTTTGAATGAGTTTGGTTCGTTGCAGATATTGGAAATATTTTAATGACTATTTATACTATCATACAGGTTTTATTCGTGCCATAAGAGACAATTTATTAAATGAAAAAAAATATATATATATAAAAATCTGTTAAGTGGCCTCAGTCTATTTCAAGAATTATTAAATATACTGAAGATATTTTTATGAAATGATATACAGACATTATACTATATATACTTTGCTATTTTTTTAAACTAAGGCGATATTTTTTTAGGGAATGAAATCTCACAGATCAACCTAGGAGGTTATAGGCTGCTTAATCGGACTTGCCTGTGGCTGCCTCAATAAATTAGTGCCAGCCAGGGCTTAAAAAAGCAAGTGACTACACACTAAGGATACCCCCCGTGGGGTACAGAACTACGGACCTCGGTTTAGGGCGTCGCTGAAAGGGGGCAGCAAGGGACGGGCTGCATCGGTATGAAAACTACGGCGAAATTAATGGAAAGGACTTTAAAATAGGCTTTCTGTTAAATAATATATATTTACTATAGACGAAGAAGTTGGTCGTTTACTCACAAACCAAAATTACAATAAAACTGTTTACTTTTCTGTTAACTTAAGGATCGATCGAGCGTGATATTGACTATGTACTCACGCAGTATGTGCATACACTTTATGTACTCAACGCTATATTAAATATGAACAAGCGAATTCTTTATCATCGAAGTGTGTGGTCAGGCTATTGTCATGTGACGTTTTTATTAAGGCTTAGTTTTTATGGAAAAATCTTATAAAGAAATATAGGAGTATAGTAATCCAGGGTCGAATGAAATTAGCTGGCAACACTTTAACCACGTGTTTGATCGATATCGAGTTTTGAGTTTGATAGTTTTTGTTAATTATTACAAAGCCGTCAAATGTTACGACGAAAACATTTTCATGATAATACCAGCCTATTATTGTTCCACTGCAGAGCAAATTCCTCTTCAAAGGTCTCTTCTCCTACAGAGAAAGCACGAGCATTAATCACCACTCTTGCTCTAGACGGGTTCGTGATTTCAGACATACAATGTTTTAGCTAACGTAATATTGTCTATAAGGGATCTACTCAAATAGGAATTTGGTCTAGATTACACTCTAATCACAATAAAAAACCTTCTTTATTTTTGTCCTCACATACATTTGATAAGTTATATATTTCAGTACATAAATTACACAGTATGTTTAGTAAGATATTTTCCAAGATTACGCGTGAAGGTGATGTTCATGAGAGCTAGAATTAGCACATACATATTAACGTGTAAAATAATACGTAGCTGTAATGTTTCTAATGAGCTCAAGGCTTCCAATAGTTAACTTTATTTATTGACGTTGCTGATTAGCTCTGTTTAGTATAGCTAAATATGATTTAAAAAACATGTAATAACTAATTACACATTTTACATTTAATTTACTTCAGGCATATTTTTTTATGTATTGTGTTATGTAGACTACTGTGTGCTTTATTTTAAAGAGTGAAAAAATCTAGGCTAAAATCTTAATTAGAAACACTTTAAAATTATTATTTAAGTAAACACAGGTGGTATGAGGCAGCTAAACTAAATATGTATTGGAATACGAATAACAAGACTAATGGATCAAACGTGCCTCGGAAATATAGGTAGTACTCGTATTGAGTAATATATTCACGCACAATTACAAAAGCTTACTTTCATATTGTTCAGCGGTTTTTCTATAATAATCTAAAACAAAAGAAACTTAATTCACAGACCGAAAATTATAAAAACCAAACAAAAAAACTAAAACACGTTTTTTGAATAGGCTTTGTCAACGGCTTTAAAAAACGTTTCACTGTGAACACGCCTCTCGATTTAGAGACGATAAAAAACTACAAAAGGTTACTCTTAACACGACTTAACAAAAACTATCGACAAGTTTTTTCTATTTTTAGTTGATTTTTAGGGTTCTGTACCCAAAGGGTGCCACCAGGACCCTCTTATTAAGGCTCGGCTGTCCGTCTGTCACAGGGTATCTTTTGAACCGTAATAGGTAGACACTGGAATTTTATACAGAGTATGTACTACTATGGCCGCTATAAGAAAAATAATAAACATTAAATTAAGTTAAAAATTATAGGGGGGTCCCTATACAAGATACGTGTTTGTTTTGACGTTTTATGCTCGAACATGATTTTTACAGAACTCTTCATGTGCGTGTCCAATTCGCACTTGGCCCTTTTTTTGTGTTTCGTTGTATTTTACCAGTGTGCAGTGGCCCGATTGCCAAATTGTATTTTTGTGTCTTGCCGTGTTTGGCAATAAATTTTAGTTACTGACATAATGATGTTGTATTTCCTTCATAAAAAAAGTTTTTTACTATTATTTAGCGTGTCAAAGAGTACATCAATCATTATTTAATGTAATCAAAATATTTTTTTGCTTGTAACCTTTGCCTAAAGACCTTTTAAATAATGCAAATAGTTTTTTTGTGATACTTTTAGTAGGTAATTATACAAATATCATAATTTGATGAGACTGTTTTGCATATTTTTTACTAAAACTGAGATGTAAAGAGGGCAATTTGTTTTCTGTCAATAGATATTTAATTTTAGTTTAGATAAAAAAATGGTTACTTTAGGTATTATTATTTAGTATAATGTTATCATAGACAAAGACAGCTTGCTTGGCTTGTGATGTTGTTAGACATAGTTGAATTAACATGAAAAAAAGTACATAGATTTGTCAACAGAACGTTGTAACCTTGTAAACGTCTCTATAAGTTCTTACGTACTTACTACAAAAGCTACAGTTTAATTAGGTCCAATTCAAGTATTATTAGGAATGTATTTTTTTTTATTGCTTCACTCTCAACAAATACATACCTAAGTAAACAAAGCCACAACCCATGCGTACCAACCCTACGTACAAGACGTTAAAATGCCACACAGGACCGCGAGCCTACTCGTCCCGTTTGTATCTGGTCATTTTAATCACTGGATACCATGGACAATAAATATAAGGTGGTACAGTATATTAATACTGTACGAATATGGGCGTAGCTAGCAACGACAACTATGCTAAATTGCCAGCTGTTTTGGGAAATTAGCTGGACATCAGCCAGACTATTCTGTATATAGCTCACAGTGAAAACCTAAGTGAAGTGAACTGTCATTCCACCTGAACTTAGTATTTGACACTAATGACAGCTCACTTCAAACTCACCTAAGATTTCATAGAGATTTTTGTAGAATAGATCGGCTCGATAAAATTGTGTTACAAATATGTATAAGCAATTGTCAAAAGTGTTTGCTCGGTTCACATACCTTTTTTTGGAAGTCTTTATGTATTTCTTGCTGTACAATAGTTTGTTCAATCAATCAATTACCTATTGTATCTCGCAATCCACGACTAAATAAATGCTTCTTCCATTTCGGTCAATGGCTAGTTTACTCAATCAATCAACTCAGTTCAGTCCATAGAACTGAAAAGCCTTTCCATTTTTGTCAAATGTAGGCTAGTATTAAGGCGGACGACAAAACCTACGCAGAATTTGTCACATCAATCACATCTTATAGTCACACAAACCACGACACTAGTCTTATCATCTCACGTTAAGCTCGTCTGTATCGCATCTCGGTGCAAACCCGTGCAGGCTGTAATCGTTGTATCGATCTTGTTGGAATATGTTAAGCAGCTTGTCAATTGCTTGCCAATTAGTACAACACCGCTCTCAAGGATAGTGATCCTTTGCTAAGTCACGGAACTAAGAAACTAGAATAGAAAAGTTCAATGTGGAAATAAAAGCAGTAGGATGTTGCTTCTTTCGGCACTGGTGTTTTACATGGTTTGGATATTTACATAATTATTGATTTTTGTCGAAGAAATTCCAGCATCCATGCATCTCTTACGAATGACTGTTTAACCATTACTTAATTACTTTTTTGGCGGAGCACCGCCGCCAAGTCCTTGTGGAGGCAATCGGCGGTGGCGATCTCTCGCGTCTGGCCCTGGTCCAAGCCATGGTGCGGAGCGAGAGTACATACATGGGTAGCCACTCCTTCTGCGAAGCAGTAATGCTTGCGATGAGGGAGGCGGCGCACGTGAGGAAGAGGTAGTATATGCACACTCACGGCCCTAGTCGCGCCTTGGGCGTCGGGAATCCCAGGCTGATTCCCGGCCACCGTAGGCGCGGGCTTGCGGATGGCGAGTAATGGGCAACTCGCTGTCCGGTATGGACCAAGCCCGGGTCGACGGCGTGTTGTGTTCCACGCGCGCCTCAAAGAGCCTCAGCACCATCTGGTGGGGACCGTAAGGGCCGGAGCCTACCAGGGGTGCGGGTTGTTCGAAAGAGATACGGTGCCCCTGGCACACAGGAAATTGAAGGGACACGGGTGGGTTTTAGTCAGGAAAAGTCTGACACGCCCTCCCGGTCCACCCAGAATGGGAGAAGCTATTTGATGATTTCCCACCCTCAAAAAAAAAAACCCTCATTACTCGAATGGAGTCATCGCACTTTCATATGACATAAAAAAAAATAGTGCATTGGTTGAAACGTCTTGGCTTGGCGCTCCCAGTAGTTTTACAATACGCCTCAAAGATTATACTTTAGCACCGATTCGGCTGATGCAGCTGCAGTATGCGTTGCTGCTCTCTTGAACCGTAACCCCCTGGTGATGCGACTATTATGATTTTTGTACGAATTTAAATATCAATTTCAATTTCGTTCAAAAACTCAAGAACGTAGCGTATTCAAGAACTTTTTAATTATTTCATTGACAATTAACCAGTTTAATTTGTCCTTAGATCCTTCTCCATTCTTGCACGGGTTCTCTAGAGATCCCATGCGAACAGTTACGATATTTCCTTCATGTGAGTAATTAAGGGTTAAGTCACGGTACCGCATTGCGTGTCTATCTACCTATTCTGTTAGCGTCCAAAATAGGCTGAGAGTCAGCTCTTTTTGAACGTCAAAATAAAATTACATAAGACAGTCCCCCCAAAAACGCCCGCCCTTCACCACTTCCTAGTGCTTTAGCTGGGAAGAAGAAGTAGCGGAACTATTAGGAAACTCTTATTCATGAGTGGAAAGCTTAGTAATTATGACGCATAATCGTGTATCTTTACATCGTATCGAATCAAATACACACAATTTTAATTCACTTTACACGTAATAATATATTCTGAATTTCCCATAAAAAGCTGACCCATGGTGGTCCAAGCTTATCATTCACATCACATCCTCGTCAACTAACCAACGAGTTAATTCTCTTGTTATCTCTTATCAGATGCTGTACTTGTGAAAGTCAGCGATAGGTACAGGGACCTACTGTTAGTGATAATATCTGAGAGTGCAACTGACAGCCGGCGAGCGGGCCGGAAGGCGAAAGTTCCGACTTTCATTTTGGGTGAAAAATTGTACGGAATTTCGTGAATTTATTTCCCGTTTACTAAGCATTCCCATTTTAAATGTTAAAAAGGCTGGCGGTGATTCTTGAGGTTATAAGTATTTAAATTTCTACAACGATCCGAAAATACGTGTGTTTATTTTTATTTTTTATTACCGAATGGCTCTGCTCTTGTCCTCGATCACGCATGATGGAAAGTTTTATCATAAAAGTTAAAGCAATTGGTATTACTTTTACCCACGCAAAAATACAAGAATGACCCATCCCGTGTTAACAAGATAAGCTAGTTATTAAGGTTGCTAGCTCGGCTGTCTTACCAAAGGAGCAATTCGCCCTATTCCATGGGACTTAACACATAACTGGCGAAATGTAGGTGTACTATAGGTACACCTTTGCGCAACCCTTCGGGGAAACAAGGCGTGATGTTATGTGTGTAACACATTCTAATGTCACTATAAATTTGTCTAAAACAAAAAAAACTCCCTAATTTACCAACATTGTTGACAAAGGCTACCGCTGAGATGAGATTGCCACTTGATTATGAACGTTTTTGAAGTACGAGTACATACAGCCTTCAGATAACCAAAGAGCTCCAATCTACTCGTGTATTCATTCAAAAATAAATGCATCTCAGAATAATACTCCAACAAGTTAATACATTTTCTACATCAAAGTGATCTTTCTCACAATTTCCTAGATAAAATAAAATAATAGTGGAACATAAAATATATGAATAATGCTTAGAACATACCTCGGTCAACTATTTGGTCTGGCATAAAGCTTGCGGGACTTCAAAAAGACAAGTAGGGGAATGATTACATGCATAAGTTTCAGAGTCGCATGGCGGATTTTATAAACCACTATGCGTTGCTTATTTTCTTTGCTTAAAACTTTTAAGTATTTTCATCATGATGGTATTTTATAAGGAATATTAATACGTACGATATCTACTTTCTGAGTTAAACTAAGAAGAAAAGCATTTTAAGAAAAACTGGACTAAGTGGTCCAAAATTGCTTACACCGTGTGTGTTAGAAATTGTGACCTAAAGGGGCCAGTTAAGCAACCATTTAAGGGCCTACGTCCCGTTTGGTAGCGGTCACTTTATGAACCCTACTGCTCATTAACGGCTTGTCTTGAAGATTTGAAAAATATATGATTTTGCTATAGATTCATATAGATCATTTTGCCCGAAGTACTTTTTTGTATGGTTAATACTTTTGCTGTAAAAAAATATTTTCCAACACGCAATATTTTGGCTTCTATTCCATACTCCTACTAAACGGCTTCGTTATTTGGAAAAAAAATACACTGAAAAATAGATAGTTAGAGGTACCACAGAATCGCCGTAGCACAATTGTAAATTAATCAAAGGAATATCCCCATTTTGAGATAAAGACTCAGAGGTGCCCTGCGCGGGCGCGGACGGCAGTTGTGCTTTAGCATACAAACGGGAGATGAGGATACTATGGGCCTTAACAACTTAGCAAACGTCGTTATCAATGCTCTGTTCTTCTCTATGTCAGGAGAGGCGTTTCACTTTGTAGTGGGGAAGTTAAATGGTGTTATTACAAAATATTCTATACCCTTTCAGCCTACCTTGTTAGTCTCAGGCACAATCGAGTGTCATATATTTAATTTCATAGTCAAATCACAACCGGACAAACTTAACCGTTTCAAAATCGTTCGAAGCCCTAGCTACACATAATCTATTTAATTTCCTATATCTTTCAGTTCCAAACTCAATACTAATAATATTCCTTGCAGCCGTAACAGTTCATAAATTTTAATAGTGTCAATTTGTTAGTCGATAAGGAACATTACAGTCGCCACCGTTTAGCTCGTTAACGGTTAATAAACTTACGTTAAATTATATTCTATAATCTTAACTTGGAACCTAGCTTGCAATCTGTCGCCATGATCAGTATCTTTGGATAAATTATACATGAATAATTATGTATAGTAAATATAGGAGTATAACTCTATGTATAGTCTACACTGCATTATTTGAGCAAGCAATGGTCTTAGGATCCAAGTAGTCTCTACGAGAGGCGATTTTAAATGTGCGACAAAAGTTTTTAAACAGATTAACAATTCTATTTAAAAATGTAACCTGAATGTTTAATTTGAATCGGAACAGAAGTTAAATTGAAACAATATTAACCCTCTCTTTAATAATATTAAGTGCTCAAAAAAACACGATGTACCTTTCGAATAATTGTGTGCCAATTTAAATTGTGTTTAAGTCGCAGTGTTAATCGACTTTTGTACCTGACAGTGCGTGCGGCGTACCCTGACAGTACGCACAGCGCACCCTGACAGTAAGTGTGGCGCACCCTCGACAGTCATCCCCACTACCAAGAGAAGTAGGGATCGGTAGTTTATACTCAATCCAGTAACTAATTAGCTAAACTGGAAGCGAAGAAACGCAGTGTGGTATGTCCGTAGACAATAGTTATGGGGGTGTTTATGAAAATAGTCTGACATCAGAACAAACTGCTATTAGTAAGTAAAACCATTTGTTTTTGCATTGGGTGTAAGTAGACTTTTACTATTAAGGAGGTGCCTATGTAGGACAATTTACTTTGCACTATGATCATTTAGCGACAATTCCTAAGAACTTACTCTCGAAATACCTTTCATTAAATCTGCCGGAACATGAATAAATACTTCTTTAGTAATCACATGAAAAAGACTCCACAAAGGATAAATTCTCTCCACAATTACGAACAGTTTAATTCAAAAGCAAGAGACGCATGTATGTATAAACGATTCTATTGTTTCGAGTCCTTTAGAAAAAGCCGCCGTGGGAAAGACGAACATACATGACCATTATATCTTGACATTTGGGGTGGCGCTGCTGGCCAATGGTAACGTCAACGTTATGTCAAAATCACACTTTGTAGTTTAGTTCCCAATTGCGCCACATGTCAGGATATACTGGTTACTTTGTATTGTTACATTTAGAACAGTTAAGACATAATTCGGGTCACGATTTGGTAAGGCAGTGAAAATAGCTTTTGAACGTTAATATGATTTTGGTCTTGAGGACTAGTTTCCATTTCATATTGCAATGAGGAATTAGGCAGACGATCACTGATCACTAATCTATAAAGCAAATAACTACATTGAAATTAATTTACTTGAAGCCCTAATAAGTTTCTTTATACCATTAAAATGTGAACTAACAAATACTTTCCTAAGCAAATTATAAGTGGCACGAAGTATTTAACCCTTTTCTGCGAAGTGGGGTCGAATTCACCCCTTCGAAAAGTTTGAAACCGAGCAATTTAATCACGCCAAATAATTTTAAAAGGACAAACTCTAATTTCCGTGAAATTAATTTGAAATAATCGAATCTACATCTTGATATAATTTTATGA
Organism: Antitype chi; assembly: GCA_947359405.1. Taxonomy (NCBI): domain Eukaryota; kingdom Metazoa; phylum Arthropoda; class Insecta; order Lepidoptera; family Noctuidae; genus Antitype; species Antitype chi. The sequence goes on along the minus strand of OX375827.1, from coordinate 878,715 downwards.
AGCTGTATTAAGTGGTTAAGTACGTTTATTAATTACTGATGATTGCGTTGATTGAAAACCATAATTTAACACAAATTTCAATTTCTATTTACATGAATCAAAACAGAATGATTTAATGTCATAAGAAGACATAGATTCACATTACCCATTATCAATGACACCACAAGTACACATCACCCCTATAACCTACGGGTTCACCGCAATAACAACGTCCGTATTACAACCCACGACCTTCCGGTCAAACCGACCCCACCCATACAAAACTACCTAGTACCTACCTATATTAAAATTTAAAATCTATTTTAAACAGTCCTTTCATCCCTGCATCAGTTACTTACATTTTTACACTACTTCACTCACTTATTAGAACTCTGCTTATGACAAAAGGCATACATAAGTACCTTAAATAAATGATGAGAAATGGCCAGAAATGGCTAAAAGCTTTGGAGTGCTCTGCTGATTTTATTAGAGGTATAGGGTGAAGATATTTTAGTAAATATTGCGTTTTGAAGAAGACTTGGAATGATAGAGGGAAGGGTAAATTTATTTTTAAAGGTTCGATAAAACTTCGCTTTTTACAGTCAGGAGAATCAACACATCAAAACTGTGTTACTGCCGTTGTCAATTTTTATATCTTATTTGAATTCCAAAATGGATAATGAAATAATTATGACGGTAACAAGGAAATTATTGCACTCGTTAATTATAATTGATTTAAGAACGATAACATACTGTCTTCTAAACAATAAATTAACAGTAACTATCTAATTATGGAATGTTGGTTACCAATCCCAAAACAGTTATTAAATAAATCAAGAAGTTAATATTAACCCTTACTGATGGGCCCTTTCGACCACACCAATAATTGTCCGCAAACACGCATGGGGTCGAAATGACCCCGGCAATTATACGGTTATTATGACCATGTGGGCTTTAATTAAATACTTAAAAAGATATTGACATTGTAGGGTAGTTGATTGAATAATATTTAGTTTTAATTACATGATGAAAATGATAGTTTGTGTAAAAACAAAAACAAATGAGTTTCACCGTATGGTATGATTTTGACAGTTTTATATGAAATCATAATTTCCATTCTGACTCAAAAGTTCGGGCATATTTGAAGCTAAGGTAAGGGGGGATTGATAGCATGGTCAAAAGAGTTGATAGTCGGCAAGGATAATACTAAAACTGACTGAATCTTGACGTACCTTAAAATAACATTTCTCGAAGAGGCTCTTTTATTGCATGATCTACAAACTGCACTCTTATGAAATATTTAGGTAGACCTACAATACGACCAATATTTACATTACCTACCGATATCCCGAATGCGGAAACTGTACCATTCACAGACATTAGCGTTTAAATATAAACAAGTCACACCACATCAGATGAAAGCTTGTATCACGTTGAAGCAATAGATCATATCTAACGCGATGAGGCGATAGCTAACGCGATGTACCGATAACTAGCGCGATACTAAACGCGTTACTCGCTGGGAATCTTTATAACCATGTGAACTGAAATAAATACTGAACATGGTCTAAGGTCGAGGTATGAAAAGGAAGACTGAGTGGTTGTAGCTCAAATTCAAATTCATTTATTGGCATAACACAGGTTTATGGAATCTTTGAAAATATTGGCTCTAAGATTGCTGTGCCAGGTTGTACTCGTATGTTGCACAAATTATGATTCAATTTGTCATTCAATGGGACAGTGGGTTTATAATTATGAACTATTTTTTTTTTGTTTGGCATCTCGCAGTTGACCTTGAGAGGCTGTGACTGTTTAACCGGACTTTCCTGGGGCTGCCGTTAAGAGAACTCAACGCCTCCAGCCAGGGGTTTAAAACTACTTAAATTACTAAGCGACTGCACGCTGAGGGCACCCCCTGCGGGGTAAGGGCCTCGGCTCAGGGCGTCACTGGTGGGGGGACAGCAAATGGGGACAGGCTGGATCAAAATATTGGCATTATAAATATTAGTCGGGAAATTTAACTCTACTGGCTCAGCTGCGGCGCAGGCTGGCGCTTCAACGAGGAAGGGACGGTCGGGGGTCTGGACGTTATGCGTCGATACTCGGGGTCTTCGCGGGGCGCGAGGACCTCGGCGGCGAGGTCGGAATGACGGTTGTGTGCGGTGTGTGCGAACTGTACTGGTGGCCCTATTGCTTTCCTGGAGGAGAGTAATGGAGTCGTCTGGGTCGGAGAGGACATGTCTCGGCCGTCGGACAGAGCTAATTCTATTGTCATATTATTTAGTGTTTAAACAACCGGTCAAGTGCGAGTCGATCTTGTGCGCCGAGGGTTCCGTACCTACCCATTTTACCGCCATAATAAAAAAGATATGGGCCAATTTAGATTTTCGCGAAAACTTGTAAGTAAGTACCAGAATGTACCTTAATTTTTAACTTTCTTTATTTTTTGGTATTTTCCCTTTATTTGTGCTATAAGACCTTGCTTTTTGCCAAATTTCGTGATTCTAGGTCAACGGGAACTGCCATATAGGTTTTCGACTCAAAACCTATAGGGGACTTCCGGTTGACCTAGAATTATCAATTTTGGTTAAAAGAAAGGTCTTATAGCACAAGTAAAGGAAAAATTACGAAAAATAAAAAAGTTGAAAATTAAGGTAAATTTTGGTACTTACGAGTTTTCACGAAAATCTAAACTTGCCCATATTTTTTTATTGTGTTGACTCAGGTCCTTGATTTTTATACACCTAATAGGGACTATAGACCTCAGTATCTGGTATAAATTTCAACTTGCTAGGTCCACCCATTCCTGAGAAAATCGGTGGTGACACACGGACAGACAGACGGACAGACGGACGAGAGAGTGATCTTATAAGGGTTCTTTTTTACCTTTTGAGGTACGGAACCCTAAAAAAAATGTCATATACCACAGATTTTACCGAACTTGAATTGAAGAATCTGAAATCGTCATCAAGCAAAATTCGTGATCAATACTCGTTCCGATTTTGCATGAAAAAAGGTCTAACATTAATATTATGTATAAGATGAACATAGCCGCGGGGTCCAACAAGCCATTATGAATTCAAATAAAACTCCCAACATTCGTACTTACAAATAATTGCATTAGCTCACATTTCCTAATGCCACCTCGTTATTCTTTTATTACAAAAATATGTAAATCTACTGGAAGCTACGGAAACATGTATACTTCGTTTCGTCAGTACCGTTTGATAATTATACGGAATTACAAATGTGGCTGACTTTGATATGATTTCTATTAATGCAACATTACGCCACTGGTCTAGCGCAAGCACTACGACTGGTACTAGGTTCGATCCTTGAGTCTGGCAAAACATTATTGGGATTAGGATTTTCATATTATTTACAAATAACCAGTACTTAGCAGCCCAAAGTTCAAAATGCCTAATTAATGGCAATATGCTCACTGCTCATTAAATAGGACGAAATACTGGCGAAATGTGTCCGTAAGTACCTGTTACTCTGCCCACCACTTTGTAGAATATGGGCCTCATAGGCAATCAATGTAGAGAATATAAAATTCTCTACATACAATGCGTTATCGAAGACAATTTTAATGTTCCACTTTAAGGTTTAAGTCAATAAAGCAAGCAATAAAGTTTCCAAAGCGTCAAATTGTCCACAACTTGAACTAAATGTATCGACAGTGCACCACAAATATTGACAACATAGCCACTATTTAATATGCAATATCCAGGCTTCCAATGCGTCTGGCTTACCTAGTACGTTAGTACATAGTGAGCATGTCAGGACCTGCATAACTAGTGGCTTTTCATACATGCACCGGCTTTACATACGTATGGCGGCTTTGAAGCAGCGCCTTCGGATGCGAACAGAATTCATTATTCGGAATATGGCATTTTAGTATCGGGGATAGGAGATCTATGAATAACACGGTACAGGTGTTTTAGGATTAACATAACATCAGTCACGCCTGGATTCCTCGGTAGAGGAATATTTATAGGTATAGCCGCATTTCACCAGTTATGTTTAAGTTCCGTGTAATAGGAGGCGAGCCTTATATCATTTTCAGGGCTCCACCAATACTCTTAAGGGCCTAAAGCATTTAATACAAGCTTTTCGGTACCTTATATCAGTCCTATACGTTTTTGATTTTCCCTTGTCTGGGCCCTGTGGCTCCTACTAAGAATTTTCTAATGGGAAAATCAAATAACACTGCCCAACTTGGGGCTCGAACTCAGAACCCTAAGCTTAGCAATCTTGCTTGGAACTCTATACCAACGAGAGAGTTAAACAGCTGATGATCTTCTGATTTTACAAAAATTTGTAAATAACAAAACATTTTCTGCACCCTGGATTTGAAGCTTCAAATCCAGGGTGCAGAAAATGTTGGTTGTTCTATAGTTACAGAACATCCAATTATCTTTGCAATTCACCGCGGCGCTGCTCGCTATCACAACTATCAACGAAATTTCAGATCTAGTACATTTAAACTTAGTTCTGAATTTCGCTACCTTATGGTTATCGGCTAGTAAAATTATGATAAAGATGCAACAGTGTAAAGAAGGCATGCAAACAGTTAAGTTATTTCCCTATCAGTAGTAATACTTCTATATCAGTAAGCCACCAATATTCATTTATTCACAAACCAATATGGAATGGAAACCCAAGTAAAAAATAAGGAAACATGTATTAATTGAATGTCGTAACTAGTCTTTGTTCGGGCGAAGTGGAGTGGAACAATCATGCGAAAGGGTTCCGTACGAGACGAACACGCGTTTGATAATAATACCAGCGTGTTTGTCGTACTGTCGTCGGGCAAAGGCCTCTTCTTGTGAGTGAGTAGCTTGGAAGATGATACCAGACAGTGTGGCCAAAATCTAGCATTATTAATGACAGTGAGTCTTTTTCAATGTTTAAGAACTTTTTTGGTTAATGGCAGATAGAATCAGCAGATATTATCTTACTTCCTACTATAACATTATAAACGTGACAATGTTTCTTATTCAATCATGCAAAAACGGCAGAACGGATTTGAGTGAAATTTGGCACACAGATAGTTTATAACCTGGATTAACACATATAATACTTTTTATCCCGGTAGTATGTTCCCGTGGGATAATCTCCCCCCTCCACGTGGACGAAGCTGGTGGCAAAAGGTTGTAATTTACGTATTACGTAGTACTAGTACGTATTTAAAATGGACTAGAAACACCAACACTATGGTGAGCAAGTGCTTATCAAAACTCGTTCTTCTTTAAATGAGAAAAATCCTTTACTCTTAAAAGATCAATAAAGGTTGCTTTTATCACTAGTCTAAGGTTTTATTAAATTCGTTAGTTTTGTATGAAGTAAGTCTGAGTTTTTTCCCGCTTGCCAACATTTTTGGCTTCAAAGTTAATTTTGGACCAGTCAAAAAAACTAATTAAACAAAAACAATGGCCACAAAACAATGACATTGGAGGAATTTCCCAAGTTTTTTAAACGTTTAAACTAAAAACTAACAAGCTAGTTAAAAGCAGGCGGTGAAGATTGCCGACTACCGTAGTTAGTCACCAGACTGTACAGCGAAGGTCAGAGGTAACCGATGATGGTCTAATGACACGTCTAATGGTCAAAAAATTATGATGTGGTCGTCAAAAATATAGGAAGTTACGTCATTGTGAATTACACATTTAGATTTTTGTAAAAAATTAAAGAAAGACGTTCGACTTGCTTCTTTTTTACCCGACTACGGCGAAGTAAAAAAGAGGGTTATGATTTTGACTGGTATGCATGTTTAAATCTATGTATGATACCTAAACAATACACTCTAACAATAATAAGCGATCATAAGCTTTAGGGCAAAGTGGCATACGACCACGGCCGCGGCTTACAGATGAGAATAATTATTTTCTTGGTTTATACTTTTTAGAGCGTGATTTTTTAGTAGTCGTGTTGTAATTACACTTGTACAGCCGTATTAACTACTTTTATGTGAATTCTTAAGCAAAATACGAGCTCTGAGTTTTACAAAAAAAAATATTCCGATGTCCTAGAGTTCTGTAATGGTGAATGCCCTTAACAGTCACATTGCTAGCAGACGTGTTGGTTACTTATCGTTCCTCCCCGTGTTTATGATCAACTTGTGAGTTTTCTCACGTTTGCCCACATCTTTACAAGCTAAACATCCAATACCTTCGAAAAAAAACTTCAAACAAACATCGATCGAACTATTGGGAGTGTATTTTCGATACTTTAACATCATTAAGTCATCAAAGGTATCATTTTTGTGAATTTTAGTTCCGTGTAACAACCAGCTGATTCGTCATGACAACAAAAAACATACGTACCTAACAACGCGCGGTTGAATGGCCCATGCGCGTACGCATACCCATTGACACATCTCTATGAATGACGCCTTTATATGCAACGTAAATCACTGCAGTCGCTAACACGCACACTTACAAATAAACACGGATTTTTCACAAAAACACAGAAACAATCACTGAATACACCCACAGTAAACGAACACACCCGAAAATTAAAATTGGAAAAATACGATTTTTGAAATTTGACAACTGTCAAACGTAGTACAGCCGCGCGCTAAAGTGATTTGATGATTTTTATTGTGCGTTTTAACATGCGGTGCTCACTCGTGCGGCCACAACTGACTGACTAACGGTCCGTTCGTCCGTCCGTCCCGCTCTACAGTTGCGCAACTAACGGGGCATAGAGTAAGCACATTTTTGTGTACAGAGCGGCAGTATAGTAAATAAATTGTTGTTCTGAAGAAAGTTTTGTCATTAAAACTTAATTGATTGGCTTTTGTTTGAACTTTCGCTGGCTTGAGAGAGCGATATTTCAGACGAAAAGTGAAAAGCTAAAATGTTTCTAAATAATTATTACTGTAAATAAGTTTGAAATGAACTCTCACAATTCGCAATACAAAACAAAAAAACTAAGCTAATGGTCGATCGATATTCACACAGCAGCAAAACTATAAAAAGTCTCCTACTCTCGGATGCCATTACAAGAAATATTGATGCATCGCATAATCCAGCGATTTATATTATTGTCTGATCTGAATTTTTCAGCTTCGAATCGTATTAAAATTATTCATAGTCTACACTTTTTATTCGTCTTTTGGTAACAGTATTCGCGATATTTTGTTGTTTAAATATCCTACAATTTGATATAAATGAAAAAAACAAAAATATACTTTAATTATTTAAACAATATTTTTTATTCTTGGTTCAATATGAGGCTGATGTTTTTTTTTGAACGATAGATTGCCAGTAGTAAGTTTGTGCCAAGTTTTAAATGTTTTATTATGTCACTCAGGCTACTTTTTTTCTAATGTAATTTTAATCACAGTATGATTTGGTTTGCGAGTTTAACGTCATCTTTTATCCTTTTGCTGAAATATTGCAATTTAAATCACGTGGTGTAATAAAAAGATACACAACACATACAGACGAAAAGTTGTCCATTCAAAAAACTGTAACACCAACTTTTTTACGAGCGTACAAAATAATCTTTGTTTTACAATTACGAACGCGCCCACGTGAACTGTTGTACGTAAACTACAAAATAGCGCTTTAAATCTCTTGGATTACTGGCTATAAACGGAAAGAAGTCCAAGACTCATTGCTTGTCTGTGGCGCCCTGTGTAGGTGTTTCGGATGTATCAGATAGGTGAATAATTGCTATGTGTAGCCATAAATTACGCATTTTATTGGTAACATTAATTTAATGATACGGTGCGTTGCACTGTCTATTAAAATTTACATTAATTATTGGTTTTATATCTAAGTGTTATGTGAAATGATGTGTGATCGTGATATGAGAAATAATTTGAATATAAAAGACATTAATATCAAATAAATAAAAATGTGTCTCAACTTGATTTAAGACGAATCAAATTATGTCTTCTATCTTTGAAACGCTTTAAGAGAAATACTTAATCAGTAATCTTTGGTTACATTTGTTCTGTTTTTAGACAATTTATTAATCGACTATTCTCACTACGACTGTAGAATAGAGTGATACAAAGCACAACTTACTGATCTACTAAATCGAACTGGAATGTTATTCTTTCGAGGCCGGCAGCCCGCGAGGCCGCTGGAGGCCTTGACATCAAAGGTCACGGTTTTGGCCAACGGCGTACCGCGGCCTTATGACAGGCCTAATAATTATTAACATAGACTACGATAAAATGCAGACAGTTGACTTCCTACTTTCGTTGTCTTGCGCACACGCATGAGCAATGCAGTTACCCATAATTCAAGAGGGAAGTAAAGGGAATTGACTCTCTATGTTTACTGAGAGTTAGATGATAATTGGAATAGTGAGTGCAAACGTCCGTTGGATGATGAATTTATAAGCCAGGTGTTGGTTTAAAAATATATTAACTAGACATACTTACAAGATTAAAGGGTTACACTTCCTTGCAGAAAAAAAAACTTCCGAGTGCTTTCGAGAAATATAGATAAACAATTGACGAGAATTTTAGTCTTTCCCAGTATTGGATACGCTTTTATCATAAAATCTTTATATTACAGGAAACGGCAGCTGTGAAAAGGACTCCGGTGGCTATAATATCCTAAGGTCCAAAAAGTTGCCATTTACAAGTTTACTATCGAAGATTTGCAATGAAAATAGTAAAACTAAATTATGGACCATTGTGTTTAAACGTGAGTACAAATAACTGAATATTCAAACGACAAAAATATTCAAAAGGCCACACAGCAAACAATTGTACGGTTGCTCAAAAACAATTGTTTTTATGTTTTGCTATTAGGTAGTGTACAGTGACCGGCAATAGTGGTATACTCACATAATTGTGGAGAATGGAAATGTTATTGTAAGTACCTGAAACAAACATTGTAAAACATTAGTGTTTGGCTTATTACTAACTTGTTGTTGACTTTCTTAACATGCGTATACTTTTGTCCACATAGAATGTAACAAGAAATAGGGAGTGCATGTCAAGATAATTGGTAAAAAAAAAAACTAAAAACACGCTTTAAAAACCAAACTAAAAAAGGAGAAAATAATTTAATTTAATTAAAAAGCGTGGGGTGCTTTTTGAGGTATTTTTATAATCAATTAATGTCAAGCACCCCACACTTTTTAATTGAATTAAATTATTTTCTCCTTTTTTAGTTTGTTTTTAAAGCGTGTTTTTTAGTTTTTTAAACTATTATTTATTTTCTATTTTTTAGTTCTGCTAACTACAAAACGTGTTTTTTTTTTCTCATTTTTTTTTAATGATTAAATTGTCATCGGTCCTCGACAAGTTTACAAAGTTTCAATGAAATCTGACCGTTTAAAGTGGGTCAAAATCGCGCTCAAAGATTCCGTTACATACATACATACATACAACCCGAGCTAATATAAAGCGTGTAATTAAATATTTATTTTGACCAAGTAATCTTATCACAATAACGAGAAAGTAAATTCCAACAATATACAATGAATTCCAATAATAACAATAACCTCTCCTAAACCTCTTTCGGAATACCGCAACAAAGTAGGCCTGTCGTAAAAAATAATGCTATAATCATAATGCTAAACAATCGGATTGTTGACCGCAAAACTACATAAACCATAATCAACCAGCAGAAAAGTAAAAGCGCTGCCAATTTTCACATTTTATTTTCCTTCTGACACTATTCACAAGATACAAAAAAGCTGCTGCATCGAGATATAAAGCGGCTGGATGCTTCATGTTTACCGTCGTACCATTGTGACATTATACTGAGTTGCCGCATATTTACAAGTACAACACCTCAATACCTCAAAAATTGCATGTGAAAAGCGCGTTTCCGCAGGGGGACAAACAAATAACAATACATGGGGAAAATAAGAAGGCTAGCTTCTACCATTGTGTAAAGAACGTAAAGGTAAGCATCCTTTTTCTTTAAAGAATGTAAAATGAAATAGTTTTGAACCAATTTGTCAAATGTAACGTTTTCAGTAGCAACTCTCGGAAATTAAAAGACTCATCCCATCGCGAGATCTGGTTACATTGAAGAGTAAACTAACGATTTGATTTAATACTTTGATTTCATTTGGTTGGTAAAAATATGAAAATATTTAAAAAAAAATGGTAGCATAACGCTGATAACTTTTTGTCCAGCCTCTTTCCTCTCTTATATAAAGTTATGTATTCCAATAAAGTTGGTCTACTGTGTTAACTTTTTCACGAAAACGGCTCGACACACAAGCTTTCACGTGGAATAGTGTCAAGAGCGATCGATAGAGTCACTCCTAATACTCGTATCGTAGGTGTCGATACTGTAGCGTACCGTAGGTGGTGTGGAGCCTGAAGCCCCTTGTACGAAGAGGGTAGCTTGTTGTAAGGGAATGTAGCTTTCCGGATAAACGTAACTTTTAATGGGTAACTTTAATTTTAATAATATATGTGAAAAAAATTACATAATTAAAATAATTTGACATAAAAAAAAATATTATAATATTAAATTTGCGAGTTGGAAAAATCCGTTTAATAATTTTCTTGACGACTGTATTTTAAATGCAAAATATTCAGCATCGTTCGATGTGTTCTTATAAACACAAGTTTATTCATCAACATTTTGCAGTCTTTTTGTTTGATTCTCATGTAGTGTAGAGCTAGAGAGTGTTTTGTTTTTAGATTTGATTTATATAGACTAATATGAAATGGGTGTGGGAGGATAAGTTTCATATGTTGTATAGTCTAGTACAACATTTGAATAAAACCTGTCATCAACAACGCATAGGTGTTAAGTAATGATAATTATAGACATCTACATAAAATAACCTTTTTATTTTACACCGCCTTTATCTCCGAAACCATCGGCGATGCAGTCGTGACGGTACATTTGTAGGTACTTTACAAGTAGGTAGTGTGGTACATTCCTAGATCATGGTCGTGGGCGCCGGCCATCGTGGGACAGGTTACGTGCGTGCTTGACCGAATTTGGGCCTACTTTTACTTTTCTATTGATGCTCAAGTTCGTGTGGTACTGTTGTTTAAATATTATTAGTGCTGTTCTGAAGTGGTTAATGTTTTGGGTGAGTTCACTTCTGAAATGAGTGTTTAGAGAGATTTGTAGTGAGTTCGTAGTAATTTATGAAAGTAGTTGATAAGAGGTAGGGCTATTGTGAACGTGCACTACAAGAAAATAAGAAATAACTCGGCTGCTTGTCATCTTTATTTGACAATTATTTCACCTCTGTTGGAGTATAATAGGAATTAAGCGTGATTGTATGTTTTTTATTCGTTTTCAAAATAAAACATAAATGTCGAGGGAAACAATTTGACCAGTAATAATGAGAAAAATTTGTGAAAATCACTCACAAAATTAAAACTGCCACAATCCATTAGCAACCTAAATAACATAATCACAAAACATCAATTTCCATAAAGTTTCAGTCAAAACATCTAAACAAAGCGACAACAGAAACAAACGATTGACATTGACAATCTGTCACATCAAAATTTTCCGTTTTTTTCAATTTTAATATTTATTTTTTCAAAGAGTCATTGAATGTCAATAAATAGCATAATGTGCGCGTTATAGGTGGAATAGAGTTATGGAAGTATAGTGGTGTGTCTTGACGCTGCGTAAGCGTGCGTGATCCATCGTCGCCCGTTCGATGTCCACCGCGCACGAATGCAGCACATGAAGTAATTTTTTGCTCCGTTGGTGTAATTGCTGTGTGGCGTTCCAGCGTGAGGATAAATAAATAAACAAATAAACAAATAAACAGTCATTGTGACAAAAAGGAAAAACAAAATTAAAACTATAAATCACGATTATAACGTGGCAGCCGTGGCGGAGAGTTGAAAGCGTTGATAATCAGCAACCATATTGGAGAGAATGAGAGATTTGGAGCGGACAGCAGTCGCCTTGCAATTGGAGACATTACTGTACAAATCGTCACAGATTATTGTAACTATTGTTCTAGTGAGAGCTATAATAATAAGATAGTGTTTTTTTCTTATTTTTAACTCTTTAATACAGATATAAAATTGCACATAAAATTAAATCGTGTTTCTAGAAAAACTGAAAAAAAAAATAGAAATTGTTAAAACAGTTTGTGTGTGAGTATACTAGATAAAACTAAAGTGTAGAAATAATCAATGGGTACAGTCACTACCGTGTCAATTATAACAAAATTTGTTTGCTATTATTAAAGTCTGTATATAAAAATGGTTTTATTGCTATCATGAATGAAAGTGCGAATATCAATAAATGAAGAAAAACCAAGTCAATAAAACAATAACTAGAACTTCATAAGTAAAAACGTTCAAAAGTTCAAAATCTAGTCGCAGTGAGTGTCACTTCGGAGACAATCAAATGTCAAAAACTTGTCAAAAATGTATGGTAACCCGAGGTATTTTTGGCAGATTGAGACTGAGATCAACCTGTGAACGTTCTTAAAACTACGAAAACTGCCCCTCTGATGCTTGGGATTTCCATATTTGACAGCTCATCTCAAACTCACCTCACCTTAATTTTCACGGTGAGATTACAAAACATATATCCGCAGGTATTTAATACATAATCAAATACATGGAAGTCATCAAATGCTCATTAAAGTTGCATTTAGCCCTTTCATAATCCCCATCTAACACCATACACGGCTCTATAGACAATCGTAACGAGACACCGAATGACCATATTAGGAAAACTCTTTGACACATCGTAGACGTGGGCTGTCCCAAAAGCGGCCCATGGTGAAATCTTCGAGATCAGGTTTGGATCAGTTCCTCATCGCCCACATGGGGTCAGTGTTGCTACATAACCTGATGTACCTGATACTGGTATGACGGGAATGTTGGTTTTTAAAGTGTATGTTGGTGTGATAGTTTATGATAGTCAAAGAAGTTATGAAGCTACTAAAACTCGTAAAGGATGAATGTAATGGCTGAAAATTGAGCTCAGCAGCATGTAATTGGAGAAGCCTTATAACCGGCAGTAGACTGCTGTAGTCAAATGGTAAAAAAAAGATCATTTAAATTAACATATTTGCGTTACATTATAATGATTTGGAGTCTCCTTTTAAGCATGGATTGCTTTTGATAGGAGATTCCACATTTCCACTTATCATAATCCATAAGTGATTCAAAAGCATGTATTACGATGAAAAAACTGATATAAATAATAAACAAAAAGGCAAAGAGCGTAAGATGCATAAAAAAACTGACGTATGTAAAATTCATTGGCAATTACACTTTTTTTCAGGGTGGAAATACTCTAGCAATATACAGCTTTATTCTGAATAAAAACTGCTTTATTCGTAATAATGAAGGAAAAAATTAATGACACGGAATGCATAGGTCAACAAAAAAGAAAACCATTTGAAATTGAAAATTACTATGTATCGTGGTACCTCCTACGTCCTCGATGGTATTCAAATATCTTCCAACAACGTAAACAAAATACCTTCAGATGAACAGGTTACCCGCAACCTGACGTGCAGTGCCGCCATTTTGGTACATAATCAGAACTAGTTTACGTTAACGGTCAGACACCTACGCCATGGATTCATGAATGAAGACGAACTGCCACTACTAAGGGAAGTAGCTGTTGGGTGAGTTCTAGATGCAGATGAAGTGAGTTTGTGTCGAGAATGCAGTGCTGTTAAATTAAAAATGATATAAAATACTAGCTACTGCCCACGACTTCGTCCGCGAGAAAAATCTTACATAAAAATATATCTTATAGAAGCGATATAAATGGTACTTCGTTTTCTCTTAGCTTTATTTTTGACTTTTATTTATTTTTACTCGGCTCCTTAAGGTTGTAGCGTGATGTTAAATAGCCTATGGCTATCAAATGCAAAGATAATTTTTCAAATCTACTGGTAGTTCCAGATATTACTTCCTACATACAAACAAATTGTATCTCTTAGTGTAGACTCTGTTATATTAGTAAAGAAAACTGTTATGACCATGAAATGTTTGAATGAGGACGAAGTAAAAGAAATTGTAAGAAACGTAGCTCGTGGAAGGATGAAAAAAAAGAAATAATGTTTTCCTTTTTAGTACAAAAACTTGTATTCCAATAAATAAGGCTAATGTTTGGAATAAGGTTCCTCTTAAATTTGAAAATAACTTTTTATATCAATCAAAACGATTTATAACCCAAAGGGTTAGTTCCGCCCCCTGTCGCTGTTTGTCAACTATCTGTTTGTTTCAGAGGAGCAGCCATTGATGGAGGGTTCGCCTGCCGGCGAGACATAATGATAAATATTTGGAAGTAAACAAGCACACAAATATTATAGCTACACTGTTTATTTCCAACATTTATAGCCTAACTGTGATTCAGAATTTATATATTTTTGAAATGGTAGTTTTACATAGAATGATGTTAATAATTTAATCAGTTCTGTACATTTTACCACAGCATGGTGTACAAATTTATTATTTAAGTGTTCAAATTAAATTAGCTAAATATAATTTTAAGACTTTATTTTAATAAACAACAATGTGCAAACTATAACTATACTTACATAGTGTTTAGTAAAAAAATATAAAAATGTATTTATCTAAACTAATATTATAAACAGAGAGATTTGATTTTGTTTTTTGATTGAGTTTGTTACACTTTCACGCTAAGATAACTGAATGGATTTGGATGAAATTAGGCAAATGGGAGTAGACAATGGCCTAGATTAGGACAAAATATACTTTTTATTCGTTCAATACTACTTCAAGGTCGAGACCTATGCGGATGAAACCGCGGGTGCAGCTAGTTTAGAGTTATACATTGATATTTTTTAAGAACCTATGACTATTGATCAAAATGTATTTACGTACTTGACCATAAAACTCCGAGAAAAACTCGACTCGAAGTCACTTGGAATTACCGATGGTAGAGAAAAACGTAAGCCATACAAACGATCGTTCATTGATGAGGTAAAGTTTTCGTAACTCCATACATATTGATGGCTGCGTGGGAGTCGACTATGATGTTGATACTACGCGAGATGATAAACTTGTATCAATTATGGAGATAAGGACGGTAGAGAATGTTAGTGGCTTATTTTAAAATGGATGGGATTGAAGATTATACCAGCACCGATTTGGTTATAAAAAAAACAAATGATTGACAGTGGACCGCTTCGTTGGTCTAGTGGTCGCAAGCGCTACTGCTAAGCATAATGTCCTAGGTTCAATTCCCAGGTTGGGCAAAGTGTTATTAGGTTTTTCTTATTGAATTTTTTCAGTAGCAGTCTGGATTTGTGCCCTGTTGATGGCAATAGGCTCGCCCCCTGTTACAAGGGACTGAAAAACATAACTGGCGAAATCTGGGTGTACTGTAAGTAAATGATGTGCCCATTCCTTCGGGGAAACAAGGCGAGATGTTATGTTATGATATGATTGACAGTCTATGGTAAGGGATCTTAAAAAGATAAAGCCATAGGCAATCTTAATGGAGTTGAAGAGACGGAGAAGGTAACTGCGTTTGATGAGGAGTAAAATGTGGCTAAGGTTTGGTTTGAAAATAAGCTGGAACCAATATGTAACAGAGTTCGTGGTCTATACGAGTATGTACACACAAAGTACGCAGTATGCAGAAAAAAAGTCTTACTAACTTGACAAGAAAGTAAAACACAAGTAGATACCGTAATCCCACTTAAGTAAGACGGAACTGAACATTTTAAACAAACAACTCAGACTCCCACGCACCGCCTCCAAAAAACTAACCAATAATCACATCTATCATTAACCGAACTTACAAGAATAACAACATTCTACTCGCCCAAACACTGGCCCCGCTACTGGCGCAAGTAACTAGCGTAATTGATTGTCAGCGGCGTGACAACTTTCGCAAGATGATTGATGGCAAGCGAGTGTTAATCACGTGTCAAGTTGACGTGTATGGTGGCGCCCTCTGGTTGCTTGTTTATTAGATGTTCTGCACACCTGAGTTTTAGGCAAGAGGCAGATTATTCGTAGATGGGAAGAGATATGCGATTTTGGGTTGTAGGTACTGAGATTTCGTCAGGAATTTTCTTCATAAGGAAGTAGACATTTCATGCCGTATTGCAACTATGCCGTATTTTTTTATACAGGTTGGCGACATCGACGTGTAAACTAGGTATAAGCATGAATTCAAGACATGATTCTAGACCCCCTAGCGTAATCACTTAGCTTCGGTTATCAAAAAAAAGTGCTTTAAATTAAAACTTTCACAATAAAAAACTTTTTCCAAAAAAAAACAACCGACTTCCAAAAAAACACTACAAAGTGAAAAATAACTTTAATTTCGGAAGTCGGTGTCTTTGGAGCTGTATTTGAATTTTTTGTCACCGCCTTCCGAAATTAAAGTTATTTTTCACTTTGTAGTGTTTTTATGGAAGTCGGTTGTTTTTTTTTGGAAAAAGTTTTTATTTTTCACTTTTTAGTGGTTCACATGTGCTTACCCCTTCACAGCATACCGGCGTGATGTTATGTTATGAACTGGTGTAAGCAATAGATAGACATGAGATTTCAGCAATCCCAGTCCATTTGCTATCATTTATTGAGGAGTTCCGTTGCCTATCTCCAAAGTTCTTCATCAGATCTTCACCAAATTGAAATGAGACCACTACGAGAAAGTACTCTTCCAAAAAATACCTAAATCGCTTCGTGTCCCTATAAAATTTGAAGAGTTCTCTCTATTTCTCCAGGATCCCATCATCAGATCCTGACTTGATGATCATGGGACCATCTGGGAAGTATACCCTTTCAAACAAAAAAAAACAAAATCCAAATCGGTCCAGCCATCTTCGAGTAATCGGGGAACATACATAAAAAAAAAAAAAAAAAGGTCCCGACGAATTGATAACCTCCTCCTTTTTGAAGTCGGTTAAAAACACGATATAATTAATATTATTTATTTATTTCTCACCACAATATCCTTATAAAAGAGTAACATAGAACAATATTGTCCAGTTATGGGCTCATAGAATAATATTGTGGGAGACTGGTGCATAAGCTAAGCCGAAGCTTGTATTTATATGACAGCCCTTACGGCCTTACAACTCACCACAAATGTCACTTTAGACAAGAAGACCATGTCTCTATCAGTAGCCTGTCGCTGCTTACAAAAGTAATGAGTATTAATGACAGGTAGCCCGACCCACAGCCCACGTGATAATGTAATACCAAATTGACGACATACATCTTAAATTAGCAGGTGCCTACACAGTAGCGAAACTTTCTTTATTTTAAACGAAACCATATCGTAATGTGAATGAAAATCGTGTTATGTTTAGACATTTATGGAGAAAAACTTTAGGATTATCTACAAATATCTAAAAAATAAGTCCACAAGCAATTTATTTACAGATTAGAAAATATTCTTTATTTATTTATGAGCAGTGGTAGCCCAGTGGTTACGGCCGCGGACTTACGAGTTGTATGTAGGTCGTAGGTTCAAACCCAGTCAAGCGCTTTACTTCATGACATTATGTCATCACCACTGCTCTCAAAATGGTGGAAGAAAACATCGTGAGGAAACTGATATGTCTTGGAACCAAAAATTCGAAGACATGTGAAATCTACCAACCCGCACTCGGCCCGCGTGGTATTTAACAGCCTCCCTCTCAAAGCCTGGAGGCCTATGTCTCAGAAGTGGGAGTGATACAGGCTGATTATGATGCGAGCTGCATCACAATCAGTCTATAATGCTATGCAATTTCCTGCAGGGTAGGAAATATTCTTTATCGATATCAAAAACCGCGAGTCCGCTGGATGCGGGAAGCACAGAACCGGTCGAAGTGGCGGAGCTTAGGGGAGGCCTATGTGCAACAGTGGACGTCTTTCGGCTGAAATGATGATGATGATGATGATGATATCAAAAACAGCAGGCTCTTAAATCGACTGTAATTTTCTAAATTGCATTATCAACTAAAATATTTATTCATCATCAGCGACAATTTGACAGCGTGGCTTTATCAAAGAAATTTTTCTATTTACATATTTCAATGATAAATTACATACACCAAGTAAAAAAACTATAAGAAAACTCTAACAGTAAAGTTGTAACAAGGTTGAAAGCAAAAAAGCTACTTTTATCCCCAGCGGCCGGTATATCAAGAGGTTAGGCTAGTACAGTGCTAGTACTTGTACTGGCGCTAGTGTCGATGGTAGTCGAGTGGCGAATCTTTCACATAACGGTGGCACGGGGTTATTGGAGGGGAGCCATCGTTTGTGGAGGAAAATCGAGAATGTCTAATAATGTTAGGTCATCATCGTCTGCCAGCCTTTTCCCAACTATGGTGAGGTTGGCTTTCAGTCTTACCGGATGCAGCCGAATACGAGAATATCACATGGACCGACTGCCTATCTAACCTCCGCAACCCAGTTACTGGATAATATCCCCTTGGGTAAGACTGGTTGTCAGTCGTTAGGGATTCTGTCGACCCGTTACGACTGTCAAAGATCCAAGAATGGCAGCCGGGGCCAATGGCTTAACGTGCCATCCGAGGCTCGAAGGGAGTAAATATTTTAGCATTATAATTTGAAACCAAATGGCAAACTAAACTTATTACAAAGACAAGTGTAGTTTTAATGCAAGTTGAAAAAAAATACACAAATCTTTTTACCACCGCTTAAAATCACCGAGCTATATCAAATAGGACTGTCCGCAATCTGTCCATCATGGAGTACACACTAGCCAGCTGGAGCACACTCGAGAGCTCTCTACCGACAGAGCACTGACGTAATGATATGTGGCCATCTAGCGGCTAATTTCAGCACTATGACGTCACAAATTACGTGGTTAGGTTGCCAGGTAATGCGATATTCTTGGTTTTTATGTGTCAAAGGATGTTCTAGGAAAATATTTGGGGATGGTTCTGCAAACTAGATTATCAAGTTATCTGAATCAATTCTACTGTAACCTGTGGTATGCCTAAATTTCAAAAAAATCGGATGATGTTATTCCACATAATTGTGACGGCTTCCAGTTTAACCGGTTGCAGCTGAAAACCAGTATTTTACATGGAGCGAGCCCAGTAACTGGGTTACATGAAATAACACACGTCGCTTAGTTGCTGCGTTCAATTCCATGTTACATTGCGTATATTTGACGGTAACAGTTTCGTTTCACTTTCATGTAACATTTCAGTTATTATGTGTAACACTAGATTTGATGACTTTCTGACAACAATCTAAAGATCATGTACTTAATCGTTTATAATCATTATCATTACAAGTATGCTATTTACACCACAAAAGACAGCAAAAAATATCCTCGATAAAATCTATCAAATTCCAGAATGAAGCGAACAAGCCAAACAAAAAAAAACAAAAACACTTCCATTTTCTAAAGCTACAGTAACCACAATTTAAGCGTCGCGCAGGACACCAGTCGAGTCCTCGGAGGCGTTACAAAGAATCATTTTTATCAGAATATCAGCGCGTCAATAAATAAACTGGAAACCTTTCAACGGAGATGGGGAAAAATATTTTTTCCGCCAAACAAAGGCCTGACAAGTCCTCCGGAGGACTCGAAAGGCCTCGGAAAGGCCTCGGCCTACAAAGTTATGACAGTGGATGTTACTGATATCTTATCTCTGATATTGAATTCTAAGTAACGTCTACGAAATGTATTGGAAATGGCGTTTCGTTTTTACATTTTTTTTTTCTAAGAAAATTGTCTTAAACATTTTGATTAAAAAGTCGGGTTTTGTTTGAGTGGTGTTATTTTTATCTAAATTGGATTGTAATGATAACCTTAGCACCTTTTGTAAACCTATCAAGGTAAAAATCAAGAAGATAATTATTATTAAAAGCAGGCGCAATCAGACGCGACGCGACTCTAGTAGGACCATATTTATGAAAATTTCATAGATATTTTTGAATAGTTTTGTTTATTCGGTTTTAGCCACTGACTTCAGAAATTAAAGTTATTTTTCACTTTATGGTGTTTTTTGGAAGTCAGTTGCTTTTTTACACGCTTTATATTAGCTTCACTTGTATGTTTGTTTGTTTGTTTGTTTGTTTGTATGTAACCGACTCCTTTGAGCGCGATTTTGACCCACTTTAAACGGTCAGATTTCATTGAAACTTTGTAAACTTGTCGAGGACCGATGACAATAAAATAATTAAAAAAAAAATTGAGAAAAAAAAACACGTTTTTGTAGTTAGCAGAACTAAAAAATAGAAAATAAATAATAGTTTAAAAAAACTAAAAAAAAAAACTTTAAAAACCAAACTAAAAAGGAGAAAATAATTTAATTCAATTAAAAAGCGTGGCGTGCTTGACATTAATTGATTATAAAAATACCTCAAAAAGCACCCCACGCTTTTTAATTGAATTAAATTATTTTCTCCTTTTTAGTTTGGTTTTTAAAGCGTGTTTTTTAGTTTTTTAAACTATTATTTTTTGTAAGAAAGGTTTTATTTTTCACTTTTCATTTGTTACCACAGCAAAAAACCGAGCAGGTGTGATGTTATGTCATTGAATGTTATAAACAATACACAGACATACGGTCACAGTAATTGTGTGTCATTTGCTGTTAGTTATTGAAGACTTTCATTGTCTATCTCCGGAGATTTTTATCAGATCCAACATTTTATATACTAAAACCTTCTCTGACAAATATGCATTTAAATAACCAACCCCATCCGGGTCGGAACAGAAATTTTTTAGAAAATTGCGGACATACATACAGGTCGAATAGAACCTTCTAATTTTGAAAGTCGTAAAATAAAAATACTACCTACTCGTAATTTTTTTCCATTTCGCACAAATTCCCCCATAAAATATACAGCATGTTCCTCCTTACATAAAGGTATGCTTTCAAACTCTCTTGCAGCAAGTAAAACAGTGGTATCTTGCAGAGGAATTTGCAATTCAAGCAAAGTTGCTCTGCAATGGACCGCACTAGTTAGCCACGAGCCACGGTCGGCACTAAGTGGGGAATAAAAGGCAGTTGAAACTTTTACAAAGCGTACATTGCGTGTACTCGAGAGGGTTTCAGTTCTATTTTATGTGACAATAGTATTAAAATCGGAATTGAGATGTGAGATGGAGTCCTGGCGTTTTATGGCAGTATAATCGACATTAGAATGCAGTTGCTTTTGCCTCGTTTTTGCCGTGACCCAGAAATGTTTATAGTAGCCCATACCGACGCATTTCATACCATCGTATGGCGTCAATCCCGAGTAGAATATGAGGCAGTTACAATAGCATCCTGAAGGCTGTGGCGGCAGATATTTCCTCCGCTATAATAACGCAATTTGTGCTCTCATACCCACCCTACCCTAGATTTCTGTTAGCAATATTAAAATCATGATGATGGATAACGTACAACAGTGTGTACGAATTTTTATCCGAAAAAAAAATTACTGAATTTTATTTGTCTGGATTGATGTATATGTCCTTTTTTAAACTTAAACTAACGATAATGTAAATGTTTGCATGTTGAAAGGTGAAATATGGCTGAACTTTCATGTATATATATACCTGTATTTACAACATGAATGTATCATTCATTTCAGCCGGAAGGCGTCCACTGCTAGACATAGGCCTCCCCCAATGGGGCGATTTTGCCATAATCGCCACGCTTGGCAGGCGAGTTGGCGATCGCAGTATGGTGGTAAAATGAATAGAGAACGCTGCTGCCCATTCTCTGGCAAGTCCCTTAGTCGCCTCTTACGACACCCACGGGAAGAAATGGGATGTTGATATTCTTTTACGTCCGACACCACACGGATAAATGTATACTCTATTGTAATAGTACCCAAGTGAAAATCTATTACTAAGAATTTATAGATCTCTTAGTTGTACCAAATAAAAATATTAAATGTATTTATATGAAACTTTTAATTGAATTTCAAATCTAAATTGTGCCTGAACTGTTTTATCACAATATGTTGATAGATGTAGTGTATATTTTCCTATAAAAATTCCCTATGCACATGGAGCTCTACTACTGAATTATGGAAAAAATTAAGTTCCTACCTATGACAAAAACTTTGCTTCCTAAACTAATTAAAATAAATTGCATATCTTTAATTATCTACTTTACCTGTTCAAGAGCACTCCTGAATGATATATCAATTCAAGCTGAGTAATTACGTTCACACCAATTAAAAAGATCATAAAAACAGATCGAGTTAATAAAAATTCCTCTCCTTTCAAAAATAGATAAAAAACCGGACACAACTGCCGGTCGTCTCCGCTTTATAATCCGTTTAAATGGGAATCGAACCTAGAACTAACTCCTATAAAATACGTAGCACTCACCTGATTGGTCGGCGTGAGAGATGGCGGTACGGTTAGCCCCTAAACTCCTAATATAACGCCACTAACTTTTATTTGGTTATTTATTTTACTGAACATACATTTTGTTTGTTTTTCTTCGCAATTCTTATTGGGTTTGGGCGGCCATTTGTTTGGAAGGGTTGTTATAAGAAATCAATGGTGTTGTGTACGATTGTATACACTAGCGGGACCCTAGGCTCATCAGCCTATAGTGTATCCACTGCTGGGACACACTGACACCGGCTTCCTCTCGACGGTACTTACGAGTTGTAAGTCGTAGGTTCGTACCTTGACGGGCGCTTTACTTTGTAAGTTATTTCATCACCACTGCTTTCAAAACGGTGAAGGAAAATATCGTGAGGCCGGGCCATGGCCTCGAATAAAAAATTGTGTGACATCTACCAACCCACATTGGGCCCGCGTGGTGGATGACCGCTCACTCCCTCTCACAGAGAAGTGGCCTGTGCAGGACCACCGTCAGTGTATACAAACGTACATCTGTATGTGATAAGACTAACAGACTTGTAACAGTTGACTTCAATAAGTTGCAGTAGGTACGCTGAAACTCTTGGCTTGTTGCTAAGTTATAACAACCGCACTGGTCGACCGATGAATTTAAGGTACGCTTGCCGCAGTCAGTTTTTGGATGGGTGACCATCTTTACATACCAAGACCCCTCCGAGCTTCGGAAAGCACGTTAAGTCGTTGGTCCCGGCTATCATTCATGGATCTTTGACAGTCGTTACGGGTCGTCAGAAGCCCGAAAGTCTGACACCCAGTCTTACCAAGGGGAGGTCAGATAGGCAATCGATCTATGTAAAACACTAGTATTCAGCTTTATCCGGTTTAACTGGAAGCTGACCCCAAAATAGTTGGGAAAAGTCTAGACAGACGATGATGACTCTGACACTCTATGACGGAAGTCTAAGCAAACAACAAAAGAAGGTATTCTCATAACTTGAGATTATGTGATGCATTAGGTTTACAGCTAAGTAAGATTGAAAATACCGGCAGGTCAGTAGGTAAGTACATAGGTAAGCCGTCAGTGTTTTGAAATCTATTGCATAAAACGCTTCTGAAAAGGTTCAACGCCATGATTAAATAGAATCATTTACAACCCAATGACTTTAAAAATGTTTTTAAAGTAGGTAATGCAATAGATATCTTTATATTGCATTTATCTGCTTTTGTCGTTTATCACGTAACCAATAAAAGTGAGTACTATACGTGGGAAATTAATAGAATTTGACACCCAATGACGATGTTTATGAGTCACCACAACTTATAAACTTTCATAGCTCCCACAATGTTACCATTACAATATTCTATTTATCCAAAACAATTATCCCATTTCCACACAAACAGAAAGTTTTGAACCAAGTAAGTTTGCGGCGCACCTGTGCGACAAACACGACAACTGCGACCGACGCGACGCGACAGGAGCGATAGATGCGCGATCTCGAGTTTCAAACACATCACGTCACTATTCATATAAAATTAAGCTATTTTATAGTTTATTATTTAGATTTTATGTTAGGTACAGTAGTTGTATACAGAACATACCTACTTTTTTCATTAATTTCTGGTGAAAATATTGATATAAATCTTACCCCATATGAATAATATCAACAGAAAACAAAATTACATAAATTAACTGTGGAAAAATGTATATAATAGAATCTCGAATAAAATTGGTACTCACCTTTAATTTTACATTAATTAAAAAGTCAACACTACCATCCATTCTAGTTAATAATATCAACTTTTCCTATATCTGCATTTTATACAGTTTCACACATATTAGAACGGTACAATACTGTTAAAGTACTACATTTTTAATATCACTGTTAGCACAGCGAGCACTTTTCATAACACGCTGCACTATCAAGAAAAATAAACTTAGTTATTAATAGCAAGCAATCTCAGTGTTAAAACAAGAGAATAACCCAACAGCAGTAACCTAAGGATATTTACACACGGAACGATTTTTGCGCGACTATGGGCGAGTCCTTACTCCGCGTTCTAACAAAGCGATGGCCGCGCGAATACGCGATCGTTGCGTTCGTATGTTACGTCGTTTTCCAAACAAATGAGTGACATATGAATGCGACGATCGCAAATTTCCGCGACCGATCGCTTTGGCTAGGACGTGGGTTAGACATCGTAAGTAAATACAAAGATGCCTGAATAACTGTCCAACGGAACCCAGAAGAAACAAAAGTGTTCAGGTTATGCTAAAAGCCTTTGCTGCTAAAATTGATAACCAATTAATTAAAAAATAAATAAATAAAAGCTCATTATAATTATGTAATGTATCTCAAGCATCTTGCTACTGAAATCGCGCGTAACTTGCCTCACCAAGACAATCTCTTAGTGGAAAAGCAATCCCTGAAATATTTCAGCTTCAGGAAGTTTCTCTAGCATCCTTCCTGAAACTAGCGCCCCCTGCCGCCACCTTATTAAAACTTGTGAAAGTTTCAGTAATTCGACCAACTGTACATTATTAAGGCGGTGCACTTTAATTTCTCGGCTTTTCTTTAATTAAAACTGTATTGGAAATCTTTTAGAAGTGTCTTCGTGGTCTTTGTTGATTAGGGGATTTCTTTCTTGTTTTTTCTTTTGGGTAGTTACTTCTTTTCAAGTTGCGGTTGCTGTGTAAAACGTAGCTGTTTTTGACACTTTAAGTTACGTGAATGAGTGTTCATGGTATACTTGCAGATTAGCATGAACAGCTAGTTGCGAAGACTATAGAAAAGTGGTTGTTTACATACTGCAAGTCACTTAATTTTAGTTCTGAGTTGAGCTGCACGGTGACTGCGTGAATGCGTGGCTTAACTGGACAGGTCCACTCAATTTGGTGTGGCTCTTTCCTCACAAGACCGTTTCAGACACCAATCTACATTGTCTGCACATGATCTGACCAAGATTATGTCTGGACTTTAAAAGGGAGTGTAACCTCTGAGTTTGTTACGGCCTTTCTTTTCGGAGTAGTCAGATAAAAAACGCCGTAAAAAAGTGTTTTTACAAACATACTAGCAGAAATAAAATCACCTATTATTTACAGCTAGAGGATAAGCTACTTACTCATCACAGCACTGTCTGCGATCACCCGGGGCCCAATACTACCAATTTTTTAATGTAGGTTAGGTTTCACCATTGTGAGATTTTTGACGGATATATGGTATGGCAAATGTGACAAAAACTCACAATAGACCATTTCAACGTTTGCAAATAAGGAGACTAAGCTTCCTGGAGTTACTGTTCCAAACTAATCGACTATTTTGACGACAACACACATTGCCGTCAGCTTGCAGAACTGCCGAAAACACTCCAGTTTTAAAGTCTTAAGACATAAACTAAAAGATGCTCACTCATGCAAATGTCTGACAGGAACTCCCGCAACTTCGTTCCTGTAAGCATATCGTAAAGTTTTGTGATACAGTCGTTATAAGGTGTTATGTGGTGTTTCTCCTTATGTGGCACTTTCTGCTTCACGAAATAATAATAAACTGGGATGAGGAAGTGACTGAAAAAGGGTCGTAAAATAAAATGGTTTAAACATCAACTGGGCAAAAAATGCGAAGATTTCTCTTAAGAAACAGGAGGACACGAATTTGTGGATATTTGAACCAAATGTGACTAGAACATCAGATATACGATATAAACTTGTAAAATTGTTTATTCCTTTAAATAAGACGATAACGAGTATTACGTCATATAAAAGAAATTGCCTGATGGAGTCGACATTCCTATATGACTTCTCCTGAGAAGTAATGGCGAAAAACTCAAGGATCAAAGTATCTTTTAAAGCCCAGGCATAATCTTGGTCAGGTCATGTGATAGGTATTCCGAACTACAATATGTTATGTATTTTCGACTGTGTGAAACATGGGATCCTGGGATGTAGATAGATTAGGTCGATCATCAGGTTTTCCTATTAGAAAGTTTTCGGTAGCAGCTCCTTGTCTTTATTTGGGCCCGGTTAATAGCAATTGGCTAATCCTCTTATTGCATTGTGTACGTCTCTGTCTACTCCTTCAGGACATACAGACGTATGTTATTTAATTAATATTGTTTTACAACTTGAATTTATGTAAAAAAAACTTCATCAAAAATCTCTCATCTATCTGGCCGAGTTTTCCATTTGACAATAAGGTTAAACACGATAATAGGACATCCAAACATTGCGTGCCGATGAATTGAACAGGCCCATCCGTGGCGGAAGCTGGCCTAATGAGGGTCAGCAGCGTTGGAGGTGGTCCGCTGATTGTGGGCCGGGCCTGATTAATAGCATTGTCAGGGTTTGTGTGAAAAATATGGAGGGATGTAAATATTACCATTTAGAAAATGTGTCCTTATGTATGTAAAAGTAGTTTACGTTTACAAATTTTACATTTAAAATGGCATCACGCGTATGATCCCCGAAGGGTTAGGCAAAAGTGTGTCACATTTTAACTCAAATGGGATTTTACATAGTCGACAGTTTGGTTTCACGAAAGGTAGGTCGACGACTGACGCGGGAGTAAAACTCATCAGTCACATTTTGGAATCCTGGGAGAGTTCTCAGGATGCGATTGGCATTTTCTGTGACCTCTCAAAAGCGTTTGACTGCGTTGACCACAATACACTGATCTGTAAATTACACCACTACGGAATTCGTGGACAAGCTGCTGATCTTGTACTTTCCTACTTATCAAACAGGCAGCAAAAAGTAAACGTTAACGGGGCGACATCCTCGGGGTCTCTAGTTAGGATGGGCGTGCCTCAAGGTTCAATTCTTGGTCCTTTTTTATTTCTAGTTTATATTAATGACCTTCCCTATCTGATGGCTAACTTCTCGGATATAATTTTATTCGCTGATGACACTTCTCTTATTTTTAGAATAGATAGAAAAGATACGGATGTCTTACATGTCAACGAAAGCCTAGCTGTTCTATCGAAATGGTTTGCTGCTAATAATCTTTTACTCAATGCGAACAAAACTAAATGTCTTAAGTTCTCGCTACCAAATGTACCCCAAGTAGGTCTAAATTTAAAACTTGATGGCAAGAAACTAGATGCTATTTCGGAAACTGTATTTTTGGGAATTACTTTAGATTCAAAATTGCAATGGGGTGCCCACATTAGAGCGCTTTCAAGCAGATTAAGCTCAGCTGCCTACGCAGTAAGAAAAATAAGGCAGTTGACTGATGTAGCCACAGCTAGGTTAGTATACTTTGCTTATTTTCACAGTATTATGTCTTATGGCGTTCTGCTGTGGGGATCGGCAGCGGACGTAGATTCAATTTTTATTTTACAAAAGAGGGCAATCCGCGCAATCTATAAAATGGGGCCTCGCGAGTCTCTTAGAAACAAATTCAACGAAATTGATATACTTACTCTGCCTTCTCTTTATATTCTAGAAAATATCTTGTATGTTCGCAAAAACTTAGGTCTTTTCAAAAAAAGATGCGATTTCCATAATCTAAATACACGTAGTAAAGATGAAATTGTGATTCCAAAATTTAGATTAACTAAAACTAGCAAGTCATTTCTAATAAACAGTATCCGCTTCTATAACAAGTTGCCAAAGTCGGTTACAGAACTTAGCGATGGAAAGTTTAAAACTCACATCAAACGTGTCCTTATCAAAAAAGCATATTATAAGATAAAAGACTACGTTGAAGACAGGGAAGTTTGGCATTAATTCCTTCTGCACATGTGGCTTCCCTGGTACCTCATTAACAGCAAAACCGTGTGAAAGTCTATTAACTGCTCCCAAATTGCAATGTTAATTTTTATTCTTTTTATTATTTTTTTTACAATGTCTGACATATTCTCGTCATTATTTGACATTATACATCAATTTTACTACCTACTATTTATTTTCAGTGATTGTCATCGAAATCATGTCACTTGGTTCAAATAGATTCATTTTATATAGGTAGATTCTTTTACATATTGTGAATGAGAGAACGTTGTAGGCCTTAGAGACTAGATTTGTAGACGTTTTTCTATTCTGTATTTTCATTCCTCTAAGTACCTGGTACTTATTGACTGGCCTGCACTGTCCTCCCATACCTATTATCACTGTAATTTGAAAACATTGTAAAAGCCAATTATTTTTAAAAGAGTAACCGTGGAGTTTCTTGCCGGCTCTTCTCCATAGGAAACGACAAATTGGAACCGTGCACCTAGCTTCTGACGTTTCATAAGTGCCCATGCAGGCTTATGTGAAATAAAATATTTTGATTTGATTTGATTGTGTACTTATAGTATACCTTCATTTCGACAGTTATGTTGAGGTCCCATGTAATGGGACTTGACGGCACGTTTGGCGCAGTGGTTAAGCGATTGACTGCTGCGTTTCGTGTCGCGGGTTCAATTCCCGCACGGAAAAAATATTTGTATGACCTACAAGTACTTGTTCCGGGTATGGCTGTTTGTGTATGTGATTTTAAATGTTTGCAAACGCACCCACAATACAGGAGAAATTCCTAATGTGGGGCAACGTTTTATGGACCCCACCAGTTGGTGCTGATAACTATGTACCTAACGTCAGTTTTATTTCTGATTATATACTTCCCTAGATTCCAAGCCTAAACCAGATTTGTCATAAAGAGGCCGTAGGTTTATATTTAACTTGACAAAGGAGTACAACGTATAAGGATTACTTCTGACTTTTTTGCGAAAAAAAAATAAGATGAAAATCTCCCAAAATACACTTACAAAATAAGTAAATATTTAAAACCGTATAAATACGGTACGTAAGAACGCAAATTGTGTCTTAAGACCCTTCAGATTGTGGAACATGACTCGCAACGTTGAGCAATCTAAAGAGAGGTACAATTGTGACACTTCAGAGTACTCCAGATTACGCAGATGCTACTTTTAATTACAGTAAGTACTACGTTTTGTGTAAAATGGTTCAAGATTTTTGGTAAAGGACTTTCCATTATTCACGGTACATTTAATTTCGCCTAGAAGTGAGAACAGAGGACCGTTTAGGTACTTGTTGACGCTTTATAATCTCGAAAATGTATGTAGGTAAATACTGAAAAACAATTTTAGTCTTGCACTGTGGAAAAACTCAAGGGTAGTTGTATTTTCATCAGTTTTAGGAGCATTAAGTTCCTACGTGTGAGTATTTTTGTATCAAAATCTGCCATTTACAGTGCAAACTTGGTCTTTATGATAGGTTTAACAAAAATACCGCCAACAACAAAACCCACCCACATAGGTTACAAAAACTAAACATTCTAACACTACAAAATATAATAATCCACTGAAAACTGCAACCTAAAATACACTTTAGTCACCAGCTGTACATTTCATATTCCAACGTA
The DNA here is from genome assembly GCA_947359405.1 of Antitype chi. Classification (NCBI taxonomy): domain Eukaryota; kingdom Metazoa; phylum Arthropoda; class Insecta; order Lepidoptera; family Noctuidae; genus Antitype; species Antitype chi. The sequence continues at coordinate 849,176 of OX375827.1, read as the reverse complement.
GTAAGATAATTTAGCAAGCACCCTTGTATAATAACAATTCCTCATTAAGGCATTTCCGGGCGCCTCAAAGACTCCCTTTGGTAACAGCGCAGGTAGGTAGGTACCTGCGAAGACGGATAGCAGCAGAATTTACCGCGGTAAGGAACAGAGGTGTTGCACACACAGTTTCTAGTAATACTCAGGATCTACCTACTACTACTGTCTCCTACTTTTTTTCAGCACCCTCAAAAACCAAGGAATCGCAAGGCGTCATAACGCTTTTTCCTAACGTGATGATTACTATTTTTTTTTTTTTTGTATTGCTTACCAGATTGGCAAATTACCTACATGTCATAAAGCCATTTCATAACACTGATGAAGAATGACAGCTGCTATTTGCAATTAAGATCAAATTAAGTAAATTTTGCATTTCCTTGACTGTCGATTAACATTAAATTGCATGAGGAATACCCGTCATTGTGGCGATGCTTTGGATTACTTTTTGCTACAATGACGATGGTGACATTGTTTTTCTTGATATTGATCTTCTTACGTAAACGATCCAACTAGTAAACACACAGTCAGAAAGAAAAGCAATATCTCAAGTCAAAAGTAAATAGATTTTCCCTCTTTCCAAACTTGAAAAAAAACTCTCTCCTAAAAACATAATAAGCCAATAAAAACGCTACATAAAATAATACGGTGATGGCAGCCCTACAGTGTCGCTGTTCCAAGCGACATAGCAACAAATGACGCGCCGCATCCTTACGACGTTTACACATAAAGTTCTCATTTTCCAGCAATTATGAACATTTTGTTGTTACTCACAGTTTCACTACTGATATTAAGGATATTAGTTGCAGGTATGTGGCAGGTAAAATGGTTGATGTTTGGTAGCAAAATCTTGGAACAAAACTGATTTATCGTTACATTATAGATACTCAAAAGTAATTTTTTTGTTAATAATATTTTGACGAAATCAGTCAGTTGAACTTTGAGACTATTTGCAAAATGTCATCTGCCCTGTCCTGCCAATGCATGATGCCAGTGATGACCTATGCGACTGAAACGTGGTCGCTCACAATGGGCCTTATCAGAAGGCTAAAAGTCACCCAAAGGGCAATGGAGAGGGCTAAGCTTAGAGTTTCCCTACGTGATCGAATCAGGAATGAAGAGATCCGCAGGAGACCAAGGCAACCGACATAGCCCGATGAATTGACAAACTTAAGTGGCAGTGGGCAGAGCACATTGCTAGCAGAACAGATGGCCGATGTAGCCTAGAGGTTCTAGAGTGGCGACCTCGTACCGGAAGAGAGAGTTGGAAGGCCTCCCACGAGCTGGACCGATGACCTTGTGAAGGCCGCAGGAATATGCTGGATGCGGGAAGCACAGAACGGGTCGAAGTGGCGGAGCTTGGGGAAGCCTATGTCCAGCAGTGGACGTTTTTCGGCTGAAATGATGATGACGGTCTGCCCTGAACCCAACTTTAAAGTGTATGACAAACAACAGCGTGGTATTCAATCTTTTGACAACCCTGACAAGAAGCGTTTAATAAACCATTGTAAACAATAATCATTTCCCTCTTCCATTTTTTTCATTCTAAATTATTTACAAGCTAAAAGTGTTTTTTGGGAGCTGCTGTAAAATATAAAACAGTTACTGTAAAATACTACAGTGCCATCCTTTGAAAAATATAAAAGCATCAAGAGTAGTCGAAGTGTCGACTTTTTCTTAGATCTAGCTTCTGCGCAAGGAGAGGATAACTTGATAAGTTTGTATATGTTTACTCTTTAGAACAATGTGGTGCACAAAGGGCAACCTGCTGCATTCCCATGGGTGCTCCAAGGCGATTATAGTTTCATGTGTAAAGACGGTCGGTCACTGACCTTGTAATTAAGGGGTAATTATGGGAATACTTACACAACTTAACGGAAGTAATACTACGTAGGTATAAATGATAAGGTAAGTAGCAAGTGATCTACATCTTCAACATAACATCACGCATTGATTACCCGAAGGGTTGGGCAGAGGTGCACCACATTTCGCCAGTTATGATTTAAGTCCCATGTACCTAATAGGGGCAAGCTTATTGCCATCGACCGAGTATAAGTCCAAACTTCAGGCTGCTACTGAGAAATTCTAGGTAGAAAAACCCAATAATAAATTGCCCGTTTTTAATTTACTTTTGTACAAAAAAAAACACTTATTAGAGGGAAAAAATACACAAAGACAAGAACTCAAAGGTTGTTCATATTCTGGAAAGCATGATGAATATTGACACGAAGCTACAAATAATTATCCATTTGTGTATAACTTCATGTCGAAAATTATCACCAAATATTTTGTATCGCTTTCGGTTAGAATGCGGATTTAACTTCTGGGGCCATGAATATTTTAGTAATCTTAATTCAACATCAATCATCAGTCCGAATGAGAATGTAAACATGAACAAACCACAAACAACCAACCAAATGAATCATGAAGCAACTGCATCTCCTATAGAATTTCGTTTCATGAAAATCCCCATCATGTATTCGTGCTTACTCTGGCAGTTTCCATTATGGCGGCTGCAGATGGCGCCACTGATGCATAGTTCGGTATTTTAAACGCCGCCGCCGCGCCAAAACTTTTCGTTCATCGTGCACAGTTGGGGAGCGCTCAAAAGCCGGTATTTGGGAATGTTTCATGATATTGATACAGCTTTTGGAATTGAAATAAGTACAGCAGTGATTTATGTAAAGTATGTAATATACCTAAGGATGAAATGTTAGATAAATATTACATAATCTAGGTAAGTATTTTAGTAATAAAAAATATTGTTTATGTAGATTGTGGGGTAAATGCGTAGAATGCACCTACCTGTTTCTTAGCCTAGCTTATCCTCAAGCAATACACTTAATAGAAATGTAATAACATAGGGACATAGTAATTATTTTGTTCAATAGATGTAGGTATTACTTTCACAGTTGCGCACAGTTCTCAGAGAAAGTATGCGAAATATTAATAAATAGCTTTTGCCATCGGCTTCGCCCGCGTGGTGTTCGAACATTATCCGACGGGATCGTACTATCGGGATAAAAAGTATCCTGTGTGTTATTCCAATGGCTCACGACTCTTACGAGGAAAAAGAAAAGTTGCTCGAAAAGCGTTTAAAAAAAATCCTGCTTATTTTAGACAACTCAAAACATACACCACACAAACACACACACGACACATTCACATGACACAGACACTTACACACCCAAACTCACAGTGTAGAGAGGCTTTATTTTTTTTTTCTTTTTCTGTTTCTTTAATTTAATTTAAATTCATAACTTTATTTTATTTTTGTACTGAAACGATAGCAACTAACCGAACGCTAATCCGCACTCATTTGTATAAATTCGAAAATTGTATTAATAGCCCTGGCACCCATAACACAATACTAATCTTAGCTTGGTGCCGGAGGTGATAGGTGATATATTGGTGATGAGTGATTTATGCAATAAAAAGAAAACAATATTGTCATAGTACTAACCTATCGCCTTTGTATAAATTGTAAATTTGGAAATAAAGTTTATTCTATTCTAATCCAGATTACAAACTATGTGTGTGCCAAATTTCATCCAAATCTGTTCAGCGATTTTTTCCTGATTGAGTAACAAACATCCAAACATATAAACATACAAAACTTTGACATTTATAATATTAGTAGGAAGCAGAATAATATTCTAAATGATTATCTGTTTTTGTAAATGGTTTTCGCTATAATCACTTGATTGCTGATAATATTTCACAATATGCTAGAACAACACACCTTTTTACCTTGAAAATGAATACCAGCAAACACTTAGTAAAATAAATAAACTACACGTAAAGCCAACAGTAACAGCCTCCCACACACAAATGATTTACTAGCAACTAGTAACAACTACTGGAAAACAACTTGCCCTCGCGAAGAGCAAAGTTTAAATTGCAAACACCTATGCATGTAGATTTGATCAGGACACCTGTAGTGACCCTGGGGAGGTGACGTTGTGCAGTTTACTGACTAATGAGGGTCCCGGGATGAAGAGACTAAACCCTGGTAAATGTAGTGCGGAACACTACATAACACCACGCCTGTATTACCCGAAGGGTTGGGCAGAGGTTTTGTCAGTTATGTTTAAATGCCATGTAATAGGGGACGAGCCTATTGCCATCAAACAAGTACAAATCTAGATTCCTGCCTGCTACTAAAAAAATACAGATGGAATACCTAACATAATGCTTTTTTCGACACGGGAATCGAATCCAGGACGATCTCCTGTTCAGCAATAGCGCATGCGATCATGAGACTAACGAGGTAGTCGAGTGTAATAGTGTATTAACATAGTAGAAAAGTCTGGAAATGGAAATGAAAGTAGCTAGTTAATGATGCATGGTGTTGGTGCACGACGAGAGAAGTAGAAGATCCCGGTGCCCGAGAGAAAGGTACTGCTTATGTTGAAAGGGGTGAATTGATTGTCAGGCTAACGAGAGGTTTATCAGTCGAGGATCTATTGGGTAAACAGAACAATGTTATCATAACAATCTAAACAAAATCCTTACATATTTTTAATTTAACTGTGAAATAACAGCCAGAAACGAAACCTGCGGGGGGAGTCAGTAAGACCCTAACGATAGGAATGCCTACCATTTCGACAGTTCAACAACATTCATTTCGTTATTTACGTTGTTCAGCAGACAAATTTTTCGAACATATGAAGCAATGGATTAGCAATAACCTTCAAAATTAATCAGATTCTAATTTAAGAAGTAGTGGGTTACGCAATTAAGGTGCTGGAAAGATCAGCTTTAAGGCGCGACACGACATCGTGTCAAGACACTTATAAAACAATTTCTAAGAAAACTTCATGGAAATTGCTCCACCAGAATCGTGTCGCACCGTCGCCGTCGCGTCGCGCCTGTCTGCGGGAGTCTTTACACTACTCCATTTAGCCTGCACTTATATGATACTCATTAATCTTAAAATGCCCAAGTATTTTAATATAGTAGTCTGTTAGATATATTTTACCTTTTCGCCGCTTATTGATGTGAATATTATGTTTCATGTCATACCTGTAACAATAAAGAAAATCTAACATTAATCATTTGGAATTTAATGACACCAAAATATCAAGTAGAATCGTCTTTAATAATAATACTAAATTTATAAGACGGATAGGGCTAAGTCATTCAGTTAAATCAACCCAAACGAAAATGTAACCATTATTAAGTACCTAGTTATTATTTTGTCTCACGGCCCTAGTCGCCGCAGGACACGCCCTGGGCTCTGGGAATCCCAGGCTGATTCCCGGCCACCGTAGGCGCGCGTTTGCGGACGGCGAGTAATGGGTAGCTCGCTGTCCGGTAAGGACCAAGCCCGGGTCGACGGCGCGTTGTGTTCCACGCACGCCTCAAAGAGATGTCAGCACCAACTGGTGGGATCAGCAAAGGCCGATGCCTGCCAGGGGTGCGGGTTGTTCGGAAGAGATACCGTAGCCCCTGGCACACAAGCAACTGAAGGAACACGGGTGGGTTTTAGTCAGTAAAATTCTGACACGCCCTCCTGCTCCACCCAGAGTGGGAGAAGTTATTTGATGATTTACCATCCTCAAAAAAAAAGTATCTATATAATTTGAATTTTACGATATTTGACGAGATAAAAATCTTTATAGTTGTATTCAGAACAAGAACTCCTTATGACCTCCTTATACCCAAGTGAAATGTATGTTGCCTGTTAGCAACTAGTTAAGAGAAAACTTCGGCAAAGGAAAATCTCCCTTTTAATCAGTAATTCAGATAACTCGTGTAATGATATGTAAGTATCCTTTTCAAATAGTTTTTCTAGGTATACCTAATGTTACGTGCAGAAAAAAGAACATTACTTATGCTAACAGATTGGTTATATGACAAGCACTAGAACCGTAATATAGGTTCAGCGTAATATAATGTTTGTTCAATGGAAATGAAGAATTTGTGTGATATCGGTATTTTGAAGAAACCTTATTTATATGCTTAAAATGTTTAAAATTCTTGAATTATTCCGTGATTATTAATACTTGTTGTCTTCTGACACACACGTATATGTCCCTAGATATTATTATCTAGGGACATATACGTGTGTGTAACACGTAATATTATAATTTGAATACTCTCCCCAACATGCAGCTTAAAAGTCAGAATAAATAAAATAAAACCATGATTTTTCTCAAAAACTAACGGACGAACGCAGCAATGCCAGCTGTCAATAACAATGGCGGCGATCTTGGTTTTAATCAATCATGTTCCCGCCAAATGGGACTGATTCGTTCTCAAATAGATTTTTCTGATATTTTCTGTGGGGATTTGTTGTTCGAATCCGATTGGATTTCGGACTGTTGGATGAAATTATTATTATTGTAATTGATGTTTTTCTGATAACTGATTTTTTTAATTGTGTGGACATGATTTCCCATGGGATTTTTATGTTAGTAGTGGTCTTTTTCAATTTATATTTGAATGCAATTATTGGCTCAAAGTTCCAAACAAACATAATATTATTATATTAATATTTTATCACTTACGCTTCGATTCACTTATGCAGAAACCATATAACATAGGTACTATCTAAAAGTTCCGTGTTTCTTTGACCAGAATGCGACAATACGTAAGTATGGGTATATTATAATTTCATTAAAATTTCACACAACACATTTGGAGAATTTCATTTCAACAACAATGGTGAGGTTCACGCAGGCTTGCACGTAGATGGCGCCACGGAGCGTCATTAGTGGGTCGCACTTCCGGTTCCGCTGGCTCCCGCCCCACTTCCGGCCGCCTGCCCCATTGTGGCGGAGCCCCCCGATTGTTGCTCTTGTTTTTCAGACATTTTAAATGTAATTTTAATGCCATTGTGGTATTAAATACTTTGGGGAATGATGGAATTAAAACTTATTCAATTTGTGATTGAAATTCAAAACCAAAGTTCTCGTCAAAGATTCAAGTTCAAAGGTTGAATTAGCATTCTCTTGGAGAATCGAAGATGTTGTAACATCCGAAATAATGGTTTCTAAACTTGATAATGGAATTACTTTTGATAGCAGTAGTGGTAGTCTAAAGGGCACTACGACTGTTTATGATTTAGAAATTGTAGAACAATGTAATACTTAGTACATTAATAAACTCTTAAGAAGTACAGAACCGAAGAAACATTAAGTATTCAAGCAAATAACATTCCGGAACCCAGCAATACATACTTCAGAAATACGAGGTGTATTGGAAAAGATAAATATGACTGCTATTGCTTTCAAAGGCGACAGACGGCAACACGGTGCCAGTGACATATTGACCCATTTCCTGGAACGTCACCCACGTCCCTCTCCTGGAACGTAAGGAAAACATCTTTTCACTTGACAATAAATACAGAAGGTTACGTAAACACTTAATTAATTCCTATTGATATTTACGCTTCGTTTAAATTTATTAAAAATAAGATTAAAACTATATATTATTGTGAATTTAATCATCGAATCGATTGGGCATGCGTTTCAATGCGTTAAGAATGAAAGGTTTAAATAGTGGAGGTGTTGATGGAGATGGTATCTTCGGTGAGTTGGGCGCAACTCGCTGTTGGGTCCATAGTTTCGGGTCCAAGAAAATGTTGAAGATCAAAGGGAGCCTATGGCTTCTCTTCTTGTTGACTGTGGGGGTCTCAGCCCGACCTGAAAGCGGTAAGTAAGCCTTGTCTTTCTTACATACCCAGCGTTCTGTTTCGCCTTCTTTTATCTGTCTTTCCGTTAAAGCCCTAAGTCCACTTGGATAAGTGATAAGAGTTATTTACGTGATTGAGATAGAGGTACCTACTACTATATTTTTTATTTGGTATTTTAATCTGTATTATTTTGTTTTGCTAAGATTAAAGATACTTTTTTTTTATAAGAATCAACATACATCAGCTAAATACTCATGTTTTTTTTTTGTAATTTTGTTTTTTTTTTTTCAACATTTATTTTGTATCATGGCGCGACAGATGAGCTTTTAGATTCCGCACCAGTGAGCGCCGAGCTCCGATCAGGACATATACTAGAATCAGCATCACAAGAATCATCAGGTATTTGTCATCATTTGAGGGTTTTTTTTTTATATAACCATATTCGGCTCCTTAAAATTGGGATCATTAAAGGGAAGATGTAATAAAATATCATAATGTTATAAAATTTCGCCAGTTAAGTGTAAATCCCATGTAATAGTCGCCCTGTTACTATTAAGAGGGATACATCGAGACTCCCAGCTGCTGCTGCGAAATTGCTGATAAAAAAACTGGATAAAACTTTGTCCAACCTGTAATGGTCAGCTGTTAAGATTTTTGTATAAAGTTCTTAACATCGTGGAAAGACCTGACGGACAACAACTTAGAGTCGGAGAAAGATTGACATCAGCATTTCAGCATAGTGAACAAAAATACATTAAGTGAATTCTTAGTAAAACATATTGATAATTGCGTTTCTGTCTGAAGATCAAAATCAAAACGAGATTCCATAATGAACATGGAGGTATCGTTTACAGATGAATTAGCCGATTCCAGTCCGGAGGACTCCGAATCTGATGAAAGTCGTATGTTCAACCCTGAAGAACTGATCAGCTTCGGTACGTATTTTGTAATTCAGTATTCCTAAAGATATTATGACAAAGTTGTTATGTATAGAATAAATAGTAACAGAAATAATTAATGAAAAAGAATAATATCAATTATATGGAAAGTTGTAGCCAACAAGTATTGCTATCACACGCTTAGTAGAAGTATAATGTGTAGTGGCCGGATAAGCCGGATAATAACGACATCACCGTCAAATAAAGTGTATTAACCTTAGGCAATACATTTTATTTTGTTAAATTAATATTATCGATACGGACAGTTCTAAAAACGAGCATAGAAAAACATCGTGAGGAAACCGGCATGTCCGAAGACCAAAAATCAGCCTAGCCTCAAATAGCCCTGTGGTGGATTTGGACCCATTCCTCACAGAGAGGAGGCGGTGGAAAAAGCATGGGCTGTTTATATTATGTTTTGTAAAATTACCTGAGTATCCATATATATTTTCTAAATGAAACTTTTAGAAAGAATGTCCTCAAAATATTTCATCTCTAATTCGATTATTTTATCCACAGAGCCGATACACAAATGCCACGCAGAAGGTGACATGTACTATGAGAAGAGGAACAACGTCTGCTACGTTTGCGCCTGTTTCACATCCTCAGGACTCCTGTACTCCAAGTGCGCAGCCTGCAACCTGTGCTTCCGTAAGCAACCAAACTATTATTTAATATACCCTTGCTCTTTTATAACCGGGCTCAAAGGTTGGTATGTAACCTTTATTGACTTTTCACAGTGGAACAGCTTCCTGTACCTTTGCCACCTCGGCCACGTAAGTTATATTGTCAATATTAAACTGTCTTGTCGTTCTAATGTCTTGGGTTTTTAATGTCTCTTTAGATTGGTCTTCAAACGATTTTGTCAGCGAGTTGAACGAGGTTGTGCGAATGGCATCGTTTTTGAATTGTTTGAGCTCTATTTTGTTACTATTTGCGGTCGTTGGGTGATTTTTGATTCTTGACTTTAAACAGTGTTATTTTGAAGCGCAGTTTTGTGATATGATGTCTCCTACATAGTTGTTGCCAGTTGATTGGGCCATGAGATAGAAGAGTTAAATTTTAAAATCGCAAACCAGTTAAATATATTTTTATACAAAACTGTTTCGTTTATAATGTATTACTTGTTTTCCCAAAGCCATACCATTATTATGTTAATGGTTTCCTAATTATAAAAATACTAACATATTTTTTTATCCAAATATGGTTCCACCATTCCTACCGAGTCCTATACCAGGTAATTAGATTTGGGTAAACCTTAATTAATAAACTTTCTCTTCACCTGTTATTTAGGTATTTGAAGATGAGTTGGTCAATCTCAAGGTTTATCTTTTTATTTATGTAGTCATAGTCAACCCACCAGTTTTGTACACAGATAACAAAGCTAGATTGTAATTTTCAGCATCTCTTCCGTTACCACCATCACCCCCACAACCACCACCACTTTCACCTCCTCCACCAGGTATTATACCACTTTACATTATATAGATTTAAATCTTTGATATCAATTTTTGAAAAAAATAGAAACCGGTGACAATCAACCGAGCAAATAGATACTAACATATACATTTTCTGCAGCACCTTCACCACAACCGCTTTTACCACAAGGTATATTTTATTATGATAATACTTATCAAGACAAGCTAAAATAGCACCACTTAAAAGTTAAATTTATGAGCCTTTGATTGGTTTTACAGAACCCCTTCCATTACCTCCGCCATCGACTACTCAAGCAGGTGAATTTAATATACAATGTAGAGAATTACAATTAATTCAAACGAGTCAAAAAATTGCCAATAACATATATCTTTGTTCTACATTATCTGCAGAAGTTGTTAAACCGCCAATTTCTCCTCCAGGTAATTATGAGTCCATACTTGCACAAAATTGTATCGCCATTCTTTAGAGTTAGTCGCTATTATTATGTTTGCAGTACCTCTTCCAAAAGTACTTCCACCACATACAATATATAAATAATAGTATTACGTATTATGACATGTCCCAGACTCCCAGTAGTAAAGTTGATTACATCACCTTATTGAATTTTACAAGTGCATCTTCGTTTTTAATTTTGTTTCTCAATTAAAAGTGCAAATCTTGCAGAACCTCTGCCCCAACAAATTCTGCCACCAGGTAAAATAGTTATAAAATCACTTATGTAGGCATGATGTTAAAAATCAATATACGGATGTGAACACATTAAAGTCTGTTGTTGGAACGGAGGAATGGAACACACACCGTAGTTTAGCTTTTCAATGATTTGAACATGAAGTTTATGTTTAGCCTATTGGTTGTCAAAGACGAAGGTATATATTGGTTCATTTTTCGCAGCACCACTTCCGTTGTCCCCACCTCCTCTTCAGCCAGGTACATTTTAAAACTGCATTATACTATCTAGCCAAATACTCATTGGCAAATTAATCAAAAAACTATATACGTCTTCCACAAATATGACACGTTACATGGATAACATAATACTTTTTCACAGAGCAACATCCATTACCCCAACCTTCATTGCCTCTTCAACCAGGTATATTTTTAAGACTGTCATTATATTGAATTGCAATTTAAATTACTCCAGATACGGTGGTCCAATAATTTGTTTTGCATTAGTTCCAGAAATAATAGAAATAATTCTACCACAAAATCCACCTCCAGGTAATTAAGAGTCCATTATATGGTTCGATTTCTACTTCTGTCTGAAAAGGTTGTAGGTCATTCGCAATTTTATCCTCACTGAATATTTAAGTAATAGCTAAACGTCTCAGCGATATTTTACACGTATTTTTTGCAGTACCTCTGCCACAACCGGCGGCACCACCAGGTATATTAATATGCAATCACTTAACAACATAACATGTTATTTTATTCCTACTGTGAATCGTATTGGTAGCAATCGTATACAATATAAGTTGGCAGTTAAAAGCAAAAGTATATTTTTGTTGACCTTTCCACAGCACCATTACCACCATACTCGCCGTCAATGGCTTCTATATCAGGTATATTTATGACAATACAATGGACATAATAACAATCATCTTACTACTTATACAGTAGCCTAATTCCTTCGTTCTGAATTAGTTCCAGAAATAATAGAAATTATAACACCACCGCTACCACCTCCAGGTAAACCCATAATTTAATTAATTGATTTGACTTTTCTATTTTTGACTGAAATCAATCTTTCGTATTGGTTCCTCCAACTTTATCCTTACGAAAGAAAAAGTATTTATTGTGACTCGCACAGGAAGATCACATAGCTACTAAACTAAATACACAATCGTCCAATAAATGTAAAAAACAAACTAGGAAGTAAAAAAATAAAAATAAACAGAAAGTCCTGCGCGAGCCCAAAAGGCTTCTACCTCAGCATGATGCGGCATTTAAAAAGTGTCACAGCGCTGGGATTCTGATAGGGCCCAAGCACAGAAAACATTTTTAGGCCCAAGCGATGTGATGTCACGGGCAGTTACAGAATAGAGCCCTTATTGAATACTTCAAGATGTTATCCGTTATTGTAAGCTTAAAAGTTATTTGACTCGTTGTTTTCTTGCAGCAATACCACAACTACCACCACCAGGTATAGCTAATATATAATCTCTTAATGTGGCAATACATTTTATTTCTACATTTTCATTATTAATACAACGCGGAGGTATAAACTATTTTGGTTAATTTTTCACAGGACCTCTTCCTTTAGCCTCACCTCCATTACCTCTCCAACCAGGAGCTCCTCCTCCAGGTAATTAACAGTAATAATTTGCGTTGCTGGCTTCTTTACCATATTTCTTGTTTTATTTTACATGTATACGTAACTTTTGATTTATAATAAAATGCTCATTAATTATATTTAAATAATCAATTTCTGCAGAACAACTACCTCAACCACTTCCACCACCAGGTATAACTGATAATTTAACATCACAATACAAGGACTGTTGTTGTTAGAACAAGTCATATCCTTTATATTTTTGTTCCATTAACACATTGTGGTTTGATATTTTGGTTTACATAATATTTTGCAGAGCTACTTCCGTTATCTCCACCACCATTGCCTCTTCAACCAGGTACATATATTTGATAGACTGCATAGAACACATATTCAAATTACTTTGTGAGATGAGTAGCCTAATAACCTAAGTTATTTGCTCTGCATTCGTTCCAGAAATTGTAGAAATAATTCTACCACAGAATCCACCTTCTGGTAATTGAAGAATTCATAAATTTAATATTTTTTTTCGAGTTCTCCTGTTTTATTTCTTCTTAAATGGTTTAACGTTGTTAGTCACTCTAAATTATTCGTCATAAATTTAATATTTTTTTTCGAGTTCTCCTGTTTTATTTCTTCTTAAATGGTTTAACGTTGTTAGTCACTCTAAATTATTCTTTATTGAGTATAACAAGCCTATTGCTTTTTCAAACACTTCTTCCACCTAATGGTAAATCCATATTTACGCGTTTTATTACTTATATTTGCAATGGTTCCACCTTATTTGTTCATTTAAATTACTCCATATTGAATGAATTACAAGCTCCGTTTTTGCAGTAATTGCGCCCCAACCATTGTCACCGCTAGGTATTATAATTATGTAATCGCATAACATAAAACCTCATGGGTTATGATATGAATACTATAATTTAAGTTTTTTGTGGTTGTTTTGGTTGGTTAAAAATCTATTTATATTTTTTTGTTTACGTTTTCACAGAACCATTGCCCCAACCTCCATTACCTCTTCAACCAGGTAGATTTTAGGCTGTTTAATTATAATATTGAATTTTAACTCAATACCCAATGCAGATTAATTTCTTTGTTCTGAATTAGTTCCAGAAATACCACCACCATTGCAGCTCCCAAGTAACTTAGAGTCCACTCTTTAATTATAAGGTTCACTTTCCCTACTCTTGCCCAAGATAATTCAACCTTATTTGTCCGTTCAACTCAATCCATATTCAATATTTCAAGTTTACCTTCGTGATTTAGCCTCAAATATATTTTACACAATATTTTTGCAGTAATTCAACCGCAGCCACTTTCACCGCCAGGTATTATAATTTTGTAGTAACTTACAAGATAACGTGTCCTGACTTTGGGTGGTTGTGTAAGATGAAGTTATAGTTTCAATGACGTGTTTACAGAACAACTCCCATTGCCTCTTCAATCAGATACATTAAGTCTGAACATCATGTTGTATTTAAAATCAAATAACTCAAGAGAAATAGCAGCCTAATTTCTTTTTTTTTGTAATAGTTCCTGAAATACCTGGAAACCCACCTCCAGGTAAATAAAGAACTCACATTTAATCATGTGCATTATGCCTGTAGAAGTCTTCAATTTTTCTTTAATGTTTTCAGTTCAAAAATGATTACATTCACAATTTAATATTTTAACAGCACCTCTGCCAGAACAACTACCTGAACCAGGTATAATATAAAATCATCCTAAATTGAACAGATTAAGTACTTCCTTACTTATATTCTTATTTGAATTTATCTGTAATTGCTTCACTTTTATTCTTTTTACCTATTTTGGTATGGTAATTTTATTATGGTTGCATCGTTTTTACACTTAATTTTATAATTAATTAATGTTAAATATTTTACTTAAAACATTTTAATAGAGTAACGGTGGAGTTTCTTGCCCATTCTTCTCCATACGAAACCATTTTGGAAGGGGCGACAAGAATGAATTCTATTTTAATTTAAATGTTGACATTCAAAAGTGCCTTTTAAGTGCCTATTTGAAATAAATGCTTTGACTTTGACTTTGAAATAGCAAATAGTAGAAAGGTTAGCATTTCTTATTCTTGCAGCCAGATCTTTCTCCTGGATTAGTTAGTTTTATTCGGAAGGCCTAATGTTGCTATTTCTTCACTAGATGAGTTTAATGTCTTCAGGAATAACTTTCTTATCTGTAGTATTGTGCAAAGATTTTTAGTTGTTTATTAATAGCTAAAAAAAATCGGTTTACATTACTTATTACACTTCCATTTGTTACCGTTGAGTTCTGAACCAGGTATATTTTGTGGCTTTATAAATATTATAATATTGAATTTAAATTGATTCCTAGTGTTTCATCAACATGTAATATTATATATTTTTAATTGGCAGCTCCTGCACCACAACCAGGTAGAAAACGTTATATTTTCCTTGCGATCGTCCACTCTTCAGATCATTAAGATTGGTTAGAGTCGTTCTAGTTTGGTATTATTAATTGGTGTTATTGACTTCCGAATGAGTATGTAGATGCTATTTTGTCAATGCCATTTCGCGGTTTTTCCAGTTTTATTATTCTTCGGTTTATTTAAGATCCTAAAGTAAGTATTTCTGTATGATCTTTTGGTTGAAGTGAACTTATATTATATGGTTTACATACTTTTTCACAGACTTACTTCCTGTACCTCCACCACCGTTGCCTCCGCAGCCAGGTATATTTACGAAAGCAAATTATTTCTTTTAATTCTTCTACTACTTAAATGGTTTTCTCTTGATACTTTGTTTTGAAGAAATTACAGAAATTATAGAAATAATTATTCCACAAAACCCACCTCCAGGTAAAACTTAATGATTTTGATTCGTTTTCTTCCGCTATTGAGCCAAAGAGTTCAGTATCGTTCGCTTTATTCTTTTTACATTGTTTTTCAAATTGATATCGTTATATTTACCTTCTATTTTAAACTTTTCACAGAGCCGCAACCACCTCCAGGTATAATACAATATCACTTAATTATATCAGTGTTAACAGCTATAGTTAGCATTATGAATGGGTCTCTGTATTAAATCGCATAAACTGCCCGTTTGAAGGCATGAACTTGTGTAATTTATAGATTTCTTCTAATTTTGTTATTAATATTGATTGTTTATCACAAGCAAATTTATCGTATTGTTTCATTACTTTTGCAGAACCTCTTCCATCACCATTGCCTCCTCCACCAGGTATATAACCTAACTAAAGATTATTTGACATTTAACTTCTAATTACCGATGATACCTAATTTGTACGTTCTGCATTGATTTCAGTTATTGAAATAATTATACCACCTCCTCCATCTCCAGGTAACTTCCCGATTATTGAAATCTATTTATGTTTGTTTTTTTCTTTATTTGGCCTTAGGTAACGCTTAAAATATTTTGTTGACAGAACCTCTCCCGCACATTTACCCGGAACCAGGTATACATATTATGTACTTACTTTGGTTCTAGAGTATCTCATTTTAGGAGATTCAGCATTTACTATTAGCCTTATCTAAAATTGAAAACAAATGCAGCTTGTCTCTTTGGCTTCTTCTTCTCACTGACCACATAATGCTTTGAGTTTTAGTATGGCTTTAGGTTTTCCCAAGACTATTCGACCAGGGAAAACTTATAATCAATATCATTATGATTTCATAAGTCAAGGTTTTAATGACATTGTTATCTTGTAGTGTAGATAATTGACATCGTAACGGTTACTTAGTATGTGTGTTACATTTTATTATTCTGTTTTTTTTACCCGTTTTTAATTTTAGCATTTAGGGGTGGGTAATAAAGACTAAGCTCATTTTTTTTTAATTTTTACAGAGCCCCTTCCACCACAACCTTCACCACCAGGTATATTAAATACTCTATAGAATCCTTCATATATACCCATAGTGTTATAAAACAGGAATATTAACAGAAACTATTTTTTTTTAGTATATCCAGAAATAGACATAATTTTACCGCCGGTACCGTCTCCAGGTAAAGTTTTTATCGTTTTTATTTTAATGAAATCTCTCGGTAATCTACTTTCTTTAACATTATTATTTATGAATTCTTCACTATTTTTATGTGTATGTAATTGCTGTCTTGTACCCAAGATTTTGTAATATCTTGATTTAAAAGAGTGTCATTGGAGTTTTTGCCCGTTATTCTCCATAGAGATCTACGTCTTGGAATCTATCGGAATCTATTGGCCAACTATCTCTAACTTTCCGACTCACTGATCGCCTGTTTGACAATTCAAAAGTACCTGTAGATGGTTTAATTGAAACAAATGCTTTGAGTTTGATGTGTATTCTGTTAGTCTTACTGAAATTATCTATTGTAGCTTCGGTACATACTATGGTTCTTTCATTTAAACACACTTTTAATTGCTTAGTTTCTAAATTTACACGGATTCTTCAGATTCTCCTCCCTTCTGATGAATCTCTTCGCATTAAAGGTTTCAACAATTATCTTTATCATCTTATTTTTTATCTTCTTGGGTTCAATCGTAATGTTGTATCTACGTCACGAAAATTGTGCCTGCAGCACGGTTTTTTGTATTTTTTCTATTTTCTCATGATAGAAAGGTAAAAACGTCGTTTAAATTCTCTAGAGATTTGCTGAGATGATGCTTATTTTTTTATATATTGCATTTTTCACAGAGCCTCTTCCTCCAGCACCTCATCCGGAACCAGGTATTAAATAATATAAGCCAATGGGGCCCTACTGCCCTAATTACGTGGATGTGTTTAAGTTCAATTTCAGAAACGACATTCTACAGATATTGTAATTTCATTGAGATTATGAGTGGCCTTAACCCTACCATGTGACGCTGCCAGTTTAAAAATGATTATTATTTCCTAAAAATGCACACTATTGAAACTATTGTCATTATCGCTCACTTTGCAACAACAATAAAAAAAAAACATAAGTACTATGATCGATATAAATGTAATGGTGTTTCTTTGCAGAGATCGGACCTCTTCCGTTACCTCCAGCACCAGGTACGTGTATTTTCAATACTTTTATTTAAACTTCGAAATTCCTTCAGAAAACCAAAACGATTATATAGAAAGGATCTTGGAAGATTAAATGATAAAGAGCTTCCTTTAACTTCAAAATCACCAGATGCTTAATACTTTTTTTTTACCTGCGTAGTAAATGCAATAATCGAATATTCAGCACCACCGCCACCAGGTTTTATCTCATTAAACATAATTTAGCTACTATAATAACAATCACTGCAAATAAATACGAAACTGATTAATTGCAATGTTTATAAACAGAGCCAGAACCAGCGCCAGGTAACGATTTCATTTAAATTAAGCTGAATACATGATATTATTTATTCATGATAAAACAGATTTAATTGTTCCAGTCTCTGGTACAGGATGAAAAGTAATTTTTTCAATACCTTTTTGAGCGATGAATGGTTTTCTCTCGCTCAGTTCTAATTTCGAAAAAATAATATATCATTAATGATCATCGATAGTAATGAACTAACCAAACTACATATATTGGCAGCTCATTAAGTTGTTTTGTTTCGTTTATTGCAGCACCGTTGCCGCTGCCTCTGCCGCAGCCGATACCGCTGCCACCCTTAATTCCGTTGCCTCCTCTTCCTGAACCTCAGCCCATCCCTTATCCGCCACCCCCACCACCGCAACCTCATCCCACACCCAAGGATCAATTCCTGTATTGTAAGTATTCATTCGTTCGATGTTACCTATAGTCAATCAGAATAAGTGATATGCTATAAACTGAGTAAAGAACCACTGACGCACTTAACAACTTCTACAAGTTAGATAGGCGGACGAACGTCCCAGGTAGTATTTTCTCCATAAAAACGGCATACTTCAAAAAAATAAAACATCGTCAACCACATCATCACATTAAATTTTTGTCAAACGAGTTCATTCTTACGACCAAAATGCACATATCGTATGGTAATCTTAGTATTATTATACGAATGGATATAATGAATTATCATCACAATAATATTATTCACCACTTCAGGTCCGCCTCCCATGTTCATACCAGGACCACCGCGTCCTTACCCCGTACCAGTACCGATACCAGGTAAACACATCTTGGTACCAGTACCCGTACCAGTACCGGTACCAGCTGAAAAGATCTACATCCGCGGACCATCTGTACCAGTCCCAGTAACGGTTGAGAAGAAAATACCTGTACCGTATCCCGTGGACAGGTAAGAATTGGTTTACAACGTTTTATCTTCCTCCTGCTCATACCCAATTTATTAAAGGTCTACTTAGCACCTCCTTTCTTCCACACAACTTCATTAGGTTCACTTTTTTCCTAGCCATAATTAGAAAATAATTTTAATAAATCATTTAAAATGTTCATGTTCCTAATTCATCAAACATACTGGCTGTTTTTCTAAATAGACCGTATCCAGTACAGCAACCACCCAAGTTAGTGCCCGTACCTATCAAGATCATCGAGCAAGTACCTGGACCTGAGGTGAAGGTACCAGTTCCCGTTCCATCACCGCCGATAGCAGTTCCTTACCCAGTGAACCACTACATCACTGTGCCAGGAAAAGACAGGATTGTCCCAGTACCTGTACCTGTTAAAGTACCTGGAGGTAAGAGTAACATTTATAGATATAATGGTTACAAAAACTGATCCCAAAAAAAAGTGAAAAGGTTTCATTGAAATATTACTTATTTTGCAGAAACGAAGTACTACCCCGTACCGGTCATCCTATACGTTGGTAAGAATGATTTCATTTCTGATACGTGCAGTTTAATACTTTTGAGCTAGGAGGTTTAAATTACCTAACCTCTTTACAAGTTCAAATTGAACAAGATAATTATGAATATTTTACGTTGTCTAGCTCCTGAATGCAGAAACCACCAACCATTGGTACCTTTCCGCGTACCTTCGGAGCCTTGCCAGGTCCACGTCTGCAAAGTTGTTTACAACTACGTCTACATCGAAACACACCCTGACTCCACTTGTTTAGGTTAGTAAACATCCATAATTTTTGGCTAATACAAAATGGCCCATGCAAAATAGAATAATGACGATGATGTCAACATAGACTAGTCTGTTTTTATGAAGGTTTAAAATGAGACGATTCATTAAGTATTTTTATAAATCATTACTTTTGCTATTACGTTTAGAATTAACCAGATAACTTTATTTATAAAATAGATTTATCATGAAACATTTATGTATATTTGGCAAAAGACCAGATCTAAATATTTTTTTCGTTATTTTATATTAGTATATCAACCAGAAGCGCAGCCGTTAATTTCAGGTGAGTAGTATAAGATACGTAACGTGATTTTCACGAATAGTAATAATCAATTTCTAATATAACTTAATCACATCGTGTGTCAGAAGGTGCCTCTATCTTAATTCCTGACCACTCTTAGCTTGGAGCCTATACTTCCAATGCCACCTACGTACACAGGGCGAACTTGTTAAACCGTGGTTTTGTGTAACTATTAGCTAGGTCCAAACTATAATAATGTTATTCGCCTTATTTATTTTTCAGTCAACCCAGGTAGTGGATCTAGCTGGGGATCAGCAAGTGCTTCAGCTAATGCTCACGCAAGCTCCAACGCGCATGGTTCCGCCGAAGCCAACGCAGCGGCCAACGCCAATGCCGGTGGTTACGGTGGATATTTTGGACCCTACAGCTACGGTGGTTTCCCAGGCGGTTCTAGTGCATCAGCAGATGCGTCAGCGAATGCTGCAAGTGGACCCTACGGAAATATTTTCGCTGGATTGGATTGGGCTAATGCGAATGCTAATGCAGCCAATTCTGCTGGAAATGCTGCAGCCAACGCAAATGCTATCGTGAATTCATTGAATGGCTATGGTGGAGATTATTCCAGTGCAAATGCCGCTGCCAACGCCGCAGCTAACTATGGTGGCTACGGAGGAGGTAGTGCTAATGCAGCTGCGAATGCCGCAGCATATGGTGGTGGATACAGCGTCGCAGATGCCCAAGCAGCAGCCAATGCCGGTTCCAACTATGGTGGATATAGTTTAGCAGATGCACAAGCAGCCGCTAACGCTGCATCTGGCTATGGTGGTGGATATAGCATCGCAGATGCCCAAGCAGCCGCCAACGCCGCAACTGGTTATGGATATAGCATCGCTGATGCCCAAGCAGCCGCGAATGCCGCAACTGGTTATGGTGGTGGATATAGCATCGCAGACGCCCAAGCTGCTGCAAACGCCGCAAATGGCTATGGAGGATATGGCGGATCCAATGCTGCCGCACAAGCAGCCGCAAATGCAGTGACTGGTTCTGGTTATGGCGGTGGATATAGCATCGCAGACGCCCAAGCTGCTGCTAATGCCGCAAATGGCTATGGAGGATACGGCGGATCCAATGCTGCCGCACAAGCAGCCGCAAATGCAGTGACTGGTTCTGGTTATGGCGGTGGATATAGCATCGCAGACGCCCAAGCTGCTGCTAACGCCGCAAATGGCTATGGAGGATACAGCGGATCCAATGCTGCCGCACAAGCAGCCGCAAATGCAGTGGCTGGTTCTGGTTATGGCGGTGGATATAGCATCGCAGACGCCCAAGCTGCTGCTAACGCCGCAAATGGCTATGGAGGATACAGCGGATCCAATGCTGCCGCACAAGCAGCCGCAAATTCAGTGGCTGGTTCTGGTTATGGCGGTGGATATAGCATCGCAGACGCCCAAGCTGCTGCTAATGCCGTGAATGGCTATGGTGGATATGGCGGATCCAATGTTGCCGCACAAGCAGCAGCAAATGCAGCGACTGGTTATGGCGGTGGATATAGCATTGCCGATGCCCAAGCAGCAGCTAACGCCGCGAATGGCTATGGTGGATATGGCGGATCCAATTCTAATGCAGCTGCCCAAGCTGCGGCTAATGCAGCTTCAGGCTTTGGTGGATATGGTGGATATGGAGATGCTAACGCTGCTGCCCAAGCTGCCGCTAACGCAGCTTCAGGCTATAGCGGATTCGGCGGATATGGAGATGTTAACGCTGCTGCCCAAGCTGCCGCTAATGTAGGTTCAGGTTATGGTGGACTCGGTGGTTATGGAGATGCTAACGCTGCTGCTCAAGCTGCGGCTAATGCAGCTTCTGGCTATGGTGGATTCGGCGGATATGGAGATGCTAACGCTGCTGCCCAAGCTGCGGCTAATGCAGCTTCAGGCTATGGCGGATTCGGGGGATATGGTGATGCCAATGCAGCTGCTCAAGCTGCGGCTAATGCAGCTTCTGGCTACGGCGGGTTTGGCGGATATGGTGATGCCAATGCAGCTGCTCAAGCGGCGGCTAATGCAGCTTCTGGCTATGGCGGATTCGGCGGATATGGTGATGCCAATGCAGCTGCCCAAGCTGCCGCTAATGCAGCCTCTGGCTACGGCGGATTCGGTGGAAATGGTGATGCCAATGCAGCTGCTCAAGCGGCGGCTAATGCAGCTTCTGGCTATGGCGGATTCGGCGGATATGGTGATGCCAATGCAGCTGCCCAAGCTGCCGCTAATGCAGCCTCTGGCTATGGCGGATTCGGCGGATATGGTGATGCCAATGCAGCTGCGTCAGCCGCTGCAAGCGGTGGTGGTGGTTATGGTGGCTTTGGAGACGCTAGTGCGGCAGCCGCAGCCAGCGCCGTAGGTGGTTATGGCGGCTACGGAGGATCAAGCGCTATTTCCCAAGCATTGGCTAACGCTGGCTTTGGTATACGAAGTGGAGAACCAGAAAGCGATGTAGATCTCGCCAGATCCGACCAGTCAGATGAGTTAGCCGACGATGTTCCAGTTACTTTGCAAGAATCGAGAAAGAAACGCAACGCTGAACAACGCAAGCACAGGCTTAGAATGAGAGCGTAATTGCGTATCACGAAATTCTAAGAATATGTAAGTACGTACAGACGCTAGCACATCAAGCTACCCCAATCTGTCAAATTTCTTTGATAGATTTTCAACTTTATTACAAAAGAATAAAGTTCATGTTCAATTGGGAAAATTTGACAGTTTGGGATAGCGTGATGTGCTGGCGTCTGTACATTGAATATTTTGATTCCTCACTTGCACTTGCCGGTCTGATTTATTACACAAGTTGACAAAAATGTATAAAAAAAATCAAAAGATTCTTAATGGTAATTTTATTGATCTATACCACCCCGTGCCCATTGAAATAAATACATATAACGTTACCTCATTATAAGATCAATCTGAACTACCTAACATCGCAATTCACTGCTAAACAAAACCATATCAAGAGAAGATGTCTTCTAAAGACGGTAAATCCTGTTATACTAATGACAATTTGTATTTGTTACAGACCGAAACTCATCACAATGATCTCTCTACAAACATGGCAAGAATATGGATTCGATTTTGTTTATATTTAATTGAAGCATCTAGAAAATGACGAGCAAACTTCATACTTATATCTATTTATAATAAAGCATTTAGTGGGATATAATATTTGCATTTTTATTTAATCATACCGCAAACATTAAAGCTGTATTATCACTGAGAATAACTATGTCGAAATACGAGAAAAACTTTTTGGTAATCTATTTGCACTAGAGACACATCACGCATTAGTTTAGCATTTCTTAATGCGTGTAATTTTTATTATTTTCTCAGTTGCCGTTTTTGTCACTGGCCACGACTATCTAATACCTTAAGACCCGAGTTCACCAACACATGGTTAAATTTAAAACCACATCACGCATTAGTTTAGCATTTCTTAATGCGTGTAATTTTTATTATTTTCTCAGTTGCCGTTTTTGTCACTGGCCACGACTATCTAATACCTTAAGACCCGAGTTCACCAACACATGGTTAAATTTAAAACCACCGGTTAAATCATAACCGGCTGATTAACAATATTTTGCTGTTCACCACGCTCTAAACATTGGTTAAGCACTGTAATCGGATGGTCAACTTAAACGACGTGGCCAACTCAGTTTAACCGTTGGTTTATGCTGTCTGGTTTGAAGTTTTGCATTGTAAATCACTTTTAGTAACAAAATCAAAATGCAAGACGCTTTGGGTTACTTATTATTTGATGAGGATAATGTGTTAGATGATTTTGAAGATAATATATAATTTTGCGCACTCCCCGTATATTCCAAACACGGCACAATAATTTCGAGGAATATGACTGGAAAGTATTTGGTACAAGATTTCATACATAAAAACGTAGTTAGTGTATATATACATAATCTGAATCTCCGAAACGGCTCCAACGATTTTCATGAAATTTAGTAGCAGGAGGTTTCGGAGGCGATAAATCGATCTAGTTAGGTTTCATTTTTAGAAATCGTCGAACAAAAAGAAAATCAGTCATCCCGATATTATATATGTAGAAGTTAGCACCTGCGTGGTTTAGCACTAACCTCTGGGTTGGTTGATATTTGGTTAATTTGGTGTTATTATCTTAGAATGGATAACCATTCTAAGATAATAACACCAAGACTTCGTCTAAGACAACCATGGCTTAAATGGTTCTAAATTGTCTATACTATCTTCACCTTAAAGCTTTGCACCCATCTTCCAATCACCCTGTATATCTATATATTACAGATATGGAACTAAAATGTTTTTTTTAAGCATTTTTACATAATTCTCTGTTCTTTTACATAAACGACTAAGAAAAACGAATGAATAAAAATTTGTCTCAGGCGAATAAAAGATTGTTTTTTCCCAAGGCCAGTCTCCCGTTCAGTTTACTGATACATTATAAAGTATACGCACAACAACAAATCAATATTCTAATTATTTATTTAGTCCTTTGTTGTTCCTTTACCCAAACCTTATAACTATGAGTAATTCCTTAGTTATAAATCAATTACACACACGTACATTTGACGTCTGACAATAAATTATACTGAAACAAATCGAATCAAACGCACTTAAATACGGTAATTACATCATAAATCATACTGTCCCAATATTAAAACGCCAAATGGTTATCATATAGAATTATAGTCTTTCTTATAAATACGTCGGTACAATTCTTTGGAACACATTGATGGAAATTATCGTTAATGGTAACTACAGAACCATAAGTTCAGGGGTAAAGTGCAATAAGCCGGGATGCAGGTTAGGGTCATTGGGGGCATTTGCCTCCTTGCCTACCTGTTATCTGAAGGCAGAGCTGAAGAGTTGGATAGTTTAAAAGAATCAAAAGTTCTTCAGAACGTAGACAACGTGAAAGAAGCAGGAAGTTTAAGAAAAAGCGGTGATGCTCTCGGTGATCTCAAAAGTGGTAAGAATTGCAATGTTAATATCATAAATCAACTATATTTTAGTCATGTAAAAAGGGCAAAAAGAAAGACGTTTATTAGTCATATTCTCAGGTGGTTAATCCATTCTAATACTTACAATTTTTATGTTTGATTTGCCATTCTTCTTAAACAATCCTTCAGTGGCATTCTTGCAATAATACATTTTCAAGATTTAGACCTTATTTCAGAAATAAGTTTAGCTGTAACACAACCAAATTCTCGCGTCAATGAAGGAAGGTCGGGGGATGTCTCACAAAGCGATGCTCGTAGCTTCGAAGGTAATAATACTTTAACCTTATGTACATAAGTTCAGACTATATCATAGTCAGATAATTATTATTCACATTGCATGTTCTCCAGACTCAGCTGTGAGCAATGCTGTCGTTCAATCAATCGGTGATGGATCTGCTTCGGCTTATGCTGAAAGTATCGGAAGTTCTTCTCACTCTAGAGCAACAGTTGTGGCTGGAGGAGCACCAGCCTCGCCATTTAACCCTTTTAATGAAGAATTGGGTCCTTACATACCACCTGGATCAAGTTTTTCACAAGCAGAAGCTCAAGCAATCAATAGTGACTCATACAGCCAAGGGCTCCAGTCATATCCTTACCCTGCATCCTACCCTTACAGTTCTGGATTGAGCTCAGGACAAACACAAGCCGATAATGGATTATATCAACATTCACCTAATTCGAACCCACAAACAGATAGTGGACTTTATCAACGAGATCCTGTTTACAATCTCTATGGCCCAGAATCGAGCCCTGGTCAGGCGCCAAACCAAGCTGATAATGGATTATATCAACCAGGGTATAATGGCCTACCTAATGTGAGCCCGTATAACCAAGGATCGAGCTTCCCTTCGGGCCAAGCCGACAGTGAGTCAAACCAACCCATAATTGAGCCTAATTCTATGCTACCAATTCCTGTTCCTAGGATAAACCCAGTTACGGATTCGGTCTCTGCTTCTGCTTCATCTTACCCTTATAGTCCGGGGTCTAGTTCAAGTTCTACCCATACTCAAGACAATAGTGGGCCATACCAACCTGTTCCTATTCCAGATCCTAACTTCTCACCATATGGACGTTTTTTAGTCCCATATAAAGAACCGAGTTCCGCTCAGATACAAGGCAGTAGCGAGGTATATCAACCTGTGCCTATAATAAAACCTAAAGAAGACCGATACGAATCTAATTCAAGACCATATAGTCAGCGCCAAAATCAGAATGGTTTTGCTTCATCTCACTCATATGGTCAAAATGAGCCGTATCAGGCCATTCCTCTACCTGATCCTAATCCGTCCCCATATGATTCGTTTCTAATTCCTTATAGAGATCCTAACCCTCCCCAGGCCCAAACCGATAATGAACCGTATCAACCTATTCCAATCCCAAAACCCAGTCTTAAACAACTAGAGGCTTTATCTAGATTAAACAGTGAACGATCCTATTCTGCTGCTGATTACCCTTCATCACCCTCTAATGGTTTTATGCACAATTCTGCTCGACCACCATCGCCAGCTGATAGAGGCTCATATCAGGCTATTCCTATACCTAATCCCGGATCATATATTGAATCTAGTTTCTCTCAGAAACAAATCAATAATGGAGCTTATAAGCCTATTCCATTGCCAAATAATTCACTTAGAATGAAACCCACTCTAGTACCAGATTCTGACTCTTCACGTTATGAATCTTCAATGGAACAATTCGGAGAACAAAACTCCGAAAAAATAAAACATCAAAGCGAAAGCAATGCATATGAATATCACCCCATTCCAAATACAAACGACCCGAAATCTGACGCTTCTTTGTCTTCAGCCTCTCCTAATAATGTAGGAAGATCACGTGAATATGCTCCAGTAATAGACGATATAGATTCAACTGGAGATATATCGAAGAGTGGCTGGGATCCATACGAATATAACCCTTATGCATCCACTGGTCGATATCCTCAATTATATCCTTCAGGGGCAGAGGCTGCACAAGCATATCCTGATTTCAAACCAGCGGCCAGTGGTGTTCTTAATCCATATAACCAAGGAATAAGTCCATATGCAAGTGATTACCCATCAGAATCACCTTTACGACCAGGAGGTTATAATCCAGCGGATAACGAAGCACAAGGGCTACCTAATGTCTTTGCCAGTAAGTGAACATTTCAACAGTAATGTTCTTCAGAAATCGTATATAACCTATTAAAATATCAACCACATCATCAAGTTAAAATGTGCTTAAAACATATGAAAACAGATAAAATATCATCGAAACATAAAGCAATTAGTAACGTCGGTAGTAAAATTTTCCATTTGTTTACTGAAATATTTCGTTTTTCAGGCGGGCAAAGTTCGCCGATCGCATTCGAGGGTAATAATTTCATTTATAATAATTAATAACGACATCAGAGTGTGGAATAAAAGTATAATCATTATGGATTGTTTCAGATGCGAAGTCTAGACCCATTTTGCCTCATGAATATGTATTTCCTAATAAAATGCCTGGTAAGTCTAATAAAAATAAATTGCCAAGTTTATGAAAACATTATATCATACTGCGCTCAGATTACGATTAAAATTATAAGAACTAATTAGACTTTCTAAAATATATGTATGTAATGATAATATGTTATAATGTGTCTTGTCATAACCGTTTGTCATTTTAACGATGAACCTTTAATATTCAAGTCGTATCCAATACTTATTTTCAGACCCGATAATCTTACGAAAGCCGTTTATTTCAAACTAATCACAATTATGTATTTCAGGAGGAGAAAACGCAATAAAATGTACAAAAGAAAACGAGTTCCATCACTTTTGGTCTCAAGAACTCGACTGTCTAGTTTGCATCTGTCTCAACGAGTACGGACTCCTACAGCCTGTGTGTGCGAGTTGTGGTGGATGCCATAACCCTCCACCGAAGCTTCCAGAAATAGTCCCACGACTACCTGAATCCATTCCTGTTCAGCCAGCAACTCCTGAGCCCTTTGAGCCTATCCCAATAATGCCTGAGCCTTATCCATCTGTGCCTCAACCAGAGCCGGACCCGGAGCCGCCTATTCCGGAGTCCTATCAGCCTGTTCCCACTCCAGAGCCCTATCCTGTGTATCCAGAACCTGTCCCTCCTCCTTCACCAGACCCTGTTACTTTTCCGGAGCCTGTCGCAACGCTGCCACCACCACCAGCCCAAGGTAATAATTTTGTCCAAGATGTAAATGTGCGTCTTCTTGTGAGGTCACATATATTTTGGATATGTATATTTAAGGTTGGTAAACTCAGTTTAGATTTGTAAGGCGAAGCCAAATAATATCGGATGTGGACCTAGTATTTATTTAGTTGCTTCAAATTGTATATGAGCTCTTTGAAGTACACGACTCTTAGTACCAATTAATTTAAAGTTATCATAGTAACATATCATATCAAGACTCTATTAATAAGATCCAGACGCTTAGGTTTATTAATTTACCAAAGGTGAAGGAACCCAATCAAGATCTAGAAATAATACTTCACTGAGAATTATTAATGATCTTTCTAAAATTGCTGTCTTAGTCTGTCTTTTTGATTAACCCCTCGTTAAGAAAATGCTATGAATTTCCAACTGAAACCACTGTTTTAGTTGAGTTACTCATATTAGTGGCTACTGGAATTGAGGCATAATTTGATATTTTGAGTATATGCCAGTGGAAAATATATATCTTTATGATTAACGTGAATTAGATAGAAATCAAATATATGTATCAGCTGGTAGCTCCAAATGTGTCTCTGATGGCATTATTTGACGGAAAGTGATTTTTTCATTGATTGATTACATAAAACATTTAACAACTGGTTTCTATTTGTAGCCCATTGTAACCCTCTGCCAACCGGTGTTCCGTTCACAAACCCACTGCACCCTTGCCAAATATGCATCTGCAGGGAGACTTTCGTGACTGGCAAGACTGATGTTCAGATCGAGTGCAAGGAGAATCCTCAGTGCAGTGAGTAGCTTTCGGAATTTCTTTATATGGGCATCAAGAAAACACTGATTACGAAAAGCTGCATTACAATAAATTTCTTTAATTTTTCAGTTGCTCCAGCCGATGTGACTGCCTTACGTAAGTGTTTCAGTCAGAACATGATTTTACTTGAAAACATTTAATTAACTACCATGTCATCTAAGTATACCAAGTGTTATGATATTTTATTTATATTTCAGCTCCGATACCGGATGTGCCCATGCCAATACCGCGTAAGTTCTAATAAATATCATAAAATACGTGTGATTTCCTTGAAACGCCCTAAAGGGGAAGTAAATTAAATGATTTTTGTAACTTTCATGTCGGATGTGAACTGCCAATGCATAGAAGATACGTTATGTGACGTTAAGTGTTCACGAAGAACGTTACTCAGTTGAGTATCCCTAATTCCTTCACGAGATGTACCGGTGATTCTGAGCCAACCATTGGGGGCAATAGTCCCCTTAATAAAATATCCATAATGAAAGGCTGTTGCATTAGCAGAAGAGATATCAGTTTGATCATACACGTTACTTTATTGCTAGAAGTACTAGGTTTTAATTAGCAAGTACTATCCGTTCAAACTTATAAGGAAGTAAATATGATATCTGTTTCTTATTGCGCCTATTTTTTTGAAAGAGCTATATATTCTAATGATGCCACACGTTGTACATATTTGTGTATATGACCTAACCATCTCCGTTTGTCATTGTGAACTTTGAAAGATACTCATAACAATTTATTAATCTTTGCAGTACCGATATGTGAGAAATTCCCCGAAGACGTGTTGTTCCCTCATCCGACTGAAGCTTGCAAGCTTTGCAAGTGTGCTAAGAGTTTGTCAGAAGACGGAGTTTATGAGCAGCAGATAACTTGCTACCCTCATCCCGATTGTGGTACGCCTCTTCTATCATATAATTTATTCGTCCCTCTAATACTTCTTCCTACTGGTCTTATAACCTGCCTATTAAGTAGTAGTCAGAGCAAATATTTTCTTTGTCCTTTCTTCTATATAAGCTATCATATCAACGTGCCGGACAACGTGCACCGGAAATCGAGACTGAGAAACATTTTTTGAATATCCTAGTATCTTTTGTTGGTGTGTTTTAGAGACTTGTGATTTAGCATGCCATCCTAGTTCTTTTCCCTACACGCTGTGCAACTAAGAGCAGTAAAGATACAGTTTATTTACGTCAGAGACCATCGACCATATTACTACACATACACAGGTTCACGTTTTTTGATAGAAACCATATTCTGGTTAGTGCACACAGTACTCACTCTCTCTCATCTTTCAAACAATCCATCTATATTTTAATTTTTACCAAATAAGGTACTTGCAAAAAAAATCATATTAAAAAATGACATATTTTTCCATAGTTCCAAAACTGGAAGCAGTGACAGAGCCAGTACCTCCTCTACCCCTCCCAGTAGATCCGTACCAGGTGAAGCCATACCCTGAACCTAAACCTGTGCCTATAGAACCTCTGCGAGAACCCTACCAGCCAATGGAACCTGTGCCATTGCCAGAGGTCGTGACGGTGGAGCCTTGTGAGTTATATTTGTTAATATTCATGTACTTGATACTAATATTATAAGTGTGAAAGTTTGGATGTTTGTTACTTAACACAATCCCCCAAAACGCAAACTGAACAGATTTGGATGAAATATGGCACACAGATTGTTTATAACTTCGATTTAAACATAGGATACTTTTTGTCTCGGCAGTACGTTCCCGTGGGATTATTTTCGACCTCCACGATGAGAAGCTGCTGGCAAAAGCTGGTATTAGAATAAAACATAGTTATATTTTAAACTACATCATTATTTGTTTTACCTTTCCATGACTTGCCTTATTCCACGTTGTAGTCTGTTTATCTAGTGAATAGTAGTAAATTACTAGTATCGCATTGAATAATACAATCTGATGTAGGATTAACCCTAACTAGGAAACTTAAGGATAGTAGCAGCCGAGATTTTACCTAAATAACGAGGGTTGGAGAGACCCATGTCCAGCAGAGCAGAAGATGAAAAAGTATGTATGACTAAGATTTTCTATTTCCGCAGTACCGTGGCCTCCTACAACGACAATTGCACCCGTCTCTGAGCTACCTGTGACTCCTCGACCTGGACCACTACCAGGACCATCACCCCGTGAGTTTTGTGAATATAGCCTTGAACCCTAATGAAACAAAGGAAAAAAAAAACTGCCGGCAAATTGATCTTGCTAAGTTATTTTATACGTAAATGTCTTACTGACGTATTTTTATATTGAGTTATGATTAGTTAATTGAGATAAAAAGAATTGAATGATGTAATAGGTATAATGCTAACATTTAAAAATAAATGTAACAAAATTTAAGAAACGAGGGTGGTGACAGTCAATTATTATATTTATCTATTCCACCATAAACTATTTGACACATTCATCATACGCACACATACATACACACACGCACTTTACTACTTTTTATGTATTGTAAAATCAGTCAATACTTCGCCTATTTTTACTGTCATCCTTATGACAAGATCTTCATAGTAACCATTTTTCCAGATGAGTCCTGCCGGCCGTTCCCCCCCAACCAGACATTCCAGCACCCCTGGGATGAGTGCCAGGTCTGTGTGTGCACCGAAGCCACCGCTATCGGGATGATCACCGTCGAAGTCAATTGCTATACCAAGCCATCCTGCTGTTAGTATTCTTTCATCTATTTTGAAATATTTAAGTGTTTATTCAGCTTAATATTTTTGGCATTTCTTTCAGGCATAGATCCACCTGATTCTGTTAAGCAAGGTGAGATTGGAAATTCAAACTTTTTTGATGTTTAAAATTGTATTATATTATAATCTCAAAAATTACTATATTTGTTTCAGCACTCCCAGGTAAACTACTTCAATTTATAGGTAAATATTCCGTTCCAAGTAACTGTACATAGATTTATTTCTGTGAGAGGACCCTCGAAAATGATCCGACATTTTCATTTCAGATTAAACTCGCCAGTTGAAGATCCCCATTCAAAAGTTCAGCACTCACTGGGGCAGCAGAAAGTTTCACAAATGCGTGATAACTGTCGATTTTATGCCACCGTTTGCGCTCCTTTGCACACCAACGTGCGGGCAGTCGACAGGGGGTGACAGAGGGGAAATAAAAAACCCGTATCAACTGGAACATTAAAAGCAAACAAATAAAGTAAAAATTTACGAGCGACGGCGACACGCCGTCAAAATTGCAGATACAGGTGACGTAAAAAAGATGGAGTGGGACTCACTGCTACCAGCCGGTAAGGTGGAATATTGAAATATCAGAAGCAAGCGTTTCATAAATGCAAGTATCATTATTGCAGTAAAAGAGCCACGATAAAAATATTTTATATATAGAACACAGACATCGTTTCCACAAAAAACAACACAAAATCAGCTCCATCTGTTGTTAAATTAAACGTTTCCCCCAAAAACATTTATTAGAGAGAAAACAAAGCTTTACCCAAAAATTACGTAAAGCGTCCTCTACGTAGCACTTTGATAGCAGATAACAGAACAAACAACGGTACATAAATCAATCCTCCTCCGAGATAGCGGTCCCTAATTAGTGGGAGAGCATTGAGGAAAACCAATACGGGGAATCGTTTTGGAAACGCAATAAGGGTGGGTTCGAAACGGACGATGAGCGCCATCGAGCAATCTGACGCGCTATAGATTGCCCCTGAAGTGTATTGACACCTCGATGTCCATTTACCGGAGCCACTCACCCCTGAACGTGATAGCGTGAGGGTAATTGTGTTTTCCATTCAGGTGCGACTCCTGTTATCACAGTTTTATTGGTCAACGTTAAATTTCGTTTTATTGTTGATGATTTTTTGGGCGTATTTTTTTCGTTTAGGTTACCATTACTTTATTTCCGTCCAAATAATAAACTTAATTATTAAATCAATAATAAATTAACTTAACAATAAACATGTTTAAGGTTTCAATATGCCGTATGTAGGACTTGGCAACGCGGTGTACAGCCCTGACGTGACTGCTTTATCAAGCGGGTCGCCCCCAATCACCAGCACTTATAGGCCTCCACCAGCATACCCTTCGTACAGTCCAAGATCCGTCAACATGTATCCTGGGAGTAACCCAGCTAGTGTGGATGCTATGAACCAGCCTCCTCCATACTCCGGCTACGTGGACCCATCTTCCAGCTACCCATACCAACCGAACTACGCACCCCCATACGTGAACCCACAATATCCTGAATACCCACCCAGATTACCAGTTCTACCTGGAACTGGCAATACGATTGGACAGTACAAACCCAACAATTTCGGATATCCTGCGAATTACCAATACGCACAAGGAGATGCAGTAGGGAGTAACTATCCGCCACAGGGGCACTATCAGCCATTTGATCCAAGGTTCCAGACGGTTCCTGCACCATCCTATCCTGGGATGTATCAGAGAGCTTACGAGAGGCCTCCTATGTACGCGCCACCGCCTCCACTCAGAGACGGTTATGTGAAACCTCCGGTACCCGCAATAGGTGCCCACCCAAGTGAGTTGTACAATATTTCTCCATACTAAACGTTTCGCATTTCTTGTCGTTTACTGTGTTTTTTATTGTATCACAAGCATTTACAATGACGAATCTCTTGGAGGCATCGAATTTGACTAACATTAATTTGGAATTTTAGATGTCCAAAATTTGGCGTCAAGCTACGCAGCACCTATAGGATATTCGAAGTCTGGTAAAGGTAGATATCATCCTATGTCATCCTATAGTAACTCCTGCCAACATTATCTGTACCTTAATCAATAAGAATTTCTCACTCGAGTGAAAATACTTTAGTCATTATTTTATCGTGAGCAAAAAAGCTAAGGTGGTAATAATTTACTAACAAATTTTGTTGCGTTTTGTTGGAACATATTTTGTGAGTCCTGCAAGTCAAAATCTATTGATTTAAATATAAATACTTCAGATCAGCATACACCCACAGATGTTTACGAAGGAAGCCTCAAACTTTAGTGTAATTTTTAACAAGCGCACCCCGTAATACCGTGCGGATCCTTCAACTTTTTGGACATAAATT
Organism: Antitype chi; assembly: GCA_947359405.1. Lineage (NCBI taxonomy): Eukaryota > Metazoa > Arthropoda > Insecta > Lepidoptera > Noctuidae > Antitype > Antitype chi. The sequence continues at coordinate 815,517 of OX375827.1, read as the reverse complement.
AAAAATATATTAGGATAGCAGATGGTGGGACGCCCGCCATGCAAATTATATTTAATCAAACTTTGGGCCTTCACTAGTTATTGAATTTCTCTTGTACTTTCTTTGAACCTTGTGCCCTGTACACACCCCCCTCTTTTAATTTGAAATAGTTGATAAACAAATTATTTATTTGCCATTTTCAGATGGACCAGATGACGATTCGCGGTAATATGTTATGAATAATGTGTGAGTTATACTATAATTATTTTTAATAAAAACATACAATAGAGCAGCAATTGCAACATACTAATAATAACAAAATTGTAGTCATTAGGATCACTAAAGTTTAGAGGCAGGGATCAACATAATTAATGTAAACCAGCTTAAACACTGTTCTCATTAGAATATTTGCCTGTTTATTTTGAAATCACGTTCAGAAACGTACTGGGTTTAACGATTGGTATTACTACAGAAATACTGAAATATGACCTCGTAATTTTACAGTTATGTTCCTTATGAGTTAGTTAGAACTACAAATAGTTAATTTACATGGTATGTGTTGTGTTGCCAATTCACAATTTGTCAATCTCCAAATCTCTCTAATATTTTCGGACAGAACATTAAAGTTGAAACGTGTAGAGATACTTTTCAGTACTAAACCTTTCTCTAAAGAAACATAAAAGCATCGTTTAAGAAATTCAATTAACCTGTTCACTGTCCACAAAGTAGACACAATAGTTAAATAATCAGCCTGAACCATATGTGGTTCATGGAACAGGGAATGGGTAAGTTGCAACTAATAAAAGTCTTATTGTTTCAGGATATCATATTTTTAAGAAAAAGACGACCAGGCTTGTTACGGACAACGAGTAGTTTTAAGAAGTGTGCACAGCAAAAGATGCTTTAAATTATATTTATAGTAAAGAAAAAGCATCGTAGTTTTGTTTGTTTTATTTCAATCACTGTCAACTATATTGATAATGCTGTTGGTTAATAATCGTTTACTATCATTCCGATAGCAATCAATGTACCCATAAGGTATAGGTACCTGCGGGGTTCCTCAAGGAGAAATTCTGAGCCCCGTTCTATAAACTTTTCGTTGCGTGCTAAATCATTCGTCTTGAAAGTATTTACAAAGAGTGCGGTTGCAAAAGCCGTGGCTTGCTTTACCTACAAATATTATTTTTGTAAACTAGAAATGGAAGTAAAAGTAATAAAATATACACACGATATAAAGTTTGTAATACAAATTCAGTTGATCGGTAGTTCGATAGCACGAATAGGTAATGTGAATTTTATTTTAGATAAAGATGTCATAATAATGTTGGTCTGGATTTTGGCGATTTTACTCATAAGGGGTAAGAGATACGATTTTGTACTGAATATTATTTATTCTGAAATCTACTATTCTCTATCGATAAATGTTACACAACAATTTAAAAAATAACTTAGTTTTCATAAAATACTGTACGCAATTATACTCTATACCCTGATGAATTATTATTTTCAAATAAAGTGACGCTAAACAAACTCAAAAACTATTATTTCTATTAAATTAAATATTCATTTCACTTCAAATCGGATAAGTGAGAGAGCAGACAAAATTAAAGGAAGAGATTTAACATTTCCCATAGCGTGCAAAATTACAGATTTTCGACATCTTATTAAGTTTCAGACATTATGTTCTAAGTGAAAACAGTTCCAAATTCACATAATATCACTTGGGAATATAATTTAAAACTTAGTATTGAAGTAAAAACGTCTCTCAGACGAACGTGTCAGGTTCGCGTTTTAATGAAAAGTTCCTTTTTAAGAATGATGTTTTCTTATGATATTTGAATTGTGGTAAGGAGGTGAATATAGTTGCGGGTCATGCATTTACTAATACCGAATACTAATTGTTTGTTTACTACGATACTCCATAAGCTAACAATCAATACGCAATATTGTGCTTAGACAGATATAAAGTAAATGATCGTAAAGCATTCTTACACTTATAAACTCGTAAGTATAGTCGTAATTTCTTGACCACTCTAAAGATGAATGTCATTTGAACGTCTAAAACGACGAAGTACATTTGCCTATGTGACGGTTAGATGTGTTGATTTTTATGGTAATATTTTTAAGTTTACAGTTTAAAATAATAATTATTAGGTATCTGTGTTTGTAAATTAAAGTAGATAAGATAGTCAGATTGTTCCAACCTTAGTGAAGTTTCTATTGAATAAGAGTTGTTGGTAAAGAAATGACGACGTCATCTAATATACTCTCAGAGCTACAGTTTCAGGCTGTTTTCCTTAGATTTAAACAAGAGATTACTGGCGTTTATAGATTGTCTGCTAGTTTGGTAACATATATACCTACAGAAGCCTAGAAAACCAAAAAGCAAGCTAGCCCACAAAACAACAGATTATAATGAATACCCATTCTGAGAATGATGTGCTTATTCCCACACATGCATATCGTATGAACACTTAATTGCATGCGCATTTTGATCATAACCTTTCTGGCTACTAATGAATTTTGTATGAATCCCTACATAACAGCGCAGAATGAATCTATGACCTGGATTTAAATAATATTATTAGATTAAATGTATTGCTATTACTCTAGCAAGGAAAATGGAGTTTTAGCTTAGTAGTTTAGTGAAAAGGAGAAATAAATGATCATCAGTGGAAACCTTTCACTTAACAATTTCAAATACAATATATTATGTTTCCATGGGCACTAATAGAACGACAGACGTTAGGCACCTGCACGGTTCCTATGGAGAACAGCCGGCAAGAAACCCAACGGTTAACTTTTTTAATACAACGACAAACCCATGATTGCGTTGCTATTTTGTAACTAGTGCTAGCCGATCTGAAACCAACCTATAAGTAACACATTAATGAAGAAATAACTAAAATGCTTTGGGGTAAATTATTTATTTGTGAATCAAATTAACATTGCCTTGTACAGCTGGAAAAGTTTTAAAAGTACCTTTTGAGCGAAGCGCATATTCCAGTCGCAACTGACTGCAGCGCAACGCATTTTCGTACAAAAAGAAGTGCGCTGCGACCCGCCTATAGTGTTATTTTTTCATAGGAAATGTACGAAAATGATGATGGAGGATTTTTACAAAAACCTTTAAAATATCGAAAAACACTTTCAGTGTCAAAATGCCAGACACCGTATCAACTGCTGCGAATGGAAGAGATGGACAACCTGGCCCAGTTTGATGATGCACAGCACCGGGGCCCGAATTTCTACGACTACGCGGGAGACTCATTGTTGGAGCCCGCCAGCACGCTAGAGAAAGATGATGACATATCGCTGTGAGTCTGAAGCATCATCTTCATCACCTTCCTGCCCCTATCACCATTTGCAAGGTTCGCGGCAGTATGTCCTGTCCATAATCATCTCTCTCTCGTTCATAGTTTATTTGGTCTTCCGCTACTCTTACTACCTCCACATTCAAACACGTAAATATGCATAATAATGCATAATCAGCCTATACTGTTCCCACTGCTGGGACCCAGGCCTCCTCTCGGTAAGAGGGAGTGGGCTGTAGTCCAGCATGCCTGCCTAGTGCGGGTTGATAGATGTCACATGTTTTCGCATTTTTGGTTCTAGGACATGGCGGATTCCTCACGATCTTTTTCTTCGCCGGTTTTAGAGCAGTTATAATTAATTTATTTACACAAAGTAAAGCGCCTGCCTGGCTTCGAACTCACGAACTACAACTTGTAAGTTGGGGCCGTTACTACTGGCTCTCAAATTTAAGGCATTTCTTGAAAAAAGAATGCGATTTTTATAACTAATGTGGTAGTGATACGTCAAGGCTAAAGTATCGGTCCAAAGACAAATTCATTTAGTTGAAAGCAGAACAGAGACTTGATTCAAATCAAGCCAATGAGGCTCATTATTTTATAGTATAATAATTGTATTCTAACCCAAGATCCTAAAATCAGATTCTTTACTGCACTTATTTAGGTTAGGTTTAGGTTGCATTGCTTTAAATTGCGATTTTCTACTTAAATACGCTACGTAGAGCGTCATTGAAACCCCGAAAAGACCAATATCGTTCATTTAGTCAAAGAAAAATGTACTAGTTCAGCGAAAAGACCCGCCTTATTTATGAGATAATTTATTTACGCGCGCTATGAGATAAATCAGGGGAACGATGCCATTTTGCACGGTCAGTCCTTGTTTGAGCGGTTTCAGCAATAACCGGACATTAAGTATCGAAATATTTAGCAGGAGTTAGGTTCACCAGTCTCGTTTGGGAACCTTTATTTGTTGGTGATTATTCCTAGTGTGGTTTTGGTTTCTGATCGCAGTGTATATTTATTACTGGAGCATTCTGTGCTTTTGAGGAATGAGGGACGTCAGATTTTTTTTAGTATGAATATGAATGGCTATAAGAGTAGAGGAACACCACAGAAACGATGGATAGACTGTGAAAATGATATGGATATAAGGAGGGAGACTACTGAGATGACGATTTATAGATAATTAGTATGGAAGTAGAAGACATATTACGCCGACCCAAAATCTATTGGGACAAGTGCAAGAGAATGCATATGACTACGTCTGTGCTTTTATATTTAATATCTGAGTTGCTTGTAACGTTCACTCACTGTAAGTATAACAAACCTTTTTTATTTGATGTCTTAGTCGCTTGTGACGTTCACTCACTGTTTATGAAACCTTGTATATTTGATATCTTAGTCGATTGTGACGTTCACTCACTGTAAGTATAACAAACCTTTAATATTTGATATCTTGTTCGCTTATGATGTTCACTCACTGTTTATCAAACCTTTTATATTTGATATCTGAGTCGCTTGTGACGTTCACTCAATGTAAGTATAACAAACCTTTTATATTTGATATCTTAGTCGCTTATGATGTTCACTCACTGTAAGTATAACAAACCTTATATAAGGTTTGTTATGATATCTTAGTCGCTTATGATGTTCACTCACTGTTTATCAAACCTTTTATATTTGACATCTGAGTCGCTTGTGACGTTCACTCACTGTACAAGAAACCTTTTATATTTGATATCTTAGTCGCTTATGATGTTCACTCACTATTTATCAAACCTTTTATATTTGATATCTGAGTCGCTTGTGACGTTCACTCACTGTACAACAAACCTTTTATATTTGATATCTTAGTCGCTTGTGACGTTCACTCACTGTATAACAAACCTTTAATTTATCATTATCAACATTCTAATATTGTTGGTCTTTACATCATGCAGGCTGCGTAAAGGAATAATTCCGCCTCAGAACAATAGGTTTAGAAACCTATTGTTAAACTACTTTTAACTTGCTTTAAACTCACATCAACAAGAAACTGCTACATTTTATTGATTTTTATGACAGAGTTTAATGTTACTATTATTATTTTCAGTGAACTATCAAGATATTCTGAAACAAGTTCAGGCACATCCACTGGCTCATCAAAAGAAACAAGCGAGAGGAAACGAGCGTAAGATTAAAGCTTTTTAACATCTTTTTACTCATTTTTAATCCCATTTTATTTCATTCATCAATCATTCCATTTCATTTTACTTGACAATTTGATTGATTGATACATAAAAATGAACTCTATCGTCTAAGCAATAACGTTCTTTGCCCAGTACAGCGTTGTACCGGACCTGCACACCATGTGTCCATGATATGCTCAAAAAGTACACCAACATTGGCATCAAATGGATATGTGCCAGCTACCAGCGAGCCAGACGGACCTTCAAGAGTGAATGCATGATGAGGTACAGGAACTGCCAGGATGGCACCAGTTAGTATTACAGTATCCTTATACCCTCATAGTCTGCAGAGTTAGGAAGCTTAAGCGGCAGTGACCCTTGAAGGATATAGCTATTCATGTTAATAAAGCAGATTCCCAGCTGGATCGATTAAATGGCGACTGGGACATATTGTATTCGTCCTGTGGACTGGCTTCATTCAAATTCTGCCTACTGTACGCCTTTTGGCATAGCATGATATACCCACATACATAATCAGCCTATAATGTGCCCACTGCTGTGACACAGGCCTCCTCTCGGGGAGAGGGAGCGGGCCGCAATCCACCACATGGGCCCAGCGCGAGTTGGTAGATGTCACATGTCTTAGATTTTTTTATTCTGGGACATGACGGTTTCCTCACGATGTTTGCATTCACCGTTATGAGAACAGTGGTGATGAAATCATTTACTCAAAGTATAGCGCCTGTCTGGGTTCGAACCTAGGACTTACTACTAATAAGTCGCGGCCACTGTTCTCATCAAATCAATAATTAATGACAATGATGCGGAAGGCGGAGAACCGGGTGTGTAAGGGCAACTTGGAAGAGGCATCATAATATGTCCAGCAGTTGACAGATATTTGCTTTAAAGTATACGAAAGGCAGCTTTGCTATTCACGCAATTGAGTTCAGTTTGTTTTAACGTTTCCAGTGTTCGTGAAGTTATATGACCACAAATGCAAGGATGACCCTTATCATGGCAGGACTTGGTTCTACAACTACAGAGTGTGACATCAATATGAATAGTAAAATAAGTTGATAATCAAGCCTTTTATTGTGATAGCCTCAACTTTCGAAATTCATTTTAGGTAGGTAGATATAGTTACGAGCTTAAATATCGCTTTTGAACGTGTTTGTGTGTGATTTGAAGTGTTTTGAAGATTGAGGTCTGTTACTGTGCAGTGTGAATGACACTTTTGGTAAAGAGACCCTAAAATCGATCGAAGTGAAATCAATAATGATACATATGTTTCTAAAGACCTAGATTCCACCTTGAACTCAGCTTTCGACTTCATCTTCGGCATTAGCATTCTCGAAAACAATGAGCGAGAACAAACAATTTGGAAGATAATTCAAAATTAATGAAAAGGGTAATCTTCATATTTCCTACGTTATGTTATGAATCGAAGTTATAATATGATATGACCTTGACGTCAATTTTTTTTTAAAGATATTAAAAGCAGTCCTCTATGGAATGTGATTCTAGAGGGCGAAATAATAAAAATAACGCAATAAAAATAAAAGTAAAATTACACGAATCGTAAAATCAAATCGAATGGATATAAATCTGCCATGACATGGATTTATGGGTTCCTACGCATATTTTGTGAAGAGGTATAAAATGATTGCCGTTGAGCCATGGTGCGACGGGTGGCTCACATTGTACTTGTATTGATTTTAGGTGAGTTTTTCTTACTTCTAAAAGTTTTACCAATTCTGTATGTAATTTATTTAATAATCAAAGTATTAGGTATGGGAATTTTAAAGTACTAATAGTTACGACGGCTCGTGTCTTCTCTAGTCGATAATAAAGGTAGGAAGACTTTGATTAGCAATGGAAAAGCTAACTTTTACCAAGACAAAGTCAGTATATGAACAAGATAATAAACTACTTTCTCTTATAGCACAAATTGCGACAGCCTTTGTATTCAACGAAACTTTACAAGAACATGATATTAATTTAAATGGAATCAAAACAAGAAGAAACAAAGAAAGGTCCACATCATCTAGTTCGGGTACAGTTGGTAAGTATATCTACAGGATATTACAGGTTTTGAAATAGTAATACGTTTATTTAGCGCACCCAAAGAAAGCTAACTGTGCGTGCGAATCTAATCTGATTGATAAGTTTGGTATGTGGCCGTGGGAATATAAAAAAAAAAACGTGTGGGGTCGAGAAGACCCCATTAGGAACGAAGTACCTAATACTTTTTCGTCAAATCCGAATGTAACGTCAATTACTCTATATTTAAAATAGTCAAACGTTATTTTGTACTCATTATCGGCTTCGGCACTCTCGAAAAGCAAAATGACGATTGATTGGATATTTTTGCAGCCGTCTGCTTGTATTTTCATTTTGACCTTACTATTGTCTTCAACACCCTCGAAAACCATGAAAACTATCTCACTCTCTCCCTCTGTCTCTTATTTAATTTTTAATATATCTGTTGAAAAGTCGCATATAGGGTTATAACGCTTTTTTTGTTGCGAAACGGTTTTCTCGTTACATGACCAAACGAAAAAAGTGTTTGTTACGTTGTAAAAATACAATTTGACTGCTACCACAAGCTGCGTTAAAGAACTCAGTTCCAAAAAATATTAGAAGTTCAGTTTTTCGTGAGGATGTTTATTCAGGGAAGAATTTCACGATACCTAGGTTGGCAAGTTGTGTTGCTGTCGGTTTAGAAGATATGTGTAGATGCCCATGTAAAAACGGGCATAAGAGACATTTCCATTTTGTCTCTGGAATGCCAACGGATCTGCAATGCCTCTATTTTTAACTAGACCTGAATAACGTTTTATCCTGATATAATCCTGGCGTTTTCACAAGTTAAAATAGTTAATACTCTTATTTTGTTGACAGAGGCTGAAAAAGAAGGAGATGTATCCGAATCTTTAAATGTTGTGTTTACGGATTCCTCTTCAGAAGATAGTGCAGGACAAATGATAACTAAGGCAACAAAAAAAAAAAGCCGAGCACCTAAGTCGACTTTTGAGCGCAAAGGATGGTATGAATTAACATATATTTAAGATAGAACTACACAGACACTATATAGAAGATATCCCGGACGTCAGCTTGTACGAGATTAGGATGGCTCTGAAGCAGCTCAAAAACTACAAGGTGATGATGGAATCACGGCCGAACTCCTAAAGGCCGGCGGGAAACCCATTCTTAAGGCCCTCCAGAAGCTGTTTGATTCCGTCATACTCGAGGGCAAAACGCCACAGGCATAGAACAGAGGTGTGGTGGTAATTTTCTTTAAGAAGGGTGACAATGAATTATAGGGCCATCTCACTTCTGAGGCATGTCTACAAGTTGTTGTCCAGAGCCATCACGAGCCATCTAGCGCGCAGGTTTGACGACTTCCAGCCTCCCGAACAAGCCGGGTTCTATAAAGGCTTTAGCACCATGGACCATATACATACGCTGCGGCAGGTTATACAGAAGACCGAAGAGTATAACCTGCCTCTTTGCTTAGCGTTTGTGGACTACGAAAAAGCCTTCGATTCGATTGAGACATGGGCTGTACTGCAGTCCCTCCATCGGTGCCAGATCGACTATCGGTCCAACGTGGTGTTGAAGTGTTTATAAGAAAACGCCACTATGTCAGTCCGACTCCAGGATCAGACCTCTAAACCTATCCTCCTGCAGCGAGGGGTGAGACAAGGAGACGTAATCTCTCCGAAACTGTTCACCGCTGCACTGGAGGATGTCTTCAAGGTTCTGGACTGGAGAGGGGCTGGCATCAACATCAATGGCGAGTATATCACTCACCTTCGGTTTGTCGCTGATATAGTTGTCATGGCTGAGACTATGGAGGACCTCATTACAATGCTCGATGACCTCAGTGGAGCATCCAAAAGAGTGGGTCTTAAAATGAACATGGACAAGACAAAGGTCATGTCCAATGCTCATGTAATACCCACTCTCATAATGGTCGGAGGCGCTGCACTCGAAGTTGTGGACAAGTACGTTTACCTAGGACAAACTGTCCAGTTAAGTAGGTCCAACTTCGAGAAAGAGGTCAATCATCGAATCCGACTCGGTTAGGCAGTTTTCGGGAAACTACGCAATATCTTCTCGTCCCACATACCGCAGTGTCTCAAGACGAAAGTCTTTGACCAGTGCGTGTTGCCAGTGATGACATATGGAACCGAAACGTGGTCGCTCACAATGGGCCTCATAAGAAGGCTTAAAGTAACCCAAAGGACAATGGAGAGGGCTGTGCTTTGAGTTTCCCTACGTGATCGAATCAGGAATGAAGAGATCCGTAGGAGAACCAAGGTAACCGACATAGCCTGAAGAATTGCCAAACTTATGTGGCAGTGAGCAGGGCATATTGCTCGCAGAATAGATGGCCGACGGGGCCGGGGTTCTAGAGTGGCGATCTCTTACCGGAAGGCGTAAAGTGTAAAGGCCTCCCACAAGGTGGACCGATGACCCTGTGAGGGCTGCAGGAGTCTGCTGGATGCGGGAAGCACAGAACCGGTCGAAGTGGCGGAATTTGGGGGAGGCCTATGTCCAGCAGTGGACATCTTTCGGCTGAAATGATGATGATGATGATGAAGATAGAAATAGGATTTTACAGTCATGCATGACTCAGATTTATAAAATTTAAGGGTTAGATTTCTCTTCAAATAAATTGTCTAATTTTAGGCGAAAATGGCATCGTAAGTGCACAAAATGCCCGCAGGACATGCTAAAGAAATGGCGAAATCCTTCCATCAGCTGGATCTGCGGTGCTTACCAGCGAGCCAGGAGGTCGTTCAAGAGCCTCTGCATGATGCACTACAGGAACTGCCAGGATGGCACAAGTGAGTAACAGGTATTTTTGAAGAATGCTATAAGCTAGCTTGGTTTATGAAACAAAAAACGCAGCGTACCTACAGTTTCCAAGTATTAAGAAAAGGCATATTCCTTATTACAAGGATTGGTCCATATGAGGGAACTCATCAAAGATCACTTATATTTAAACTCACCATCAAAAGTTTAAACCTGGTTAAGATTCATTGACGGTTTGGTTTGTGATCTAACTCTGTTTTCTTGGCAGTGTTCACCAAGATAGCAGATCACCGCTGTCCCAACGGCACAAGGGAAGGCATACATCCATATAATTTCCATTTCTTCTACGACTACAATGTACTGTTGACGAGTGAAGAATCGAAGACCGCAAGCTTTACGGAAAGCGAGCCGGACTCAGGGTCGGCTGAAATCAGTAACACAGAAATTGAGAAGAATCTACCAAGATTGCATTTCGGTGATGATTGACAGCAAATGATTTGGTGTACTATTTGATTTGTTTAAAATATAGACGCCGATCGAAGTGGTGTTGTATTCATTGATATATTATATGTATTAAGGGCTTACTTACCAGATATATCTCTACGTAATATTTGACTAAACAATCAAATATTAGGTTACATAATTAGGTTACTTGTAATTCGAGGTATATCCGTCAGGAGCTGATAGGGGGGCCAGAATGCAACAAATTGAAACACCATATATGTATGGCCAAAATTCAATAGTTTTCGAGATATTTGAATTTTAAGGGATTTTCGATGTTTACCCAAAATTTGACATTTAATTCCAAATAAAAACAAAACTACACATTGAATGCGTACCATTAAAAAATGATATCGTAGTTGGCACTTCAATTAAGCTATTAACATAATTAAAAGTACTTAATTCAACTAAATAATTAAAATGATGAGCGATTTAAGAATAATATTTTACAAATATTTTCATTTTAAATCGAAAACTATTAAATTTCGGCCATTCATATAAAATAAAATAATAATAAAATAGTTTATTGGTAACACAAGTATAGGTACATATATACTTTTTTTGTGATTGGATCCTCCTTTTAGGCAAATAGTGCCTGTATTAGGAGGGTTCAATTTGTTGCATTCTGGCCCCCCCTATCAGCTCCAGACGGATATACGTCGAATTACAAGTAACCCTGTATACCTATTATTTATTGCCTATTCTATCTGATATTATGTTATTTTTTGGGTGAATCCAGACTCCGGGCTTCTACTACACATTTTCCAATTGAAAAACCTAATAACACTATCCGACGATAGACCCCAGGAGCCTATGCTTAGCAGTCGTGCATGCAACCACTATGATAGACCCCAGGAGCCTATGCTTAGCAGTCGTGCATGCAACCACTATGATAGACCCCAGGAGCCTATGCTTAGCAGTCGTGCATGCAACCACTATGATAGACCCCAGGAGCCTATGCTTAGCAGTCGTGCATGCAACCACTATGATAGACCCCAGGAGCCTATGCTTAGCAGTCGTGCATGCAACCACTATGATAGACCCCAGGAGCCTATGCTTAGCAGTCGTGCATGCAACCACTATGATAGACCCCAGGAGCCTATGCTTAGCAGTCGTGCATGCAACCACTATGATAGACCCCAGGAGCCTATGCTTAGCAGTCGTGCATGCAACCACTATGATAGACCCCAGGAGCCTATGCTTAGCAGTCGTGCATGCAACCACTATGATAGACCCCAGGAGCCTATGCTTAGCAGTCGTGCATGCAACCACTATGATAGACCCCAGGAGCCTATGCTTAGCAGTCGTGCATGCAACCACTATGATAGACCCCAGGAGCCTATGCTTAGCAGTCGTGCATGCAACCACTATGATAGACCCCAGGAGCCTATGCTTAGCAGTCGTGCATGCAACCACTATGATAGACCCCAGGAGCCTATGCTTAGCAGTCGTGCATGCAACCACTATGATAGACCCCAGGAGCCTATGCTTAGCAGTCGTGCATGCAACCACTATGCTAGGGAATTAGTCATTGTAGCATGCGTACACTCAAATCCCAATACATCATTTTCCATTATCTTACATCAGATCATAAATCTACAAAGCATCATATTACCATTAATCGTTCCCTGGCAACAATTTGTCACGCAGATAGACAGACAACTATGTGATGAGACACCGAATTTACTGAGCTGCAACGCCATACGTTATCCTCTTAACGTAAATAAAATAAAGCGCAATTTCCTGTAAACCAACCGCAACAGTAATTTGCCTGCTGTATAAGATAACAATAAGATAAGATAATAATAGTTTATTTACTCAAAACAAAGTATTGTAGTACACGTTAAAAAATACAGTTATACAAAAAACTTTTTCCAAAAAAAACAACCGACTTCCAAAAAAACACTACAAAGTGAAAAATAACTTTAATTTCGGAAGTCGGTGTCTTTGGAGCTGTATTTGAATTTTTTGTCACCGCCTTCCGAAATTAAAGTTATTTTTCACTTTGTAGTGTTTTTTTGGAAGTCGGTTGTTTTTTTTTGGAAAAAGTTTTTATTTTTCACTTTTTAGTGGTTCACATGTGCTTACCCCTTCACAGCATACCGGCGTGATGTTATGTTATGAACTGGTGTAAGCAATAGACAGACATGAGATTTCAGCAATCCCAGTCCATTTGCTATCATTTATTGAGGAGTTCCGTTGCCTATCTCCAAAGTTCTTCATCAGATCTTCACCAAATTGAAATGAGACCACTACGAGAAAGTACTCTTCCAAAAAATACCTAAATCGCTTCGTGTGCCTATAAAATTTGAAGAGTTCTCTCTATTTCTCCAGGATCCCATCATCAGATCCTGACTTGATGATCATGGGACCATCTGGAAAGTATACCCTTTCAAACAAAAAAAAACAAAATTCAAATCGGTCCAGCCATCTTCGAGTAATCGGGGAAAATACATAAAAAAAAAGGTCCCGACGAATTGATAACCTCCTCCTTTTTGAAGTCGGTTAAAAATAAGTACTATATCTACAAACGTGTGTGTGGTGTGTGGCTAGTGTGCGTGTGTGTGTTCGTTTGTGTTTCGGTTTGAGGGTGAGTGTGTGTGTGTGTCATATTGGCTAGTCCATGTTGTTTATGTTTGTGTTAACCCTAAATTTGGCTTCGTTGAGTATACTTAACGTTACAAATAAAAAAATCTAGATCTCAAATTTTCTTCTGTGCTTTTGAATTTTGTAGGCTAAAAACACTTGAATATTAATTTAATTTAACAGGAAAAAGTATTTTGCCCTCCTGTCAACATTTAAATTGACATTAGTGAGCAAAAATGGCGACGAGACAACGCGTTCTGCGAGCTTTATAGGTAAATATTTATTTTTGTCGGTTTTCGGTCTAATTTTGATCCATACGTTACTTATTTCTATTTTTTAAATGTGTAATCAATACGATAAAAATATTTACAATCCGTTTCTCACCTGGATAAGAACATGACGAGTCAGTAAACATGATAGTTACATAAGTATACTCAACAAAATCCGGTGGTGAGTAATCTTGTGCGAACAGTGTATGTAGAGTATACTCAACAAATCTGCATGTTTAGATTTATTGAAACAATTAGAAATAGAAAAATAGAAAATATTTATTGTCCAGGTAATACAGTAAGCATAAATAGATTAACAACAAGTTGAGACGACATATGAGTAGCTTAAATACTACCTACAGCTAGTTACAAATATTATTTGCCAGTGAACCCCAAACTAGACAGTTAGTCTGTATCTTGGGGTTCAGGATACGAATACAACAGTGGAGACTAGAGAGGTGCTTTCAAGTATGGTATTTTATGAGTCTATGTATGTGTAACGTTTGTGTAGTGTCTGGCGTGTGTGTGGGGTGTGTGTGTGGTGTGTGTATGTGGCGTAAAATGTGTGTGTGTAAGTGTGTATTTTGTTCCCCATACAATATACTTCGTTTGATTCAGTGTCAGGTCAGGGTCGTTATATTAATTGTTCCGAGTCATCATAACCAGTAATATGCAGCATTTTCTTAACAATTTTTTTGCATTCGAATGACGTAGTGTTTTTAATTTCGCAGAGTTTGCAGACTTTATTGTACGTATTAATCAGAGAGTAGGCCGGGGAGCGTCTAGCTAGCAAAGAGGTGACGTCAGGTGTTGGGATTCTATAGTTTCTTTTGCTGATTATTGAAGTATAGTCGAATCTACTTTTAATATTTTTGTGCGTTTTAATACAGGCAGAAAGAATGAAAAGCTGGCGGACTCTGAGAACTCTCGTTTCGCGATAGAGTAAATCAGTGGGAAACCGGTAGGGCTTCTTAAAAGTTACTTTAAGAAGCGCTCTCTGAGCTCTTTCAGCTTCAATCAAGTAGGTCTTTCCAGCACTACCCCATACGTTGATGCAATATTGAATTATTGATTGGCAAAGCGCTAAGTAAACTTGTTTTAGTGTGTCTGTGGGTAGACAGTCTCGTAGTCTACGCATGGTGTGAATAAGTTTTCTAATTCTGCCAGAAATTTTGGATATATGGTGCTTAAAGGTTAGGTGGTTGTCGATAAGAATTCCGAGGTATCTAAGAGAGGAAGTACGTTCAAGAGGAGGACAGTCGCAAGGGAGAGTAGAAATATTAGAAGAACAGTGATGTAGTTGGAGTTTTAGGTGTACTGGTGGGATAGAAGCGGCGGTCTTGGAGAAAACAATATATTTTGTTTTGCTGCCATTTAGCGTGAGAAGGTTTCTGTCCAGGTTATGCGCGATTAGAGACAATCCCTCTTCTGCTAGACGATGTACATGTTCCCACGATTTTCCGTGAAATATCACAGCTGTGTCATCTGCATAAGTTATTATTTCAGCATTATTTACAGAGAGTTTAAGTATATTGTTCAAGGAGTTTATAAATATCGGCTTGATCAGCTTTTTTGTGGGAATGGTTTTTGGGAACAAAATGCGAATTTCGCTTTGGCTCAAAGGCATGACATGTATTTTATTTTAAAATTGGATTATAAAAACATCAATATTTTTACATGGGTTTGAAAAATCGACTTTAGTACATTACTATTAAGTTCAGTTTCCATTAAAATTTTAATATTTTTATGACCTTTCCAATAGGTTTTCGTTATTTCTATGCACCTAGAGTTGATTTTTTTTGTGTTGGATTAATAATGCAACTAATACTTAATTTTCACGCCTTTCACGCTAGTGCCTGCTAACCGTTTTTTTGTACGTTATTTATGAGTGTGGCGTATTATTTTTGTCTGCTCCTTGCTTGGATGCCTGCAAATATCTCTATTATTTTGCGAATTCAAGATCAAGGCATATCCTTGCCCTAGTACTCGAAGAAAACGTTCCTTCAGAAGTGAGCGGAGAATCAAGCTCTGAAAATGAAGCAGACGTGTTCAGTCACTATGAACGCCACGTATCAGAGTCGTCTGAAGCCCCTTCGGTTACATCTTCACTAGTGGGGCTAAATCTTCTGGATTCCTCCGATGATGTACAAAATCCCAACATTTCCATTCCACTTCTTGCTGTCTTCAATCTTGATGAAACCAATAACACCAAACTGCAACATCCAAGCAATGACATGTTACCATCTATTTGTTCGTTGCCAACATTGTCTCTTATGTCAAATATACCTTCGGTGACCACATCATTCATTCTCAATCAGGTAAGTGATTTTCCACAACAATCTCCACAAATGTTGGCTTCTACGCCGCAGCCAACACTTAGTAACAAGAGCACAACGTCGGGGACAGAACACAGCCAACTTGAACGGATCCAGGCAACCCCGACGTGTGAAAATTGAACTCAAGTTCATATGGTCTTATGGTCAATCCTTTTGCTTTTGTAATATGGTAGTCCGTATATTTGACACTCTTCGTTTATTTTATTAAAATAGGAACGGACCAAGAAAATAAAAAAAAAATATTTGCCAAAGTTGAGCGTACTCGCAGCAGGGTGGGTGTATATCCTATCTTTTCGACGTTTACTACGTTTTTTATTTTCTATAATTCGGTATGGAGTTTTGCAGTGTTGGAGAATAATTACTGTCTGTAATATGAAGTGTTGCCGAACATTTTGAACTCTGCAGTGATTGTATAGTTGGTCGGTTGGAAAAAGAATAGGACGAAATGTGGCCACTTTTAAAAGAGAGTATGAGATCCAAATCTTAAATTACGGATATAGTGAACTTTACATGCTTTGGTTTAAAGGTGTTTTTCGTTTAATTTACAATACAGTGCAGAAATGCATTTGTAATGGACCAGTTTGGAGTATCGCGAGTGTTAAGAAGTCATCGCTTTGGCATTGACATTTATTTTTGAAAGTCTGGGGTGATACATAAAGTGATGTCAGTCGTAATGAGATAAGCGTTAGTCAGTTTCCAAAATTACTTGAACTTCCTAGAAGAGGAAATTCTGATGATATTTAGCAGCAACGTAGAATTAAATACAAGTGTGTGACAACCTTCGGTGGCGATCGTAGGAAAAGCTAATTCAATAATAAGATAACTTTAAACCATCCGTGTCGGTTTTCCGCAGAACAATAACAAAACCAAGTGTGTAAACAAAAAAACTTTGGATTCAATCTCTTTGTTTACAAGGATTTCACCCCCCAAAAACCCTCAGACACATATTTCACCCCTAGACAATCTGTTTCACCTCACATTCACAGGCTGTTGTCAAACTTCTACGCATAAATGTTCAGCTCATTGCTTGTAATGGACAATTTACATAATGCCTGCTTACAAAGGACGGTTAGCAAAAAAATGCGAGCAGTAAAAAAAAGTGAAATAGGTGTTAGAAATGTAATCAACTTTACGTATGCATAGCAGATGACTGTAACCTGTGTGAAATAGAAAACAAAAAGAAAAAAATGAATTGAAAGCATTTTTTCGTTGTTACGTGAGTAAAGTAAAAATGTAAAGTGTTCGGCTTATTATACTGAAATTGAACGTTGTGCTTTTTCAGGCAGGTTTTTGCTCCTGGTAGTTGTAATTTTGTTTGAATAACTTTTCCTACATGAAAACTGGCATATGTTGATGCTCTTATTAACTGTCTTGTTCCTTAGTGAGTTATTTCGTTCCATATTCTGAGTAGCACGTTACCAAAACGACCGCATCGTATTTTTTTTTTGCTACGTTATGTGTATAAGCTATACATCTATACCAGCTTCTAACTCATTGACAGTAGAAGAGCTCCTAAAATAGCTTCAACGAGGCAAAGATAAAATGACAGAAAACAACTTTGTGAAACTTTTCCGCTGTCGTTACATATTTCTATTTTTACGTATCACAGGTGACAACTCTCATTTGCGGGACGCTCAGCGTAGGGTCTGCACAAAAATATATTTTCTTGTGATAATGAGCAAAGAATACCTTAAGTTTCAAGTCATAAGGGTAAAAATGCTTTGAAATAAATTGTGTGGCCGACAGGAAAGTTTGTTTTTATGCTACAATGATAAGTATGAATAATGCTGTATAACGTTTTTGTCTCATATTTCTTAGTTGAAAACATTTTAAAATATTTTAAATATTTTGTGAGCGGGCAACATTTATCTTTTTCAATTTACCTACGATAAAATTCAAGATTTTTCATGTTATTTTCTACATTTTGATTGGACCTTCAGTGGTGTGGAGCTAGATAGTACATTTTCTGTCAGTCAGTCAATCAGTACAGTATCCTGCGGTAAATAACACACAACCCGTCTTATTACAAACGGCGATCTAACTTTAATTCTAGCGTCTGAGCCAGTTTTTGCATTTAAAACTTTATTTTGGCTTAGGTTTTTTTTTTTTTTTTTGGGTGGGAAATCATCAAATAACTTCTCCCGCTCTGGGTGGAGCGAGAGGGCGTGTCAGACTTTTACTGACTAAAACCCACCCGTGTTCCCTCAGTTGCCTGTGTGCCAGGGGCCGCGGTATCTCTTTCGAACAACCCGCACCCCTGGCAGGCATCGGCCCTTGCGGACCCCACCCTTTGGTGCTGACATCTCTTTGAGGCGCGCGTGGAACACAACGCGCCGTCGACCCGGGCTTGGTCCTTACCGGACAGCGAGCTACCCATTACTCGCCGTCCGCAAGCCCGCGCCTACGGTGGCCGGGAATCAGCCTGGGATTCCCGACGCCCAGGGCTTCTCCCGCGGTGACTACGGCCGTGAGGGCGCATATACTGCCTCTCCCTCACGTGCGCCGCCTCCCTCTTCGCGAGCATTACTGCTTCGCAGAAGGAGGTGACGGCTAGCCATTCACTCTCGCTCCGTACCATGGCCTGCACCAGGGCCGGACGCGAGAGATCGCCGCCGCCGATCGCCTCCCCGAGGACACGGCGGTGCTCCGCCCAAGCTGGGCAGACCGCCACCGTATGCTCCACCGTGTCCTCAGGGCGATCTTCGCAATGGAAGCACCCGGGCGTTTCCTCCCGCCTTATACGAAACAGGAACCTCCCGAAACAACTGTGTCCGGTGAGGACCTGCGTCAGGCGGAAGGTGAGGACGCCATGCCGCCTCTCAAGCCACTCCTCAAAGAGGGGACTTACCGCCGCTATCGTGGCGTGCCTAAGTGTATTTTGGCTTAGGTTAAGTTTCTAAATACAAAAATGACAAAAGTAGTCAGTTTTGTAAAAATAACTATATTTTGATTGCTGTTAGGTTTTTATTTCAAAAACAGGCTCGATGATTCAATTTAAGCCATGTCTAAAGAAAAATCTTGTACCTTTAGTAGGTCGCCGCCTCCGTCAGTCATACAAACCTGAGTTATAGACTATTTCCGATGGTCAAACTTTGCCATATTTAGGCCCAGGTCCTGTGCTTATCATTTTAACTTTAAATCGTCTACCCAGACAGCAAACAAAATCCACCACATTTAATTTAGCCGCCCGCGTTACGGCGTACACACACAGGCGCATGACTTCATCCAGCAGCCAATCAGCGGTCCCCAGTGAGTACATGTACTGCTCGATTGCATCGGACAGCAGTGTCGTGTACGTGGGCCTTAATAACTGGATGTACGGGACTTCGATTATTTCAGTTTGACAAAAATCAAGGAGTAAGTTTTTGGGTGTCTTGATTCAACAGTGATAACGACTTACCGAGCGACTGTTTAACGTAACCTTTAAAAGGCAGCTGGATAGTAAATAAGTAGTTCACCAAATATTTTTGTATCAATATTTGCCATAAGATAATTTTGTAGTAGGTGTACTGCAACTAAGTATTTACTGCCATCTTGTCTTCTTTTGCACTTATCATTCATCATCATCATTTAAGATGAAAGACGTCCACTGCTGGCCATAGGCTTCCCTCAAAATGGGCGGAAGGGGGCGGGAGGTTGCCATAATCGCATAATAAAAAGAGAGAGAAGAGTGCTGCTGCCCATTCTCTGGTAACTCCCATAATCGGCAAGAAATGGTACCCCATTTCTTGCCGATTATCATTCCCCATTGCCGATTCGACTAAAATAAATATAGTAATACTACCGTATTACTATATTTATTTTAGTTCGGTACCATATAGACAGTACGTATACTGCTCTGCAAGTACTGATAGTACGGCCTCTGGTAGAGAAAAAAACATTTCGAAGCCCATAATTAAGAGCAACCTTTCTCAAATTCCAACGCAAGCTTGTATAGCCAACTCCTCGTCAACGGGTAAACCCGAGTGACACCGAGCATGGCCGAGCTTGCCCGAGTGGCTTAATGAAGTCATGTCGGCTACCAACTGATGACTACACGATATTGTGAGCCTACCCTCCTAGGTATGTGCATAGAATGACACGAAACAGTTTAATGTTTTTCGTGATAAAGCTGTCTTATTTTGTACTGCTGACACACGTTTTTCACTAACTTTATTTAGGGATTTTCCAACAAGAATTTCTCAGAAGCTGCTCAGACTCTGGATTTGTGCCCAGTTGATTTTAATAGGATAGCCCCCTACTACATGGGACTTGAACATAATGGCGAAGTGTGGGAGTACCATGGGTACACCTCTGCCTAACCCTCCGGGGACTACAGGCGCGATAGAATAGTTCTTTATTTGCACAGAAAGTAGGTACACGTTACAGATGTTTAGCGATGTTATGTTTTATAAGTTTATTTAAAAAGACTCTTTTGGACAACTTTGTCGCTTGACTACTTATAAGAAGAAACTAAAATGTGAGGTTTACTTTAAGTTTAATCGCACCATGGAGGTTGAGTTACATATTTAAATGTAAAATAATATTATTATTTGTGCGGTTAAGTTTGGCGGATCTCTTAGAATCTCATGTGACGTATCTTGTAAGAGCAAGTCTCATTCTAATTCAATACTTTTCTGTCGAACCAATGGGTTAGCTTTAAGTGAGCGATGTACTTACATGGTCTCATATTTTTTCTTAACATACTGCAGTTGATAAACACTATGCCTTACCTGAAATAAACAATAAAAACATTAGAATAGGTATTATAAATTTACATAAAAACTTAAGACGGTACGTAATACGATTACTTTCTCAGTCCTTAGTGATTTGAATCAGAATCTTTTCCCAAGCCAAAGGAGAATATCCCAAAATAATAAAAAGTACGTGTATAAATCTCCCATAACCATAATAAGTCAAAATAATAGCATACCCAATAACGCGGGAACTGCTCCGAAAAACAACATACCACGAAAAATAACTGTTCCAGAGAACAGTTATTTTTTATCGGCACAACGCAGGCTTGTAACAACCAGTAACCGAGGACATCTGGACGTAAAATACGAGGTGCCTATACATGGCCGTGGTTACATGGACGTGTAACTTGTGTGTCAGTGTTCTGTCGGTAATTGATAGGCTGTGGTTCGATTGCGTCGCTGAATTTGGTACGCTGCGGGTGGCTGCGGTACTTGTTTTTCCTGACTGAGTGGAAGTGCTGATTTGTGAGTCGTAGGATCTTGTTTAATGAGATTGTTTCAAATTGAGAAGCTTTTAAAGAGTATATCCAAAACAGTTGAGGAAAAGTAGACGATGTTTTTATACACCACAGATCAAAATAAAAAATGGTTAAGGAATAAGACTAAATGAAACAGTACACAGCTTTTCATTAAATCGAAAATTGAGGCCAAACATAATCAAAACAATGCACAAAATAATATTTTTCTCGTGTCACTCACACCTGTGCTACACAACGGTGTGAATGCAGCTCGAAACCATTATATTAATACGGCACTGGACCCTTCCTTTTATTTTGTAGACCTTACTTTGTTAATTTTTTGCGTGCCCACCCCTATTCCTCAAGTTGACGGCGTGAAGGTGTGTTGTGTAAAGGGGAATTATTATGTGTTATTTGTTTTATGGTAGTCGTAGAGTTATGGGGGCTTTTTATAGGATTCTTGTGCCGTTTTTGTTTGTTAAAAACGTAACCTTTTCGTTTTCGCTTTATTTTTTTAGTATCCGGCAGAAAATTAAGTCCCCTTTGTAAGAAATATCTATCGTAACCAGAAGTTATAATTTATATATTATTGTGACACTAATAACAGGCTAGAAAAAAAGTATTATAACAGTCAGTCACAATCATCATGATAATCATCACCTGGCTCGGTTTTCCCAACTACGCTGGGGCAGCTTTCAATCAAACCGGATGCAGCTGAATACCTACTGGTATTCAGCTACATCCGGATTGATTGAAAATACTTTTTACATGGAACGACTGGCCCATCTGACCTCCACAACCCAGTTACTGGGTAATAAGATAACACCCCTTGGTAGGACAAGACAAACGGCTTAGCGCGCTTTAAGAAGCACAAAGGGATCTTGGTATGTAAAGATCACCCATCCACGGACCAAACACGGCAAGCGTAGTTTAATCATGATACATTTTGTCTGACCTATACTTAAAAGCTCCGTAAAAATACATCTCGAGAGAAAGAAATAATTGTTAATACATTAGGTACTAATTATAATTTGTTTCGTACTTAAACTTTATCAAGTCTATCTCATTAGTCCAACAGTCGGATAAAGTCAACACTAAAACTTAATGAAATCCAAAAATCACACAAAGTTATCTCAAATAATCTATCTCGAAGTAATAAACAGACAGTTTGCAGTCAACTTGGTAGATTTAGTTGTGCCTCATGATTCCCGAGACGGATCGTGTCCAACCCAACTTTAATCCGAGACCACTTCAACTGAGGGGTTCAAGTTAGAGGGATATAGCGGGAATAAGTACCTAGACCACTTCTAGAGTTGAAATACACAAATAGAGCCAAAAGAAAGTCATTGCGCAAAATAAGTCGTATCCTCCATATTAATTATTATTCCATATTAATCAATAATATTCAGTTATATTTCTTGATTTTTCGTCGCTGTATTTCAATACAATTTGCTGTAGAGTTTTGATGTGTCAAATACGATCAGACATTCGACAGCAGCTGTTTCAGTACCACCAAATCAAATAATAAACTGAATGACAATCCATGACAATCACATCTCAAAAGATTTAAATCAATTTAATTTTACCTTAAAAATTACATGTTTTTATACAAATCGCTGCCAGCCTATGCCGTAAGCCACAACTCATCTCGCTGGCAGAATATCTCATAAATATTGTATGCGTATCCACAGCGTGGCGGGGGCAGTTTTTTCGTTTAATAGATTGTCGGCACACGCTGGACTGACGTATGCTAATACGACGTTATGACGCGACGTAACAACACTCAAATTAATCATATTGTGTGTTGTGTGTGTGAGTTATTTCGTTTGCATGGGGGGGGGGGGGGTCTATGGGTAGGAGGGAAAACTGATGGGAAAGAGATGTGGAAATTCTGTCGCAAATGTGATGAGAGTTGAGGAAAACGTTATTCCTATTTTTCAAAGCTTTTAAAAGTTGTTGTTTCAATTAATGGAATTTGCTATATTTCTTATCAAGTCATCAATGTGGGTAAAAGCTCATGAGCAGTACATTCGTTTCCTGGTGAAAGCAGAGAGAGAGTTAATAAAGTAGACTCTCTATGGTGGAAATGTGCAAAGCTGTTTCATGAAGTACATAATTATTATGTTAGTGTTACTTCGAGCTGACATATTTAGGTTGAGAATACTCCAAAGTTGGCTTCCTCTTTAAGCAATAAGTTCTCAAACAAATTCATAATTGACAGTTTTTACTAATCTGAATATCACACAAAACTTGACCCCTTTCACCCCCAACACTACATTGCACCCCCACATTTAAAAAAAGCAGTAACAAAATATTTAAAATCAACATTCTTCTTTAAAACTCGGGGCGTGCGTTGCCTGCGCCCGGCATTCCTCATAAATATTTTATGGCGCTGCCCGGACTAGTTTCAACCCCTAAATAGGTTACACGGATGACAGACAAGCATCCTAAGTCAGCTTATGATTTTAGCTTTCACTTGTACCTTGTTCTATCACGTTTGGTTGAATCATATGAATAAATCTTCCGGTAGCGTATTTTTTAAATTCTCTAGACAGTAGTTTGTGTAGCCAACAGTTGTTCTTCATCCTTATTTTGACAGCCTCGTCTCTCAGGATATTGGTATCAAATATCGAAGCTAGCCAGTTCTAACATATTGCCTATATTTATGTAGGACGGCCTTGATCCAGAAATGGACCTATATTTTGAATAGCGATGAAACTATCAGTTTTCCTCATAGACAAAAGATACAGAGCTGTCAAAAAAAAATACCATACTTAATAACTGCACAAAAAAAGCATGCCTTGTGTCTATGCATCTGTTGTTTTCAGTAAATGTGTACATTCATACATGTCATAGTTTACCCATTGAAAATCTATATGACCCATACATACAACCATTTTCATCAGGAAAGTTTGGTCCTCAAACAAAGAAGCACTTTGTCCATACGTAGGGCAGTTCTGTCCTAGTTTGCACTTGTTTACTCAACTTACAGACTCGCATTTACAGCTTTTGATTGACATTATGTTTTTTTTTTCTGTTACTGGAGTTCCTACAACATTGTTAGACAACGGTATTGTGTCATTTGTGTAACTGTTACAGCACATAGTTACTTACAACCGAAGGAAGTTGATGGAAATTCATAATCCATTGCTTCATATTAAGCTTCTTCATAAATATTCGTCTGCTCGACAACGCAATGAATATTGTTGAATAGGCAAAATTAATGGCATTGCCATTGTTAGCATGTTACGCGATATGTCTGCTAGTCATACCTTACCGATAGCATTGCCTAATCCGTTTTTGATTTGAAAAATCGTA
Source organism: Antitype chi (assembly GCA_947359405.1). Classification (NCBI taxonomy): domain Eukaryota; kingdom Metazoa; phylum Arthropoda; class Insecta; order Lepidoptera; family Noctuidae; genus Antitype; species Antitype chi. The sequence goes on along the minus strand of OX375827.1, from coordinate 791,034 downwards.
TACTAATTGAGCACTCTATTTGTACAAGTTCTGCTTCACATTTTGATAACCTTTTCACACTATGAAAGTATTAGTCCTAAGTTTATCATCACTACCCACTTCAGTAGATACTAGTTGACGGATAGCTCGCCCTAAGTACAGCTGATTATTATTCAGACCAAGTTACAGAAATAAAAGGGAAAGTGGATTACTTTATTAGTATGGTCAACGCCATCAAAAATGTTTACTGCCTGTCATGAAACTCTGGAAGTTCAGTATAAAATATTATTGGCCTGTCGGTCCCGCTGTAAGGCAAAGGACTCTTTTCATATAGAGAACTAGCTGTTGCCCGCGACTTCGTGTGCGATCCAGGATAAAAAGAATCCTATATCCTTGCCCAGGTCATGGTCAAACGGTTTTTTTTTTCAAATAAATTGGATTATACTTTCATTTATTAAAAAAATCACATAGGATTCTACCAGGATGTGAAGTTAAAAAGCGGATTTAGCTACTTTTGTACCTCCAGGAAATGAACTAATTCCAGTACAGCTTCAAACACATCTATTGAATGACATTAATTTATATAACCACATGGTGAGCCTTCAAATGGAGTCACGTATTCAATTATGTGGTCTAACACCATAGTCTAGGACCGTAAACGAAAAAAAAACGCAAGATTAAAAAATCATAATTACGTTTCGACTTTATTATGACCAAAGCGTTCTCAGGAGATAAGTAGGTACCTACCTCAAAACACTCAACAAAATTCAGTACCTTCACTACTCCCAACTTTTCCATTATGGTAATCCAAAGTTACCGATACCTGGTAGTTTGAAAAGGAATTGGATTCAGCCCACTAGTGCCTTATTTACAGACAGTAGATGAGCTTCGATGTCGAGCAAATCTAATAAGTGACGTGTCGGTCGGAAAACTGATTTTATCGCACTTTATTTACTTTTGAGAGCTTTTATTGGTACTCTTGTGAAGGATAGGGGGTAAGCAGACGTGTGGGTGGATAATGAAGTTTGAGCTTGGGCTATTATAGTAGGCAGAGATAGAAAATTAAGTCTCGTTGAATGTTTTGTCATCGGAATGGATCCAGTAATTAAAGTTGGTTCTAGATTTTTCAGGAAAAAGTAGTCTAAAATTATCTTATAAGATTTGACCCGTGGAAATCTACAAACTAACAAGTGAAACTTAATAAAAGCTTCTAGCTATTGAAGCAGATTCTGCTTAAATTTAACTTTAAGTAAACTTGAACTTTATACTGAAAAGTATGTAAAACAATCTCCTATCACTCCATTCAATCTTACCAATAGGTCAATTTGTTCAGTGGGAAGTTGGCTATTTTCATTCAGTAATTTTCTTCCAAACAATAATTAGACCGACCTTTCTGAAACGCAAAACGCCCACTCTAGTACAATAAACAGACAGGATATATGTACATATTATGAGATCAAAAATATTACTTTCAGGCGACCTTTAACCTACATAAATTCTTCTCTCATAACAGTACGAAATATGTAGAAACAGTTTATCCCGTAATACAAATATTAACCATTCAACGTGTTGATAATATTTGAAGGTGCAGCAAGTGCTGCCGCTGTTTTTTTATTAACTTATGAAGTTGCCGTAATCACCAAAAAGGTCGGATGAGAGTGACACTGTCTGGTGACAACCACTCTAGCAGAACGTCACATCCATAGTTGAGTATTGGCTGTCTGGTGATGACAGTAGATGATATCGGGGGAGCCGCTGTCGTACCACGTCCACGAAGAACTTCTATAATCGGCCACAAGCCTGAAGATATTGAAGATGCTGAACCACCAATACGATGACCACTTCTGGTAAAGGCTATCCTGCGCCGTTATTCTCATACTCATGCAGGTTATTTACTAAAATAAAGAGGATACTTACAACCAAAATATTCACCAACTTCAAAATCACGTCGAGTTTCATCTAAAATCGCAGCGACATCAAAGAGACAATGAAGGGACAAGTATCACACAATTACGTACATTATTTTAATCAGTTGGTACAAAAATGTTCAATATCGCGGCGTCGGCTCTTTGACAGCGCTTACGCATAGCTGGGGTTTGTTTATATAAGTGGATTAAGAGTTGAGAGGCAGCGGATAATGTAACTATAGCAGGTGCCAAGAAAATGGCGAGAAACTGTAATAAAAGAAGGAGAAACTTGACAAATTGTAATTCATTTTTAAAGTAGAATCGAAGCCTATATTTTTCTGATAAGGAATACAAAAATCGGGATATAGGTACCTATCGTGGTATAGTCAGCGTCAAAAATATCGGGACGAACAGACTGTTCAAAATGATCTCAACAACTAAGAAAATTTAACTTAATTACAATGAGGGTTTTCTGAAATGACGTTCACTAGGTGGCAGCACTGAGACGTTAGGTCCAGACACCCGTCAAAAGTATCAAAGCGCCTACGGACTGAATGGTGAAACGAATGAAACGAATGACACCAATATTTTAAGTTCATTTTCGAACTGGAAGACCTCTTGTCAAAGTGGCGCCAACTAGTGACTTGAATATTTATGAAAACTCTTATTGGATAAAGTTCTTATCAGAATGACAGTTGACGTGTACTGTCTTTATCATAGAGGAGAGTAAATATATATCGGGTATAGAGAGCCCCCTTCCAGACTTTTTTGACAACCGCTAATGTCAATTGATCAGACAAATAAAAAACATGACATCTGGAATTTGGTGGGTAAACAAAACTTGGCAGCCATCTTATCTTGTTTGTCAAATTGTCAAAGGTGACTTTCCACATTCGGCCACCAAACTCCAGATGTCGCTATTGTCTATGGAAATTGATGACTGGTTGTCTCCCCCTGGTCTTCATTCTGAAACATTCCTTGTATCATTTACTTAATATTTAATTTTCATATTTATTTAGAACATTTAGAACCGTCTGTTCGTCCCGATATTATTGACGCTGGCTGTAAAAGTAAGGTGAGACAAATGTAAACAAAATACTCTACCTCACATGCGAAAAAGCATAAAAAAATGTAATCGTCCGCTCTACGCTCTTAACATGACAGCGCTAACCGCTACACGTTTAAACCGCTTTTACATCTGAGTTATTTTTTAATAAATACGCCCCCCCTCTCCCCGCTTACTGTAGCAGCCTTAATCATTGGCAATATAAAAAAAATCTGCTCTGGCAGCGAAATGCGCTGTAAAAACTCGGCTCGCGTTTGATTATGAGAGATTATGCGTACTCCTTGTGATGAGTCAGGTCCCGGCTCAGGCTTCATATGTTGTGCAAAAGTCGAAGGTAAATGTCAAGTGGTTTGATCCCTCCAAATGTTAATAACCGATCAGGAAGATGACGTGACGTCTAAATGTATAGGTATTTGCCCAGCCGGATATGTTTGTGTAGTCAGAAATATTTCTTTCTTTCTTTTCTAGATATGGCTTCAAAATAACTTGATGGAACATAATGCGGTTATAACGTGGTTCGTTAAATTGTCTGAAACGAAGTATGATTTTTCAAGCAATTGTGACCCCTACTGACCAGCTTGAATGCTGGTAGGTTGCTACTGTAAATCCGGATCTCTATCAAACCTTCTCTATACGTCTACAGGGGTTTAGTAAGTAAGATGTCTTGCATACTCCAAGCTTCCCCCGGGAACTCGGTACCTTTTAAAGGACGACAAGAAAGGGCTATTGATCCGTTGAATTTTATGACAAAAAATGCAGTTTATAATAAATCGTTATTTTAAAAAACTTTTTCCAAAAAAAAAAACAACCGACTTCCAAAAAAACACTACAAAGTGAAAAATAACTTTAATTTCGGAAGTCGGTGTCTTTGGAGCTGTATTTGAATTTTTTGTCACCGCCTTCCGAAATTAAAGTTATTTTTCACTTTGTAGTGTTTTTTTGGAAGTCGGTTGTTTTTTTTTTGGAAAAAGTTTTTATTTTTTTTAGTGGTTCACATGTGCTTACCCCTTCACAGAATACCGGCGTGATGTTATGTTATGAACTGGTGTAAGCAATAGACAGAGATGAGATTTCAGCAATCCCAGTCCATTTGCTATCATTTATTGAGGAGTTCCGTTGCCTATCTCCAAAGTTCTTCATCAGATCTTCACCAAATTGAAATGGAACCACTCCGAAAAAGTACTCTTCCAAAAAATACCTAAATCGCTTTGTGTGCCTATAAAATTTGAAGAGTTCTCTCTATTTCTCCAGGATCCCATCATCAGATCCTAACTTGATGATCATGGGACCACCTGGGAAGTATACCCTTTCAAACAAAAAAAACAAAATCCAAATCGGTCCAGCCATCTTCGAGTAATCGGGGAACATACATAAAAAAAAATAAAAAAAAAAAAACAAAAAAAAAAAAAAGGTTCCGACGAATTGATAACCTCCTCCTTTTTGAAGTCGGTTAAAAATGGTTGGAGAGTTCAGTAAGTTATAACTTCATTTCGAGAAAATAACGCATTATTCGCAAGGAATTAGTAATAATATCACTCTTTCGCAAGCCAGAAATTCGTAACTTTGCTGTAGGACATGAAATATTAGATCTGACAAAGATCTAGAGGTCATTAATTCATTCGTTGTATTGTTTTTTAAACGCTTCAAGGAAACAGCATTATGAACGGCAGAGTTTTCTATATTTATATTTAAAGTTTAATAAAAGCGTATTTAGGATCACATACGGGTTTTGCTCGTCTGTCATTTCGGAGTTCGCTGCACAAAACGATGGCATTTTGATATTTTATTTAATAACGCCTGTTTTATGGTGTTAGTATAAACATCATGCAATTTACAATTTCATTTTGTTGAAAGCCTAAATTGTAATTCTGGGACACAAGCTTCTGAATGGCTATGTAGGTACATGATAATAGTTTGATGTCTCCACTACGAAATTGGAAGCCTATATTCGCATGACCTCTAAGAAAGATCAGCAGAAAGGAGCCATAATAACTAAGATTTTCAGACAGATTGAAAGCACAAAACTGCCTATTGTAATGGGTCAAAACCAAGTTATACATTAGCCATGTTTGGACAAGAAGCGCAAATTTTTTGAAATGATTCAAGACTTGGATCATTTACCTACAAGTAGTACCTACCTCGTAGTAAACAATATCCCCAACACGCTTGTCACGAAACCCTCCAAGAAAATAGTCACCAATTTATTCTATAAAAATACCAATTTGAGTCCCCTTATCCACCATCCTCCCAATTTTTAAAGCCTTATACAATTTGGGGAACATTTCCGACGAACTATCGGAGCGCGTGCGATACTCTATCGCGGTATAATAGGGGTGTTCTTATAGTAGACAGTGCCATTTTAGGAGTCATATTACTGTAGCGACACTATGAGATTGTCTCAAGGTGACTTTGTCTCTTTACGGCAAATTTCGGGCTATTTCTAGAGCTATTTGGTGGTTTATGTGTGGAAATTATGTTTAGGGTAAAAAACGAAGTGGATATTAACCAAGAAGAGTGTTTTAAAAATGATGCTTCTGAACACTGTATAAATTCTGGCACAGTATTTATTGAATCTTTAATAAATACGGGCTTGATGTTATGAACAACTAATTCATTTCTCCAACAGAGCTTTCAATATATAGCTACTAAGTCGCACTTGTCAATAACTTCTGATATTCAATCCATTACCTGCCGATAAAATCTTGAGCAGCCATCTTACTTTTCCACATTCATCCAAATAATCACTCAAACCATCTTTCAACGGTAACATCCGACGATCGCATTGTAAACACGTCCCTCAGCTTAAAAATATTCAATAATCTACGAATCCCAAGATGCAAAGGCATCGCGTCATTTAACAGCGCCATCTACCGCGATCCCCGATCGCGTACGATCATCCCCGATCCCCCCGATCTCCTGCGATCCCGTGCGAATCCCCACAGACTCGCTGCTAAGCCCGCATTTGCATTTATGAATAATGTGCCACAAATAGACGTATGTGTTGACTTTTTAAGATACATTTCTTGGTTTGTATTTTTGTTGTATGTTCAGCTTCAGATTGGAATGTTTTCTACTTCTCTATTTTTGTGTGAGTTCGATGAATGTTTCAGTTTTGGTGGTTCATTTTTAATGAATTATGATTTTGTGACAGTGTGTCTGAGATTCAGAAGAAGTCTCTTAAAGCTCCAGAGTGTAGCAATAGAACCGAAATTACGCGGTACGTATGAATGAACTTCTATCTTAGTTAAGTATTCCTTAACTCTATCTTCTTCTCTTTTTCACCATAAGTGTATTAAAAAATCGTAAAAACTAAGATCATCGCACAACACTCCAAAAAACTGTATTTCAATCTGGTAATATTAAGCAGGTTCCAATAAAACAAATGTTGCCAGTAAAGCATGGACGAAGCGTCTAGAGATATCGACAAAGCGTCAAGGCGACAAGGCGACGTCGCCGTACAAAGCGACACGAACGTTTGCGATTCGTCGCGTCGTCTTTTGTCTTCGTCGCTTTATCACTGAGGATTCGTCGGTAGTTGCCACTTGCGATTTTTAGGGCTTAGTACAGTGATGGCGAAGCTATGAGGTAGCTGTTATCTCTATTCAAAATCTATCTTATCTCCCCATGATGCTTACAAGTGAATGACAGTTGACGCAGTGTCTAAGCCTAATTGTGCTGTACTCAGGGCTTAGACACGTGGCACGTAGCTTAAGCACGTCCGTCATTCGAATTGACATAGTAAGATTTTCAGTAGCTTATGTCAATTTAATACATCCTACTTTCCATCATCGATAAGCTTATAGAACGTCAATTTGTCTAGGACCCCGGTGGTGTCGTGGGTATCTTTTCTCGAAATAGAACAATACATGTTTCTAATAACAAAGGATGAATTTCACGCGGACGAAGTCACGGGCAGAAGCTAGTCATTTATAAAGCAAATACTTATAGCGACGTATATTTATTGTCTTTACCTTTGGTTAAAGCTATCAAAAGTGAGTATACCTACTTCATATACCACCATACCAATATTTTATAGCTCTGTATATCGTTCTATAGCCTATCTTTAGCTACAGCCTTTGTTTGAAACTGTCACAACTGTGATTGTAAGTTCAACACGATCTGCAGATCCTAGTGTCGCCGCCATCTTTGAGTTTAACCCTACACAGCTCACCTAGCTTAGGTGTTGGAAGTTCTGTTTTGTGCTTTGGGTTGAAGTTTTGTATGTTTTGGGTACGTTTAGTTTCTCTAACAGACAAATGGTTTGGGATATACTTTTGTGCTGTTGCCTCGTTAGTATTTTTTCCTCTGTACAACATAAAATGACGCCTGTTTTCCCTGAATAGTTAAGTAGAAGTGTAGCTATAGTCCACCCACATTTCGCAAGTGTCCTTATGTTCCTTGTTTTTAATTCATTATGCTGTTTCAATTTTAACCCCAAAATATCAACGCTAAAATCATGACCAATGATAGCTTTAAAAACTCGACTAGTAAACTATAAACATTTCTCCTAGCAACGAGGTGTCACTAATTGTTTTTTTTTGTCTGAAAAGACGGATCCATTTCCACGAAATAACATTTTTTTTACTGTGAATTCAGCATTGACAAAAAGATCTTATCTTTCGCTGTATACTTTCAAAATGAAAAAGATCTTCAGTTCTTAGTTACAAAGACCCCGTGTCAAGGTCACTATTTAAAAGTACCCGTGAACGCACAAGAGGCGCCCTTTGTGTCGAGTATCATTCAAGTTTGCTAACCACAAGCAAAAACACCAAGCCACTGGACTTTCAACTTTATAATGCAGAACTAAGGGTTTGTTTAGGGTTTAGTGAACCGTAAAACAAGGCTGGTTTTGGTCACTTTGAAAGTAGGTGAGTACGAGTAAGGGATTAAGTCTTGAATTTTTTTGTATTACCTGTGTTTGGGGGTGTGTAAGTTCGGCTTTTAACCGTTTCAAATATGTACGGATTGTTTCTATAGTAGTAAGAAAAAAAATCGTAGTCTACGTACTTTTGGATACAAGCCCATTAATAGAAAAAATAGTTTTAGAAGATTGTTTCGTAGTCGTTTGTCATAACAACAAAAATGATGGTATTTAAAGGGTAATTTAACACCAAACTAAACACACTATCACATTAGTTTCTAAAACTCAAACATAAAATCCAAAATTCCACACTCATAAACAACAACTTTTAATTAATACCACATAATCACCGCACCCCTGACATACCAACACAACGCTCTACTATCAACCCGAGACAAAACTTCGGGCGTTTTCGCCAAACTTCGTAAACGTCACGTAATAATCGTAACAACATTCCCACATAAAGTGGTACAATAAAAAATTAACTGATATAATTCCAAAGGGGGTGAAAAAAGTCGTACCTACGTATTTGAAAGGGTTAAAACCCCAAGTTGGGTCATTACAAAGGGCGGATTAGGCTTGTTCTCTTTAAATTGGTCGGGGTCGGTCGTACCAACACGGCGGATTAGTGATGATAAATAAATACGTCGCGGTCGCAGGGTTAACTTTGACGGGCCTTCGCTATCGGCTATTGTTGTTTGAGATTGCGTTCATGTTTACAATGTAACGTTTGTTCTGGGGGGCGAGTTCGTTATGGAATAATTAAATAGACATTTTTAATACGGTTAATATTTTGATGCGTGGTATTCGTGGTGGAAAATAGGACTGAGACTTATGTAAAATTTTCATGTTTAAATTACACAAAACACATTTAATTTTTAATCCCTTTCTGACAACATAATGTTTATTTTATTTGAATTGAACATTTTAATAGCTCTATCCATCCATTATTATGAAAATAAAGCCTTACGTTATAGGTAGGTACAGCAATAACTAAGTACCTACAAAATAATATAAATGAAACGGACAACCACTAGTTTCATAAATTGTAATTAATTAGTTATAATTTCACAGTCAAATCACTACAAAAGAAAACATTATGTGCTTAAAAGTGTTTTAATAATTATAAACTGACAGAACGCCTACAGGTTTTATTATAGCAACGTCACACAGAGATGTTTGTTGCAACAGAATGCGTTTGTGTCAAAAAATATGCAGGCGCATATATAATGCTTTGAGAGCAAAGCTTCTTTATTATCAGGTGAATTTACTATGTAAAGGTAAACAAAAACTAGTAGAATAGACTCGAACCGTAACCTAGGAACTATTTGGTCGATAATGCTTTTAGTACTAATCGAAAGCCAAACATTGAAAGCTCAACAGTAACATTATTACCCCAATAAGCAAGGTAAGGGTTAAAATAACAATGAACACAATCGTTGTCATTAAGTGTAAAGTAAAACAAGAGTACAAAATGTCTAACTAAGCACTAAAACGTAATTTAATTAATATTATAATAAGTACCCAGTAGTGTTGTAACTACACGGGACATTACTGGCTTTCGGTGTGAACACGAAAGGATAAAAGGATTTATTGTGTGATACGGAACTTTACTTTAATAATAATACAAAATAATGAACAGGTTGTTGTAATCGTTTGTAGGTGATCATTGTAATGGAATGTAACTTGGTGCTTTTACGAGCACCGAAGTTTGGAAAGAGACAATCACATACACGAGTAACTGAGTCGATACTATACAAAGTCAAACCTTTTCTAAAATCGATGTGTCAATTATTACTGGTCGGGTTCTGTAAGTACTTACTGCATTAATGAAATCTAACAAACTAAAAGAAAAATGAATTGATGCTACAGACAACTAAGATACGTGATAGCTTTTGATATGGTAATATAAAAAATTCAAAAGCTTCACATTATTATAACTTTTCTTTGAACCAAACAACAACTAGGCGATATTTTGATAGGGGTAACACACCCTGCTACATGCAAAACAAAACAGATGTTCAAAGAAATATCGTGACCTGAAAAGTAATAAACCTACGCTCTATACATATTCTAAAAGAAAACGTAAACCATTTCCCGGCACACAAGACGAAAATAAGGCTTCGCATGTGGATTAATGAATAACAAAGCTAGTCAACACCAACGGATCAAAACAGAAAATATAAAGCATGGAATGGTGACATTTAGAAAACGGAATATTTGAGCGTCCCCAACGAGACGTCATGGCGGAATTAAAGTCCCGGAAAATCGGGACACGTGTGGCGGGACTGGAGTCGTTACACATCACTAGTTCCGACCTTTTACTTTAATATTCATATTATTACGGAGAGGGCAATGAAAATTTAACGTGGAGAAGTAATTATGAAGCCGACTGAGATGAGGGTTCCACTGTCCGACCTATTTCGTGTACGTCCGTTACGCACTGCCACACTGTCTGAATCGATAATTTGAATATTCTGTTTAATCTATGTAGACACTGAGCTTATGCCTGTTATTTAAACTTAGTAGATATTTTCGGAATTTTCGAAAATAACTTCTTTTGGTTTACAGGGCCGACTTCGGGAGCTTTTGTTTGTTATTATGTGAGACGGAAGTTACGGAAAAGTATCAAAAAATATAACTTTACACCGTAAGTATACAAAATTCCTCTTTCATTGAAATGAAAAAACACAGGTTGAGTTTGTTTAAAAAACTTTTTAAATGTATTTGTAAGTCCAAATAGTTGTAGAAGCAACTAATAATAAATATGCACTCAAAAACTAGTTACCTAAAGGAAAAAAAAAACAAAGAATATAGTACCTATAGGAAAATAGTTTGCAGGTATCGGCGACCCTATTATCTTACAATAACAGGAGCCATTTCTTCATAAAATACCCTTACAATTCAGAAATATTAGTCCAGTATCAAATGAGCGCCTGAAAATGATGGCTGCAATAACAATACTGACACTCATTGCTATAAGAAAATTATCAGGCGCTCGGGAAAATTGTTCTCTGGTTAGTACATTTTTATTGCTATTACATCGAAATTACTCCTTGTAGCTTTAGAAACAAAGATTAGGTGCAATTAATTATTTACCTTTATCGTCATGTTGTATTGAGTGCGAAATGCAATACGATAAAGAATTTTTCATTCTTACGAGCAGTGAAAATTTAAATTGTTGGGAACATTTTACTTAAAAAGACGGAAGTATTTTAAAAACACAAATTTCAAACGACATCTAAATTGTCATGCCTTCAGCAAATCAAAGAACAAACTGGCAGGAGCAAACACCGACTGGTATAGGCGGCTGCATCAGACTTGCCTCGACAAAGGACAACCGTAATACGATTTGCGACTAACTTTGAGTCTGGAGTCTGGACGCGCCTCAAAGGAGAATTAAAAAGCTGAAATGCCAGCCACCACCTTTTTACATTTGAGTACATTTTCAGTTTCACTCACTTTATTCTATTTTAGCACTTTGCGTTGATCTTGCGAAATGTCTTGATTTTAAGATTGGCATAATATTTATGCTGAAATAGGTTAGTATTTTACATTTTTGTAGCAAAACTCGTTAAACACTGTAACACATTACATGGCCAAAAATATAGTCGAGGTAGTAATACTATTATTTTATACTCTTACATAATCTTTCCTTAATCAGTACAAGCAGATTGTCCAACAAATTCGGTCCAATTTAATTTCTTAGTTCAATTTATGTTTTCTCGTAGCTCTAAAATAAGCATTTGGCATCATATCAATTCAAATATGAACCTGTATTTACATCTTTCACTAAGAATAGTTGAAGCATACAAAATAAAAATAATTAATAAAAATATTTAATAATTTAAAAACTTAATAAAGTGTAGTATATAAAAACTAAAAGAATCATAGGGTATCAAAACTTGGTCTGCATCGCTGGCAAAGTGTCTTAATGGCTGGCAAGCCTTTAGGACACTTTTCCTACTAAGAATAGGCCAGCCCACTGGCCACGTGAAGATTTGACGATGAAAGCGAAAGATGTAAACACAGATTACGAAAATAATTAATAAAAGTTAACATTCTAAGTCGGTATTATGTACTGTTAAATGAAAATGCTCTTCTCATGTAACTTCCTATACTCTGGCTACATGTTCGCTCACTGTACCAAAGGTATGGTGGGAGTATACCAATTCGTGATGAGTAGTTTTGCTCATTTCATAATCATACCAAACCGTAATTAACCGCTCATCAACAAAGCAACTGTCAAAGATTATGGACTATCTGACCATAAGGCAATAAATGTTCAGTTAAATGTAGACTGTTCATCAAATAACAATAGTAAAACTTGGTATACCGAAAAAAGATTATTTACGAAAAATAACATCGAATGTTTTAAAAATTCACTAAAATCAGAAAATTGGGAAACTATACTAAATAAAAATAATAGTGTACACACAAATTACGAAGCCTTCATTACAAAAATAAAAAAACTACCTTAATAAATATATTCCATTGAAAAAAATAAGAATAAAATGCCAACCAAAAAAAGGATGGCTTACTAAAGGTCTCAGAAAATCATGCAAACATAAAAGAGTGTTAAGAAGAATTTTCAATGAAACCAAAAGTTGTGTGATAAAAAAACACTATAAATTATTTAGTAAAATATTAAAATTGACTATTATAAAATCAAAAAAACTAACGAATATTAAACAAATGCAAAAATCTGACAATAAGGTAAAGACAATGTGGAATATAATTAACACAAAAACAGGGAAGACGAAAATAAATAATCGGGAAAATATATCACTAAAGACAAACAATGAAGAAGTAAAATGCCCGTTAAATGTATCCAACAGATTCAACGAATTCTTTGCGACGGTAGGACAAAATCAAACAAATGACTCGACCAATAACATTGGAAAACCCGTGGTCAACCCCTCTACTTGTTCAATGTATGTACGCCCAGTAGACCAAAAAGAAATTGTTAATATAATAAGATCAACTAAAAATAAACATAGCTGCGGTATCGATGACATTCCACCAATTTTATTAAAACAATGCGCAATAGAACTTTCCATTCCTCTAATGTTTTTAATCAATCAAAGCTTCCAAGACGGCCAATTTCCAGACGCACTTAAAGTAGCTTTAGTAAAACCAGTACATAAAAAAGGTGACAAGCATATCCCAAGCAATTATAGACCCATAGCACTGCTACCAACCTTTTCAAAAATATTTGAAAAAGCTATGTACAATCAGCTATATATGTTCTTAGAAAAGTTTAATATTCTTGACGACGCACAAAATGGATTCAGAAAATGTAGATCAACAACATTAGCAGTTTATAAATATGTTCAACAAGCGCTACAACATATAAACGACAAACAATACGTAATTGGGCTACTACTAGACATGACAAAAGCATACGACAAGGTCCGTTATGACATCTTACTCACTAAACTATATGGTTGTGGCGTACGAGGACCAGCTTATTCGTGGTTCAAATCATATTTACATAATAGGACACAAATAGTACAAATTGAAAATTACGACCATGCTAAAAATCAGATCAAAACCATTAGGTCACAAGAAAAACCAATAACTTGTTCAATCCCACAAGGGAGTGTGTTAGGATGCCCACTATTTTTAATCTATATTAATGACCTTCCCAAAATATTAGATAAAGATAACGCTTTACCAGTATTATTTGCAGACGATATTTCAATATTAATCAAGTGTGGAAATGTAAATAACCCTAGTCTGCAAATACAAGATACCCTCCAAACTGTAGATACTTGGCTCCAGATCCACAACTTAGAAATTAATATCAATAAAACTAAAATAATACAATTTAGATCATACAAAAAACCATCTCTAAATGTAAAAACAACATTCAAAAACACGCAAATAGAAGAAGTTAATACGTTTAGCCTACTTGGCATAAATATTGACACACACATTAACTGGAAGTCACACATAGACCACATAAAAACAAAACTCTCCAGATTCTCCTACGCTCTTTTTCAAATTAAACAAAGCACTAACACACAAACAGCTATGGCTGCTTACTACGCATACGCATACTCATGGTTGCGATATGGCGTCATGCTATGGGGAAATAGTGTTAATGTAGATGAACTATTCATAATGCAAAAGAAATTAGTAAGAATTCTAGCCCAAATAGATAATACGGAGAGCTGCAAACCTTTGTTTATAAAATATGAGATTCTAACTCTGCCGTCAATATACATACTTGACATTTGCGTATTTGTTTTTAAAAATATCGACAAGTTCACAAAAGTAGAAGATACGCACAACGTCAACACTCGCCATAAAAAGAGGTTATGCGCTCCATCCTCAAGAATAAAAATGTTAAGTGATAGCCCATATTATATGGCAATAAAAATATATAATAAGTTGCCAAACATGTTTAAAACTGAAAAATCAGTAACAATATTCCAAAAAAGGCTAAAACTATACCTAATTCAAAAATGTTTCTACTCAGTGAAAGAATTTCTAGAATTTAGCTTAAAATAACGTTTTTCTCTAATGTACAAAAGTGGCGATCTGTCCTATACAAACCATAAGATTTAGTCTATCCTATCCTATTTAACTTCATAACTATGATACTTTAATTATAATTTATACTAACCTGAAAAGAATGACTTGAATATTGCTGAATAATTGTATTAAATTCATTATTATTGACATTAATCTGGTCTTAGCTATAATCTATAATTTGTAAGAAAATAATAATATAATAATAATCTTTAATGCATGCTAATTTAGGATGAATTGCAATGCTTGTAAAAGGCTGCTAAGTCATAAGCACTAACACCCGATAACACCAACACTGTACACTTAGTTCGCAATAAACTTTGACTTTGACTTTGACTTAATTTTGAGTTTTAGGGACATAAGGATACCTTTAGGGGTCCCCCTAGGCCCCATGTCATTAAAACCCCTATGATATCAATATAATTGCGAACCTTTCCCAATCAAACAGATATGAAAATAATACTCATTTGAAGAGACCTCATTGATGGCGTCGTTATTTTAAAATGGCGTCTGCACATTAATTTTATTTATTCGCCCGATAAGGTGGTCAATTGTAAATAATGGCTACAGATACGGGAAGCCCATTCGTTGAAAGCTTAATAAAAATTGCAGCATGTGTTTTACATTCAACTCTTTAAACAGTGAAAATTAACAGGTATATTCAGGTTAACTTAAGATAAGATTCCCGTTTCAATATATGTTTGAGTTGTAAGTTTTTCATGCCAGAAAAGCTGAAAACACAGCTGAAAATTTGTGGTCTTTTTCACAAGGTTTTGAGACCTTTATTTAGGTATTAAAACTGCCACGAATCTCATACGGCCAAAATACTGAGACTTAATTATGAAATTTGACAGTTTATACGCTAGCACATCAACTCGTACCGTCTTATTACAAAACACGATCTAAATTTAGTTCTAGCCTAAAGCTTATTTGTATTTCCAACTTTATTTCGATTAGGGTAATGTTCTTAATACAAAAATGACAAATAAACACCAAACTTAGTGGTCAGTTTTATAAAAAGATTTGCATTTCTATATATTTTGGGGTCTTAATTAAAAAAACTTAGTTTAAAGCTGATCTAAACAAAAACCTACGGTAACTCAGCAATACTCACCTAGAAACAATTCTACCTGTATAACATTACTTCCCATTGAAATAAAACAATACCTACCCACAGACAGGTACATGAAAATCAGAGCGGAATTCCGCAGCATACCTCCGCACCGCATGCCGCACAGTAATGACATCGACGTTCATTAAAATTCCCAGTTCAAAGCCTGCCATTGTGGGCCAGCGTGTAGACACCTTCTACATCACTCATTATACAATGGCGCCGCCTGGATCCGCTTATGAGCTTTTAAGGGATAGTGCTCAATTGAGGTGAGCAAAGTGAGGAGTTGTGGGGTGTTTTTGGTAAGCTTTGTGTTTTATTTAGTACCTTTTGCACTATTTCCGGAGAGGAAGAATTTGTTATATGTTATGCGACGGTGTCATAGAAAAGTGTTATTTATGAAAGTATGTTGGTGTGTTTTCGTAGAGCCTTTTTGATGACGTAAAGTCCATCCCCACTGCTATCATTTTCACGTCGGTCACCGCTCATCGTTGAAGCCATAGATTTACGAGTGTCAGCTATGTTAAATGAAACTCATCTACATAGTTAAACAGTCCAAGAGTCAAGTGTTTTTAAAAACTACAGGTTTTGACAGACTAAGTATTTAACTAATTTGTTGTTAAATTAAACGTTGTTTCGTGATTGTATTGGCTTTTGCCAACATCTAACAATACAATTGAAAGAAAAAACTTTTTTGCAGTAAACTATGACTCAAAGAAAAGCCGTTAAAGAACGAGTTGGGGGAAAATATGCGTCACGTCCACGCAAAACGGCCATCGCTCAGCATAATGCTACGACCCTATGCGAGACAGAGCCACAGCGCTAGTTCCGTTTCATGATCAAACTTAATTTGAGAGAAACCAGAGAATAAATATTCAAAGACCCAGGTCAATGCTCTCAAACGGTGAAGAAAAATCGTGAGGAAACCGTCATGTCCTAGAGCCAAAAATTCGAAGACATCTACCAACCCGATAGTTAATTCATAATATTTGATTACTATTTGATATGACACCAATGTAATAATATGTATTTATCTTAATCAAGTTGATGCTGAACTTGTCAAATTAACTTAGCAAGAACTTTAGAACTATTGTAGAATGTTCACAAGTCTGCTTATTTACATTCAAGATTGTTTACTCGCGGCCCATTTATCGTGGGATTTAATTTTCAGGGTTACCGAACTCGCTTTAGCCTTTAAACTCAGTCTCATACATTAATGTTAACAAGTTACAGTTAAAAGTTAATTGAAATAAACTGGACTAGCTTCAGTCTTTTCAACTGTCTCATACATTTATTTTAACAACAAACCGTTAAAAGTTCGTTGTTATGACAACGAACTGGACTAGCTTCTGTTCGCGACTTCGTCTGCGTGAACTTCTTTGTCCCCCCCCCCCCCGTCGCATCGCATCGCCTGCCCGCGCTATTATTTCGGTCGTTCGCGTTCATTTTTGGTTTTTTCCTCAAGAATTGGGCCATCAAATGCAAAAAGACTTTTATTTTTCAAACCCGACTGGTAGTACCAGAGTTTACCCCATACATACAAACTTACAACTTACTCGAGTAACTTATCTTTGTGTATGCACGTGTTTCTGTTTCAAATAAACCTATTAACTTACCTTTTCTTTATTTTCTTATTTGACATAATCCCTCTTTTTTACGACTTAGTCGCCATAGAAATAACTAAAGAGACTAATTAATTATTTGCCGGAAAACATAGTAAGGTATTCTCCGAAGACCTAATGAAAACATATCAATAAAACTCTACCGTAGTTTTAATTTAATTTAATCTGAGCAACAACAACTCAACACGTAAGACAATAACAATTCTATCCGCACTCCCATCAAGCAGATGAACTTAAAGCGCCCCTCGACGTGTCCCGACTTCCAATCGAGCTACATTAGCGACTTCAAATCGAGCAACAGCGACTTCAAATCGCGCTACATTGCTCGAGAGCTCGATAAACGCTCCACAAAAACAATCACCAATTAAAATAAACACGAAGCACATTCGTTGCGTCAGCACTCCACTGCGTGCAAATTTTGTTTGTCAACCCTATCTAGAACCAAACTAAATTCAATCCTAACACCCAGTGAAACGGTCCATTTTACCTCAACAGCTGTTAAACGCTCGAGATAACTTGAAAACCTCCTAAACTTGTCGAACTAATACTCTCTTCTTACCTCAAAATGGCTAAAGTTTGGTTCAATTCCCTAAAGACGTAAACTGCTTACAGTTGCGCAGTCAAATTCAGACTTTATTGTTGAGTTGGCAAGGTTTAATGCTGTGCGGTTTCCCAAATATACAGGTTGATACTAAATAATGGAGTAAGTTTGCGAGAGGGTGTTTTTGAAGTGCCCAGAGACCTGTTGAAAGGTTTGTTGATTTTTTTTTTCATGTTGAGTAAATCGTAGAAGACGTTTGTTTTAATGTTCCGCCAAATTGGGTAGCTGTTGAATTTTCGGTGTCTTTTACTCAAGGGTTGATCCATGAGTAAACATCCATACACCAAAAATTATCATAAGTAACGCTTTGAATACAAATAATGCCAACTCAGCACCCGAAACAAAAAAAAAACAACCGACTTTCGAAATTAAAGTTATTTTTCACTTTGTAGTGTTTTTTCGGAAGTCGGTTGGTGTTTTGTTTTGGACAAAGTTTTTATTTTTTACTCACTTACCCCACCTACCCAACCTACCAATCCCAAATTTTATCATCCTTGGGGTACTCTCAAAGTCAATCAAATCAAAACAATGCATATTTATGCAAACGCGGTTGATTTCCTGTCATTTTTTGAAGAATTCCGTTCTCTGTCTCCGAAACTCATCATCAGATTTATCTGAAATTTTAATGCGAACATTTTGGAATAAACCCCTTTCGAACAAATAAGAATTTTTCAAATCCGTCTATAAATGACCGAGTTATGCCCGAACATACATAAATTGAAGTCGGTAAAAAATTCTAAACACCACTTTCCTCCAGCCAAATCCAGCACATATCTTTTACAAAATAAAAACATTGATTCTCCGGAAAAACTATCAAATCGACACAATTCGTACAAATTGCCGCTACCAAATGTATCTCAGTGAAAAAACGCAGACGGCTAAGTAAGCACGCCATTTGTCTAACAGCCGACAATCTCCCCCCTTACTTGTGACGCGGCGCGTTTTTGCGCGATTTCACGCGACATTGTGCGTTTTAGCGAATATGTTATTTTTTGTAACGTCCTGTATATGTGACAGGTGGTAATTTTTCTTTTCAAGGCTGTCAAGAATACGAATTGTTTGTATAATACGCAATATGTTATTTTATTAAATGTTAGGAACTTGCTGATTCTGGTGTATAAGAAAATATTGAGTATATCTCTAAGCAGCTTACGATCTCGGAATAGGTAGGGGATTTACTTTCTACAAATAATGGTATTGACGTAAGATATTTGTCTATGATTGCCTTTTGTGAACTTTCACATGTACAGTCACCAAAACAGATAAATTCAAATTAATTTATACATTTTGTAAACATGAGTAAAAATTATACAGATATTATGTAAAACTATGTTTGTCCATACTTTGTCTCGCCATAAGGTATACAAAATAGGGTACTAAATCGAATGTCATTAACAAAATTAAAACAAACAATTAAGTCAATAGGTAAGATGTTACAATTTCTTTCCAAACACTAATAATTAATAATATGTCAATAAATTAAGACGGTACGAAACAAATAGATAATATTTAATCATCATTTCAAAAATGTCGATTAAAAATATTATTATCTTATGAGAGCAACACTTTAATTATAGAAATACTAGCTTCCACCCGCGGCTCCGCCCGCGGCTTCGCCCGCATGGAAGTCGGAAATTATCCCGCGGGAACATACTACCGACATAAAAAGTATCCTATGTCTTAATCTAGGTTATAATCTATCTGTGTGCCAAATTTCATCCAAATCCATTCAGTAGTTTTTGCGTGAAAAAGTAACAAACATCCATACATACAAACTTTCGCGTTTATAATATTAGTAAGGATATAAAATTTTGCAAACATTATTTTAATGTGTCACTAAGTTATTCTTTAACCGAGTTATAGGTACGCCTTGTCAAACAATAATTTAAAAAGCTTTCGTTTAAATTCATGCATGTTGCGGCTTGATACAATTTGATCAGGTAATTTGTTATAAAGTTTTGGAGCAATTGTACATATACTATTGTAGAGAAATTTGGCTTTACTGCATAATGGGTGCAACTTTTTTGAGCGCCGTTGACTTTCAACAGATTTAAATAAAGACATGTTGGTTTTTACAAAGATACAGGCTTCATAGACATAAAGTGATGGTATAGTCAGTATTTTTAAGTTTTGGAAATGTGGCTTGTACGAATCTGTTCGTTTAATTTTACATAAAGATCGACTTTTTTTCTGTGCTATTAATACCTCCTCTACCCTAGTAGCATTGCCCCAAAATATAAGGCCATAACGCAAAACAGAGGCGACATAACTGCTAGGAACGCTGTTTTATTCACAATTTTGCCTAGCATATATAGAGCATAGTAAAACTTACTGAGCTTCCTACACACGTTATCGATCGTTATCGATTTGAGTCCTCAATGACATATCGTTATCAATATCCAATCCGAGAAACTTTGTAACATTTGTTTCAAGTATTTGGTCACCTTTGTAGTTTACCTGAACATTTGATAGTGATTTTTGTCTAATTTTAAAATTCATACTTTTAGTTTTTGTTAGGTTAATTTTAAGGTTATTTCCGTTAAGCCAGTCAACAATCGAAAGAAGACTATTGTTAATGTCATCTTCTATTTCTTCATCATTACCAGTATTATACAACCGTGCTGACGTCAGCAAGTAACGACATTTGGTGCACGATTACTTGGAAAAAGTCGTTTATATAACAAATGAACAGCAAAGGTCCCACAACAGAACCCTGTGGAACACCGTAACAGAGAACTCTAGAGCTAGACGAGTGTACTATTTCAGTTTTGGACTTAATATCTACTTGACTAATCTGAGTAATTTATATTCTATCCTCCAAATAAGGTTCAGCACGTTACCTCTGATGCATTCGAAAACATTCATCAGCTTCTTACTAAACTTCAACTATATCCGACGACCTTGGTAGCTTATCTCTTTTGATGACTGTACTTAGGCGAGCATTTATTACATGAAAAAGTTCATCTAAAATATCTTCATGGTTGATTTAAATTAAACGGTTTATCGCAGAATAGTACAGAACTACAGAAGTTAATATAGTATTTATTTTATTTTATTGAAAGAAACAATAAACAGTTACACAGTTAGGTTACAGGTAAAGTAAAAGAACATACAATTAGTTTAACAAAACCATATTTGGTACCTATAATGACAAAACCTACCAATGTCCTTCAACCAGTGGAAATCACTTGGTGACGCTCTAAGGAACACTGTTTTGATTTGACAGCTCGGTGTTACAAACACAAAAACTTACCCCAATGTTGTCAGTGTCAAACAATTCTAATTTACGCATTATTTATCGCCCTCCCTCCCACGTCGAATTACATCTACCTACATACATAATATCTTCTCTAATACTCATATATGTAACTAAAATCAGGGGAAGTTGGAACAATAATTCAACTTCGCTTCAGATGCCTATCTGTGTGACAGCTCGTTAGAGGGGAGGCACGCCAGATACGGAACACCTTGCCAAACGTCTATGAAATTACGAGAATTGAGAGAAAGAAACGATTTTTTTATCTTTTGAGGTATTTTTTTCAGTGTTCGAAGTTTCAGGTGTTTTATTTTCCACCTCCGCCATAAAGTTCGAAGTTTGGCTAAAATGAAAGTATGAGTAGTGGTGGTTGGTGGTGGCCCACTAGTAACGGCCGCGACTTATGAGATGTTGGTCATAGGTTCGAACCCAGACAGGCGCTCTACTTAGTGTAAATTATTTCATCACCACTGCTCTCAATACGGTGAAGGGAAACATGGTGAGCAAACCATCGAAAAAAAAATTCGAAGACATGTGACATCTACCAACCTGCACTGTGCTCACGTGGTGGATTGCGGCCCACTCTCTCTCGCTCTTAGTGAGAGGAGGCCTGTGTGGGCACATTGGGGACTTTATTGGCTAATTATGTATGTATTAAGTAGTTAAAGGATGCAATCTTTTATAATATTTTAATAAATTACTTCAAGATCTTTTCTAAATAAGGCTAGTCATACAATTCACCTCAAGTTAAACTATTTTTTCTATCTGTATAGTTAAAATGGGACAGCCATTTTATAAATTGTCCAAACATTTTCTGGTCATTGTACCTAAATATTATATCAATTTCGTTACTCCCTCCTTCATTATTACGTATCCCGCCTCTCCTATTGTCTTCTTTGATAAAAGAACAATAGGTATATACCTAACATGGCCGACCTACCTACATCTAAGCTACGTTACGTAAATACATAGAATGTTTTGTGCAGAGCGAGAGTTTGACCTCCAACCTCTCCGTGTATGTACTTCCGTAGAAAAGAGAACAATGCCTATCTTGTACATACACCTAATAACCTATTACTTTTGTTATAGAGGTATGGGAATTATGGTTTTGTAACCAATTCCCGAATTTATAAGAAATTAGCTTTGTTCGAATGACTATAATTGTTTAATGTTAACCAGTTACCAGGCTAGCCTTTTGTCGAAATGGGTTCAGTTGCTATTAAAAACTCAACTTTTGGAATAAGTTACAGACTTTTGACAGTTATTTTTGCCTATGTTAGTGTGTTACGCAATTTCTGGCTGAATTAGGTAGTATTTTTCATGAAGCATCATACAACTGAATGTCGCGTCGTTACAGATGAAAATCAACCATCTATGGTCAAATAGACTTTCAGAATCTTCTGTCTTTTGTATATTTCTCTCTAAATCTAACCTTTTCTTCTAGTGAAAACCGCATTGTATTTTAGAAGTCATTTATTGCCGTAGTACGGTGACTTTTATGAGAATCAATAGCAATAAAACAGGGACGATTGTGTAATGTTATGTAAATTCGAATTATTTGAGGGAATGTGTGTGAGAGAGATTTTAATCGAGCGGTAAGAGGGATGCCTTTTCTGCTTCTCCATACAAAACAACATTAAACATTATTATGATTTTGATTTTATATTTCAAGAGTTTGGTAAAAAGCTAATATTGGTAAGATCAAAATAATAAACAGAACTTACTTGTGTAAAGAAAACCGCACGGCAATAACAACACACACACACACACACACACACACACACACACACACACACACACACACACAGACACATACACTATGACAACTCCCTTAGGTATTGCTATAGAATAAAAGCGCTGTCAATGTGAAATTGCCCGAACGGTTGGTTGACTGTACAGACAAATTAAACAATTTTGAACTAATTGTTTAAAAAATAATCAAGGTATTAAAAACCCATTGAGAATGTGTTTAAATATATGTCAAAATTAGTTTACACTAAATCGATTTAGAGTACATTATTTTGCATGGAGCAGAAATGAAACGCATCACGTAAAGATTCGTATATTGCGTTTTATTATGTTTAGCATACGTCAGAACATTCCATTACTCGAACGGTTGTGTTATCTTTGTTTTGTATTCAGAGGGGATGATACAATGCCTATGTAAATAATTGTATGAATGCATTAAGAGGGGAGGATGTTTAAATTGTTTAAGAGGATCGACATTTTTAATACTTTAAGGATCCCTTATTTTAGGGCTCAAAGTAATAATTGGATAGATTATCCAAGTGACAAGGTTATTAATTGAATCTATCAAGTTCTTATACTCAAGTAAATTAATTTTGATGGGTAGAAAATGACTTAGAACTTGTATCTCAAAGCCGAAGAAAGTTGTCGTCAATAACTTTAAAATTCAGCCTACAATACGTTCAAAACATAATTAAAAGCAAATCCTAAACAAAGCCAAAGAAATTGTATTAATAACAGCAGACCCAACACAACTTAATTTCGCTAAGAAAAAACATCTCCTTATTTTTTCGAAGCAAATCTCATAAAAATGTTACGTTCAACATTTGATAGCACTTTAAGTTTCGCAGCCTCCTTTAATTAGTTCATTTTGAAACCGTCAGGTGTCGCCACCGGCGCTGCGAGTAAACAAGTTTCATTACAAATTCTCCAGGGACCGCCCCTGTCGAATCTTCACCCTCGTGCTTAGGCCAGATGATTTGCAAAAAAGTGCCAAATTACTTCGTCGTGTCGAAAACAAGAAATGTCCGAAACACTGGCGAAAAAATTCGGTGAACAAGCACTTTTAGTCCCAAGTATTTAGATGAAAACATTTGTGTTCGTAACGACGGAAGTTGCAGGAATTAAGTCGAAGGAAACTGCGCTCATGAGGAAAGTTTTATGTGAATACACAAAGGTACAACTATTATTAGAATGAACACAAATATGAAAACACTGTAAAGCTATGAACTGAAAACCCAACTTTCTAATTCGTTGTTTTTGTACACACAGCAAAACTATTTAGTGCACTGGCCATTTTTTTTTTAAACATTTGTTTTAATTTATGTCAAATAGGATTTTCCTATATTTATCTACCAATATAATTTGCCATCTGTACTTTAAAAATGTATTCCTTTGAAATCCATTTTAAACATCTAACAAAATAATTTGAACAGTATCCCGAAAATCCAACTACACCGCAAAGCCACAAAATTCACTAACAAATCCTATTTCGAAAGCGAGTAGCATTTGTTTCAAAATAAAGCTTAATTTTAGACGCAGCATACTCGGGTAAAGATTGTGGAATCCTGTTAACCGGCTGACGACATAATTTCCAGGAGGTAGAAGGGGGGAAGAGGGGTACCAGGTGGGATTCAACCCCACTATACAGTGTATTGTTAATGCGTTCGTTTATTAGGTAAACTCTGGTTTGTGCATTCTCACCTTATTTTAGACAGAATTTCACTTTTTCGTGCTTTATTTCTGGGAAAGTACGGGTGAGTTTCGAGCACTAGTTTTTCTTTTGTTTTTGCTGAGTTTAATTTTGTATTTCTGTATTTTTCGACAAAATATGTGCAGTGTCTTTGTTCTTCAAATCTCTGATTAGCATATTACATATTTTTATTCGTAATTTATCACAATCATGTGAGCTCAATATAGTGATGAATATTAAAATGTCTCATTGTCATTTAAGTCCGTTTAGGAACATTGAATATCCATGAGAAATTGTATTTCCTACTAATTTATATTAAAAACAAAAATATAGTAAGTACCTATGACTCTATTATAAACTATTGACATTTTAACCATTATGAGCTTCGCCAAGCGGTTGGCTGACTCTTCACGTATCGTGGGCTGGCCTATTTTTTGGCAAAAGAATCAGAATTGCCATACAACGTGGCAAAGCTGCCAGCCTTTTGGGCACTTTTCCCGTTGACAGCGATCCAGACGATTTTTTTAATGCTATACGATTTTTTTCCCTGCTTTTTATATATGTCGTGGCCATACCGTACATTTGTTCACTTCATGAAATGCTCGAGAATTTTTTCTCGAGAAGATGGTCGACGCCAGGGGCACCCCGAGGTTCGGTTTGGTTAGGTTCCTTTAAACCCTGCATACAGAAATAGGAGCCTCACGCAGTAGGGCTCCGTCAATCTGACGTCGATCATCTTCTTCTGTAATAAAAGAACCAGAAGAAGACGAGAATTTCATGAAATGCGACCATTTCATTAAATTCTTGACCATTTCATAAAGTGAGCAAATCTACGATATGGCCACGACATTTACATTTTCACATAAATATTTGAAAACTTTTATTAGCTTATATATAATGTGAATATTATCTTGTTTGAAAATAAACCTAATGTGTTTCTGATCTCCAAATTATAACCTAAAGCGGTTGTTATTATACCCATACAATTCAGACCAGCCACAAATTAGTTCAAGTTAGTTTCATACGAGAATCACAGAATTATAATAACGTGTAATTAACTAAAAGCTAATACGAGGGAGGGTGGTAAGTTATTCAATTATGTAGAATTACGGCTTCTATTCAAGTTTACATGTTAATTACGTTCCATTTGACGCTGGAACTTCTAGTAATGTTACAAGGGAAATGTGTGTGTTCACTCGAAAATGGGGAAGTCTTAATCTTTTGGGGGACAACGTAAGATTAAGAAAAGTATGAGACATACGGTTGTCAGTAAGCTAGTATTTAGACTCGTATTTTATATAACGAAGAATTCCAGAAATAATTGACCGACGTGGCTGGGTCAATTAATTCGGGACGTGGTGATATATAAAACTACAAATGCATTGGTACTATTACCAGGACACAAAAATATAAAGCAGGACAACGTTTACCAACCTACAGTTGATACTGTATTAGATCATAATCTACAATCATTTGTAACACATTTTTACCTTCAATACCGGTTTTTATTGAAGCCATACTCTTCTTTAATATCGATCCATGCCAGTATTTAAGCTCGCAGACATCTTAAACGTTAATTTCCAGTCTGGTGAATATACTGTTCTGACAGCACATAAGTTCTGTATCTCAATTATTCCATCCTGAAAAACTGACCCCAAAACACAGACGGCCCTACAACCTACGACCCACAGCGATACAGGCAACAAATCGGTTTGCTTAATGCGGGCGTAATTCAGAAGGGCACATAAAAAGGCCTACAATAAGGCCGCATAAGCCGGCGGCCGCTTGCGACGCTCATTGTCACGTAATGTGCGCACAATATTGTCCTCTAAGAAGGCCTTTTTGGCAGAAAGAGATGGAGTAAGTTGCTTGATTAAATGGTGAACATAGTAGTTATTTTGAGTCTGAATAAGATATTTTAGGGCTCACTTATTTCGTAAAACAGATGATTAGGAATGTAATAAGTAAGGGCATTAATGTTGGGTAAACTATCAGACTTTTCTTCAATACTTAAAGCCTACTTGCCGATAATTTTGACTAAGTTTGAAACGAGGTACAAAGACAGAGTCTACTGTTTACGCGAGAGATACTTCTTTATATGGAACTAAAGTTTTATAAAAACGTCGATCATGTGAAAACATACCTAACACTCGAATTGACTACCCGCTCAAAACTTACTGTGAAGTATGACGCATTACATTATCTAAAATATAAAGGTCCTTCATAACACCTGTCTATACTGGTTTCAGGTTCAAAAGGCACGTTTACGATGTAAATTATCGTCTCACTTTCCGATGTCACCCGACCGACCACAAAATTCGGCATGCCACAAACAAAGTCATAAGGCCTCACAAAATCAGAGAGCCAATACATCACATTACAAGATAGGACCACTAAAATAAATACATGCGGATGGTACCACGACACGCTTTCAAATTCATGAAAGCAAGGCTCTCGAGGTGTCATTACAGAATACTGTACGTTTTTATTGAACAATAACCGTTCGTAGCTACCTGCAACAGGTGACTTCTAGTCGTAAAAAATTCCATCGACCCCTTTTTGACCTGCCCTTTACTAAACAATACAATTTCAACTTTATATTTGAGTCGGTAAGGTTAGCATTCCACTGTGTTTACAAGTTGATTAAATGGAGGAAATGAAATCTGTTGTCCCGTATTTTGTTGGTTTTTGTTCAGTAAACGCCACCTAAATGGAATGAAAACATCTTCAGTTTAGAGCTTGCATTGCTTTTAAAATAATGAAGTTGTCAAGGATATAAACCATGGTAATAGAGGATCGCCTAATCATAATAATGTTATGCAATGAAAAAATTATAAATTCAGTCATATTATGGGCTCTATTGCTTTATAGTGACACTTTACAGTTCACAAGTTTCTCATAAAATTGGAAGTTGCTCCCTTGTAAAGTTCGGTAATAATCTACGAAGGCGTACCTCCTTACAAAGTAGTAACACATGAAGTTGAAAGGCAACACGTCTCCTAAACTTGGCACAGTGACACAGTTACTGAGGCTTCAGGTTTCAGACAGTAATTACAGCAAACCCAGTTACCAGCCCACTCAAATAATAATTTTAAAAATTCACACCGGCTCGACCCTACTTTGAATACCACTGCTTTTATACACCACGCAAATATCAATTTAACTCTTAAAACATAAGGTTGAGATTCCCCTGCAAGTGTCAGTGTTTTTTTATTTTAAAGCAAACATACGTACCTCTATTAAATGGGGTGGCTAATAAAAAAAATGTTTTATTAATATTGTTAACTTTGGTAATCTCTGAAGCAGAATTAGGAAGGGAATCGTGTTACGGGTTTTGTGAAGTTTTGAGAAAAATAGAAGAAACTTGATCTTTTTCCGGAAGTCCTTCTTCAGGGCTAATACAACTTTAAAAAAAAATCTTTTAAGTCGCTGGATATTAATTTGCTCCATTAAAATGTCTACCGGTGAAGTAGGTACACGCAGCAAAATAATTAGGGGTACATGAAGTCAGTGGACATCTATGCCTTATTTAGGGAACTACTTTACTTCGTGGATTTAGGACAAAATTATTTGAAGAGATGTAATAACCTGAAAAAAAAATCTGAATCTGACCTAAGTTAAGATCTAGAAATTATTAAAATCACAGCACTCGTAAAGAAGACGCTAAATAGAACAATGAATAAATACGGACTCCCACTTGTCCGGTAATTGGAATGATTTCCGGATACAACCGGATTGTAGCGGTAACAGCCAGTTATAGCCAGTTATCCCTAGTTATCACCACTTTTCCTATTTTGTTTTAGATGCGGAAATTGCGTGTTTTTCTCATAAGAGCGCTATTATATTTTTGATAGTAATTCCTTCCCGACGCGACGTGGGAATGAAATAAAGATATAACTTGTATTATGTACTTATCTATTGTGTGCCGGATGAAGTGACGTGAAGAATGGGTAGTTGTTTCGTGTAAATATTAGCTGGGTCCCTTTTGTTGAGTTTAAGTGGTATTTTTTCTAAGAAATTCTATGAAGAGGTCAATAGCCGACTACATTATTACATAACATGATTTGGCACCTGAACTCTGTTAAAGGTTGCGAGTAGATACTTCTTCCGTATTAAAGCAATATTTCAGGCCTACCGATTATTGTTTCGGGTTTATGCTCGGTCACCAAAAGAGTTAAGTAACATCCATTTTATTCATAAACTAGCTGACCCGACAGACGATGTGCTGTCTTAACTATGAATATTTAATTCGTATTTTATATATATGTTACGCGCAACTTTCTTATTTTTTTCTTTCATAAGAACCTTCTCCTACCAATAAAAAACACAACAAAAAAATATTTAGCAAAATTGGTCCAGTCGTTCACTTGTGATGCCGTGACCAAGGGAAATAGGGATTCATTTATATACATATATATAGATTTTTATTCATAAGCATCTATCGGTTTCTTACTAAACTTCAACTATATCCGACGACTATGGTTACTTATCTCTTTTGATGACTGTACCTATACGTGATTTTAAAAAGGTTATTTATATTTAACGCACGAAAAATGGATGTGACGACGCATACAATACAATTATTACAAGTCCACCCGGAAAAAAAAATTATAACACTTTCTTACACTTCACTTTACAAATTGGTAAGTGTACGAGTATAAAAACTGTTTAAAACTTGCTCACATTCAAAATTTAATTCTAATTGCTTACGTATCACTGCTACTATCTCCATAACAAGCACGACTTACCTGAAAAGAACAAACACAAAATTAATTAATGTAGTCAATAGACTTAATTTTTTAATAATTAAGCAATTTATCATTGCTACAAGAGCCTACGATATAAATTCTAACAGGTGTGAATAATTAATTATCCTGTTGCCATGGCAACAGATAGTCCTGCCACTTTATCTGGCTGCTATTAATCAAGGATTTTGGCGAAAAGTAGCTTAGTCATAAAATATATTCAATTCATAATTCAGCTGTAAATCTTGTTGATCTTAAGATCTTCGAGCTTTTAGAAATAAATAATTCACTACTTGTTTTTAAGTCAAGTTCTGAAATGTTTTCTTTTTTTCATTTCTTGGATCATGTTTCTAAAAATACCTTAATAACTTGATCACGTATTCATTTAACTAATTAACAGCAATTTAACTTATTCTCCATTTGACTACCTAATAAAATGATTATTATTTTCATGGGAAACTTCTTTTTGTGAAGATTTAGACACCTGCATTGATTAGGCGTATCTCTCACACATAAATAAGTACCGAATTTGAAGGCCACCTGAAACAAAATTAATGAAGCTCCATAATAACAACAAAACAATAACTATTACGTTTATCTCTCAAAATAACAATTTCCATTTCCTTAGCGTTTTCAATCGACTTCATTCATTCCGGCCGCGCTACGGCATTATCTTTAAAAACGTTAATAGCCGGAGATTACGCATATTATCCGGACTTTACCCGAAGTTAAAGCATTGTAATATCGTTTACCTTGACTTGATACAAAAATAAAACAGTTGTATTTTCATTTTGATGGGGCAAATATGGTAAATGTTTTGAGTTTATTAAATTCTTATTCTGCTTCTGAATAAGATTTGTTAAAAGACATATTTGCTACTTGGTCTTTTATCTAAATAGTATAAAGTAAAGTCGCTATTTTCGTAAGTCTGTTTCTAAACCACGCAACGGATTTTCATAATATGGTTTTCACTATTATTTAGAGATTTTTTTTAGGAAGCTTGATATGCATATTATAGTTGAGATACAAAGAATTTCGAAGAGTTGTAATGATGTTCTAAAAATATAGTTTTGGGCGCTTACATTGCTATCGCTGGAGTTGTACCTATATCTCTTAAAAAGGTCTACATAAAAGTCCGAGATGGATATATAAAATATCAACTGAAGACATTGTTATATATGTATACAGGATGGCAGGGACATCCACGTACAAGTTGTTTTCATGGATTCAGTACCCGATTCTGAAAAATTACCGATGGTAAATTTCAACGCAGGGTGCGTTGATATTTTTTGATTGCTCTCCCTATATTTAGACCGCGTAGGTGTTGCACTTTTCTAGGAAACAGCACATTTTTTTTTATGTGCTGAGGTCATGGTTTCAGTTTGCGCGTCACCGTCCCCGCCACTCTGTATAGTAACTTTATTTCAGAGAAATCATTCATCAAATTTTCTTTTATGTTTCAGAGATTTTCATCAACATCCAAGCAGCTTAAGATGCTACACTACAAGGCTGATAGCAACACTGACTGACCAAAGATAACCGAGATATTGTTCTCACACCTAAACGACCAAAATCCAGTACCAAAAAAGGGAAAGGATCAATTCAGAATAGATAACGCAGCTAACAAAAAATAAATGGTGAGGTATAAACATCTTAGCGACGAATTACCCGGGTGTTACGGGTATTAGCCGCGGGTCTACCCGGTGCCGGTGTTACCCGGGCGAGCAAGGTTTAGTCCGCATTATACCCGGCTTTTAAAATTAACCGCAGGCTTGCAGCTGTAATCACTTTCAAGTTGCATTTGTTTATTGTTTTGTAGATTATTTTAGATTACGTCACTTTAAAGTTATCACAATTGATGACATAGTTGGTTACTGCAGTCGCTCTTGAAGCATTTTGCACTTAAAAACGTCTTTGTCGAAAGATTAATTCTTGAACCTAAGAAATAAAAACTTTGGATCTGTATTTGAGTTTTTTGCCACAGCCTTCTGAAATTAAAGTTATTTTTCACTTCATAGTGTTATTTTGGAAGCCGGTTGTTGTTTTGTGTAAAACGTTTTTTTTTTATTTTACACTTTTAGCTATAACTACCCCACACCAACTCGAATGCCACTTCTTGCGATGTAAACAACAGCGACTGGAAGTAATATCACACACCAAGATACGTCAAGTGGGTTAGGAATACGTATTAACAAAGTCAACGCAAAATTACCCAATCAAAGTTTATAAAAGTTCTAAGACTCTCTGAGGCTACCTTATCCATTAAAAACGGAATTTTCGAAATCGATCCATTGCCGGAGATATCGCGGAACAAAGAATACGATGTCATATTGTTATTTCATATTAATAACAGAATACGGAGAGATAATGTTTATAAGACGGCAGTGGCACACGGATCGATAGCGAACTACAATTGTTACCGGTCGCCTCTGGATGACTCGACCACTGGAATTGGACGCTGACAAGAGAACTGTTCTGTAAAAGGTTAAACTGGCAGGTAGGGAATCATTTGGAGGATTTTTAATTCTGTTGATAATCATGGTTAAGTATTATAAGTAGTATTAGCTGCTTGTGGTGACTGGTCGTCTTGCTGACCATGATTTTGTTATTGTTACTAATAATTACCTACCAGTTTATTTATTTTACGTCGATGGTCCTAGGTTATCATTTGTGGCCTCGAGTTGTAACTCGGGTCGTAACAGCTATGTGAACATAATCCAGCATTGCATATGTAAGCTATCACGTCCTTTATTTAAACCAGGAAGCTTTTATTTTGGTATTATGCTTTATTGATTTTTTTTTCTTTGTGCTTGAGTTAAGTTTTCACTTTATTTGTTGGTATATTGGCATGGCTAGCTGACATATGCCTAATTATTATTTAGTTCAGGTTCTGTGTCTCGTAAAAAAAAAAGTCATTTATTCAAATTAGGAGTTTTTGAACGTCAAAATTAGATTTGTTATAAAAGGTTATACCAAGCCCAACAAATGAGTTATGAACTTTATGAAGCCGATGAAAGGGAGCACGTAATTTGTCCTTATTTCTAGTATTAATATTATGAATATCAGTGTTTTTAGTGTATATTTTGCCTAATATTTAAGATATTAAGCAAACATGAATTGCGATGCCACCGTGAGAATACCAATATCTTTAAAAAACATCTCTGTGATGTTTATTACTTTGTCTATGTATGTATAGAATCAAGTCTATCCGACTAAACAGATTTTGTGCTGCTGGGGAGTTTGTTGCGCCACTTCTTCCCAGCTAAAGCACTAGGAAGTGGTGAAGGGTGGGCGTTTCGGGGGACTGTCTTATGTATTTTGACGTTCGAAAAGTGCTGATTCTCAGCCTAATTTGAATAAATGACTTTTGATTTTTTGAATTTTATTTATTTAACCATTTATGCACACACATATAGACAGACAAGAAGAAAGGAACAGGAAAATACGTACATAGGTTATGCTTATTTCTACAGAAATCTATAATTAATCCAACTCCAGATTCAATCGAGTGTATTCTGTACAGCACCACTATATCGCATGTTGGCCTGGTGATCGCGGTGTGAGGTTCTCGTTTCAATCCCCGGGACAAGTCAAGTGATTTGGGTTTTTTATAAGGAAAATCTGAGCAGCCCTGAGTCTAGATTTGTGCCCTGTTATTGGCAATAGTCTTAGCCTCTCTTGTATTTTAAAATTAACAAAATGTGCGTGTACAATATCCTCCCCTACCGAAGATTTCGGGGAGTTTATAAAATTTGTAACCAAAATATACAAAACCAATTGGTCCCAAACACAAACATACAAACCTCTCAACTCAAATACCCACTAGTTTCTCAAAACACTCAACCCTTACAAAAAGAGGCGGGTCTGTTAGACCCACACGCGTAATTAACTGGCAATTGCTCCATTACACAAACCCTTTTAGGTCTGCTTTGGTTATTATGTGTCGCTTGTCGATTACCATTGTCGACCACGATAATGTTTAGGGTCCAAATGGCCCTGTTCATCGAATTCTGTCATGTCATGTACGTATAAGCTGATACATTAGTTCTGTAAAATACATATTATACAGATTCCCGGTATTAAAACCAAGTTTTTAATTAAACTTACCGCATTAATTTGAGAACGGATGAATTATTATTTACCTTGTTAAAATGGTTTTCGTGAAATTGCAGTATGTAATGAGAATTCGGGATATTGATTATGTTTATTGGAGTACAGATCATGGAGCACTGAAAAAGGCTGAAATATCTATATTTAATTTGCTCAACTATGTTGCAGGTAGAGTTATTTTTAATATATATTGAAATACTCTTGTTTTGTAAGCCTTTTTGAGTCATCTTGGTGAAAATATTGAGTTCCCTAGATTTGTTCATAATAGTAACTTGTAATAACTAACTAACCCGTGCCTCTCAGTTGATTCCCGACCCCTGCGCTGCGCACACAATATCATTAATTCTATTATCTGTAACGGTCTAACGATCCCAAACAAAGTACGTAACAACTAGACTAGATAAAATGTAATATGATAAAAACTTCCACACAATCCCAGAGCTCCTAAAAATAGATTACTTAGCAAACGAACCACAATTTAGACCACCGCTGAACGTAACAAAGGTTCATCCATTTAACCCTAAAATGGTAGGTAAATAATTTTAAAGTTAATAATTAAAATTGTCGGCCGCAAACTGGACGAACAGAGAATTAAAATGAATTAAATGCAGCGCACTGGGTATGAATAAAATCAACCGCTGCCTGGTCGGAATAATGTGAGCACTTTGTATGCAAGTCGCCGGACGGAGATAGCGGCGCGGGCGCGGCGCCGGATATTGTTAGCTATTGTTCCGGTTATTTCTAATATTAAATAGTTTACATTTTGTGCTTTGATTTGCAAACTGTGATAGTTTTAGAGGAGCTCAAACAGGTATTAGAATTTCCATAAGTTTGAAATGGAGACACATTTTAAATGTGAGTTAAAATATTTTATGGAAGTAAAATTTGTGAGTTTGTGTGTAGAGGGTAAGCTTCGGAACTATTGATCCAATTCCGAAAACTATATCAGTAGTGGGAAGCTAAAGTATTGCAGAGTGTCATACGATATTTTGTGTTTAAGAAATTTCACGCTGACGAAGTCCCAGACAGTAACTAGTATTATATAGTTCATTGCGCTTTTGTTCATATCATTACAAAATCTAGAATTGTAGTTGATGATGATAAAATATAATATTTCAAGAAACGTCGCAACAGTAATTTTAAACTAACATCTGACTCCAACAAATGACAACCTTCCTCCAGTATTACTCAGTACTCCGCGCTACGTAACTTTACACTCCTTTTCTAGACATTATTTTAAAAACAACACGAGCACAAATGTAGATCTACCCTCCCTACAATATTCATTTACATTTATCCACTTATTTTTGCAGCTATGAATTATAATTCACCGCAGCTCTACTAGAGGGCCGCCAGTCGTAATTAAAATCAGCTGATTGTTCTACAATTTACTCTTGGTCTGTTCTTATGTATAATGTGACTAATACAGCATGTATCAAAACGTGTGGTCATGTTTAAAGATGAAGCGAGAAGACCATCAAAATGCTGATCTATTGATCTATTCTGGACACAATCTCACCGTGAAGGCTTAGGTGAAGTGAGCCTGTAGCTGTCAATAGCGTCAATCCCTAGCAGCAGGTGGAATGACAGCTCACTTCAAGCTCATTTCACCTAAGTTTTCACGGTGATATTTTTACAGAATAGACCGGCAGAACCACTTCCCCGTCCCATCATCATCATAATCAGCCTATAACGTTCCCACTGCTGGGACACAGGCCTCGTCTCCGTGAGAGGGAGCAGCTATTCCACTGAAAAAAATCAATAACTACTTAATCCAAATATATGTGACAGCTGATTATATTCTCATGATTACGATTTCGGTCCCATAGAGAGAGTTGTTTAGTTTGATGGTCTGCAACGCACCCATGAACATGGCCACACATTTTTAATACACGCTGTATATTCAATAATTTTAATTAAATAATTTATGCTTGGATGCAAATGATAAAACAAATTGAAATGCGTAGTGCATATTAAACCACAATGCTAATAAAACGGGGTTTAAATGAGTTAAACACTAAACAGAACATTCTATTTAGGTTCTAGGCACTAGGAATCTTTGTGTTATTAAAACCACATTTTAATAACACAAAGATTCCTAGTGCCTAAACCCTTACATATCCCTTTATGGAAGGATACTGTTAGGGTACGTAATACACTTCGGTACTGCGATACGATCATAAGGCTCAATCACTCGATAAGTAGAGATTACACAGACCTTCCTCCTCAGAAACTAGCCGTCGCTTCTACAAAGCATTGCCTATGAGACAGTCCATATTATCGATTCCGTAACAGATGTGACCAGTCCAATATCTCTTCAGGTTCAACCTAACGGAATTAAAGATATTTTCTATTAGATCCTAGAATATTATCTATTCTTTGAAGATGGGTCAATAAATATAATCTTTTCAGAAAGATCTGTGTTAGTAATCAAAGTGGAATACTTAGTTTAACGCGAATAACTATTAAATTCAAATTCCTAAGCCAAACAATAGAACTAAGTTTTAATCCCATAATCCACAATAAAGCTAACAATAAAATGTTCCCGCGCAACAAAATGGCGTGTTTTATTGTAAAAGTTGAATAAAATCAGCGAGCGATGCGGCGGTGAGTAATGGGCACCTTTTGTTTGTGGTTAATTAGTGAGCGGCCGCTGCGGCCTGCGCCCGATACGCGGTCGCCACCGCGCCGACCCGCCGTGGGAGGGTTGACGGCACTACAATACGACGGGCCCGAAAGACCCGATAGTTTGCGGCCTGAGTACTCAACGTGAGATCATGATGCGGCGTTTTGCGGGTTAGGTACTTGTTAATATTTAGTCTGACTAGGTTTACGAGTCCATAATAATTCCTAGAAATATTACGAGTTGGTTGATTAACACTACAGAACTATATTAGGTCAGATTAATTGTCTATCTACATAAATAAATATGTATTTCAGTCTCATATTCTCATAGTAACCGCTGGGAAATAAAAAGAAACCCTAACAAAGCTAACTCTCTTCTAGCAATACTTAATTGTAAAAGTAAATACCTAGGAGCTGGTTGGTGGGGTTCATAATATTAATAATATTGCTGCAAACGTTTTGCAATTTAGAACAGAACTTATTGCTCGTGGGACGTGATTTTAAAATGGTTACAATACGATTCGTATTGATTTTTACGATTCCAATGAACCGAAAATAAGGGCCATCTAAATGAAACCTTTATGGACATGTCAGCTGGAAAATGTGGAGTGCTGGTCTAAGCTGGCTCATTGTACGACAAAGGTAATAAACCTGAGAGTACTTGAAAGCGAGCTGATGACCGATCTACTTACCTGTTAATTTAGTTGCTCGTAATTTATGATACCTACCGGTTTTAAAGTTAATGTCAAACATAAATTTGCTTTTAAGGTTACAAGAGGTGCTACTTAGAAATCTATAGTATATTTAGGGAGGATGTAGTGCTAATGAGAACAGATGACGCTAGTGTTGTTTACAGGGAGCGACGTATTTTTGTCTGCATAATCTACGCTTGTAGAAGTAGAAATGTAGAAAGTTAAGTTTTACGTTTACACCCGGAGCCTGATTCTGCCTGTCATTCCAAAATCTGCTGTAAATTTTAAGTTTATTTGATTTTTTGACCAAAAAATATATAATCAAAGCTAATGCCATAAGGAGAGACCTTTGCCTTGCAGTGGGTCGATGGAAACAAGTTTTATCTAATAACTAATTTAGGTTACTACACGATTTGAAAATAGATTAAATGAAAAAAAAATCGGAATCCAAGGCTTACATTTGCACAAGTAACAATTTTTTCGAACAGCCGTTGGGTTTGTCTTCGTTAAAACGCAATGTGTGGCGCAAATGTGGCGTGATTACGACTCACATTGGTGGCTTCATTAGAGCGCGGTCTGCGGGACCCGTTTCGTCGATATGCGGTCTCTCTGAGGCCGCGCGGCAGTGAAAGGGTTACTCGTTTAGTGAAACTTGTGTCATATGTCTGCTATGGGGGTTATAATTTTTACTTAATATTTTTGTTTTGAAGTATAATGACGTGCCTCTTAAAATTGTAGTTCTCTAGTTGTATTCCTCCTAAAGTGGTCCGTTTAATATATTTTTTGAAGTTTGACATCTTCGTTGCGAAAAAAACATGACAAAAGAAAGGTAGAACCACTGTGTTTATTCTTTGTTGAAGAGTCCCCAAGCACATTGCAAGAAAAACTTCCCCAAACCTATCACATTTTGTAATCCCCCAACCGTTGATTAAACTTAACCCTCAAAGCAGATTCTATACTCATCAAATTCGAAAGTAATCCAAAAATACTCGAAAAAAAATTCATCTGAAAACGAAAATATAAGAATTTCTTCAGAGTTTCAAAGTTAAAACCGGGTGGGGAGAATCAAAGGAACCAAATGAGTAAGTAATTACTGCGGGCATCTCGAGCCGATTCTTTTGAGGGAGAAAAAATATATATTCGGGAAGTGTCCGACAGATAGGCCGGAAGCACACGGGCGACTGTCGCCGCTGCGATTAGTCGGCGACGGTTATTTTGTTGGAAGTTTTTAATGCTTGGAAGCGAGAAGGATATTGAGTTACTCTGCTGCTTTGCAAAGCAAATATCATGATTCATGATACTGAAAGGTAAAATTGTATAAACTCAATTGAATTTTTTCATTGAACTTTTGCTATAGTGTTTTTTTTAATAAACTTTAAAGTGAATTAACAATCAAACATACTTGTAACAACACAGCAGCAATCCAATATTATACTTAAAATTTTAGTAGCAAATAGTGCCATAATCGAATAAAATCAAATCCTTTATTTCTTTGCAAACATGGATAAATAGTACATAGATGTTTTTTATAATAAAGTTCTCCATATTTTACTGTCACACGGGCATACAAAGGTTTACATAAAGTGCAATAAATAATTTCCATTTAGCTACATTTTGGACCGACATAAAATATCATTGAACTGGAGGATAAACGGAGCATTCAATCAGTAGATACTAATAGCACATAAATAGTCTAACTAGGGACTACTCATAAACCGAACAAAACACAAACCGATTGAAAAAAAAACAAACAAATATGAATAATTCCAATTTACATTGAATCCAACATTTCAGTGCAAACGAACAACTTCAAAGTTTAAAAGTCGTTGCGCACCGCCCCTGGTGCGGTTCTAAAATGGTGGTCGCGACAACTGTAGCCAGCTTTAAATAGAAGCAAGCACTTGCATTTTATATCTCAGAACTTACATTGAATTTTTGTGGCGACGACTTTTGAAATAAATATTAGAAACTGTCCTGAATTAAGCTATTTTGAGAACAGGAAGAATCCTGGACGGATTTCCTTAGCTGCAATAGTAACTGTATAAAGGATAGAATTATATCAGATACGAGCGGAGCCAACAGACGTTGGGCTCGCAGCGCCATCTATCCAATTGTGACTCTCACCCTAACGCACAAAAAAAAATTCATCAAAATTGGTCAAGCCGTTTAGTAGGAGTTCAGTGACATGCAGAAGAATTAAATATGTAAAGATAATTAATTAGGTTGCAAGAAGTTTAGTACGCAAGTAATTGCTAGTAACTCTGCTCATAGGTATTTGAACGCAAGCAATCTATCTATATACCTAAATAAAAAGAAAAATCCTGACTGACTGACTGACTGACTGACTCATCAACGCCCAGCTCAAATCATTGGACCTAG
This sequence comes from Antitype chi, assembly GCA_947359405.1. NCBI lineage: Eukaryota > Metazoa > Arthropoda > Insecta > Lepidoptera > Noctuidae > Antitype > Antitype chi. The sequence continues at coordinate 752,104 of OX375827.1, read as the reverse complement.
ATAGCTGAACTTTTGCACAGAGGTTCCCTTTATAATGTAGACAAGGAATATGGAAGGATTTTTTAAATTCAACCCTTAAGTGAGTTAAATAGGGGATGAAAGTTCCACGCGGCCGAAGCCGCTGGCAAAAGCTAGTGTAAAATAAACACGCCGCAATTTAATGTTAAGCCAAAGAAAATATATGAGAGATAATGTTTAAATTAGGTGTGCAAGAAACTTGCAGTGCACTTTACTTTGGACTATGATAATCTTGGAATTGCTCACCTTTTTACAAATGTTTCTTTACACAAGATAAGATGATCCGGTACTAAATCATAGCATTTACAGGGTGCTCACAAAACAACATTAAAAAATATAATACAAGCAGGAAAAGTATGTAGGTAGTTGAAAAATTCCAATTGTTTTAACATCGCTGCATCGCCAAGTGTCCAGAATATATAATTTATGAACTTTCAGCGCTCTTGTTTTCGCTTTATTCGCTCCCTCTCCGAGCGGGGCATGAATTTTGATATTAATTATATTATTTAGTATGATATTACATCAGCCCGTGTTTGTGATCCAGGTAAGAGCGCTCCGTCACTGGAATTTATTTATAAACTGTGTCTGTCTGTTTGGGAAACAGGTAGACGTTATATAGCAAGTGTTTTCTATTGTATTGCAGGAGAAAGGAATCTCTAGAGTAAGTGATATGGAGAGAATAGGCAAGGGTTCGCTCGAAGCATCCATCACACGGATCAAAAGCAAAATAGAGATCGCGACATAAAAATAATCGAAATCTGGATAGGCTCTGTTTTTTTTAAATCATAGATGAAGCTACAGGAGAATCTGCATGTATGTTCGAAATCACATCTCGCAAATAAAATTCTTGACAACTTCTAAAAAACCTTTTACGCAAAATACTTACCAATAGAAGAATTTAAACAGCTATTTTATAAAGTAACTTTGACAGGACGTGCCGACAATGAAGTGACGTACTTACTTTAAAAGAAAATACAAAATAAACTAAAAGCTATCTTCGAAACATGAAAACTGCATCAAAATCCTATCTCTACAATATTTTCAGCATCAATACTTTGAAACCAAACTAATATGTAACATATGAACACTTTTATGCAGTGTATGAGGTTTAGTTCTCGAGCTATTTTACAGGCAAGCTATTTTCCAGGTGTTAGCACATCCCGATAGTGGCGCCATCTAACGTGTACTAATAAATCTTCAGAGAATCACAAATGTACTCCTTTCAGGTGGATAACAGGGATTTTCTTGAGATGGTGCTGAGATATTTGTAGCTGTTATTCTGTTACTTATTATAAAGAACTGTAGCTCTCGCGGAATTTCTATTTTCCTTGAAAGAAATAGAGTTTCTAAGGCTTTGCACAGACCTGCGTCAAGATTGTCTTAAGACACTATTGCCTTTACTGTCTTAAAACAATCACGAAGCGCTCACCCGTAACATAATTTTGTCACTATGTTGTCAAAAATTGTCAAAGAAATGAGAAGTCTTTTCAACATAATTGGCGAAATCTGGGTGTAGTAAAGAAACAACTTTGAGTAATGCCAATGTTATGTTTCTTTATGTAAAGTCTATTTTGTGTACGGAAGATTAAACTTTTGTGTTCCTGAGTGCACTATGATATCTAAGATGCTGGTAAACTCAGGCAAGATGGCAATAAATCGTTTCGTCAGCTGTAAGGGTCAGTACACACCGACACGCGACGCGACGCGATGCGACGCTGCGCGCACTTTTTAAGATCACGATACAAATTAGATCTTATTAACTTCACAATAAGATATACGGGCTGCACAACACGGTGCATCTCAGCGTTCTTCGACACGCTTTCGCGCTCGTAGTGAAATTATACCTTTTCGTGTTGTAAATAAGTTAGATATTCTGTTGCTATCTTAAAAAGTGCGCGTCGCGTCGCGTGTCGGTGAGAATTGACCCTTATTATAATTTTGTCATTAAAATAACCTACGACGATTTCGATCAGCGTGTCGTGTAAATTAATTCTTAACTTTTTCACCAGCCTGTTATAAAAAGTACTTCTGCGCAGTCCATCAATAAATCTAATATCATACTCTCAATGTATTGTACTTTGATGGATCACGTCCGTTCTTGCACTATGTATCGCCTCAACAGCTTTATATAATCCACATTGAAGCTTTTAACAAAATTCAACCTTGTCACTGAGACTTTAAGTTTGTATCACTTTGTGGAAAGTTGGTGTTCAGCCGTTATTTGCCAAAATTTAAAATATAAATCCTATTTGGTATTGCAGCAGTGTTTAATACTTCAACCGCTGGACGTCTCCACTATCTCTAATATTTGTAACCTTACGTATTTAAGGACTACATTTTTTTAAAAAAAACCTTGTCTCCAATTGTCTGTTCCTTTAGTATCAGTGCATGATGATGCACTATTAACCTGTTCCACTGTTAATATGATGATATTAACCCGTACATAAACTGATTAACATGAACTTCAAAATGTTCCCTACAGAACAGCATAATTAGCCTATAGTGTTCCCACTGCTGGGACACAGGCCTCCTCTCTGTGAGAAGGAGCGTACCGTAATCCACCACGCGGGCCCAATGCGGGTTGGTAGATGTCACATGTCTTCGGTAATTTTTTTGGTTCTAGGACATGTTGGTTTCCTCACGATGTTTTCCTTCACCGTTTTGAGAGCAGTGGTGATGAAATAATTTACAAAAAGTAAAGCGCCTGTCTGGGACTGAACCTACGACCTACATCTCGTAAGTCGCGGCCGTCACCACCGAGCCACCACTGCTCCTACTACAGAACAAGTAGGTGGCTATTCGCTTATCACCATAGTTCGTACGGGGATTGATTATCGCAATTTATTGTGATATGCTGACAAGAGGACACTGCTGCAAATCATTTTAAAGTCGTAATAAGGAATGGTCAAAAACTATAAAGTTGACAAACAATGATTTCAAGGCAGCATATAAAATGAGACCTAACCAGGATATAACTTACCAAGTTGACATAAAACACCACATCCATGGGGTACATACCTACGTAAGTGCTGGAGGTAAAATATGCGCGTTGTCATGGGAACCGAGATAGATAGCGACACAAATCACGGTGGGCCCCGCCATGAATTATTGGTGCAACAACACATCGGCTAAGCGCGGCTCTACATCTGTGTCCGCTCTGCTTAGGTACCCCAAATGGTGAGTTATAATCGTGACGAAATGTAATAAAAAAGACAAACTGGTGATAGAAATCATAGCGGTTAGAGAAGAGGCTCATCGGTAAGCAAAACGTTGTGACGTTTTTGCGGCTTTAGCATAAGATGATAATATTATTCAGTGTAAAACCACTGATAATCACCGACACTGAAAAACAAAAGAAAATAACGAATTTATATTTAACAGGCTAAAGAGCACAAAATAAAAACCATAAAAACTAAAAGAATGGTTAAATAAACGATGGCTTGATTAGTTTGTATTCAGTCACCTTATTGTCTTTACTAATCACATCGACAGGTCATGTTTCCTTAGGACACTTTTTAGGTGGGTCATACTCTTGACCTGATTGATAATTCATCAACTTGATGACGACACCTAACATACATAATATACTGCGTAATTAACGGAGTAATTAAATGGCACTTAATAAAAACATTACTGACACCTTTAAAAATGTATTCTACAATACAGCTAACTAAATCGCCGCCCTACAATGTACCGCCATAACTGAAAGTGACCCACTTTTCAGCTCCAGTCCGCAACTTAATACAATTCTAGACAGGTGCTACTCGCGCACTTAAGTGTCACGGACAATATCTCAGTATTGGTGTTTAAAGTGTAGAGAGACACTATTTAGTCCAGTGCAAAAGGTTCATTTCAAGCTTACGGAAGGGTCCACATAATTATCTTTTCATAATCATTCTAAATTAGGAAAGCTAACCACGGGTGCTCTCTGCCTATTGGCAATTTTGGATAATTAAGTCTAGGTTTCCTCTGTTTTTTTATTAGATATTTTCCAGCAGTATTTGGAGTTTTAGATTAACTAAGAACAACTAGAAACCGCAATAGTGCAAGTTATTTTCTTTTGACCAACACCGTATTTCTGTGTCAAATTCTTTTCGAACGAAAGAAGAATAAAGACTAGATTTTCTGTTAGTTCTTACATTGTGATGTCGGTATATCTTACCCCAGCTTCCCCTGCCTCGTACATTGCCTTCAACTTTTATGAAATGGCAACAGGACTATTACGATTATTATATTCTGCAGTAAAAGCATTGTAGCAACATTGTATTAATAACTCTCTAGGTTATTACGGCATCAACTCGCTATAAAAATAGATTTCTATTTTGATAGATCAGAAATATTTTCAGAATCTGTCTTATCGGCAACTATGTAGATAAACGCAATGAACATTGTTGAACTATCATATTGCAAGTTACTGAAATGAATACCAACATTCAGAAAACTTGACATATGACTGTATATGAGCACAAAGCCATCGATGAAGTCCTTGTAAATAAAGCAATCTTTCTCAACGAAAATAAAATATCGCACTTCCCCTAAATTCCTTACAAGTCCAGGTAAAGCCCACACTTAACTTCACAATAATCCCGACCACAAAGCGATCAAAGAGCAAAATTTCAATACTACATCATAATAACATTAACACCACACAACATTTTCAATAATAGTAGAAAATGGAGAATTTTCTTTATAATCTGAGCACAAAGAAATCGACGGCTCTCCCCATTCGTCATGTTGGCACCTCAATGGAAGGAACCCTGCAATTATTTACTTAGAGACGATGTGAGGAAATAACGATGTTTATTAAAGAAACTTTTTCCAATGGATTTCTTTAGTTGTTCATAAATCTAGATTTAAGTAAGGTTGACAGAAATAGTGTCTTGGAAAAAAAATACTGATTGTACAATTTTATCTCGGTTAAAGCAGGCATAGTAACGAAACGGACTGATCAAATAATTTAAACAAGTCTTATAGTTTGAAGGATATGCGGAACCTCTTTATAAAGAAGCTCTCGGAACGAAACTGAATTTTTAACAAAGCAAAATTAAAAACATCATCCAAGAATAAATATCTAGACCACAATAAAGAGAAGAACGGATTTATTCTCGACTATCCAGCTTCATCTCAAGACGAACTCATTTTCTAACTTAAACCAATCACTTAAGCAACAACGGAGTACACACAGGCAAGATGGTGAGCGAACTAAGTTGACGAACAAACGCACAAGTTGGACGCTAACCACGGTTAAGTTATTGCGCCAATTTCAAGCACAGCAGCGCTTTGGATATTACATTGTAGAATTACTACGGAGACAGTAATTTTGGAGCTAGAGTAGAAGCTAATGTCATAGAATCAATACTGCAGTGAATATTGCCGCTTGTGGTGTTTGAGAATTGGTTAGTATTTTTAATAATACTGCAACTGTAGCAACGTTTTTGTTTAAAGTGGTTATGACGGTATCTTTGGCTTTAGGGATTTCAGTAAGACTTCTCATCTACTTATATTTATGGTCCCAATTCCTACATTTACCTTATTGGGTGTATAGACCAATTACTTAATAACTACGTTTATGAATTCTTTAAAAGTTTAATGTACTGAAATTCAGCCAGTAATAGCAGCTTACATCCTAAACGCTATTGTCGCAAATTATGATCACTACAACCACAGGCATTTCACTACTCATAGTTATCCCGCTAGCCAAGTTAATTGGCAACCGCAAAGCCTGCACAGATTCACGGATTTACGGATCCCAATACATCCAACATTAAACCGGACCACCTAAACAGGGCAGCCAGTGATAATGGCCGAGTAATTCCCCAACTGTGTGTTCGAGTTACTGGCGCAAGTAGGAACAAGTTATAGAACAACTGGCGCGAGTGCCGGGTGACTAATCACGTTATGAAGTTATCATTCTGGCCCGGGGGACACACGGCTCGCAAGTTCGGCTAGCTTTTTGTTTGGATACAAGTTTGGCTAACTTCTGCTGAAATTAGCTGCAGTAGGTCGATTTTAAGTGCAAGTGTTTTGAGAAATTATGGCTTTCTCTGGGTACTATAAAATTGAACTATTTAAAAATATAAACATTATATTATTGTAGTTTCTCAGACAACAATCCTACTTACTTATTATAAATGTAAAAGTTTGTATGTTTTTGGATATTTGTTTTGTGCAAACAGATAGTTTATAACCTGGATTAACACTTTTTATACCGGTAGTACGATTCCGTGAGATAATCTTCGACCTCCACGCGGGTGAATTAATATTTCTAATGCTATAGTAAGACTATTTAAAATTTGCTATTACATTTGCACAATTCATGCGCAATGGATCCACCAAGATCTACAGCAAGTAGGTATCTGTTCTTAGACAGTTCTGTTTACATCTCATCTGTAACTACGACTACAATGGTTTTTCACCTACTTACCTAATTTTATCTGAAAATTTATAGGCGAGCAGTAATTAAGACATACTTTTATGATGAGGAATAAAGTATGCCAGCTGTTTACTGTTTACGTTAGTTCAGCTACACAATTTTATTTTCGTGGCTGTTTGCCGTGTAGTTGCTTTGTTTTTCAGTTTTTGGTAGTAGGTCAATAAAACAATTGAATTATGTTTATCTTTATGCGGCAGTTCGAATTGCTATGTAGTCATTACAACTGTCAAAGGTGTATGGTGAACCTTCCAGCTGTTGAATTGTACTCCCAAATGGGCGACATTCCAAACGCCCACATTCCCACTGCTGGGACCTCCTCTTTGTGAGAGGGAGTGGGCCATAAACCACGCGAGCCCAGTGCCAATTGTCGGATGTCACATGCCAGTTTCCCCACGATGTTTTCCTCCACTGTTTCGAGAGCAGTGGTGATTAAATAATTTACTCAAAGTAAAGTGCCTGCTTGAGTTCGAACCCTCGACCCTCAACTGGTAAGTCCGGCCGTTACCACTGGACCACCACTGCCCTCATATGATTCTGAACGGAATATGTTAAGAAATAGATGGTGACCGAGCGATATTTGTTTAGTTATAAAGAAATAAGTAGAATATAAATAACACGTTCCCTATCTCGTCTGCCCGTAGCTAACTAGCACAGTAACGAGTGCAGCGTGATTATTGATGACCATCATTATCTATTTCCTCAAGTTCTGCTTCTCTTTGCCCGTACTTTGTAGTTGTTACTCATTTTAACGATGCCTGTGTTCCGTTAGAAAACTAACAGGATTTTTTTCTCAAAAACGAAGGGTTATTACTGGCTAGTCTTTTGAAAAGCTCCTCCCAAGCAGCACAAATAGCTGTATAGCCACTGGACAACAGAATTTTTGAAAACTCGACGCTGTTATGCTGTTTGTACAAGGGCTGTCTATCCCGCTACACAGCTCCTATAATTCTACATTTGGCCCCAAATTAACCAGCGCTGAGAATTATAGTAGCTTGTTAAAAGCATTCCAGAGCATTGTAAGAGATGTACATGGGCTGCACAATAGCTTAGACAGCTGTCAATAGGCCACTATCCAGCTCCTTTAATTCTCTTAGACAGCCACTAGATGGTGTATGGTTTCCTTACGGCGATTAATAAATCTACAAAGAAATAGCAACAAAAGACTATTTGTGCAGTGCAAGTGTTATGTCAAACTCTAATCTGTGGGCAAATATATAATTTCCAATTTAAGGTAAGTAATTTTTCACGTTTCTTTGTATCTCTATCGCTAAATTGTACTGCGGGTGCCAGTTTACTGTTAATATATATAGGTGTTATTATCAAATATTACACGCGCCACAGAAATAATATGGTTTTACTAAAAATATTATTCAAAATAAATACGGTGTACGAATTATTCATGGATTTTTACAAAAAAATAACATTTTATGAGCATGCATATCTATTTGTAGCTAAAAAATAATGTATTTTTACTTTAATAGCTTTGAAATATCATGAAAATTTTACAGATATCAGTAATTTTTTTCATATATAATCGGCTTGTTTACATTAAAATGGCGTTAATTTGTTATCCAGCAATCATTCTAACTAAATTCTCTTGAAACTCTCTTTTCTGTGCAATGGCCATATTTAATTCTATTGATCAGCTGAGAACTTTACGCTAGCTGTACAATGGTTTTCAGTTATTCTAACGACTGGTGAAAGCAGCAAAGTGAGAGTATACAACAGCGTCTTAGGGATCTCTAATATTGATAGAAAACTATTTCGGGCATTTCGTACTCAAGTAGCTTAGGTACTTCACTTGATTTTGTGATCCTACTTATTCTTGCCTGTTATGTCAAATCAGAGAGCCATTACTTGCCATGTTGCTTAGAAATGTATGTTATAAAGTAAGATAAAAAAAACTATAACTTCATTTAACCTAGCTAAGTGAATATTTAGCTAGGTTTAACTTTACGCTCTCCCGGCCGTGTGAAAGAGATGAAGCGAATTTGGACTGTCACTTATTCGCGAATTTGCTTTGTCGCGAAGGATTTGTTAGCGCCATTTAAATTTAACCAATCATATTGATATATATATATATATATATTTTATTGAAAGGAGTTATTCAAACTTGTGTTAGCCAGTTGTTGCCAAATCTTTACCATATTATCTTTATATATTGTGAATTTGTTACCCGTCACGCGCTACGCACCGCACGTATTATTATTGTTTCTATTTTGTTTACGAATTTTTTTTTGTGTTGTAAATTGCGAGTCGTACGCACTCTTGCACACTTACACACTTCTGCAATTCAATTATGCGAACGAAGAGAATAACTTAGTTTGTTTTATAATTTATCAATTAATAATAGTGTACATATTTTTTGTGATAGTACCTGTAATAGGTGTAAATATTTTAATACTATAGAGCGTTTTACTTATTGGCACAAATACTAAATCCGCATACTTAATGATCTCTTACTTCTGACGTAGTAGGTAAAGATGCTAATGTTATTGCTAAATAATTGTTCTTGTTTTCAGAAAATAGAAATGCCGTTCAAAAAGTGAAGACAATAGAAAGAGGGGAAGGAAAATTATCTGTCATACCAAGTGCTTGAGAAAAAGGATGGATGGTTGAGATGATATATTAAAAACGTCACTTCGAAATTGATGAAACTAGAATATTCAAAGCATCATACAGATTGGACAAAAATGCAATGCATAGTGAAACGGTCATCCATTGCAACATATAACAATGCAGAAAAAGAACTAAGTGGCATGTTGAACCATAGTGACACGTCAGATTACCCAGATGATGGAGAAATAAAACCAACTAATGGTTTAACATATATAATTACCAAAGCCAAATCAAGAGTATGTGATTAATAAAATAAAACGCAGTAAATGTATACCATTACTTTTATTTTTACTGACCATTCCTTAGCCAACAGCTATAAATTAATAAAACTTTTGAGCGCCACTGACACGGCTTTATTGTTTTGTAACGGCCACACAATATTAAAATTTATCTTCTCATAAAGTCGTGGCGCTGAGGGCTTGAAAATGCACATACCTGTTATAAAAGCCCTTGCGGGTGAATCGCAAGTAAAACATCTAATCTTGACTTTTATAATCTCGCTTGTTGATAGAAGGATTCCGTCATTCAATAACTGTTTCATTTCAACTACAATGGTGCCGATTCTCTTGTACACCGAACTAAACTAACTAAACTATCACTAAAATTCCTTACTTTTGGCTATGAGAATCTTAAAGCTATTCTGCAAAAAAAAATCTCTAAACTTAAAAATAATTTTGACACAACTAAAATCGAATTTGACAATCGCGGATCCTGCAGGCTTAGTAGCATGACGGTTTCTATTTCTACTTTACTGTAGAATAGAAATCGCTTGTCTACATTTCTCGGTGAAAAACTGACAACTGTCTACACGGAAACGTCATTTTGTCTTGTCTTCCGTCGACAAAACGCTTCTCTACGGTTGTCGTGCCAAGCCTGCAGGTGGTATTTTTTTTCTTTTGGCTTCGCAACGTGGTACTTGTGTGCGCTACGCAATGATTTTTTTAAGAGCTGAATGAAGCGTGCGCAGGAGGGCAGCCTCGACGTTTTTTATGGAATTTTTCACTTATTGTATGGAAAATAAAAAAAATATTACCTACATGTTGAGATTATGGGGCATAGGGGTTTCATAAAGGGGGTCGAATTTATCATCATTTTTGCGATAGGACACACCATTTTCGAGATATAAGCAAACGAAAAGAAAAAAAAAAGATACAATACTGTTTTTGCACCTGAAGTCGAAGTGTTGGTGTGAATTTTAGTTCATGACCACTAGTTTTATTCCACACTTTTTTAATCGCGATTAAAAATAGTCAGATTTAGTTAGAAAAATTAATATAGTCAAAATTTTTGGTGAAAAACGGCAAACTCAGAATAGCAAAATTACCATCTTCACTAAATTAATAATTCAGTGCAATCTTATTGCTGTCAAACTAAAATATAGTTAAGTTGTGTCACTTTAGTCAATTTCAGAATGGGAAATCGTCGTTTGACAGGATTAAACTAAATTTTGGTGATTTTTAGTTTAGTTTAGAGAATTTTGTGCCAACAGAATCGGCACCATCTTCTAGATAAAGATCAAGATTCTTCGGTTTTCCAACACCATAATAAACACCATAAATAGTTGGGTATTTCAAAAACATTACGGAAAATCGGCCAGAATTCATATTTCGAATTTTTATATAGAGGCAAGCCATCAAAGGTTATATTCAAACCAATGCTCTTAATATTTTCTAAAACGTCTAGCCACTTGTTTAAAACTATAGTTAGCAGATTGATTAGTCCATTGTACCAGTATTCATCAACAGATTCGATTTATTTTAAAGCAATTATTCTAGCTTGTAGAATCGTTCTCGGATCATTTGGTAAAATATCTGGAAATCTCTTATTCACAATTATTAGTAATTCCTTCAGTGCATCTTGAGCAACATTTCTCTTTATTGCCCATTCTTTTATATTTTTTTTAAATAAAATGTTTACCATATAAATATTTTCTCCCTCATGTCTGGTTTGATTCATTACTTTCAGTATTTCTCGTTACAATTATTTTTTAGAAAGGTCACTGACCGAATCCATTAATTGTACGGAACTATGATCATTGGTAACAAAATCTATGTGATTAAGTCGTGTTGCGAGGTTATGACAAAATTGACGTTATCATAGCACTACTAACCTATGTCTACTCTTCAATAATGCTAGAGGCTGTGAAATAGATAATATTTACACTATAAGCTTTGGAATTAAAGTGGAGTAACACTACACTAATTTACAGCTCATGCAGTCTTAAAATGCTTTTCACCAGCTAGTGTTAAGCTCATTGAGGAAGCATTATAATAGAATTTGTGTACTCCATAAAAAAATGCCAATGGCAAAATTTTATTCTCTAATACAGTTCAAAGCTTAGAAACGGTGTGACGTTACCCCGTTATGCAGCTGTTTACAAACTTTGGTCTTCTTAACCAGCTAGTAGCATTATACGTAGCCAAAAGCTGGACAATAGTTCTTTCAAGTTCTACTAAAATGCATTTTGTTGTTTTTTTGTCCATTGTACAGCCATTAGTCAGCTGTGCTGTTTAACAGTGTAGAGATCGCCCCCCATACAGTCCCAAGAATCGTTTTATCCATTAGTACAGCTACATAAGAGCCTTTGACTGTAATATAGCTTGTTTATGGATGTAATTTCCGCTAATGTGCTGCTTGGGCTGTGTTTTATTCTTGTTATGAGCAAAACAGTTTTTATAGGTACTAAGTTTATTTTTAGGGTTCCGTACCTCAAAAGGTGAAAAAGGAACCCTTATAAGATCACTCTCTAGTCCGTCTGTAGGTTTTAGGTCGAAAACCTATATGGTAATTCCCGTTGACCTATAATCACGAAATTTGGCAAAAAGTAGTCTTACAGCACAAATAAAGGAAAAATTCCAAAAAAAATAAAAAGGTGAAAATTAAGGTAAATTTTGGTACTTACAAGTTTTCGCGAAAATCTAAATTTGTCCATATCTTTTTTATTATGGCGGTTTAATGGATAGGTACGGAATCCTCAGCGCACGAATTCGACTCGCACTTGACCGGCTCTTATACCTACATATTTACATACAGAAACAGCAACTTTGATTTCATATTTGGAAGGTAGTACAGTAAAATACATGAAAAACAACAGCACTCAAAGACATAGAGAGAATAAAAGATTCACCAAACTATAAAACGAATACCACACGATCATTTTTCCATAACAATAGGCCTAGTTGTGCGAGAGACGCGTGTTTCCGGATCCGGCGCGAACGAACAGGAAATTAAAAATAAAGTACACTACGAATTCAGAAAAGGAATATGAACGGGCTTCCTCTATCAATTAGTTTGGTTTTATTGGATGCGAGATGCGAAAATCGTAACATAAACATTAAAAAATAAATAATAGTTTAAAAAACTAAAAAACACGCTTTAAAAACCAAACTAAAAAAGGAGAAAATAATTTAATTCAATTAAAAAGCGTGGGGTGCTTTTTGAGGTATTTTTATAATCACTTAATGTCAAGCAACCCACGCTTTTTAATTGATTTAAATTATTTTCTCCTTTTTAGTTTGGTTTTTAAAGCGTGTTTTTTAAACTAGGTATTATTTATTTTCTATTTTTTAGTTCTGCTAACTACAAAAACGTGTTTTTATTTTCACAATTTTTTTTTAAATTATTGAATTGTCATCGGTCCTCGACAAGTTTACAAAGTTTCAATTAAATCTGACCGTTTAAAGTGGGTCAAAATCGCGCTCAAAGGAGTCAGTTACATACAAACATACAAACAAACATACAAGTGAAGCTAATATAAAGCGTGTAAAAAGAGTCTGGATTTATTTTGAAGTAGGATTTTGATTTAAAAATCAGTCGAAATTGTTAAAAAACAGTTAAGATACAAAACATGGATTAACTATAAGATATTCTGTTAAATGCCACCAGCACCACCACTAACCACCAGCTTTAAGTAGTTATGTAGAGCTGCTGATAGCTTCAAGCTAAGTCCAACGAATAAATTAAGTTTGTAAAAAAAGAGCTCTATAAAAATATTTTCTCATATCTTGTTTCACTTAGCTACCTCATAACAAGTCGTAATAAAACAGCATTTCAATCATAAAACTACTTCCATTTCATTAGAAACATCTGCATTCATATAAAAACCAAGAAAACAACATGATCCTCCGTGATTACCTAGCAGGCAGCAGGCAGCAGGCAGGCCACTAAATAACGAACAGATTGCATTGGATATTACATCGGTCGATGGCAAAAAGTTCCAACAGGTAGGTTCCTCGCTGTTGTGTCGTAACAAGAATAAACTGTGTCACTTGATATTGTTTGTTTATTGCTATAAATCTCTGTTCCGATAGATTTTTTAATATTGTTACTTTTGTTATAAATGGCTGAATGTCATTCTAAAGTCTTGCTGCTTTGAATTTGGTTTTAACGTTTCGAGATTCTTCAAGATGTTAATTTCGTTGTGTGCCTTACGTTTGCCAAAATAACGACTGCCTACTTACCTAAACAGTTATTGACTATTACACTTATAAGTATTCCACTTGTCCCGACCCATTTATCTATTCTCTAGTAAAAGCTATGAATGTTGACTTTCATTTTCGACTCACACACTATTTTCCCTTACAGGAAAATAATAAAAAGGCAGTCGTCATATAAGAAAAAAATAGACGCTACATAGGTATACTCGTACATACCGTTGCTCATAAATTGTGAACCAAAAACCGAGAAACGCAACGTAGAAATAGTCCCTGACAAATGAGCCGGTGAGTAGGAGAGGGTCACAAAAAGCCTTTATATTGACCCAAGATTGTGAGCGGGCCTTATCAGGTTTCACATTGAAATAATTCAACAATGGTTTTCTTGTTGAAGTAGATGATATAGCTGATGAATTTATAGATAATATATTAGAGAAAGATAAATGTATTTATAGAGGCCTAAGCGCACTATCCGATATTTACTTGTCTGGAGTTAAAAAGAAAGTAATTTAGTTGTTTAATATCCTGACAAAAGAGGGGCTTGTGGCTAAGTAATAACAGCCTCACGGGTCGATCGATCAGGTTAAACTACGTTTGCTGCGGTTGGTCCGTGGGTGGGTGACCATCTTTACATACCAAGACCCGTCCGTGCCTCGGAAAGCACGTTAATCCGTTGGTCCCAGCTGTCCTTTGTGGATCTTTTACAGTCGTTACGAATCGTCAGAAGCCCGAAAGTCTGACCACCAGTCTTACCAAGGGGTATTGTATGACCTAATTACTGGGTTGTGGAGGTCATTTAGGCAGTCGGTCCATGTACAATACTGGTATTCAGCTGCATCCACTTAGACTGGAAGACGACGCCAACATAGTTGGGAAAAGGCAGGCCGATGATTAATATCTTGACAAAACATGAGATATTGTTTCAGATCTCAATAAATCAAATAAAATAAATAATCTCATTTCACTAGCCTCTTTCAGCGATCCCTTACAAGATGTTACAAATTTAATCAACGCAACAGCAACAACGGAATAATGAATTAAAACATCGTCACACGCTCAATTACAAGGGTGTCTGTAAATACGGAGGAGAATATTAAAATTTAATGAGACGCCCTCCCCTCGGCCTCTAAATATTCTATGTCATCAAAATGACTAGTACGAAATGTTGTCGATATTAAAACTGAGATTGTTATGAGATTTTTGTAGAGGAAGATGATGGTGCTTTTAAAAAAGAGCAGATCAACACAGATGCTGCTTAATTGTGAAGATCATTACGATTAAAGAGATTAAATTTTGCTAGAAGTATGAATAATTTGAAACGATAGCTTAAAAAATAAAGCCAATAATCATGAAATCAACACAGCTAAACGCAGTGATAACATTAATTAACACTGTCCCACTGCTACCAAAATTAAATCAGATGAAACTCAAATTTTCCGTCACACTGAATTCAAACAACAAACGCATAAACCTAATAACGTTACATTTATTGACAGAGAAACCATTTATAACATTGATTCGAGTACCCGTCGTAATCCCCTCGAAGATCTCGGTGGTAACGAAATGGCCTATACAAATTATACGCCGTCCAACTGTGAATAAATGATGAACGTTTTGTTACTAGTTAATCAAATATGCGAGGAGCAAATGGTAGGGGATGCGGTGCATCTTACTCCAGTCAATGTAGACTAGGAGCGGTTTAATTCGTAGTTGAGTTGTATGTTTTAGTTTGGGTAAAAGGTGCTGAATTTGAGAGATTCTCGAAATGTGGTAGTGTTTTTAAGTTAGTTAAGTTAAATATCTTCTTCATATAAAGACAAGCCCTCTTACTAATTCACACGAAATACAGTTATACCAGGAATAACAAAGGAATAACCATTTATTTGAATAGGTTTAAACTTGGAATACCTTTATTAGCAAGAGGGTTATAGTTTATGCTGGCAACTTACTTCATCAATTATTTCAGAATACTACAAAAACGTTGCTGAATTCAAAAAAATACAAAAAGATTATAATTTCTAAAAGCTTTTCGTTAATTTAAGAAACGGTTTCGTTTTCAAAAAGAAACTTAATAATGTAATAGTCGTAAAATTAAATAGTTTATGCTGAGCTCAGCTGAAAGTGAAAAATTTAATTTTTAAAACAGTTTTCAGTGCTGAATTTCACGACGTCATAATTAGGTCAATTGCGAGAAATCGCCAGCGACGGGAAGCGAGTGGCGGTGAAAAATCGCGCGAGTTTTTTTTTCACAAAGTCGCAAGTGCGCATTTGGGTACCGTTGGCGCACACTTGAAGAATGAACGAAATTTTATGATACTTTCACTATGCAAATTGGTAATATCTAGCGTTTGTAAAGTTATATGTTTTGTCGAAAAATCATTTAGTGTCACTGAGGAAGTTGGGAAGGTGTGGTTACTTTCTGTATTATGTGAATAGCCGTTAATCAACATTAATGAAAGATTAGTAATTAATAACGCTTTTGAAAAATACCACATGTCTATAAAGTTGGAAACAAAAGATAAATGCTTATATAACGAACAAATAAATATTGGAAAAAGTTAGGTCAAGGCCAACAATATAAAAAGAGCTTGTGACATAACAGATCTATACTTAGCACATACAAGTATTCAGTATAAAAATATCCATCATTCACATACTTAACTCCGTTAACATAATACTCCAGCAAATGACGAGTTCTCACAAAATCGTCAGGAGCGCCATTCATCACGCGCACAAAACGACATGATAATTTGTCAAAAAGGTCGTCTGATGCGCTCTCGAGTGTACTTCACTTACGCCAAGTGAAGTACTAAGTGATATTATTATGTTTCATGATGGTGGAGATGTAGATAGGGATGTGTGTCACGAAGTATATGAAGAGTACGAGTTTTTTGGGTGCTTATCTTGCGAGTTCTAATGACAATCATAAGGGTAGCCCCATAACAGCAATAAGGTTACGTTTGGTCAGATGACTAGTACAAAACAAGATACTGATCCCTAGACTGAAGCTATCGTTTTCAATCCTCATTATCTGTCTAGCTTTTCTACAATTATGTTGGGGACGATTGACTTCCAATCTAACCGGATGCAGCTTAAAGTATTTTACATAGTGTCTGCTTATCTACCCTCCACAACCCAGTTACTGGGTAATACGATACCCCTTAGAAAGACTAGTTGTCAAACTTTTGGACTTCCGTCTGCTCATAATAATTTTCAGAGATATTTGAATGACAGCCAAGACCAACGGCTTAACGTACTTTCCAAGGCACGGAGAGGTCCCGGTATGTAATGGATGGTCAAATACTCTTTGGTAAAACTAGTTGTCATGCATTCGGGAAACCGACATATCCTAGAACCAAAAGTTCGAAGACATGTGACATCCATCAACCTGCACTGAGGCCGCGTGGTGGATCATGGCCCACTCTCTCTCACAGAGAGGAGGCGTGTGTCCCAGCAGTGGGAACATTATAGGCTAATAATGCTGTATACATTCGAGCTCCTGACTGCCGTAACGCCTAGAAATGAAATTCAATACGTAGAAGAAATACTATGGAAAACCCAACGGAGAACGCACATGGAATAAACCGCACGAACAGTCCCTACCAGACCTCGTAAACCCGTTGCTCATGCAAATAAGACAGACGTCACAAACATTCAAGTCAAAAATCCGAAAACTTTGCAACAAAATACTTTCTCCTCTCATGACAAAGTACCTTGGTAAGCCAGCTATATTTAGTTCTCAACCTGTAAAAGCACTAACTAAAGAGCGATTACTCTCTCGATGGACGTAAGTAATGGACCGGTAATCTGCTAAAACGTATGCAGTGCTGCAACTTTTAAGAGCAGTACGTCTGTATGTGGCTCAAAATGGCTCATTTTGCTTATGCCGAAAGAGGTATTAATGCTTGAGTGCATAAAGCGGTTCGTTTAGTTGTGCTTAACATATCATGTTGAAGTTATGAAAGGTGACCCTTTCGCTAGACCCTAGTCTATTGTGCCTTGCACAGAACACAGGCAATGTATTTGCAGTAAGTACGGATATAGGTACATAATCGCACCGCCATTTAAAAACCAAAATCCTAAGTTATCCTAGCGTCCTTATTTTGGGCGTATCAGGCTAATACGTTATCCAGAGGTTTTCTACCATAAAACTAATCGCCACATTATCTTTCTCAATCGCCATAAAAATACTTAACGCTCTTCTGATTCCCAAGTTAAAAGTACATCAGTCTTATTTGACGCACTCACTAAACTTATTTACGCAATTTGTAACAAATCAACCAGGACACTTTGACCCCTGTTTGCCCAAAAAATACCCTTTAAAGACCTTTAATGACGTAAGTAGGAATGGCAGGGAAGGTCTATCTAATATGGCCGGTTGAGATGAGTTAACAAAATCGTTGAACGGATCATTACACGTATACATGTTTTTCCGTTTTTTAGCTCGAAAAAATATTCGCGGCAAAATTATTTAATAAATTGTTGGGTGGCAAAGTTTGGGAGTAAAATTATTGACAGGTTTTTGCGGGAGTTTGAAAGTTATTTATTAAAAGTTTATCTTTAGCGGGAATTACGCAACTGGAAGGTCGTGACTTTTTTCTTATAGATAGTAATAACCAAGGATCAGCTTGGTATGTAATAGGTACTTATGTATATGTACACCAAATGATGAACAAAAAAAATGGTATGGTATAAATACTTTTACTTTTTACGAAAATAAATATTTTAATTAGGTTAGGTATTAAGTCCGAAAAACAAAGTAACGCCACCTATTTTCAGCATTTTTCTGAAAAGTTTAAATCCTATCTTATAAATCCGTATCGGCGCATACTACAGTATCCATTATTGTCAGTTCCAGGTACAGTCGACCAAACAAATATCCAACTGTATTTGTATGTGAGCGCAAATATAGTTACTCGCGCGTCACCAACACTAATAAAGACGGATCGAATGAAAACCGCGCTGAAAAATAACGGATCGGTGCCGGCCTGTGTAAACATACAGTCAGGCAATTCCTAGAAAACAGTGAATAGTGTATGATACTTTACCGTTCAGTTTATTTAAGGGATTACAGTTTTAGAATGAATTTTAAAGACTTTTAAAATAAAATGAAGTTGATGTGAAACAGTCTTCGGGTTTAAAACTTTTACATTTAGCCAAAAGCTTATTCATGGGTTGCTCTGCTGTCATGCAATGGACAGAGACCGAACTTTCAAGTGCCTACTCAGAGTTAATAACGTTCTTCTAATCTCTGCCCCAATCTGTCAAAAAATCCTCTTATATACCTACATTTTGACAAGTTAATGACATTGATTGTCACTGAGATGAGACTGCAACTTGAATTTAAATGTTTTTTAAGTACAAAGATTAGCCTTCTGGAACTACACTGGGACCTGTCACTTGGCGGCGAGCTAGACCTATCAGAATGGTTTAAAAATTCACTTCGATATTCAAAATTATGTAAAAGTGTATTCCGTTAATTTTCAAATAAAATTCTTCCAGCATAAATCTCATTACCATCTCCTTCATGTTCTCGAAATAAATTCGTATCAAAAGGCTCTTAATCAAACGGGCCTGTAACGACGCGTATTATTTTTTAATTCCGCCCCTCACAAAGGAATTAAGAGGGGAACAAGATGTGGGGACACTAGTAATTGGGAATCGTTTTCGTCGACTGTACTTTCAGAAACGACAACTTTACAATTACACCTGATAAAACCGACCTCTTCTAAAATCAACTTTGGTCGTACAAAATAAGGTTGATTGTTCTCAGGCAGATGTTTAGTCATGGCAGGGATTAACTTTGTAAATAGAGATGTATGGAAGGAATTTCTTTCTTTGAAGTCGTTCTTTGTACAATTGGAAACGAAAACATTGAAACTGAATTGTCTGATGATGGTTGTTGTAACACCTACGCGATTCTAAATTAAAACTGTTTTTTAACGATTTAATTTAGATTGTTTGTGATATCGGTCAAGTTTGGCCAAGTTTTCTTGCTATTTGAATGTAACTACAGGTGATTTCAAGATGTACGGCAAAGTTAAAGATATAAACACGATTATATTGTACATTTTGCAGAAGTATAAATGAGTTTTCTCGTTAAAATCATCTTTGCCTATGAAAATGTTTGGACTATCTCTTAGAATTTTTCTTTTTCTGAAACAAAATATGTCTTGATTACTTTACTTCCAAGAAAATTATGAAAAGCCTTAAGTGCTACATATTTCTCAATGTATTTCCATCAGCAAATTAGTAAAAGCGTAGCTTTTAGTATCAAATAACTCGCAAAAGAAATGTCGAAATAAAAAATAAAAAATCTATGACGGAGTTAAAACATTATGAATTACTTATTTAATGACAGCTCATTCAAGAGGAAAACATTAATGTTTTATATATTATAGAGCCAGGATATTTGTTAAGATAAATTAGTTTTCTATGATGTTCAAGATTATGAAACAATCAAGCACAAATCGATACTAATAATAAAAATGCGAAACTAACTAAGTCTGTCCATTTTTTTTATTTTTACGACTCAAAGTCTGAACGGATTATAATAAATTTTGGCACACAGTTAGACCATAACCATAGTCAAAATATAGGATACGTTTATCGCAGTAGTACGATTCCGTGGGATAATTTTAGACCTTAACGCGGGAAAAGCCGCCGGCAAATAATAACTAACAATAACAAGTACATAGTTTATGAAAGTCAAGATTTATTTTAAGTTGACGAATGTAAACAGTGTTATTCAAACATTATAAAGCAGTTATGTTCAACAAAAAATGTTACAAATATTTAATAAAGACTCCTATTACAGACTTTACCGAAAACGTGTGAAAAACTCGCAGCACGTAGAAAAATGCTATAATTCTATTACTGGTATGTCCCCCCTGGGTGTCGTGAGAATAATAAACAATAACATTATAACATTTTTGTGAACTAAACGACATATTCGTATTGAGTATCGAAACAATTGGAAATGGGCTTATTTATTATTTATTTTGACATTATTTGTTACCTTTAAAAGGTAAAACTGTCGCACGTAGGGTAACGTAGGGAAAAGCCTAGGAATTTTAGCAACCAGTAGATTACTTCATTTCAGTGCTAGAACACCTTGTGGACCAGTTGGACTGATGAAAATGAAGGATAACTGGCTATGAATTTAAATCTGATGGTAGGCGGCAAAAATCTGGAAATAGCTTTGTATTCTTTTCGAAAACTATCAGCATAATTGCTAAGCTCTTTACTCCATCATCAGCTTACAGCAGTCCACTGCTGGACATAGGCCTCTCCAATGGCACGCCATTCAGCTCGATTCTCGGCACCTCTCATCCATCTGCTACCAGTCACCCGGCGAAGATCGTCGCTCCACCTGCCTGAGGGCGTCATACCTTATGTTTGCCAATTCGTGCTCTCCACTCAAGAACACGTCTACCCCAACGGTCATCGGTTCTACGGCTAACGTGGCCGGGCCATTGCCACTTCAGCTTGCTAAGCTCATTACTTCTCGGATATATTTCATTCGGAAGGCAAGGCGCTAGTACTCTTCGTTGAAACTAGCCACATTACCATTACCTTGGGGTCTGCTACACACATACTACAAGTATATCTCACGCATTTTGGCACGAACCAGTGGACAGCTGCCAACAGCAGCGATCGAAACAACTTTATGGGAAAAACTATGGCGTGATGGGTAAATAAACACGCTGTAATGAGCCAGTTTACGGCTGCGATGATAGGCTCGTTCTGATTCTAAGTGTGCGATGTTATTGGGCCCTAAAATATGTATGAGAGTGTGAATGTATTGGGTTATGCGCATCAAAGCGTGCGTTTTTCCTACTACATACAATCACACTATAGGCTGCCGAAAAGCTCTTTGGTAAAACAAATCCATGTTGTCACGGCATCTTTTAGATTTATATGAGACATATTCGTTGTGTTTCTCAATGGAGTTGGAGTTTGGAGACGTTCCCGGTTGATGGCCATAGGATCACCCCGTATTACATTGGACTGGCCCAATGTGATATATGGTACACCTTTACCGGTTGGTGGTAACCCACCTCCCATTACGGAAGAAACAGGCGTGATGTTATGTATTTGTAATAACTACTGACATTATACTGTCAACACTCACTTATAAAATCGTCCTTCAGTCATCGTAAGTCTTGAAAAATCATTCTTTTCTCAAGTATGACGTGTGTCTGAAAGTATAATTGCAAACGGGTGTTGTAAAGCAATACCTGCAATATTTTACGACATTACTTCAGGAACAAACTGCTATATGCCATACAGAGAACTAGCCCATGACTTCCCATAGCTGTCGGAAACAATAACGGGATTATACCAATAGGCATAGGATACGTCGTCTGGCACGGTGTTTATGGGGCGGCATTATTCTGTGAAAGTGACGTACTGGGGATTGAGAGACTCTCGAGTACGCAAGCTTGTAAAAATACTAATTTTGAAAAAAGTTATTAAATATTTTTTTATTATTTAGCGTACCATCTCTGACACACAAATAATAACGGTACATCCAATATACATAGCATAACATTACGTCTTGCTTCTCCGTAGGGGTGGGCAGAGGTGTCCATGTACTACCCCCACATTTCGCCAGTTATGTTTAAGTTCCATGTAATAGCGGGCGAGCCTATTGCCATCAACCGGGTAAAAATCTGGACTTGAGGCTGCTACTGAGAAATTCCAGATAGAAAAACAAAATAACACTTTGCTAACCCAGGATCTCCTGCTCAGCAGCAGCGCTTGCGGCCAATAGACGAATGAGGCAGTCACCACTACACTCACCCACACACAGTCACAAGTATCCATACGAATATTAATAATACGAATATATAAGTTACAAATTATTTTGTAACATATTTAGACTACTTACAAAAAATAACTTGATACACACAGCTGTATTCAAAGTAATAATTCACCCGATTGCCTCTGCCCATACGAGGCAAAGCAAGCATGAAGATACTCTTTTTTACGAAAAACAAGCCTTCATCAAAGGATTAAAGTTCAGTGAAAGAATAAATTTTAATTTTTCACTCGACGAGCTTCGGTTTGAGAAGAAACGTTACTAACGAGATCATAAATTGTAGAGATGAGCTGTTATTAGGGAACTATTTAAAGATGGGAGCTAGTGGTCGGGTGAGGAACAATACAATTATGATTAATGACAGGATGGTAGCATGGTGGTAGCTTGCTGGTTGGGTTCATAATAGCGAGTGCCTGGTACACTAAACATAAATACATGCATGGCCTCCTCTCCGTAAGAGGTGCCAAAATGAAAGAGTTTGCCATTGTAAGTGGGTGTAGACGAAACACCCACTTACAATAGCAAACCCTTTCATTTTGGAAATTAAATAGCATTCATTGCGCATGAGTTATGTTGTCAAATATACCTATTTATTATTATTATTAATAATAAAATAAGCCCACACCATCTAATCCCGCCCCAAATAGTCATATTGCAATAATTGATGATACTATATCCTGTCTATTCTATCAGACAGTTATATTAGCAACATACACTATGTGCTCCAAACATGAACATTTTAATAAGAATAGTCTGAAGTATTAAAACAGTAGTTATGTGTATACCAGATGTGTGGCCGGGCCGCTAAAACGCGCACTAATTTTAACTCTGAAACGAAACAAAATAGAAAAAGCCGCGCTTGCTTTTAGCGAGAGAGCTTCTCTTTACACCCCACGATACGACGGCGATACGATACACATAATCAACCTGTAACGTTCCCACTATTGGGACCGGGCCCAGTGCGGGTTGGTGGAGGTCACCTGTCTCCGAATTTTTGGTTTTAGGATAGATAGATAGATAGATAGATAGATAACGCCTTTATTTAGTGCACACAAAAGGCATACACTACACACAAAAATACAATTAAATGATATGCCAGTTTCCTTGCGCCTTTCCCTGTTTTGAAAGGAGATATGATGAAATAAATCAAACAAAGTAAAGTATCGGTCTGGCTTTCAACCCCAAGACAACGTACCTAAGTCGATGCCGTGTCCACTGGGCCACCAATGCCACCAATGCCATACCCGATACGATACGTTAAGTGGGAATTCTGACCGTTGTTCCATCTCCACAGAAAAATGTTTTTTTCAGGAATGCCGGAACCCATTGCATTGTTTTGTGGCGTATTCATAAAGTTCGGCTTTTGAAGGGAATTATGCATGAAACGTGTGCCGTTGTTTGGAAATTAGAATAACTTGATCTGACTGGCTGTAGGAGTGATGAGTGATGTGTGCCTGAACAATGTTTATATGTCGGTTTGTATTATGGAGTTGAGTTCAGTGAGTACAATGAAATAGAATATGTACCGTGTTTATTTGGTATAATTTACATAACATCACGCCTATTTTTCCGGAAGGGATAGGCAGAGGTGTTTATATACGAGTAGTACAACCACATTTCACCAGTTATTATATAAGGGGCGAGCCTATTGCCATTAACCAGGCACGAAACCAGAAGGCCAATTCTTGTAATATAAAACGTTCAAAATCTAGTCGCAGTCTCATCTCAGCGACAAGCAAATGTCAAAAATGTATGAAAAATCGAGGCATTTTTGACAGATTTACACTGAGATCAGACTGTGAACGTTCTTAAAATTACGAGAATTGTCCCTCAGGTTGCGGGATATTTGGTATAAATAGCTCTTTATTATATACTAGCTGCGCTCCGTGATTTCATCCGCATACCTAATTCTCGACCCCGTAAGAATATCGGGATAAAAAGTTTCTTATGTCCTAATCCAGGTCATGGTCTACCCATCTGCCAGATTTCTACCAAATCCTTAAACCGATTTAGCGTGAAAGCATAAAAACATACATACAAAAAATCAAATATTTTCTATCTGTAATACGTATCAGTTTAGATGAATTACCTAAATTCTTGTAGCATAGGCATGTGTAATGTCCTTTTTAATCTTAAGCTTAAGAAATCGATTGTTTTACTCAAAAGCTAAAAAAAGATTAGAATATAAATACCAGTATTTTAAATAAATAATAACATTGTTTACAAAACTCAATAACTAAACTGCTACTAGACAGCTTATTCACCTCCGTTGTCCAATTAGGCCATATTTAATACACAATAACCCAATCAATTTCAAACTAAACAAGAGCAGACCCAGACCACTTCAAATAAAGTTTCCTCACTTAAAACTAAGAAATAAACTCTCGAAGCTAAAAGTACTAAAACAATAAATTGTCGTGTGATATAAAACCCAGTATCGGTCTTTACTAATTGCTGAGGACGGCCAGTGGCACGGTACCGTGTTTTCTTTGGTGAAAGACGGACAAACAGAGTGTTCACGACATAATATTGACTCTTTTCATCCACCCTGTGTGCAGGTGGACGGTTTTATATGTTGGGTAGGATAATATGTGGAAAAGGAGAAATCTTAAAAGGTTGGTCTTATTTTTTAAATGTACATATTTTTGTTGTATGTACAGGGCTGTTTACAAGACAGACAGCAAAAGAGCTTTTAATAAAGAAAGGTGGTAAACAGGAAAATAACTTTAATTTTTTTTCTGTACGGATCTTTTTACTTTTGCACCGACGAAACAAATCAAATACGTATGTTATGAGGCAGAAACTGTCTCGCTGCAGGGCAACATTTTGTTTTAAAACATGGACTGAGCACTGCTCACTACGATCGCGGTTGGTGTTTTCAGACCGTTTGAAAACAGGATTCCTCTCTATGTTTTCTTTCCTTAGATCAATAGTATCTAAAAGTAACTATTCAGCATACAACATTACATTTTCGCGATTCTGATGTTGGTCCCATAGAGAATGTTGTTCCGTTTGAAGGTCAGTAACACATTCTTAAATAAGACCACACATTTCTGACACATGCTGTCCAAAAATTAATCTGCCTAGCCATTTCTCAAAGGTGTTGGGGTCAGCTCCCATTCTAACCGGATGCAGCTGAAACCAGTCTTACCCAGTAACTGGGTTGTGGAGGTCAGAAAGGCAGTCGCTCCATGTAAAATACTGGTATTCAGCTGCACTTGCTGTAAAATAGTGTAGCAGCCTCTTACTGTCCCACTACAGGGCATAAGAAGAGTAACTTTACAGAGTCCAATTAAATAAGCTAACGGAACTCCACAGACGTGGTGGGTATCGTTATTTAAACACGACAAGAGCTTGTACAAACTAAGAAAGTCTATAAATGTTTTATTTTTATTTTGACATAGTACCTACCCGCCACGTTTCTAGATGATAACCTACCACCTCGATACGAAAAATACGCCTCACATAAACCTAGTTTACTAGCAAATCACCATAAAACAGATCTGCCATCTAAACTAAATAAAGTGAACTGCGCCGGGATACTGGATACGATAGCAATCACTAAAATATTCAGCGTAATATCTAAATGCAGGCTGAGCGGTGACGTCACGGGCATGTACTTTAATATTCATATCTATATCTATTGCTGTGTCTTAACTAATATTATAACGAGAAAAGATTTATTTTTAAAAACTTAACCCATTTAAACAATAACTAACTAGTAGTATAAGTAATTTTTTATCATACGATCTTAAAATATCCATAACATTTTCACTAACAAATAAGTAAAATTAAAGTGTCTTTTGTTATGCCAAAATAACAAGTTTCCACTGTAATGCATATACTAGTGTACACGGTACCGACCGAAAACACATTTATAACTTTTTCTTCTTTTTAGCGTGTCGGTAGCAATCTAAATACAGTCAGCACAGAATTTGGCTACGATTTTAGCACTTTCAGCAGCGTCCATCATCTCCTATAGCGTGCAGGCAGCAGGACACGCTGCAGAAGATATTAAGTGCCCCATTGTTTGTGGGACAGCACCACATTTACACTCCAGGGCGGAGTCATCTGTGAATCTCCACTTGAGCAGGTTTTCTTTACTTCGGCCTACCTGAGTTCGGAGTCTATTTAACGATTTCCAGGAAAGAAAGGACAACTCATGTCCAGGTGCGTGATTTTCTGCAGGTGGAACGAATGGGTTTGGCAAGAAAGCACCGTCTCGCCACTGGCTTAGCCGTCCCTTAGACTGTTCGCCAGTGAGAGAGGGGAATTTATAACTAGGATATATTTTTTCTTCTTAGATTTGCCATTGACACACTTAGAACAAGAAGACTTAAAACAAAAAAAAACACTATTTTGTTTTTTGTTCAGCTTATCTACGAAACGGCTGGGCTAATTTTTATGGAACTTTCACTGGCAAGTTGTCGATGTTATGTGGCATAGGTTACTTTTTGTCTCATTAGCACGTGCTAACGAAAACTACGTCGGAAAAACATAATTATGTCGGAACACGGACATCCAGACGGGCGAAGCCGCTGGCAGCAGTTAGTAACCAATAAACCTAAAACAGAACTAAGTTTAAGTACTAAAAGCAAGTGAGACGTAAAACTTGACTCATTACAGTAAATGGGTCAGCAGTCATAATTTCAGACATGCAGTATTGTGCTGAAACTAGCGTAAACGAGACAATACGCATGAGCTGGGATTACACGCAACAATCAACCGGGACAGAACTTAGGACCTAGAATTGTGGAGGTGAATTATGTGACATTTCCAAGGTTTCGAAGTATGAAGCCAAAGATTTGAACTTAAATTTGTACAAACAAATAAACTCGCGCCTTTTCCTATAAGGTACAACCTTTACGTACTCCTTTTGCTCGAATTAAAAAATATTCATTGAAATGTTCGATATGAAACCAATTCACGATTTTACTCGGCTGGTCTGTAAAATCAAAAGCCTACTCCTGACGCAGTCTGGTAAAAATAAGGGTCATATTTATCTTTTTTATGACTCTGCAGGTACTTTAATTTATTTGCTCGATTTTTTTTTCTTAGCCTTAAATTGGAATCGAGCTCGACTTTAATGGATTCAATATCAAATTCTAAACTATATGTAACATTTATTTGCTACAAATCCATCAAATAACGTTTTAGAGAAATGTACAATAAAAACTTCACAGCAAAGTTTTGTCAATAAAAGTTGTAACTAAAAGCAATATGGAAGTTATACCGAACGGGCGCGAACTGATTATTATTACATATTGTGTATCGAATTTGTTACACTCCGTCTATAGGTGAGACGAGAATTTATCGCTCTTTTTATTGTTTAACTGAATACCTATATTGATATGTTGCTAGTTGCCTCGTTAGTCTAGTGTTCGCATGCGGTCCTGGGTTCGATTCCCTGGTCGGGCAAAGTGGTAGATGTTTTTCCATCAGAAATTTCTCAGTAGCTGCCCGGAGTTTGTATTTGTGAACGGTTGATGGCATTAGGCTCGCCCCCTAATACATGGAACTAAAATATAACTGGCGAAATATGGATATTCTTTCGGGGATAACAGGCGTGATGATATGTTATGTAAGATAAAGCTAACACATCTGCTCATCCTAGCTAGGTATACAGTTGTGAACATAGTATTTCACTATTCCCCAAAAGCCAACGAGAATTCGAAATACATTAAACTCGAGTAAAATAGTTACAGCCTATTCGTAGCACATGGCTACGCGTCTACGTAGCTACGCGGCTACGGTGCTACGAGCTTCGTACCGCTACGATTTACCGACTCACTCTCGACTGAGGTATATTAAAATCACGAATACTGTTATTCATGTCAAATCTATAGGTTTATTACAAAAGTTTGTTCGGTGGATGTTAGTATTTCATTTTGGATGTGGCTTAGTAGCTTAAAACTTGAAGTTAAACCGTATCCAGGACTTAGGATACGTAAGTTTGTGAAGTTTTTAGGTGGTATTAGAAACAAAGTTTAGTACTTATTGCGTACAGTTTTGAGTTTAACTTGAGTAGATTTACTTATAATATACTATTGTGTACAGAGAGAAGGGTTGCGTAGCCACATATCATCGACTTATAATGTACGTAGCCCTACCCCAACTAAGTTGGGTTCGTCTTCTTCTCTAACTGGATGCAGGTAAATAAATACCAATATTTTACAAGAAGCGATTGCCTATCTAACCTTCGCAAATAAGATACTATTATTATCATCCTAATCTTAACTAATATTATATATGCGAAAGTAAGTTTGTTACGCTTCCACGATAAATGGCTGAACGGATTTGGATGAAATTCGGCACACGGATAGGCCATGACCTGAGTAAGGACACAGGATATTTTTTATCCTCAAACAAAGTCGCGGGCAATAGCTATCAACTCATAAAGCAGAATTACTTTGCGTTTAAAGAAATCGCTAGCAAGGAATCACTTGGGAAAGTCAGATTATAATAAAATATTTTAGGTTCTACCGTCATTATAAATCAATGCACTCAACTCTCCTCCAGTTGAACACTCAACAATGTCACACGAAGGTTAATGAACATCTTCAAACGCAAGATGTAATACTTTTCCCCAACATTTTCAGTTTCAGTAATTTTTCATATTGAAACAAAAGCCTCTTTTAGAACCGGGTCGAGTGGGCGCCATGAAGTTCAGCCGACAATACTGTGGGCTTGGATTCAGGTTCTTTCAGCCAAGTGTTTCAGGAGTACGTACTTTTTAATTGAATTCAATATTGTCAAACGGACGAGTTATTGTTAGGAGAATTACATTATTTTAATTGGTAGGTTCTGAGTTTAGAAGGGGTCTTATATTAAAGCCAGTCAGGTTGTTAGACTTTGTTGAAAGGATATCTATGGAAAGCATTTACACTATAGAGCAGTGTTTAAAAAGGATTTTTGGAAACACAATATGTGTTACGATTTGAACTTTTCATTACAACTGAACAAGTCAAATAAATCAACCTCAGCTAGTACTGAAATATTTTTGACGTGTGAAAGTGTTTGTTAAAACCAATTTACAAACTAAATATAATTTATCAAGCTGTAGCAAATAAACATTGAATTTCATGCAGCCATAGGATTTGTAGATTTATTCTCACGTTAAAAAGCTACAGAATACCGCCACTATACAAATATCCAGAGCCGGTAACAGAAACACGTTTCCATAATTTCCATTCACTTTTCATTCCACAACAACATTTTCAGAAAGTAATGAAAACCTTAGAATCATGCGATACTTTTGCCGACATTATGCGTACAATGTATGTGCATACATAACCAGAAGCCAGGCATCGAAAACAGAATACCGTAACCTGCTGCCTTTACACACGAAACATGTGTACGTAGCACATACATACATGTATCTAAGGCATGCCTACATTCTGCCAAGAGGCTGTACGCCTGAAAACGCTCATCTCACATTTTATGAGCAAAATGCCTCACGAGTTCCCTGCTCTAACTTAGCACTACGTCTTAATACGCTCCATACATTATAAGTCCTCGCAACAATACACTTTCTTAGTCATTTCAGAATTTTCAAAGCTTTTAAAAACTTCAAAGTGTTGACTCAAAGTTGTGACGGAGGCCGACGCAAACTCATGTATTGGATTATTCAATATAACATTGTAACATTCTCGGAGGGATGATTGAGACACAACCCAACTTCCTCAGACACTCGCGAACTTAACTCCTAACACGACCAGAATTTGCATTATCACTGAAAACAACGGATGCCGCTTTTGAATAATCATTATCATTTTCCGAACAATTAATTTTTTGGCGGCTTTATCGCTCCGCTAATGCCAGTAATTACTTTCAATTAATTTCGCTGTTAACACTATCACAACACTGTTCAAACCAATTCAATTTTCCGTTCAACCATTTCAAGTACCGCTTTTATTTAATAAATTGAAACTTTTTCTGTATATTTGTTCACACATTGAATTATTTTTGTTACAATTCCGATGTAAGTACATATCACGGCACCGGATAAAACGTATGTGACCAAAATAAATGTGCGCAAACATGGATTTTATCTTATAATCCAGATCTACCTGTCCGGTTTGTTATCAGTAACACTGACGTACCTGTGAGAATCGCTCCTGAGCGTCCAGGATTTCGATGAACAGGGATAACTTTTGATCCATGATGGGAAATCCATTGCGAGGCTGTTGTAGCAGGTGTAGCACTGCCTCGCGCACTGCCGCCGGCGTGCTTGGCGTGCACGGCGTGCCCAGCGAGGGATACGCGCCCACCAGGGCTGACAAGCCGTGGAAGGTCGCCGACGTCTTCGGAGGATTCTGCACACCACCGGGTAACGACAACCGGCGCGACGTGGACGGTGGCACGGCGCCGTAACCGTTCGTCATAATCGCCGGTCTTTGCAACTGATAATCACTTCGGGAGGACGGCAGCAGGGTCGCGCGCGGCAGCGTGGACATGGCGCCGGGCATAGGCCGCGGCCGGCGCGGCACCGGCTGCAGCAGCGGCACCGGGCCCCACTCATCGTCCACCGAGCCTATGGAGTGCGGCCTCCTCGCGAGGTGGTTCACTGGGGGTCTCGGGGAGACTACGCTCTGGGGTCGTCGCGGACGACGATCGTTCTGTATCGGGTTCGGCGGCGTGTAGGGGCTAAAGCCATCGAAGTCTTTGAGTTGTGCGGGCGTGGGACGCTGGTTGTCGGGCGCGGGCGGCGGTGGGTCCTCCCAGCGCGGCCAGCTGAGCGCTAGGGAGTCGGGCTTGCGGGGCGGCGGAGGCCTGGGCCGAGCCGCCCCCTCGGTCATGGCGGCCTGTCCCGGCAGCGCGTCACATGGCGCGGCGTGCGTCGCGCGCGGCGTCCGCCGGTCGACTGGCGTCGCGACGCTGCATCCGTCCCGTCTCTGCATCGACGCACTCTGTTTTGGTTTGTGGGCGGTTTTTTTCAGGCGCTCGTTTGTTTTGGACGTGCGTGAGTTACGTGTGTATATCGGTATTTGTAACGAATTCGATGTTGATGTTATTTATTGGTTTGGAAAACGCTGGGTGGGTGTAAAATCAGTAGCTATCGGGAAATTCATGTTTTATAAAACAGTCACAGTATTTGTGAAAAAGTTTATTTAAAAATGTTTTTTACGTATATGTGGATATTTTATGTGAACGAACTGAAACTACACTCAACATAAACCTGTAGTTTGAAGTTCATAACTTATATTAAACTTTACGTTCTTATTTTTCTATTCTCATAAACACTACATCCCATATTATTTCAATTCCTTCGAAAATTCCGTACAATAACGGGCACGTGTGTCAACCCCCCGCCTGCAGAGCGGCGGTGATCCCCGCAGTAGGGGTCACTCTGAAATATCGCCGCTTCCGCGCCCCGCCCGCTGTATCGGCGCACTAAAGCTATGATTTACAGCTCCGTACATTACAGCGGTACCTGTTCACGCGCTATTAAAATGTGTATTGTACAAATATTGTTTATGACGGAAGATTGATACAGTCAGCTGATAGTTTCAGGAAGTTTTGTATTAGAGTGTTAGTTCAAACTTACTTGGAAAAGTAAACAAATATTTTCCAATGTAGTTAGAAGTACAAATTGACATGTCACGAGTCACGAGTAACTGTATAGATACTTTATTTAGGTTATAAATGAAGTATAAATAAATGTCAACTATCTTACATGAAAGCTGTTATCTTTTACTACTTTTCACTATTTTATCACAAGGACTCGCTTAGTATATTAACCTGACCATGAAAATATTGTGATAAATATAAGAGATAATTCAGCACACATCTTACTAAAAGCACAGGAACGAACCACAAAGTCTTAACCTTATCCTAACAATCGCTCAAGTACGTCCAACTCATACAATATGATAAATTACGCCGCACTAAGTACTCGAGCGGATGGAACGAACTCGGGATCGCTTGTAATGCATCTCAAGTGCTGTTATTTCAGTTTCGGAACAGCCAATACCGATTTTTAAGGGCCCTTTATAAATAGGTGCGCATTGGAAGGGTTATTTATAAGGCGTATTACACACGGAATCGATTGGTGGTCGTGTTTGAATGCTGGTGTTGTTTTGTATCGCGAATTGTATTTGTAGCCATAACATAATATCACGCCTGTATTTCCCGCAGGGTTTGGCAAACCTTTACCAAAAGTACACCCGCATGACCATACTTACATTTCAATCTTATGAATTAAACTAGCTAAGGACAGCAAAAGTTTCTAAAGAGAATATCAAAGGGGCAAAAGACATCACATTTCGAACTACCCGATTCCGTGTGTGTATTCACTGCACTAGTTCGAATTACCTTTTAACAAACTACCCTTGTTTTTAAACTTCTGCAGTTCCGTACTCGCTAAGATATACCGCTGAGCTTATGTCTAGTGCTTAGTACACATAGGATTTATTTTTACTGAAATGATGGCGTTTCCGCCGGGATATAAGCATAGAACCTCTAATATTCACAAGGCCATGTTTTCGTATAAAATAAAGCCGAATAATAGCTATTTCCTACTTCAGCGTAATGTTTAATTAATTGGTAAAATAAAAACCCACATGTAATTGAAACAATTGATATTAACTTATTATTATTGTGATACGACAGCCCAATTGTCAATATCAAACTGTGTGAGGTTGCGAGCATAAACCAACAAATTATACTATTGACAAAATACTTACGGAACTACTTAAAGTCTGGGAAATTCATAGTTTCGCAAATTGACTGCCAAATTATCCGTATATTTAAATGAAACTTCTGACAGTTCCATGAAAATACTGATTGTACCAGCATTTTTAGCTTATTTTAGTCCTTTTATAACC
The DNA here is from genome assembly GCA_947359405.1 of Antitype chi. Classification (NCBI taxonomy): domain Eukaryota; kingdom Metazoa; phylum Arthropoda; class Insecta; order Lepidoptera; family Noctuidae; genus Antitype; species Antitype chi. The sequence goes on along the minus strand of OX375827.1, from coordinate 718,951 downwards.
ACGATATAATGACTAACTCTCGTAACAACTAACACGTTACTATGTGCCACACAAATGGCGGAGGTGTATGCCGTCCAGCCCATTAGGATCTGACCGAAATCACCCATCGAACGAGCCGGCAGAGCTAACGAAACAGGGCTCATACTACATATATAGCATTGATGTAAAGGGTGATTGTTAGGTATGTGGCTTAGCTTTAGCTTCAACCTGGATTTGTGATAAATAATTGTGTGTTACTACATTGAAAGACGGAGAAGAATTTCCTAAAATAACAATGAAACAGATATCGTTTTAGAACCATAAACCCTTTATCATTATTCTCATTCAAGTTTAACATCTAAAGTATTATATACCGCCTTAAATCTAAATATAACAGGAACTTCAGAGCGGTGATTCAAAATAAAATTACGATCGATCGTTCGGGGTTCATAACCCGAGCGGTGTTAGTTTATGGGAAGTATAACTTAATGGCTTTTAAGTACACACTTTATGGGTTCTTTGAGCTCTCTACTAGGTGTTTTTGTTCACGAGTTAATTAAGAAGAAATTAAATAAAGAATGATAAAGGTCTGAAAATTATTCTCACAAAATTATACTTTTTCCTACATAAGCCGCACAATTTCAGGGCATTTTTATCCCATTCTCCCTAAAAGCCTATTTGGGGCTAAGCTCTATATTTTCATATATTTTATTAAACATCCCGGGGATAAACAGAGCATCCATATCCCTTACCACGTCCTAAGTAAAAAAAGTCTCAAAGAAAATCCCTTTTTAATCCTGCCATAAACAAAATCAGGGGAAAAGGGATTCTTGAGATCAAAGGGCATCTAGCTAAAATGCTTCGGTTCCGTATACATATGTATATGTACGTAATTCCTTAATACCGTATTAGGAATGCGTGAGACGCAATTTTCATATGAAACTATAAATCAATTTGTGTTCCAGAAAAGGGATAATCGGCCCACTGGGCAGAATTCCTTCTTGAATAGGGCTGGGAAACAACGGGAAAACTTTCCACTTATTTATCGATACTTTTGAGGGAGAAATTTTTAATATTCCAACTTTAGCGGGAATGTTTACGAAAGTAGAATAATTGTGATGGAGCGCCACGGTACGGTTTAGTATTTTTTCTTTGCTGTAAAGCGTTTAATAAATGACATTACTTATTTATAGTTGTTAAATATATTCTCAAAGTGAAAGTTTTATGGACAAAAGTTTTTAGTTGAGAACTAAAATTTAATATCACTACTTAAACTTAAATCGATTACGAAGGTAGTCTTTGAAATCGGTTTCAAGTTTTTAAGGTAAAACTTTATTATTTATTTACTTTAACGCGAGGATCGCGAATAGAAATAAACTCATGCAATGGATCGTAAAAGAAAATCTACCATCCCGACTTGACTGGCTTTGCTTAAGAAGGTTGCTTTTGTACTTATGATGTAGTATTTTCACTTTGTATGCAATAAGAGCATGAGCTAAAAGAAATACTTGTAGTCCACATTCTCAACCTAATTAAATCACAAAATATCTAAATAATGTATGTAAGGAGAGCCTCAAAACGCCACCATCCGGCCAACGTATCCTATATCAACAAAAAATTTAAATCCCGTAGGTAACATCACTAGCAGTCCCGTACCCCGGCGCCCCGTGCCTATCGCCGTCGACTGTCGCAGACGTCGGCAACTATTCTCGGAATGTGACACAACGCGACCGATTGTTTCCACGACACTCTTGCACAACTATTGTATTTATTTAAGGGTAGCTATCTATACAGAGGATGCCATGTGGTTTTAGTTGGTGTATTTTGGTACTATAAATTGGTAAGTTCAAGTACATTTAGGCTAAAGATGAGAATAGAATACTCTATGAACGGAATACTCTACTGGATGAGTAGGTATACCTATCGAGAATTTGATCGCAAAGGTGCTATGTTTGGGCACGCCACGATAGCGACGGTAAGTCCCCTCCTTGAGGAGTGGCTTGAGAGGCAGCACTGCGTCCTCACCTTCCACCTGACGCAAGTCCTCACCGGACACGGTTGTTTCGGGAGGATCCTGTTTCGGATAAGGCGGGAGGAAACGCCCGGGTGTTTCCACTGCGAAGATCGCTCTGAAGACACGATGGAGCATACGGTGGAGGTCTGAATGGCTTGGGTGGAGCACCACCGTGTCCTCGTGGAGGCGATCGGCGACGGCGATCTCTCGCGTCCAGCCCTGGTCCAGGCCATGGTACGGAGTGAGAGTGCATGGGTAGCCGTCACCTCTTCTGCGAAGCAGTAATGCTCGCGAAGAGGGAGGCGGCGCATGTGAGGGAGAGGCAGTATATGCACCCTCACGGCCTTAGTTGCCGCAGGAGACGCCCTGGGCATCGGGAATCCCAGGCTGATTCCCAGCCACCGTAGGCGCGGGCTTGCGGTCGGCGAGTAATGGGTAGCTCGCTGTCCGGTAAGGACCAAGCCCGGGTCGACGGAGCGTTGTGTTCTACGCGCACCTCTAGGAGATGTCAGCACCAACTGGTAGAGTCCGCAAGATACGATGCCTGCCAGGGGTGCGGGTTGTTCGAAAGAGATACCGCGGCCCCTGGCACTCAGGCAACTGGGGTGGGTTTTAGTCAGTAAAAGTCTGACTCACCCTCTTGCTCCACTCTGAGCAGGAGCAGTTATTTCATGATTACCCACCAAAAAAAAAGAGGTGCTATGTTGAAAACTGACCTTTTTATTTATCAGATTGGTACATAAAATAACATAAGCTATACAGGCTGGCAGGGACATCGACGCGCCAACTAGATCCATGGATCTACACTCGAGAGCAATGAATCCGGGTCACTTAAAGAATCCTAAAAATCTCGGAAACTAAAAATGCTAGGTTAATGCAATAAATTGTATTTAATAGACAATGTAATACTCCTTAAATGAAGGTATTAAAACTTCATAGTTATTGTAAAGTTATATCATAAAAAAATCTAATTTGAAAAAGGGCCACTTTCGAAGATGGAACTACGAAATTACAGCATTTGGTTTTGCTTTTGTTTGTAATCTGTCATTTATGTGGGTACATAAACCATGTTGATAGTGCTCTATATTCATTATTCAAGCTGAAATTATGTCGCTTACGCCTGAAGAATGCACCAGAATACTTACAATGCTGGAAACCGGCCGGAGTCAGCGCGATACAGCCAGGACTGTCGGTGTGTCGCTGTCAACAGTACAAAGAGTTCTCCGACGTTACGAAGAAACTGGTTCTAACCTACGCAGACCAGGAACGAGCAGAACCAGGTGTACCACAGCACGAGAAGACCGATACTTGGTGAACACCATGCTTCGAAATCGCTTTCTCACAGGAACTGAACTCACAAATCAGTTTCGACGCCTCGGAGGAAGTAACCCAAGTGCATGGACAGTAAGACGTCGGCTTGCTGAATCTAACTTAAAACCCCTTAGACCTGCAAATGGCCCTAAACTGGAGCGTGGGCATCGTATTTCAAGACTAAGATATGCCCAGAGCCACGTAAATTGGAGTATTGAAGATTGGTCAAAAGTTATGTTCTCCGACGAATCAAAATTTATGCTCTACAAGCACGATGGAAGACACAGAGTGTATCGAAGACCAGGGGAAAGATTCAAGCAAGCATGCATCGAAGAAAAAGTAGCCTACGGTGGTGGGTCTGTACTTGTGTGGGCCGGAATTTCTTCTGAAAGTCGCACAGAGCTGGTGATCATAGAAAACGGCTCTTTAACTAGCGTAAGATATGTGGAAGAAATCCTCAATGATCACGTTGGTCCATTTATGGTCAATTTAGGTGAGGATGCTATATTTATGCATGACAATGCCCGACCTCATACAGGTAGGATTGTGAATGACTACCTTCAAGAGATGAACATTACTCGTATGGAGTGGCCAGCGCGCAGCCCGGATATCAACCCGATCGAGCATGCTTGGGACGAGCTAGGCAGATGCGTAAAACAACGAAACCCTCCCCCAATCACGCTTCGTGAGCTCAAAATTGCTCTCACAGAGGAATGGGAGAATATTCCCCAAAATCGTATAAGGAACTTGGTGTACAGCATGCCAAACCGCGTAAACGCAGTAATGGAAGCACGAGGAGGCAATACGAAGTATTAAAATTCAAGAAAATCGTAATAAAGTTCAAAAATTTCATGTTTCCTATTTTTGTTTTAAGGAGAGATCAGCAGTTTTTTTCTTTATGTAATTTTGTGTTAATAAAATGTATGGTGACTCATATTTTTTTTACTTTCATTTAAGGAGTATTACATTGTCTATTAAATACAATTTATTGCATTAACCTATCATTTTTAGTTTCCGAGATTTTTAACATTCTTTAAGTGACCCGGATTCATTGCTCTCGAGTGTAGTTGGCGCGTGCTGAACCCATGGGTTCAGCACATGTTTTTAGACCCCTAGCGTAGAAATCTTTCATCGGTTATCGAAAAAAGTGAAAATCAACTGCTTCATAGTAAAGTTAGTTCCTACACGGTCAAAATGTACGGCAGAGCTTTTTTAATAACTGATGAAAAATTTAAATGCATAGGTTCAGAATCTTGTACTGAATCCATAGTAACAGAGTCTGCGTCGATGTCCCCGCCACCCTGGATAGGTTTTACTAACTCCCCTTGACTGGCTGGTTAGTGGCCCTAATGAGAATTGATCAATAAAATAACTACCAAGTTACTCTACCCAGTAACTTGGTCGACTCAAGTAAAAGATACAGCATTAACCGCACATGTACCCAACGTAACAAAAACTGCCTCAAATAACGAAACAGAATTTAAATACCCCAACCTAAAGCCTTACACAATATAATTGTTCTCCTGAACAAAACTTAGCACACAGTTCACGCATAAATTACAAACGCAAACGTTATTATTCATAGGACGGCGAGTAATACAGCCTTGGCAAATAGTGAGGCAAATGATGATTTAATATTATAACGCACATAAGACCCTTTGCAGCCTACTTGTCAGCACACTCAATTTGGATTCGACTTTGAAAGTAAATCGCGTCGGCAAAATGGTCGTAAGTCAATTTGCGATATCTTTGAATTAACAGTAGGGTGAATTTGTTTCCGAAGGCAACGAGGTATTTTGTAAATGAATTAAAGAAGGCAGTCATGCGTAAAGAGTATGATAGTATAGGGACTGCCAGTTACAAAATGGTTGAAATATTCATCATAATTATTGTAATCTATACGTCGTTTAAAGCAAAGTCACTTTTCGTGCGTAACCCCTTAGTCCTTCTTAACTACCCGATCGATTTTGATGAAGTCTTCACCATAATTTCGATAATTTATTCCGGAAGGTTTATGTTTGATACACATTCATATTTAACACAAATATATCACTGACATCAACATTTATGTTAAACATGACATCATATTAGTTAGATAGCACCCGTGCGAAGCAAGGAGTCTTTTGTAAAAAAAAAATATGGTTGCGGTAAAAAATATTGTATCTTGAACATTGAATTCAATCGGGCAGTTTAATTATTATCTCTAGTTTATATGTTAAATCCTTTTGCAGCGTTTACATATACATCTGATCATACACACGATCACCAATAAGCAAACGCGTTTGTAAACATCGTAGTAGGTGGTGTTCTGTAATTTCTGCTCACACCCATGGGAAGAAGGCGTGAGTTTTTTATGTATGTGTATATTGTGTATATATGCATAATTATCACTATCCTTAAATATGATATTATCAGATTTATAATCCTACTAATATATTATTTATAAGACAACTTAATTACAGCGACCATTCTCATCGGACCAGGAGCTGGCCAGACAGCGCAGATCCCGAGGCTTCCAATAATTCCCACGGAGCTGCCTATATCGTTCAAGCGACTCCAGCTTCCCCTTTAACCATCATTTGCCCTGACTATTAACAAGTTCCAGGGAAAACCAGATTATTTTGTTACCGGAAAATAAAACAACCTCAAATATTGTATACAGATACCTACCAAATTCAATTTTATAAAATTCTGTCACCTATACCTAGAAACCAACAATATCGAAATTCACGCAGACGAAGTCGCGGGCGTACTGCTAGTTGTGTATATATGCATAATTATCATTATCCTTAAATATGATATTATCAGATTTATAAACGTATTTTGGTCATCATTTTGGAGGCGGCAAGTTTCATGTTCAGCCATTTCTCTTTATTATAGTTTCGCGACATGAATCTTGCTCCTTGCCTTATGAAAGGAATATAAATAAGACTATGATAAATGGTCACTTAGTCAGCAGTGAGCAAGAAAAAATATTTAGATTAAATTGTAAAATATTGGACGAACAAGCTCACCTTGTAAATGAGATGTTACAACATTAATTTCGCTAGGAAATTTGAAATAACATCGTTCTTTAAACGCCTGTATTTTATGAGAAAAATATTTGACTTGACTTAATGTTGTCCTACTCGGTCATGACTTAAAAACCTGCAAGTATTGTTTAAATGTCAGGGATGTGCAGTAGTTAACTCTTCCTATTATTGAATTCATAAAATACCCATTGTTGCGGTAGGTAACATCATGCACACTCATTTCTCCCTGCCGACAGATTGTTATAGATTTGCATTACAATTCACCTTTCCAACTTAGTAACAATCCTATATTTAGCAGAAGTTCTTCCTAAAGTTATCACCCCTTTAACTAATAAAACATTAACTTCTCATTAGAAAATACATACAAAAAAATGGCGCCACGTCTCCAAATCATTCATTCACTCATTCATTCTCGAACACAATGCGTTCAAACAAGTCGGTGATCAATCAGGCGCCGCTCAAGACGTGTAATTGCGTTCTCAATCGACGGCGCTCGGCGGGGCGCGAGGATTGTTGCTGAAGGACGGACGATACTCCAATATGGTTGAGAAAACGAATTTAGTCGTTTTAAAATTGCTAGTGTTATTGAATATTCCTCCTAGTAGAAGCCCGGAGTCTGGATTTGTGCCCTTTTAATGGTAATAGGCTCGGCCTCATCACATAGAACTTGTGTGTATACTATGGCTACCTCTTATCTTATCTGTGCCTAAATCTTAGGGAAAAAAGCGTCATGTTATGTTAAAAATGGTAAAAGTTATAGATACGATTGTGTGAATTTCTGTGCGGCTAGCTTTGTGGTAGGGCCTACTTACACCATTTATCACTGTAGCGTTAAGCTTAATAAAACATCAAAGGCATGCTGCGCCAATCCCAAAAAATTTGGGATAAGTGCAAAATGATGATGATAGTGAAACATAATCCTGTCTCCATCAACTTCAAATGATAGACAGACAACTAATTATGATCAAATATTATGTTTAGCGCTAATTATATAAAGATATCAATGGTATACGCAAGTAAGCTACAGTGCTAAGATAAAATAAGCTAAATAAGAGCAGGTGTAAATCATGTGAAATGTAGTCAGATCGCTGTGCCCGTTTTTAAAATCAAATCTTCTAAAAAAAATCCAAAATTGAATTCCTTATTATTGTATTCATAATCCTATTACTGATCTATTATTTGTATCGTCAAGAAAACATCACCATTTCAAAGCTAGTCGAATAGGCAATTACAGGCAAGATGGAAGGCTCCGCTGAATGAAGCGCTGAGCAGTGTTGTGCAGCGCTTCAAGCATCGGGGATGTAAATAGTTGAATGAAAATGTAATCCGTGAACTAGTTTTATAGTGAACGAGGTTTTTAATACAAGTGGGTTTTCAGTTGTATATTAATAGTGTGTTTCTGGTTGATTATTTTCAGGATTTTGAAAAAGAAGAGGGGAAATAGAATTCAGGTAAAACCTTTTTAGTCGGATGAAAGAGTTCACTTCATCATATTATAAAACAAAGTCCCCCCCCCGCCAGGTCTGTCTGTCTGTCTGTCTGTTCGCGATAAACTCAAAAAGCACTGTAAGGATTTTCATGCGGTTTTCACCAATAGACAGAGTGATTTATGAAGAAGGTATAGGTGTTTCATTTGATAAGGTTATGATCAATTTTTAAAACACGGGCGAAGTCGCTCACTAAAGCTAGTATATTTTATAAATGAACAAAATAATCATTTTACTTTCTGTCAGTAGGATTCTACGAACACTTTTACACATCAATCAAATTATTAAAACTATATGAGATCAGCGGTTCCTATCTGACTAGTCTGAGAAGAAAGGCAGAAATAAACTCAGAGGTCACAGTCTCTTTCAAATTCCAGACATAATCTTGGTCAGATATTGCAGTGTACTGCTTTGTGACATTTTGAGGTATCACTTCAGATTATAAGAAGCCTATCTATATCCACACTATCATACTTTTGATAAACTAAAAGAAAGTCCAAACATGTCCGTAAACCATTACATAAACTCCCAAACATCGACATATTCACTCAAACGTTAGCGATGTTAGTAACTTGTCGGTAATTGTAACAAGTTACAAGTCGACACGCAGACAGACGAACAGACGTGATAAACTGATACATCGGCTTGTTAGTTATCGAGTTTATCTCGCCAATTAGTGCTGATAGTTTTGTGTTCGGCAATAATTTGGAAGTTGGTTGTTTGTATGATTAATACAAGAGTAGGAATGAGACATAGCAATGAAAATGTTAGCAAGTATTTGTTAGTGATGTGAGAATATACTGGGTGGCTTTTAGTTTAGATAAAATATTTTAGGGGCTCAAATTACTTTTGAATATGGACCACTTGTCCATATTCAAAAGTCATTTGAGCCTACACCGGTGCAAGTCTGAAATCGCAAAAAAAAAAACATTTTACATTAGGACAGTATTTTTTGTGACATATCAGATTTTTTTTTTCAATATTTAAGAATTAACATAGTAAAAGATGTTTATATTTATGGGCATTTTCTACCTTTAAAAGATTTCAACTGCATTCAAGGTCAGCCTGTATAGCTTAATTTTTATTGATGTAACATTTAATATTCTCAAGAATATTGCTTTACTTTAGCATATTTCACTGGCTTGCCAAGATAACCATATCAAGAATACATTTACTTAGCATACTCTGCTTGAAGCAAGCCTAACTTTCAGAACTGTATCCGTTTTAAATTCATAAAGTATACCCCGTTATTCATTGTTGACAAAACAAAAAGAGTAAATAGGCTAAGAAAGAAGGTTCCTTTAGAAGGAGCTCATTAATCTTGTGCTAATATATTCATAATTATGCTGTTCTGTGGAAGACAACACCGACTGACGAGAACTTGGTGAGTTTGAACTTGCAACTAACTTGAAACTGTGTAATACAATACAAGGGCGCTGGGTAATAACACTTTTTATTATTTCGTAATAAAGTTGCTGTTAATAAAATGTTGAAGATCTCTCTTCATTAGTTAGTACTTTATTTCCAGTCATATTAAGATAATATAATTTAAAACAGGATTAAAAACATAGTGTAGACATTGATCGCCGATACCGCTAGTTGTTTATTTTGAAATGAAAATGATTTTAATTTCTGTAAATTGTTTTTTACAAACAACTGTTCAAAAAAAACAATTTAAAACTAGATGAGGTCGATATTTTCTTTCTGACTACTCTTAGAAGAAACACTAGAATAAACTCAAGACATCGTTTCTTTTCAAGTCCAGAAGTTATCTTGGTCGGATCATATGGGAACCATGCAGTAATATGAATTGCCTCCATATGATCAGAATCAAGGAGACACTAATGTGTCTGAGATGATCTTATGCCAAAAGAACCACACAGCACGATGAATCTCTGTACTGGGTTAGTTGCAAGGGTTTTCTAAACTGTGCCTAACATAAACAACAATTACCCACGTGTTTGTTTTCTAATACCAACAACCAGTATCCAAGTTCAGGAAACCGAATCAAAAATATTTCTCTCTATTGTATTGTACCAGCTAATACAATACCAGACAATGGTACAAATAGTTTTCCATTAGCGCTATTTACTACAATAACTTGGGGTCCGCTGTACACCAGGGTCTGGGGACCCTGTTGCCTTCGCAACGAGAGACAATGGGGGACTACAATGGTGTGACGTAACGAGTTTTTAATAGGTCATTTTATGTTTGTTTTGTCTTTTTCTGTACATTTGCATTTTGTAATTGCCGTAGTTTTAGTTTTATTGTATCGTTTTGTGGGACTTTTAAGTGGTATTGGAAGGAACTATTTCGCACTGCGGATTTTAATAAAGACTATTCGCTGTGGCTATGAATTCTTTCATTTGAAAGGCTTTTGTGTTATAATAAGTGTCCAGATACTGAAATATTTATGTATTGTGTTTTAACAATCGTTATTTCATAATTTTGGTACCCCACACATAACACGATCTTTTGGTTATTGTTATTTGACGATTTTGAAGTTAACAAGCGGTTATAACCGGGAACTGATTAATTGAGGAATGACTGGAGTAACAATAAAATTTTAAAGATTAAACTGACTTAAAAGATAGTTGATCAACAATTCCAAACTGTTGACTCTTGTAAACTGAAACTATACACCGATAAATTATGTTGGGTGTTTACCCGCGGCAGAACAACTTGCCATAAGGAGTACTTTCGTAGCATTGAGTAAAAGAAAAAAGTAAAATTTTTTTGTTTCAAAATAATTTAAAAAATATTCATAAACTCGAAAACGTGAGAATCAATAGTAACACTAGAGGTAACTTGTAGGTACTACTCGAATCACACACGCCACCGACAAAGGGAACAGCGATGCATAAATGTTAAAAGCAAAATAAACTCTCGCACGTGGTGATTTTTCACAACGGTTAATCTGCCATTTTTTGTTTCTAATATTTTATTTGTTTAAAAAACGATTGTATTACCAAGACAAAACCATTTTGCTGCGGGAAAACAACCATAAAACTCGGTGTATAATAAGCTACCGAAAGTTAAATTGAATCAATTGAGAATGAGAAGTGTTAATAAGCTACTAACGACAGTTTAATGTATAAAGTTGGTGCAGTAGCTGCCTGTACCTGTGGGTAGGTAGGAGTGCAAGCGACACTCGCCAATTTCTACGGAGATTCAATTTGAAACCTTCACCACTACCGGTGGGGAGCAAAGTGAGAGAGGAAATATGTTTTACATATTATTTAGATTAATTTTAACATAATAATGGGTAGCACGTACAGTGATGTTATGAAAGAAGTGTTTCTTTAGTAGATACCATATTTATGTTGGCCATTCTATTTTGGTTTATAATACATTGTCAGTACTTAATTAATTTTCAAACGGATTGTGCTGCTTTAACCATCTGGGAGTAACGTGATGATGGTCTGTTGACTGGAAGTGCACCCGTTGTCCATTTCTATGTGAAACCAGTTGTTTTTACCTTTGCTACCAAGATCACATTCGCTGATTATACTCTCAGAACCATTTCCCCGTCTTTTAAAACACGACTAAAGCACCGTTCCAAAGTCCAGCAGAGAACTAACAAAACTTCTAGTGTTATTGAATGTTTTAAAGAAAACCTAGACTTTGACGATAACTCAGAGATTAAAGAGGATTCCGCTGAACAACGAGTGCGGGAAGTTGGCGACATTGCCGACTTGTGGCAGAACTTGGAGACATGGGATGTGTCGACGATAGTTTGTGGTTGAAGGAGACTTTTATTCTTGTAACACAAAATGTTTTTTCGAAGTTAGTCAGTGGAAAAATGTTGGATGTGATAAAGGGGACGCTTTTGTTTTATTTTTGAATGGTAGGTAAACTGTGTTAAATTAATGGATTTAAGTAAATGTCAATTTGAAGGCTCGTTTAGCGCAGTGGTTGAGCGATTAGCGTGGGTTCAATCTCCGAAAATACGATGTTAATATGGCCCACTGTTAGGTTTTTACCGGATTTCAGCATTTATTCCTGTGGTACTTGTTACATACGATCCGTCCCGGTTTCGCATGAGTGCAATTAAAATTGTGCACGGTTAATTAAAAAAAAAGATGGGCTTTTTCATCGTAACAACGTTCCTATAAACTAAACGAGTGACGACTACGGTAAGGAGAAAGTGAGCGCCGCTGGCCCACTGGCAGCAGCCGCGACTTACGAGTCCTAGGTTCAATCCCAGACCGGCGCTTTACTTTGTGTAAATTATTTCATCACCACTGCTCTGAAAACGGTGAAAGAAAACATCGTGAGGAAACCGAGATGTCCTAAAACCAAAAATTCGAAGACATGTGACAATATCTCCCGCACTGGGCCCGCGCGGTATACTAAAGCCCGCTTCCTCTCAAAAGCCTGTGTCCCAACAGTGGGAACATTACAGGCTGATTATACATATATGTATGTATGTTATGTAAGTGGATAGGTCTACGTATCTATAAAACTCTCGTCGTGTCACAGATTACAGAGCCGCTCATACAACTGTTAACGAGTAGGTATCTATACCTTCTTACGACCAGTTCAAGCTGCTAATCCGTCAGTTGTGAACCTTCTTTATTTCAACCCGTTTAGCTGTTCAACCCTCTGTTGACCGTTGCGCTGTTTATTTGTAGAGAATGACAAACAAATATTTAACAGTGTTTTTTTAGTAATTATGTTTTTGGTAAGTAATAGACCACCTCTTTCTGACCATCTGTGATGTAAAATGCGATTTAAAGTTTGTTTTAAGAGGGTAGATAATAGAACCGTACTCTTGTCTGCTAATAAAACTAAATAGCCATCACCGATCCTTTTGCTAAGCTTGGTGGCTATGGCAAATACCTACGAATACCTTTTATTTTTATGATCATTGCCTATTTATATGGGTATTAATAGTAACGTTGTGATTGTTTAGAAGACATGATGCAACAAGAAAATAACAATCAAAATTACCCATTTTACTTATTGGGTCAATATCAACTCGTGAAAAAACTTAAGTAAAAGATATTTTTACAAAATTTTACGATTTTTTAACAACCTTAAGAAGGCATTTAATTAAAAGGTTCCAACCGAAAGCTGTGTTAATTGTGCCGAGCCAAAAGACGGTAATAGGGCCCGATGAGCGGTCACCTATTATCGGCTCAAGCTCTTTTAACTTTCGCTGGAAATGGGAGTTGAAGTCGTAAAGAAATTTGAGGTTTTACGGCCGATCGACTTCGAGCAGTCGTCGTATATTCCTTTAATTGTATTGGGAATGAGGTCAGTTCTAAGGGAGACAGAGTACCTACCGACATATTTCGTAATATCCTTGCGTTTTGTTAAGTGCCTACAGTCGGTCTATGACAGTGGGGGCAATGAGAGTGCACCTGTGTCTGCGCACACACTTGCGCAATATAATATCTATCGCGTCGAAGGATAGTCTCGGTTGAGACTGGCCGACATGGCCGAAATTTTTGTCTGGAGGGCTTTTACAATTAAGATAAAGGTGTGTAGCAGCTTATACTTACGTATAGACATACCATTAGAAAAGCACATACGGCCATTCGTCACCGCGCGCCCGCGCACACTAAGCTAGACAAGGTGAAAGGAATATGGAGTGGCCGACCGTATCATCGCGCTCGTACGTTGAAGGGAGCGCGGCACATTCTACCGACATTACCAAATTGTGTTAGTCCTGAGTTTTGTTAATGTACCCTTTATATTTTGTAATTCGTGAACTGTATATAAGCAGCGCCCTCAAATAAATGACAGATCGTTATTCGCTTTCTTATTTACAACACGCAACCCGTAAAGGTGTAAAAAAACATGGTAAACCTTCACCACTATCAGTTTGCACATAACTACAATAATAATGATCATAGCTATGCGTTATACAGTATACTGTAGGAATACGAATTAAAGTCATTATGTTCAGCAAAGATAATTTCAAGCAAACATCGAAAAGTAGTATTATGTGCACGACCAAATGTTACCGTAGAATCAGAACATTGCCTACAAACAAGGTTAAAACCACAATAACCATTACAATGTACCGCAGGCACTCGAGTATCGCCCTCTGTTCCATACAATCGTTCCACCAAAATATTTGCTTACTCAGAATAAAGCGAGCCATACATACACAAAGCTACAGGCTCTGCCCGCATCCGAATACTTGTTTTAATTTCAGAGGCGCTTGTAGATCCGTATAAAACAGGAGAAAATAACGTTACTGGATAATGTAGTGTTTAAATATAAAATGTGAGCTTTTGGAGCTAAGCGAGCGAAAGTAGAATGCGTTTTCATGTTACTTTATTATCGCATTTAGTGAAGCTTGAAAGTCTTTTGTAATATTATTCTTAATGTATCTAAGCTAGTGTATTTCGACAAGCTTTGTTTACGTACATAAAGATGTCATAAGTTTTTCTTGTATCTCTATCGAAATTATTGTAGCCCTGCGGTTACACCCTTAAACAATTACACAAGTTGTGATTTCTACTTGTTTTAAACTAGTCTTGTAAAATATGAGTAAAAACATGTACTACGAGTATACATGTACTGACGTTGTTTAAGACTTATCATGTTAACTAATTTGATCACTAGGCTTTACAACTTGTTCTAAATGTAAACGATAAACAGAACACCTCTGCCTAGCCCTTCAAGGAACACAGGCGTGCTGCTAGGCGCAGAAACAGTACCTTGGTGTAAATGCAGGCTAAGCAGATCTCATAAAAGTATACCTAACACCTTGGTACTATTCTACAAATAATAAAAACCCATGAGGGCAAGGAGGAACTACAGAACTGTAGCTACAGTTCTGTAGTTCCTCCTTGCCCTCATGGGTTTTTATTATTTGTAGAATAGTACCAAGGTGTTACCGCGGTGTACCGCGGGAGAAGCAGTATGTAAGGATAGTAACAGCTGTTACTATCCTTACATACTGCTTCTACTTTGTTGATGTGCATACATCTGGGCATACTCGCACGGCGCCTGCGAGTAGTACGCATCTCAAGAACATCACTAATACGGTCGCTATATGTCCTGCCCGAGGACCAAACTCAAGAACATCACTAATACGGTCTAACATCACTACAGGGTGAAATTGAAAACATGCGACAAACCGAAATGGGAGATTGTACTCATCATTATGAACAACTTTTACTAAGGGACCAATGATGCAATCCCGAAAAAAAAAACATCTGTTCCCTACATTTATGTTCGCATAACTCGTCAAAATGTAGGGAACAGCTGTTTTTTTTTTTGCGATTGCTTCTTTGGTCCCTCAGTAAAAGTTGTTCATAATGATGAGTACAATCTCCCATTTCGGTTTGTCGCATGTTTTCAATTTCACCCTGTATATGTCCTGCCCGGGGAACAAACTCCAAATCAAATCTTCATACACACACTATTCCGCGCAAATATTGCAACGCAACACAAATAAGGCTAGCAGCCAACGAAATATAAAACGCAATAACACACACGTCAATATGCATCGCAGGTGTTCGCCCTCCAATATTAATATTGTGTACGGGCCTAATACGCGCGATATGCGCATTATGCATGAACGTCAGCTATTTGACGCACGCACGACAAGCCGCGCGTGTACGCGACGCCTTATTATATGCCTGTTTATGTTTTATGTATATTGTGAGGGTGTGGTCGGGAACGCGTGCGTTTAATCGTCGAGTTTATAATATTAGTGTGTTATGAAGTTGATTTTGCTTATTGTTATGTTGTTAAGCAAAACAGTTTAGACGAAAAAAGCATTGTAGGTTTAATTGCGAACCAAATGAATAACTTCACTCATCGAGGAACAGACAAGGGATAGATAGGGAACTGAGACAATTTCACTAAAACAAAATTTGACTGACGGGTTAGGAGTTGCCTGTTATGGTGTGGTATTTTATTCTAGGTGCATCGTCTTTACATATAATTATACAATTAATGTAAACAAAATATTGAAAAACATTTTAAAAGTCTACGCCACGATAGCGGCGGTAAGTCCCCTCTTTGAGGAGTGGCTTGAGAGGCGGCATGGCGTCCTCACCTTCCGCCTGACGCAGGTCCTCACCGGACACGGTTGTTTCGGGACGTTCCTGTTTCGAATAAGGCGGGAGAAAACGCCCGGGTGTTTCCATTGTGAAGATCACCCTGAGGACACGGTGGAGCATACGGTGGCGGTCTGCCTGGCTTGGGCGGAGCACCGCCGTGTCCTCGTGGAGGCGATCGCTGGCGGCGATCTCTCGCGTCCGGCCCTGGTGCAGGCCATGGTACGGAGCGAGAGTGAATGGTTAGCCGTCACCTCCTTCTGCGAAGCAGTAATGCTCGCAAAGAGGGAGGCGGCGCACGTGAGGGAGAGGCAGTATATGCGCCCTCACGGCCGTAGTCGCCGCGGGAGACGCCCTGGGCGTCGGGAATCCCAGGCTGATTCCCGGCCACCGTAGGCGCGGGCTTGCGGACGGCGAGTAATGGGTAGCTCGCTGTCCAGTAAGGAGCCAAGCCCGGGTCGACGGCGCGTTGTGTTCCACGCGCGCCTCAAAGAGATGTCAGCACCAACTGGGGGGGTCCGCAAGGGCCGATGCCTGCCAGGGGTGCGGGTTGTTCGAAAGAGATACCGCGGCCCCTGGCACACAGGCAACTGAGGGAACACGGGTGGGTTTTAGTCAGTAAAAGTCTGAAGCGCCCTCCTGCTCCACCCAGAGCGGGAGAAGTTATTTGATAATTTCCCATCCTCAAAAAAAAAAATGTGCGACTATTCATGGTATATGCCTGTATCTCGGTGTAGTGTAACATACGGGTAGATAACGATCACACAGAGAGAGTGGTTTTAATGGAAACCGAGCCTAAATAGTGTTTGTACACAATGGACTGGCCAACTGTCCCTATAAGTCTGGTACTGTTTTGTATCAACCATTTTTGAGTTTAGCCAATCCCTATTACAAAAGACTTACAAACTGTCAGAATGTAGTTACACTTTGTCTGTATTCCTCAAAGAGTTAACCAGAAGTGTATCTATAGTACACCCATAATTTCGCCAATTATGTTCAAGTCTCATGTAATTGGGGGCGAGCCTATTGCTATGATCTGGGCACAAATCTAAGCTACGGGCTGCTACTGAAAAAACCTGATGGAATAACACTTTGCCGAATCAGAAAATAGAACCCTGGACCTTATGCTCAGCTGTAGCGATTTCGACTAGTAGACCAACGGGGCATTCTATTGACCTCATTTCTCTTAAAGCACGATGAACACAGAAAATGTAAAAAAAGAAAACGGTCCGAAAAATAATTGAAGTAATAAGTCTCGGTTTACGGACGTGAAACAAACTGAAACCGTAGACAGAAGCCTGACGGAAGCAGGCTGGAGTGAGAGATGCGTCCTTGTTTTTACTAATATCCTTTGGAACAAATAAGCTGGGATATTTACTGGAAAAGAAAATATGTAAATATGGCAAGGTTCTTGATGACACTATGGGGAATCGTAGTAATGTGATGACATGAACACAAGTTATGTTTTTGATAAAATATTACACAAATTTTTATTATGTTGGAATGTCGATCGCGAGGTATAGAATTCAATCTCGGAGGGAAAAAATATTGTTTTTTTTTTGTTGTTTTATTTTCTGGCGCAACATTGTCAACCAACAAATGTTTTATTAACCAATGATTTAATGTTTTTAAATTACAACGAAACTGTTCATAACAAAATAGACAATTTGCCTTAACAGTTATTTTCCCAGTACAACTCTAATTGTCGCGGGCACTCCAGCGAAGACATCATATCTTCTTTATTTATTTGATCTGAGACGAAAATATAAGGACAGCCATTTCTCAGATATTCTTAGTTTGTTTTGGGCTCTACGGCGTAGCGACGTAGCGTGATAGATGTAGCCGTCTACGCCGTAGAGTGCTACGATTTGTATTCGTAGCGTAGTATAGGATATTTTGATCAACATTTATTTGGTGCCATCGAGTTATTCTCCGTAGCTTTTTCCCGTCCATTTGCGGTATTTGTAAGAAGTTTCATAAGATGTGTGCACGTTGCGAGTTTACGTGGAACGTTTTAACCATGGTAATTTTAAAAGAAAACAGTTTAGTAACACGTCTTTCAATTTCGATTTGATTTGTGTAGTTAGTCAAATTTATTATTAAGAAAACTATATATTGAAATCAACATTTTCAATCATTGGCAGTTGTATGAAACGGCAAATTGGCGTAAGTTGTGAATTTGCTTCACAATTGTTTTTTCCGACTGTACTAAGTGGAAACAATGTTATCAACTATCTAAAGGTGGCTAAACCTGCACCTCTTACAACTCGATGTTTACCAGATACAGAGATCAACATATCTAGAGATTAACATAATTAGAGATCAACATATCTAGAGATCAACATAACTAGAGATAAAAACACCTAATGCTTAGCGTCGTTTTCTACGTCAATTTAAATACAATTCGGCAAGATTTTTGAACAGTCCTACAAATATTGTTATCAAACAGCGGACGGAGGCCCACTCGGCACTCGTCCGAAGTACATCGCTCATTGTTTGTTTAAGGCTTTAATAAAACCTTCTCAAGAGTTCCTCCTACGACTCGTTCCAATTGTCAGTAAAAGTCACGCTGTTGACATTCCGGGACATTTGTCGACATATTATGTTGCTTGAAATAAATCTAACAAGTATGACTTACCTTTAAAAGTTCAGGAATGTGACTTACCTGTAAGAAGAGAAGAAATGTGATAAGTTGTTGTTAATGTTATCTTAATAATAATTTTAACATAGATTTTACAGAAATACACCAACAATTATTCACTCAAATCATAGCACTACCAAAGGGGTTATTGCGTGCCACACTTACAGTACGCATGGCTTGCATTCTGACAGGTCAACCACATTCATTGTGTCATTTACGTTGATGAACAGACACATTTTTGAATAGATGAAGCAATATTTGTTTTTTAATAGACGTTGCCCCACACTAGGAATTATCCTGTATTGTGGGTGAATTTACAAACATTTAAACTCATATAAAAAAACAGCCAGACCTAGAACAACTACTTGTACGTCATACAAATATTTGTTCCATGTGGGAATCGAACCCGCGATACGCAGCGCATCAGTCAATCGCTTAACCACTACGCCAACCGTGCCGTTGCAAAAGACCAACAACATTCAAACAGGTCTATAATTTATGTTATAAAAAGAATTTAACGCAACCTACAATTACACTTTTAAGTTATGGAAAATTCAATCAGGAATCAGGAGTATCTCAAGTAGCAAGGTTGCAGGTTATACCTTATAGCCCCTCTATTACATGGCTATTAAAAACAAAACTGGAGGAATGAGGATTTACTCTAGGTACAACTCTGCCTAATCCTTCGGGGAATACAGACGAGATGATATGTCTACGTTATTCGAAAATAAAAACTAAATTCATACAAGTCTTTCAATTAAAAATAATAATTAACATATACGTTATTAAAACGCAGTGCATTTATAAGCAAAGCTCCATAATTGCCAATTTACTAATATCCTTTACTCAAAGTAAAATAAAAGCACACGATAATAATACTAAGCTATCAGACGGAGCGAGCAAGTTGAAGTTAATAAACTCGAGCGAACAATTTAAAACTACGAAACTCCGCGATAAGCTGCGATCGAGTTTGATTGCCAACTAATAAATATATTGTGAGAGTAAAGAGAAAACTTTCAACGCAAAACATCATTTTGTTTAGTTGAATGGTGTGCGCTTGAATAACTTACAGATTCCTAAAGAGCAATGTCCGCCACATAGCGTCCGCGAATGACGTCACTGTAACGTTATTTCATCACCTGCCTAGCCTTGTCCCTACTATATTAAGTTCGGCTTCCAGTCTAACCAGATGCAGCTGAATACCAATATGTTACACGGAACTATCTGACCTCCACATTCCAGTTACTAGGTAACACGATACCCCTTTTTAAGTAAGACAGGTTGTCAGACTTTCGGGCTTCTGACTACCCTAAATTACTGTCAAAGATCCACAAATGACAGCCGGGACCAACGGCACGACAAACGTAGCTTAAACTGATCGATCGACCCGTGCAGCTGTTATTATTTAGCCAGAAGCCCCTCTCACTGAAACGTTATTTATGAGTAAATTAGTGTGTTAACTCAGAAAGCGGTTTAGTTATTGTAAACTCAAACCCCGCTACGAAGTGACCGCGTTTATTTTTTATTAATATTGCATTGGTAGCTAATAGAATTGTAATCACACCTATTTCCGAAATTACAGTATTTTTCACTTTGTATTGTTTTGCAAATATTTTTTTAAATGATTTTAAGCTAGTTTTACAAAAACCAACACTTTTAAGTTTCCATACATTCTATCCAGTAAACAAGAAATCGTCATATGATTTCTTCATCGTACAAATCAAACGCTGAACTGGCTTGGAAGTTATGTTCCGCTACGCATCGAGCTACGGCGTAGCTGGAACAGTGCTACGACGCTACGATGGCGTAGACTGTGCACTTTGAACACTGAATGATTTATATCACAATGAACAATATTTAAGTCCAAGGCTTAACAGAAATATCACCTTCCTACAAAATGAAAAAATCTAATGAATTTTGCCTAAAATGGTCTAAGTACCTTGAACTGAGAAGCTGCTTATTACAGGGTAGGTCTAGATAAGCATATTTTTCTCATTCATACAGGGGTTATTAAAAAAATCAGGATATTTCAGCCATATCTACGTAATACGAGGTTTCATTTCAGTCATGAAGACTCATCACGCCTTCAATAATTTATGATCTATGACTTTTAGAAAGAAAATTACTAAAAATGGATTAGGTACCTATTTCAGTTATAATAATACTGTTTGGAGTACCAAAAATGTGCTGTAAATTACATTATTGACGCTGTTATTAGTATCTTTCAAACTCACATATTTTATCTTCATGCCATATCTCGTTTTTGTGATTTGATTTTTAAACAAATACAAAAAATAAACCAGAACTTTTCCACGTAGCAAGGAGATACGAATTACTAGGAAGCTCAAAGGAAAACTAATCTCCGCTACGGCGTAGCCAACTGCTACGGGCTACGAGCTACAGCTACGAGCAGTTCGTAGCTTACAAAAACTACTATGTAGGTATGATACATGAATTTGTATCGTAATCAGAATACCGGACTGTAAATACTCGTGTACATCAACAAAAAGAAGCTTGTTTAACAAGCTTTGAGAAAATTTAGGTATTAATTCTAATATTATACGATGCACTTATTTATATGTCATGTACATTACTAGCAATAAGGATTTTAGAAATTTAAATATAATTTGTGAGCATGAATTGTATTTTGTATTATAAACGTTAATTAACGACATTTTTACAAACGTGAGTATTAATCAAAATTCTACAGCAGCAGTTTGCATCACAAGAGGACGATGAGACAGTTTGTAATTAAAAAAAAATATAATCTCAAAAACGTTGCACAATCTTCTTATCTCTTTTTCTCTCTCCCTCTCTTCTAAATCTCAAAATTACTCCCAACGATTTCAAACATTATCAAAAGTGGGAGAGCAATCACAATAAACATACGTACGAACATCGTCTTCACCCTAAACCGCTTAAGTAATCAAAGGAAACTCTTCCATTAAGGCGGTATGGTGAATTGAAACACGTTGGGTAACCCCGGAACCCCGCAGTACTACACAGAAACCCCGCGGTAACCCCGCAGTGCCAAACACACGGGATTCTTGAGGGAACTTCCCCGAATTGACGAAAGTTTTCGTCACAACACATTCCTTGCGTTCCTAGCATTATAGAGGAGAGTGATAGAAGTTATACTTGGCTAGCTCACGATGCAATGGCAATGTGGCGTCAATAAAATGTCAGCTTTGTTTAACAGTTCACGTGTTTTATAAAGGTTAAGCTATAACACCAAAAAAAAAAAAACTAAAATTGAGTAAGTGTGAAATTCTGATAATTGGGCCACAGTTACAGTGACGTAGGTTCTGCTGCACGGTTGATTTTTGAAAAACCCAAATATAGTTACAGTAAGGATTTTCAGATCTAAAAATTCCAAATTATGGGAACTTGCAAAACTTAAACACCACACTCCACTAACAATTCTCCTAAGAAAAATAAAGAAGTAGATAAGTCTAAGTGATTACACCGTTGAAGCCATGTTGAAGCATTATTGACAAAATCCATGGAGCTTTTTACCACTTAAATAATATTATTTCACACTCAACAGATTCACCCTACTGCGTTATACTTGTATATGTTTTGCCTTTTGTAACATGTTTCAAAATGCTGCTAATATAATTATTTCTGGGCGATTCTAAAGCAAAGGGCAAAGTTTTCAGTGAAACAGAATTGTATTAAATTCGCTTCTTCCCCGTTTGTCTCGAGATTAGATTACTTTGCTACAAGTTTCTTGATCGCATTACGTTATAATTTACTTGAAATAAACTTATTATGTTTGCTTTCGAGACTTTAAATAAGTTAAATGTGGTTGATAATAAAGGATTATTCGTGACGCTTATTTAAAAATGAACATAGGTTTCGAGTCAGAAAATGAAAACATTATTCCTTCAAAACAATTGGTTTTTTTTTCGACCCTAGTATTGACGGCATTTATAAAGCCAATATGTGCGTAGGTACCTATATAAATATTAATTTTAACACTTTTCTAAACTCGCCTTAAACCAGCTTGTTTATAAACTTAATTAAATATATTTATGGTGCACATCAGGGTGACGAATACGTGCAGTTATCATAAAATACCTAAATAACAAGTTTATCAACGCTTGCAGCGATATCTATCCTCCAGAAATACAAGACGGAAACTTTTAAAACCCTCGCGAATCCCGAAGCATTGTATGTAATGCGCTAACCTTTTCAGAGATGGCGTTGTGAGCGTTCAAAGCGGCACCTTCATTTACACGGACAAAACATAAGCTCCCTAAGTTGTAAAGCCCTCTAGCGGTGCGCGCAAGAATTAATAACAAGCCCGGGATCTTCTTAGTTCAAGGAACTTCCGGTAGATGTCACCAAATCAAAAATATCTTGTTATGACAACAGTTAACATCAATGATTATATTATTGTGCGGTATCGTTATCATAATACAGTTTTCTCGTGTTCGTCGCTTTGAGTTTAGAGCATAATTATCGCCACTTGGATTTTTTTTAACTAGTCTTACCTTTAACAGATGGGGATCCCTTTCAGCAGCATCCAGCAGCGACTCCGCTTCACTCAGCCACGCGACGAATTTCTCCAGCGACCGGTCGAAGTTCTGCAGCGAAGAAACCGCTGAATGCAGCGCTTTGCCTCTGGCAACAATACTGTAAAAAAATGCAATTTCAGTACGACAATTTATTTTTTCAAACGGTATGCCCGTTTCCTAAGCTTACGTAAAATGCTTGCCTATTGTAAAATTATTGTAGTGATTGTAAAATGATAGCTTATTTGAGTGATTTTAAAATGTATGGTAACCTAGTTTTTCTATAAACATTAATTACATTGTTTCTTTACTATTTTAAAACGGCTAAACATCACGAGCCGAATACTTTATCTAAGAAAATGAATGAAGCAAACGATGTTATCATCAGAGTTTACGTTTAAAATATTATTTTAATTACAGTTGTTATTTTAATCATCAGTTTACCAATGAAATATTCATGAATTCAATGCCTTAAGGTGAATATTTATGAGTTAGTTTATACAGAACCTTGATGAATATTAAACATCTGTTTAATTTAAATGTTACAGTACAGCACCAGCAGTAAGGTACGTAAATAAGTTAACCTAGAATAATTTCACTGCTCCTCATTTTATTATAACTTGCAATTATTTGGATAATATTAATGAGATTATTTTTAAACAATGAAATGTGGCGTCGATTGACCAATATAACGGAAGACTCCAACTTTGTAAGGGGAGTTCAGTCCTACCTAAACACGGTCGAATAGTTCAGCCACGATACAACTTCAATAAATCCATTATCGACTATTTAAATGACAGTTGGTCGCTGTGATTAACTCAATACAATGTTTATGTTCTTTCTCCAGAATTAGCGTACCTAGTGACAGGTTTTATGGGTTCATATTTTTTTATTTTATTAACTAAGTATTATATTTTTATTTTTATCTATTATGTCATTAGTTATTGATATGATCTACTCATAACAATATTTTTTTATGATGAGTTATATTGCTCTATGTAGTTAGCTAGTGACCTCGACAATTGATCATTCTATCTTGTCTGACCAAACGGCAGTAAGTTCGTCATGCTCCCGTAGGTGTCACTGCTTGCGGTAGCGTCGGGGGCCGCGTTACCTTCTTCCCTCAAATATGGCGAGGGGCGTAATGCCTGATCTTTGCGTTATGCTCGGGAACGGGTGCTGCTTGTGGTGACTGATCGTCTTGCTGACCATGATTTTGTTATTTTTACTAATAATTACCTAGCTATTTATTTATTTTACGTTGATGGAACCAGGTTAGCATTTGTGGACTCGAGTTGTAACTCGGGTAGTAACAGCTATGTGAACATAATACAGCATTGCATATGTAAGCTATCACCCCCTTTATACCAGGAGGCTTCTATTTCGGTATTATGCTTTATTTACATTTTTTTTTTGTGCTCGAATTTAGTTTTAATTTTATTTGTTGGTATATTGTCATGGCTGGCTGACATATGTATGACTAATTATTGAATTAATGTTCTGTGTCTCGTAATGTTTATTACTTTGCCTATGTATGTATAGAATCAAGTCTATCCGACTAAACAGACAGCTGTGCTGCTGGGGAGTTTGTTGCGCCACTTCTTCTTCCCAGCTAAAGCACTAGGAAGTGGTGAAGGGTGGGCGTTTTTGGGGGACTGTCTTATGTATTTTGACGTTCGAAAAGTGCTGATTCTCAGCCTAATTTGAATAAATGACTTTTGATTTGATTTTGATTTTGAGATAGTGTTGTTTCAAAGGAACACTCACTGTTGATAGATGGCGTAAGTTGTAACCACCAAGCTGCTCGGGATTTGATTCTAATTTGACTGAAATCGCATCTTTTTACTATATTAAAATGGATATTTATTTATATTTATCATCTCACCTGTTGTTAAGTTCATTGTATCTGTGGTTGATAGCCTCTGTGGAACGTTTGATGCGAGTAGTATCATCGTTGCGATACACCGCAATCAGTCGTTGTGTCAGCTGCCCGAACAGCTCGATCTGATGCTTGTATTGATGCACCTCGGCGTGGAATGACTATAAATAAAAAACAACATAAATTATTACGACGTAGAAAATAAAGTTATACTTAAAAAAATTAAGGATGAAGGAATGTTCAGTTTTAAAAACTACGCCACCTAGTGGTGAAGCTGAGAAATGTTTGCAACGCGTGTTGCAAAATTTTCTCTTTCGTTACGAAATTTAATCTATAGATGGCGCTAAATTAAACTCAGTTCAGCAAAACTAGCGAAACTTGCGGTGAAACAAATGTTTTGGTTGTAGCAATAAAGATCGGGCGTTGTGACAAGCATAATATTAATGTAATTAAATTGCTCCAGTTATATTAACATTAATTTTATTCAAAGTTTCGTCGGTGGGTTACAGTCACGTCATGTTTTCTAAGAAATGTTACTTTGAGCTCTTGATTGAAGCAATCGCAATTTCTTTGGCATTTCCTTAGTAACTGTCAACCGTGAACCCGCTGTTAACATGATTTTAATTGGATTCTGTTGACTTTATGAGGAAAATTACATACCGTAACCAACTCATCCGTTTTTGGGTGTTTATATGAATGGGTAAGTAGGGAAGCAGGAACATACAAATAACATTACCAACGACGAAAAACTGCAATCATAAACATGGTAATCAAAGCAATATTCTGCCACGACTCCATTCATAGACAATTACGTTAACCCATACATTTTCAACGATATAAAAACCTAGTAACAACATAAAAACAATATCCCAGTACTTAGACTTCCAGGATGCAAATAAAACACCCTCCAAGTCCCATTCCCAAGCAAAGTGGAATATTAAAGGGCTTTACCGTGGCCGGCTCCCAATTAACGAGGATTTATAGCGTTCATACGAGTAACTTGAACGAAGTTGTACGTAGTATCGCCTGCAAGGCGGTGCGACTATTATCTAACCCTTACGAGACATCCATATCTCGATATGGATGTCTCGTAAGGGTTAGATAATAGTCTAGCTTTACTTACGAATATTATGGAATTTGAAATGATCGATATTTGTTGAGTATTTTTTGGTGACCAAACCTCCAATGGTCTATATTATAGTATTGGACTGAAGTCATGGGTTTTGCCCAGCAATGGAATAATGCAGGCCGACAATAGTTGTAAATGAGTAGTAGGTAGAGCAGTAGTGACCCAAAGGCATCGGCCTCGACTTGCGAGGTCATGAGTTCGAAGTTTAAAGGCGGCACTTTACTTTGTGTGTTTAATTTCATCACCACTGCTCTCAAACCGCGGAAGGAGAAAGGTCTTTAAACCAAACATACAAACACATGTGAATGTGACATCCACTAACTCGTACTGGGTCTGCGTGGTGGATTATGGCCCACTCCCTTTCATAGAGAGACCATTATACGCTGATTATCATGATGATGGATAGTAGTAGGTACTAGTAACAGTAGTGAGTGTTGATTCCTAAGTCTTTTCAGCGTGCTCTGTGCATCTAGTTCTACTAAAGATATTCCACACAAATATTTCCATGCATACGACACTGGTGTGAAACGCACACTTTGGTGAATATCAATTGTTTTTCTCTTCGACTTAATAAAATGTCATGTCAGGAATAAAACGTCGTATCAAGGAATTTCCCCAGCTTTAATACCAAGGTTCATTAAGACTTATTTCCTCAAAGTTAGCTCTATACAAACAGACTCGGTTACAAGTGGGTGTGCCTATAACGTAAACATATACATATAACTACTACTAAGTACATTCGTCTGTAGGTACGTATGTATCGTCGTGGTAATTATGCAAATGTACAAAGTTTCCGGCGGCGTTGGCACTAAACCGCAACGTTAATATTTTTGCCGATTCCACAAGAAATTATATTGCCTGCAAGTTTTTGTTAAAAGGGTAATAGACGGGGTATAGTACTCGAGACAATGTCAGGAAAGTTTTGCAATAGAAACATGCCTATGATGATACATGAAACTGGCTTATTTGGGGTTGTTTTTCAGTATTTTAAATAATTAATAATTAAATTAGGTAGGTACCTAGGTGTAATGAAACTCCTTGATATTTCTGGAACATGGTAATAAATATTGCAAGGATTATGATATGAGATGGTTTTGGTGGCGGTAGTATACATTCTACTATCAATCGTGCTGATCAGTTACAACCATGAACATTTACAACAGCATCTGTATGGCTGCGAATAAGAATAAATCACTATCCCCGATCAATTTGCCAAGCGTGAAATGTAGGTGAAAATATCTTTGTCATTTAGCTCAAAAAGCAATAGCAACTTCAGAAAAATATGTAGGTATTTAATCGAAAGCTACGAGATATTTCACATTACATGAAAGTGTCGCATCTTTGAATTGGTTTCATTAACAGATTCATGTATCGGGAATCCGATCACGTTTGAACGAATGAACGACTCGGTGAATGAACGGAATGAACGAGAAAATATCTTCTCTATTTACTGTCGGATTTCCGACTTGTCATTTTCCTCATGTCGATATTACTTGGACGTATATTTCATATTTATTATGTCACTAGCCAATGTCCACGGTATTTTTTTTTTAGTTGGGTTATCATCAAATATCTTCTCCCGCTCTGGGTGGAGCAGGAGGGCGTGTCAGACTTTTACTGACTAAAACCCATCCGTGTTCCCTCAGTTGCCTTCAATCGCAATTATGTTATTTATAATTTTTAGCTTATATTATAGGTTTAATTATGTTTAACTAAAAACTAACATTTTATTTATTACTAGGCATAACACCTCATCTTAATTTAAACTAGCTTTTGCCAGCGGCTTCACCCGCATTAACCAATTTAAATAAAAAATAAAGCTTTAATAAATAATACACTTGTAGCTTTCTCATGAATTACTGTGTCTATTAATGAAAACCGCATGAAAATCCGTTCAGTATTTTTTGAGTTTATCGCGAACAGACATACATATAGACGCGGCGGGGAAGTTCGTTTTATAATATGTAGTGATGATTATAATATTACAGAGTTAAACAGTATCAGTATTCTTGAAAAAGAAACAAACGTCTTTCTTTTAGGAAACTACGTCTCTGAGCCAAACCACAAAACTTGGTTTGGTTGAAAGGCTATCGAGCCAGTGCACATTGTTGCAGTACATTTTCTCTCTTTATTCCATTCTCTTCTGCACTACAGCTGGCAAAAAGGCTACACATCTTTTTCTGTTCCTTTTCCTGCCAGTTCGTTATTCGTCGACCAAAATTAATCTAAATCAATGTTTTCTCTTGGATAGATGGAAGTAGTCTTCTGTATCGTCCAAAAAGCGAATGGGAAAAAATATATAAATAATCTTACAAAAAGCTAAGTTATCTATTCTGTTGGAAGTCATTGTATAAATACCAAACGTTACGACGGGTAAAATTACTTGTCTAGGACCTTTGAATCACTTTTTAACGTCTGAATTGAAATTTCACTCCGTTTTTTGGGTGAACTTTACCAACAACTAATCGTAGGCCGAGTTTGCCATCATATCTTCCATAGAGCACTCACCACATGTAGTATTTGCCGGAAATCGCCACAAAACAGAACTGTGACACCACCCATCATGTCTTTGTTGCTGCGGATGTCTTATCCTGGCCTGCCCTGTTTTGCTAACAAGAAACATTGTGGTAGCGATTTCAAAAGACTACCGTGATGGCAATTTCGCCTTGCTCCGTTTTTCGACTTTTTTCTAAATTGTGGATCATAGGTAGGTACAGAACACAAGTGTTTTATGGCAGACTGATGAGCTATGTTCTACCTTTTACGCATTATATGCGTATAAATAAATAAATGTAATATTTTCAAATATATTTCGATAGGTGTGATGATATTAATATAAACAGGACTCAGTAGGAGTATCAAACAATACGATGTCGCACGCTGTGAGCTGGAATAATGCGCGGCGACGTCGTATCTTAGTGTGGAGCTGTCGTGAGAAATGTTACACAATACACAGGAACGAGCTTCTGAGTTAGATTATATGACAGTATAAAGAGAAAATAGACACGAGATATAATATATGTACCGCACATACTACACATCACGTTGCTTGGGAATTCAAGCTGTTTGGCTAGAATATAGACGAGATGTGTAATTTCTTGCCTGAGAAATTCTAGTGAGCCTGTTAGTAGTCTTGGAAAGGCGGGACACTTTTGGAAATATAGGTAGCATCTTGTATAGAACATGTTTGGCTTTGCATATTAGTAGATTTATCGAACAGCAAATGACAATTAAATAATGATAAAATAAAATTAAAGATTGGTTAGGCCTTTGCTCAGCAGAAGGATAGATGGGCTGGTTTAAGAATAAGTCAGTTTGTTTGCAACCCATTTTAAAACAATTTATAAGTAACCAATTATTTTCTTCCAAATCAAAGTTAGACCATCACTACAAAAATCTGAATTTCTCTACAACATAAGTCAGATTCCCATCCACCAGACGCAATCCATTACTCCACACCCCGCATTCCTCCACTCCATCCTCCAGCAAGCAGCGCACACTCGCAGACGGCACATACTTACAGTTCGAGTCACGTCCTGCACCTAATACAAAACTACAGCGTGTCGCGACGCGGTTCACACAAATATATTTTGTCACCTTTTTATTTTAGAAACATTACTATAATCTACATGTGGGTGGTACTGACTGAAGATAGGAAGGAAATATAGGTGTGAACGTTTTTACCGTGCTTACCTATATTTTCAGAAGGATAGATGATGAGTACATCTAATGTAGAACAGGCGGTTTAATTAAATGGGAATCTGTCACGCATACAAATACCTTAGAAAGGGATGAAGCAATGCAGCCTACTTTAGTAATTAATGATAACGGCTATGAATATTACTGCATACCAAGCAAAACCTTATATTATAATATTACTGCACACCAAAAACGATTACTTCTGAGTTTACCGATCAAGAAATTTTTGGACCGAAAAGCTCAATGTCTTGATTCTCAGACCTACCTTTTATAGGGAAAGACAACTCTGCGAGGCATAACACCTAATTTGGCCATCTACTTAGCAACATAAACTGAAATTGATACTATAATGTTGTACTGCTGAAGGACTGCTGCACTGCCAATACCACGACACGTTTTATATATTACGTCGGCCTCCGCCAGAAAGACAGACCACCATTGGAAAAAAACCGATCTCTTTGGAAATCTAAGCAGGAGTCCCTCTTTGAGGACAAACCATCTTAAATGCTGAAATTATCGTAGACACTTGTACATACCTTCTGCTCTCTAAGCTGCATCTCCAGCACATCAGCAGTGTTCGCCGCCGGTTGCATGGCGGCAAGCCTTGACTCCATGCGTGACAGCCAGGCGTCCGCGTCGCGTCGCCTCGCCTCGTAGCGCTGCGAGTCGCCGAGCATGGCGTCGAGTTGTGCCTTGCGCTGAAGCACGCGGGCATTGGCCTCGTCCCAGTGCTCGCGGAGCGCAGTTACTGTGGACAAAAATAAAAATTATAGTAAGGTATAAGTATAAGGACTGTTTTTTGGGAAAGTAGGTTTTAAATTTTATATGTAGAGGTTGCTGTGCGATTTTTTTATAATTCTTTCTTCTCTCCTCCTCCTTCTTTGAGGGAAACAGAGTGATGTTTTGTTATATGTATTACCTTGTTGTATAATCCACAAAAGGCAATGCAAAGGAAATCATAACAACATTATTCTGATCTAAAATTGCCCACTGCTCTGACAAAATACAGTAATCCATGTGCGATTCTTCTGTGTTTAATATGAGTCCTTTGTTTTCATTTAATGACCCATTGGTAGACAAAAAACCTTGAATGATAAAAGTATTTTAAAAGATTTAATAAATGTAACTGTTAAATGACGGCAGTCTCTTTAGAACCTACTTAGTTTTCAATTTATTTATTTCCTCCCTGTCTCTAAAGACTCCTTAGGTGAAACGGTTTCAGTTTAATTATTTACTGATTTTTTTACTTTACCTTTGAAAGCGTTTGTGGGTTTATTCCCGACCTGTATATCTTTTACGACGGCCCGAGATGATGGGACCTAATTAATTAAATTAGTCATTTTACAGAGTAGGTATCCGAAAAGGTTTGAAGGTTTTATTGATGACAGGTTAAGCATGCTAATCAGTTTAAATAACACAAGAGTGCCTACTTTATGGCAAAAGGTTATTATGTTTTGGCAATTTATTGAATACCTATTATTAGTACGAAATTAAAGCCTAAGAAAAAAGGATGACGAAAATATGTTGAAAATTAACGTGAACCGAAATCCTCATACCTTTTTATCGCTGACAAAATATTTATACGAACAGTATGTAAGAAAGGCTTATGATAAAAATAACCCTAAAATATTGCCCCTATCTCTTTTTCCGTTATATAATATTCCCAACCAGTAATACCAGAATATTCTCGACACATTTTTGATAAAAGAATTACAAGGAACTCAACAAAAACAGCTACATTACTAGTCCCAAATGCCTTCTATAATATTGTATGTAACAAGAAATACATTATATTGTATGAAACGCCCAATGAAACGGTTTGTCAAACTAAAACATGTTACATATTAAAACATCTATTCACATTCAAAATATATTCATACTGCGAAACGTTATTCGAAATTGAAAATACACAAACCGTCAAAGTATGTTATCCACTGCGGTTTAAAAACGGCGTCTTCAGTAATGTTATTGAAGGAATCTCGCAATGTATTCTAAAACAGATTTTCATTCGTGATTTGATGTGGCGTAGGAGATTGCAGAGTACCGTTATCTACTGGATAAGTAAATATGGAATAAGTTGAAGTAAATTGCTTTTGAACAAGTACACAGTGGAATTGATAAGATTCTTGGAAAGAAAGATTTGTTTTAATGTGTCAAAGTAATAAGTGCCTTACAGGTTGTTTTGAATAACAAAGTTTTGACAATTCTTAATGGCTGAGTTTATGGGAACAAGATATTTGTTTGAGTATTCTGGCTTGTAGAGATTATTTACTTTTAGGAAAGAGACAAAAATATATAACTACAAGATAAGTTAATAAATACAAATATAAAATGATGTAAGTACTTCATTTTTTTATGAAAGAAAATGAGCTCTTAAAGAAAGTGTTCCGAGAAAATAACTACTCACAAACACTATTATTATTAGAAGGTATCACCAAAAAAAGTTACAACAGTATTCCAGTTACCAGGTATCTCCAGTAAATTTCCCGGCAAATAATACTTTATCCGCCATCTTTCAGCTTCCAAGTTCTAAGATGTTGTTTTCCTTCAATTTCTGCTCGATCACGTCGCCATTTTGTATACGAACATTATTAATTCAAACAAAATACACGAAGCACACAAATAATACCTAAACACAAACATTAGACGCAATCTCAGACCAATGTATGACTTTTATGAATTAAATATCATGCATTTGAGACTCTAATCTTATTAGAATATCAACCCTAAAACGTTATTCATAGGGTACATTATTGAAGGGGTGATTCTCGTTAAAATAAGCTGATGTGTGGAGTTAGAAACGTGAATATTATAATGAAGATGTATGTTCTGAGGACCGTCTTTCATGTCGGCCTAGCGAAACACTTTGGGTAATTAAAACGTTATTTTTGAAACATTCTCTCATATTTACAATTTTCTACCGCTTTGTTTATATGCTTATTTGAGAAAACAAACACGTCATGTATATTTCATAAAATAACATCACGGTTGTTATCCCCGGAGGATTGGACAGAGCTATGGAACACTCTTATTACGCCAGTTATGTTTAACTGTCATGTAATAAGGGGCGAGCTTATTGCCATCACGCGAGCACAAGTCCGGGTTGCTACTCAAAAATTACAGATGAAAAAACCCGTTGGCCCGACACGTGAATCGAACCCAGGGGCAAATGCGCTTGCGACCACCAGACCAAGGACGCAGTCTCGTTCTAATGTATATTTCCTGATTAACGAAAACTTAACAAAAATGTGACTCAAGTATTGTTCAAAGAAAAGATCTGAACATTCAACAAACACCTACATCATCGCAAAACCTGCCACTAAAGAGTAACTTCACACTCAAATGAAGGCAAAACATTAAAAAGTCAAGTCACAGTGCTCCGACGGGCGTGTGGCCTGGACAAAATTCGGCGCAGCGCAAATGAGATGCACAGTGAGTCAAATAGTGTTGCACTAAGGTCGTTACGTTATATGTGGTGCAAGTGGAGTATTGTGTCGGGTTGATATTTCGTTCGCAGTTTGCTGTGGGATTTGACATCGTGTGCGGAATGAAGTTAGCTTTAGGTGCAGCGCAAACGACAGACAATTCGTGAAGCACTTTTTAGTCTGTGAAAATAAACCTAAGCAATTATATGCAGTAACGCATACGACGCGCAAAAAGTCCGGCGCTCAAAAAAACCGTGTCATTCTGGCAGATCGCGCCGCGCCGCGCCGCATAAAAAGTTCGCGAAAAAAATATAACATTTGCTTCAACGCGCGCTAACGCAAACGGTGCACACAAATTAATCTGCACTCGCACTAGCTCCCACACTAGGGGGACGTAACGTACGCGATATAATACCATGGCGCTAGAGATCGATGTATCGATGAAAAAGAAATACAAAACAGACCAGCAATTTTGTCTTAGGATCTGTCCTTATCAGTAATCTCTCTGAAAGTATAGGATGTACTCAAAATTCTCTATTTCTTCTTCTTTTCTATACTTCAAGTATAAAATAATACATCGCAATCTCTGCATTTCCATAGCGTCTACGTCCCTACAGTTCTGCCGACAGAATGATCGAAGATGTGCGTCGTATGCGTTGAGTCTGCGTAAAATCCGCGACGGACTTTTTGCATGCTACGCAGACATTTTGTGCGCCACAGACTCGATCGCACAAAAAGTGTGTCATCTGCGTTGCACCTCAACGTTACAGATGTTATGTGTGTGATTCTCAGAGAGACTTTTATTCTGTTAAATAGGTAACCTCAAGGGGGCGCTATTTTTACAGTTACACGAAAACGGTATTCTTTTACAATATAACATAAAAATACGTAAGAAGCAAGGCGTATGCAGGTACAGTCAACGCAAATTAGATATAACACTTCACTAAAAATATCGCCCTTGCTGCTACGTAATAATGACGCAGTCAAATAGAATCCACATAATATGTGTGCTTGAGTGTACAATAAATTATCGCAGATTTATCAAAGAAACGACATTTTGTAAAATTTCAGTATTTGGACATTCATCACCGCCCAGCCTTTTTCCAAACTATTTTTGGGTTAAGTCTTACTGGATGCAGCTAAGTATTAGAATTTAAAATGGAGCGACTGCCTAGCTGACCTCCACAACCTAGTTACTGGGTAATACGATGCCCCTTGGTAAGACTTTCGGGCTTCTGACGACCCGTAACGACTGCCAAAGATCCACGAATGGCAGCCGGGACGAACAGCTTCACGTGCTTTCCGAAGCACGGAGGGCCTTGGTATGTAAAGATGATCAACCATTGGATAACACTCAAAAACTATTTTACATAAAACATTGTTCTTATCATCCGATTCGTCCCTCCCATCGCTTTCAATTTCCCAGCTGTTACCAAAGACCAATGCAGCGATAAAATACAACCGTTTCACTCGTTAAAACATAAGTAAATACAAATAAAATAACAATAATACAAGTTTACGTCCTGAACTTACTCCTTACGGCGCTGTAAAAAGTTTCACGACATCCTATTACTGTGGTGTACATGGAGTAGCAATTCTGTTGCAAATGTTTTATTTCAATTCCGGCGACCGTATATTTTTACGTGATTACTAAAAATTTTGCTGTTTAAAAGCTTAATTAATTGATGTTCGAGTATTGATACCATTTTGCTGATTTGAGAGGGTTCTATAAAACGTAGGTATTGTTGATAAAAATGAAACGTTCGTTGATTATTTGGAACCGTCATTATAATAATACATCCCGTTAATTCTGTTTCGAGTTTGAAAATCCGTAATGGGATTGGCATTATCATAAATGGGAACCATTATTTTACAAGCCGAATAAACAGGTCTTTCGAAAATAGTAGTAGTCTCTTCTAGATTTGATTTGTAGTTTAATTACATGTCATATAATTAACTAGATAACAGAATTATGAATACTGTATCAACATTAAGAATAATGCCACTTTAACTCGCGCGTATCTTGTATGTAAACTTTATTAAAATAGTTCTACTCACATGATCTAATTAAGCAGTTACTCCTAAAACTACGACTATTAATCTTACAGAATGTTGCCATCTTCACAGCCATTTCATCAGCTCACCTAAGAAGGCTCAGTGATGCGACGCGACAACGTAAAACAAAATTAATTACACAACGCAACGGGATACGGCGCTCGTTTAGCTTTAGTTAGCAACTAAACTTTGTCCAGGAGCCGGCGCCGTGGCACACTGTGCGCGTGCTGAGCACCGCACGCTGTTTACTTTGGCCGCGTCATTTGAATACATTTCGTACCTAAAGGGTGATTGAGGGTGACAACGCTCCCGTGCCAATCCAAAAGAGTGTAACTTAACTTTTAGTGTTTTAGCGTAACAACGCCTAATCAGTTTCTTTAAGTCTGTTTAGTACCCCTGAACAACATTTTTTTTAATTCAATGTATATTGTGCAAGATATGGCAACCTAAAAAAACACTGTTTAATGTTCAAATTAAGGTTTAAACATGCTGAAAAACTGTAACAAAGCTTACAGTATCTCACATTTGGTTTTAAAAAGTTACAGTGTATTGGATTGGCAAGGCACGGGTTAGCAAGCAGTTTTAAGAGTACCTGCTACCGTTTAAGTCTTGGTAATTTTATTGGAGCGCAGGAGCTTCAACAGTAATATAGTTTTTAGCAATAACTAAATGGCGGATTGGATGGATTTCATCATTATCATTATTACAAGCACCGCCACTTCAACCGGTTCTGTGGCCTATTTCAGGTCATTGTATCTATCGATTCTCCTACGGATTTCCTCATTTCTGATTAGATGGCGTAGGGAAACTCTAATCATAGCCCTCTCCATTGTCTTTTGGGTGACTTTCAGCTTTCTTATAAAGCCCATTGTGAGCGACCACGTTTTAGTGCCATACATTATCACTGGCAACACGCACTGGTCAAAGTCTTTCGTCTTGAGGCACTACAGTATGTGAGACAAGGAGATACGGCGCTTTATACAATGTGTTTTTTTTATATCCCGTAACTCGAGGGTTATATTCTATTAGTAAAAAATATACAAATAGTCCTAGAATACGTGGTCCAAAAATGCATAGTTTCGAAGATATCATCAATCATAATTAATTTAAGTCAACAATAATTGTCACCCGTATGACGAATCTGTACTATTGCGACGTTGCCAAATTACCGTATAAAATACTAACACTAGACTCTCGGTGTGTGTAGGTATCTAAGTTTAATTGATAAATACAAGTAATAAATTTTCATTCTAACCAATAATTCATAGCTAAAAAAATGCGACGTTGACATATCTCACGTAAGGGTGTTTTACATTAATAATCGTGACTCGAATTATTTTGTAACAAAAATGAAAACAAAAAATATATAATTGATAAATAATTCATAATTATGCCAGTTGGTTCATTGATATGGTCTCATTCATACCATAGAATTATGGGATAACAAAAAAACACCTTGTATATTCATAATAATTCAGTCAATCCAGATTGATCGCTCAGAGAGTAAATCATTGCATAGATTAGATGGTGTACAACCCCATTAGCCACACTCTTTCAATCGCAATCCGATGGATTTTGAAGAATGCTCTTAATCCATTGCTTCATTATGTTTGAAACGTTCGTCTGCTTGACAACGTCAGTAACCCAAGGAATGTTGTTAAATCGACAAAATGAATGGCAGTGCGCTTGAAGTATTACGCAATTACTTTACATATTTATTAAATGTATTATTTATTTTACTCACCATGAAAATAAAGTAAGTAGGTATGAATATTCTATCAATTTCTAACTAGACTGTTGCCGTGGTCGTGATTGAAAATGAATGCGACTGGTAAGCATAGGATCATATAAATGGCAATGGTCTCAACCCCTGTCACATAAAATTGATGCCCTAACAGGCATTGATTAGTCACATTAATGGGTGTCGTTACTATACATCCCTGCCTACCTGTTCAAGAAATATAGGCGTATCAAAACGCCATCAATATCTCAATTAAATATTAATGAACGCAACTATCGGTAAACACATAAGGGAGCAGTCACGAACTCAACAACATCACAATAACATCATCATTAACAACTTACTAACGCACCAAACACATTATCGTCGTGATTGTAACGACACAACTTTGTCCAGCGTTCGGACTAGTGAGCACACTGTGCGCTGGACGTTAGGACGTGATTTTAAAGAGGAGGAGAGGATTTTCAAGGTAGACGGTGAAAAAAATTATTTTATTTTCTGTCTCAGTGAAAAGTTTCAAAATTATGTGATGATTCTAGTTTAGTGAGAGCCCTAAGGTCGAATTATTGTTGTTTGTTATTGTTTTTGTTAAATTTAAATCCGCTCACAATTCTGTTACTTGAATAATTGAAAACTTTGTGTAAGTATTTATTTTTTGTTACTAATTAATTAATTATATTTAATTAGAGCTGATTGTTCAATCGTCAGGTACTTTACTAAGGAATAAAATAATAATAACGATTTGACAGTTTTTGTAGGTTTATAAAATATGTCAACATATTTAAAATTGTCAAAAACTGCCTCGATGTTTATTCTTAAGTTAAAAGTTATGTGAAGATTGGACAATTGGCCATAAATATTTTACTAGCTAAAAACTTTGTATATTAAGGTGTTAAAAATTAATTAATTGCTGTTATATGTATCACGCAAGCATCGAACCTTTCAACAGAGCCCGCAAGTGTAAGAGCGGGGCGCTTGTCTGAGACACTGGGAAACCGGTTGTGTTCGCTGAAATAGAAATATACGTATACATACTACTACATAAACTATACACAGGTGTTAACATAATTATATGTAGGTACATCAACGAAGTGTTATAATTATTAACTCGATAAAAGCAGAGAAATACTTTGGACAGTCGTTAAATAGTAAGAAGCCCAAAACTCTGACCAACAGTCTTAGTAAGGGGTATCGTGTTGCGCAGTAACTTTGTTGTGACGGTCAGATAGGCAGTCGCTCCATGTAAAATACTAGTATTCAGCTACATCTAGTTAAACCGGCAGACAACCACAACATAATTGGCTAGGAGATTGGGAAGCAGTGAAATACTACATGTTTAAATATGGACGCCGCTGCATAACTAGTTGGGACATTACAATCAAAACTTTTAGTTTTATAACAGAAAAGCCGATTTTTCACCAACAATACCGTGACACTTAAAGCGTGCTGTTGGATTTTCAACGCTCGGATAGGCAAAGAAAGTTGAAAATTCGAAAACGCGCTTTTATTTAGGCACTCATTGAAATGTTGCTTAGTGGTCGTGAAAACGTGCATAAGGCCTTAACATTTAAAACTGTTTCAATTAAATTCCTATAAAGCAGCTTTTAAAAAGGTACAAAATATAAGATTTTTATTATAATTCAATTACCTACCTACCAGCCGATGGACGTAAAATAAACCGTTTCGCACCCAAATCACTCTACAGAGCTTTCCACATTGTTACAGGCTTTAAAAAAATACGACTGCTCGCTCAAAGCTGGTAAGCCTAAAATCTTCATTTAACGAGGTCTAATCGACCCGCCAACAGTCTGCCATTAGTGGCCATCGGAGGGTTAACCCGAGCTGACCACTTACTGATCTCTTTTTGGACAGGTGGTCCACTCTACCCAACTAGTGCACCTCTATGATTAAGAGTGGACAGTGGTTTTTGTCTATGAATATGCAATGCTGAGCCCACTGTGCAAAGAGTAATGGAAGTTCTATTTAGCGTTCAATTAAGAAGTAGCAGCAGTTAGATTTTCTACTGTAAGTTTTAATTACAATGCAGCCTTGGCTCCTGAAATTATGACAAATAATTTAATTTGTATCTTATGTTTCTTACGTTAATTACTTTGCACACTATTATAAACAGTAAAGTTTTAAACTGAATAGACAGCTGTAATGCTGGGCAGTTTGTTTAGTCACTTCTTCTTCCCAACTAAAGCACTAGGAAGTGGTGAAGGGCGGGCGTTTTAAGGGACCTATGTAATTTTGACGTTCAAAAAGTGCTGATTCTCAGCCTAGTTTGAATGAATAACTTTTGATTTCAATTTGAACCATGTACTTAAGAAATTGTTACAGCGCCTAGTAAGCTATTTGAAACTAAATGAAAATCTTAACAAATGAATGGGGATGGCTATTTAGAAACACGTTTTCTACTATAAAATTACATCCATTCGTTCGTTGCTAATTTATTTCACTCAAAAGGAATATATTTACTCACTACAATGAGGAATAACATAATAATTAAGTTAAACGACGGTTTCACTGGGTTAAAAACTAAAATTAAGTAATAAAAATAAGGTAAAAACTAATCATTTAAACATAATTTAATAGCCATTAAAAATTGGAAGTGATTTCCATTCCTTGGAGTTATAGTGTAGTTTTTAAAACATAGACTTTATTTAAAGCCGCATAGGTACCCATAGTTTTGGTCGATGTTCCCACATAACTTTGTACCGGTAAAAAATACTATGCAGTTGTAACATTTTAAACGAGATAAAAAAAACTCGGGAAACTGCAACAGCTGCAATATACGCGCTTTGAAACTGTGATACCGGGATTTAGAATAGTTTCATGTTTTCAAATGTTTTTTATTGAATCATGGCAGTGAAAACTTTTATTTGCGTTTTCATTCATGTGGTATTCCGGTGTCGGAAACACGATTTGCCCAATATTTTTTTCTTTTATCGTATACTATCTATCCGTCATGGTTGTTCAAATGTAGTCAGTAGGTCCTTATGGGCGATATGGGCATTCACTTGATAATTCGGTATCTTAAAAAAAACCCTGGGTCACCTTTTAGAATCCTAAGAAAAGAGGACCACCAAAAACATTTTCATGTTAAATGTCGCCAAGACGAGACCACATATGGTCTCGTCTTGGCGACATTTAACATGAAAATGTTCTGAAACATTTAACATGAAAAATCTGATAACTTTTTGACAGTGCGAGTCATAACTCGCACTGTCAAAAAGTTATCAGATCTCATGTAGAGCCAAGCTTCTAACTCTACACGCCCTATCTCTACAAGGCCTTACTTCATAAACTTTACACCTTAGTCAAAATATGTGGCTTGGCTATTTCGCTACAGTCACACGGGCGTAAGGTGAAAAATGTATCCACTGTTCATTACTTTTCTGTTATACAATAGTTCTTGTAGTAGCGAGAAAAGGTAGGTAGTGCCCTTGCGCTCCGCTTTTGTCGTCTTGACGGAGGCACTACCGTGCCCCCAGATATGGTTTACAAAATTCCAAAAATCACACTCTAAACAACACGATTGCTCGCCAATACCTAGCCAAAACAAAACAAACTAAATCTTTTCCACCCTCTCTAGAAACATAATTGCCAATTGAACACACAGTGTTTATCCACATCTGCGAAACAATTCCCTTTGACAGCAAAAATATTAAAACAAAATAACAAGCCGGCTTTAGACAGTTCAAAGTTTCTTTAAAACACCAATTACGACTTAAATATGGTACCTCAAAGGAATGTCCCTCTCGCCACCGCTGGTTACATCATTTGCCTAATTAAGTAAAATAAAAGGAATACTGAGAGCTTATTAGTTGGCAAGTTATCAGATGTCTGCAGATGGGAAGACTAGATAACTAATTAGAAAACGGTCTACCGCGTTGTTGAGAGCTTGAGAAATGGTTAGGTCAGAAAGGGTTTGAGAATGAAAGCCAATGTGCCTTGAAAGGAAAAAGTAAAAATGTTGCTTTCATACATTTTTTTAATAATATCCAACCTTTGAGACGGACAAAATAAGGCTAATTGTCTAATACCATCGCAAAAACTGATCAACAAAGAGGTCCAAATATCCAGTAACAGTAATCACCCTTGTAGTATCCTGTTGATTCCACAATTCAGTAGATTATCTCACTTCTCTGGCTCATCACCACATCAAGTGCTAGCGTGCAGACCTGCTTCACCTATGTCCGTTCCCTGCCATTTCTCCTGACTGACAGATGCCATTAGTGTCAGCGCTTGTGTGCATGAGGCAGTGTTACCATATCTATTATATAGATAGTAGATACACTACATCCCTTTCTTATTATATTTTTATTTGTTCAACTCAAACAGGTTATCAAATAGTCATGTAAAATCAAAATCATAAACATGTTTATTTTAATATTCATTTATGCAATCAAATACCAATTAAATTATACTGTTCTAGCCAGGCAATCGCCTGGTCATCCACAGTCTCATTGACATGTTGGACACGGATCTTTTATTTGATCTCATCCTTTGTCCAGTGTCCTTGCTCCTAACAATGACATCCCTCTCATTAGCCTGGTCTACGTCGAGTGGAATGGGATTCAATCCTTTTCTCTATCTAAACTATATCGCCTGCGTGACTCCCAACTCTGTAGCTATTCTCTTCCTATTTCCGATTCCCTTTTATTTAAAACAAAAATGTTTTTTATTTTATTTTATTTAAAACTGTCGCCATTAATCAAAATCTTATGCAACTCAAACGATTACCAAATGTTTCTACGATTTGGTCCTCTATAGGTAATGATCGCTTGGAAATCATTTATTTTTATTTTATTTTAGCATTTTCGTTAATTTTTCCGAAGGTTTCTTTTTTGTTTTTTTTTTTATGCTGTTGCTTGCCTCATTAAATAAAGTGTTTTAAAAATGTTTTGTTTAAGTGTTCCTCCTTCAATATTATATAATAATAAATTCTAGCAGGTGACAAAGCTATATTAGTAATTAAAACAGTCACGTAACTATACAAAAAACACATAGAAAATATTATCAGTTTATAAGTCCCCCCCTTGAGGTAAGTACTGGCATACAAACCTACTATCCGTGAGGAACGTGAAATCATGGTTAAGTGAAATAACTTGATGTGTTGCAAGCCACCACATGGGAACACTGCAGTTCGGTGGATGCCGATGTTTCCAAAGTATTCGCTGCGCGACACGTCGGACCCCATGGTACTTTCCTTCACCGCTTTGATACATTCAACTAAATGGAGTGTTACCTTTGGTTTCTTCACGATGTTTTCCTTCACTGTTTTTGATACATCTGGTTTAATGGAGGGTTATCGTTGGTTTCCTCACGATGTTTTCCTTCACCTTTTTGATACATCCAGTTTAATGGAGTGTTACATCTGGTTTCCTCACGATGTTTTCCTTCACCTTTTTGATACATCCAGTTTAATGGAGTGTTACATCTGGTTTCCTCACGATGTTTTCCTTCACCTTTTTGATACATCCAGTTTAATGGAGTGCTACATCTGGTTTCCTCACGATGTTTTCCTTCACCTTTTTGATACATCCAGTTTAATGGAGTGTTACATCTGGTTTCCTCACGATGTTTTCCTTCACCTTTTTGATACATCCAGTTTAATGGAGTGCTACATCTGGTTTCCTCACGATGTTTTCCTTCACCTTTTTGATACATCCAGTATAATGGAGTGTTACATCTGGTTTCCTCACGATGTTTTCCTTCACCTTTTTGATACTTCCAGTTTAATGGAGTGTTACATCTGGTTTCTTCACGATGTTTTCCTTCACCTTTTTGATACATCCAGTTTAATGGAGTGTTACATCTGGTTTCCTCACGGTGTTTTCCTTCACCTTTTTGATGAACAGTGGTAATGAGTGAAAATACACAAAATGCCTGCCTGGTTTCGAACCCACGACCGTAG
The DNA here is from genome assembly GCA_947359405.1 of Antitype chi. Lineage (NCBI taxonomy): Eukaryota > Metazoa > Arthropoda > Insecta > Lepidoptera > Noctuidae > Antitype > Antitype chi. The sequence continues at coordinate 676,098 of OX375827.1, read as the reverse complement.
TCGGACTAGACCACCACCACTGTTGTGCTTGAACGTCATAATGTCTAAGTTAACTTTTGATTGACCACTTGTATCTAATTTATACTTATGGTCCTCTTCACCGTATCCGACGATAGCAACACAGACTACCCATCTTACCGAAATTTAACCAGTCTCTCCATTACAATAAACATTTTCTAATGTATACGTTGCCATTGTAGCGGCACCACAGAAAATACTTCGCAACAATATCTAAAATTACAAAGAAAAGTGGCGCCATCTACAACGCCACAGGCGAACTACGCAAGACGCACATCATAGAAATCCTAGATCGCGCAGTTAAAGTTTACCGCGCGATTTGGATAGGTACAACATCCCGACATCAACCGTAGGGCAGTTGCCCACCACACAACACCCGTCTAGTCGGAGGATCCTCCCTTTTCAATAGGGTATGAGTGAACTTTACACCCTGTTCCTCGTACCTCTATACCATGTCCACATGTAGGTACCTGATAACAATGAAACACGTTGGATACTAATTATTCGCAATTTAATGCTTTTTTTAATTAATCGCAATTTAATGCTTTACTAAATAATCGCAATTTAATGCTTTTACCAAAGTTATCGCAATTTAATGCTTTACTAAATCGTCTCAAATTAATGCTTTACTAAATTATCGCCATCGAATGCTTTACTAAATAATCGCAATTTAATGCTTTTACCAAAGTTATCGCAATTTAATGCTTTACTAAATCGTCTCAAATTAATGCTTTACTAAATTATCGCAATCGAATGCTTTACTAAATAATCGCAATTTAATGCTTTTACCAAAGTTATCGCAATTTAATGCTTTACTAAATCGTCTCAAATTAATGCTTTACTAAATTATCGCAATCAAATGCTTTACTAAATAATCGCAATTTAATGCTTTTACCAAAGTTATCGCAATTTAATGCTTTACTAAATCGTCTCAAATTAATGCTTTACTAAATTATCGCCATCGAATGCTTTACTAAATAATCGCAATTTAATGCTTTTACCAAAGTTATCGCAATTTAATGCTTTACTAAATCGTCTCAAATTAATGCTTTACTAAATTATCGCAATCGAATGCTTTACTAAATAATCGCAATTTAATGCTTTCACCAAAGTTATCGCAATTTAATGCTTTACTAAATCGTCTCAAATTAATGCTTTACTAAATTATCGCAATCAAATGCTTTACTAAATAATCGCAATTTAATGCTTTTACCAAAGTTATCGCAATTTAATGCTTTACTAAATCGTCTCAAATTAATGCTTTACTAAATTATCGCAATCGAATGCTTTACTAAATAATCGCAATTTAATGCTTTTACCAAAGTTATCGCAATTTAATGCTTTACTAAATCGTCTCAAATTAATGCTTTACTAAATTATCGCAATCGAATGCTTTACTAAATAATCGCAATTTAATGCTTTTACCAAAGTTATCGCAATTTAATGCTTTACTAAATCGTCTCAAATTAATGCTTTACTAAATTATCGCAATCGAATGCTTTACTAAATAATCGCAATTTAATGCTTTTACCAAAGTTATCGCAATTTAATGCTTTACTAAATCGTCTCAAATTAATGCTTTACTAAATTATCGCAATCGAATGCTTTACTAAATCATCGCAATTGAATGCTTTACTAAACTATCGCAATTAAATCCTTTACTAAACTATCGCAATTGAATGCTTTACCAAAACATCGCAATTGAATGCTTTACCAAAAGTATCGCAATTGAATGCTGTATCGTTATTTTGTACTTGTTACTGGCAATGCTGAAATCATATTTTGATTTACGAAACTAGGGTTTAAGTTTTGATTTTTGATCTCTGTTTTATTTTTCTTCATTACTTCCCAAGTTTTGTCTTTTATCAGGTTATGGTCGCAACCGGAATCTATTAACATTTCTACCTTTGTTTCCCCTTTGTCACAAGTGACCATCGCGTCACATTCAACATTAAAAATATAGTCAAGTTGTTTACTACATGATTGTGTAATATTGTAATATTTGTTACTATTAAGTTAGAGCAAATCTTAGCAGGTAGACCCTCACAGCAACATCTATGTAATTATGTATTGATAACTATGTTTGAATAGGGAAGCAATCTTTAATACTATATAAGTATATGCCTTGGTTTCGCATTATGTTACATAGTACCTGTAACTTATTTACCTTTGTAGGTACCACCACATTAAGGAGCTATACTCGGGTCCAACAGAAGAATGGAATTTCTTCCTTGGTCTTGTTAAGTGAAATTCCAGCTCGAACATAATCGATTTACCCATTAACTTACCTATTCATCATAATATATCTTATGAAGGTATAACGTTATTCAAATTAATTATTGCAATAAAATCAAACAGCAATTTGCTGTCATTGTGACTTTTATTTTCACTTTGCGCACTTTTTATTTCATAATATGAACTAATTATATTAACTGGTTGGTACTAGTATTTAATTATTGTAAAAAAATACAAAGCTTTTGTCTTCTCCTTAGTCTTGTCTTTATCTTATTTATGTCACCCTAGAACACGATTACATGTTAAGCATTATCAATAGTATCCATTAGTACTTGCTATGTCCAGGAAATAATAATTATTAAGTGACATATCCTCTGTACACAGCTCTCCATTATGAGACTTTCTACTACAATGAACGTAGACAGAGAATGCTATGTACCTATTTTAATTCCTCCTCTTTTTTTTATTTTCACTAGGAAAGTTATTTTTTTTTGATGCATGTGCAGCATACCTTTAACCAAATCACTGCTTGTATTTCAGCTAACATGTATCCAATTTCATAAATTCATAGAAATCTATTCTGTTTCAGGTAAGTAAATAATTAAGTATTATTATTTGAATGAAGAGGTAGGTTTTCATTACATACCACAGTCAGAGTTAAAGGAGTCATAATTGTTATGCACATTACATTTGACTCCTGAAAATTCAAGGTGGGAACATAGTTTGAATGTCGTTGCCATGTCCCAGCCCGCTGATAACAGCACAATAAAACAATAATGAAAGAGTGAATTAAAACATTATAGGCATTTCTATTAATGGGACACCAAGTCCATCATCATCCTCTTACCTTTGTCCAGTGATAAGGTAGATAGAACTTAGTTCCTATTACACGAGGATATTAATACTAATAAATAATTACTCTGTTTTCATATATGCAAGTAGACACTTAGCACTCTTACCCATTAACTTTTGAGTAATAGTCATATTGTGAATTTGTGATAACTAAACATGATCAACATAGAATAGAAGATTTCTGATTCTCCTTCAATCACGATTTTACTAGTGATCGGCCAGTAGTCGATACCTACTCAACTATAAATTATTTACTAGAAATACAATAATACACAAAAATAATAGCTTTCTGCACTCCTGCTTCATATAAACCTTACTTGCGCCAAACTTAATTCCCTCAGTCCGCGTACTTATCGTAAAAAGGGGTAGGTACAACGTTTTTTTTTCCATGTATATTAATAATACTATAAATGAACACCGACAGAATCCTCAATTCTGCTGGAAATACTTTATCACTAGGTGCGAAATTTAACAACTTACCTACATTACTTTAGGTAGGTATCGTATGCAACCTAGTGAGTGTTTTATAAATTGAGTTGGTCAGCCACAAACGTACCTGCGTTATGATGTTTACTTATACCTATTGTTTATTTTTTCCGACTTTTATCCTCGTCGCCATTTGTAGTATCCTGTTGATTCCGCAATTCAGTAGATTATCTCACTTCTCTGGCTCATCACCACATCAAGTGCTAGCGTGCAGACCTGCTTCACCTATGTCCGTTCCCTGCCATTTCTCCTGACTGACAGATGCCATTAGTGTCAGCGCTTGTGTGCATGAGGCAGTGTTACCATATCTATTATATAGATAGTAGATACACTACAACCCTATTAACCCTAAAATTAGAGTGTATTGGTACACCAGGCCGAAACTTTCGCCGAGTGCCGAAAGCTAAGACATTGTAAAAAGCTCGCGCTATGGTTTAATTACCAAATTACAATTAGCGATACCGACGTTTTAGCTAATGAAACCCTTAGGAAAGGCCGCTTGATTGAGAAAGAACACGTTCGCTTCATGTTTGATTAGGCATTAAGGTAAGGTTTAGCGGGAATCTTTTTCATCGACAAAATGCTTATTGTATCTTTAAAGTAATCAACAATTATATTTTTTGAGAATAGGGTTATTCGTAGTAGGTAGGACCTTACTTAAACCTTGATGACCCTATACGTTGCAAGTTAAACGGTAATCGATTATTTGTGCCTATAATTTGGCAGTTTAGCATGGCACAATTCTAAATCCCTAATATTCATTGTAACGGTATAAATGTCGAAAAGACCGGTTTTGTAAGTTATGGCAGAAGGAACATAACTATTGTATCTACCACCGAAATAAAAGTTGTGATTTAGTACAGACGGCGACACTACCTCCACCTCTCGGTGTAGGTCTTCAGAATTACGTATATTTATGAGAAATGACAGACTCTGGCAAAACGCCAAACAATTGCCAAAATGAAGAAAACGCATGCCTACAAAGAGATCCTATCCTCCCATAAACTGTTTTCTACAATAACAATAAACTGGAAAACATAAACCCGATTGCTTTGAAGAAACAAATGCCTTTTTAACTTAATTTAATTGCTAAAGGGGTAGGTGTTAAAAAAGACAGCGTAACGAACAAGTTAATTAGTTGGGGGGAGGGGGGTGCAACACGGGCTTGCACAGACGACATTAAAATTGGACGACTCCTTTACGAACTGTGAATCCCTAATTTCGGTGATTGCATGCAAAAATACGGAGGAAATAAAAAGATGTTTAGTGTAGTGAATGTTAATTTGGGTTCCCTTTTAAAATGGCCAATAAAAGAAGGTCAAAGCAAAAGGGAAGGCGTGTTTCATTATGGCTGTACAAGTTGTAATTATGTATGCATAGGTATTATAACAGAAACATTATCCAAGCGGTCGTTAGAGGGTTAAGTGGATATTGATTGTAAACGCTTATAAAATACCTAATTGTTATTTCATTATCTCACGAAATTATAGCTTGGTTAGGACGCGAGCTGCCACAATTTGTGTTACAAAAATTTCAGGCCAAAAGCTAGAAACTTCAACAAAATAATACGTTCAAGCAAATATTTTTAGACAAAAAACTATCGTACAGTTTATCACATTCCGTTATGTATGACAGTCAGTAGGCAGTACCTATTCAGCAGGATTAGTGAGGATTCATACTTTGAGTGTTAATCTACGGGAGGCTGTCGCACAATCATATATCTTCGTAGTGTGCGTAATTTATGTTTGGTCGAAACAAGTAGCGACGACTTGACAATTATTACATATATTTTGTGTTGTGAGGGTACTGGTCGGTTTGATAAAGTTTTGGAGTTTTGGCACTCTTTAGTTAGTATAAATGTGGTGAACTTGGAGTCAAATGGACCATACCTACTCGGGAAGACACAGTTTTGGTAACTTTAGGGTTTTTTTTTACGAAACTAAATAATAGAGCTGTTTTGCATTAAAACAAAACAGTTATTATGTGATGAAGAACCACATAGCGTTGGCTGAAGAATGCACCTAAGATTTTGCCGCATTTAAGCTAAATAATCAAAGAAAAACATACCTTCCTTCCTCGATTACCTGTGACTTCACACCATAGCAGCCCTTGCGGTTGGTTCTATGGTTCAGCAAGCTGTCACTTGTCAACTGTCAGTTCATAAAAGTCTTCACAACTCATCAGCAAGCACCTTGCTCCAACGCTATGTGGTTCTTCATCACATAATAACTGTTTTGTTTTAATGCAAAACAGCTCTATTATGTTCTTACGAACCACATAGCGTTGGCTGAAGACCTGTTTGTTATCTGCTGGTGAAGAATACTCGAAGGATGTAGACGCTATGTGAATTATACATTATATTTGGAAATAACGAATATTTCGGTCTGAATTCTCGGTTTGTTAAAACCAAAAATTAAGAGTTTTCAATCTATTGATCCAAGAAAATGTAGAAATGAAAACATCTTCCATAAACTGTTATACATAAATGGCAAATCTATTTGTCTTATTTTATACATAATTTTAGATATATTATGATTATTTTACAACAGTCATACAAACTGAAATAAAATAATCATCTCATTGCTAAAGGCTAATTGGATCACTGATTCATATCCATAATTAAAACAAGTTAGGTAATAGCTAACTGACATCAATATTTCTGGATCTCATACATACGTTTATAAAGATGTAGGAAAACATTTTTTTCATACATGACAAAGTTAAAATTCCACTGAAACTGAAATTAATTCAGGACCTTTTTGTTATAATGGTCAATACATTAGTCTTCGCATCTAAATGATCTAAGAAGGGGTATTCAAGTCCCTTCATTAGTCAATAAGATTGATTTACAAAACGTACCCAAACATTTTAAAATAATTTCATAGGAAATTAAAAATTCTCATGTAATAAATCTTCCCTCCCTCTCATAGAAATAAAGTCTTTTGTCCCATCAGTGGGAACATTATAGGCTTGAGACAACTTCTCTTGAGGTAGCCCTTTCTTTTACTACTTTTCAAAAGTATTCATTCTGTATGTCCAGTGGCTCTTCCATTTAAATTTCATCTGTTGTGCAGTAGTCAGCCTCCCGAAGGCTACCACAGACGTTACACTTTTTTGGAGGCTCCTCTATCGTAGTTTGTTTAAATCTTTTAAGCAAGTTTAGCCAATAAAAGGCAAAGACAATAAAGGTTATGGTAGATTTTAAGTAAACAACTTGATTATCAATTTGTGTGAGCCACATGGCCGCACTGTTATTCAACATTACAAAGTTGTGAGATATCTTACTATATGAATGTAAATCTCTGCCAGTCAAGGGGGAAAAATTATCTATCTCACATGGGTTACTTTCTTGGTAGTGGCTTACCTAAGGCTAATACTTCTGTCACTTACTAAATGGACAAGAAAATGTTTAACATCAGATCTGTTGGTACAGTATTTGCAACATGCAAATAAATAAGTACCTAAATTGGGATCAGGTTATTTAGGACTAATGCCATACAGTTCACACCATGACATTCAACTATGAATAGGAGCTTCATAAGTAATAAGTGTCGATTATTATCTCCAACTATTTTTCAGCAATTCCCTTGTTCTTGTACCAACCACTGCCTCTTGCAACCTGACTGCCTTCCCCCCCCCCCCTCCAAAATTTGCAGGGTAGGAGTTGCAGCTTGTTAGGTCTAAGAAGATCTTACATAGGTCTTGTACAGGTATTGGCTCTCCGAGACCTCTCGTCTCCAAGTACGGGAGCCAGGTACACTGGGTCCAGTATGGGGCCACTTATACATATAAGCACCCGACCCATCTCCGCGTTCAGATGACTGAGCGCTCCGTTTTAAATTGGGCGAAGAGAACACCCATACTAATCATTGCTGTCACCTCTAACTGAAAGCATCGCAGAAGCTTGCCAAGCCTTCATTTGAGTCCCATATGACGTCCTGTCGCACAACGGCCGACTTGTCAGACGCGAAAAGGTCGACGTCGGGGACGCCCCACTTTGAAAACATGGCCTCCGAGGCCTGGAGCCTAGAGCAACAGGAGCCCATCTGGCTGGCCTGTTCAAGAATAAGCGGTCGGCTAAGCCGTTATAACACTTTTAACTCCCCGGGAGGTAAACCGCTGACAGAGTAATATCCAGCTAACTAGCTAACTTCGTCATTTTGCAAGTTAGGTTTAAGGGCACTAGGGAAACGATTCCTTCACTCCTCCCAAATATGCGACAAATGTTGCCGTTGGATTGAACTAGAATATGTACTCTCAAAACTGGCTTTTTGGCTGCTTATTACTGCGTTTATGGCAAACATCTCTCCAAGTTCGAGTGCCATTTTTTCTGGTTTGGTCAAGTTCCTGACAAGAGTAGGATAGAATACAATAGTCTTTATAATTTACACCTTATGAATTACAAATATGAAGTGTACAATATTTTACAAAGGGTGGCACAAGACATCCTTTGAATGTATAGGGAAGCCCGTTCATGTGGACTCCTTACCCTTCATCTACTGCATGTGTGGACAGAAGTGGATTTCCTTACTCATGTGTAGAGGAACTGAGCTGTGGTTTATCAATAGCATCTAGCTACCACATGAATTATGGCCAACCAGTAGAGCAACCTTTTTCTATTTGTCTTGGTCTACCCTTCTCAAATACTTTTGAGACTATAAGCATTCCCTTACAAGGATTGCAAAAATTATATATGGAACACCTAAATTTAATACGCTTTGAACTTGATTCAGGGAGCAATTTTCATTTTTTTTTTTTTTTTTTTTTATATTACCATCTTCTTTTCCACCTTGCCTGCACACAGGGTCTTATTATAAGTATCAGTGTTCCAAAGAAGGCTGACATGTTCTAACTCCTGATGGAGATTTAGAATTGACTTAGGAAATTAATTTGTCAACTAAGCTTTGTTAGGACTTACCGTCTCCGAGACAGAAATCATACACTGAGTTTTCCTAGTGTGCTAACTCAAAACAAGCTGAACTACATTAACAAGAATGTGGATACCACAGGCTCGCAAATTCTCTGCCAGTCAGTTGGCTGACTGTCCAGAGAACCCAAGAAAAGCCAAAAGGGGTGTGCTGGTCAATTACCATATTTTCCTTGGTTCTAAAAGACTCTTCAGAGTCGTTGGTGTAGACTATTTCATGAAAAGCTACCCTTCCTTAACATATCATTACTTTTGTTTTACTTTTTAGTTATATTGGTGTGTAAAGTATTAAAAACAAAAAACATCCACATTTCTTATTTATATTGTAGGTTTAATAGAAATTAGCATGAATTATTTTAACTAAACATACTTCTTCTCATACTTATTCAAAATTGAATTGTTGTGAATATAAACAAATTCAGTGTTGGACTTCCTGTTGTTATCTTCAGTATAAAAAACAGAAACGGAACAGAACAGCCTTTAATTCTGAAGTTTTTAGTCTGACTTTTGTCAAAAGTATCTTTGCAATGATCCAACTTATCAAGTTTTTATTTATATCTAAAACAAGTATTACTCCTAATAATAGCTTTAAATAATATAATTATTGTCAGTTTTAAATTGTGTGGTGGATGTATTTATTCCTTTTCTTATTTTTATAGATCAATGGTCCTGATCATAACTATAAGATTTCCTTAATTATTACAAAATACAGCAGTATAGCATAGTAAACTAATTGTTGTTCAAATATTTAGCATTTCTTATAACTTAGTTTTGAAACATAACATTTTTATAGTAATTTTAATGTTCTAAATGCTATTTATGACTGATAGATTTCAGAGTTCAAAAGATTTCAGCACTTTGCTGAACCACTGTAATTTAACAGCTGCTTGCCACTAGACAGCAATAAACAATTTAAATTAAAATACACTTCCAGAAGAACGTTCCAACTACTTCCAAATGTAACAGTAGGGTACTAGCCTATTGGATGGGTTGCTACTTAACTAACAAGTCCTTGTAGACTTGCTTTAGCAGCTAGCTCCTTCAGCTCACCACACCCACCCACATTAAGCATCCAACCAAAACTCCCTCCGCGGGAACTAAATAATCTTTAGATTGGTTTAGTGGCTTAAGTCTATACTCTTTAACTTCTAATTCAGTGTGTGACAGACATGGGGTAGATGAGCATAAATTTGAAGTTTTCTTTAATTGGTATTTGGTTTATTTTTATATTGCTTGAAACAGGAATATCGGTCAATGGGTTGTCTTAGGAGCGGAGTTTATCTACCTAATTAATCATATTTTACACTGAAATCCTTCAGTTGTAATACTTCCGTCTCTTAAAACAAAACCGGATTGTGTATTAGTACTTCCGAAGTGGATTCTAAGCAGAACCAGGTTAGAAGTTTGATGAGTGTTTTGTTAAGTTAATGATATAATATGGATATTGTGTCATGTTCACAGAAATTTTACACTTACTTGGCTACTTATTCCATTGTAAATGTGTAGGTTCACCTACAGTAAATCGTGCCAATCTGTACGGTTTGTTGCTCAACAGTGGGAAAACGCTACTTTCTTCCTCCGAGGATGAAGAGCGTTTTTCGCCACTTTCGTACAGGAGAATTCGTCGCTCAAGTTCGCTACAAACGGTTGCTTTACAAAGGGACCGGTGAATGCGTGTTTAATAAGTGAGCTTTCAATCTCGGATTTCGGCATTTCGCTGACTAACGATCAGCGTAACACTATTTATCACTTACCAAAAACACTATTATTCACTTTCTATAAAGTTTTACCAGAAACTTTACTAATTTTCTAAGAAAATTAACGAGAGAAAATATTTGACGTCCAATGGCGGCAAAATTTTTAGACGCTATGAACTGACAGTTGACAAGTGACAGCTTGCTGAACCATAGAACCAACCGCAAGGGCTGCTATGGTGTGAAGTCACAGGTAATCGAGGAAGGAAGGTATGTTTTTCTTTGATTATTTAGCTTAAATGCGGCAAAATCTTAGGTGCATTCTTCAGCCAACGCTATGTGGTTCGTAAGAACATAATTGTTATGTTACCTACTGCAAGACATAACAGCAGTTTTTAAAAGTGTTAAAGGTGCTTGGTGTTAAGCCAAGATGTAGCAAAGAATAGATATTAAAACTAACTGAAACCTAAGACTAGAAACTATATATTCACTTTTTAAAGCTTTTCTTTATTAACAAAAATCTAACAAATCTTTAGTGTTCGTAGTGCACTAATTATTGTGCTTGTGTGGTAAGCAGTGGTAAGTAAAAGATGGTAGTACGTTACTCACGGTTATAATTGTCCAAACACAAACACAGTTACTATCAGACGAAAGGCACATAAGTTCGACACACACAGAAAGTTTATACACAGATACTTGTACACATTAACTATAATATGCTAATCCTGAAGGATTGCAGCGATCATGGAGAATTCTCGGATAGCACAAAGTTGCGTGGGCTTGGCGTCGCGACAGCGAGATCGGACTAAAGGTCGTCCAAGGTGGCCGAACGCGCGCTGAGCGGCGCGACCCCACTCTAGCGCATCATTACGTCACCGCGTGACGTAGACGCGGCGCGCTTCCACTGTACTGTATAGTTTATATATGTTGGTGATAGATTTAAATAACAATGTTAATATATATATACAAGTGTAGGTATTGTATAGTGTATATGTCGTGTTTCTGTATGTGTATATATGTTTTGTGTATATTACGTGTCAAGGATCGCCACATCACTCCCCTCCAGAGACCGTCCTACGGGCGATAATAATCTGGGAATCGAACCCTTCGACCAGACCTGGTAGTTTTGACAGGTGTGTCCGTGGGCTGTTCTTCTTCCTCTTGAACAGCTTGGCCGGCAGGTGGTGGATCAGCCAATATGTAGGCAGGTTTAAGGCGGTCCACAGAAACTTTGACCTTTTTACCTTTTAACACTATTATAAAAGTTTTGTCGCCTTTTTGGACCACTTCATGAGGACCGGTGTATGCTGGTTGCAATGAACCTCGAAGCGCATCATTCCTGAGGAAAATGTGGCTTGAGGTCGCGAGGTCCTTGTGGACAAATATTTTGTCCTTGGAGTGACGTGCAGCTGGAATAGGCTGCAGTTTTGCGGCAATTAAGCGAAAACGAGTGGTGAACTCCGATATGTCGGTGTTGCCGCTGTCACCGGGACTGAAAAATTCTCCTGGGAGTCGTAAGGGCTCACCGTATACGAGTTCCGCAGAAGAAGTCTGAAGATCCTCTTTAAAAGCGCTCCGGATACCCAGTAAAACCAAGGGCAGGGATTCTGTCCAGTTATGGTCAGCGTGGCACATTATTGCCGTTTTGAGTTGCCTGTGGAATCGTTCCACTAGGCCGTTGCATGCTGGGTGGTAGGCTGTAGTCTTCCGATGTTTGAATCCGACTATTTTGGAAAGATATTGGAACAGTGCGGATTCAAATTGTCGTCCTCTGTCTGTAACAATATCGGTTGGACAACCAAAGCGGGAGATCCAGTTGGTCAGCAATGCCTTACCGACTGTCTCAGCGGTGATGTCCACAATTGGTACTACTTCTGGCCACCTAGTGAAACGATCCACGGCCGTTAAGCAGTACCGGTACCCCTGTGATGGAGGTAAAGGGCCAATTAGGTCGATATGCACAAAGGCAAACCTAGCACGTGGTAATTCGTATGTGCCCAATGGTGCTGACACATGGCGGTTTACCTTTGTGCGTTGACAGCTGAGACACATTCGTGACCATTGTCGACAGTCCTTGCGGACTCCAGGCCAAACATAGCGCTGCGCAATTAATTTTGCGGACGTGTTTGCTCCAGGATGGCTGAGGCTATGAAGGCTCTCAAATATTTGCCGTTGCAAGGGTTTAGTCACGAATGGTCTGGGAGTGGCTGTACTCACATCACAGAGTAGCTCGACGGGACTGCCGTCGATTTTAAGCCTCTTTAGTTGAAGAGATGACTCTGACTGAAGAAGTTGCAACAGTTCAGGGTCTGTAACTTGGGATTTAGCGAGAACTTCAAAATCGACTGTCGTTTGCAGTTCACTGACGCGGGACAATGTATCGGCGACGATGTTGTCCTTGCCGGACATGTGCTGAATGTCCGTTGTGAACTGCGAAATGAAGTCGAGGTGTCTATACTGACGCGGAGCACAGTTGTGCTTTCGCTCATGGAAAGCGTATATCAAGGGTTTGTGGTCAGTATAGACGGTGAAGTGTCTCGCTTCCAACATGTGGCGGAAGTATTTTATGCCTTCATAGATGGCCAGTAACTCGCGGTCGTAAGGCGAATACTTCTGCTGAGCAGGGCTAAGCTTGTGTGAGAAGAATGCAAGCGGTTGCCACTGCTCGTCCCTGAACTGTTGCAAAACCGCGCCCATTGCCAGATCTGACGCATCTGTAACTAGGGCGAGTTTCGCTTGGTAGTCAGGGTGTGCAAGCAAAACAGCGTTGCAGAGGCTGTCTTTGCACATATTGAAGGCGGTGAGCGCCTCGCCCGTTATTTCCACGGGATGCTGCCCTTTTACAGAGCCAGTTAGTAGGGCGTTAAGGGGACCTTGAAATTTTGCAGCTTTGGGTATAAACCGCCTGTAAAAGTTCAACATCCCTAGGAAACGCCTGAGCTCCTTTACCGTTTTCGGCGTAGGGAAGTCCTTGATGGCTTGGACTTTGGACTCTAAGGGTCTGGTACCGGCTGCAGAGATGCGGTAACTTAAACATGTGACTTCGTCAGCTCCGAACACACACTTCGAGGTGTTGATGACGATGCCATATTTCTGCATCCTGGTGAAGAGCTGGTGCAGGTGATCCTCGTGCTGCTTCTGGTCTTTTGAGAAGATGAGGAAATCGTCAAGATAACAATAACAGAAGTCGAGGCCGCGCGTCATTTCATCAACGAACCTCTGAAATGTTTGACCTGCGTTCCTCAGACCAAAGGTCATAAATGGAAACTCATACAGGCCAAACGGAGTTGTTATCGCCGTCTTCTGGATGTCGTCTTCGCTGACTGGTATTTGATTATAAGCCTTAACCAAGTCAATTGTGGAGAAGACCTTGCAACCGGCTATGCTGTGGGTAAGGTCATGGACCTGTCTAATTGGATACCTGTCAGGTATAGTCCTCGCGTTGAGCAGTCTGTAGTCACCGCAGGGTCGCCAGCTGTTGTCCTTCTTCGGCGCTAAATGAAGAGGCGAAGACCAAGGGCTCTCTGATGGTCGAGCAGTGCCGTTGCTAAGCATGACCTCAAATTCTTGCTTAGCGATCTGCAGTTTGTCTGGAGCGAGCCTGCGAGGGGAACAAGAGATGGGCGGGCCAGGTGTGGTGCGTATGTGGTGTACTGTGTGGTTTTGCGGTGTGTACCAGCGGGTCGTGTGATGTCGGGGTACTTATTAAGTATTAAGTGATACCCCGAATCGCCAACTGAGACCTTCACTGAGCACGTCGCTGAAGCCTTCGCAACAGAGGCTGTAACATACAAAGTCGTGGTTTTGTCCACCAAACGTTGATTTCTGATGTCAACAAGCAGATCGTAGAAGCTTAAAAAATCCACACCGATAATCGGCTTGGTGACATCACCTACAATAAATCGCCAAGGAAAATTACGGCGCAAACTTAAATCTAAGTTTAATTGTAGGTAGCCGTAGGTATCAATTATAGACCCGTTAGCGGCCGATAATTGATAGTTCGACTTCATACGCTGTTCGCGTAGAAAATGTCGCGGAAACACACACAAATCACTACCAGTGTCCACTAAAAAATGTCTCTTTGATGTTCGGTCCGTGACGAAGAGGCGACCGGTGGGCGTCGGACAGTCGTCAGTCGCCATTACCGACTGCCTTTGGAGTTTTCCGACCGGTCGTAGTCGCAAGGCTTAACGCATTTGCGAGCGTTGGCCCCAAACTTGTAGTGGTAGAAGCAAAACGGTTGCTTCTGGTGGCTGGAGTTGGAACGCTGTCTGGACCGGTGACGCTGCTGGTAGTTCGATCGTGATTGCGAACGAGGCCTCCTGTTCAGTTGCGTCGTCAGGTTCTTGACAGCTTTCTTTAATTCCGCAATCTCGTACGCCATCTCGTGCATGCTCGTACCTGACGCCGAAGCTGCGGCTACTTGGCCTGGGGTCACGATGTCCTGGACTCTGTCTGCCAGGTCTGCCAATTCCTCCATGGAAGTACGAGGCTGTGAGGCCAGTAGGGTCTGGACGTTGCTCGGCAGACGGCTACTCCATATTATCCGGAGGAAGTCCTCTGGGACGCTTGGTCCGGCCAAACTTTGAAGATGTCGCAGGAACTGTGACGGCCTACGATCTCCGAGTTCTTCGTGGATGAGAAGCTGCTTTACTCTCTTCTCATGTGATGCAGTCAGTCTCTTAATGAGCTCCTGTTTGAGCTTCTCATATTTGTTGGTCTCCGGTGGGTTGAGCAAAATATCTCTCACTTGTTTGGAGTACTGGTGCTCAAGGTTACCGATGACGTGGTTGAATTTTGTCGCGTCACTGGTGATGTTTGCATTCGCAAACTGAGCCTCGACTTGTGCGAACCAAACCTCTGGGTCATCCGGCCAAAATGGCGGTATTCGTACCGCGACACGGCAAATGTCGGATGGCTCGTCAGTGGACACGCGCTTTGCGCGTCGTGGTTTTTGATGAGAACGGGTCGTCGCCAACGATTTAGCGGAGTCACTGCTATCACTCATCGTGCCACTGTGTTTTTCCATCACAACTTTCTTTAAAGAACGTCCTTTGCAGGGTTCTGACCGCACGTGGTTATCGGACCTTTCTGACGTATTCTAGTCGGGGTCACCAATTTAGTGTTCGTAGTGCACTAATTATGGTGCTTGTGTGGTAAGCAGTGGTAAGTAAAAGATGGTAGTACGTTACTCACGGTTATAATTGTCCAAACACAAACACAGTTACTATCAGACGAAAGGCACATAAGTTCGACACACACAGAAAGTTTATACACAGATACTTGTACACATTAACTATAATATGCTAATCCTGAAGGATTGCAGCGATCATGGAGAATTCTCGGATAGCACAAAGTTGCGTGGGCTTGGCGTCGCGACAGCGAGATCGGACTAAAGGTCGTCCAAGGTGGCCGAACGCGCGCTGAGCGGCGCGACCCCACTCTAGCGCATCATTACGTCACCGCGTGACGTAGACGCGGCGCGCTTCCACTGTACTGTATAGTTTATATATGTTGGTGATAGATTTAAATAACAATGTTAATATATATATACAAGTGTAGGTATTGTATAGTGTATATGTCGTGTTTCTGTATGTGTATATATGTTTTGTGTATATTACGTGTCAAGGATCGCCACAAATCCAATAACACCAAAACCGTTGAATCAACGACAAATCCATTCATTTCAAAAATTAAAATCATTCGCAGTATCGTACAAAAAGTTTAAAGGAAAAAGTGGATTAAATGACGTCACAAATGACACGTATAATATGTGAGCTGGCAGTTCCATCTCGGCCGAGGTATTATTTACGACGAGCGGCTCCCGACAAACGCGCTCACTATTTATTATTTATACTACAGTTATTTCGCGGTTTCATGTTAAAGCGATGGCTTTTAAAATATTATCGGGGTGAGGTATTGCAGGGTTTGATTTTGGCATTTTGAAATCGATACTTGTATTAATTTTGTTAGTATTCTCGGGCCGGATATAACAATGATTTGTTCTGATTTTCAAGCTCTAAATCTATAGGATGAATATAGGGCTATTTTTAACAATAAAAATCAAAAGTTATTTATTTAAACTAAGCTGAGAGACAGCACTTTTTGAATCCTTATTTCGAGTGTTAATATTGTGATCATCACTGTTTTTAGTGTATATGTGTAAATTTTGCCTAATGAATAAGATGTTTGCGAAGATGATTTGTGATGTGAGAATAACAATATATAAAAAAAACTTTCCTAGCATTCTAGCATCTACCCGGTAAATAGCTCGAACAGCTCGTTTTAGAGAACCAAAATATTTTGAATATCAGCGGCTTTGCCCCACAGCAGAATGCCGTAGGACATAACGCTATGAAAATAACTAAAATAAACTAACCGAGCTGTATCAACGTCACTGTATTGTCTTATTTTCCTGACAGCGCGGCGTAGGCGGCCGAACTGAGCTTTCCCGCTAGGTTTAATATATGTGATCCCCACTGAAGTTTGGCATCTACTGTTATGCCCAGAAAAACTGCAGAGTTTACAGTTTCAAGCACCTCTTTATCTAAGATGATGTTGGGACCTAGATTTCTAACATTCGATAAGGCGAACTTTACTCGTTCTGTTTTCTTGGCAATGAGAACTAGATTATTTGGGTAAACCAATCCATAACCATTGAGAGTGCACTGGCTACGTCGTCAAAATCTTGTCTATACCTGTCTTAAAGATAAGAGAGGTATCATCAGCAATCATTGCAACGTCACAGATACCCTTAAAGGTGAAAGCTCCAGGGTAGGCGGCGAAATTCAAATGTTCTTTAGTTTTTTGCAATTTTCGTATCAGTGCAAGCTTGTATGTTGATTAAATGTGGTTCACGACCTTAACAAATATGGCTTTACATAGTTCTAACCATTTAAGTTATCAATACAACCCCCTTATTCGATTGAATTACTTTTTCATGAATTAATCATTCAAACGAATTAAATTAATTGAAATAGACGGGCGCGTTCAAAACTGAACGCGTTCACCGCATCTATACCGCGATCAAGAGCGGTCAGTGTCATCACTCATGTGCAATATTGACACCAACAGTTCTTGAACCTGGTTCGCATGTGTTGATCGCGTTTAGATTAATTTGTGAAATTCGCCCATAATTGAATAAAACAGGATAAATAGTCAATTTCAAACTTCTCTTTCTGTTTGAAAGGTAATAGCATATTACTTATTTTTTAGGCATAATGGATATGTGTTTAATTATTTTAAACATATTTAAAATGACTCGATAGGTCCATGTCATATTTTAAACATTATTAATAATAACAATTCATATCAATTTTCCTGAAAATGCTGGAATAAAACAATATCCTTTTCAGCAGAACCTCACGCATAGTCCACATCTCGACAATAGTGACAAATGAACTCATGGTACGTGTACACTGTAGTGCAAAATAATTTGTATGCGAGAGCGCTCCGATGGATTTTAAATCCGAATCGTCGAATCTCTCATTTATATCGCGAATATCTGCGTTCGATGGCAATGGACAGCTTATTACGACGCCAATTAATCGGGGGCTCGGCACTGAATTGCCACGGGCAATCGCTGGCAATTGCTGGCAATAGCTTTTAGCAGTCCCGGATTAGCTGCCTTGTTTAATGTTTGCGATTTGTAAACATTGTTGCATGTTTTTGCGTTTATATTTTGCTTATCGTTTGATTACTTTTGCTTTTATTCATTTATACGAAGAGCATACAAACAAAATTGAACTACCTATAGTTTGACATAATATTAAACTATTTGTTTCAATACAGCAGAAGCCAGAAACCCCAGCCTCATCAATATTGTTACATCGTGTGACTTATGTATATGGCCCAGTCAAGGGTTTTATTTTATCCTGATAAAACTAGGTCAGTAGGTGCTACACTTAAGATACAATAATAATAATGATAAATTTTATAATATTATAGTTCAACGAAAATCCCCAGTAGCGTAACATAAATACTGTCACCGACTACATCGAGTGTTGACTCTCGCCGTTCGACCGGAAACACAGTAATTATAATTCAATAACAATGAATAAACACGCCACAGGCTACCGGAGCCTCGTCCGCCGTAAACCTCAGTTAACAATAATTTAAACCTGTTCAAATGAAGATCGAAAAATCGGCCACCATCGGGACGTCTCGGAAGCACTCGGAAATATAAAGGTGGAAAGGGTTGAACCGTCCGGGGACGCTGCGATTTTCAGCGGTACTGTAAAACTCGACAGTAGGTTTGAAATGTTTTTTGAGATGAAAACTGTTTTGTTTTTGGGTGTTGGAAAACCTTTTTTGTTTTTAATTTCTGAGTAGGCTTCCATACTCTTTTATGATAAACATTGTGCATTTTAGAAAGCAGTGTATATCATTTTTTATTGGGCTTACTAGTAGGTACCTGGTAAAGTAAGGATCTTCTTTAGACACAGGTATTTATAAGAAAAACCTTTGATGTACGTTCAAAATCGTCGTATAAACTGTTAACGAAATCTATTGAACATGCATATCAATGTGGCTATTGTTTACCTCCAGCTACATAAAGCATACATCAGACTGCGGGGCCAGTGGCCGCTAAAGCCCGGGATTTCTTATCCGCTGAGCCCGAAGGCTATATTCTGTATCACTTGTTTCACAGAAAGTAGAAACGTTTAAAATGTGTACCCGCTGTGTTAGATTTGTCTATTTGAGAATGTATCCTATCCTACAAATATTATAAATGTGTACTAATATTATAAGTGTTTGTACGTTTAGATGTTTGGATGTTTGTTACTCAATCACGCAACAACGGCTGAACGGGTTTGGATGAAATTTGGCACACAGAAAGTTGTCACCTGGAATAATACATAAGATACTTTTTATCCCGGTAGTACGTTCCCTTGAGATGATTTGCAACCTCCACGCGGGCGAAGCCGCTAACAAAACCTAGTTTGAAATATTATTTAAAGGGCCTCCTGTTCACCAGTACCTACACAGATACTGGACTGCAGACTTGCGAATGAGAGGTATTAAGTTGTATTCTTACCACAAATACATATTTATCTTAGTTGAAGGCGCTGAAAAGAAACGTCAAAAGCTAGATGCATGGTGTTATATGATAAGGTCAACAAGTATAAGCCACGGACGAACGGTGTACGAACTGTAGTGTTTATTGTGTCGAGCATGCGACATGCTTAATGAGTAATGAGTTAATGACACAGAAAGAAAGACATTACGTTTATTTGACACAGTCAACGATGGCGCCACTAATTTTATTTTATTTTATTGTATGTCATTAGGAATAAACAATGTATCTTGCGTCAATCGTAACAACACTGAAAATGAACACATTCGACCAAAAATAAAACTGCAGCCCTAAAGCAGACAGACACATTTCTATAAAGGTACATAAGTAAATTGTGACCATACTATGTCATATCCAGGCTGGCAACACAGGTCGTGACGTCAGAGCTCTCCTGAACGCCACTTCATTATTCATAGGACTTCTTTCGGATTATTTCTGTGTCCCGGTTTTTTCGGCCCGCATTGTACTTTTTACTTCATAAATAAAATATAATTTGTATGATGTTTACGAATTCATAGTATTTTTATTTGCCTTTGGCGTAAAATATTGTTGGGTTTATTTGCTTTTTTTCTTTGAATATCACTGTAGTAGGGATACTCGCAAAGGGAATATTAGGGACAGTAAGTGATAGCGACGTAAAATGTAACTTACTTCGCTGGTTGGCCTGTAGTGTGGTTGGTTTGGGTTCTCGAACAGGCTTTTACTATAATGATCATTAGAAATGTTGTTTTGTGTACTGTTTTGATGTTAAAGTTTTAGTTTGAACTAGCTTCTGCCCGCGGCTTCGGTCGCGTGGATGTCGGAAATGATCGCAAGAGAACTTGCTACCGGGACAAAAAGTAGCCTGTGTTACTCTTTATAACATCAGACGAGCAATTCCCGTAATTTTAAGAACGTTCACAGTCTGATTTCTGTCTTAATCTATCAAAAATACTTCGAGTTTCCATAAATTTTTGACAAGTCTGGACATTTGATAGTAGCTGAGATGATACTGCGACTAGATTTTGAACGTTTTAAATTACGAGAATTGGTCTTCTGATACCTGCCAGTGAAGACAGATCGGTCGATCGCTCCCGTCAAAACCGGTGCAGCCGTTTCGTTTCGGAGATTAGCCGGAACAAACAGACAGACAGATATACATTTTTTAAATTGATGGTTTTTGTTGTAAGATATATACCTAATTATTAAGTGTCGGACTCTGAGAAATTTTTAAAAATACAACATTGGGGTTTCTCGAATTCCATGATTTTTCGCCTAAGCTTTATGACGTGTTTATCTAATTACTACAAATTGCTCCCACTATTAGGTCCTGAAGGAACACGTCAAATGACAAGTCACCCTGTTGTAGATTCAGATTCAATTATGTGCCTACAAACTATTGTTATTTTAACAACGAATTAAACTAAGTTATAATCACGGAGTAAAACAATTCTAAACAACTCCATGAATTGAAACAGTCTGTTTTCAAACCAAATATCTGTTTCAGATTAGATTCCGCGAATTCAATAGCAACGAACACAACATGTCAATCTGTTTCAATTACATTTAGCCATTTCTATCACAAATAAGCGAGAAATGATTAATTATTGAGTATCAATCGCAAATTATTATCACGTGCCAATTAATGGATATAATACATACATATAAAGTAAGTATACATATAAGTGGCAATATGGCGGCTATGTATAAATTAATCTGGCTACTAATGGTAGTCATAGAGACGTAATTAAATATGGTATTAGATAAATGGGAGGGAAAATATATTGTCAGAAATCGTTAGAAGATAAAAAGCGATTTCGAATTTATTTGTACACACTGCTACACGTCAAGCTATATAATGTAATGTGGCTAGTAAAATGTGTGAGTTTGTACGAAGATCTAAATCCTCGGAAATACGGAGCCGATACCGAAAATTCTTTCACTAATGGAAAACTTCAAAATTGCTGATTATTTTGTGAGCTAAAACGTGTTTGACGCGGACCAAGTCGCGGGAAGAAAAGAAGCGTTTTTGAAATATCAAATTCGACACAACTGTACCATGAATGGTTACATACCCATACATGTGCCTGCAAAGTTCTTAAAGAGCGCAGAGGAAATGTTGCAACCTACAATTTTATACAACAACTAACTAGAATATTGATGTTTTGAAAGGGAAAGGAAGAAAAATTATTTATTGTGACTCGCACAGGAAGATCATAAATACTAAACTAAACACACAATAGTACAAAAATAAAATCATAATAAAGTGCTTCTACAACTGCTAGAAATAGTGAATAATAAGAACGGTTGACGATATTGTAAGCATAGTGCAGCACGGAAGAGTTGGTTAGCCTATGACCTACGTCCAATAGGTACATAGGACATTATAAGTGTTAAGTTTAGTTCACTACCCAGTGGGTACCATAAAATGCAAACCTAAGGGTGAAAAATCGAAGGTAAGAAAATCTAATTAATTTGATCAACTGCAAGTATTTTATTCTGTGGCATGGATTTTCCCGTTGGTCGGCAGCACATCGTAAATAAATACGTTGCGCTGCATTTGGAAGAGACCGAAGTAATGTTTCAAAGACGTACAAGCCCGGAAAACCTCGCCTTAACCTTACAAAATAATTGTAATTTTTTAAACGCACAACACAACCTGTTACCATGGCTTCAGTACAAATTATAATGAAGCTAGTCTCTACTCAAGCAGAACAGCTATATATGTTATCTATATATAAAAATCTTTCCTAAATTCAATACGTTGTTACAATTGAAGAGAATCACGAATCACAAAAGATACTAATGAGTTGTGCTCACACGTCGCGCTCGTTGCGATTGTCGTCGAATTATTTTATCTCAATTGAGTCCCGGGATACCGGTGTCCCGGACTCCCGGTGTCGCCCGGCTTAGGCTATTGATTTTATGTGTTTTTGTAGCCCCGTGTTTGAATTTTTGTATAAAGTGGTTCACTTAATTCACTCGGATTGCTGAAATTTTATTTTTTAGCAAAAGAAAGGCTAATGCATTCTAACATCACATCATGTGAGTGGAGTAGTTTGTTTCCTTCTTCAATCATAATTGAACCTATTTCAATAAATGAAGTTCCTATCATTGGGAATTCTTAATCGTTTCTATTTTATCAAGTACCTGGTACTTATTGAAAGGCCCGCACTGTCCTGCCATACATATAAGCACTGTATTTTTTTTAAACAAGCATTTACAACTTTTTTTTTTTGCCAGCAGGTTTGTCCGCTTTAAATAGAACGTAAACATACACCGAAACCTTCCTCGTGAGTCACTCTGTCTATTGGTGAAAATCGCATGAAAACTGTGCAGTACTTTTTAGTTTATCGCGGACAGACTGACAGACGCGGTGGAGGACTTTGTGTTATAATATTTAGTGAAGAGTAACCGCGGGGTTTCTTGCCGGCTCTCCTCAACAGAAAACGACCAATATTGGAACCGTGTACATTCACAGTTCACCTTCTGAAGTTTCATAAGTGTTTTTATTTCTTGACAGAGGTCATTATATCATGAATTTAAATACTAATACAGTATGTACGAATGTATTTGGACGAAGAATACGATATGTTTTGTACATCAGCTTTTGTCGTCAGTTTCCCTCTTTGTATAATCGTGTGTACGTAATATTCAATAGAAATGAGATTTTCCATCAGATTATTGAGCATAAGAAGTTCGTTTATACTTAGAATATCGCATTTTCGCTATTATTTATTGCTTATTCCGAATGACTGGCATTATACAACAAATGTTATTAAAATAAAGATTGTAAGTAATTAGCTAAAACCAAAGCCGTATTTCACAGTGTCGGTGACGTAGTAATCCAAACATCATTACCACAGAATAAAATCTAATCAATCACTGATTGATAAATGGCAGTAAACGCGTATAGGCGGCATATTAGCCCAGCTAATGCATCGGCCAATCAATCAGGAACGTCGCGCGCGATTGATTCGCAGAACATGTCCCCAACAACGAACCAATCAGCAAGCTACGCCTACGGCGACCATGCGTTGCCGATTTATTTGGATTGTATTTTCATTGGATTTTTGCACTGAAAACTGGGAGAGCATCATGACATTTATAATGTATCTTCTTAAACATCTGATTTTTTCGAGAAATATAAACAAATAAGTATGACTAGAAATGTTGGGAGGTTTTCTACAAATTATGACAAAAAGATACCTACTGAAAAAGGGACAGGTCAAGTTAATTATGACAGAATAATTTGAGAAAAAAATCCAATTACTACATACCTAGTATAAAATAAAGTCGCTTCCCGCTGTCTGTCTGTCCCTATATATGCTTAGATCTTTAAAACTACGCAACGGATTTTGATGCGGGGTTTTTTAATAGATAGAGTGATTCAAGAGGAAGGTTTATATTATATGTATTTATCATGCATAATATAGTAAAGCAACACTGATAGTTTTAGAGGTTTCTAATGTGATGTCGAAAATAAACACATTTTTTTGGGCATATTGCAAACGCTGACTGAACCCTACGAGATAGATCAAAGTAATTTACTACAGTATTGTACACCTTAAAAAGTTCTACAAAAAAGTCCGCAATGGAATATGTCTATCTCTTAGGGATAACCCACAATAATCATTTTTTATGCTTTACTTTTTAGCAGAAATAATGGCTTATTTACGAAGCGATTTTAAGCAATACAGCAGTAATCCTTATCCAATTAAGTACCTTAAATACATTGTGCATTTAATATAGATCAATATGGCCCTTTACAGCATATTATTTAAATGAATATTTTTGAAGATATTACAGATTTAAAATGCAAGGACGTAGCGGTTGCGGCGGTACTGGCCCGGGGGATCGGTGGCGCGTGCCTATTAGCGCGTTAATATTATAAATGTGAAAGTTTGTATGTTTAGATATTTGGATGTTAGTTACTCAATCACGCAACATCGGCTGAACGGATTTGGATGAAATTTGGCACACAGATAGTTTGAAACCTGGAATAACACATAGGAATTATCCTATGTGTTATCCTTACGTTCCCGGGGGATAATTTTCGACATCACGGGAGCGAAGCCGCTAGCAAAAGCTGGTTAATAATATAATAATAATTTTGTTACTGGATCTGATAGTTCCATTTAACTTTCCATATTGTAACAATAAAATAAAATGTGTAGTTTTTTGGAAAAAAAACTTTCTTATTTCCTTCGTATTACACTTGTAAAAAAATCTAAACAATGCTAGGTGCATTGTTTAGATTTTTTTTAACCTGTTCACCACACATACAAAATAAGCGGTATCTCATGGCGACCCTAACGAGTAGAATTCAATTTGTCAGCTGTGCACGTCTCGCGAGATAGCGGCAAAGACGCGACGCAGGCGAAGCGAGCCAGCAATGGGCTGTGACAGATACGCAGTGACGTAATGGGCTCCTATTAATGCGGGAAATAAGAGCAATCTGTTTTTGCTGAGTTTGGAAATGCTTACGTTTGTTGGGGACTGGAGTGGGATAATAGATTTGATTATCTTGATTTGTGTTACACAAAAAATAAAATATAGCGGGTGCTCTAAATTATTCATGCTTAAAATTAAATAACCTCAACCTGCATATTTAAGACAATTTGTTCTATAAGAAGTAACGAACAAGTTTCAGGACATAAGATACAGTTTAATTAAAAGTAAAGACAAAACTAACATTTAACGTTAATGTAAAAATGTAAATGATAAGCAGAACTGACCTGCTAATTAAACTGGTTTGTTTAGCTGGCAACTAGTTCCGACCGGTTCTAACCAGTTTTTGCAATGCTCTCTACGCTGCTGTTCCACTGCATTCGCACTTTTTACCCTCGTTGAACCGTGAATAGTTAACTGGCAGCATGTTAAGGGAATAACAAGACTTTGTTCTGTTTCGAAATTTTATTTAAAACGTAGAAAACGTTATTCATTTTTTGACAATAAATAAAAATAAAGTAACAGAGTTTCCTGAAAAATGCCCTGAAGGTAAAATGTTCGTGAAAATACATATTGTCAATACTCGACAAATCTTATTTGAGAATTGGGAGCTCTTATTGTTTTGTAACAGTAACAAAATAATATGACAAACACAAGAAATACAGATATTACCTTGTTGAAAGTTTGCCGTTTTATTTATTGGAGTATACTACCTATGCCTAACTGTTAGAGGAAAATATTTCTTATATTCACGTGTTACCGATAGAGCTGGTGTTACTTAACATATATTTGGTTCGAGCATCGTGCGGGTATCGGTAGTGGGTAGACATATTGACAGGTTGTCAGTCGCAACCTCGCTGTAACCTAGTTTCTTGAAAACTGGATGCTTCTTTCCAGTGTTTATCATATATTTTTGTTTTTCGTTACGGTATACTGTAAAAATAGGTTAAATTTTCGATCATTCATTTATTTACATACACAGTTTCGATCATACCTTTATTTTTCACTACTACCATTGTAAATGGTTTAAAATAGTTGCTTTTCCAACTTCTTATAATCGTTGTACTGTCATCATTACTGTGACAAAGTCAATAGGGACCTTAAAAGAAGCAGATCGTAAGTAAGGAAGGACGACAGCTTATATTGAAGGTGATGGATGACCCGCAGGGTTCAGGGATCATGGGCCACTTACTGAGTAGCGGCCCGAAGGTTGGTGCTCTTTATATGATAT
Organism: Antitype chi; assembly: GCA_947359405.1. NCBI lineage: Eukaryota > Metazoa > Arthropoda > Insecta > Lepidoptera > Noctuidae > Antitype > Antitype chi. Next base: position 650,149 of record OX375827.1, on the reverse strand, counting down.
AAGGCGAGTCTGTTTATTGATAGAATGTTCAACTTATATTTTAAAATAAATAAAAATTGTTTATTTGCACCTTTCAGTAAAAAAATTGTCTCCAATAAAACAGGCCTTAAGTAAGGTTGTATGTTAGATTTGCAGCCAATACCTTCGTTAACATAATTTTGTATCTTATAATAATAGGTATCTGTGCTTACCATTATAGCCGATATTGTTGTACTTTATTTCACGTGTTTTCAAATTCTTTTTTGCTGTATGATTAGAAAAGTAGGCGAACAAATACGTTTCAAAATAAAACAACAAGCTCTCAAAAATACAAGATATTTAAAAGTGTCATAACTTTACATTTAATTAGGTAATTTATGTTACAGTCTGGTTTTTTAATTTAAGAGCTTTTGATGACAATTATTTCCAAAAACTTAGTAGGTACAATTCAGTTTGTAAAACGATAAACTTGTTCAAACACGAGTCACACAGCCTCATTAGTTAGCGCAAAGTAATGATAATCCGCCACTAACATCGTAATAACTTCGCGTTCCACTGCTCCGCGATAATGCGACAAACGCTAAGCAATTCCATTCATTACACGATTTGGAGTGTCCTTTATCAGCCTGAAATTTTGCAAATTATCGCACAATTTTGGAGTTTGCTGGAGCTTTGATAAGTTAAATCGTTTTGCTATGATCATTTTACGTACCTTTAACCTTTCTATAGTAGTTTCACATCAGGTGAGGTAATGGGGCGCGAGAGTGACAGGGATATTTTATACAGAGTTATAATAAACTCGCCGCTTCTTCCCACGCTGGTAGACTGAAACTACAGAACACCACCTGCTACGATCCTTGCACATATTCCTTTGCTTCGTTTACGTTTATACATTCAGATTTATGAAAGTAAACGAAGCAAAACTATCAACTGGCGTGTGTGTGACTAGTCATGCACACACGCCAGTTGAGACGTTTGTAAAGAGCATCACCAATAAGGGCAACTATTAAGTCCTACTCGGTCGTCCCCTTACGGCCTTTCCAATCACATCTGCCTAACAAGGAGAGAGTTAAAGGTAGAACCGATATTTAAACCTAGAAAATCCTAGGAAATTGATGTCACGCTTTTAAATAAACTTTCAAACATTTGAGCTCTTCATTTTTTTTTTAAGCAAAAGGAAATGCTTTAATTATCCTATTTCATTCCGACATACAATTCCAATATAATAATATCCTCCATCGTTTCTACACGTGTCTAGTCTCGGTTCCACATCCCACCGGTCATTGGAAAGCATTCGGGAAAACTCGGAAACGTTCGGCAACGTCCGGCTAGCCGGCAGCCGAGCGATGATGCGAAAGAATTGCTTGAAGAATACTCTTTTGATGTCAAAGCAGCTTACACGAGGGGAGTTTTTGCAGTATTTTTGTTGTTTATTGAGAATATGCTCTGTTGTTCTGCTTTGACAAAATACTAGCAGTTTTATTAAGAATTTAGTTGTGACATTTTATTCTTTTATCCATGCAAATGTAGTAGATTTTGTATGGATCATTGGATTCATGTCCAAACTAAAGGCCGATAAAATTTTGTTTTTGTACAAAACGAAATCGATATTCGATCATTTTCCAAATCATGGTCACCCTAATTTTAAAGCAGGTAATAATCTTGTTCTACATGTTTTTATTTTTGCGATTTATCCAAATTATAAACAATTCAGGCAGTTTTCCTTGTCCTCCTATTAAGGCTATAAAACAAAAGACTAGCTGATAAACGGCATATTACATAAAACAGCATTAACAGGAACGTTTTAAATTCGCGGAAACCCGTAAAGTTCCGAGGGTAAGACTTGTTTATTGGCGATAAAGGTGTTAAGCACATTTGAGAGGAATTATTATATTTCTATAAATGTGTTCCTGTTTTCCCGAGGATCGGAAGCAGTTATTATAGCTGTTAGGGAATTTCTTAGTCGTAAAAGCTGATCATGGACACCTATAGTTGCATCTTTTCTCTCTCACTCTTTCAACAAAAACTTGTAAGCGTACAGATCAACCAAAACTTGTAAGTGTACCTACTGAAATCAACCAAAACTTGTAAGTGTAGGTACCTACTGAAATCAACCAAAACTTGTAAGTGTAGGTACCTACTGAAATCAACCAAAACTTGTAAGTGTAGGTACCTACTGAAATCAACCAAAACTTGTAAGTGTACCCACTGAAATCAACCAAAACTTGTAAGTGTACCTACTGAAATCAACCAAAACTTGTAAGTGTACCTACTGAAATCAACCAAAACCTATAAGTGTACCTACTCAAATCAACCAAAACAATAATACAGCTTTGCCTAATTTTACACCACATCAATTTGCCGTATTGACAACTGTCACAGAATTATATTTATCGTAGATTATAAAAGTTGAGGGATATTAGATAGTCTCTCAATTTATTATTGTAGTACCAAGGTGAGGGTAAACGCCGTGACGCGCTCGATAGAGGGCGCGTCACGTCGGCAGAGTCGAGTGAGGGGAAGTCACTGCAAAACGAAGTAGTCTTGTGAGGACAGCGCACGAATACAGACTTCCACTTCCTTCCTAGCGGCCGAACGTTATTAATACTGTACTGAGTTTATTATTCTGAAAATAAAATACTAATTGATTTGCATCACCATCTTATTTTATTGTAAACCTACACTATGAATTCCATACCACCGAATCGAGATAATGACAGCGCTATCGCGCAGCCATCGCTGACGCGTTATCTAGTTATGATTTGAATATGCGGACAATTTAAAACACTTAAACACACATTAAACACACTAAACACACACACACACACTCACATTTTAAATACTTAATTTCTTTGACTTTACGTAGATACTAGACTAGCGTAACATTTATTATGAAAATACATAATACTTTCAATACCTACGTATAATTTCATACCTGAAGGACTTCTTGAAGCCTCAAAACTTTTCTTTGATAAGTTTCAGCAATTTAGTGAATAAAAAAGATTATATTGTTTCAAAGTAATTTGTGTAAGTAGACCTGCCACCCTTGAGACTTAAGTTACACTTTTTCGTAATTTTAGCGCGACATTAAAGTAAATTCCTCTAATGATTATGTACCCAGAATATTTATTTTGTAAATAAAAATTGGCCTGTTTTCAAACTGGACGTTAATGCCAATCAAAATTAATGACTATCTAAGGATTCAGATAACGATTAATAAAAAACTATTCAATCACCCATGCATGCATTTCAGTACTTCTATTTGAAAATAAGTGCGAGCCGTGCGAGGCAAATGTAGTTGAGTTTATGTGATACATACATGGGTGCGTACGTTTCCATAAATAAATAAATCATGTTAAGCCTATACAAGATGATTTCCTCGCTTAAAAACCCGAAAACCCTCAACAATTTATCACAGGCCGTCCCCCCGGGCCGGTGACGTCAGATTTACGGCCACCGCACAATACCTGGCAGCTCATAGCGCAGACAGCGGCTGGTGAAATATTGCCAATATCTAGACATTGAGGGGGCGCTGTGGACTGGTAATGTCTGCAGTTTGCGAGACAATTAGGTAGGTTACGCGTAGCAGGAAAGTTACTAGGATCTTTGTTTTATCTCTCGTACGCCGTAATCATAGGTGCTATTTGCATTCGTCTCGCACAGATATACGTTATATACTTTCTCTGAGGTTACATAAATAGTACCAGCCCAGGGAGTGGGCCGTAATACACCACGCGGGCCCAGTGCGGGTTGGTAGATGTCACATATCTTAGAATTTTTGGTTTCTAAAACATGCCGGTTTCCTCACGATGTTTTCCTTCACCGTTTTGAGAGCAGTGGTGATGAAATAATGTACACTAAGTAAAGCGCCTGTCTGAGTTTGACCTTACGACCTACAACTAGTAAGTGGCGGCCGGTACCACTGGGCCACCACTGCTCTGAGAACAGTAACGTGACGGTAAATATACACTTTTTAGGTTTAGCTCTCATTTACCGTGCGATAAGTAGGTAATTTCGCTCCAATTAATATTTGAATACCTATATCTCTACTTTACAAACATCAGTTCTCGTTCCCAATTTACCAGCACCCTGTTATCAGTTAGTAACCGATTAGAGGCGAAACCGAACGTAATTAAAAGTTGGTAGTCGCGAGGTAACCGCTCCGGAGTTGTCAACTTGCATCGAGTTGTTACGTACTTGTTAGTAACGTGGCTGCCTTTGATCGTACTGATTGGAGAATATAAAAGATAAACTTTGTAATGTTGTCATAACCTGTTCTGATTCAAAAAAGAATTTGGGGATAGGCTTATTTTTTATAATGGCGTCTTTGTCCGTAGATTTCCAGGATGTTTTGCCAGACTTATTGATTAGTATTTGATACAATGTGACTAGCATTCGATATACGTTATTTTTTTCACCTATTGGATTCTGGTAATAATATATGAATGTTGCAAACTCTATGCTAAACCTTAGCTGTCTGTAATTACGGAAGTTATGAAATAATTGAAGCTGTAATAATTATCCTCTGTCGTGTCATACACGAAATACTCCTGAAAGGAAATCTACTTTAAAAAAAAATTTAGTACCGTAACACTTAAACTCAGGGTAGCATCTAAAAGTATTGAAGAAATATGAATCACAAACCATTTAGTTTATATACAGGATGTAAAAAGACTTCACAAAGCACATAAGTACATAAGTAATTTGTAAAATATTTTGTTTTTGAATTTTTCTTGGTGCGAAAATTCGATATTTGGTGCGCGATGTACGTCACTCAAAACATTGAGCTTATCGTGGGAGACTGGGAGTATATTTTAAAGTAAAATTGCAACATTTAAAAACTTCTTTTCGTAAAAAAGGTGGAACTATGACCTTCAATATACGTAACCAGAAGGCTCTTGGGTATGGTCTAGTACAGAAACAAAACAATATTAACGAGAAGAACAATTGACCCTCGGCTTCGTTGATAGTATTTCTACACCATTCTACACCCGTTATTTCTATGACAGTTTAAACAAAACGCTCTGTATAGGAAATATCCCGTAAAGTAAATTTCCATGAAAATGCATGAATAATGAAACGCCATGCTTATGTAGGGCGATCATGGCGCATGGCGCATGGCGCAAGGCAAAATTGAAACTTCCATATTATGCTAAGTGTATGCGTGGGCTTGTACAGTAACTGTGTATAAGTTGTATCACAAGATGGGCTTTCCGTGTCCTTCTTATTAAGTCTAGTGTGTTAGCTTTTGGCTTTTTCGAGGACAAGATTAAAATATGAAGGAACATCCTCTTGACTTGAGACTCTCTGCTTATTTTTATTAAAGTAATATCTGGGTATTACGTCACTATGGATAGGTTGCTTTGTTGGTTCTGCTTGCAGAACTTGAGCTACACAAAATGTGACTTGAGAATAACTTGATTTAATTTCAAAGTTTTTAATTTTCACTAAAGTATTTGGAAAACGGTCGAAGTGGCGTCCTATGTCCACCAGTGGACGTCTTTCGGCTGAAATTGCGGATGATTTGGAAAACCAAACAACAGTTGAGGTAAAAAATGCGAATTATACGTCTAAGTTGAATATTGCCACTTTATTCATCATTAACATTTAAAGTGGACAGCCATTTTGATTTAGAAGTTTATTTAAAACAAAAATGTTTGATGATAAACGAAGTCAGGGAGGATCCCCGCTGCCCGGCCAAATGGCGGCCCAATAGACGGAGCTAGAAAATTATTCGTATAACAAGAATTAGTCGCTGTAAACCGGAGGGGCTACATAAAAGGCTCGGCTAACCATCCTGGGGGCTGTTATTCCGTTTTATTTCGTCCTCAATTCGCTTTCAACTGAATTTTATAACTGAAGCCCTTTTTTCGACTTGTCACTTTTTTTTTAAACGAAATAGATGAAAAGAAAATATCTGCTGTTGTGCTCTGTCGATGAGCTGGCAACCCTTTTTGCCGACGGCGGTGGCGGGAAATGGTCTCAGCGGGTGTTTTTTCTTTTTTATAAGGATGGACATGAAAGTAGGTACTATTTCGTGTCTCTTATTGAAATGCGATGAAATTTTCGTGGTTCTGTGAATGTTTCCATTAAAATTAAGCGCAGAATAACAGAGCAATAATCGTCACCCTATCCTTTTCCCAACTATGTTGGGGTCGGCTGCAATCTAAAATTTAAATATAAACCTTTTAAAAACAAACTTTTTACTAACTAAAAATGACTAAGGAAATAAAACTTACGTTCACATAGAACTTTAACATTTTTTTTAAAGCTTGACGCGCGAATTTACATTCTTACAGTTTATTACAAACTTTAAAGTTATATGTTTACCTATGTACGTTTTATTTAGTACTATTTAGTTCATTAAGGGCTGATTTTATTATAACGCAACCAAAACACCTTAACACAAGTCATGGCGTACACCGAGTTGCAATATCCAAGTCATGCCATACCTACTTTAGAACGAGCTATCATAATTGAAATCGTATATAAAAGTTCGTGCCTATGCTGTTGACCGTTGAAGAGTTCCGTCGACTGGAGCCAATCCTGGGTGCAGCAGCCAGGTCATGGTGGACTTCAAAACGGACTATTCTAATTAAATACGTATATTAAATTTCGTGAGTGTACCGTTCACCGTTAAGGAGTTCCTTCGTCTGGAGCCAATCTTTGGTGTAGAATCATGTTAAAAATTCATTGTCTTCGAAACAGAATCAATACGTGAAATATCCGCTCCGTAGGTTACGGGGAAGTTGTTTTAATCATGTTTGAAAGTTTTGACCCGAACAAACATTGCAGGTTAAAGGTTAAAAAACAGGGTCGTATTAGAGTTTAAATGTTTTAGAATATCAACAAATAATAGGTTCAGTTACCTCTTTCTAAAACTACTTTCTCAGTTCAATAACCTAGAATTTGTTCCGATAATAATCCTTGCTCACTAGATACCCGGGTCTGTTTACTAATTTAATTATCAAATCAAATCAATTTTATGGAGGATTGCGAAAATTTCGGCTATTTTTCGTCTCAACGGCTATCAAAAAAGTGGATCCCAAAAAATCTATTTTACAAGTTTTATAATACTTATTTTTCTCTTTACTCATAAAATACATTTTATAAATAAAAATATTTTCTCCACAACGAAAGATTAAGTAAAAAATAAGAAACCCGAAAAATAACGGTTTTCCCGCAAAATACGTTTTCCCGTGTGTTTGTGTGGCCGCCATCTTGGAAGTCTAGTCACGCGCTAGTGAAGGGACATCTCGACAATACGCCGCGAAATATTTCAAAGGATTATTCACATGGATTCGTTTTATTACTGTATTGTGTTGTTCGTATATCTTTTTGCTTTTTATGGGCCATGTTTTGTTTTTGAGTTTTGATTTTTGCCGTCATTTTTACCTGGAAGATGGTTCTGTGCTTTGTGTAATAACTTTTAACACCGCTTCTTTAATGCTTGTATTTGTGAAGGGTTGCTATGACTTAGTTTTCATTTGTTTCAGGATATTTTCCCTCGGTTGCTATCTCAATTAGTTTGTGTCGGACGGACTCCCTTCGCGCGTCGCCAACACAACACTAGCGTCCCTACAAGCATCCCTACGCTGAACCGGTCCAGGCGTCAGCCGGTGGATCCGCGACGCGTGGGCAGAGAGGCGAGGGACCTGCTCCCATTCGCCGGGCGCCCGCGCCAGGGCCAGTGCGCAACCGACCTTCCTTGCGCACGTCCACGCCGCTTTACGCTCTGCTCACGCCTACACATTTTTTCTTTCACCGTTTTAAGCTTGCGCTCACGCTTACATCAAATAAACAAATTGTGTGAAGCTACTGCGTTTATATTGAAGACACAACCCCGCAGCATAGCGCGCATAAGTTCAACAGTACTTCGATAGCCTTTTTCCTCAGTAAAAATACATATTTGAATTATTGGCAACATACACAGCTTTACACATAATCAGCCTATACTGTTCCCAATGCTGGGACACAGGCCTCCTCTCTGTGATAGGGAGTGGGCTGCACTCCACCACAAAAATACACACCTTCCTTGTTAATAAAGTGCATCCACATTACAAGCGACGTCGCGCACAATTATAGTGTAGTGAACTTTAAATTGGACGTTATGCGGAACAAAACTACATAGTTCGTGTCAACTGTGTGTTCTGCCCCTAATTGGGATACTGTTTGTTTTCACTTATTTACTCTGTGTTACTGTTCCTGTACATTTTTTACTTATTATACATACAAAGCACTCATTCTTCTTTTGATTTTATAATAAAGGTACACTTTTCAGTAGCTTTCCACGAATTGCTTGCGAAAGGTAGAAAATTGGTTTTACATTTCTTTTTGATTTTGCTTCTTAAATCTCAAAGGGTATTAAAAATTAATTGTCTAGGTCATGTCAACGGAGAGAGATTATTTTAAATATAAAGTGACTTTCGTCATTTTATGGTGTCGTTCCACGAACCGACACCGATTTCCAATTACCTTTTTAATGAAATGCTTTTACAACACTGTTCTATTGCCATTATTTCTATGGCAGGCTGATTTTTACCGCCATAGGGCTGCAGAACGAAAAAACAAAACTGTTTAATTGCGACAATAAATTGGAATTAACCATTTAATTCGAGATAGACTTTTTGGTCCAACTTTCTCAATTAATTATAGATTTCCCCCGTACAGACCCATCAAAAACTCACCTTCTATAATTATATTCCTCGTTGCTATAACAACTTCTCAAATAATTTAATTTTGCTGCCATCATCAATCTGTGGCGAAAAAATAATGATAATTGATCAAATTCCCGTGACGTGGCTTCATCAATCATCCGCCATTATTATTCTCCTCAGGGCGGTATCGTGAAATACGTGGAATATTATACAGGGTGATCTTTTTTAGGGTACTGTACCCAAAGGGTGCCAGCGGGACCCTGTTGCTAAGCCTCCGCTGTCCGTCCCATCGTCCGACTGTCTGTCAGTGGTCTGTATCTTATGGTTGATGGTTGAAATTTTCAGTGTGTTTATACCTATATAGGTATGTATAATTATATATACTGAAACGGAAAACCTTCTATCTTTCAATTGTTAAAGTATTCATCATCATCATCACACACATCTCATCCACATACTCACATAATACATACACTCATCACACACATACACTCTCCACATACACACTAACACTCATCTCATTGTCGTACATACACTCATCACATGCACAAATATTTTGGTTAAGTACCTCTTATTAGTTTTAGTGAATTATTTCGTCTCAGTTTTAGAACTGAATTGTTTAAACCATTGCTCTCGTATACTTATCTTTCATAATTTCATTTAATCTGTCGAAAGAGACTGGATCCTGCGACACTGGGTACCCTAGTGCGGGATCCAAAGTCACACCTCAATATTGTAACAAATTTTTATACTTAAGCCAATAAATGAATTAAACTAATAAATAAATAAATTAAACTAATATATTCCGCTATAACAACAAATAATAAAAATAAAATAATGTTAAAAATTAAAGCGGGTCTCCTTACAAGGAACGGTTTTTTTTGGCGCTTTTTGACTAGTGATACGGATCCCTTCGTGTGCGAATCCGACGCGCACTTGGACGGTTTTTTGTGGCAGTCAATGGATGCACCTTTAACGGGTGTATTATTTATTATTCTTAAAGTTTTTAGGACAGCGCCATCTGTTGTTGACTAATATGTGATAACGTGTGTTGTTTTATTCAGTCATTGTGTATTTGATCAAATAATATAAAATAATAAACGGTTACAGGTGCCTGTAAGTATTTTAAACGATTTGTTACAATAACGTGAGTAAGCTTTTAGATCTTATAACTTACGATTGAACACCCGTGTTGAATCTTGTAAAAACTCAGTATTACCTGAAACAAAAAAATTGAAATTTAATAACACATAGTTTTTATTCAATAATAAATAACAGAAACAGCATAGCAGAAAAATATTCCTTCTATCTCGCACCGATTCATGGCTCAATGAATTTCCATGAAGATTTCAAAGAAATTGATCTTTGAAAGTTGCGTCGTGCTTGTCTGCAGGAGCCTTTAAACGGTGCGACGGATAAGGAATACATTTCTTCCTGTTGAATAAGTGTGGATGTTCCTATACCTACTAGTTTATGTACAGTACCAAAATATGATACCCTTTAACATTTTGGTCTGTCAACCCCAACTGTAAGTTGAACGAAACGTTTTTATAGAATACAGTACCGTGATGTGACGACCAAGGCCCGGCCACTTGCGTCCGAGCCGTGGCCTCCCCGGGGATTGAATAGAAATATTGTTTTCTTTTGTCGTCTAAGTGCGTCTCCTAGGGCCGGCTAAACTTATGTGTAACGAGAATAGTGTACGACTAAGTTTTTGGATCATTTTATTTTGGACGGTGAATTCTAGGTAGTTAGGTACTATTTATTTCAAATTGAATGCCACAACACAAGCATAAATAGTCGCAATCGAAAATATATAGATTACTTTTTATGAGGCTACATATTATTTTAATTTTTGTATTATTTTTTTACTGGTCAATTTTATAATCCTCATGACTCAATGCTCATCAGTTCTAACTGTGCTTTCTCAATTTCCCGTCACATCAACTTTCTAACTCTCTTCCTGGGTGTTGTCCTAAGCAAATAGGTAGACAAACAAACACAATCTATGTTCAGGTACGTCTGCTACACATCACGCGGTAAATGAGAGTGTGTACACTTTGAGCGCGCGACGCATTGTGCGACACGTTATGACGTCACACAGACGCGACTCAAACGACCGCTGTTGTTCGTCCGTCTTGTGGAAGTTCTCTCTAAACACCGCAAGATTGTCGACTGTTTAGTGGTGTGAGGAGCTTTGAAGTGTAGGTACTTGTGAGTTTGTTTGGAGAAACTTTTTGCTGTGATTACCGATTTGCCGACTGATTATTGCGTATTTCTATCATGTGAGAGAGAAATCTCTTAATTATTGCTGTTGTTTATTACCTTGTTTTGCGAACGAAAAACTTTAAAAAATGTTCCCGAGTGACTGAAAATATTAAAACGACACGAAAAAAGACACTGAGACAGGGACAAGACAACACATAAATCACATTTCACAACCTCACACCCGCAAAAAATGTCAAACCCCCACATTGTGGATCTCCAAAATTTTTCGCATTTAAACACGCCACGGAAATAAAGCGTTGGGAACATTTCCGCGATGAATCACCGCTGTCCGGTAAAGGGCGCTATCTTAAATAATTACCGTCCGAAAGCCGGCGCTGTCCGGAACTCCGGAGTCCGGACAAAAATGCATTAATATTGCACGCCCGGTATGATGTATGTACTATTAGCGGGATTTCAAATATTTAAGGCGGACAGGTTTAATTTTAGATGTAGAAAGGTGTATGTTTGTTTAGTGTATGGTGTGTGTGTATGTAGAAGTTATTATTCAGTGTTGTATTGTTTCCTATGTTACATTAAATAAATGTTAAAAGCTCCGTACGACGAGTCGGACAGAATTAAAAGCCTTGGTTTCAGGTGATATAAGTAGTAGTACTAAAATTCAACTGAGTTACGAGTTTCGAGTGGGTTCGCTATAAAAGTACTCACTTACTGAAGTATTTTTTTTTATAAGAAAACTTCCCCTAGTTAAAGAAAATCTTAAAAGTGAATGAACAACCCAAAAATTAATTTTTCCTACAATTTCATAACAAAATGGAAGCCAAACTTACTACCGCAGAAAACATAACAGTTTCCGTGTTGAAGGGTGAACATTTGAACAATGTCGCTGAGGGGGGTGGGGGAACCGTTTCTAAGAAAATACAACGTTTAGAAGAGTTTCATGACGTCTTTGTGACTCACTCGAGAGTTTGCTTTGAAAAAATTGCAATGTTTGAGGAGAAAATTGAAAACTTTGTATTTTGTTTACCGTTTAGTTCAGGATTTCCGTAGAAAACGAATATCAAAGTTGCTTTGAATTACTCTGAGATTAAGAACCATGTTTTATTTTTATTCAAAGTGTACCGACATTGTACATTTTTTTTTATTATAAGTAGCAGTTTGCTACTGCCCACAGTCTCGTTTATCATGGTCGCTTTTATAAATACGACAAGTGACAAGGGACTGACCAATTGAGCAGGAATTGTACCCATCAAGTATTAATAAAACCTGCAATAGCTACTGTTTACCTACGCGATCGGCGATTTATTCCAAGCAACTTGATTCATTACACTTTACTAGCGTTCAGTAACCTCTGACATAAGAATGTAGTGCGCAATGTATCACAAACAACGTAAATAATCGTACACATCACACGAGCTATGGTCGGAACACACGGGAGGGTTTACAAACACACAAATGTTTATATTTAGACAAAAACACCCCGTGCGACCCGTGTCAACCATGCGACGTACACGCGTTTGTTTTTAATCGTGTATAAATATGGACATTATAAATTATGTGTGGCTTTACGGGTAATGTCTGTTTCTGAATGCTGCAGTTTATTTTGGGGAAATTTTAGTTTTACCTGCTCATTTATAGGGTAAACAAACAACTGCCACAATTAAAAAATTGGGATTTCTTTCGTAATCACTTGACTCATTACTCTCTACACCGATATTTTACAACTCAATATACGTGGGACACTCAGAAAGTTTTGCAAAATTTAAAAAAAAAAATCTATAGGCAAGTATTTTTTTATTAAATCTTTTCAAAGTACTCTCCACTAGCCCCTATACAAAGTTTCATGCGTCTGAACGAGTTTTCGAAACACTTTTTCCAGTCCACCGCATACACCTCGTTTACAGCCTGCTCGAACGCTGACAGCGCATCTTCCGGCGACGAAAATTGTATCCCTTTGAGCTGATTTTTTATTGTCGGGAATAAAAAGATGTCACACGGTGCTAGGTCAGGGCCGTAAGGAGGGTGACCCAGGAGTTTGACCGGAGTGCTGTCCAGGAAGTCCCTTGTTTTGAGCGCGGTGTGCGAAGGCGCGTTGTCGTGGTGGAGCAGTAGCCCGCGGAGCCCTGTGTTTGGTCGCTTGTTGCTCACAACAGAGAAAACTTCTGGCAAGCATTTGGTAGTATACCATTAAGCGTTGCGTAGCGTAAAGAAATTGACACCAAGTAGCCAGTCAAATTTAAAAAGCTCGCGATCATAATCTTCCCCCCGCTTCTAGATCGCTTCACTTTGGTAGGCGTTGATTCGATTTGAAACACCCAAACCGTAGACTGGCGCTTCGTTTCTGGATCGTATTGATAAATCCAAGACTCATCACCTGTAATGATGTCGTAAACACGCCGAGACGAGCCTGCTTGAAATTTGTTTATCATATCACGGCACAATTCCATCCAGGCCAACTTCTGAGCATCGGTGAGGCTGTGCGGCACCCAGCGTGAAACTATCCTCCTTACGCGAAGATGCACGTCTAAAATTTCGTGAAGGCTTTCCGATCTAACCTGCAGTATGTGCGGAATCTCTTGATACGTAATTCGCCCATTGTCATGGATTTAATTTTTCACTGCTAGCACGTATTCTTCCGTAACAGCCGTCAAATGGCGACCACTTCATTCTTCATCCCCCAAAGTTACTCGACGATAAATTTATGGATTAAAATTAATATGACACTTGATCGATTATGCCCAAAGAAATTAGTGAAAATAATTTTATGTAATTTAACGATTATGGCAACTGAAGCGTTATTTCTAATGAAATTATGGCAAATACAAGTATGGTATGTAAAATGATTTCATTTTAAATTATGGCAAACATTAATAAACCGTTTTTTCGTCCAGCTACACACTTTTTTATTTTTATTTTTCTGATGATTCCCAATCCACTAGAGAGAGGTAGGAAAAAAAAATTAAACGTAGCATACCAATAAATACGCCGATAAGAAAAACCCCTTAGGTATACATACTACCGATGCTTTATAGGTGAGTACTCCATACCTTTTATGCCATTAACCCTCCGTCAGATAAAAATAATAGAGCAACAGTGACGTTCAGACACCCAATTAGTTTGTAAAGACAGCTGTCAAAGTGACGTAACCTTGCAGCGACATCAAATTGTCAGCAGCACTGAATTATTCAACAATCGACGCGGCAAAGATGGCGGTTAATTTAGTTACACTTTTATTGTTCCAGAAAGACAAAATAACAAGTTATTTTTTACTGTTGGAAACGTTTAATGGTGCTAGAGAGTATGTTTTGACAAAAAATGCCTAAATATCACAGTACGTTTCAATAGTGAAATAACAACAAACTAGTGAGTTAAAAAAAGACTGAATACATTTAAAAAAACGTCTTTCATTAGCTAAGTAGAAATTTTATTCCATCGCTTTCCAACAGGCTTGATCAAGGTCAAGAGAAAGCCCATTCAGCAATTAAACAAATCTATTTGACCGCACTGAAACTTTTAAAGAACAGACTTACAAACACACTTTAATTAATATTATATTATCACTGTGCCACAATTTACATAGCCCAAACTATTATTTACCCACTCAATAAATACGAAATTCACATCGTAAACACTTCACCTGAAGCGATAAATCAAATTAAACAAACTACACAGTATTTAGACAGTGGTAGTGTCATTACTCAGAGTATATCGATCCACCGAGTAACGATGCCGTACTCCGCCGGCTCACGGGGTCCACCGCGCTGTACTGACAAACTGACACTGTTTGTATACAGGAATAAACTAGGAGGCAATACTAATTGGTAAATAGAAGTTCTAATACGCATCAACGTATGATACATACTAGAGTAAAAATCAACTTCATTGAGTGGAAATGGATCATTTGGAAAAGAGGAGCAAAACCAAAGGAATAATTTATATATGAACGGAATGGACCCGTCTGTCATGCGTAGATCTTTGACAGTCGTTACGGGTCGTCAGACGCCCGAAAGTTTAACCACAAGTCTTACCAAGGGGTATCGTATTACCAGGTAACTGGTTTGTGGAGGTCAGATAGGCAGTCGCTTTATGCTAATTAATGGTAGGTATTCAGCTGCGTCCAGTTAGAGTGAAGACTGACCTGAAATAGTTAGGAAAAAGCTAGGCAGAAGATGATAAATAAACGGACCACTACTGGTGCAATGGATGGTCAGCTTTTACCCAGTTCTAAGTTCTACAATATCTTTTGCAGCGATATTTTATTGAGATTGAAGGTCAAAGTTATAGTACGGTAACACGGTAAGTACGTGAGTTACCTTACAACGCAAGAAGTCATAGTTTCGGGATAAGTAGACTATATTAAGCCATACACCACATAAAATCATTGTTTAGCAAATGAACTATCAACTTAATTTGTCCGTACTTATATTTAAATCACAACTGTAGGCTTAGCACGAGCACCGATTTGTCGACGGAAGAATAGACATGACTATTTACTAAATGACGTACTATTGTACGTACTCCTATTGGAGTAGATGATGGTAGAAGAACATATCTATGTTTTTCTATTAATTATTACAGTTATGCGTTCTAAACTAATCATGATTTTGTAGATAATCGTATATACTTTGTGGCCATCGAGTAGAAAGTTTGTGGTCAGTGTGATTTTGACAGTTTGGGAAGAAATATTCTTCTGAAATAGTCTACATATGAAAGGACCTAACAAAGATCGTTGGACTAGAAAAAAAAAATGACAGATAGTAGAAGGATATCTACGGCGCGATGTCACAAATGGAGAAACGAAATGTCACTATGTATAGAAAAAGCACTGTCTATTCTTCGTAGAAATAGAAAGCGACATGCTAAGCCTGCTGTGATTCTTTGTTAGTTTTATAAATTGGCTGTAACACAGCAAAATTCACGTACTGTGTCAATCTGCTAAATAACACAGTTCCTTTACTGTACGCAGAACAAACACAGTGCGCGGGGCCATGAATAAATGAGTGCATGGCAGAGTGAGCCAAGTACTCGAGCATCCAGCGAGAGAAGGGTTAAATATGATTCTGTTATGTGCATGGATTGTTTTGAGTGACGGGTTAACTAGGTACTTGGCTTTGCATCGATGTACTCATGAAAATAATCATGTTTTCATTGATTCGGAACTAAAACTTTACTTATACGTGTAAACGACGTAATTGTGAAACTCATTAAAACCATTAAAGGAGTAAAAGTTTAATTGTTAGCGATAAAAAATCTACAACTAATAAACTAAACAACACGACCAACCTTAATGAAACCGGGAGCAGATTACTAGTTTGTAACGGCTCGTAATTCTGCCAGCATGAGTAGTCCAATTCCCCCAAAACTCCCCAATACGAGTAGCGACAAAGTCCCCAATACAAAGGCGGTCGAAATAAACGTTCATTGTGGGGGACATTAGTGTAGTGGAAGCTTTTATGGGCTAATGACGCCACGGATTGATGGGATCGCCCGAATTGTGGGGGGACAGAAATGTATCGATATAATTATTGTTATCGAATGGTAATTATACGTTATTTGTATTGTGTGATGTGCTCTACTTCAACCCTGAAATATACCACACAAAACAAATCAATATTTAAAAAATTAGACAAGCATGATTAAAAACGTCATGTATTACGTTATCCTATTGATTTTCTCTTCAAATTATTTCTCTTTCAATCGGTTTCGATTGGTATCGGCCTAATTAATTATACAGACCAACTTAACTTAATACTGTTCAATTATATTTCCTACTGACGACAAAAAATAAAAATACTATTAAAGTTAAAAGTATTTTTTTAAATTAAGTTATAAGCGAACTTTGCTCCCACTTCCATGCACACAACGAAAACTAAACACAAAAAAAAGTTCAATCATTTTGACGTCTCAACGTTTGCTCATACTAAAACAAACACTCATTGAAGCCGGTATCGACGTGATCTCACCCCTAGGAGTACAAACGCACAATCAGGGCGCGATAGGGTGGAAGTGGCTCCTCAATCATGGGAGGGTTCAGGAAAAAGCGCCATATTTCCACGTCGGAAACACGGGGAAGGCACTGACCGACTCTGTGGCAGTTTGTTGAAGTTGGTATGCCGCCTTTGAGTGAAGTTTGTTTGGGAGTGACTTATGAATACACACGCTGTTTCGTTTGTATTTTGGAGTTAAAGTTTACTTAGTACGTACGGTAAAATTGTTATTGTATGGCTATGCTTTGATTTTGACTTTGAACTATTTTCTTTTTTTGTAATGAGCCTTTTGTATGTGCATAATAAAAAAAAAAACACTTTATTTATTTTAGTGAAAATTCGGTTGTTCGAGGAGTATGTTGGTCTCAATTAACACAACTAATCTAGTTTTCTAATTTCAGCACTAAGCAATACTAGCCATTCGTTAGTTACAAATCCACCAATCAAACCGACTCATCAGTTAACGTGGCGCTGGAACACCAATCATCTTCATCTCCGTCACGTTGCAATGTCAGCGGTAATCACGGTGCGTGTCGTGATTGGCGGGTGCTGCGCCAATTAGCGAGCGCTGATTCAGTAGCGAGCTATCTTGGAGAGATTAGCAGGAAATTGTGATGATGTTGTTATTGTTGTGGAATTGGAGGTAAGCAGAGACCTACAGTCTCAGGTGATAATTGAGTATCATTAGTCAAAATAAGTAGGCTAAGAGGACAACTAAGTTTCGTCCGCTTTGCTTAACTTTAATATTCTGTTTCTTAGCGTGTCAATAGCAGTTGTAATTGTTTCGGCCTTCAATTTGAACTGCATCAACCAGTTTCACCTATTTACCAATTTTTACATTGATTCCATGGTGGATAACGAAATACCCATTAAAAGGATAACAAAATTAACCAAAACAAGTATTTTACTGTTTTTTAACCGACGAAAAAACAAAGGAGGTTCTCAAGTCGACGCTTATATTATTTTTTTTATGTATGACTACGCATAACTTTTTACAGAGTAGTCTGATTTTGATCATTCTTTATTTGTTGGAAAGGGTATAGCCCGAAGTTGGTCCCATATAAATAGGAAAAATAAATCCAACCCTAAGGGTAAGAAAATAAGGACATTTATTAATAACTTTACTAACAGGAACTGGACCTAATTTATGTTCATATTTTATTATTTTTTATTATTATTCAAATTTTATTATTACTGAGGATGATTAATAATAATAATAATAAGCCCCCTAAAATCCAACCTTACGTCCAAGCTGAACACCTAGCTACGTGGGGGGCGGACACGCGTACTGTACCTTCATCTGTACAAAAAACTTACGCGGCTAACAAGGAAGGGTAACCCTTTATGGAGATGAGTAGTAAAAGAATATATAATTTACGGTCGCTTCCCGGGGAGCGCCGGGGCGCATCTGGAGCCGATGCTAGGTGCCACAGCATGCGAACCATCGGCGGTGAGGAGTTGAGCAAGCGGACTCCCACCGAAAAAATTGTTACAGCTGGTCGCAGTGAGTTGAACAGGCGGGCTCACTACGTAGAAGCCACAGCCGATTCCACGGGCGATGATACCATTTCATTATTCTCATCCATCCCTTCTACTCGCCCCTCCTACATGACAAGAAGAACAGCTAGCTTGTCCACCACCAGTACGCTTGGTAGTGTTGTGCAAGATGTCAACCTTGACTCTGAGCTTGCACCCACTACAAGTACTCCTACTACGCGCAGACGATGGACACCTGAAATGAACAAGTTCATACTGCGCACTTATCTTCAATTAACTTCACTTGATACAGACAGAAGAACTTATCTCGAACCGCTCCATCTAAAATTTACAGAAAAATTCCCGAATATGCAGGTTAGTCGACAGAGAATAGGAGACCAACGTAGAGCTATAATAAATAAAAAATTACTACCACAAAAAACAATAGATGAAATACAAAACGAAGTAAAAGACGAGTTAGATCAACTACAGTTAAACCATTTTACCCTGCAGTCACAAAGCTCAAGCGAACTTAGACAGCTAGTATTTACACCAACACAACCTACAACACTAGAGACACATAACACACAAAATAGAACACAGACCCGAATGAGATGGACGAGTGAACACAATGAAGCTATAATGCGTTCATATTATAGAGTTACAGCTTTAGGCACGAATGAAACTACATACCGAAAACCTATGTACGAAGACTTCATTAATCAATTCCCTTCACTTGCTCACCTAAGTGAACAACGTATAGCCGATCAAAGGAGAGCAATAATAAACAATCAATACTTAAGTGACGAGAAATTAAATTCATTAAAATCAGAGATATTGGAAGAACTAGGTACAGATAACACACGCAATTACAATAATGAACCGATAGCAGTTATTAGAAATATCAACAACACTAATACCCAGGTAACAAATAACATTGACATAAACTCTATAGAAGAACTAACATCTAATATACAAACACCGGGTAACACAGAAATAACTAACCAACAAATTAATTTAGAAAGGGACCCAGTCATAGAAGATTCTTTCCAACTAGCATTCCAATTTTACAAAGACACTAGCCCTACGAATAGAAGTTATATTCCAAAACAAAAACCATCTAAAAATCTTGCAAGAATAATTAGCTACCTAAACAAAATCATTCTCCCTGAAAAAATTAACAACGATACAGACTTTCACTCATTCCAGACCATTATATATTGTGCGGCATGGACTGTTGCTAAGGTCAACGGAGCCAAGATAACACTCGAACCAAGAGAAATTACCCGAGGTACAAAAACAGAATTCAAACCAAAATGGCGAAGACGACTCGAACAAAAAGTTAACGATTTACGTTCAAAAATAGGTAGAATGACACAATTCATTAACGGCAGTAGAAGTAGAAAATTAAATAAACATGTAAACAAAATCATAAGACAATTTAGAATTCATACCGTACACGAAGAACCAAACACACAAGCAGCACACACACTAGATACACTTAAACAAAAACTCTCAGTTGTAACAGGCCGTCTCCAAAGATATAAAGCTTGCACTTTAAGAAAACAACAAAATAATCAATTCATTCAAAACGAAAAACTTTTTTATCGCAATATCAGAGAAGCAGCAGTTAACGTCCAAAATAGCAACCCAAATGATGATGAGCTTAACACTCCTAACCCAGAGGCCTTACAAAACTTCTGGGCAGGCATATGGGAACAACCTATTCATCATAACGCCCAAGCCGAGTGGATACAAGCAGAATTATCAAATAACATAAACATTCAGACAATGGCATTTGAGCATGTCTCCCCACAAATATTTCATAAAGTTCTAACTCGCCTACATAATTGGAAAGCACCTGGGTCAGACCACATCCATAGTTACTGGTACAAAAAATTCACAGCAGCTCATTGTTATTTATATAATTTTATAAACAACTTCATCCAAGATCCTAAAATAATACCTCCTTATGTAACGTCTGGCACAACTTACATGATACCGAAAGATCGCAATGACCTCTGTAACCCAGCTAAATATAGACCTATTACATGCTTACAGACTTTGTATAAAATCATCACATCCTGCATATCCGAAATTATATACGAACACTTTGACACCAACAACATCTTAGCCGAACAGCAAAAAGGATGCCGAAAATATAGTCAAGGCTGCAAAGAACAATTAATCATTGATTCCGTTATATTAAAAAGCGTTCAGAAATCTAAAACTGATTTATTCACCATGTATATTGATTACAAGAAAGCGTATGATTCTGTTCCCCATTCATGGCTATTGCAAGTGTTAGAAATTTACAAAATAAACCCAACAATAGTTACGTTTCTGAAGACCATGATGTCAACTTGGTGTACAGTATTAAGACTCACTACCCCAACCGAAACCACAGATTCTAGCCCAATTAAAATACAGAGAGGAATCTTCCAAGGAGATGCACTCAGCCCACTGTGGTTCTGCCTCGCTCTAAATCCCTTATCTAAGATACTAAACGCTACCTCATTAGGAATCCCTTTAAATTCTACTGCTACCGACCGACAAACTAACCCACAGAAATACATTTTAAATCATTTACTGTATATGGATGATATAAAGCTTTATGCAGAAACCGAGAGTCAACTTAACGAACTAGCTAACCTAACAGAAACATTCACAAATGACATTAAAATGGAGTTCGGCATAGATAAATGCAAAATAAATTCAGTTAGAGCAGGCCAGAACTACCATCACCAATACACCTTAGGTACAGGCGAACGAATAGAGCCATTGGATGAACCTGACACTTATAAATACTTAGGTTACGATCAATCTCGTCAGATACACTACAAAGATACTAAACAAAAACTTAAACAACAATTTCAACACCGACTCAATACAATATTAAAAACACAACTGTATTCGCGAAACACCATAAAAGCAATTAACACATTTGCTATACCTGTGCTCACCTATTCATTCGGGATAATAAACTGGACCAAAACTGAGCTCATAAACCTACAACGGAAAATCAACACAACAATGACTAAATTTCGCAAACATCACCCAAGATCTTGTATACAAAGGTTAACGTTACCAAGAAAAGAAGGAGGCAGAGGACTTATAGATATCCTAAACTTACACAACAGACAGATCACAGCTCTTAGACAATACTTCTTTGCCAAAACTGAATCTTCCCAACTCCACAAACTAATAGCACTTAATGACCAACACTTTACACCTCTTAATTTAAAAGCAACTACAGAACAAAAAAATGAGAAAGTAATTGACGACAGAACCAAATGTCAAGAGTGGTTCCAGAAGTCTCTACACGGGAGACATCGCCAAGATTTATGCCAATTAAATGTCGACAAAGATGCATCGAACGCGTGGTTAAATCGAGGCGAACTATTCCCGGAGACTGAAGGGTTCATGCTTGCAATTCAAGACCAAGTAATTGAGACTAAGAACTACAGAAAATACATAATAAAAAATTTGGCAACCGATACTTGTAGAAAATGCAATAGTTCCCCAGAGACAATCCAACATATTACCGGTGCCTGCAAATCAATAGCCCAGACAGACTACAAACATCGACATGATCAAGTTGCCAACGTCATACACCAAAAACTAGCTCATAAATACAAACATATAGACACTATAGTACCTTATTATAAATATAACCCTGAAACGGTTTTAGAGAACCCTACAACAAAACTGTACTTCGACAGAGCCATACTTACAGACCGCACAATCCACTTTAACAGACCCGACATCACATTAATTGATAAAATAAATAAAACAGGGTTCCTTATAGACATTGCTGTGCCAAATACGCATAACTTACAGACTACAATAGCTGAAAAATTATCTAAATACACCGAACTAAAGGACGAAATAACTCGACTTTGGCATCTGCAAAAAGTCACAATAGTCCCCATAGTGCTATCTACAACAGGAGTAATTCCTAAACAGCTTCATCAGTCCCTTAGTTCCCTCAACCTGCCGTCTAACACCTACCACCTGCTGCAGAAGGCAGTGATTCTTAACACATGCAGGTTAGTTAGAAAATTTCTTCAGTGTGAGTCTGACACCTTGCACCAATACTCCCACGCAAATATAGTTTCCAGTAACTCACAGTCTACTCATAATATTACTCCTACCCTTAACCCCACTGCTGGACACTTGGCTTAGGCCCGTGCCATCAGGTTTACCCGGCTAGGCCGAGAAAAACAAATAGTAAACAAAATAATAATAATAAGCCCCCTAAAATCCTACCTTACGTCCCAGCTGAACACCTAGCTACGTGGGGGGCGGACACGCGTACTGTACAACTGTACAAAAAACTTATGCGGCTAACAAGGAAAGGTAACCCTTTATGGAGATGAGTAATAAGAGAGTATACAATTTACGGTCGCTTCCCGGGGAGCGCCGGGGCGCATCTGGAGCCGATGCTAGGTGCCACAGCATGCGAACCATCGGCGGTGAGGAGTTGAGCAAGCGGGCTCCCACCGACAAAATTGTTACAGCTGGTCATAGTGAGTTGAACAGGCGGGCTCACTACGTAGAAGCCACAGCCGATTCCACGGGCGATGATACTATTTCATTATTTTCTTCCATCCCTTCGACTCGCCCCTCCTACATGACAAGAAGAACAGCTAGCTTGTCCACCACCAGCACGCTTGATAGTGTTGTGCAGGAAGTCAAGCTTGACTCTGAGCTTGCACCCACTACAAGCGCCCCAAGTACGCGCAGACGATGGACACCTGAAATGAATAAGTTCATACTGCGCACTTATCTTCAATTAACCGCACTAGACACAGACAGAAAAACTTACCTTGAACCGCTCCACCTAAAATTTATAGAAAAATACCCGAACATGCAGGTTAGTCGACAGAGAATAGGAGACCAACGTAGAGCTATAATAAACAATAAATTACTACCACAAAAAACTATACAGGAAATACGAAACGAAGTAAAAGAAGAATTAGATCTTCTACAACTTAATCACTCCACCCAACAGTCACAAAACTCTATCGACCATGTACAACAAATACTTACACCCACACAATCTACCCAAATGCAACCGAGAACCCCAGAAACACATAATACTAAAAATAGAACACAGACTCGAATGAGATGGACCAATGAACAAAATGAAGCTATAATGCGATCTTATTATCGAGTAACAGATTTAGGTAGAAACGAAACAGTTTATAGAAGACGCATGTATGAAGATTTTATCAACAGTTTTCCAGCACTTGCTCATCTAAGCGAACAACGAATAGCTGATCAGAGAAGAGCAATTGTAAACAATAAATATGTCACTACTGACAGATTAAACTCATTAAAACTAGAAGTATCTGAAGAATTACCACTAGATAATCTTAACTTTAGCAACTTCACAAGTGAAACGACGATAGTTAATCCGATCGATAGTCATTCTGAACCTCAATTTATAAACAGCATTGACATTAACTCCACCCAAGAATCTTCACTTACTGTAAATCATACTGAAATTAACTGCACAGAAGAAATCTTACCTAACCAACATGCGAACCTAGATAGGGACCCATTTATAGATGACTCGTTCCAAGAAGCATTCCAATATTATAAAGCTACTAGCCCTATAAATAGAATTTTTATTCCCAAACAAAAACCCTCTAAAAAACTTGCCCGAATTGTCAGCTACCTAAACAAAATAATTTTACCTGAAAACGTCAATAAAGAAACTGACTTCTACACTTTACAGACTACTATATATTGTGCAGCATGGACTGCGGCAAAAGTTAACGGAGCAAAAATGAACCTTCAACCAAGAGAAGTCACCCAAAGGGCAAAGAATGAATACAAACCTAACTGGGAGACACGACTAGAACGAAAATTAAATGATTTACGATCAAAGATAGCTAGAATGACCCAATTCATCAATGGTAATAGAAGTAGGAAAATAGTTAAACACGTTAACAAGATAATAGAACAATATAAAATTCACACTGTTCATGAAGAACCAAATACACAAGCACCTCACACATTAGACACACTTAAGCAAAAACTGTCAGTCGTAACAGGCCGGCTACAACGATACAAAGCATGTACCCAAAGGAAATTACAAAACACTAAATTCACCCACAATGAAAAACTTTTCTACCGCAATATTAGACAGGCGACATCTAACGTTCAGGATGATAACCCAAATGATGATCATAACAACCCTGACTCAGAGACGTTACAAAACTTCTGGGCAGGAATTTGGGAACAACCAGTCGAACATAATGCCCAAGCAGATTGGATACAAACAGAAGTGACCAACAGCCAAAAAAGTATTCAAGCAATGACATTTGACCACATATCCCCAGAAATTTTCCATAAAGTACTTTCTCGTTTACATAACTGGAAAGCACCAGGTTCAGATAACATTCATAGTTATTGGTACAAAAAATTTACATCTATCCATAGTTTTCTATATAATCACATAAATAGATTCATCCAGGACCCTAAAACAATACCATCCTACTTAACTTCAGGTACAACTTTTATGATACCAAAAGATCGTAATGATCTCTCAAATCCAGCAAAATATCGACCTATAACATGCTTGCAGACCTTGTACAAAATTATCACATCTTGTATTTCTGAACTAATATATCAACACATCGACACTAATAATATCTTAGCTGAACAGCAGAAAGGATGTCGTAAATTCAGCCAAGGCTGCAAGGAACAATTAATCATAGACTCAGTCATTCTTAAAAACGTTCAAAAATCCAAAAGCGATCTCTTTAGCATGTATATTGACTACAAAAAAGCCTACGACTCTGTACCCCATTCGTGGCTTGTAAACATTTTAGAGATATACAAAATACATCCAACTATAGTAACATTCCTAAAGGTCACGATGACGTCTTGGACCACTGTCCTAAGATTAACTTCCCCTACTAAAACAATAGATACCAGCCCAATAAAAATTCAGAGAGGGATCTTTCAGGGAGATGCTTTAAGCCCACTGTGGTTCTGTCTTGCTCTAAATCCCCTATCTAATATATTAAACGCAACTACTTTAGGAATCCCATTAAAACATTCAAGTACCGAAGGACATACTGAGGTTCAAAAAATAGAATTAAATCATCTGTTGTACATGGATGATATCAAACTATACGCCAAAAGTGAGACTCAACTGTATGAATTAGCAAACTTGACAGAACAATTCTCAAACGACATTAAAATGGAATTCGGCATAGATAAATGTAAAATAAATTCGATTAGAGCAGGACAAAATTACCAACACCAATACACTTTAGGTACAGGAGAACAGATAGAACCATTAGATGAACAAGACAGTTATAAATACCTAGGCTATACACAATCACGACAAATACACTACAAAGAAACTAAACAAAAATTAACACTTCAATTTCAACACAGATTAAACACAATTCTGAAAACGCAACTATATGCTCGAAATACTATCAAAGCGATTAACACCTTCGCCATACCGGTTCTCACATATTCTTTTGGGATAATCAACTGGACCAAAACCGACCTGAAAAACCTTCAACGTAAAATTAATACCACAATGACCAAATTCCGCAAACACCACCCACGGTCTTGTCTGCAGAGATTAACACTGCCACGTAAAGAAGGAGGTAGAGGACTAGTTGACATTCTAAACCTACACAATAGACAGATAAAAGCACTTCGACAATTCTTTTTTTCAAAAATGGAAACCTCTATACTGCACAAAATGATAACACATAACGACCAAAACTTAACACCCCTAAATTTAAAAGATACATCTGAACAGAGAAATGAGATAGTAATTGACGACAAAATGAAGCTTTTAGAATGGGCCCAGAAATCTCTACACGGAAGACACCGCCAAGACTTAAACCACATAAATGTCGATAAAGAAGCGTCGAACGCGTGGCTAAATCGAGGCGAACTCTTCCCGGAGACTGAAGGGTTTATGCTGGCTATACAGGACCAGGTAATTGAAACTAAAAATTACAGAAAGTTTATCATAAAGAATTTAAATAATGACACATGTAGGAAATGCAACAGTTCTCCAGAAACGATACAGCATATCACAGACGCGTGCAAGTCGATAGCCCAAACGGACTACAAACACAGACACGATCAGGTAGCCAACGTTATACATCAAAAATTAGCACACCAGTTCAAACTTATAGATTCCATTACACCATACTACAAATACAATCCAGAAACTGTATTAGAAAACCCCTCAACAAAACTATACTTTGATCGCGCCATTCTTACCGATCGAACTATTCATTTTAATAGACCAGATATTACACTGATTAACAAGTTAAACAAAACTGGATACCTAATAGATATTGCTGTACCAAATACACATAACTTGCAAACAACAATAGCAGAAAAACTGAGCAAATACAATGAATTAAAAGATGAAGTAGCCCGACTTTGGCATTTGCAAAAAGTCATAATAGTACCAATAGTATTGTCTACAACAGGAGTAATACCGAAACAACTTCACCAATCCCTTAATTCCCTTAACTTACCTCCAAATACTTACCATCTGCTGCAGAAGGCAGCGATACTAAACACATGCAGACTCGTGAGAAAGTTTCTGCAATGTGACTCAGAAAACCCACATCAAAACACAAATACTCTACCATCTTCTGTGCAATCTTCTGCACACCACCGCAGTTAATCCAACTGGTAAGCACTTGGCTTAGGCCCGTGTTATCAGCTTTTTCCGGCTAATAATGAGCCGAGAATACAAAAAAGATGACAAAATAATAATAATAATTCTTTATTTGTATAGAATGCAGGTGTTACAATAATGATGTTAGTTTCAGATATATTCCCGGTACATTCTGCCTGTTGGCATACAAAAATATTGTGGTTAACTTACAGATAATTTAAAAACTAGGTACTTATATTCAAAATGAGATCATGAATCAGCTAAGTCTAAAATTATTTACATAATAAATGAGATAAAGTGAACCAAATATTACAGTTCATCATTTATAAAATCGGTAACAGAGTAATAACATTTCTCTGTCAGCAACGACGACAGGAGTTTCTTGAATTTTATTAAGGGCTGATCTTTAATACAATTTGGCAATTTGTTAAATATAATAGGTGCCATACCAATAATGTTTTTTTTAAGCAAAGCAGTATTATATCTACCAGTACACAATAGGTTCTGATATTTTGATCTCATGGCTGTAGTTCGCATCCTCGTATCATTCAATGCAGGAAATTGAT
The DNA here is from genome assembly GCA_947359405.1 of Antitype chi. NCBI lineage: Eukaryota > Metazoa > Arthropoda > Insecta > Lepidoptera > Noctuidae > Antitype > Antitype chi. The sequence goes on along the minus strand of OX375827.1, from coordinate 622,581 downwards.
GCTTGTTAGTTTTAACGAATATAGCTACTTCGAGAATGTATATACTGGGAAAAGTTAGTATTTTATGTTTCTTGAAAAAAGGAATGCAACTATCTGTAACCTTGAGATTAAAAATTGATCTTATGCACCGTTTTTGGGCTTTAAATATAGACTCCCTTTCGGTACAATTACCCCAGAATACTACACCAAACCTTAAAACAGAGACCACCAAACCGTGATATGCAACCATTAGTGTATCAATGTTAACTTTCTTGGACAGATTGTACAGAGCATACGCAGACGTGCTTAATCTTTTGCAAACTTCTTCAGCCTGCGGTTTCCAAGTTAATTGACTGTCAATCAATATACCCAAGAATTTAGCCACGTTAACGCTATCGATAGTTTGTCCTTTATAATTAATTTTTAGGTTTAAAGGAAGAATTTTTTGATAGTAATGCATTATATTTGTTTTATTGAGGTTTATGAGAAGATTATTATCGTTGAGCCAGTTTATTATTAATTTTAGAGAATTATTTATTTCATCTTCATAAAGCTCTTTGTTGAGGCAGTCTATTAGGATCGTACTGTCATCGGCAAATAGCACACAAGGGTATAGGACGTGTCGGGGTAGATCATTTATATACAGCAAGAATAATAATGGCCCTAGAACGCTGCCCTGCGGAACGCCATATTTAATTTCCCTAGGACCAGATAAATAATTAACCTCACGTTTTGATTTGACGCATATTTTAGAGATTTCTGTAAATTGAAGACGTTCACTTAAATACGATTTTATTAGATGCAGAGCATTCCCTCGTATACCGTAAGCATCAAGTTTGACCAAAAGCGTTTCATGGTTCACATAGTCAAAAGCTTTGGTCATATCGGTAAAAATGGCACAAATTGGTATTTTTTTATCCACATTAACCATTATTTTATTTATTAGATCGTATATGGCCATGTTGATATTTTTATTCTTACGAAAACCTTTTTGTTCTTCACATAATATATTATATTTTGACAGAAATGAATAAAATGACTCATAAATTACTTTTTCAATGATTTTGGAGAATACGGGGATTAAAGCTATTGGTCTATAGTTAGCCATGTCTTGTTTATTGTTCTTCTTATGGAGAGGTTTAACTATTGTGGTTTTAAGACTATCGGGAAATGTTCCAGCGGATATGCTTGCGTTAATAATGTGGCTTAGAGGGTTAGCTATAGTAGAACTGACAAATTTTATAACGTTTGTTGAAATACCGTCATATCCATAACTTTTCTTGTTCTTTAAAGATTTGATTACCTTTGTAATGTCTTCAGGCACAACAGGGGCCATAAAAATAGAATGAGGGTTATACGTTATTCTTACAGTATTTTTAGTTGTGTTCAGGGGTGGATCTGAGATCTGATCAATAAAGAAATCGTTGAATGATTGAGCTATTTCATTAGGGTCAGTTAATATTAAATCTTGTTTTTTTATTCTTGTTATGGGCTCACTTATAGATTTTGTACTATTTATTATTTGCCAAGAGGTTTTGGATTTATTTTTGGAATTTTTAATTAGAAAGTTGTTCTGTGCTTTCTGGGTCAGTTTGATAATTTTTTTAAATTTTTTTGAGTACTCTTTAAACTTAGTTTTATTTCCACTAGTAGGATTAAGTCTCTGTATCCAGAGTAATTGGCGTTGTTTTTTGCTGCAGATTCTAATACCTCTAGATACCCATTTGATCTTTTTTTCAGATCTCAATATGACTGTTTTGAAGGGGAAGCATAGGTCATATAGGAGTTGAAATATTTCTAAAAAGTTATCATAGGCTTCATTTGGATTCTCTGTGCTATATATATCTGAAAACGATAAGTTTTGGAGATGTTTTCTAAAGATAATTAAATTTTCTTCAGATATGTCTCGTCTTGATGTTTTCCATGTTTTAATTTGACTAAACTTACTCACTTTCATTGTAAATATTTGAGCCGTATGATCGGATAATCCGAAGTCTATTATTTCATTTTGGCAGCTTTGTTTTGAATTATGCGCAAAATTATCTAAGCAAGTTTTACTAGGAAACCTGGTAGGTTGATTTATTTCTAGATTCATATCGTAGTTCATCAGAAAATATTCAAAATCCATGCTAATTCTGTTCTTTTTTAGAATATCTATATTAAAATCCCCGCACATAATTATTTTTTTGTTTGGTTTGGAAATTTTTTTAAGTATAATATCCAGCTTTTCATAGAATTGGTGTAGATTAGTGATTTTTGGTGGTCTGTACACACATAGAATTGTTAGTTTTTGTGAAGGTAATTCAATTGCGCAACATTCTATAATTCCTGTTACCGAATGTCTCACAATGTCAGGCAGATCTTTATATTCGATGCCTTTTTTAACTAAGATACAAGCTCCACCGCGCTTAATATTCCGTCTAGCATAACATGCCGCTAGCTTATAATTTGGTATATGTAATAGTTTCTCTTGGCCAGACATTATGAAATGTTCGGTTATACATATAACATCTAAATTAATTTGTTTACTTAACAATTCCTGTATACAAATAACCAGTATGTCGGACTTGCTTAGGAGACCGGCAATATTTTGATGCATTATATTTATATGATTAAAGAAAAAAATCGCATCGTGGAGACGATATGCTTGTTTGGTTGTCAGCTATATTTTCTTGTTGAGAAAATGAATTATAATCAGCTATAGTTACCGACAGATTATAAAACACATTTCGCATACCACGATCGTTTATTTTCCTACTGAACTTAGAGAACATTGTAAAATCGTAACACAAGTCTAAATTAGAGTCAAACGCCGTTGCATAGTTGTACGTCTGCAAGTCTAAATGAAGTAGATTATTAAAGGTCTCTATGCGCCAGTTAAACAATGTTGAATGATCACTTAATTTGAAAGTAGGAACACATATTATAACATTCGTGTGCTGTATTTTCTGCAATTTTTCTCTCAGTTTTATAATTAAATCCACATAGTTTTCAGTTTTATAGAAGTCCTTTTCTCCAATAAAAATAATACAGAAATCATTGATTGATTGATTGTTCACTCACAAATTTGAATGCTGAGTTGTGTATTACAAAAAAGTAATCAAAAATGAAGCATGTAATGCAAGTAATTAGTAGATTATGGCCACAAAAAAAAATATAAAATAAAAACTTTTTAACAAAGAATTAAACCGCCGAAAAAGCTGAAAAGCAAAAAATAATAAACCTTTTTTTTATCCTTAATATATAAGTTCGGAAGGCGGTGACATAAAATTTAAATATATATCCAAAGTCATCGACCTCCGAACTTAGTTGAAATTTTTCGTTAAAAAGTTTTTATTCTTAATTGCAACAGCCAGCACCCAGATAGACACACACTAGACCACCACACCAGATAGATACACTATTAATTTAATTTGAAACAAAGTATAATAAAAAGAACTAGTAATTATAGCCAGCCGCCGATACAGTTAATAGGAAGTGTCAGTACAAGCGCCGCGACGCTGCGTGTTTTGCGATCAGGCGGCAGAACGAGCTGGGAGGTAAGGAAGTGCAAGCTAGCTAAATAATTTAAACATAATAATTTATACGAACTAATTATTAAAGCTCAAAAATTAGTCTTGAGATCCAGGGGCGGTAAATAGGGTCGTAAAAAAAAGAAGTAACACACACAAAATGGCACAGTACAAAACGAGACGCAAACACAAGGACGAAGCTGTGCGCCGATGCCAAAACTGCCAATAGCGAAACTGTCAAATGTCAAAAAAGAATTCGTTTCAGTCGTGCGAACTCAATTATATAATACATGATTAATTTATTTAATTGTTGTGTTAATTTTAATTGATCTGTATTTTACAAAGACCAATCAAGAAATACTTAATTATTAAATAAAACGTAGGTAACATAATGTATAAAAATCCGAAACGAGAGTTGAATAAAGTCAAGTAGCAGTGTGTAAAATGGAATGTCGTAAAAAAAGTAGAGTTGAGATGCATTCAAAACATGGTAATGCGTACACCTGTTACGTAGAATAAGCAAATATACAAAAATATTTTTTCCCTGCGTTTCTTTTAACATTGTGATAAGCGCATTTAATATACAATTCAATTAGCAAAATTTTAAGATTTGTTTAATTTCTATACATAGTCAGGTGAAAAATGGGCATTTTTCTGGGACTGACTCGTTGGACCAATGGTTGCAAAGGCGACTTGTGCTTAGGTCCTGGGTTCAATCAACGGGTCTGGTAGTGTTATTGGGTTTTTCATTTAGATATTTTCAGTAACAGCTGGGCAGTAACTCATAGTAACATGCGTGCCTATTTTTACAAGAAATTTATACAACTAGCTTTAGGTAATGGTAGCTAGTATTCTACATCACAGCTTTTACCCCTTCACGAAATATATTACACAATTTGCGTAAGTTATGGCACAAAGTATTAAATCTTCCACCATAATCTCTAAATGATATCATAACTCATCCTTGTGCGTTCGAATAGTTACCGATCAGTGAAGTGAAGGGTTTGTCAGTAACAACAGTACCTACCTACCATGGAAGGTAGTATCAAGTAAAGGGTCAGATTTCACCGCTCGCGTCTGCTGCACACCGGTATAAACCGGTGTAAACCGCATCGCGACTGCGCGGGTTGGTATAATGGAAGGGGAGGAACGGGCGAAATGGACGTGTGATATATTATAATGTATATTGGTTTGTTTAGATATTTACGAGGATAATGCTTTGAGAGAAGATTTTATACAAATACGCGTTGAGAGGAAAACGTTTGGTCAAATAATTGTAAATGTGAAATGGGTTGTTGGTTTGTTTGGCAGATTGTGACGGCTAAACTACGGGCACGGATTGTAATGAATGGCAAGGAAGTGGTTTAGCACCTGGTAACAATCTAAATAACATCAGCGTAGTGGTTAAGCAACTGACTGCTGCGCTGTGTGTCGTGGGTTCGATTCCCGCACGGAACAAATATTTGTATGACCTACAAGTAGTTGTTCCGGGTCTGGCTGTTTGTGTATGTGAGTTTAAATGTTTGTAAACGCACCCTCAATACAGGAGAAATTCCTAATGTGAGGCAACGTCTAAAAAAAAATGCTGAACGACGACAGAGCCGTGGTCATAATTACTACTAGATAAAAACAATTACCGTTTACATAAGACGCAATTTACAAACTGAAATGTGGATACATACCATAAATTAACCCAAATTAATATCACCACGAAACCCAATTTACGACCACAGAGCCTACAAATCTTGAAAACGTACTACGAAACACTTGGCCATACATAAGCTGCAATTTTCGCCCCATTGCAGCACTCATATAGCTTGGTACGAAGCGATTAATAAGTCGGGCCACAGCACGGCTGGTAGGGCCACAGCGCGGGCCGCGCGATAGATATGCTAATCTAGTGTTTATGGCGGCGGTCACGCGACCCTTAATGACGGGGCAACGTGTATGTACCCTCTAATTGGGTATGCTGTCTAGGAGGTGTAATGTGGTATCGGATATACGGTGTTGGGTAGCGTAGAGGGTATATGAATGTACTTTGATTTATTTACGTAAGGTGATTTATGCCACATAACTAGTGAAATTTGGGTGCAGCATAGCAAACCAAACCCTTTGGGAGTTCAGACGTAATAATGTGATTCATCAACGTGAGTTCCGGATTATTTTTTGTTAAACGACTTGGAAATGTATGCATCAAAAGATTTATTCGGATCAAAAAGTACCAACTATTGCAGTAAAATAAAACAAATGAAAAGTAATATCGGCTGCAGCTACAAACTACAATATACTGCATCCCAGATCGCTATAAATCCTCATTACTAGCATTCGTCCAGCCGGCGCGTGGCGTAAACACTAGCCCATTACTAACGATACAACACAAATTGACTCCATCCGCCATCAACCAGTGCGGGCTACGGCCAGTAAATAAAAACGCAGCTAATAGGGTCCGGGTGTAAAGTATTGCACTACACCACAGAGTAGGTTAGTACAGAAGGCTCATTTGAAAACAGGCGCAAAAAAGCATACGCGCTTGAATAAAGAAAGGCTAAGACAATAACGATAAAGATACAGAAACTAAACTTAATGTACAGTAGGTACAGATTGGAGAAACGAAGCATGAAATGTAACACACATGGAAATAAATTCGCATAGCTATAGTGTTACATTTCATATTGCATTGTGTAAGTTTCCAAACGTGCTCATTTGTGTTACATTTCATGTTACGATTCACGTACTGGGCATAACGTACAATTACGTCAAAATCAATGCATTTCGACGTGATTTGGACAGAAAGAGAAGCGTAACGCTAAGTTTTGTCTCTGCCCTAGCTTTCCTAAAGTGAACACAATTCAACCACCAATATCTTTGGGCACGCTACGATTGCGGTGGTAAGTCCCCTCTTTGAGGAGTGGCTTGAGAGGCGGCACGGCGATCTCACCTTCTGCCTAACGCAGGGCCTCACCGGACACAGCTGTTATGGGAGGTTCCTGTTTCGGATAAGGTGCGAGGAAACTTCGAGTTTCGGATAAGGTTTCCACTGAGAAGATCGCTCTGAGGACACGGTGGAGCATACGGTGGATGTCTGAACGGCTTGCGCGGAGCACCGCCGTGTCCTCGTGGAGGCGATCGGCGGCGGCGACCTCTCGCGTCCGGCCCTGGTCCAGGCCATGGTATGGAGCAATAGTACAAGGGTAGCCGCTACCTCCTTCTGCGAAGCAATAATGCTCGCGAAGAGGTAGGCGGCGTACCTGAGGGAGAGGCAGTATATGCGCCCTCACAGCCCTAGTCGCCGCAGGAGACGCCCTAGGCGTCGGGAATCCCAGGTTGATTCCCGGCCACCGTAGGCGTGGGCTTGCGGACGGCGAGTAAAGGGTAGCTTGCTGTCCGGTAAGGACCAAGCCCGAGTCGACGGCGCGTTGTGTTCCATGCGCGCATCATAGAGATGTCATCACCAACTGGTGGGGTCCGCAAGGGCCGATGCCTGCCAGGGGTGCGGGTTGTTCAAAAGAGATACCGTCGCCCCTGGCACACACGCAACTGAGGGAACACGGGTGGGTAAAAGGGAGGGAATACGGGGTCAGTAAAAGTTTGATACGCCCTCCTGCTTCACACAGAGCGGGAGAAGTTATTTGATGATTTCTCAACCTCAAAAAAAAACCCACCAATCTCTTTGTCAAATGACCGATGGCCGAAAATGTTTCCACCGCTCCCTGCCATTTCCTATCATCCGACTTTTGGGCAACCGCTAATGCAAGAAGTCTAGCATGACCAAAACTGCTGGATCTGAATGATTCCATGGCAATCCAAGTAATAGCCTATCGCAATCATCCTAGAAGTATATAGGATGATTGCGATAGGCTATTATTATGCGAAACATTAAAGTACAATAGGAATAAAAGTCCCCACCCTACTGCAGTTACTGATTGTTAGCGCTTTTGCATCAAATTATCCTGCATTGTTTAAAGTGAGCCTTCTTACCCTTTATTTCATCTAATAGGGTCGACGCGGCGTAAAGTATGGCACTGGAGTTAATTGCAGTCGCGTTGTGCGCGGTCTTAGCCGCGTGCGCGTGGCCGACGTGACATTTTAATCAGATGGAAGATATGAGGCTGGGAAAGTGGTTTGGAGTAAGTTGGGAAATCATTTAGTAATTTTGTAAATTGTTTATGTGTTTAATAAAGAAGTTGTATATTTCATTCAATGTTCAAATCAAATACGTTTTGACTGTTTTGTTTTACGGTGATATACGAATAATAGCACTTTGCACACCGCGCCTTTACAAAAAGTTAGGAAATGACTTTATCTTTTAACTTTGACGTCGGAAGCGTTACAAGAAAGTTTTTACTTGAAAAGCGTGTTTATTTTATAAAACCAATACTTCCCTTTGTCCTTGACCCGTTCAAACTAAATCACAAAATATCTCCATTACAGACATTGGTTCCGCTCGACCCAACCCCACCCCTTTTAAATTTGACGCCATTTTCGTCTGTCTGGTTCGAAATAGCCACACTTACCCCTGAACTTCGCAGGTGGAGGGAGGGGGGGGGGGGCAAATGTAGCGTACTATTGAATTTTTATTAATACTACCCTCCGTATACTTACAATAGATTCTGTTAATGGCGCGGACGAGCTTTACTATAGTTTACTATTTGAGTAGTAATGTAGGATGGTAGTGTTGCGTTTGTTGTGTGTGTTTTGATAGTTCGTTTTGAAACGTATTGTGGTTGAACAGGTTTTGTATATTGCTAACGCTACACTATTGCTTTGGGCAACGTGTTTAGGTTTGACTTACACAAATTTTCTACATTTCGTTTAAACGATTGTTGACCAACGTCTATAAATAAAAAGTAATTTAAATAATCTGTAAATTAATCAATACTAAAAAAACCTCTTCAGAGGTTTTCTTTAACTAGTATTTTTTATTAAAAATAACATATTTTTCCCTTGCAACGGATGTGGTAGATAGATAACAGGCGCAAAGAAGTTTAAAAGGGGTGCTCTATGGTAGCCCACGACACTCTAATTTACTAACGCTTTTTGTAATTTGGGCAGTGTCAGGTTGTATGTTGATTTAAATATGATTCGTGACTGTAACAAATATGACTTTAAATACATTATATTCATTGGAATCAGAAATACAACTTAGGTTCGAATTGGCATCAAATATAATGGTTTCATGAAATATTCAATTAATCGTTATTCATGACCCTCAAATTAATTAAAGTTAGACAATTTAAATTTCGCGTGCTACCCTGACGAATTTAACTTAAACCACGACTACACAACACACACTGCACGATACTATATGATAGGTAGCGCAATAACCGAAGGCCCCCAATGTCCCCTTTTCCACCGCCTGTCCCCGCTGTCCCCGCTCGCGTCGGATTTGTGTCCGCCAGTTATTAGCCTGTTGGGATGACTTTTAAATCGTTTATGAGTCTGCACCAGGTGTTACAATGAGTCTGAGTTTGAATTGGAAGTTAAACTACTTAAACTTGGATTTTATCATTTTTGTGAGCATTCAAAGGACATTATCAGAGTTTATGATTCGGTACTTTTAGGTAAATTATTGGCGAAAATATAATTTACTAAGGATTTGTGGTCAACTAAATGAAAACTTTTTTTTTATTATTAGTGCTTAAACAAACGTTGTTCGTAAAACCTAGCTGCTAAACTTTAACTTGTTGACTTGTGAACATAACTATTGCATGAATTTACAAACTTTGTTAATAAACACCTTTAAAATAAAGCAAATCGGTTCATCCGTTTGGGAGCTACAATGGGGATGACAGACACACATATACATACGTTAAACTTACAACACCCCTCTTTTCCCGTCAGAGGTTAAAATGCATTGTTCCCTAATCCAGAAATCTCTCTGTCTCATGGCAATTTGTGTTGTCAATGTCTACCACACGTCACTCGCGCCCCCACGAGTGACGTAATGACCCAAAATGGCGTCATTTGCCGCGCTGTCAAATTATTGTGACCAGTCACATTATCGCAGAGTGGACGAGATGGGATTTTTAATATGTTTGGTCTAATGGAAGGCAATTTTTAGGTTTAAATACATAATACTTTTAAGTCGTGAAAGTTACCTACAGTGAGTGCCAAAAGTATAGGACAAACAGACTTTTCACAATTAGCAAAATAACTAAGAAAGGTAAAGTACTAATCTCTATGGACACAAGACAAGACATGCACTACTTAGAGCATTAAATGCTCTAAGCATGCACTACCATTCTGAAAATAATTTTAATCAATTGTGACAAAGTTTATATTATAGAGAATATTTCTGATTAGTTTGAGCAGTCTGTTCGCATCTTTATTTTTGACGCATACTGTACCTACTTAACATTAAAGCAAAGTAATTTATACGAACAAAAACAGAGTTGTTCTAAAGTCTAGACTCCTTATCTGTACTTCGAAACTCAAATAATAAATCAGGACGATAACAGAATAACTACTAGAGCCACAGACTAATTCTTTTCGCTCACACCCCACTGCGTTTCACCCAGTATAACAATGGTTCGCATTCAAAATTTCCCCGCGTTGGCACTTCACAGCCGTTTATAAGCGAGGGTTGTCGCATTCTACTTTAATATTGCAAGCAGACTATCGCAATATCTCTTGCACTTTATTTATTTATTTATTTATTTATTTATTTTTTATAACAATTGCTTGCTTTATGGTTGCAGACAACCATAGTACGCGGGGAGTATTGGTTAACACTTTGTACGGGATTTAAAATTATCGATGTTGTAGATTATGCGCTGTTAATATAAAAATGCAGTTTGTAGAGAAATTTTGGATCTTATTAAGAATATCAGAGGTCTTTGTCTGGCTGAGTCCTTATGCAAACAGTACAGTCCCACGCGACAAGTTTATCAATGATAGTATTTCACCCCTGATGGTTTACCGGACATAGTCGTTATACGGACATATTTGGTTTTGAGGGGCTTCTGAGTAATAACAACCGCACGGGTCGATCGATCAGGTTAAGCTACGCTTGCTACCCTTGGTCCGCGATGGGTGACCATATTTGCATTCCAAGATTTCTCCGTGCCTCGGAAAGCACGTTAATCTGTTGGGCCCGGCTGTCATTCGTGGATCTTTGGCAAGCGGTACGGGTCGTCAGAAGCCCGAAAACTTGACAACTAGTCTTACCAAGGGGTAACGTGTTACCTTACTACTGCCGTTTAGCTGCATCCAGTTAGTCTGCAAGCTGACCCAAGATAGTTGGGAAAAAGTTAGACAGATGATGACTATACTGATATATATTTCAAAGTACACATAATCTGTGACATTATCTTTCTTCTATTTCAATTTAATTTGCACATCTCTCCCAAGACGATTATCAACGAATACAATTCTACCTCTCTTCTAAAGAATTGCACATTTCTCTTAGAGCAACAAAGGTGTCGCATTTTAATTCAACTCCGTGTACAGAATTACTTGCATTCAGTAAAAGCGCAAAGTTTTCAACACTTTCAGTGGAACGTCTTATCTTACTGTAATTTTATTCCGAGTACTATCTCTACTTTGTACTGGAGAGGGTGGAAGCAGGTGCAGCCGCGCTATTCAGACAGTTTCTATGTAATATGATTATATTAGTGCGCATAATAACGAAGTTCATTGGAGCAGCACAATTTAAATCTTTTGGTAGAAATGTTTTCTTTTTAAATCTTTGATTCTTAGTGGAAATGTATAGGTATTTCTATGTAGATTAGTATCATATAAGTGTAATAATAAATCAGTAACTCCTTTTACTTTTTAGCAATTTGTATTTATGTTATATGTATGCGTTCTTGCGCAGGAGTTCGCAGGATGCGGGAAGCACAGAACCGTTCGAAATGGCGGAGCTTGGGGAGGCCTATGCCCAGCAGTGGACGTCTTTCAGCTGAAATGATGATGATGATGATTGCGCAGGAGGTATAGTCAATGGGGCGTCTAAATAATAGGGGTTAAAGTATGAAATTGCCGTTGTATAGTAATAGACACTTCGAATTGACATAAAATCTTCATGGTGCGAGATTTTCGTGTGAAACTTTTTTCTCGTGATACCTATGAGGTTCTTCTTTTAAAAAATGTGCAAAATTCGATTTTCGAATTTCAATTGTTTGTTTATCCAGCTTAGACGTAAAGATGGATACTTCGAAAATCCGAGTCAGTTTTGAATACGAATTCAGACACGGAACTAACGCGGCAGAAACAGCTCGCAATATCAACATTGCGTTTGGAGAGAGAACTGCTAATGAACGCACCGTGTATTTTTGGTTTAAACACTTTCGTGCTGGAAACTTCGACTTGAAGAACGAACCACGTGGTAAACCGCCCACACAGGTGAATAACGCTGAATTGAAGGAGATGGTTGAAGCCGATCCGAGTCAAACTACCCAGGAATTAGCGGCATGGTTTAACGTTACCCTCTACCTACAATATTGACTCATTTGCATCAAATCAATAAGATAATAAATATGAAAAATGGCTGCCTCATGATTTGACTGATCTGCAGATAGAAATGCGTGTTGAAAGTTGTGTTGGCTTGTTGAATCGGTACAGAAATGAAGGAATATTTGATCGAATTGTGACATGTGACGAAAAGTGGATTGTTTAGCCATAAGCGAAAAATTCAATGGCCAGGTCAAACGCCGCAACAGTGCTCTAAGCAAAGCTAACCAATAAATAAATAATATTTAGAGAAAAATAGAAAAAAGGAAAAAAAACTGAAAAAATCACGCTTTTGTAGTTAGCAGAACTAAAAAATTTAAAATAAATAATAGTTAAAAAAAAAACGCTTTAAAAACCATACTAAAAAAGTAGAAAATAATTTAATTCAATTAAAAAGCGTGGGGTGCTTGACATTAATTGATTATAAAAATACCTCAAAAAGCACCCCACGCTTTTTAATTGAATTAAATTATTTTCTACTTTTTTAGTTTGGTTTTTAAAGCGTGTTTTTTAGTTTTTTAAACTATTATTTATTTTAAATTTTTTAGTTCTGCTAACTACAAAAGCGTGATTTTTTCAGTTTTTTTTTCCTTTTTTTTTCTATTTTTCTCATTTTTTTTTTTAAAGATTGAATTGTCATCGGTCCTCGATAAGTTTACAAAGTTTAAATGAAATCTAACTGTTTAAAGTGGGTCAAAATCGCGCCCTAAGGAGTCAGTTACAAACATAAAAGTGAAGCTAATAAAAAGCGTGTAAAAAGTAATGGTAACTTTTTGGTGGTCTCTTCATGGTGTTATTCACTATAGCTTTCTCAGGTCTGGTCAGGCAATAACAGCAGATGTTTACTGTGCCAAACTTTGAACAATGATGGTGAAACTGGCAGTGAAACAGCCCCGACTCGTGAGTCGATATTCACCATTATTGCTCCATGATAAGTTGATATCGCAAGGCCTCACACTGCACGAGAAACCGTTGTAACTCTACAGGAGCTGTAGTTAGAAACTATACGTCATCCTCCGTACTCACCAGACCTTGCTCCAACGGACTACCATTTGTTTCGTGATTTGGACAATATTCTACGTGATAAAACATTTTCATCTCAGGAGGCAGTACAAAATGCTTTCACACAGTTTGTCGAATCTAGATCCTCAGAGTTCTATCGTAAAGGCATAAATGAACTTCCGTTCTAAACTTCCGTTTAGATGGCAGCAATGTATAGATAATGAGGGTAAATATATTGATTAAATAAATATGTTATATCTTAGAAAAAAAAAAGTTTACATTTTTCAGTACAAATCGGAAATTTCATACTTTAACCCCTAATATGTCCCTTACCTTAATGGCTGCCTCAGAAAAGGTACTTGCGTTGCTGGAATTTGAAACATGTTTTTTTTTTCAACATAAATCATCTGTTGTTTTTACCATCGATACGCTAAGAAGAACATTATAATATTACAATAGAGTAACTAAAAAAGTATTCCTATTTGCCGTAGATCCCATTATGTCAGTTCCTAAAACAAAGAACGTATCTGTTCCCAATTCCTCAATGCAACAACACGGCATTAGTGCCGTGCTATTACATTAGCTAAAGAGCCACTACAGCACACTATAGTTACCGGTACAATACCGACCAATCCCGATTGCATTACTGATCAGATAAGCCCCAGATTTGCTCCCGAATTGTTTCGTATCGGAAATAAAGGGAAATGCGCTGAAGGTTATTTGTTTGTAAAGTGTACAGTGTATATCGCTTCGGGGAAAAATGGAAAATGTTGTATATCCCTGCTTTTGATGTGTGTGTTGAGAGATGGGATTGTGTGGACATCGATATTGAGAGAATCTATTGAAAGTTGACAACTCGGGTTTATTATTTGAAAGCAGTTTTGAATGGAAAGTAGTTCTGAATCCTTATTGATATTTCTTCTACAAAATCTGTCAAAAAGTCGGGCACTATGGCAGACTTGGAACAGGGAGTTAGTGAATGCAATGAAGCAATCAGTTTTACACCAAACCAGCACAGCATCCAATCATCAAATAGAGTTTCAATTACAAGCTTGGTGTAAGATCACGTTCCAATCCTCTATACCTAACCTACTCTAAGAACGACCAGATTATTCACCAATTCACAGTGCCTGGACGTAAATATAACACATGCAGCTTTACGAAGCGCCTGTCACACAGGTATAAGTGACTATAATATTCGCAGATCGCATTTTGAACCTGCTTTGCTTAGTAAGCGATTTATACCAATATGAACCTTATTTTTAAGCTTCCGCAATCAACCCTTATAGTTTCGCTATGTCTGTCCGTCGTCCGTCTGTCCACAGCTTAGCTCACAAAGGTTAATGAAAAGCTATCACAGATGTGTAGGCTTTATAAGTTAACGAGCAATAGACGACCAACTTACATTTACAGTTGGAATGTATGGTAGGACATGTTTTTCAACTACAATCTTAAGTTTGTTTTTGGAATAAATTCATCCTAACTACGCAACCCTATACTGTGCATGGTTTACTGGGTAAACTCAAAGGGAGGCCTGGGAATCTTTTTTAAGACAACGGTCCACGAAACCAAACTTTTTTTTAAAGCTCAGAGCTTTATTTAGTGCAGGGAACAGTAATGAGTGAGTTGGTTCACTCTCTCACTACCTCTCAAGTCATACACACAATTTTAAAAACTAAATGGAAGAATCGACCTTGCATCTTACACAACAGACTGTTTTATATCCCAACACGAAACACCGCAGACAGTTTAACTGATTGAGGTGGAAATAATAAATAAACTAAGAACATTGCAGCCGAAAAAGATAAATAAATAGTCGAAGTTTATATCATTGTGGAGCGAGGTGGGGCCGTATTTCAAAGACGTTAGTTTCTTATGTATGGCTGTAGAAGTTTCCAGGGAAATTTTCATGGAATTAAATGAAAACAGTTTCGTAGCCGCTGCTAGTGCGATACCTGAAGACGCAAACGTACTGGCATTTATAGGAAATTCTCCATTTTGTTAAAAATGATCACCTTTGTCGTGCGCTATATTGCGGCTATTGCAAGAAGCAAACTAAGTAGGAAAAGAAAATACAAAAGTTACAAAAAAAGGAATAATCTCTGTTGTTAGTATGTTTAGTTAACTGAACCTGAATATATGTAAGTGGAATAATCTGACATACACTAAAGTGAAGTGTGCGTTTGTTGTCTATTTTTCTCCATAAATAAACTATCTTTAGGAACGGGCGACTAGAACCAATTCAATTTTTTTACGTAAATTTTGACGTTCAAAACCCGCCTTACTCCTGCGGCCTGTCTTTTATGCGCCTATCTATACATATAATAAAATTGTAACAGGCCGATGTCTGTACATTAAAGATATTGAAGAAAAAATAGTATGGGGGGTCTTTATTAGAGCAACAGAAGCCAAAACAACGGTTTTTAGAATTTTTGTCTGTCTGTATGTTTGTTACCGCATCACGCAAAAACCACTGCATGGAATTGAATGCAGTTTTCAATGATGTATTCCGAGAGGTCTAACTTAAAAAATAGGCTATATATTATCAAAAAAAAGTCCACGCGTATGAAGTCGCGGGCAAAAGCTAGTTTGAAATAAATGCTTTGACTTTGTGTAAAGGTATAGTACTCGTAGATAGATGGCACTACAAAATTAACCTAGTCGAAAATACGAACACAAAATCAATACTAATGACCTATCTCCATACACAGGTAGTCACCATCATGCATCCACATTTGTCCCGTCACAATTAACCCTCCCTTGCCGCATCCATTGAGCCGAACTACAAACAAGACCTGCGGATGAGATCGCTACTTTGCCCGGACAAACCTAATAATGACGTCACCCGGGAAAACATGTTTGCATGTATCATAATGCCGTTACCCCTAAGGACCCTTAATTTGTATGTATCGTTGTTATTTCGGGAAAGGTAAGAAAAATATTTGGAGGCTGGAATATGATAAATAGGTGCCTAAGGGATGAAAGGGGCGACTGGTTCTTGGCTCAGACTTACACGAACAAAAATACGGGTTTATTTACATTGGAAATTAAATCGTTCCATGTATGTGGCTTTCTGGATAAACAGATACGGTTGTGTTACATGTTTTCAATTAAGGATGGAATACATTTACCAGTTGTCAGATGTTTCTGTCTTCTGAGTGAGCCGAGTAGTTGTGATGTCTATCGAGTTCACCAAGCTACTGTTTGTTCGCAGCTTTACTTCGCATCTCAACTTAAAATATCCAACTCGGTTTTTTCCCCCATTAAATATAGGTATCAAACTTTGTCACAAGTTAAGTCTAATATTCTAACACAAAGCGACGCCCAAATAATCATTACAATCGTTCCGCAAAATAGATTACTTGTAAAACAAAGTTTCCCACTTTGTCCGGGTGGAGGCGCTGACGTCACCACTTCGTCGATAACTGCGCGCAATCAAATTAAGAACACCGGTAGATGTAGGGTTGGGTCTAGTACCCAACTATTTGAATTTCGAATGTCATGGTCTGCTTTACCTTTTTGCTAGACGGTTAAGGTCCGCTTTCAATTGGATTACCAGATTCGAATGATGTTGGGTAAAATAAATGAATGGGTATTTTCTGGTTCAGAGTCTGTTAAATATAGTTCTAAATGACTCTTTTCTCGAATGAACATTTAAAAAATAAAACGGTTGTAGGTACTAAATAAAACTAAAAAAATATAGCTTAGGTAACAAGATTCCATTCGTGCGCGTTCTTGTTTCGGTTACCGTGTCGGTATAAATCCGATGCAAAAATGCTCTCGAAATAAATAAAATGCATAGTACCTAAAATATCGCACGTAAATCTTACGCTTGACAGCCCTAGACCTCGTAAAATCGTCGTAACAACTAATTCAATTGTTTCCACTCATCTCCAAGATATTTTTACCACCTTTTTTTAATACCTCTGAGATTTTCAGTTGTTTCCGACTACAAAATTGGCCCGACTTTAATTTTATTTCATAAATGGCTACGGGTTTTTGTAACTTTGTCTTATATAAGTAACCGTTTTAGAAGTAACAAAAGAGAAAGATTCAAATTACGAAAATTCTAAGGTAAATGCAAAAAAAAAGAAAAAGATTTGATGTTTTTTCCTGTCCTAAATGAAACAATTTTCAACTTTTCTTTAGGGGTGTTGGCTTTGTTATTTTTGTAAGCATTTCTTTAGATTCATTTCTTAACTTGGTCTAGGGCCTGGTTTATAAAGTCAGTACCTATTAAGCAAAGTTACCGTTCATTGACTCTCTTGGTCAAATTTATTATAAAGAATTGAATATCTACTTCTAAATAATGGACACAGCCCGTCCGTAAAAATGGCACATCTTGGCGAAGAGAAGGGACCGTCCGAAAGTAGTTCGAAACTTTGGAGTCAAGCCTACACATGGTTAAAAAATAATTCCGACGGGTAAAACCACATTAGCAGTAGAGACATCTGTCAAATTGTAGTGTTCATTATTAGGTTCTTAGGTGATAGGGAGTAGACCTCCTGATCTATCTAGTTTTTGTACAAGCTCATCTTTGTCTCGTGGCCATTTTTTTAAACTCGACGTGCCATTTCCGTACAGTCACACGAATATAATTGGTAACACTTGCATTACTAAAATAACCTTACTGTTACGAAATAAAAGCGCTGTTTAGGTCCAATTGTTACCACTGGTTGCCCGTACCCACGTTTACTATACCTACGTTAATATCCATTGCACTGTGAACAAAAGGGTTCTTCCTTAAACTATAAGTCGTAGTAATTTATCTAACATTGTCCCATCACTAGCTATTCAAGTAAATGCATTTAAAACTTTATTCACGAGGGACGCAGTGCGGTGCAAGACTGAAGGCTTTTAAAACTATTCTTTTAAAAAGTCACTTTTAAAACTATAGTTTAAAGTGTGACTTTTAAAAGTATAGTTGTTTAAAGACTTAGGAACACAGCTCTACAGTTTGTAGTTCACAGTCGATCGCTGTGTTACTGGAGATGGCGATAATTGATATTTTCATAAGAAATATTTTTTCAGGCTGTGTATTTTCTATTAGGTTGCTATTTTTATTGGATCATCTCACACTAAGGTTCCACCGTCGGTATAACACAATCAGCTTTGAAGTACCGCTCTGTTATATTACATTTGTTATATTCTTTATATGGTCATCGAATCCAAAGCTCCTTATTTATGTGTTACAAAAAGTTTTAATTAATTCAGAAAAAGAAAATACCATTGCGCAAACTGTAACCATAAATTCACAATAATGATATTATAATCTTAGAGCCCCTAGCTTAGAAACTTTTAACCAGTTATTAAAAAAAATGCTGTTCCATACATTTTGACCGCGAAGTTATTGTTGTATTCATGGTCACAGTTTGCAGACTGGTTATTTTTTTCCGCATAAGTCTTGCCGCATGTGTGGATGTACACATGAAAAGAAAACAAGTTCACAATAATATACCTACTACTTAAAATAAACAATGCGAAGCATTTCAGGAGTAAAATGAATAATTTCCCTCCGCCGACTCCAAACGCATGAACACAAAGGTACAATAGAATCACAAACAGCTCAAATAATCCGTTGAGCTTAGATTTCATTTAGCTCAAAGCTATTGTTTGCGCTAAATTCATTGAGCTCAGCTCTGTGTGTCAAAATACACGTGAATAAATACGCAGCTGCAAACTTTATTTATTCAGTAAAATTATATATTATGTGGCTTAACACACAAAACAGCTCATATACCCGTTGTATATGAGCTGTTTTGTGAGCTACTTATTTTGGTCTAAAGTTTTCGACTGAAAATCGTTCGGACGTGACTTCAGTTATGAAACTTTTACGTCATGTTTGCCATTATATTGGGAGCAAAGACTTACTTTTATATAACATTTTACATTGCTCAGGTAGGTGAGTACTGGGTCCCTCGCCCAACTATTACGATTATGGCAATTTCACTTAAGTTACACATCAACGTTATTTGTCAGAACCTATCTAGTTTCCGGATAAACTAACAAACTACCTAACTGGACTCAATCTTGCTAAGAAATAACTCAATTTAATATTATTAAGTCATATTGGGACACCTGGTTGCGTGTAAATCGGTTGTCATGGTATGGGCATGTGATACGGAGGAAAGTTTTGAATATGAATGGAACGATGGCTATAACAGTAGGGAAAGACCAAAGAAACAATGTATGGATTGTGTGAATAATGATATGATTAGATAGTTGACGACTAATAGAGAAGTGTGGAACAAAAAGCCGACCTCAAATAAATTGTGATAAGGGCAGGAGAAGGATGGCGTAGAGACACTGCATAAAGTGGATAAACCCACACACGCAAATATCTTAGCAAAGGGTACACTTAACGCAGTCGTCCGTACATCATTGATAAACTGAAATCGCTCTCTACCGACTGCAAAGTCCCTCAACAACTCACACTTTCCAACTCACATTCAGAACATAAACAGTCCTCTTTCCGCTGACTGAATGCTATCCCTGACATTCTTGACTTTCATAAACTTGACTCAAGTGGTCCCCTCCCCGGGTTCCGTCCGATTAATTATTAACCAAGGACCTCTAAATCCCGTTGTGACGTCAGCGGGTTCCGCAAAGCAAGGGAGGTATTCTTTGTATTTTTACTTATGATAAATTTTATGAGTGGGGGTTCCTGAGTTTGTTTGTTTATGTAAGCCTAAGCAGGTAATCGTTTGGACGGCGGGTCAAGTAAATGTTGTTCTATTGTGAGAAAATGGTCAGGTTGTTTAAGCCTCAAAATGGCGGATTTAATTTTTTCATCTGTTGAGCATGCGGTCATGGGTTTGATACCTAGATCGGGCAGAGTTATTATAAATAAATATATAAAACCTTTTTATGTTCAGAATCAGTTCCATATTTGTTAGTAACAATGTAGACTTACAAATTTATATTCTTAGGAACAAGCTGACGCGCAGCGCAGCGCGAGGCGCGCCGATCCGGGGTACTCTCTACTTGACTGCATGCAGTCAGTCGTATCCACCACCCCAAGATCGGCGAGTTCTACCTATCAGTCAACGTTCTAAGAATGGTGTTGGGACTGCTGCAAACACAGCGTACCAGAGAAGCGCACCTCTTGCACATGATGGCCGAAAAACTATCAACACCCGCGTCAGCAAACATGCCAGACGCGCTACAGAAACGCGGAAACCCCATCAACACCCGGAACGTGTTGTTGTATTATATGCGTAGGCCGCTATATGCCCTTTGCGTAAAGTTCACCCACAGGCTGCACGTGTAAAAGGATTGGCAGTACGCTTTGAAAAGCGTCACCTTAACTTGAGCCGTACAACGTCCAAACATGTGGGCCAACATCCCACATCGAACAGCCAGCGACCTGCGCCCCCGCTCTACATCAACGTTACCTTTGAGCTCGTCTGAGACCCAATGACCCAGATATTTAAAATTTGCTACTCTATTTAGAGGTCTGCCGCACAGCATAACTGAAGAAATTGTGCTACAGCATTTACTGCCTGCTTTAAATATCATAAATTCGCTCTTTGGTGCATTATATTTGAGCCCATGGGTCTCAGCATACGATTCACGCACGTTAATCAATTATTGGGTTTTACTATCAAAAATTTCTCAGTAGCAGTCCGGAGTATCCATGTCTGACCAGTTGTTGGCTAAGGCTCGTCTTCTATTACCTGAGACTTTAAAAGTAAATGGCTAAATGTGGGCGAAGTACACCTCTGCCTGACCCTTCGGAGATTACAGGCGTGATGTTATGTTGTGTTATCATTGGAAAGATAAAACTTCAGAATAGCATCTAAGTGGGATTTACTGTCACACGCCGAAAAACAGTTCAAGCTAAATAAGACTCTAACAGATATGTTGTAAACTCCTGTAGGTACCGTTAAATAATTTAAGTGACCCATATCCTGCTGACCCGTTTGTGATACGCGTTATTGCGCACGAACATGCGTGCAAGTTATCTTAATGATTATTTAAACTCCTTGCTTTTAAATGTTTTGTACCCCTCACTTGGTGAAGTACTTAATGACAGGCATGTGCATGTGTACCTCTTTTTTTAACTTGTTCTTTTATTCCCTTTCTTGTAAATTTATCTTGTTTTCCATTCCGTTTAATTTCTCTCCAAATTAATCTGATACCAAACTCACCTAGTCTCAATTGCGTATTATTATTTTTGTAACTGATTACAACATCTAGCATAACATTAACAGTAGATTCACTGACTTAAGATTACTAGGCTCCATAAACCTGCGGTAACATTCGTTTTCCTTCGACCATCTAAGCTAAGACCACCATCTTTTATTTATCCTTTCCTTCCACCTCTACAAAGCACAAGGTGCGTCGCGTGACTAAGCTAAGTACCCACTGCCGCAGTCGGCACCGACCTCGTATACTATTTGTTATCAACTACTTAGGGACTGGACGCAATCGTACGCTTCGCAACGCTACCAATTTATATCGTCTACACTATTTTCTTGCACTAGCTATACACTTACCTTCGAGAACGCAATCAGGGAACAGGGGAAAAGTGGAAAATAATCGACTATAATATACAAAAGCATTATTTAAATATAATAAAATAAATAATAATAAAATCTGTGCCCGACAGGGTCCATAATTATTACTATTTTATTATTTTATAAGTTTACATTATGGATTGAAATAAACGATTTGATTTGATTTGATTTAATAATTGTGACAAAAACTCATCTATCTATACATATGAACACACAAATAAATAAAATTGAAGTCTCTGTTTGTAATTTCAAAATAACAGCTTTCTACTAATTGCATAAGAAAGCATATACGGTACTTACAATTTTTTTTATGTTTTTGTCTGTCTATTTGTGCTGGCTAATCTCCGAAACGGCTGTACTGATTTTGACAGCACTTTCACTGGCAGATAGCTGATCTAACCAGATTTAAAAAAAAAATAACAGAGGCTAATTTTTCTCGGTAGCACGTTCTGGTGGGCTAGTTTCCGACATCCACATGTGCAAAGCCGCGGACACAGCTAGTCTTTAAATAAAAAACACGTCGTCCTATCTGTTTAAAAAAAAAACCACTGTTATTCTGTCTTTTTACGTCATCCCAATCATACTGCTTTATAGCTTACGTCATCTGTATCACTATACTTACACTATACTATCAGTATACTTAATACTTTAGCATTCAGCTAGTTCACACAGTCATGCATTCATCAACGTTCCATTCCTACAACAATATAAAAATAACAAAAAGCAATGTTACAACTCAGCTATTATTGGTAGAATCAATCCTGTAAGCGTTGTAGGAAAAGGAAACTAACTGCAGCCTGCATTTAATTTGCGTTAGTCTATTTTTAGCCATCTTTCAAGTTACAGGGCTTTCGAAAATTGGACCCTAACACGCGTTGCTAAGGTTTAATAATGTTACTGCACTTAAAAGTTCTGCTGGACAATTTAGCAGCATCGACTTCCTTAGGAAAGAAAGTATGATTAACGTAAAAAAAAACCATAAAAAGTATATTCTGTAAAAACGTCACTGTGAAAAACTTAGGTGAAGTGACCCTAAAATGAACTGTCATTTCACCGAGGGATTGAGACACTTTAAGCTAACTTTATCTAACATTTCACGGTGGCGTTTAAACAGAATAGATCTGCTAGAACCTTCTCCATCGTCCTTCTCATAGTACAAATGTGCCTAGTCCCGACCCAAGTCCCAAGTCATGTGCTATTGATTCATCCTGCTCACGCAAAGGTCGGCCATCACTGCGGCTTACAGATTAGTATTAGTAACAGGAGATTATGTGTTAGCTTATATGCTGAATTACGATAAGCTGGTTAAGATAAATTGACTGTAGCTTCACGCTATTAAACTGTTATGCGACGAGTTGAAGTATTAGGTCGTTTTCTTGTTTCGTTATTCATCCCATTATATCTTTTACATGTTCCTGGTTAAAACATCGGTTTTCATACTATATAATTATGTGCTTTTGAAACATTTTATGTAAATCCTAGACAACTATTGACTCCAGTACAGGAAAACTTCTTGAGGTACCTTGAACATGGTCTGAAATCACGTACAAGCTGTGAGCAAGCGTGGAGATTAGTGCCCTTTTCTTCTCTGTTTGAGAAGACATCTACAGGTTCATAATATAATCCTGTTTATACTTATTATACGTCACAGTTGCAAAAAACCACATGCTTAACCGACTGAGCACGAAACTGGGATACATCATTTCCTCAACAATTAAACAACCTGATATACAAATAATAAATTTCAACATAAATCTACAGAGACATAAAACACTACATAACATTTATAAATATAGTGTTATGTATATTTATCTTGTGCAGCTTCGATATATTTTATTGGAACATTATGACTGTAAACAAATACGTCACTACTTTATTTATTACTGCGGAACAAACAACAAGGTTGTCTATCACAACAGTTGCTGGATGTACCGTCAATTTGATTGTAAACGATGTCTCTAGGTACAAATACAATGAAAAAGCACAAGCATACACCTTTAAGAATTGGAGACAAGAAGATGGGTTGGAGAGCATAAGTGAAAAGAGAGATAAAAGAGACATGGGATTATCTACTGCTGATTTGGGTCTATCTTATCCCGGCTACGTAGCATTTACTTGATATACCCCCGAAAAATCAAACAACACTACAATTAATTGTTTAAGTCAGCAAGAAACTTATAAAGATTTAACCATTATGTTGATTTGCTAGATCAGTTTTTATTGTACTATTTGCCATTCATATAAATAAACCACCGTCTGGCTTTGACACTAGTCGGGCAATACAACGGACACGTGAGAAAACCGTAAACAATAAAAGTTAATTAAAAACTGTCTAAAAATAAAAACGGTTTGTTATTAACTCGGTCATCAACCGAGCTACAATTTGAACAATGTCAATTACGTGTTACCCTTTCAGACGTTTGACCACTAGACCGCTGTCATCTGCTCCAGTTACCAACCACCCTAGTTTTCGAGGGAAAAAATAAATTGGAAGAAACGCTTTTATTGAAGAAAAGATTTTTAAGGACAGCTTTGAAGCGGAAGTTTTTAATGATAGTGATGTTCTTTGACAAAAGTAACTGTTACTTGAATTTGATAAGAAAATATGATTGTAAAGGAACAAAAAAGTTTACTGACACAGTTCTGTACATTTACGCAGAAAGTTCAACAGTAAAAGCTCTAAAGGAATAAAGAGAATACAACATCCAAAGAAATTAGAGATGCAATAACAAACTACCGTAGTGAAACAGTATTTGTTTTTTACCCTATTAAAACAATCAAATACGATATACAAATAACGATACGATGAATAAGCCAAATATTAAAGTGCACCCTTTGATTCTCAACCTTACTGTTAAAAGATTCATACAATCTGTTACAATTCTTCGCGTTCCTACCGTTTCATCACCCCTTATGGTTTAAAACAATAAAGTTTTTAATCGCATGATACATGAAACAAAGAAATACTTCCGTATACGAAAGAATGCATCCATTCTTTCAATGCATCGAAAAATCGAACTCAGCATCTCAGTATTAAAAAAATCAACAATCTTTAGACGCTTTTATAGTTCCTCCACAGCAAAGATATAAGTATATACTCAACAGTTATAAATTAGTTTTAAAGCGCTTTGTGTACATATTTCAAACTAGCTTCCGCCCGCGGCTTCGCCCGCGTGGATGTCGGAAATTATCCCGCGGGAACGTACTACCATGGTAAAAAGTATCCTATGTATTAATCTATCTGTGTGCCAAATTTCATCCAAATCCGTTCAGCCGTTTTTGCGTGAAAGAGTAACAAGCATCCATACATCCATACATACAAATTTTCGCGTTTATAATATTAGTAAGGATGTTTATATCACTATTCAATCGTGTATAACACGGTGTGCCAGTTAATCTAATTCAGTAATGCAATAAAAGTGAAAATGCTATAAAACCGCGTTCTGTGTATGTTTATGATCGTCGCGCGTGCAAGCTTGCTTAGTAAGACAACTGTTTTTTCTATGCTCTTAATTGATTTAACTATGGCTAGAAAAAGTATGAATACAATTAATTTGTCTCATAAATTATGTTACACTGCGCGATAAAATACAGAACATCGTAGAGTTTCCTGGTAACACTATGTATTTGACGGTTTATCAAACGAGCTTGTCCTTTCTTTTATTTCATGAACGAGCTAACAAAAGATTTCATTGTTTATAGCCTACATTCCTACCCAAATAAAAAGCATTGAAATAGAAACCCACGTCACGACTCAGACAGAAATAACCCAAGCACAGGTTACTATCAATCTGTGACGTCACACCGGTCAATGCCTGCCATTCGCCTGTTTTATGACTTATCAACGATCCCGCTTTTATTTTCACCGAAATCGTTTTATAGTAAACAAAACTGAAGGATGTTGCGTTGTTGAGTTACTGTTGTAACTTCACTGTGCGACCAGCTGTTCACAATTATACCCGCTGTGCATGTGTGTACCAAAATTATGGCCGTACAGTCGCACATAACGTGGTTATCATTTTATTTTAGGTACTTTTATTTTTGTCGTAAACCCGTTAATTTTGATATGTGTATGTTGTATTGCATTAACATTGTTTCCATAATGATCTAAAACAGGAAAGCATTCAGTTTATTAGATTCTTGTTGGATTTTGACTTCGACAGAATAAAGAAATAAGTAGCCAATAAACCGTGTGTTGGACGTACCATGATATCGATCGTAAGTCATGCTTTACCTCTCAAGATTATTATCACATTTGCTTTTATATATTAATCTACATATACGTGCTGTCAAAAGATGGGTTGATAAACTCTGTCACTCACCCTCCAAAAGCATGAACAATACATAAAAACTTTTTACTGTCCTCGAAATGGTCTACCTTCCGTAAAGTAGGTTAAAAGCAAAAGAGAAGTGTTTAGACCAAGTCTTGATGGAACCAACTTTTCAGAAATATAACACAGATGTCTAGAAAATACGGCTTAGATTATTTGAGAAATAAAATCGGAAGAAACCCGCGATGTGGGGTCGATGTGAGTTCAGCTGAGTGGCGCAATGCTTTCCTAAACCAACTTAATATCAACCATATCAAAAGCCGATAGAGATCAAAGTTGCTTGAAGGTCGAACGTGTTGGAAATACTTGATCTTTAATATTGTGCCTGGATACAAGTATGTGAAGTTACACTAAAATTTTAAGGTCGAATGAAACATGTCTGAATTTCTTTTGCTTGCAATGATGGGTTTTCGTTGAAGTGTTATTACTGGAGAAAAGAGCTAAGATTTTTCGTGCTCAATTTTTGATTTTGAGATATCTAAAGTTTAGCACTTCCACTATACTTTATTTAAGAGAAAAATAACTACTTCGTTGGTCTTGTAGCAAGCGCTATTGCTGAGCATGAGGTCCTGGGTTTGATTCCCAGGTCGGGCAAAGTGAATAACACTTTTTGTCACTGAATATCGGTTTCCCATCAGGTATTCCTATGCAGCTGCCCGGATCTAGATTTCGGTCGATGGCAATAGGCTCGCCCCTATGGCGAAATATGGGCACTACGGGTGCCCAACCCTACGGGGAACATAGGCGTGATGTTATGTTATGTGTGAGTAAGAACAAAACAGTTTACATTTAGCGATCTAGTTTGATGACACAGTAAACTTAATCAACATTGTGTACAAAATTACGGAGAATTTTCGCGTTTTCACGAAATTATAATTTGGTATCAGAAGCTTTGTTTTACCGCCGAATATCCATTACGTTACAATAAATGGAGCAAATAGCCGATATTAAGGGGAAATTGATGAACGATGAGTTTGTTCGTCGGTTCCGAATGTCTGGGCTCGTTTCTATAATAACTGTTTTGGAGGCAATTTGGATGCCGTGATCGCGACGTCGTTGTGCGGTCGACTTACGAAAACCGCGAAGTTCAGTTGGAATATTTCGTGAAAAAGATAATTCAATGGGATGAAATGAACTGACAGGGTTATATTGATGATTGTAATTATTACAATTGTGTACTGCAAAGTGTGCGACGGTGGCGAAACATATTTTAATCAGCAGCAACCTAACAGGGATCAAATTGCAAAAAACGTGAGAAAATTTGAAATTCACGGACAATTACTCACACACACATATACTCACCCACTCACAAAAATAGTGTGTTTTTTATTGTTATCCAGTAATATCCGGTAGGTATGGAAGATCGGAGTCTCCCAATACAGGCTTTACTTGCTTAAAGGGAAACTCAATCACTAATCTGTTCATTTTAATTTATGTTGGAGATTATTTTAATTTTTTTATTCCAAAAATAACATCGTATTTTAAGGTGCTTGTATGTAAATTAATAAGCTGCAGTACACATTGCTCGCTGTTAACGCGCCCTGTTTCACTAGCTAAGTTCGCGAGCGACCGTGAATGATTGTTTAGCGAATTTCTCAGATTCTTCTCGCTTAGCCTCTTTAATTAGTGAATGTTTAAATGAATTTGCTGATTGAACGTCTTTTGGCTTTCCTGATTGTGTTTGTCTTGGTGCTGACACTTATACATATAGATTTTCTCTTATTTGTAAACTAAATTATACAACTAAAAGAAGGTTGCAAAAATAATTGGATTGCTTTCAGAAAAAAAAAAAAATTATGTCAACCGAACACTTCTTGTGATAGACAGTACCTACAGATGTTAAGAGATTTTGGTGGAAGTCCAAGCCATCAATATAACAATGTCAACAAACCTTTTCTTTTGATCTGTGACATCATATATTGCACCATACTATCAGACATTGTGTAATTGAATTTTTTTTTTAGATTACACATGAGAACATGATAAATGATGAGTCATGGTCTACTTGTGTTTATGAATCAAATTGGCTTAGAGTTAGTAACGAAATATGTTTATTTGAAGCTAGGTACTTAAAAATATAAGCGTTCTAAAAATACTTGATTTCTCTCTAAACAAAAATCATAATAAGTCGGGTTCAGTAAAGGTTCCTGACGGGTCGTTCGTCACCTGAACAGCATCATATTCACCCACCCCCCCTCACCCCCTTCAATCCCCTCTCAATTGATGAGCTGAACAGGAAAATAAACTGTTCTTTGTTTCCTCTGGAACCATTTAATAATAAAAGCAACACGGGGATTTTTATTTCTATCACTTTTCCTTTGTTTTTCGTCAGAATTCGTTTTGTTCAAGATTCATGCTATTTGTGGCCTTGGCTTAACGATATTATTACCTGTGGCAGGATTTAAAATACCATGTATCTGTGTCACCTGACTGAGGTTCACAGACTTCACTATTGCATGCTGTATCTTCACTATTAAAAACTCAATAGATTTTCTTAGCAGAAAACGAATGGCTCAGCAATCTATAAAGCAAAAGTTTTTATTCAGTGCGCAAACTGTAACTATGAATTCAGCATATCATTATAGCCCCCAGCGCAGAAATTTTTCGTCGGTTATTCAAAAACAAAATCAGCTGTTTCATAGAAAAGTGCAATACCTACGCGGTGAAAATGTATGGAACAGCTGATTATTTTTTTGTATACCTAACCGACAAAAAATATCTGCGCGGGGGGGTCTAGAATGAAATGCTGAATTCATGGTTACAGTTTGCGCACTGAATAAAAACTTTTCCTGTATAAATAAAAAGAAAAGTCCTGACTGACTGACTGACTGACTTATCAACGCCCAGCCCAAAGAGATTGAAATCGGGTCGATTTTTTTAAAACACTGACATAAGTGAAATCAACGATACGACGAACCTGAAGAGCACAAGAGGACATTATTCTACAATTCCTAAAACCCCAGTAAAAATGGCATAATTTTCCTCGATTTTTTTTTTACTAAAACACAAATTTATGAAGTCACTAATCAAAATTCATAGTTCTAACAAAGCGTAGTTGAATTTAATTTGTTGGTTCTACACACAGTGAGTTATGAAGCGCGGAATAAAATCAACAGGCTGGCATCATTGGCATCCGCTGCAGCGCTGTGTCAATGTTATTGTAGCGAGTTATGTGAAGCGATGGAACGGCTGGATACCTACTGATGATTCAGACGCGTGTTGGATTTGAAACCTATTTCTATAGCTACACGAAACATATACAGCTACACTATCAGTAGAACTGGCTTTCCCTTTGACAGCTCACCAACAAAGATTGCGTTATTTACGCTGTTGAGCAGACAAATTTTCGAACATATTATAAAGCAATGAATAACAATAACCTTCAAAATGATTCAGATATTGACTACCTAATAAGTAGAATTATTTTTGGGAAGGCCACATAATATATATACAAAGTAATTTTTTTACTCACCGTTTAAATTTAATCAGGGTGATAGTACCCGTGAAATTGAACAACTTTTCCCATCGAACATGGGTCGAAATATAAACAAAAACGGACCTCCCATACAAAATCGATCACCTGACTATTGATTTTGCATGAGAGGTCCTTTTTTCATATTTCGACCCATCTTCCTTGGAGAAATTTCTTCAATTTTACAGGTACTATGACCCTAAAAAATTTAAACGGTGACTAAAAATTCACCTTGTATAAGGTAGGGAAGAAATGCGTATTGATCACAAATCTTGACTCTCAATGCGTGATTGCAAATACTGACCATTTAGTATTCAAGTCTAAGTTTCTTCACAATGTTTTTCCTCAATGGAAGTCATTAGCTAAGTAATGACTGTTCTTTGGGCACGCCACGATAGCGGCGGTAAGTCCCCTCTTTGAGGAGTGGCTTGAGAGGCGGCATGACGTCCTCACCTTCCGCCTGACGCAGGTCCTCACCGGACACGGTTGTTTCGGGAGGTTCCTGTTTCGTATAAGGCGGGAGGAAACGCCCGGGTGTTTCCATTGCGAAGATCGCCCTGAGGACACGGTGGAGCATACGGTGGCGGTCTGCCCAGCTTGGGCGGAGCACCGCCGTGTCCTCGTGGAGGCGATCGGCGGCGGCGATCTCTCGCGTCCGGCCCTGGTGCAGGCCATGGTACGGAGCGAGAGTGAATGGTTAGCCGTCACCTCCTTCTGCGAAGCAGTAATGCTCGCGAAGAGGGAGGCGGCGCACGTGAGGGAGAGGCAGTATATGCGCCCTCACGGCCGTAGTCGCCGCGGGAGAAGCCCTGGGCGTCGGGAATCCCAGGCTGATTCCCGGCCACCGTAGGCGCGGGCTTGCGGACGGCGAGTAATGGGTAGCTCGCTGTCCGGTAAGGACCAAGCCCGGGTCGACGGCGCGTTGTGTTCCACGCGCGCCTCAAAGAGATGTCAGCACCAAAGGGTGGGGTCCGCAAGGGCCGATGCCTGCCAGGGGTGCGGGTTGTTCGAAAGAGATACCGTCGCCCCTGGCACACAGGCAACTGAGGGAACACGGGTGGGTTTTAGTCAGTAAAAGTCTGACACGCCCTCCTGCTCCACCCAGAGCGGGAGAAGTTATTTGATGATTTCCCAACCTCAAAAAAAAAAAAAATGACTGTTCTTAAAAAATATGTAATCTAGAAATAAAGCCTCGTAGACATATAGTAGACACATGATATGTTAACCAGTCTTGTTACAATTTACACAGTAAGTTAAGCATGTAATCAAAGCTTCACTTTTCATACGTAGTTACCATAGCGACCTTGCTCAACAAGCTGGAAGGCGCCATCTTCTTTTACGATATAATTCCCAACTCGGATTATTAGCATTCTCTCATCTCCGCAGATAAAACGTTATGAAACTATTACATGGCTGCCGGAGAGGGAGCTACTAGTAGTTTCATACCATAGAAATATGCTGTACCTAATGGTTATTAATTTTTTAGAAGTAAACCTACAGGCGGGTTAGGATAAGCTACAAAGCTCAGACAAATTTACCCTATTTAGCCAGCCTAGACGTACTTAAGAAATTCATTACAGGGTTAATATTATGAAGAAACTACAGGGATGAGAGATAGATAGATATAAAATTCTTATTTGTAGACCATTATAATGAAACATAGGATTAAAAATTATGGTGGTTATGATTTGAGTTTAATCAAGGTGAGTGTGCATGTTAATAACATTGCGCAACATGTTGATAACAAACCCATCGATCACTAAGTTCTTTATTAGTGATCGATGGTTAAACCTTATAAAACAATAACATTTACTCGTTAATGTAAATGTCTTTATTAAGTATTAGTAATTGCTTTGAAATGAAAGGTTTGTAGATCGATCAGGTGCAATTGGTCCGTGGATGGGTGATCATCTATACATACCCAAGACCCCCCCGTGCCCTTACTATTTGAGTACCTATGAAGTACATAGCAAAACAGCGTTACTGTGGCTTTGTGGTAGGTTTGGTTTAAAAGCCAATATGAAGAACAAAACCGTCTAAAGACATACACAGAGCTCATAAAAGAATATTGCATAAACTTATTTCTGCTCACAGCAGCGTGTCTAACCTAAAATCTTGACACGATAGTGCATTCGCTCGAACACTGGCAACACTGCGTTTTATATAAACATTTAGTTATTTTCATGAAGTGCATTCGTTTACTGTAGGAAGTCCCCATGGAAGAACAAAAAGGAATCAGCTGGATGTTTTGAAATACAATGTGGAATTATAAAAATGCGCTTTTAGAAGTAATTTAATTCCGTGGCAGGCTTAATGCAAAATACGAGTAAACGTCTGCAATATGCAACTAACAACAGATAATACAATCGTATCAAACTTGGCAAGCAACTTTTGTAGCTATTTTGCCAAATAAAAAAAATGCTGTTTTCCTCCCGCTCCCACTCGCGCTTACTAGCCCCCCAACCGTATAAGGGCTCGTATGGTAATGCTCCAACTCGTTACCATCAACAGAATTTTAATTCAGCCAACACTTGGCCCAATGTTTGCACCAACACACCAGTGTGCGCGCAAATAGCCACAGAACAAGTTACGCGAGTCATTGTATGCGCATTCGTTTAGAGGAGCTTTTTAAATTTGTTGAAACAGATCGAGTGAATTAAGTGTGACTGAAGAATTATTGTTATATGGTAATTTGAAGTTTATTTCCGGATTTTTTTGTCTCGCTGTTTTGAATTCTTATATAAATAATCTAATCAGGAAATTCACATGTATCTGGCCAGGAACAAATTGTCAAATGGATTTACCCTTTGAAAAATTATCCTTGTTACGAGCAGTGATGCATTTCATTAAAAAATTTAATCATAATCAATCTTTTTGAATGAAAATAATAGCCAAGGTTCAAATCACACCACGTACAAACAAGATCATAAAATAAGTCTCAGGCGCGGAAATGAAACGCAACTCCTACTTTAAAAAAAAAAAATCAATGCATTCGATACTCGAATAAAATAAACTGCCAAGTCCCGCCAAGTCGGCCGGCAGACACAAAAATGCGCTTGGCCACCGACCAAGTTGCTCGATATTGATACGACAAGTTTGTGATGCAGTTCGATAGCCCCTCTTACTAAGATAACCACGCATTTTCAGGATATTTGAATGAATGTAAAAGAGATTTCGGTTTTTTCATTGGAGTAAACAACCAATTTTTGTCGAAATTGGCT
This sequence comes from Antitype chi, assembly GCA_947359405.1. Lineage (NCBI taxonomy): Eukaryota > Metazoa > Arthropoda > Insecta > Lepidoptera > Noctuidae > Antitype > Antitype chi. The sequence goes on along the minus strand of OX375827.1, from coordinate 590,094 downwards.
TTAGAAGAGCCTGTTTTGAGTTTCCTTTCGAAAACGACAACTAAAGAATCTCGATGTGTTGGAAACGGTGGCCCATCTTATGGTCCTACATAGCCTGGCCATTGTTTCAGGACCTTACACCCTCACTTGGTCATACATGCCATCAACATGACTAAAAAGGGAGGATAATAATATCACAATATTCTCATGACCGCCAAATTATGTAGCGATAACAGAAAACCTTAACACTCAAAGCAATCGGCCAAACAACTCCCCGCACAACAGCACTTGAAGTAACCAAAACAGACTATCTACGCCTCGCACAACCATCGGTAACTACAGTTGATAAGGATCGCTAACGACCGGCCGCGACCACTCGTAGGCACAGTAACTACGCGTTATTGTTATATTCGCTAATGAGCGCCCGTCATCGTCATTACAGCGACGGCCCGCAGACTGGATAGTTGGATGGTGATAAATGAGAACGGATTAATTAGTGGTGTTGCGGATCAAGTTCAGGTATTTTGAGTGATTATAGTTTTGAATTGTAGGGCTTAGAGTTTATACAATAATTACGCTATTATAATATTCATTAGCGGGGAAATCTGTTATAATATTTTACTCTCTACTCTGGGAAAAGTGAAGGGTTCTGCTGCGACTGCACCCCACTTCTGGGATTTCATACACTTCTCCGTGTATGAAAACCCAGAAGTCCCCATCCGTAAGAAATTTGGGAAAACACCGTGAAACTTAGCCCTTCCGACCTCTCCTGCCAGGCGGAGGGCATCCCTAGAAGATTTCCAAGAATAGTTTGTTTGTCCTCAGGTAAATAGGTATACATACAGGTTTTAACTTAAAACATAATGCTCCTACTAGCTTACACAAGCTTTTCGCGTAGTTTTTATCCAGTTTGATGTAGGAATGTGAACACTTCTGTGTGGAAGACGAGATATAAACTTCAGCGAGATAACTTATTCATTGTTTAATACGATCGCAAGATTTTTACTCTAGTAGTTGTGCAAGTTAACAGAAAACCATCAAACGAACTAGCAATGCCTTCAGCTGACATTATATGATGTCAAAACTACTCCAGATTCACTACATTTTGAATCTAAAATCATGACCCCGGCTGAACCGAGGTCAAAACAACATCGGCTATAATCAAATCAGACCACGAAGTTTGGGAGCAAAGACAGGGACGCAACATAATAATATGAAACATAATAATATCCGCCATACTATTAGTGCATGCCTGCGAGCTATCCCATTGTTATGGCTTATTATTTCCCATGTCGAGACCAACTCCCCCCAACTGTGGGGGCTTGAGATAACAATCCCCCTTAATTTTAAAAGAGGCTTATTTAACAAAACTCATGTACTGCTTAATTTTACGTACATTTTTGTGAGTATAATTTAATTCTGCAGTATTAATTCCCTGCGGAGAAACCGACATGCAAGTGTCGTGAATTTACAGCTTATTGTTAAACTAGAAGGCCTTAGCAGTTAGCTTTTAGTATGGAATTTAATAGTAGCAATAGTGCTAGAAACGTTACTGAATTGAAATGGTTAATGAGCCAGAGGACGTCTTTGACAACTACTGCTTGACATGACAGCTAGTAGAGTCAAAGTATATTTTCGAGGAGAAGAACTAGCTAACCTCTTTAATACAGACTAAAACTTTTTATACATAAATATATCAATATACATATACACCTGTCCAAGTTCTAACCCTACCTTACTGTACTGTGCACATCTCTGCCGCAAGCAATACGTCAGCCGACCTCAGACTTGGCGCTGATTGGTTTGATCTTGTAATTTGACAACAAAGCCCCGTCAGGCGTCGCCGCGGGAAACCGCTAACTAGTTGATAGTAAGACCTGTCATAGTTAACTTTAGTCTAAAGGATAATTTTCCACCCAATATTGCTATTTGCTGCTGGTGAAACTATTTTTAAAGGATTGCATGGACGAACAATTTCATAGATACTGTTTATGTAACGGTACAAGAATTTAAGTCGTGAAATTCGTGATTCAATGAAAAATATATCTTCGTAGCAGTTCTTAGATTTTCATGAACTTAAATGTACTTCATAACGTCGTGTCATTTTAAGAACTAGTGCCTAGTTGAAAGTTATTCCATACATTTTCTTGATATGTACTTCCTCCTTCCTTCCTCCACAGTAGCAGTTCGCCGGTCAGGTGAGCGGCGTGTTCAGCGCCACGTATGAATGGGATCGATAGGCGGCGTCGGGTCAACGACCGCGCGCTACGCTCATCTTTGGGTCAATGTTAACCCGCCACTACTCCGCTAGTTTTTGAGGATAGTAAAGTTTACGTTTTTGGGTAGTTTTGTTGAGTCTTATCTTGTTGGGACTTCAAAGTCGACCACGGTGGTGACGGGTTGATTGACTTTTGAGTTTTATTTTAAGTTGTGCTAGTATTGAGAAACTTGTAGAAAATAAGTAATTAAATGTCAGTAATTTAGTATAGGACATTAGGACGTAAGATTTCGGTTTCACTGTAATATAATCACCTGTAATGATCCCACTGCTGGGACACGTGCCTTCACTGTGAGGGGGAGTGGGACATAATCCATCGCGGGCATGGTGTGGGTTGGTAGATGAGACGATGTTTCTCTTTACCGTTTTACACGAAGTAAAGTGCCTGTCCGAGTTTGAACTCCCCACCTACCAGTCGCCGCTGCCACTAAGCCATCACTAATGTCACTAGATCACAAAGAAAATCTTTTCTAAATAACTCCACGTTGTTATCACCGCCTCTAAGAATCGTCATTCTATTTTCGTTTAAACGAAGTTTCCCAGAATTCAAAGTGGTTTCTTGGTAACATCAAGCAGACGCGAAAATGAAAACTGTTTGTGCCCCAACTAGAGCCTGAATGATATCAAAGCAAAATACTGTTAGTGTAACAGAAACATGGCCTGGAGGAACATATTCGCACTAAAATTGAATGAAGGCAGAGGGATGAGGGATGAGCAACCTTCGAGCGCGCAGATCCCGGGCGAGACACCCCGGGACTTGCCGCACAACCACGCGGGCAAGGAGGCAGAAGGTTTACTTGTAATAACACGCCACAACATGACTTCCTTGTGGAAAGACACACCAGTAAATACACGGTAGGTACAGGTTTACATAGCTGCATAGGTTTAAATATTCTATTAGGCCTACGCATGGGTTTTCTTACAAACGCGGAACCGTTAAATGATGGTCATCATAATTTTCATTTTTTTTCAAAACATAGGTGATAGTGACAAATTTTTATTTATAATGCAAATCTTTGGTTTTCAGAGGAAATTCAATAATATAACATAATATGTAGCGATAACGAATCAAACGTATTTCTGTCATTTAACGCTTTACGTTATTTTCGAACGCTTTTCGGAGTTATTTTTCTGTCTTTTATTTTTTAATACGAACGGTGGAGTAGCTATAGCTGATTGGAAAAATATAACGTTTCCCTTATCTCATGGCGGGCGTAATAAACAGGATATTTTAATGGGATATCGGCTCGGATGCAATCTGCCGACCTTTGACGACACGCTTTGATACTCTGAATGTGTAATCACAATCTCGTTCATCTTTTACAAAGACTTTGGTATCGCTGACACTTAATTAACATGTCATACGCATTAATTGATACTTATAATTGTGATCAAAGTGAGGCCCAAGATAACAGTGGATGAGTGGACTGCTGTAATCTAAAATGATTTCAGTAAGTATAGTTACCGAAAACCTTTTTAAAGCTGAATTTATATTTTTCGTTTGTATCAAAATTTGAATATGTTATAAATTCTGTATATAAGATTTTAATGTTTTCTGTTTCAAAACAACCTGCATTATTTTTCGAGTGAACTCAAGGTGGAAGCTCAAGGAGAACCGGCGAAGTTGAAATGTTGTTATGTTTGCAGGGCAGTATCGGCTGCTTGTTGAACTAAATATAATTCGAGATTATAATTATAATAATTTAACAATTTAATAATTTTTATTTTAATAAAAACGTATACAAAAAGAGTACATTTAGCTAACAGTAGTAAATTTCCCATACAATTATAGTGCCTAAAAATAAAACTATTTCTAAAATATTTTTACTAAAAGTGCAAGTGGTAATGTTTCGGAATTAGAATGATAGATAGCGACCCACCCGATCTAGGTTCATTCAAACCTGTGTTCCGGGCCATCACTTTACATTTCAATTAATTTGGGACATTAACATTAAAAATTAAATTGATATAAAAATAATCGATTAACAACTATGAGATAAAGCATATTGGTAATTAAACATTAATACCTACAACTAAGCCAATGTAAATACTACAAAAGTAAATACTTACGAGGGAATAATTTATCGTCATGACATAATTTCTAGAAGTTTTTCTGTGTCTGTGTAACTGAGCAACGCTAGGTATTCTGATAACTTAGTACTACATTTTTTATAGCTTAAAATATAGATGTTCGTTAATTTGTTAAGTCTATTATACAGAAAAGGACCTAAAAACACATAAAATCGATTAGCAAACGCATGTCTAGTTTGAGGTTTTATGCAAACTAAATCCTTCCTTCTCTTGTCGGAAGGTACTGGGTTAAAAGGAAGTGCAGTGTGCTGGTGTAGTACTATGCTTCGAATGAATAATTGCCGAACTGTTAGTACATTACATGCAATGTAGAGCTGTTGCGTAGGAAATCTAAAAGGGCGAAAGGTAGCAACCTTCAGAATTGCTCTTTGAGCACGCTCTAGAGGAAGTAAAATGGTTTTTGCTGCACCACCCCAGGAAGCGTTCGTGGTACAATTATGTGCGTAAATGTTTAGATTAGTAAGCGGTATATTAGTATTTCTCATTGCAAATAAAATGTATTTTGTTTTATCTGCATTGATTTTTGATTGTAACAAGCATGGTAGGTTGTATTGATGATTTAAATTATGTAAAGCCATATTTGCAAAAAAAAATAATGTCGTGTGCCACCTGCAGTTTTAAAAGTTAAATAATGTGCTCATTCTTCCTTAAACTCTCAAGGCTACAATATTCGCATCAGTCTTACATTAAAGTCGTTCAATACACTGAGAACCGATCGTTCATATGTACGACAAGCGTAAAGTACCCGCTGAAACTTTCAGCGATCACCTGTGCTGAAAATACCCTGTATAACAACGTAATAAATCTCATTCACATGCACTCAACATTAAACCTTATTTTAATGGGTTAAGGTATGAAATCAGTTATAGGTTTATGGCTAATGGGTGTTTAATGTGAAACAATTCAATACATTTTAGAGGAAGGGTTTCAGTAATGATATTTCCTGCTGTAATATTTATGAGGGTCGAGTCAGGTCATATGGAGCATATTTTGATAATAATGGTTATGAACATGCTTTGTATGAAGATAATGATTTGATACTTACCAATACATTCAGGAATGACAGTAAATATTCAATGAAATTTATCAATCTTATAAAATAAAGTTCACAATCAGCCTATGCCGCTCCCAAATGCTGGGACAGTTCTCGTCTCGGTGAGAGGGAGTAGGCCATAACTCATCCACCCCGCGGGCCAAGTGCGGGTGGTGGATGTCACATGTCTTCGAATTTTTGATTCTAGGACGTTCACTCACAATATTTTCCTTATTATAATACCTACCTACTAAAAAAAAATATTTTCAGCAAATGGAAAACACTTCTCATAATATTTAGTTTGACAGGTAGTGGTACTTTTCATGTCAGTGTAATTTAATGTCAATGTAAAATACAAAAGATTTCCACTATTTCATGTTAAACTCGAATACTTCGCATTCCTAACCAGGCTTCACCAAAAAAACAATTCCAACTACACTCAATCAAAGTTCGCCACAACTTTTTAAATCCATCATCTTTCAAATAAAAACTATTTCGTTACACCTTCGCGTCGGAATCGCGTGTGTGAATGCACGAACTTATAAATCAGTCATAATAGTCGACGTGTCGGTTAATTCTGACACATAGCCGAACATACCCAAACTTACCCGAACGTGCCACGTACATAACATTTATTCGAGGGATTACGCGCACAAAAAATTTAACCAAACATTTCCAGGTTAAGTGGGTGAGTTCGGGATTATCGGACCCCCTTTTTTTTTTTTTTTTTTTTTTTTTTACGTGGAGAAATGCTCATGCATACTGCGCTACCACGGGGAGATAGCGCAGTTATGTGGGACTCTAACCCACTAAAACTCCACGGTGTCCTCCAGTGCCGCTTATGGCGGGAACACGGGAACGCGAAAGCCATCCGCGAACCCGCCGCGGCTGTCCGTCACCGGACCCTCCTCTTGGGGGAATGACCCCCATCACCGGCGCACCAGAACACACGGCACGCCGGACCACCCCGGGCACCAGACAGCGCATGGGTGCCAAACGACCCCGTGTATGGCACCCTTGGTCCCCCTGCGGCGGGTCAGGATAGTGGCCCCGCCGCCTACCACTTTTCGGCCGCAGGGGATAGGGAGAGCGGCCTACGCAATACCGACACTCCTCCTCCCCTGCGGCCCCACCGCGTCCGCCATCTAACGATGGCAGCTCCGTCCAGACCGCGGAAGATGAGGAAAGTGGCGATCTCCATACACCACCCCTCTCCCGCCGCGGCCCACTACCCCCAGCACCAGTTGCTATGCCGCCCCGCGGCACCGCAACTGGTTGGCCGCTACGTCGTCGGCTTAGCGGACAAAGCCCTGACGAGCGGCCCCTCCTCGGGTTCCTCTTCGCTTCACCGTGGGTGGGGAAAACCACGGCTACTGAGCCCCCCCGCAACGACAATGCGGGAACCCACCGGGGGGGATTATCGGACCCCCTGACTTTACATTTCCTGATTGCAAAATTAGAATATTTCTTTATTCCGTAGGAAAGTCTTATTATTTTATATTGGAACTTTCTGCTATGACTTTTTATTAAAAGAAGTCGAGTTTCTTTTCACGGTACTTTTAAATTAGAGGTGTAGGTACTTTTTCTCGGTGCTGTAAGCGCTGCCAGTCTTATCTGATGGCACTATAAAGTCGATATTCGCGTTTAACAGAATTTTCTTTAGAAATTCTTGATGAGAACATGGAATGAAGCGTCTCTAGTACGTTCCAAAATATCCTTGCTTCGTAGTTTTTATACAGCTGCGCTGTGAATATTTTGCGAGATAATGAAATGTTTTATCTAATTCCGTCCGGCTGGTTTCATTGGCGTCCACGGGTCACGGTTCGTTTAGACAGGCCATTCGTCAACAGAAACAAAACGTATGATCAATACGCGGGCGGCATTGCGCGGCCAATTTATAAAAATATTTGTCGAGTTCGCTCCACAAATGTCAATCTATTAACCGAGCAATTCTATCGCGAAAGGTATTTATTTATACCGAAAAGGAATAAATTGCCGAAAGGCAAAATTGCTGCTTATTGTTTTGGGTAAAAGTTATATTAAAGCCCAGATTAATTTATGGTCTAGAGAACTTTTCTCATTGAGAAACAGTTTTAGCTTTTCTAGTAACTGAACAGTTTGGAAACTCGTTAACAGATAATTGTATTTATAGTTTATGGCACAAGTCAAGTATGAAACTACTAATTACCTGTTTCGGGACTTTGTCCGAGTGAGTGGAGATCCTGCTGGGAGCGGCGACGTTGCCTGTACTCCTGCCGGTAGTCAGGCCAGCGCCCGTACTGAGCTGGAGCGTTCAAGTACTCCTGGGAGGAGAACCTCGACGCGCGGGGAGGAGAGAACCCCATCTGGCTGTTATAGTAGTCATGTCTGAAGACCACATCAGGGTGGTTGATCGAACCCGGCACGATCTGACTTCCAAAGTGACTTCGATGTCCCAAATACTCAGGTTTCATGGGAGCAGCGTCAGTCATTTCGTGTCCATGAATGGATGTGGACCTTTGTGGGCCATAATCTCGCAATCGGTTGGAGAAGTCAAGTCCCATTCGATGGGGAGAGTAGTCGAGGCCACGCGGACCCATCTCAAAGTGCCCATGAGGTCGGCTGTTCCGGTAGAAGTTGGGGGAGAAAGGATTCTTGCTCTCCAGGTTCTGTCTGGATGCATAACCTGTTTCGACCTTGGGTTTCTCATCTCTGATCGGCTTGTCGGGTTGTTTGTCAGTCCCGTTCTGATGGGCATCCTTCTTTGGCGTCTCTTGAGGACGAAGTTTTGGATGAGGAATGGACTCCGTCACTTCCTGAGAGGCCCTCCGATTGAACTCTTGAATCTTTTCAGGCACGAAACCTTGTTGCGGTGGTTGAGACATTTTTAGTTATTTTTTGTTTGTTTTAATATTATAAATACATCAAAACGCACACTCACTAACACTGGATATTAAAATGTTCTACACAAATAGTGGTTATATAAAAAGTCGTGAATACACAGAGTTTATATATTTGAGTATATATTAATATTATATTTTTAAAGTGAAGTCACGTTTACTTTAATTGTGCAATAAATTTATAGGAAAACATTCACAACCAAATACACAAGCTGGTAAGAGAAAGCGATCTTTAGATGTCACTCGACTCACTGAATTTATTAAAAAGTCACTTTGGCATAATGAGTGATGGCAAAATAAAATGTTACCTTTAAAAACCAAATAAACGTTAAACAAAAAAGTAATTAATGATCACTCCTCGTGTTAAATGCTTCAGTTTCCTATATAATTCAACCGCATACATTAACGTATTCAAAGCAACGGGGTGGTTTATGAATGGCGCACGGCTACAGAAACAAGCCTTCAAATTATTCTGAACCTAACTGCTTTAGTTAAATTTGTTTGGGTATCCTCCGAATACTAGTTATGGGGCCTTGAGAGAACCATTACTGTTGATATTGTTATTACGAAATTAGAATATTATTTGATCTTGTGATGTTATTGGATAATTAATTAGAAATGCCAACATTTTTATTAAAGATGGCCTCAACGAAAACAGTTTAAACTACTATTCCATATTTACACAATTTCTTGAAACTAGCTTCACCATCAATTTCTATCTTTAAGGCTAAGCAGCCAGGAACAATCGTAGCTCATTATCTTCAGAACACGACGCGCTCGAGGCGTCCCCAAGTTCGGCCATTACTCGTAATTAGAGCCCGCCCTTGGCTTGGTGGTCGGCCAAGTGGTACGGCCACTTGGCCAACAACTTGGCCGACCACTTGGCCGTAAGGCCGTAAGGCCGTAACGTATTTACGTAAGTCGCTGTAAAGTTTTACGTGCTGGAGCTGTGACGTAGTGGCTCTGTGGCGTTAATGAGCCTGATTTTATGAGATTGTGTAGCGTTGTTGCAGGCAGATACTATTTCGTTTTAATAGAAGTACTGCGTATATTTTTAGTTGATTGTGTTTTCTTTATACAGGGTGTCCGGTATTTAATGGATAACCTTGAAATGTGGCTATTCAGAAAAAAAAACATTTTTTATTTGTATTTATTCTGTAAAAATAAAAATAAAAAAACCACCGACTTCCGAAAAAATACTACAAAATGAAAAATAACTTTAATTTCGGAAGGCAGTGACAAAAAAAATTAAATACATACCTATCCAAAAACACTGACTTCCGAAATTAAAGTTATTTTTCACTTTGTAGTGTTTTTTCGGCAGTCGGTGGTTTTTTTTACAGATTAAATACAAATATATTTTTTTCTGAATGGCCATTAGTTCTACCATGAACCATTTCAAGGTTATCCATTAATTACCGGACACCCTGTACCTATATCCATAAAGAATATCTCCCACTTTACGGTACGTTCTAAATAGGAAACACTTCTAGGATGTAATTTTGAATGAATTGGTACCTACATAGATTGTAAGCAAAAAATACGGAACCGGTCATTTTATGGAAAAGTATAATGTTAACATCCATTTATTAAGCCCAACAATGGGCTACAAATGGTTGAATTTATTAATCAAACATTTCTTAACTAAACATTAAATCATCTCGTTCTACAAAACCCTTACTCATACGTAAAGGACCCTCTAAACAGACCTCCTAATACGAAGGGATCCCCTCATCCCTCCGACTACAACCGCACCTGCTCCACAACGTGAATCACGACCACTATTAATTGCGCAACTATCGCCCAACTCTCGTTGAGAGTTGAACGTGTCGCCAACTTTGGGACGACTGCGTAACGACCGCCACTAGTTTATAGTTTGTTTTGTTGGAGTTTTAACTATGAAATATTGTTACGACTTAAGTATTCTCAGTAATTGTGATAATGAACTGGATTATTACTATCATATAATCTGTTAAATTGGACCCTTTCCGGTGTATACAGTAGTAACTATTGGGAGGCCGGGGAAGTCATTCATAATCCTGCTGGGCAGTTTGTTACGCCACTTCTTCCCAGCTAAGACACTAAGAAATGGTGAAGGGCGGGCGTTTTGGAGTTGTGTCTTATGTATTTGACGTTCAAAAAGTGCTGATTTTCAGCCCAGTTTGAATGAATGACTCTTGATTTGATAATGCCATCACAACACATGAAACTTCTCTGTAACATGTTTTTGAATAACCGTCCAAACACTGCTACGGCCATCCTCATCATTATATCAGCCTGAAGCGTAGCCTTAAACTGTTTTAATAACCACTTGCGCTCCCTATATCCGTGCTACTGAGACCTAATTGCGGTCCAAAGCAATCAACAACACTTCCCGACCGCACGACAATAAAAACTGTGTATACAAGAGCACGGCGAGCACAACCTCAATCAAATGCAACTGCAAACACGGCAGCAGCCGCAGAGAAGGTGGGCATAGAGGGTTCACTTCGAACAACATGGGATAACATACACATAGAGTGCGAATTAAAAGAAAATATTGCCACAGCGACTACGGTAGTTTCATGGCTTGCAACTATTCCGTTAATTTAAAAATACCTAAATAGCGGGTATGTATTTAAGCTATTCCATCTGCTTGCCAGAAGTGCGGGTTGTTCGAAAGAGATACCGTGGCCCCTGGTACACAGGCAACTGAAGAAACACGAGTGGGTTTTAGTCAGTAAAAGTCTGATACGGCCCTCCCGTTCCACCCAGAGCAGGAGAAGTTATTTGATGGTTTCCTAACCCACAACAAATAAGCTATTCCATCTTAGATTATAAAGGATGATTCATTTAGAGGTACTTTTTTCAGAGCTATTTTTTTTAATTTAAAAAAAAACTAATTTACCGAATTATTCTTAGTATCATACAAAAGAACCATTCTTCACATTTATTTTTTAAAGATTATTTCTTTCAAATGTTGTCCGTAACTGTGGTTAACAAGGTCCAAGGTCCAAATTTTGTTTAGTGATGAGGCACATTTCTGACTTAACGGATTTGTCAACAAACAAAATTGCCGTATTTGGTCTGAAGAGCGACCTTTCAACTTTGTTATTTTTTTTTTTTAAATAGTTTTGAAAAAAGTACCTCCAAATGAATCACATCTATCGTGTTTTTTCCATCCTTGTTCAAGAACTCTGCTGAGTTAACACCTGTTTAGCTGTTGTAAATGGTAGAATTTCCAATCTTGCCAACCATGACTATATTCAACTCAAACATCTACGTGTGTAAGCCATATATTAATTTAAAAGTGAATCTTCTGTCCCCCCATATCTCGTGCAGGCACGCACCAACTCTCGATATCGACAGCTGGCGTCGATCCAGCTGCCTATCGATATTAATATCGATCGGAAGTTATCCCGACCCCCTGACCCGCTCGCCGGCGTATTTGACCCATCAGAATTAGACGTTATCAATAATGTCGGTAAATTTGTATAAGTTTTGTTGCGATGAAATTGGGTATTGTGGGGATTTAAGGATGTATTCATAGGTTAATTGATCTCGGGCTTTGAAGAGGATATCTTGTAAGAAGAGATTGGAAGGCTTGTCGGTCAAATAAAAAGGGCTATTTTTAAACTGAATCCAAATCACTAAAGTTATATAATATTACTCTCTGTACGGAAAAGGTCGTAAGGACACCAAATAAAGTTGGAACGATTAGCACAAAAAAAAACTAGGTAAGTAACCTAATTAAAAAAGGACAAGGAACTACACAAATAATATATTTTTAGGGTTGTGAAATCGTAAAATTCGTTATAACAAGGACTTGTTACTCACTAATGAGCAAACGAACATTTTGCTGCAATAAAGTGAAGTTTGGCAAGAAGCCGAGACCGTCCTGAGAGGAACGAAGAAATTACTCTTTTCATTATAGTCTCTTATCTAAGAAAGGCATAAGAATCTCCTTGTTTCGTCGACTTATCGAGTTCTTAAAGAATTCTGGTAGAGTTTTGAAATTATTCGCAGAAATGATGATTATCCATGGACTTATTATCGTCCTTATTTAAAGTTGCCTTATTTAACGTAATTATTAGTATCTGTTTAACCGTAATATTGTGACGTTTAAACGTCTTTATAAACGGAAAAAAAGGAGGAGGTTCTAAGTCGCCGCGTATACAGAAAAAGTTTTTAACCAGTGCGCAAACTGTAACCATGAAATTCAGCATATCATTTTATACCCCCAGCGCAGACATTTTTCGTCGGTTATACAAAAAAAAAACAGCTAATCCATACCTACATTTTGACCGCGTAGATATTGAGCTTTTCTATAAAACAGCAGATTTTTTTTTTTGGTAAAACCGTCGTAAAATTCCACCTAGGACACGTAGAGAGCCGCTAAAGTATATAACGGCCGACCAATCATCTGCGTTATGATCGATGACGTCACGGCGACGGTTTGTTCCGTGTCGTCATCACTCAGGCGCTGAAGTGGAGCGCCGTGTTTGATTGGCTGCTTGTGTTATTTATGAGACCGTCGGGTGATTTGTGATATTATTTATTTATTTGTATGAATGTATGTCTGATGTTATCGCATAAATTGTTCGCTCATCAGTCAAGTGGCGTTTACATCCATAAAGGAAACAGTAGTTATTTCATCTTTCTTTCAGAAAATTATCGTTTCTGTACCCCGAAGTTTGTGATCGACCCGTGTGTTTGTAGGCTTCTTGTGGTACTTCATCCCTCTTATTTATTAACTTTATTTGAAATTAAAACAAAAAACATGTGAAGGAAAAGTTTTTATTCAGTGCGCAAACTGTAACCATATCATTCTAGACCCCCAAGCGTAGAAATTTTTTGTCGGTTATACAAGAAAAAAAAATCTGTTATTACATAGAAAAGTGCAATACCTACGCGGTCAAAATGTATGGAACAGCTGATTTCTTTTTGTACAACCGACGTATAATTTCTACGCTAGGGGGGTGGGGTCTAGAATGATATGCTGAATTCATGGTTACAGTTTGCGCACTGGTTAAAAATGTATCCTGTATAAACGAAAATAATGCATGTGTGCCACTTTGGCTCAACCACCATACAAAGGGGTGACATTTTTAGCTAGTTCTCAAGATTATACTAAATAAATAATATCTCTAATAACTCTTTTATTAATAAAAGCCTGCATTTTGAATACATTCGTCCTTTCAACCGGTTGATCCTTCGCGTGGGCCCTGGGTATGTGCCCGTATGTGGAGGGTTTCATAAAAGGTCACCGGGGTATTATAGCGCAAGATGTGCAGCCGCATGCGCTGAATACTAATCAGCGACAAACATTTTACGACTGCCAATGGAAATGTGGGGCAAACTACTCTTTACCATATTGTGGTCAACCCACTTAAGCAAAAATATTTCGCTTATATTCGAAGGAGTTACGTGAAAACTAGATTGGAATAACTACGTTTTTCAAAAGCTTTTTCGTATAAACCTGCTTATCAACTAACTAATATTTTTGCAGTCTGCGAATGAAGTCTAGGTATAGCTTGCTTAATTTAGCGTAGCTATCTTAACTCTTAACACACAATTACACATCAAAACATCCCACTACTACACAAACTCATACTTTTCTCAGTATACGAGTAATAGGCTTTGAACCAGATCGTTTGAGCGCCTCTAGTACACAATGACGTTCATATTTCCCGTCATTCGTCATACGTCAGAGTGAACAAAATACAAAATGGCGACGTAATGGGAACATTTTGACGTAATAGCACATGATGTCAGGCTTTGGAGCTTCGACGAAAATATTCTTGAATAATTTCAAAGATTTACTTCAAAGAAAACACCCGAATTTTCTAACAGTTATGTGGTAAATAAAATGTATGATAAATAAGGTAACGTAGAATCAATGAACGTTTCCCTCGTAGTGGTAATGTTGTTACAAAATTGAAGTAATTGGTCACACATGTATCATATGAATATTCAAGTTTTGTCTGACAACTGAAAATGGGAGGCAATGTTTCGCTTTCTATAAAAACTGATGATTGCTGCAAGAAATCCATACATACATTCTGCATCTTTTCGAGATAGTTCAAAACTTTTCACCATTGCATCGTTAAAAGGAAATGGACAATTAGCTTGACAGACTAGAAACTATTGCCATTGGCCTGCTCTTTTCATATTCGCTGAATAGACGATTGTCGACGAATGACAATCGACGAATGTTTATTACATGAACGATGTAAAAACCTCAAACTATTCTACCACTAACAAGATTCTTGTTACCAAGGCATGCTACACAAACTACACAAAGTAATAACTCCTTCTTGTTACAATATCAAGACGCGTTTGTTTCCCCAAAATACGAAGATTATCGTTAGCAAAATCAATTACATGCGCCACGACACGGAGGGCTGAGGGCTCTCTAGAAAAGGGCGCATTAGGTAGAGCCGGGAGGCGCAGATGTCGACAATAGCTGCAAACGATGTCTTTTCGGTGATATTATGAAGTTTATTCACGACTGAAATCTTATGGTTTTTGTCTTATTGATGTTTTGTTTGTTGAAGACACTGTCCCTTCTCCAGACCCGTCTCTGAAAGTGTTATCGAGTTTCTGAGCAGAAAAACTGCTGACAAAACTCATAGAGCTGTTGTGATTTTAATAAAAACCAATCTTTAAATGGCAATAGATTAAATATTTTTCAAGCCCAGTAACCCTTACGGACTAAGATAAACGATTGTACAGTTTTAATTTAGTAAATACACTCCTTATCTTGCTTTCCGTAGTTGACTTTCAAATCCGTAAATGAAAAATTAGGAAAAAGCTTGCATAAAAAGCTAAAACAATCTCAATATGCTTACTTTAAAATGCTGTTAACAATCCAACATGAAACTATTTTCACTGAGTTGGATTTTGGAATTAAATAAAAACATTCACTAATGCATCGATTTCTCGCCACAAATACAGCTGTTTTAATCTCCATACACATACATATATATATACTAAGACCAAATCATCCACACATGTTTATATGTAACAACATACTCGGTGTATGTGCCGTATATCATAGTTTTACGAGAATTTATTCCCGTCTGTGTGACGCTTGCTATAAAACGGGTCTGCTGCACAATTAGGTATTCGATGCAAATGTTTTGTACAAGTGAAATGACTGACGGGTTGGCTGGCTGGCTGGAATCTATTTACAATGGATGTAAAACTGGACAGAATTGAAGATTCTGGCAAGGTGACTTACGATTGAAGAGCACATTCGTTCGTGGGTTGGTTTCTATGTGTTCTTTCTACGGGAGATAAAACCTTCTTATTATGAACTAAGAATGCATTGCCAATTATTACACTTGGCAGGCCTGTAAGGTACCATCGTCAAGGTTACTCTTTCCTATTGAACATTTTATAAAACAGAGGTGTCGCCCACTAGTAATAATTGCGTGAACTATACTAAGACTTATGCTCAGACTATGAAACTGATTCTATTGACAATTATTATGAAAGTTGATATAAGTTATATACGGACAAAAAATTAAACTTCCATCATTAAAAAGTAAACAAAAGACACAATACAACCGGCATTACGTAAAATCATCAATAGAACAGCCATCAGTATCAGGTTCGTTCAATAGAACAGCCATCAGTATCAGGTTCGTTCGTATTCCGCGCCTGTGAGCCAGTATCGAGGCGCGGCGGTTCTCGGCCGTCATTACGACGCGACGTATTATGCTGCATCAGTGTCGTAGTACACCAGGAACAGAAGTATCACTGACTGAGATGAAATAAATTGCTATCTTGCATCTCTTCGGTCACCTAACAAGTTTCATGGCTAAACGCGAGATTGACGGAAGATTGAGCAAGATAGACTACCTCTTTAGTAACTGTTGATTTCCCCTCTTGCAACGTCTTCTAGAATTTATGACAACCGAGATGTCTATCGGCTATTTATGTCACTTTGAGATTTCGACTCTGGTTCTTCTATACGCATTTATGACATGGCAACACCGAGCGCTTTTTAACAAGTCGTGACATGAATAGAACGCACCCTCCAATGTGTAATTAAAAACTGTAAATAAAATGGCGGCGATTTTGGCGCCAAACCGCTTCAGGACTACATCCTCGGAATACATGTTTTAGTAAAATTTACTGAAATTTTAAGAAGTAAACTATTTATAAAAGGGCTTTAATGTTCATCTTAGGATTTATACGTGTATTTGAAGGAGTCGTTAGAATTTGCCCTAATTAACAGCGAGGTAGAATTAAGGTACATTAATATTTATAATAAGCGCCTATTAAATATTCAAAAGCAATTATTTTTGTTCAATTATTCATTAAAGAGTAAGTCGTGAATAAGTAAAAGTGCATTCGTAAAAGTTATATTTATGTACTAATATTATAAAGAACAATTTGTTTGTTTGTATGTAGGGAGTAATCTCTGGAACTAGTCGAATTTGGAAAAGGTTTTGGCGTTTGGTAGCCCAATTAAACAGTGTAACCTGTAAACAGCCTGCTGTTTAACATCACGTTACGACCCTAAGGAGACCAAAAAAGGCCAGAAAGCACGCTAAGACAAAACGAAGTAACATTGCGGGAGTGCGATGCGACGCTACACGATGTAGGATATATTTTATGTTAAAACAAGAAAATTTCGCACGAACAAAGTTAGGGGCAGAAGCTAACTAATTATAAAATCGCTCGGAAACATAATAGATGGAGCTATTTTGAGATGCCACTGTCTTGAAAATATACATTTATGTATAATTTAATAACATAGAGTATCGTAAAGGAATAAAACTGTACGACTGACCAAATAATTATTTATTTATTTACACTTTTTATACACATTCATTTAGCCTACCCTTTCACCGGCTATGTTGGGATCAGCTTCCAGTCTAACCAGATGCAGCTGAATACCAGTAATAGACATGGAGCGGCTGCCTGTCCGACCTCCACAACCCAGTTACTGGGAAACACAATACCTCTGCGTAAGACTGGTTGTCAGACTTTTGGGCTTCCGGCTTCCCGTAACGACTGTCAAAGATCTACGAATGACAGCCGAGAACAACGGCTTCACGTGCTTTCCGAGGCTTTTCATACAGAATGGTGGTGCATAAAAAAGGTTGGCATAATGCCACAAGGCAGCCAACCTTATGTGACCAATCGATCAAACACTAACAAAAACACGTGCGGCTGTCAGCCTAACAAAAATAAAACTATTGTAAAAAGAAAACATTACTTATACCCACCATACACCTCCATCTATCCCTCAAAGGGGTCAATAATCCCCACATTAGTGACGTCACCTGTGTAAACAAACACACGTGCGACGCGGAAACGCCCACTACGTGTGTACCTACTAGTGTTGTGACACACGTCTAATGTTGTGACACATGTGTCTCGATGTGATTTATTACACGTGTATTTTGTCAGTAGTGAGTAGTGTGGAGTTATATCGTTGCCAAATTGTGACGTGAATGGTGTTACGTCAGGTGAGTGTGTTGGTGTAGGTACATAGTGATAGCTAACTTTTAGGTGTATTTTGAACAGCATCAACCAGTTTTGCATCAGATTTAATACATGTGTCTAAAAACAAAACTGGTGCCTAAACCTACTTACAAAATAAAATGCATGAGACCATGAGTGCAAAGTACTTAAAATAAATAACTAAAAGGACCTTGTACTACCCACATTTAGTAATTATATTATAGCATGACTAAAATAAGTAATAAAGTTCCTTTAATGAACTTCTAGCTCTCAGTAATACTTCTGCTTGATATTTACCAATTAACGACATTAGAAAGTAAAATTCCTGAACTCTTCTAAGCTACCTGCCCTGAAAGAGTCTGGAATTTTTGTGACGTCGATTTTAATCAACATTTATTACTAAGATTCTCACTGAAGTGGAACAAGGTTGAAAGGAGATAGATCTCTAGTATTGAAAGAATCTAAATTAAAAGTCTACTCAAAGGCCTTAAACTCAAAATCTTTTTATGTAGGTGAGTTAATGAAAAGTCACGGACAATGTAGAAGGCAGTAATACGCGACTTTTATCGCCGTCCACTACGGTAAATTAACACAGCAAACGATAAAACAACACATAGTAACATTAATTTTAGTATTAGCATCATATATCATGACGGATTTACGATAATCGAAAATAAACCTTCGCTGGAGTATATTCGCGAGATGGATGGCAAAATACACGTTATTGCATATCGTGCAGCCACTCTGAACTGAACACTCGTATTATCCCTTATAAAACACGACATGTCCGATTCATACATATTTATTAAGCCGGCTCCGCCTGGACTCTCTCCAAGAGGCCAGACGCACCGCTAGAGGTAGGACATCATCGATAACAATATTTTTCTTTAACAGTTTACACAGAAACCAAATAACTGTGTATTTTATTTTACGACGAGTTGTTTTATTGCACTAGGTGTGAATAGCTAACCAACACCAGATCTTTTGCATAAAAACTAATAGATGGTGAATTAAGAGTCAATAAAAATGAAGTTTATTAGTTTGTTAAAAATAAACGGTATCAAGATGTAGTTCTTCACCTGTAAAACCATTCGTTTAATGTCTGTTGTAAATTTTTGTAAAATATCTGCTGATGGTACGCAGTGAAGCAAAATTCAAGACCTTACATCAAGTTTTATTACATTGGAATTATGTTATTTTACCGGTAAAATTCAAGATTCAAAGACATTACTTTAACTAATACCACCTAACTTTTCTTATTGAAACAAACCAACAATTGTATTCCGTATGGTTACAAACAAGAGTCTCGACAAATAAGGGTTTAAAATATTATCGATACCGTGAATCATAATTACATTGCTGAGCACACCACTCGTCTTACTAGAGCTTGCGACAGGAATATCGAGTGGGCGCTGCAATTGTTCGTCTGGACGTCACGAATAGGTACTATCACTTGAGGACTAGGTTTTAAATCAAGATGGATATATGCTATAGCTTCATATGGATTGAAAGAGTAGGTATAGCTTTTCCGATGCGGGTTTTTTTACCTTTTTGAAAATTCAAGGAAATGACATAGCATCCAATCTTAGGTAATATGATTTTTTTGTGCGTGGGTATTACACTGAACTCCTCCTAAACAGCTGGACCGATTTTGATTAAATGTTTTGTGTGAGGTTGAGACCCACGCAAACCCACACCAAACGTTTCCCTGGACGGTTTAGATTCACACCGCTTCGTTCAAGCAGGACGTCTGTTGGGACCACTAGTTCATTATAGATTTCGTTTCATTGCTAACAATGCAATGATAAAAAATTTTGAACTAGAGAAAAAACAACAGTAGCGTAGTTTAGTAAATTTTGGATGTAACTTTGGATTAAACAATATTTTATTTGCTACGAAATAAGTGCATTTTATAATAACAAAAACATGTATGAATGTAGTCAACTGAGTGAGCAAATATTTGAATATTGCTTCAGCACAATTTGATAGCACGTTTTGGCAAGTCCAGTTGCCAACACAACCAGTCTTGCTGACCGCCACACCAAAGCCGACTAGATCTGCATCGTATAGGTACGCCTAGTTTATGAATGTTGGTTTTGGAAATAAAATAAGTTTTATAATGTAAGTAGGTAATCTCAAATTAAACCTGAAGATTATGAAGATGTATCTAATAATTACTAATGCGGTAGAGTTGAATCTTGAGAGGGATCATCTGATGAGGTATCAGCTGTTTTCAGATCTAACCGTCCGTCTAACCGAATGCAGCTGCGTACCAGTATGTTACATGGGGCGACTGCCTATCTGACTTCCACAACTCGGTTACTGGATAATACGATACCGCTTGGTAAGATTGGTTGACAGACTTTCGGGCTCCTGACAACCCGTAACGACTGTCAATGATCTACGAATGACTGCCGGGACCAACGGCTTAACGTGTTTTCTTTTTTAGCCATCAAAACTTATAATTCACAGCACAGCGCCAGTCGTACCTAAACATGATTTTATTCACTTTCAAAAGAAAATACAGGAAACTTCGAAAAACAGGATAAGTTTAAATCTTTCTCTCAAAGAGTAAGTCCGACATTGCAAGGAATCAAAGTGTAACAGCTGCTTATCATTTTGCGCAAACGAACTCGAGGAAATCCTGTTCCTTATGTAGAAATATATCTTAGGTTCTCTTTGGCAACGAGCTAGCTTCATTGCAAAGAGATTACTGGACAATACAGGGCTTTTCCTTAATACATTATGGGTTTACTTATCTTCCAATTCATCGTGTGTATTATGAAAACACAGAAAATATCTGTATATTTTCTTGGATAACTTCAGCTCCAGAAAATATAATGAATAATGTTACATCGTTTTACGAGATTGTATTTTATGTTAAACTTTAAACAACTAGACACAAGTGCTGGTCAAAATAATGTTATTTAAAGTTTAGTCTAGTAATTCAACGAAAAGGTAGGTAATACTCTACTCAATATACCGACCACCCAATGAAGGTGGGCTGTCCGATCGATACACAAGTACAAGCACACATAAGACTAAATAGCCTAAAGACTAAGTTAATTAACGAGCGGCGCGTGGCGGAACCGCTAAGATATTGCCTCGATCTTACGCTGCGAAGCGACTCACATACGTACACATTTGTCACTTGAACTACGTGTGTGTGTGTGAAACTTGAGGCTTGTGCTGTGTGTGTCAGTGATGAGGGTGTTTGTGTGTGTGTGTATCAGGTGAAGTGTGCGAGTGTGTGAACAATATTAATGTCAGGTTAGGTTAAGAGGGTGTTTAGACTGCAATTGGCATTTAATGTGTGTAATACACTACAGTAAGATCAGGACTACAGGTGCCGGTGCTTTGAACAAGGATCTTGAAGTAAATAGGTACGTATCCAAAGTGCTCAAGTACTATCAGGTAATAATACTTTTCCATTACAAAGGACCAACTGCCTTAACATGGAGCAACTTGAAATATTTGTTTAATTAAATTGGTAAAAGTTATGTTTGAGTCATAGTGCTACCTGGATTCAATGGAAATACGAAGGAACGACTAACTTATATTTTTTTTGTAAAGAACTGTTTTATATTAACGATGCTTTGTTTTAAAACGCAATTATTATAGTAAAAAGATTTATTACTAAAGTTACTACTTTATCATTTGTCTATGGCAATTTCTCACAAATATTAACAACAAACGATAACATATCAGTCAATCCACCATCATTGTCTGTATTACAGACATCGCTCATACTAAAGTCGTCTATTCCCGTCCGCGATGAACGTTTCATCGCATCTCACTAATATTAGTAATATCATCGACGGACAAACAGACAGTTTACATGCATTAGTGTATTTGTATATATTAAGCTTATTCAGTAGTGTTGCTTATGTGAATAACTCATGCTTTACTAATGCGATGGCAGACTTAGGACCAAGATTCTATTAGTTTACTAATGTATGTAGGAATGATATAAAGAGAAGGGAATGAATGATAGCGTGACGTTAGACCAGGGAGAACGAAGAAGAACACGTGTTGCGCCGACAAGGGCAGACAGGATGATTAGCTTCACAATGTTTTCTAAGGTCTTATGTTTTATCGATGTAACTGAAAATTAACATAACTCGAACTCAAGCATTTATTTTAATTACACAAATTACACTTTTGAATCGTTAAAAAGTCGGTCAGTTAGAACGGTGAAGCTAAACCCATTCCAAAGCGTAGATTCTTTAATATACCAATTAATATGTACTTGAGAGAGTATACATTATTTAATGTATTTGTATTCAGTTACGAGTCCTATCTTATGAAAGTTACGATGAAAACGTGGCTCCGGAACCTTGGATCGGATATTGAAACTCGAGTAAAGAATTATTAGATATTTCCCTCCGTGCGTTAAAAGTTCGAATCTAAGGCAAATTATCAAAGTAATAGCCATTAATTTGCCATCATATCAAATTAAAACCTGTCTACCATACCTACTATACACCTCCTATACATTACTTTTTCCAGTTTGGCAATATGAAAATAAACCTCAGAATAATATGAAATAAACTTGATATTTCTTTATGTATTTATCCGGCAGTAACTCAACCGCTCCCTCAAATGTTTCCTTCGCCGATAGAGTTAGTAAATTTCATCGCTTGCTTTTCTTTAAGCTTATCTACGAAACTTTTGTAAGTGTTCAGCTGTTTGTGATGATAGAGAATGCTATGCTATTCCAGAAGAGGAATGGGCAATACGTCTTCGCGAATTGCTCTCTATGTCTTATGTTTTCCTGGTATCAAAATATTTTTCGCTAACATTGTATAAATATTTAATATTTGGTACAAAAGCATTTTATTTATGAGAAAATTCATAGTTGTTTCAGATATAAATGATTTTGTAAAGGCTGTTTTACTTTTTCTAAGTTAATGGATATAACGAGTTTTTTAAACTATTATATAATTTATATTACAGGTTTTCACGAGCGAAAAACAATTAGGATAACCTTTTGGATCTAAAAACAAACTAAAACAACGTTATAACACAAACCTGGTAAAATTAGTGGGTGATTCTACACCGTACCTGCCTGAAAAGCTATGCCCATGCTTTATTAATAGTCAAGAACTTTGTCAAACAGCCCTAAAAGCACTTCCATAGTGCCATTGACTGAAGCTCCACTAATACGAGCTTACAATGGAACAGTAATTACAAGAATTATTCAGTAATCGGTTGGCTCACAGAGCAGGAATTACCCGCTAACTGTCGATGATATTATAGCGGGCTAATTTGATAAGCTTATTATTATGCCATGAAATCGTTAAGCTGTGGTCAACCGATTTAAGTAGGGTGTTATTTTAATGTTTCATTGGTAAAGTGTATACAGCGAGAACCGAGATGTCAGTTATATGCCTGTATCTATTCCTCGATCAGTGAAAAGTTGTTTTTAATTCTGTTATTAGCACGTAGTCTTAGTAACAACTAGCTGTGCCCGCGGCTTAGTAACAACTAGCTGTACCCGCGACTTAGTAACAACTAGCTGTGCCCGCGACTTAGTAACAACTAGCTGTGCCCGCGACTTAGTAACAACTAGCTGTGCCCGCGACTTAGTAACAACTAGCTGTACCCGCGACTTAGTAACAACTAGCTGTACCCGCGGCTTAGTAACAACTAGCTGTACCCGCGGCTTAGTAACAACTAGCTGTGCCCGCGACTTAGTAACAACTAGCTGTGCCCGCGACTTAGTAACAACTAGCTGTGCCCGCGACTTAGTAACAACTAGCTGTAGCCGCGGCTTAGTAACAACTAGCTGTGCCCGCGACTTAGTAACAACTAGCTGTGCCCGCGACTTAGTAACAACTAGCTGTGCCCGCGACTTAGTAACAACTAGCTGTGCCCGCGACTTAGTAACAACTAGCTGTGCCCGCGACTTAGTAACAACTAGCTGTGCCCGCGACTTAGTAACAACTAGCTGTGCCCGCGACTTAGTAACAACTAGCTGTGCCCGCGACTTAGTAACAACTAGCTGTGCCCGCGACTTAGTAACAACTAGCTGTGCCCGCGACTTAGTAACAACTAGCTGTGCCCGCGACTTAGTAACAACTAGCTGTGCCCGCGACTTAGTAACAACTAGCTGTACCCGCGACTTAGTAACAACTAGCTGTGCCCGCGACTTAGTAACAACTAGCTGTGCCCGCGGCTTAGTAACAACTACCCCGCGGCTTTGGACGCGTGGATGTTGAAGTTATCCCATGGAAACACGTGCTACCGAGACAACAACAGCCTTTGTTGCTCGATAGAATATCAGCTATCTGCCAGTGAAAGTTCTGTCACAAACGTTCCAGCCGTTTCTGAGATTAACCGCAACAAACAGACATACGTAAAATATACTTAATGTAGAAAGAAAGAAAGATTTAGTTTTTTGGTTATAACTAACGTATTTACTTACATATTATTATGAGATTAGTAAAACGCTGTTATTTTGACATTACAAACAGACATCAACATTAATTATTTGTATGGACGTATAAATTCAAAGTCTGGGATTGGGGATAGTGTTTCGTTGATTTTAATGCTAATCAAAATCTAAGAAACTTGCGTACACGTTTTTTTTAGGGTGCGAAATCCTCAAATAACTTCTCCGGCTCTGGGTGGACCAGGACGGCGTGTCAGACTTTTACTGACTAAAACCCACCCATGTTTCCCCAGTTACCTGCGTGCCAGGTGCCACGGTATCTCTTTCGAACAACCCGCACCCCTGGCAGGCATCGGCCCTTGTGGACCCCACCAGTTGGTGCTGAAATCTCTTTGAGGCGCACGTGGAACACAACGCGCCGTCGACCCGGGCTTGGTCCTTACCGGACAGCGAGCTAACTATTAGGTACTCGCCGTCCGCAAGCCCGCGCCTACGGTGGCTGGGAATCAGTCCGGGATTCCCGATGCCCAGGGCGTCTCCTGCGGCGACTAAGGCCGTGAGGGCGCATATACTGCCTCTCCCTCACGTGCACCGCTTACCTCTTCGCGAGCATTACTGCTTCGCAGAAGGAGGTGACGGCTACCCATGCAGTCTCGCTCCGAACCATGGCCTGGACTATAGCCAGACGCGAAAGATCGCCGCCGCCGATCACCTCTACAAGGATACGGTGGTGCTCCGCCCATGCCGGGCAGACCTCCACCGTATGCTCCACCATGTCCTTAGGGCGATCTACGCAGTGGAAACACACGGGCGTTTCCTCCCGCCTTATCCAAAACAGGAACCGTCTAGGATCTAACCGGATGCAGCTTGGGCACACCACGATTGCGGCGGTAAGTCCCCTCTTTGAGGAGTAGATTGAGAGGCACCACAGCGTCCTCACCTTCCGCCTGACGCAGGTCCTCACCGGACACGGCTGTTTCGGGAGGTTCCTGTTTCGCATAAGGCGGGAGGAAACGCCCGGGTGTTTCCACTGCGTATATCGCCCTGAGGACACGGTGGAGCATACGGTGGAGGTCTGCCCGGCTTAGGCGGAGCACCACCGTGTCCTTGTAGATGCGATCGGCGGCGGCGATCTCTCGCGTCCGGCCATAGTCCAAGCCATGGTTCCTGTCGCCCTGAGAACTTGCGTATAATACGTGTAGTACACATCCGCCCAAAGCAAGATCCAAATGACCCATCACCTAATATACAAATTCAACCAAGTGGGGACACATGTCCAAATCCCAACTCAAAGATGAAAGATTAACCCGATAACAGCTCGTCTCAAACTCATCAAACTTATGCAAAAGTTCTCGTTCCACACAGAGCCACCGACGAGCAGGCTTGCTCGCTGCGTGCTCGCGGAGCCACCGACGGGATTAGCATGCTCTTGTCGCGGTCTCAAAGGAAACTATTATTAAGTTTCTCGTCAAGATATAGGGATGTTGACGTCATTTGCATTCAGTAAATAAAAGTACCCTCACGATATTGTGTAGGTCTTGCATATTTAGTTTTCCATCAAACTTAAAAGGCAAATTTTTTGCCATCTATATTGTTGTGGCTTGCCTGCTGTCTAGATGGGCTAATTACCAACATTTCATACGACATGTTCTCCATGAAAATCTGTCGTCTGCAGTCCAATTAGAGTCAAATACCAACAACGTTCTGTGGGACCTGTCGGATTTTTGGGCTTCCGAGTGGCCGTGACGAATGTCAATGTACTTTTATGACAACCGTATCAATGAGATATTTCGTCGGTATGTCGTTATTGCAAATGCATAGGGTATACAAACTAGCCTTCTCCGAAAAAGTAATAATATTTGCAATAAAAAAATTAGGCGATAAAGCAATAATTTGTGCTGAAACAAAATTCGATTACAGTCAAAATTCTTTGTGCCAATATCTAATGCTCTAAAAACCTCAAAGGTCATTTGCGTTTTCAAAACCCGGCTTATTACTTTTATTTATTCTTTATGAAATTAACATAATATATAATTTTCCTTCCCTCGATGGTGTCCTTTCATCTCTAAATGTGATAACATGGTGCCGCTCATAATGAAGATGGAATGTAATTAGTTAATGAGGCCGGGTGTCTGATGTATTTACGAGCTCCTACACAACAATCTAATTAAATATACATAATGTATAATATGGACATGTTAACTACATAATATACAATTTTTTTAAGCTTCGTTACAAGTCTTAAGTTAACAAGCCTTTAAATATTACTAAATGTGTTATTGCTAAGAGTAGGACCACATCCAGTAGGTTGAGGTTTGAGTTCGAACTTCATATCCAGTCTGACATCTTAGCCGTTGAGCTATTGCGCTAAAGTGATATTTTAACATTTTAAAATATTTTTGTAAACTCATCAAATGACCAATCTCAGTCTTTCCATAAATTTGATGTAATGATTTTGGACTGCCTTATGTCCGCTATTATTAATAAAACCAGCGAGGTCATTATTATTTTATGGGCAATTTACTTTTACAGATAAACGGTAACACTCACCAGGTTGATATTACCTTAATTGTTTCTTAAAACGCTGACGGGGAGGATGATAAGGTAGCCTGTTTTAGTTTAAGTAAACACTGCCAAATAGTGCCTAGCCTCAAAGAAAACTGTTCACGTCTTGAATAATTTAAGAAAGCCTTAATAGCGAACTCGTAAACTCGCGAGTATATGTGAAACAATTAACTACAAGAGACGTCGCGATAACAAACAGGTAGCAACGCAACAAGTTCTTTACTACACAACTTAATTTTAATTATAAACATACTTATAAAAGATATTTGTTAAATTACTGTAGAAGTAAAACTGATGAAAGAAAATAGTCTCTCGTTATGTATAAAGAAATTGTTATTAGTTGTCATACTAAAGGCGGTCGTAATCGGTTAAGAGCACTTAAGACAAGACATGTGATATCGATTGCTCGTCACCTGTTGGTTTCAATGGAGACATATTACTTGATCGAGCTCAGAATAACGATAAAATAAAATTGAAAGCAGAAAGGAGGATCACCCCTAACACATTTCCTTTAATAATATATCCATGGGGGAGGATATACTACGTAATCTTATTTCGGAGTTGTCGAAGAGAGAAAATAATAGCAAAGTGTTGAATACATTCAAATTAAGTGTAACTCAAACTGAAAAGCTTAATCACGCAAAAAAGCCCAACAAAAGGCGAATCCCAACTATTCACCATGATCACAATGCTTCACTCATTATGCCATCTCACCAACACTAATTCGTTGTAAATTACACCTTATCACTATAACACTAGAATACATAATTAAAAAGCTGATATGTTTAATATAGGCCTCGGATTAGTATGACCGGCCGGTCGCGGCACATTATTTTCGGGGTATATGTTTGGGCGGGCGGCGCGCGTGCGTTCGGTCCGGAGGGCGGGCGCCGACTGACGAAGGGCGGCGCGGGTGTCCCGAGCTATATAGGTTAACGATCACGTTTCCTTACAGGCGCGATAATGCTCAGCTTGATTTGTGATTGTGGACCGATTGAAGGTTAAGATCTGATGACCACGAGCTTTGGGGTCAGGAGTTGGTCAGGAGTTATGAGGAGGAGGTTGTCGGGCGAAGTTTGTTGAGGCTTCAACTGGTCGGTTCCGTCAATCAATAAGAGTGGTCCTTTGAGACAGATATACTATGTTTTAGTTAATTCCCGAAATCTAAATTCTACTATGAGTTACTAAAATCCCTAACATTTACCGAAGCATTCGTAACAGAATTGTGTAACTGTAATCTTGACGAGTACCTAACTAAGGCTTTAAACCAATATCTAATTTTAATTCATGAATTAATTCCATGAGATCAATTTCATACATCGTGTCGGTTGAATTGTAATCGCAAGAATGACACGTCTACCCACCTTACCATTTTCTACTTCAGCAATATTTTCCAAGCTTGGAGAAAAATTCCAATCTCTCCAATAATTACAAGGAAATACTAAACAAATGTGTCGACAGTCGGCAATTATACTACTTACGTCGCTGAAATTACAAGTCAATTGAATTTGTCAGTGCAATATGCAAGTGGTGCGGAAACAACCAATAATGGACGAACACTGCTTTATCCATATCAGTCGCTTATTGTTGCGTTCAGGGAAATACAGATGGAGTTTCATTTATTGGTCCTGTACCTACCACAAAAACATGGGTGTCAAATTTGGCGTAAATTATGAGAGTCCCCACAGGGATTGACACTCAAGTTCGTCAGGGGCTCCATGGGTTTATTTTTTCCTCTCCCTCACGTACGCCGCCTCCCTCTTCGCGAGCATTACTGCTTCGTAGGAGGCAACTGCTACCCATGCACTCTCGCTCCGCCGATCGCCTCCACAAGGACACAGCGGTGCTCCGCCCAAGCCGGGCTGACCTCCACCGTATGCTCCACCATGTCTTCGGGGTGATCTTCGCGGTGGAAATACCCGGGCGTTTCCTCCCGCCTTATGCGAAACAGGAACCTCCCGAAACAGCTGTGTCCAGTGACGACCTGCGTCAGGCGGAAGGTGAGGACGCCATGGCAACTCTCAATCCACTCCGCAAAGAGGGGACTTACCGCCGCAATCGTGGCGTGCCCAGGCGCTCCATGGGTCAAAATCAATTTTAATTTTATCATTTGTCTTTTGAAATGTCTAGTGATGGGTCAGTCAGAAAGATGAAAGTAGTTGTCCATTCCAAAGCGTAGAAGAACCAGAACATCCTTGGACACTGTTTTAAGTAAAGGGTGCTCAGTGCTTCTGACACTGCTGAATAGATAATCCTCTAAGCATAGCCTAAGTTATTCTCGGATTTAAAGGCCTACGAAATTATTCTGACAACACAAAAATGGCACAATACAACAGGAATTTCTCAGTAGACCCGGATATTGGATTTGTGCCTGGTTTGGTGGCAATAAGCTCGCTCGGGAATGAAAAATAACTGGCGGCTAAATGTGGGTGTACTAAAGGTGCGCCTCTGTCCAACCCTAAGGGATTACACGCGTGATGTTATGTACAAACAGGGCCAATATTAGAATGTTATACAACCATGAATGTGTCTCGCGAATATTTAGAATACCTAACAACCAACTTACTATAAAACAATTCTATTTATGTGCTATCGAACATTCAGCGGCTATTCCGAGGTTCACCCGCAGATAAAGACGGTCTTGTTTGCCAACTTTGCGCAAGTATTTACCGATGGCTTGGGCTTGCGGCTTCAGTCGGTCTTACGGTACGCTTTCAAATGAAGTGGAAAATCTTCAATACATACCATTAGGGAAATTAATTGATGTTATCTGAATTATTTTAAGTTCTAAGCGGTAAATAGCCTCGTCCGCCGTTAAATTATGCTGTCATTCCGAGAGAGTGAGGAAACACTGCTCTGCATGTTATTAGTTACTTTCTGATTACTACACATTTTTTTCTTATAGGTACAGCCGGGAAAATTATTTGTTAAACAAATTAACACGTCAATTCGCCGTGTTATAACCATTTCAAAACACTATCAAAGAATGACAGTTGTAATTTACTCGTAAATACTGATACGGATAATTTAAATTGGTAGTCAATTTGCTTAACAAATAATTTTCGTGATTTTGCAATAATCTCAAAACTTATTGACTTGTTAGTGTATAGGTAAATAAATTATAAATACTTATCAAATAACAACTCCTTAACTTTATTTAAACATCCATCCGAGTGTGACTATCACAATAGAAATAAAACAGTGACAATAAATATAATGTCTACTAGATCATGTTGCTATCATTACTTTAAAATAATGCACAGACAGACAGATAACCAACACACTATTAAACATAGTTCCACATGTAGAGTCGACGTAGAGCTATGTGTGGCTATGTGAGGATTTATGTAGATCAGTGTAAAGCCTAATTAGCAATGCTAAACGATAATAGTAATGCAATCGAGTAGCAAACATATCGGCTGGTGATCTCTACTTTATTAAATTAGTGCAGATTATGTTTGAAGTGTTGAGTTTCAAGTAAATTGGGTTTTAGTTAAATTAGGATGAAAATTATTATCAGATCGTATGCTGGCGATGTTTCTATAGCTCACTGTTAAATACGGACTATTTAGGGTTTTTAAATAATAAATGATTTATTTACTGAAATATGTTGTTTTTCTTAATGTTTGTCTTATCAGAACTCGTAATTTATAAACCAAGTTGAAAAAAAGGTTTTTCATCTTCAAAAAGAATGAAAAGGAAGGGTGGCAATTACCCCAAAGTAGTTTTAAAAACTTTCACAACCTACTTTCCACAGTAATACCAATAATTAGTATTTCTCGGGACATTATTTGGAGAAATTATTGTTAAAAATCTAGAACGAATCTTGAAGACCAAATATGCCATGTAATACTCCTATACGTGAAGATTTGTAATTGGTTTTCTGGTGACTATAGTTTCCTTTCTTTTGTCTGTTTTTATTAGCTGTAAGTCCTCCATGTTCTTAAATAAATAAATAAATAGAGTTAAATTTTAGTCACTATAGGTGATGTTGAGACAAATAGTAACTTAGACCGTAAATTATGGGTTTATATTTTTTTTTAAATCATTTACAAAAAATGAGAAAACTAAATAAAATAGTCTGACGTCAAGTGAGATTTTACTAAAACATTCCCGGCCACCGTAGACGCGGGCTTGCGGACGGCAAGTAATGGGTAGCTCGCTGTCCGGTAAGGACCAAGCCCGGGTCGACGGCGCGTTGTGTTCCACGCGCGCCTCAAAGAGATGTCAGCACCAACTGGTGGGGTCCGCAAGGGCCGATGCCTGCCAGGGGTGCGGGTTGTTCGAAAGAGCTACCGCGGCCCCTGGCACACAGGCAACTGAGGGAACACGGGTGGGTTTTAGTCAGTAAAAGTCTGACACGCCCTCCCGCTCCACCCAGAGCGGGAGAAGTTATTTGATGATATCCCAACCAAAAAAAAATAACCGTTGAGCTCCAAAACTGTAAATAATCGCTGAACATACATGGAGGTGTTTCGAGAAGTCCTTGGAGGGACTTCTACAATTAGGCTTCGGAGCTCGCTTCAGGAGCCAGTTTAATACGTCAAGTAGTCTGGAATATTACCACTCATTAACATGTGTCAGTTCACAGTTGTGCATCATGTTGTGATAACTCACAACATGATGCACAACTGTGAACTGACATGTTGAGTTGTATTCTGAGGTTGCTGTTGTATTGAAATATAACTGACGAACGTCATGAAGCACCATAAATATGTAAGAATGCCTACTTTTAACAGTTAGGTCGACCATCCAAATACTGTTTTACCTAAGAAAAGCCCCAGTCTAAGTTTAAATTAGTTCAAACAACAAATGTATACTGAATGAAGTGTTTCAGGAATTTCAATCTTCAACTTAACGATAGAAGCTTAGTTTTAATTGGATGAAAAACAGTACAAGCTATATGATACTGTTTTCTAAGAGAGTCTAAGAAAGTTGAAATGAGTTGCAAATATACTTTCTTTAAGCCCGACTGCGCCACCTAAGACAGGGATATGTTTTTCACACGTATTTTTGTATGTGGGATTCTTAATACTCTCGAAATATCCGAAAAGTTGGATGTATTTTCAAACATGCGTTGTTTATCGACTCGTCTAGGTTTCGTCTAACAATATAGGCTAGGTTTTGTGTCTATAAATTCAAAATGGCGGATTTTAAACGTCAATAAATAGTTTGTATACTTAATAATTTATCTCACGCAATTAAATATTGGTCCTTCTTCCCACAATAAATAGGACGTCACCTTATCCATGTATGGTTATTATTTAGTATGAGACATAAAGGGCTAAATTTACGGCATGTGTGTATACATATGTCCTGAAGGTTCGATTCTATTACAGCCAACTTGCCAGACGTCGTTATGGGCCGAAGTCTGAAATAAATCACGATACGTCTGAACTTTCCCCTCGAAGCCTTAATGTCTTTAGAGATACACGACGCTAAATATGGAACCAGTGTGTTGGGAGCTACTGGAAAATACTGACAGCAGCTGGCTAGACTGGAAATTGAATGGGCTATAGATAGTTTTGGTATTTAAACCTGATGATGTTGAAAAGGCGGAGTTGTGACATGTTTTTCAAATAGTGATTTGCGGTTCAAAGTTCCACATGCTCCTGACATGGATTTAGTGTATTAAATCTATTTAATTTCTATAAAATAAGATGGTATTTATAGTTTTATTATACACAGTCATAAACTAAAATGTTAACATTCCATGTTGGTTCCATTTATTTTCCTAGTTGTAACTGTCGCCATATTGCGACTAACAGACACGCTTCCTAGAATTTAAAAGAGCGACACTGATAGAATTTTATTGGAAAAATAATATCATCGTTTGCAACCTACATACAGAGAGACGTTTTATTATCTCAGAGGCAAGATATTAATCTAGAAGGCATTGGCCTCGTGATAATCGCTAGTAAAGGATAATTGTTAGTAGAAACAAGATGAATGTACAACAGAATGTACATCAAAATACCGAAGCCTATTAGAGATAAACGCGAATTGAGTGATTAAAAAATATATTTAAGTAGCTTCTTTTCAGTTAATGAATACCTAGACCATAATGCAAATAGGTATATGGATAAATATGTGCAATAATATTATTTTATTTGTCAGTGGTAGTAATTTTATTTTACGTTTAGTATAAATATATTGTACGAGCACACTCGACCTATTATGCTGACGCCCGCGATCACATGTATATACACGCTATACAATATTTCATGCGCATTACTGTATTAACTTGAGTTCAATAAAGCTGCTTGGTGAATACACACGTCGGTGTTTTCTTCCACAAATAACACAGAATTCCCGGCACACATCACACCTCTGCAGTAGGACTCCACATATTTTTGGTCCTTCGAGACTTTAAGTGAAGTGTGAGGGAAGGTGTCTTCATCAATAGCGAATCGGCTCGGCTGGCCTCCCACAAGCGGGTCTCACCAGTCAAGTTGAGAAAGCGCACATTTGGTGACGGACATCTACTCACGCGGAACTAACAGAACCAGTGGACACACAAGTCTACTACCTACATACTCTTCTATCAGTGACAGTGATTTCAACAGACAACTAGTTTCTTCTGCACATCTACTACAATGGAAGGGCTACTACAACGTCAAGAAATCATTGCTGAAGCTATACAGAAGATTTCAACAAACATCAGAAAAGATTCTGCAATTCGAAAAACTGCCGAGTACGCAAAAAAACGGCTACTGTCTCTTGAAGAATTGTGGAATGAATTCGACAACAATCACACAAAACTTATAGTGCTTAGTGATAACAAACATGAGCACATCCAGTCTGGTGCTTACCTTTCCGTGAAAGAGCTCTACACAGCTACATGGGCTCTGCTGATGGACATAACACAGACCGAAACCCTGGCTAAACAAGGTACAAGTAGTCAGGGTGAAGGTGACCAACAACACAATGACGGCACGGAAGAGAAAGGTATGTTGTCCAAAACTGATGAGCTGATTAATCAGCAACGAACAAACTTTCGAGCCTTTTCACGAGTCGTTCGAGGCACCAACATAAACAATATCTCTGAAAAATGGGAACTGCAAGACAAACTGCAAATGATACAGGCGCGCTGGAAAACTATTGACGATCTACATTGGCAAATAGATAATCTACTAATCGGCACAGAAGTGGATTATGAACAAGAGTACGCTGAGCATGAAAATATTTACGAAGGCATGAAGAGGCAACTTAACCAAAAACTTAGCCATTCATCTCACCAACAACAAACTATGCCGAAATTGGAAATACCGGCATTTAATGGCAACTACGCTCATTGGCCAACTTTCATGGACCTCTACGCTGAAGCCATCCACAACAATCCCATGCTGAGCAAAACTCAAAAAATGCAGCACCTCAAGGGCAAACTGAAAGGTGAGGCAGAGCGCCTAGTGCAGCATCTCCACGTCTCAACAGAAAACTACGACGCATGCTGGGATATACTAACACGAAGGTACAATAACATACAGCTGCTGTTTACAAAGCAGATACAAGTATTCTTAAGTCAGCCGACAGTGCACAAACATTCTGCACAAGAATTAAAAAGCCTCCACGACACGACCTTGGAAACGATTCACGCCATACATAATCTCGGAGTCGATACTACTACTTGGGATCCGTTATTAGTGCACATACTCACAGAAAAAATGGATGCAGAAACCTACAGTTCGTACATGGAGTGCCGAAAAGCTCCACGAAATCTACCATCATTCGACGAGCTTATGACATTTTTGGAGAGCAAATTTACAGCTCTCGAGCCAGTCAACAGAGAAGACAACAAGACTGGTTCCACGAAGCATGACACCAAGGACAAGAACGACAGTAAGGTCAAGGAATTTTCAAACAAATACCTACCTAAGAAGTTCAACAACAGGGCAAAGGTTTATCATGCTCGATCTGAAAGAAAATGTCCGTTATGCAAGTCGGACCACATATTGGTTTCTTGTAAAACATTCCAAAGTATGGCACCCGAAAATAAAATAAATACTATTGCAGAATTGAAAGTCTGTGAGAATTGCATGTACTGCCATAATGAAAAACAATGCAATTCCGCGAAAACATGTAAGGTGTGCAATAACAAGCATCATACGATGTTACATGATGCTATACAACAAAGGGCTCAGAATACAGTTCCTGCTAATAACATGACACCTAAAAGCGTTCCCACGGTAGCGCAACATAAATCACATCACGTTGCTGGGAATGTGAACGAAGTTCTACTTGCCACAGTAGAACTGTATGTTATGGCGATAGATGGAACGCCTACAAAACTTAGGGCTCTACTTGACCAAGGTTCCCAAATCAATTTGATTACGGAAACAGCTGCTCAGCGATTGGGACTTCACAGGCGTAAACAAGATGCAATCGTCTCAGGTGTTGGCATAAGGAACAATAAAAGCCATGGAACCGTACTACTTACTTGCGAGTCCATACAACAAAACTACAACTTCACCATTGAGGCGCTTGTCATGACAAGAATGCTGAACAATTTACCCAATTACACGTTTGAGCGCCAACAGTGGCCACATTTAGAAAACATCAGCCTCGCGGATCCTAACTACAACATTTCCAGGCCAGTTGACATTTTACTGGACGCTGGAGTTTACGCACAAATAATCATGGATGGGATTCTACGAGGACCTATACATGCGCCAATAGCTCAACAGACTAAAGTAGGATGGGTTCTATTGGGCAACACCACAACATTTCAATGCCATGCAGTGCTTAACAACCTAGAAGACATTTCACGTTTCTGGGAAACAGAAGAAATAACTGAACAGTCTACAACGCTGACGTCAGACGAACAATATTGCGAAACATTATATGCAACGACAACCACAAGGAAGTCTGATGGAAGATATGAGGTCAGAATTCCCATGAAACAGGGATTCGAGACACAGTTAGGTTCTTCAAGGTCGCAGGCAATGGCACAATTCCGACAATTGGAGAAAAAACTAGCTAGAGACCAGTCAATTGCTGAAAGTTACAAGGCATTCATGGCTGACTACATACGTCTCAATCACATGAAACGAAGTTCAAATTCAGTGGAACCGAGTAGCTATCTACCACACCACGGTGTCATGAAAATGGACTCCACTACTACAAAACTCCGAGTTGTGTTTAATGCCTCAAACAAAACAAGCACGGGACACAGTCTTAACGAGCTAATGGAGTGCGGGCCAAACCTGCAACAGGACTTACAGGCATTAATTCTACGTTGGAGGGGGTTCCAATTTGTCTATACCGCCGACATTGCAAAGTTTTACAGACAAGTTGGAATACAGGAACAAGATCAGAATCTACAGAAGATTCTGTGGAGAGATTCCAGGGATGACAAGATTCAAGAGTACCAGCTGTGTACCGTAACATACGGCACTAAAGCTGCCCCATTTTTAGCGATGCGCACAATCAAACAACTAATTAACGACGATGGTGCTCAATACCCGTTTGCCGCAGAAACATTGGACAGTCAACTGTACGTCGACGATCTCCTTGGCGGAAGCAATGACATCAAAAAGGCCAAAACCACTCAAAAACAATTAATCGACCTGCTTAAACAAGGTGGTTTCAACTTGCGCAAGTGGGCGAGCAACTACGGACGAATCTTAGAAGACCTGAAACCCGATCAAATTAGTCAAAACATGATTGACTTTAAGCACGCTGAAACAAACAAGACATTGGGAGTTATGTGGAATCCCTCTACGGATCAATTTACATTTCATCATCCAGTGGAAACAACAAACACATGCGCTGACATTACAAAAAGATCGTTGCTATCTCAACTGTCGAAACTGTATGACCCAATAGGTTGGCTTTCACCTACTACAATAAAAGCCAAACTTATTTTCCAACAACTGTGGACTACAAACCTCAACTGGGACGATCCCGTACCACAACATGTACAAAAACAATGGGAAGAGTTCAGATGCGACCTCAAATACATAGGTCAGATCGCTATTCCACGATGGATGGGAGCTACAAACACCCCAGTTGAATTACATGGGTTCTGCGATGCATCGGAGAAGGCATACTCATGTGTGATTTATTGCCGAAGCTTCAAAGATGATGGGGAATACATGACTCGAATAGTTGCAGCGAAAACTAAACTCGCACCGATTAAAAAGTTAATGACACTGCCCAGACTCGAACTGTGCGGCGCTCACTTGCTATCAAGACTTATGAAAAAGGTCATAGAGTCGTTAAACGAACAGACAGTAACAATAAAAGCTTGGACTGACTCTATGGTCGTTCTGGGATGGCTACATGGCGACGTGTCCCGCTGGAAGACATTCGTAGCAAACAGAGTTACGAAAACTACAAATATTCTGCCGCCATCGTGTTGGGGACATGTTAAATCCGAGGAAAACCCGGCGGATTGCGCTAGTCGTGGCTTATTACCGTCACAACTAGTCAGACACGAACTTTGGTGGGAGGGACCTACGTGGCTGATGCAAAACAACATCTCAGATCAACCGACAGAATTCGAAGCTCCTACATTAGAACACAAGAACAAAAAGCAAGTCTGTGCATCACAAACATCATCTTCGATTATTGAAGAGCTTCTATACAAACATAACTCAATTACACGTGTAGTAAGAATACTAGGTTGGATTTTACGAGTCAAGGCAAACAGAGACAATGCGCGATCGCCTTACTTAACAACAGCGGAACTTGAGAACGCATTGAATTTCGTTATCAAGGCGGTGCAAAATAAACACTTTGGCGAAGATATTGCACATTTACAGAAACATGGCAAACTCCATACAAAGAGTTGTCTACTTAATTTAAATCCATTTTTGGACACACGAGGTCTCTTGAGAGTCGGTGGACGTTTAACAGAATCAGCCTTGAAGATTTCACAAAAACATCCAATTATTTTGCCACACAAAGATCGGCTCACAGAACTTTTGATCGCCAAGTCACATATTTCGACACTCCACGGAGGAGCAAGACTCACCTTGACACATTTGCGCCACAAATACTGGATACTCAGAGGTGTGAGGACAGTAAAAGGAAACATTCTCAAGTGTATCAAATGTCATCGCTTCAAGACATCTACTAGCAAACAGCTGATGGGAAACTTAACAAAGCCTCGAGTCACTCCATCGCGTCCATTTACACACACAGGCGTTGACTTTACGGGACAAGTGGAAGTCAAGGCCAACAAGGGCAGAGGGATTAAGACGTCTAAGGCCTACATATCAATATTCGTCTGCCTGGCAACAAAGGCCATACATTTAGAATTGGTCTCAGACTTGAGTACTGCAGCCTTTCTCGGCGCGTTCAAACGTTTCTGTGCCCGGAGAGGAAAACCAGAGTGTATGTACTCAGACAACGGTACGAACTTTGTAGGCGCTGCCAAAACACTTAAACAGGAACACAAAGAGGCGTTAATGCACTACATCAACGAAGAACTCTTGAGTGAGTTAGCGAACCATGGAGTTGAGTGGCAGTTCAACGCTCCAGTTTGGCCGTCAGCAGGAGGACTATGGGAGGCCGCAGTCAAAAGTATGAAGTACCACCTGAAACGCGTTATCGGCGAACAAAAGCTGACATTTGAGGAGTTTTCCACACTGATAGCCCAGATTGAGGCGTGTCTCAACTCTAGGCCGTTGGTTCCTCTAACAGACGACATTGACGACCTGGACTGCCTAACGCCTGCACATTTCTTAGTGGGAGGGCCAATACTGTCAAGCCCACTCTCACCTGACGAGGACATTAGAAACATTAAAACTAGATGGCAGCTACTGGAAAAAATGCACAAGGATTTCTGGAAGAGATGGTCATCTGAATACCTTCAAACACTTCAAACACGCAGCAAGTGGCATTCTGCAACAAAGAATCTTGAGATCAACGACATCGTATTGATAAAAGATGATCACTTGCCGCCCTCTAAATGGCTCTTGGGAAGGGTTATGGAGACACATCCTGGTAAGGATGGACACGTTCGAGTGGTGACACTGAAAACAAAAAACGGCACTCTAAAACGCCCTATCATCAAATTATCACGACTACCTGTCGAACACAGTGATACAGGGTGCATAGAGAGTGAAGATGACACAACGCCTATCGAACCACAGAAAACTGAGAGATCGAAGCGGAACAAACCTGCCAAAAGATCCCTAAACAGTAACGTTTGCATATTTTTCACGTTTGCCTTATGCATAGCTACGTCACTGCAACAGACTACAGTGAATGTTACCACGTTATCGTCAGCAAAATTAGTCTACTTCGACAAAATCGCTGACATGCAAATACGACAAGACGACTGGAAAATGGTTGTGTATTACAATATGACAACATATTGGCGAAGTTTACAAAACGTAGCAGACTACGTCACACACTTGAAAAGTCTAACTAAGGAAGAGACAACCTTGATATCCATCGCCGCACAACTAGAACACGAAATCAAAGAGATACAGCACTACAACGATGTTTTGCGATCGGAACACGGACCGCGCAAGAAAAGGGGCCTGATAAATGGAATTGGTTATGCAGCAAATTATCTATTTGGAGTCCTAGACGAAGACTTTGCCAAAAAATACGATAGTGATATTAACCTCATACAGACAAACGAAAACCATTTACTCAACCTCTACAAGGAACAAACATCGATTGTGGAAGGCGAGTACAACATTTTGAAGAGAAACGAGGATATCATGAACAAGCAATTTACGCTAATAGACAAACGCTTCCAAGAAACAAACCAGCGCATACACCTGGAACGTAGCAATGCACTCAATGTGATGTCGTCAGCGTTAGCCGCCAACATAATAATCTCCAACATAAGGAGAGTTCAACAATTACTGCTCGACTTAGTGACTGATGTAAAGGATGGACACGTCGATGCACATCTACTGAAGCCAGATCAGTTACAGGAACAATTAAACATAATATCTGGACAATTACCTAGTGACCTGTCGCTACCCTGTACAAACAGCCATCAGTGCATTCGACAGATGTATAAATTGTCACGAGTACACGTCAAGCTGACGAGAGATTTCTTCATTTTTGAAGTCAAACTGCCTTTGGTGAACAACGATATGTACGAGCTAAGCCGAGTCATACCTATTCCTTACATACAAGGATACACAGAGAAGCATATCGTGCCAACATCTGAATATTTGGCAATAAACCTCAAGAAAGATGTGATGATGCCACTAACATACAACGACCTAAGCACATGTATACAACTGAGAGAAAAGCAATTACTATGTGCACTGAGTTTGCCTCTTTATGAAATAAAGCAAGCCGCGACGATGTGTGAGGCACAAATTATAGTAAACAATAAGAACTTATCAGCGTGTCACACAACTGTATCAAGTTGCAGCGATAAGTGGATACAGTTACACAATGATGGCGCGTGGCTCTACTCATGTTGCAAACAATGCTTGACACGCATTTTCTGTCCATCTGGCACATTTGCGAAACAATTAAGTGCTACTGGTATTATCGCACTCGATCCTGGATGCATGCTGAAAGGAGATAACATTATACTTCGCTCTCATAACAACTTCCACAGTGAGATAAGCGTGACTGAAGACGAGCTTTACTTGAGAGAATCGAGTATAAATCACCTAATAGCAGACAGCAACTACACTTTTGAAGCTGAACATCATGAAGTGATGATGAAGACATTGAAATCCAGGATTGAACAGGTGAAAATGGACCAAGAAACCCTAAACGAGGTGACAACATCCCACGACACACATCGCTATATCTTGTATAGCATTATGATCATCGGTGTTGTTGGGGCTTGTCTATGGATCAGTTTCAAACTGAAGAAACGCTATCGTGCAGTTCTTCGAGTTACCAACAGACCTGATAGCTCGGACCAGGAGCAAGGCACCAGCGAACCACTACCAAGGACGAGCCATGACACTTGCTACGCGCACAAGGTCGACAGAGCAACCTCGCCGGCAAGCTGTTAGTTTTAGAAATAAGCTTGTGACTTTTTATTCTTTATTTACATTGTTTCATTTACTGTTTACTTTATTATTTCTTTAACTGTGTTGTGTTTACATTATTTTACATAAGGTCCACTATTTTAATTTGTTTGTTTTTTGTGATTTGGGAGCATGTACGAGCACACTCGACCTATTATGCTGACGCCCGCGATCACATGTATATACACGCTATACAATATTTCATGCGCATTACTGTATTAACTTGAGTTCAATAAAGCTGCTTGGTGAATACACACGTCGGTGTTTTCTTCCACAAATAACACAGAATTCCCGGCACACATCACACCTCTGCAGTAGGACTCCACATATATAATAAAATGTAGATTAAACTTAAAATTGTAATAATATTTGTGCGCAGTCAACGGAAAAACATAGTGTACTTGTACATATTTTATACCCAATACCTTTTTTTACCTATGTTTTACAAATAAAAACTTTAACTTTGAATAAAATGACTATAGAAACCTTTACACAGTCACGTACACACAACAAAATAAGCACTGTTATTACCGGACGGTGAAAGTAAGCGAGCAAAATACTAAGGTACGTCTCAGTTTTAATAATACCGTTAACTCTTCTACAATACTTTCTCTCTTTGATATTTCTTTATGGCTTTCCTTTTCTATTCTTTATAGAACTGAAAACAAGACGTAATTACTGCGTATGCCAACTCACTATTCAAGCAAACCGTCACAAAGAATAAAAGGTAGAAACCGCACAGTTAATGGAACGCTAGTTGTGACCGCTGCCGCCACGCAGCCGCCACGTAGCCGCGCCGCAGACGCACCGCAGCCGCGCGCCAATGTTAATATTTACCGACGGACCGCGCCTCAAAGGACCAGTGATGTGCGGTGCGTGTTAATGTACGCTCGATGGTTCTATAACTGCCTGGATTGTTTTGTGAATTTAATTGCATTTAAATAGTGCTGAAATTATTTCCCAAATGAAGCATTTATACTTACTGTAGTGTAGTGCGCATGAATAGTTAATATTTAAATTAAAATACATGTGAACAAAGTATTTACTGGTTTTTTCTGGTTGC
The DNA here is from genome assembly GCA_947359405.1 of Antitype chi. Taxonomy (NCBI): domain Eukaryota; kingdom Metazoa; phylum Arthropoda; class Insecta; order Lepidoptera; family Noctuidae; genus Antitype; species Antitype chi. Next base: position 548,389 of record OX375827.1, on the reverse strand, counting down.
CTTTTTAATTTATGTGTATTTATAACAACAAAATGACATCAGTTAATGTCTGTTACATTTGATACATTAACTTAACACTCATCGACACATTCACACCACTACAAGACAGCTAACTCGCGCAGACGTCTACGACCCCCGCTGTGTAGCTCTACGACCCTCCGTAGCGCGTAGCGCGTAGTCTCGTAGCCCCACCCTCTACGCAGCGCTACGAACTCCAGCAAAGATCGTAATTTGTAACAGAGAATATTCTAAAGTCTGTAAATTTGCGGAAAATTAGATTTCAACGTTACAATTATGTGTACAGATATTTGTTGAACTTTGTTACAGAACAGAAAGATTCGTTTGAGCCACAAATTGGTTTGTGGAGCGTAGGGAAGCAAACAGACGCATTTAAGGCTTATGATTGGCAAGGCGTTGTTTTATTTTGGAGGCAAAAGCTTTGCTCTGAGGTATGTCGGCGAGCTAAACATTTAAATACAGAGATATTTCCCGCTCAGTTATATTAAGGCTGTCGAATTAATATTGTATAGCATGAAACTATGAATAGAAGATGAAATTAAACCGTTTTGAAGGGCTTATATTTAGTATCACTTTAAATATTTACAAAATTTTAAGCTACATCTTGCGAGCTACAGACTTACATAACGCATGTTTGCCCATATGTATAAATATATTGCTTTTCGTCTGAAAGAACAATGTCTAAAGTTGGAAAAAAGAATTGAACTCAAATATTCTGCGTAACTTTTTGAGTAGAAAGTGCCTCCCGAGGGAAACAAGCATGAAACACAAGCACTCTCTAAATATACAGGGAATACGTGGATATCATATATTAGAAACAAAAGAACAGTTACTTACTAATGTACAGTCAAGTTGTAATAGTTTTATTAGAAGTAGGCCGAATCATTGGTCTAGAGGTCACAAATACACTGCGAGGTTTAGGGTTCTAATCAAGTTATTATGGGGTTTCGTGTATTAAGAACCAGCCTGAAGTCTAGATTTGTGGTCTTTGTTCCTAAAAGATAAATAGATAATAACTGGTAGAGTCATATCATAGCGCCCTATCGCCCTGGCTGCACTTACATGACGACAGACGTCCACTTTTTTAAACAGTAACATTCAAGATAATTCCAACTCTATGGTAAGGTCTGATACCAACTAATAGTTTCCAGTCAGTGGGTAGATCTTAGAAGGTAACCTGACACGATAGTGGATGGTCTCAATTCGGATCAAGATCTCCTCAAGAGCTCTTGATAAAGGCTCCGTTCGAGTTCGTACTAGTCGAGCACAACCATAATGATGAGAGTTATTCTTTTAGCACAGCAAGTTTTAGATACCTACCTACTATGTTTTTCCTACTATATTCACTTAATCACGTGGTTGAAAATAACTTTTATAATAATTCTTAAAACGAACTTTTAAAAAAATATTATTATGTCATCAACCACCATCCGATGTACAATATCGCAACTGCATATTTTTATCATTAAAAATAAAATAAACGCCATTTCTAGAGCGCATTAGCAGCAGGGCCGCACTATCAGGCGGTCACGGCACGCCTAACGACTGCGACTCGTGTGCCGCATAAATTGAATGTTGCCATACTAGCCAGTATTGCCATACTAGCCACCCACGCCAGTGTTGCCAGCATTATAAACGACGTACCGGTTCGCGATATCAAGAATGCACGTTTTACCACAACGCAATCAATTACAAACCTTAACACCTAGAATTTTAAATTCAATTTCTAATGCGCCTTCCTCAAGGTGCTATCTTTAGAATATCACATTAGAAAACCAACTTTAACTTTTAAGGAGTAAGGCATGTTATTGAGTGTGTGTGTGGACAGTTATAATCAACAGCTGAGAGGAAGGGAGTGAATCAATTTATCTGGGGAAGAGGGAATTATGAATGCTTGGGGGATTTCGTTTGGTAAGATTCCATTTTGTAAGAATTGCTTCAAGTTTGGCACAGCTCACAGAACTAATGATCAATTATAAGCACTAAGCATTGAAGTCTGTACAAGAAACACAGACGTTTTATCGTTAGTATTTTGGACTTAAGCAATGAGGCCTTCACATATTCATATGCAAACAATAAATCTTTGTTGTAATTATTCTTTACAGTATTTATTTAATTATAAAACCACTAGAAACACGTCCACTCAAATCAGTGTGACTGTTTCCGTAAAAGGTCCTCATATGATCTGATCAAGACCAAGCGAGGTCTCCCTTCGAAGGATGCTTGTGATACAAGGGTGTCGTAATGAGGTTACAGTTGCGGTGTGTTGTACGCGATCTTCATTTGATTGTTTGTTCAGAATTCATGTTTATTGAAATATAAAAGCTACTTGGTATCAAATGAAACTACCTACTATGAAAACAGATCTCACCCAGAGCCTAGAGGATATCTTATCCGTAGCATACTTCTCATAGCTCAGAAAAATATGTTTCTTCTTAGCATATTGATAGCAAGAAAAATATGGAATCAGCAATCACAACTCCGTATCATTGAACCGTACTTCAAAATTCAAAGTTTCTCTAAATGTATGCAAACAACAGTTACAGAAAAAATAATCTTCAAAATGGTCGCTAATTGGTTCAATTTGGCCGAAGGTTCGTCTCAAGTTGCTCACGGGTCTAGGACTTGCCTAAACTTGATTATACTTGAGCACACTCTTCCTCACATAAAGCGTGTCCCTCCGGCGAGGGTCGAGGGAGGGTGCGTAACCAGATTAAGGGTTAGCTTTACTTTACGCGATCATTGGACGGTTTTTTTTTTTGTGTTGGCAAGTTTTTGCATAAGGGAAAAGGTTTATTGTCATATTATCATTTCGTGTTATGGAGTTTTTAAGTTATGCAACTTTCGCAAAATGTAAGCGACAATGCGGCAGGCGCACACGGAGATGGTGGAATGGGCTGGACTCCTTCTAGAACTAGTCCTTAACAGTTTTAAATAGAGAGAAGTGTAAGAGAGGACGGAGGCCTTGCCTTGCAGTAGTAGGACATCACGGGCCTTTAATTTTTTTTCACACTTTGAAAGAGCTGTATAATGTATTTGAATAAGAATAAAAAAAAACTAACTAACTAAACAAATAAATACAAAAACAAAAAGACACTTCTATACATAATCAGCCTATAACGTTCCTACTGCTGGGACACAGGCCTCCTCTCCGTGAGAGGGACAAGGACATTTAGGCGTCGAAGTATTCGTCCGCATCACTGTCATCAGGAAACGTGCCCAGAAGACTGGCAGCTTTTTGTTAAAGACTAGATAACTATTTTTATATAATGTTAATTGCTTATGTAAACGGGCACGCACTTTATGCCTGGAGGCTTTTATTTAGGTATAAAATTCTGTTTACGTGTTTGTTATTTATTTCTGCTTGAGTATAGTTTTCAATGTATTGTTGGTATATTGGCGTATGCTAGCTGACATAAGGCTAATAATTTAACTTAATGTTTTTATGTTTCGTAATATTATTTCCGCTGTAAACGACTTTACAGAGCATTACTAAGTTTATTGTTAAAGCGATCAGATGTAGTGAGAGCCTGAATCATTCAGACTTTAAAAATATCCACATCATAATTATAGTGAATTCCTCTCGTAATTAATTTAATAAGTTTGAAGTATTCGCGCTAATGAAGCGTCGCCCTAACACTCACAGGGGCCGCTAGTTAAGTTTGAAGAGGGCGAGGCGCAGACAGTTTTCATACCTCTTTATATTTAGGTTAAGACGAGTGCGTCTGTAGTTCTGTCACCCAGTACATAATTACGGGAGATACGAAGGTTCACTTTATACAAAATATAAATACACACTGAGACGAGAAAAAATGTGATAGAGTGCAATGTGTACTTAATCTGCGTTAGCCATTTAGTTTACAAAAATGTCAACAAATACTAAACTTGGAAAAATTATTTTAATACCCACATGTAATCATTTCATGATCAGTTTGCGCTAAAACTGATATTTTTAAAATGACTTTTCAACAGTAGGTCCTTCAAAATTTTTCTTAATTTATACCATACACATAAAGTTAGTTTTTGTTTAATAGGAAATAACATAAATTAGAAGCAAGAATTTCAATATGGCATACTAACGTCCCGCCCCTGCTTCGCATGGGTTTTACAACTTTCACAAAACAGAAATTACTTAATATACTAAAGCTTAATATAAGTATAGTATACTTATAAAACTTCCGGAATATTTTTTTTTTAAATATTGTGGAATCCCCATCAAAATCCGTAGTGTAGTTTAGAAGATCAAGACCGACACAAAGGAAAAATGCAGTTCTGCCGATTTATGAGCGACGGGTAATTAGTTATCAAATCGCCAATTGGGTACAGTATCCAAAAAGCAAAAATAAAAGCAATTTCTACTTGTGGATAAGGTAAGATCTGCTGACTGAGGACGGTACATACAATTTGACATTTCGGCTTTTGACCCACTCTTGAGCATATTGATCACATGGACTCATCTAAAGCTGAAAATGCGGACACGGTAGCCATACTTACCAACAGCGGAATCATTAGCATGGCTCGGGACACATTAACGCATTAGATAACCAAGTTGTCACAACTTGTACTCTGTTTTCTTGTTTGCAAGTTGTTCTTCTGCACTTGGTAAGTTCGCAGTCGAGTCGTAATTACCGTCTGACTCGGGCGTTTAGCTCGCTGCGAGATTGTGCGCAAGTTTCAGCAAATTATGTTACGACTTGTTCGTGTTTTACACTTGCAAATATGTTTGTATCTTACTGAATTTGCTAACAGAGTAGACAGTTGATATTGTAGGAGTATTGTTCGGTAAGATAGCTTAGTATAAGCAAAATTTTTGGTTGTTGAAAGAAAAAAATTGGATGAACCTCCATTTTCTGCGAAAATATTTAGTGAAGGATTCATTCTACTGTGAGACTTATGATCTGCTTAGCCTTTTCCATCTACATATACTGAGGTTGGCTTCCGGTCTAATCAAATTCAGCCTAATAACAGTATTAAGTATGGAGCAACTGCCTGTCTGAACTCCACCACCCAATTGCTGACTACTAAGACTTTCGGGCTTCTGATGTTTCCGACTACCCTTAACGACTGTCAATGACACTAACTACTTTGAGAGTGTGTAAATACATTTCCTCATTAACACTTTATAAACATCGCAGCTCATAAAACTTAAGTGAATGAATGTGAGCATCGCTTTGACGCAATAAAACACGTCGAACCGTCGCCATTGATCACGACACGTCGAATCGACGCGGCGTTAACTGCTACTAACCGTTTATTACCAACAGATTACTGGTTTTATGTAAAAATACTTTGTAAGAACTGGAGGCATGTGACGTTTAATCTCTTACTGCTTCGAATCACGGATGAGCTCGCGTGTTTCAAAATGTTTAAATGAAAGGATTATAATTATTTATTTTTAAGTTTGTGTTAGTAAGTTTTGTCACGAAGTTTACCAAAAGTAAACAGACTTAGTTCGTTTTATACCAATTTTAAAATGAATGGTGTCTCAGAATGAAAGGTTTAAATAAAATATATTAAGTTATGCTAAACTCCCAAGAAATTACTTCAATTTTAATATTGGTGAAGTTTCAAGTTTAGGGTTCATAATATAAGATAGTGTAGAATAGAAGAAAAAGATATGTTGCGCTGACCCCAAATAAATTGTGATGAGGGCAGCAGAGTGGTGACATGAAATACTGTGTGTAACGCGGAGTAGACCAAAACACGTCGAGTTAAATAGTTTCTTGGAAAGTCCACCACGAGCGCACAATAGCAATCACCATCATCATCATATCAGCCGAAAGTCGTCCACTGCTGGACATAAGCCTCCCCCAAAAGGGGGGCTTTTGCCATAATCGCTACTCTTGGCAGGCGGGTTGGCGATCGCAGTATGGTGGTCAAATGCATAGAGAACACTGCTGCCCATTCTTTAGTAAGTCCCTTAGTCGCCTTCTACGACACCCACGGGAAGAAATGTGATGGTGCTATTCTTTTACTTCCGGTACCACACGGAACACCATAGAAAACAATAGAAATGAACAGCTGATATAAAAGGAATGGCTCGCCCCTTATCGAACCTTTCCAATCAGCTTGGCTGATGTTAAGGCACTCTAGCCAGGGAGGGCCGCAGTCCGGCCACTCAGACGGTGGCGCTCCTTCGAACTATTACAAACGTTTTTAATTCTTTAAATTCTCTGGGGAGTTCCAGGTAACTTGAAGGCGACACCATGCGGGATGTATTGTATTGTCATAAGTAAAGATTATAAATTATTGTTGATTTGATAAAAAAGGTTTTTTTCTATATTTAATGATAGTAGTTGGAGTAAGTATATTGCAAACATACCGTATAGACGTCTTTAAAAAAATCGGTAACTTCTAAAAACCAATGGGTTTCCGGATACATTATGTACATCTGGTACCTACTCTGTGGGTAGACACTGCAATAACACTATATTTCCGCACCTACAATGACGTCGACACTATCCAATAGTATATAGCACCTGTAAGCATATATCTAGTCCTACCTTTGCCGTGCAGCTGCTGCCGGTTCTCGGTGCCCTTCAGGCTCTCCGCAGTGTGCAGCAACTCGTCTAGTTGCGGTTTCTTCTGTTCCAGCTCACGGAGTACACCCTGGAAAAGAACAGAAATGTGAAGCTAGTTGGTAAAGAGAAGTAAACAATTTACAGTCGTAGAAAAAGAAAACGATTGTTTATTTGGCACAGACCACAAATACCACACACAATATACATAGGTAAAAAAACCGGCCAAGTGCATGTCAGACCACGCATAATGAAGGGTTCCGTAGTTGAGAAGAATTTATTTTAAGAAAAAACTTAAAAAAGGTTCTGTCATATATTCCAACTACAAATGTACGTTGGTCGACTATTACTCGTTAAATTGTAAAGCAGTGTTAGCAGCGAGTTTTTGTTTTAACTTCGTTATAATATATACTACAGCCGTGAGATTTTCACTCCTCCAAACACCCATTTAGGTATCCGGCAGGGGAGGCAGACTTGACTCTCTCAAAAATTTGCAATTATTTCGCTAACAGATCCCTGAATCAAATAATAATTTTCACAAAACCAACGACATCCACCAAGGGATAGATGGGAAAAAAAAATATCCCCGCTTTACATGTAGGGGATGTACCCTCAAAAGTAACTTACCACTTTATGGACGTGATTATATTAATATACATATACTCATACCAAAAAACAACAGTCTAGTACGAAGACTCTCTAAGGCCTAAAACCTAACAGTAATCTGTAAACAATAATAACTAGTAATAAGTAAATACATGGGAACACAGAAACCCTTTCGAAACGCGACCATAGAAATAGGACTATGACGATGAAAGTTATATTACAACATATTTATGCAAAAAGCTTGTTTTTAATTAACGTCCAATATTTGTTATTCCAGTTCTACTTTTCCTTGTTTCCTCAGTAGAGCAGAGACCTGCGAACTCCTCAACAATATGCATAACAAGCAAAGTTGTGACTGTACCTGTCTGTGTGTGCGTGTCTGTGTGTGTGAGCTTACAGCTTTGTAAGGACTTACGGCTTCACAAGTTCGGTAACAAAGTAAGAAATAGGCGCTCTAACTATGTACGTGACATTTATACTAATAATTAAACATTTGAAATATTTTTCATAAGTTCGTCAAACATATTTATTATTATTTATTTATTTGTCGAATAAAATGACCCAATTTGGTTAGTACCAATAGGAGCTTATAAAATATGTCAGTAGGCAAAGAATTTAAATATAAATAACTAGCAGCGCTCCACGGTTTCACCCGCGCAGTTCCCATTCCCGTGGGAATACGGGGATAAAATATAGCCTATGTCACCTGGGGATAGTGTAGCATCCCAACAGTGAAAGAATTTATCAAATCGGTTCAGTAGTTTCGGAGCCTATTCAATGCAAACAAACAATCAAATCTTTCCTCTTTATAATATTAGTATAGTATAAGTATAGAAGTATAGATAATCAAAACATTTAACAATAACCAAAACATTGAGTAATAATCAAAACATTAAATAATAATCAAAAAAAAATATGTACTGTGGATTATCAATTTATCAGCTTTGAAGTAGACCTTTTTTAATATTATTTTTGAGCAACATAAAAAAAACAATATGACCAAGGACGTTTTTATCGTATTTATTGGATCAACTAATAACTAAACGACATAATTATGGACCTGCACTCTAATTGCGTAACGCACGATTAAGAGCGTTTATTCTGAAATTTGGCAACGTCGCAAATAGATGTCAAATATTTACCTGTTTTTATTAATTTGTTAATATTACTGTATGGAAGTATGAAATATCGCTACCTAGTGACGTAAAATATGAATAATTATTTGTAATTATAACACTAAATTTGATGTTGTAACCGTTTTAGGTGTAAAAAGGGCATTTGTATGCACATTCATATAATTGTAGCAAATTGCAAGTAGCTACAAATTATTTAATAGTGTCGTTCCGTGAGCACATATGATGCACACTGCACAGTTCTTCGAGGCGCGTGATGCTGACCACAGCCATTGTTAACATGCCATACCGATGCACCGCGTCTGCGTTATCTAGCTATGGATGTGAAGGATTCATCCATTGTTTCACATGTTTGAAAAATTCGCTCGACCACGTAAATAACGCAATTAAAGTTGTTGAATTGTCAAAATTAATTACACTGCCATGGTAAGCGCACTACACAACTACCACGCTAAAAGCCTGTTATTAATAAAACAAACAAATCAACAACAAACTAATCTTTGAATACCATCCCTTCACTGGATCAAAGGGTACAGTGGATCTTTAGGCAATTATGCCGCAAATGAACTTGCGAAGAGAGGCTCAGATATGAAAGTGCTAGGCCTGTACCCACTTCTCACCCTGCTTTTCTCACAATTTCGTGCGTGGAGTCGCCAACGATCCACCGAACTTCATAATAACAGATGTTCACGGGTCACGGTCAGGCTGTAGACAGTCAAAATTGGCTTTACCAACTGTACACCCGCGTTAATCAAAAACTTCTCAGCCTGAGTAGAAATAATCATAGGAACAATTACGGGCCATAACCCCCTTAACAAACATCATTTTAACATAGGCGCCACAGACAGCCCGCTTTGCAGGGACTGCCATGACGCCGAAGAATCAGCCGCCCAAGTGATCCTGGAATGCGAGGCCGTGGCTTCTCAACGTGTACAAATCCTCGGAACAGTGAGGTCGCTCCGCGAAGCCTGTAAAGCTCCCAGGAAGGCTCTGTGCTTTTGGGTGGAGCTAGGCTGCCTCTGTTAGCCAGAATCCCCACGCACAACGCACCGAATGGGAGTCTAGGCTAGCGTATAAGGAAGTCCCATCATCATCATCATCAAAGCCTGTTATTTTGCCGTAATTACTTTGAGAATCCTGTCTATTTGTCTAAGCTTAAGTCTGGTCTTTGAAACGAAGGTATATCTTTTATTTTTTATATCACCCATACACGCTCAAACGAACTTTTGTTTCCTACTCCAATAATGGCAAAGATCCGCGCGGAATTAAGTGACAGAATCAACCATTCAGGGGAATGAAAGCTAAAAGTCAAACTCTAAATGTCATTAATTTTATTCAAAACGGATTTAAGTGAATGTCTTTTTAAATGTCATATTTAGCCATTTCAATAAGAACGGACGAGATTTTTTATCAGCTGTCACGTCGTGAAATACCATAAATTTTCGCGACTGTGAAGGGGACCCCGACACTACCTGAGTAGGTGCATTAGTACGCGCCAAAGCCCGCCAAAGCCCGCCAATTCTTTTCCAAAGCTTTACCTTTCGAACGGCATGAAAGAACCACTCACTGAAATTAAGTGTGCCGGTCTGTTGTGGGAGTGTTTGGCAAACTCCATTACTGATTACATTGCATTCCTCACTGTGCCACAAACCTACTTCATTTGTACATACATACACTAATTACACGCCCCTGCTCCGCTCAGGTGAAAAGGCGACATTTCAAAACATCGAGATTTCTATGCAATATTTAAATTAAATATCAATTAATTAAACTCATAAACCTTCTGGAAATAATGCTCTAAATAGATGTAACCTTTTGAATATGAGACCTTCCGTTCAATTGTTTGATGAGTTAAGGTAAAGGCTATTGTTTTATGGCAAAATGTTGTATACGAAATACTGGTACAGTCACCGTCAAAAATATCGGGACGAACAGATTGTACAAAATCATTTCAACAACTAAGAAAATTTAACTTTATCTCAATTGGATAAAGTTCTTCTCAGAATGACAGTTGTCGTGTACTGTCTTCATTCTGTAACATTCCTTGTGTCATTAATTTAATATTTCATTTTCATAGTTGTTTAGATCACTTGGAACAGTTTGTTCAACCCGATATTATTGACGCTGACTGTATCTATTCAGCTGCATCCGGTTAGACTAGCAGCCGACCCAAACATGGTTCGAAAAACGTCGGCAGATGACAACGATGTGGATGACAACGATGTGGATGACAACGATGTGGATGACAACGATGTGGATGACAACGATGTGGATGCAAAATAAACAGCGGCAGCTCTGTACAATAACTAACTATACTAACTATCAGGTTCGACATGATAACACATACAAGAGTGGAATAGCAGATTGTATCTGTCATTCCTCTCATTTCTAAACATGTTAACAATTATGCACTCCAAACACTGCTCTCAAAGCGGTGAAGGATACAACGTGAGAAAACTAACATGTCCCCGGAAACACAAATTCGAAGACATGTGTCATCTACCAACCCGGGGCCTGCGACGTGGATTAGGGCACACTCTTTCTCACTGAGAGGAGGTCTGTCTCAGCTGTGGGCGCATTACAGAAATTGCCTTTGTGCAAACACAAAGTTTATTTATGACTTTTTTAATAGTTTTAATAATTCATAATCAACTTAATAAACACTACCTTGAATTAAATATTTGTTTAAGAGGAAATAACATGCAAGAATTTAAACATGGAATAAAAACGAGCCTTTAAGCTATTGTGCACAAAAATGCATGAACCCTTAAAATTCATAGTGTTCGAATAGTTGACGTGTAGCGACTTCCGGGGAAATTCAACATGGCGGCGGATCAGTTTTGAAAATATAGGCGGAAATACGCTTTGTATCGGACGGGGAACAAAGAACAGCGGCACTACCGTTTATTTTCTTTTTTATTCGTGGGAAGCTGCAAAAATACCGATGGGTAGCCCAAAAGGTAGTTTTGTTACCTATACAATTGTTTACAAAACGTACTATAGGTATAGATTTGAAAATTAATAAGAGGTAAGACAAGTATCGAAAATTAGGATTAACTAAGTAAAAAAAGGGTTTACTAATACGATCTCCTTTAAAATATTGTTGTCTCTACATTTATTGTATCCGAATAACGTCAAAACTTATTTCCTCGTCGAAACTGCATGATATTCACAAGTATAATAAGACAGTCTTATCAATATGTATAACCGCGTTGTGTTGAGAACACACCTCGTTCATATCCCTGGCGTTCCCGAGAGATCCGAGGTTTCCCGGGGGAATGTAGCGGGATCATACATTGGTACCTTTTCATTTCGAAACGAGTCTAAATGCAATATTGTATCATATCCTAAGCAACGCCACAATCGGGCTCTAAAGTATTTGTGATCTTAGTGTAAAAAAATAGGTACATTAAACAACCCACTTCCAAGTGAATTTTCGGTAGTCGGTGTCTTTAGTTTAGTATTTTCGTTGTTTTGCAACAGACTTCCGAAATTAAAGTTATTTTATTTAATTTTTCGATGATATAATGATTATAGCTAACTCAAAAACTGCTAATCAGAACTCGACCAAATTGATATTAGAACACTGCATAAGTATGCAGGTTTATACACCAGAACTCCGTCGAGTTCTGAGATAACGAAATGAAAAAATAAAATTACTGATTTGAAAACCTTTTAATTGTTTTGAAGTCGGCTAAAAAGTAGAGGTACCAGACAGCATTGGATTTCAGATTTCTCCATAAAATGAAACGTATTTCATCAAAATATTGTCATCTCTCATCTTCGCCAACCGGTCCCTGTCACACAATAAGCTTAATTTCTTTTCAATCGACCGATCACCAATTATATAGTGATTACTTATAACGTAAAAAACTCGTCACGATGTTAGTTGACTTCTAAATGAAACAGTTGAACAATAGGAATGCTGTGTCCATTTGAATTAAGGTTATTTGAAACCCAAACGATGTGCCTATCGATCATATCAACTGTAATTAGTTGATTATGATGAATCGATTATAGCGAATTAAGCTTGTAACTTCAATGCCTATTTTATAAGCTAACTAGCTTTTGCCCGCAGACTTCACCAGCGTGGTGGTCGGAAGTCATCATACTCCTACTACGTAGATATTTAATCCCATAATACTTTTCAAATAACTCAATTGGTTTACGCGGCACACGCCAGGAAATCTCCCCAGTCAGCATGATTTTTTCTGACATCTTGAGCAGTCATCGTTATATTTGAACCAATATACACAAAACCTTCACAGTTATACAACTAAACCTTCCTTGTCCATTTTTCCGTTTATTGGTGAAAACCGTAATAAAATACGTTCGGTAGTTCCCCGTTCAGATAGACAGATGCGGCATCGGCGGCGGCGGCGGGGGAGGCGGTGGGACTTTGTTTTATAAAACATTATTATGTAGTGACACTTACTGCTACTACTACTACTTAGTATTTAATTGAACTCCGGCTTAATAAATCGATAATGTGCGGTTTTACAATTTCTAAAGTATGGCAATACGTGCACATTATAACGTTATCGTTGAAGGAAATTTAAACGCGTCTTCATTTATTTCCATACAATTTACATTCCTGTGCTATCGTGTTGCCGTGGACCTCTACGATAACATAGTTTTTTTTTTTTGAGGGTGGGAAATCATCAAATAACTTGTCCCGCTCTGGGTGGAGCAGGAGGGCGTGTCAGACTTTTACTGGCTAAAACCCACCCGTGTTCCCTAAGTTGCCTGGTATCTCCTTAGAACAATCCGCACCCCTGGCAGGCATCGGCCCTTACGGACCCCACCAGTTGATAATGACATCTCTGACGGCGCGCGTGGAACACAACGTGCCGTCGACCCGGGCATTTTTTTTTTTGTTTAACTTGGAGAAATACCTACTGCGCTACCACGCAGTTGTGTGGGACTGTAACCCACTAAAACTCAACGGTGTCCTCCAGCGCCGCTTGAGGCGGGAACACGGAAACGCGCAAGCCATCCGCGAACCCGCCGCGGCCGTCCGTCACCGGACCCTCCTCGGAGGGGAATAACCCCTATCACCGGCGCACCAGGACACATGGCACGCCGTGACCACCCCAGGAACCAAATAGTATAAGGGCCCCAGACGACCCCATATCTGGCACTATTGGTCCCCCTGCGACGGGTCAGCACAGTGGCGGTTCCGTCCAGGCCACGGAAGGGAAGAGCGCTACTCAGAAGTACCGGCACTCCTCCTCCGCCGCAGCCTGTAACCCTCAGTCGCGATGCCTCCCATCCGACATCGCGGCTCGTCTCAGCTGCGACCTATCTTTTGGCCGCTACGTTGTCAGCTTGGAGGCAAAAGCCCTGAAGACGAGCGGCCCCACCTTGGGGTTCGTCTTCGCTTCACCGTGGAAGGGTAACCACGGCTACTGAGCCCACCCCCGCAACGACAATGCAGGAACCCACTCGGGGCACGATAACATTGTCACGTTACAAATTATAAAAGCACACATTAACTATCATAATACATTGTCTTCCATTCCTAGATAACTAGCTCTTGTATCTTCCCTTCCAAATCTTGTGAACCTAAAGTAACAACCGGCACCCAATATTGCCAACCTTCCTGAACCCCCCTTCCCTTCCAAAATTACCCTGATCTCATTGACTGTACCCTTTCCCTACGGCGAGGTAACCTTAGATCTAATCTAACCTAAACCGATTTATTTATTTCCTCGCCGAAGAGAAGCAAGAAAAGCAAAAAGCTAAGGTTTCCGTCTAGTAAAAGTTTCTGAAGTCAATTTGAGTAAAGAATGTACTTTGCTTTAAGCACAAGTTTTAAGAGCAGCGAATAGTTGCTTAGCAACCATGCTTGCTTACTTTACGAAATACATTAGATAGTGTGACATTTTTAACTTCCTTCCAATGTAGAGGTTAACCTATTAAGGAGCAATTTCCTAATGAAACTGTGTGATTGTGAGATTAGAGAGTAGAAAATGTGACCAGCCTACCTTTTTACTCTATTGACAAAAATATTTGCGTCTCACCAGACGTGACTGAATTTCAGCACCTATGTGCCAAAAGTAAATGGGTACAATATGACATCACAAGCTCAACTAGGTGATTCTCACTTTCGAGCTTCTAATTTCCCGTAATAATAGTCATTCACATGACAATCCAGTAAAGTAGCAATTAAGCAAATACTTAGGATTAGGAGTCCTTTGAGTCATTATCTCGTCATTAATACCTACAAAGTGAGAGTGTGTTAAACTGAAAGTAACCAGGTCACAACTACCGTAAGTTTCGGCAACTTGACGTTATTTTAATGACAACTAGTGATTGGCGCTTGTAATTTGTTACTTAATCTAGATTTTGAGATTATAAAGTTAAAATCGAGCGAGATTTTTATCTTGTTAATGTTTTCACTCACACAAGAGCTTTCACAAAAAATATGTTTGGTAGTTTTTTACATAGGGGGTTTGTCCTGTTTCTCACCAACTGGAAGGAAGATACTGAGATTCACTAAGGCTGTGTACAGAACTATAAATCCGGACGAGTCTATTAAGAGACTTTAAAGAGTGAAATCTGTTCGCACGCTCTTCTATTTTTTGTCTTCTCTCTTTTCAGTAAGCCGTATTAGCACACAGTATCTAAATAGCGTGAAATGGAGTAGGTAGCAAACAGCTTCAGCTAGTCCTCAATATTATCATCAACCCTTACAATCAAAAGAACTCACTCTATCTAAAACCGGCATCATTCCGCAGATAAGTTCGAAATTTAGAATCATATGAGTTCCTCGTGAAGATATGAATAAGTTTTCACAACAGTTGAGCGACAACTTTTAACAACATGTGCCCCGACACAGTCGAACATTTCGACCAAGTTCTGTCGTCTCTGTCGTGTGACTAACTCTGCAATGAGATACATGAGGAATATCCAAAAGGTTATGCATGAATTGTCAGATATTTCTCGCGTACCATTGCTTACAGATGATATTTCAAGATCTATAAATGCGCTGGAGATGTTCGATGGAAAGGGATTTATTCTAAGATTGACAACAACCTACTGGATACCCTGGGTAAAACAATCAAGCATTCCTTCAAGTAGTTATAGAGAAAATAACAGGAGACAAATAATAAGAGTTTCTTCGACACTACTATTGATGGATTTGGTATCCTCTAAGTCAACCGTATTTAAGCACTACTTCTTCAAATGAACTTAAACATATTTCCAGCAAAAATGCAAATGATACAAGCTCATTAAATTATTCATTTTTCTTTTCAATTAAAGTTCAAAGTATAACAGACGCGTCCGTCCCGCTCGGCGGCGGGGGCTCGATTGCCGAGCAAAACGGCGCGCGCCCCCTCCCCCCGCGACACCCCTTATTGATCCCCTCCCCGCCGCTCCACTGAGTAACATCTAACCATCTTAAGAAGAACTACTTCCCCCCTCTGGTCGAGTGCTCCAAAAGACGATTTAGGATAATTGTGTTACATACTAAGAGCTCAAATTATACTGGCAGATGGGCCCAGGTAATATTAACAATTTTATATCAAGAGCTAAGGCGGCTCCTCCAAGGCTTCTATCTTAATAATTTGTTCAAATATTGACATTATTAAAACTTGGTCATTTGATGGTATTGTGGTGTAAATGATGATGTTACAGCGGGATCTAGCAACCACAGTAGGCTGTTTGTTTGTTTGTGTTCTTCCTTGAAGCGTGGCGGCGCGCGGCGTGTGCCAGTGTTGTTTGTTTCGCATCCCGTAAGCAAATTATTTGATGAGAGTGCTGTTACTGAATAAACTGCTAGTTCATCTGACTGTTCGTTTTGCTTGTTTCATTACGCGGGTCGGGGAGATCTGAATTCGTAGAATAAGTTGTTTCTACTTATCAAAACGTTGGAGTATTTAAATAACAGCCGGTTATAATTACCATCTGTTATAATTATCTGAATGCTGAGAACCCTCTTGATTAATACATAGCATTCCAAGCATTGTCCTCGTGTGACTCGATTTTGTATAATATCCTGTTTCTAACGACATTAAATTACTCACAAGTTTACGAAGACTACAAATAAAATTCAAATAAAATTAAGTAAAACACCCAGCACTACGCGGCGTATTGCACGGCCGTCGTATTGTGTCATATGGCCCCGGCGTACTGAACACATGTTACAATACAGATTACGTGGCGTATTGGCATGTTTGACGGCACGTAACGACCATGCGGTGCTGTATTATTAACTGGGATTAGTGCAAAGTGCGCGTTAACACAATGTAGGTACTGCTAGATTAGGTATATTATTAAAATTAACGTTCGTTAAGCAAACATAATGGACCGCACTTTGACCAGCCTTCATGAAAATTTACTTAATCATCACGATAAGTGAATGGATTGGCGATAGGAATGTTGGACTGTGGTTGGTGTTTCTAATTAAGCCAAGAGAACGACCTTATTCCACTTCGAATGATCTAATTACAATAGAAAATAAAACGTCTAATTTAATTTTATATTTTGAAGTGTTTCGTTGTTTAAGCGAGTTCATAAATTACGCAGAGCATCCTAATGGGCCATTTTGGGGATTACTGCAAAACTGTGCTTATCCCTAGATACTGTTATGGGTGCTATAAATATTTGTCACGTCAACTTTGGGAGCTATGGACTAGAGAGAATTAATATTTGTCACGTCTACTTTGGGAGCTATGGACTAGAGAGAATTAATATTTGTCACGTCTACTTTGGGAGCTATGGACTAGAGAGAATTAATATTTGTCACGTCTACTTTGGGAGCTATGGACTAGAGAGAATTAATATTTGTCACGTCTACTTTGGGAGCTATGGACTAGAGAGAATTAATATTTGTCACGTCTACTTTGGGAGCTATGGACTAGAGAGAATTAATATTTGTCACGTCTACTTTGGGAGCTATGGACTAGAGAGAATTAATCTAGTTTTATTGTATTGTCAGATAGCTTGTGCCTGCGGCTTTGCCCGCATGGAGGTCGGAGGTTTTCCCACGGGGTAATACCTACTAGGCTACCGGGATAAACATTATTCTAAGTTCTAATACAGGTCATAGTCTACCTGTGTGTCAAATATCATTCAACTCCATTCCAGATAAAATCCGAGGAACAGTAACTTCAGTATTTACAATATTCGTACAAATGTATTCAATCTCATGTTATTGAGAATGAAACCCTATCATCTAGACTACATTCAAAACAAAATTCAAATTCTGGACTTCCTGTCTTGAATCCCAAAGAAGTAGCACCCTTAATAAATTCGTAACCAAAGTGTGTAGTAACTATTAATCAATAAGGTACTTACTAGTAGCAATTAATTAGCTCGGGATCGTGACCTAAATTGTAGATCAAAAGAGCACAGTCCTTGGAAACTTATTTATTCAAAAATTTCAATAAAGTCTTACGAAATGGTGTTCGTTGATTAGTTCATCACTTGAACGATTAGATCATTTTGGCTATTTTTTGGTTTAAAATGTTCGTAATAGGAAGAATTCAAATTCGGAAAAAGCTAAACGCCTCTTTTCTAGGAGATCTTTGTACGCATTATTGAAATTTGAACGAGACGATAAGAGATTTACAATACGGTACCTAAATTGGGAGTCACACAGATGACAGAAAATAGAGGTACCCAAGATCTATTCTCAATTGATGAGGCGATAGATTTTATGTAAGTATAGGTACAACGTCGGGCTCGAAAAGTGTTCCGTAGGGAATAGTAACGTGGAACAATGAATTCTATTTAGTTCCGAAGAATCCTATTTAGTTTGTTGAGAGCTTAGGCACGAAGCTCTAAGAAACCTTCACAAAAGATATTCACATGACAATTCGTATTAAAAGACAGTCTTCTGAAGCTGTGATCTTCCACCACATTTGAACAGTATCTGCTTCTCACTTTATGGGTACTAAAACTACTGTTACAATTGTCGCCCCCATGTTTGCATTGCAAGTTTGCCAGAACAGTGACCATTAACAGTCCAGGAATCGGTGTTCAAGCCAGTGTACTGTGCATCCTGAACCTGACTGCTTGCCAGCAGTCATTTATTCAGGGAGACTAGTCATTCTTCCATAAAAAAAAAAACATTTAATTTGGTATGGCTATTGAGACCGAAATACACCAAAGAAACTGAACGCGATCTGCATCTAAACCGCGTTCAAGTGCTGTCAAAGTCAATATTACACATCATGATGACACTGAAAGCTTTTGAACGCAGTATACATGTGCTAATCTTAGAATAACGACGTATCTTGCTAAGCAGCTAAGGTCCTCTATCGGATCTGAAAGGTATTATTACCTATGGCGTAAAGTTCCCAACTAATAATGGCTAGGGACAAAATTTTGCTATTATGCTATACGATAAAGCGGACATAGATTGACTGAATAACCATAAGAAGCCAGGTTATTAATAGCTTATGTAGAATTGTACCTACATTCTAAATTTTGAATTACAGCACACTCATACTCTAAAGCTTAAGTCAATTGAAATTACATTAAGTGAGACGTCTGCCGCGTACCGTGGTCACGGCCATACTGCCGGGTTGTGGAGTTGAGTACGCTGTGTCGCTGTGCGACGTGCCCGGTAGCACGTGTGGCGTGCCGGCTGGGCACCGTTGCCTAGCAACGTCGCCGTACGTTGGAGGTGGGGTGGGTACGAGAGAAGCGCAGCGTATCGATAGGCGAGATGTCGATAGATTTTTTATCGATAAAATTTCGTTTTTTTTACTGACGGAAAAATAATATTATAGCACCGTTTCAATGTTTAATTATTTTGGTATCTACCAAAAAGCTAAAATCTTCGAGCTTTAAAAAAACTTTGCTCTATCTTTCAAATCATTCAAAATCAAAAGTCATTTATTCAAATTAGGCTGAGAATCAGCACTTTTCGAACGTCAAAATACATAAGACAGTCCCCCAAAAACGGCCACCCTTCACCACTTCCTATTGCTTTAGCTGGGAAGAAGAAGTGGCGCAACAAACTCCCCAGCAGCACAGCTGCCTGTTTAGTCGGATAGACTTGATTCTATACATATCGATTCTATATATGTTTTTTGTAAAATTGTCGCTACCGTTCAATATTTATTACATAACAACTATGTAAGTTATGATTAGTAAGTATAAAGGACCATATACACTTACAAACAATAAAACATATGCACGACTCGGATTTTTTCTGTGCAATAGCAGTTCGACAAAGAGATGAATGCAGAAGCAAGGAGGCAGTTTCATACTGCCTGTCTGTCATAAGTAGCAAGACACCGTTGAAGTGAGACTGTCTGTGATTCATTATTTGTTCAAATGTTACGAAAAACCGTACACGTTTACAATATTTGTTTAAACGTTCTATTGCATAATAGTAATTATATTTCAGGTAGGTACATCGTCTTTACTTCATCATTTTATCATTTGTTGCTCGCCATCATTTTCCATTTTGGTGACCATCTTTACATACCGAGACTCCTTCGAGCCTCGAAAAGCACTTTAAGCCGTTGCATGTTCCCAGTTGTCATTCGTTGATCTTCGACAGCCGTTACGTGTCGTTAGAAGCCCAAAACTCTGACAACCAGTCTTACCAAGGAGTATTGTTTCACCCAGTTACTGGGTCGTCGAGGTGAGATAGGCAGTCGCTTCATGTAAAATACTGGAATTTAGCTGCATCCGGTTGATTTTAAGCTGATATCAACATAGCTGGGAAAAGGCTAGGCAGATTCATTTGTGTTCGTCGTCACTTCAAACAAAAACGTGAATTTTCTACGAATAAGTTGAATTGATGTGAATATAATTGAATTAAAAAGTAAAAAACTTAGACAAAATATTGTAAAACATTTTAAAAGAACTATGGAATTATTTCTTGCTCATTACACCCAACTTCAATACATGGAATAGCATTCGTTTTAGTCTCATTTAGTGTTAAACTGTAGATATTATTATAGTAAGTTCATCTTGCTGTTAATAGATGGGGCTGTACACTACAACGCAACGCTATCCTATTGCCATCACGACAAATTTCTTCGAGAAAAAAAATACAACAGTGGTTTAAATATAAATTCGCCTATCGACACGTTCACATCACTGGTTCTCGCGCATGCGCACTATTAAGAACTCAAGGTCTATATAAACGGAGCAATTGGGGTGAACGCGGCAGTCGCAGTTCAGTGCGATCGCGACGGACGACTGAAAGGAGCTTACTTACAGGTTAAGAAAATATAACATTAAATGATTACACTATAAAAAATGCGTCGTTTCAGTCAATTAGCACTAATTGAATCTCAGTTTCAACAATAAAGGTAAAAATAACAGTATTAATACTAACATGAATGAGTTTTATTTTTTAGTAGGGGTGTTCATATTGACGCTGGAGGCGTTTTTAATTTGGTTTTAATTGTGAAGCTGAAAGCTTTACTGTTTCTGTAATGAGGGTTACAGGCGGGAGAGTATATTTATTGCTGTGTTACAATATGGTAGGGTAGATACCCCCGTGCAGCCGAAGTAACTTTTGGTTTGATTTGTGTTAAAGAAAGAATACGAAGTTAGAAATCTAGTTGTTTGGATCTCAGTAGTACCTAAGCCTCATTGGTCTTGTGGTCGCAAGCACTACAGCTGAGCACGACGTTCTGGGTTTGATTCTCAGGTCGGGCAGTGTTATTGGGATTTTCCAGTAGGAATTTCTCAATAGCAGCCCGGAGTTTGGATTTGTGTCCAGTTGATGGCATCTCGCCCCCTATTACATAGTACTTTAACATAACTGGCGTAATGTGGGTGTACATAGGACCGCCTCTGCACTCTTCGGGGAACACAGGCGTTATGTTATGTTAGTACCGACGATTCAAAATAATCGTAAGTCTATAATTATATAGTGTAGGTCTATTTTAATAAGGGTCCGGCACACATGATGAACTATATTGTTTTGTTCAATCTTTCTATACTTACCTAATACGTAGTTAAAGTTTCAAGGTTACCCACTAAAGTAGAGCCACTACACATCGCTCACACACGGTCGCAGTCGGTATGTTTGCGGTAACCCTTATCTAAATAAGTAATGTGTGGTGGGTCAGGGTCAGGAGCGTGACGTCACGGGACACATGCTGCAGTGATTACAGGAGTGAGAAGTGATAAGGACGTGTCATGATACCGGAGAGACTACAGTATTTAATTTGTTATGAGTCACATGTATTGAGCTCCTTAGGGGCAAGCTCCCGGCGCGGGCGGCGCGTGAACTTACGGCTTTTGCAATTTGCAGCGTCAAGCTGTATGTTGAAAAAAATATGATTCGCGAAAAGCTAGTAATTATTACTAATTTGCTTGACGACTTATTATTTTGTCAAAAATCTTAGTTGATCCTACTAATATTATACCCAAATGTGAAAGTTTGTATGTTTGGATATTTAGATATTTGCATATTTGTTACTCAATAACGGCAAAACGGCAAAACGGATTTGGATGAAATTTGACACACGGATAGTTAATAACCAGAATTAACGCATAATTATGATACTTTGTATACCGGTAGTACGTTCCTGCGGGATCATTTCCGAACTCCACGCGGGCGAAACCGCTGACAAAAGCTAGTATAGTATACAGCTGTTAAAAATGGAAGACATGTAGGTATTACGTGATCAGCTTTGGATTATGATTAAAGATCCAGAAATCAGTCTTCAGCCTTTGGCAAAGACTTTCGTTTTAATAAAGAAATTCCAGTTCAAATAGTTCCTTGTTTGAACAGTATTTTCATAATCATATTCTTGGCAAAAACTATACGAAGAATGCTCTCGAATCTTCTGTACGAGGCAAAAGAAACCATGTTCAAAACATTCTTACGAAAAGATACTTCCTCGCATATGTTTATATCATACTTTCATTTCAGTGCAAGTTATAGCAATTTACCGACTGCGCGGTTTTCATCAAGAAAAGGCAACCTATTCCAAACCTAGAGCGTCGTGAAAACCAACCGAAGTATTTTGGCAAACGCTTTAACAGGACCATCGTGTTCGTATTTGTTTGCGATACATAATGATTAAAGCAGCATTCCTATGATTCTATTCCTTCGCTTCATCCACTGGTTGATCATAAATCTGTAATCTTCTGAATCGAACTAGCTATCCTCCGCATATCTACACCTCAAATCGAACCACGTATCCAATTCCTTAACCCGAACTGACGAACACACATAAACCCGCAAATACATTGAATGTAATGCTCATAAATTGTTTGGTTGGTCTCCTGGGCCGGAAAGTGGACGCGCAATGGATGTTAATCGCGGGAGAGTGTCATGGCGCATACTAACCGGGCGATGGTTTGCGCACGAATGCCTGCTAAAACAGTGTGGGTGCCGCATTTTGGGATGAAGGTGTTGTATATCAATGGATATTTTGATTATTTGACTTAAATGGGTCTGTTTTTCCGGGCTTTGATTGGTAGAGACAGTTAGCCACAAACCAAGTTCGTTTATTTTACTTGTCATAAAAATATCGTTTAATCTTTCTTTCGCCTGTAACTACAAGTTTTGCCACTGCCTTGGGCGGTGAAGAAGCTTGGATCATGACGAAAGTGTGTTCAGAAACAGTCCAAAACAGTGGTGCTAAATGTGTCGATCTTTACCCGTTTACTTATTTCCTACTTTTGTGAACGCAGTATTTTAGACCAGCACCCCAATTTCAAGTCCCAATTCACAAAAGATTTTGTTTTTTTTAGAACTGTCAAAATGAAAGGCATTTCCATAGTAAGCGTGTTTTACGCAACTATACTGCAGAGCGGTGCTTCTAATGTAACGTTTTAATAAAATCAGTTTGTAATTACTACTTGAAGATGTTGGTAATTTCCGTCTCTTTTCTTTGCATAACTGCGTTGGGGAGACAGCCGAGCCAACAACAGATTTTTTTTATAACGTCAAAAAGAATCGAGGATTCTTTTATTATTTTATCTTTGTGTTTTCCTTCGAAATGCTACATATACACATGCTACAAATATAGCTTACATATACAATGACCTACAGTATTGTATAAAAGCTTAATATATTCGTATTTGTATATGAATGGCTCATCAAACCCCTTGCCTTTCAAGGGGTTTTTCTATTCATAGAATTAGGATTAGCACAAAAGCTGTTCAAAGGTCAACTTTCCTACATATTTATATTTTGTTTTAATACTGAGGAGCACTTCCCGTATTTCACTACTATTATTTATTATTATTATTTTAGTACTTCTAATCTGGTCTCAGTCCATCAAAAATATCTCTAACTAGCAAACTCCGTTTCGCCACCAGATGGCTTCGTTTTATGTAACATTTCGTTTGGTGTTTAAAAGAAGAAGATTTTTTTTTGTTTTATTTCCTGAATTTTCTTTGCTATAAACCTCACGGAGCCCGAGACCTTTCCAACGAATGCAAAACCGTGGAAATCGGTTCGTGCGGTCTGGAGTTATAGCGTCAGGAAGGAAAACCCGACTTATTTTTATATAGGTAGTAAGAAGATTTACCTACAGTTTTGACAATCGAGTGCCGCTGTGATGAGACTGCGACAATATTTTGAAAGTTTTTAATTACGGGAATTAGCCTTTTTTTGTTAGGTCCATTTCGTTAAACAGGTAACCGGATCATTTCTATCTAAAAAAACCTATCACCTTTATATCGTAGCAGTAAGATTGATTTCCAAAGTGATGGCGTTACCACTGATGTCCTGGGCACGCCACGATAGCGGCGGTAAGTCTCCTCTTTGAGGAGTGGCTTGAGAGGTGGCACGGCGTCCTCACCTTCCACCTGACGCAGGTCTTCACCGGACACGGTTGTTTTGGAAGGTTCCTGTTTCGGATAAGGCGGGAGGAAATGCCCGCCGGGTGTTTTCACTGCGAAGATCGCCCAGAGGACACGGTGGAGCATACGGTGGAGGTCTGCCCGGCTTGGGCGGAGAACCGCCGTGTCCTCCTGGAGGCGATCGGCGGCTGCGATCTCTCGCGTCCGGCTCTGGCCCACGCCATGGTAAGGAGCGAGAGTGCATGGGTAGCCGTCAGCTCCTTCTGCAAAGCAGTAATGCTCGCGAAGAGGGCGGCGGCGCACGTGAGAGAGAGGCAGTATGCGCCCTCACGGCCTTAGTCGCCGCGGGAGACGCCGCGGGCGTCGGGAATCCTAGGCTGATTCCCGGCCACTGTAGACGCGAGCTTGCGGACGGCGAGTAATGGGTAGCTCGCTGTCCGGTAAGGACCAAGCCCGGGTCGACGGCGCGTTGTGTTCCACGCGCGCCTCAAAAATATGTCAGCACTAACTGGTGGGGTCCGCAAGGGCCGATGCTTGCCAGGAGTGCGGGGTGCAGCTACCGACACGCGCTCGGCTGGCGTGGTGGATTATGGCCCACTCCCTCTCACAGAGAGGAGGCCTGTGTCCCAGCAGTGGGAACATTTTAGGCTAAATATGCTACATGCCTTTATGCTAAGAAAACTGTTAGCTTGCGATGCGATTCTTATTGATTACGTTTTATTATGTTACCTTTATAATAAGGACACACACCTCGTGCTCAATTCGTATTGGGTAGTGTAAAGGTGCCATAAAGGAACCCCCCTCACACGGGGTTCCACCACAATGACGGGCGGAAATAAGCTCTCACTTTTAAGTAATAAAGTTTAAATTAGTTTGCTACAATGAGGGGTAGTAATAAATTTTATCTTTTGCTTAATGTTCGCAGAATGATCTATGTTAAGTTTTAAATTACTCCAATGGTAGTCTGTTTTCGGTGGAGGACCATTCGTTATGTTTATTGCATATTTTGGGTGTCGAAGATATATAGAATAATTTCAATTTCCTCGTACTTATGTAATGTGTACTGTTTACCGGAACAAAATGTGAAGTAATAGTACCGTCAGAACAGTTATTAGCAATAAAGTAATAAAAAACATTACATAATATTACGCCTGTAATCCAGGAGGGGTTTTTTTTTTTGAGGGTGGGATACCATCAAATAACTTCTCCCGCTCTGGATGGAGCAGGAGGGCATGTCAGACTTTTACTGACTAAAACCCACCCGTGTTCCCTCAATGCGCCGTCGACCCAGGCTTGGTCCTTACCGGACAGCGAGCTAGCCGTTACTCGCCATTAGCAAGCCCGCGTCTACGGTTGCCGGGAATCAGCCTGGGATTCCCGACGCCCAGGGCGTCTCCTGCGGCGACTAAGGCCGTAAGGGCGCATATACTGCCTCTCCCTCACGTGCGCCGCCTCCCTCTTCGCGAGCATTACTGCTTCGCAGAAGGAGGTGACTGCTACCCATGCACTCTCACTCCGTACCATGGCCTGGACCAGGGCCAGACGCGAGAGATCGCCGCCGCCGATCGCCTCCATAAGGACACGGCGGTGCACCGTCCAAGCCGGGCAGACCTTCAGGGTATGCTCCACCGTGTCCTCAGGGCGATCTACGCAGTGGAAACACCCGGGCGTTTCCACCCGCTTTATCCGAAACAGGAACCTCCCGAAATAACCGTGTCCGGTGGGGACCTGCGTCAGGCGGAAGGTGAGGACGCCGTGGCACCTCTCAATCCACTCCTCAAAGAGGGGACTTACCGCCGCAATCATGGCGTGCCTAATCTCCGAAGGGTAAGACATAACTGGTGAAATGTGGATGTACTGTAGCTAAACCTCATAATAAAAACCTTTCCTTAAAAGTACACAGGAGAGTCTAAACAAGATCAGCGAGTTCATCCCCTGTGCTGATCGAGACAAATCCATTTCTTCAAAGACCACACGAACTCGTTTAGACATCTTCCCTCAATTCGATTACTATTGCACACACACATAAACAACACACTTTTGTTTAGAATTACGCAGAGAAGTGAGACCACTTAGTGGCGCTACAATGCAAAAAGTTTTGTGTATTCTTAAGTATAAAGACTGGTGACGACGTGTCTTAACACGTGCCAAATAAAAATAGAGTGCTACAAGGATATTTTGGCGCCTGAATGACATTATCAGGCTGGTTTTGCTGGTAAACGTTTTTGGAATTTGTGTCTCAGAAATTGTATGAACAGAACAAGAAATTAGTTCCGGTTTTGAAAATCCACGAATGACAGACGGGACCAATGGGATTGAAAGCTAGGCATCTACGATAAGAATATTCCGATGTATTGATGCTGTAGGTAAGTCCAATGTATACCTATCAAGAAGGAGTGGGGTGAATGGGACCAGCGGCAGATCTTAATACATCTGGCTCACAGTGGGCAATCAGCCCCGCTATCAACCTTGCTGTACGTACCTTCTGCTTGTCGAGCTGCTGCAGAATATCCTCCACATCGCCGACGGCGACTGACTGCGTGCGGAGCATGTCCACCTCCACCGACACCCAGTCACGAATCTGTTAATAAAATAAACAACGTGAGAAAATAAAACAAAAATAATTAAGAGCTTAGGTGCTACTACTAGTGGAGGACTTGACCGTTACAGTACCAAGAGACACCAATGAACAGTGTTCGTCCATCTGAGAGCTGTTAGTTTCTTTCATCTGAGAGTTAAGAAGAAGAAGAAGATAGTCATTTCGAGGAAAAAGTTTGTGATCAATTTTATCAAACACCCAAATTCCCGTTCATTTACTTCACTACGATTGACAACTCTCACTGAAAAGAAAGACATAATATAAACAGATGAATACATATATCTTTAGGTAACAGAAGCCAGCTTTGACAAACAGTACTGTGACGTATTGTATCAATTACATTGAGCTGAAGCCTCATCATTTCCTTCACAATATTGTTCACGGAAGTGCCACAAACAAACACATTGACTGATACATGCATTCAATATTGTCTAAAGTTTGGAAACATTTCCTTTCAGCATTCAACCTTCAGGAACAGGAAACTTAATACGAATAAATGTCACTTAAACATTATAAGGGGCTGTCTGACGGTCTCCATCTTAACATAATTTCCCAATAAAAACCAATGCAGCCGACCTTCCGACCTGGCCGATAACAATAAGATTTTATTCCTATACTGTCCTTTAGAAAAAGGCCTCCAGCGGTAGGAAAATATATATATTTTTAGTACATTGCCCTCGGATGGGTGCGCGAGGAATTTTATAGGAATCAGAGCGAAGACGGCGCATTTTTCCATTTCTCTTCGGATATAAAGGCCTGAGGTCATCTGCGGCCGGCGCGTGTAATGCCGAACACCCAATTCTGATTTACTGAGGCCTTCTGCGACCTTTTTGGAAATACACGGGTGGATACTGTGTTGGACCGCGGTATTATAGTTTTTGGACTATTATTGAGTAAATCTGTATTCATAGAAAACTTAACTAAATGAAATTCCTATATTCTAATACTAGATCATTAATTACTTTAAGAAATGTATTATGGTATAAGTATGTAAATAAATAAGTAAAACAACCTGAGCGACGATGCCTGCCGCTGCTGGCTGCTGATGCTGTACCTACGGTACACGTGTAGATTTGGATTGCATCGCAGTCATATAATTCAACAATAAATCGGTTATGTCGATGCAGTCGTAAAACTGACTGTCGTTTGATAGTGCACACACTAAAGTGCACAACGCAATATAAATGCTATAAAATGCAATTTCGTTTTCACCATCAATACATCTTTCATCGAGTCCTATACACTCTAGTATGCTATCCTGGCTACCAAATATAAGTTTCATGTTTTCGCGTTGGTGTAGCTATTATTAGATAAACTCCTTCACTCTAAGTAATTCATCCGACTAGGCTTCTGTTACACTCGCGAACAAACTAAACAATTACACCAGTGCAGCGTGCATGTCAGCCGTTCCCCTCCCTATGTTTACAGAATTCGTCTAAGAAATATAACATGGTAAGCGGCACTTGCGGGAATGGTTCAGGGCCGCGCTACGGTGGTTTCCCGACGTCGCCTGTCGGATCAAATGCTGCCATTCCAAACTACGGAATGTCAAGCATTTTTTGACTTGAGTTTTTTTCATGAAATTCTGTTCAGTAGGTTAGCATTTGAAGCAATCGAAATCGGGAACTGAGTAACAGTTTTCTGTTTGATTTTCCCGTTTGGTACAAGTGCATCATTTTTGTACACAGTTTTACCTGTATATTTAGATTTAAAAACGTGGCAGTACTGCCAGTGTTATAAATATAAATAAAAAAGTCAACTAACCTTATAATGTTCTTTCAGCCATTTGCGTCACTCGTCTAATCAATTACAACCTTTTCTTTCCCAAGTTGTAGTACAAGTGTGCACAGACTACAAACTAATAGGTAATCTATCGTGTGCAGTTCAGCACTAGTCCAGCTAAGAGAACTAAGTGTACAACATCCCACTAGCTGCCTCCCAACTTGTACTCTACAACATCCCACTAGCTGCCTCCCAACTTGTACTGTACAACATCCCACTAGCTGCCTCCCAACTTGTACTCTACAACATCCCACTAGCTGCTTCCCAACTTGTACTCTACAACATCCCACTAGCTGCCTCCCAACTTGTACTCTACAACATCCCACTAGCTGCCTCCCAACTTGTACTCTACAACATCCCACTAGCTGCCTCCCAACTTGTACTCTACAACATCCCACTAGCTGCCTCCCAACTTGTACTCTACAACATCCCACTAGCTGCCTCCCAACTTGTACTTGTACTCTACAACATCCCACTAGCTGCCTCCCAACTTGTACTCTACAACATCCCACTAGCTGCCTCCCAACTTGTACTGTACAACATCCCACTAGCTGCCTCCCAACTTGTACTCTACAACATCCCACTAGCTGCCTCCCAACTTGTACTCTACAACATCCCACTAGCTGCTTCCCAACTTGTACTCTACAACATCCCACTAGCTGCCTCCCAACTTGTACTCTACAACATCCCACTAGCTGCCTCCCAACTTGTACTCTACAACATCCCACTAGCTGCCTCCCAACTTGTACTCTACAACATCCCACTAGCTGCCTCCCAACTTGTACTCTACAACATCCCACTAGCTGCCTCCCAACTTGTACTTGTACTCTACAACATCCCACTAGCTGCCTCCCAACTTGTACTCTACAACATCCCACTAGCTGCCTCCCAACTTGTACTCTACAACATCCCACTAGCTGCCTCCCAACTTGTACTCTACAACATCCCACTAGCTGCCTCCCAACTTGTACTCTACAACATCCCACTAGCTGCCTCCCAACTTGTACTCTACAACATCCCACTAGCTGCCTCCCAACTTGTACTCTACAACATCCCACTAGCTGCCTCCCAACTTGTACTCTACAACATCCCACTAGCTGCCTCCCAACTTGTACTCTACAACATCCCACTAGCTGCCTCCCAACTTGTACTCTACAACATCCCACTAGCTGCCTCCCAACTTGTACTCTACAACATCCCACTAGCTGCCTCCCAAATTGTACTCTACAACATCCCACTAGCTGCCTCCCAACTTGTACTCTACAACATCCCACTAGCTGCCTCCCAACTTGTACTCTACAACATCCCACTAGCTGCCTCCCAAATTGTACTCTACAACATCCCACTAGCTGCCTCCCAACTTGTACTCTACAACATCCCACTAGCTGCCTCCCAACTTGTACTCTACAACATCCCACTAGCTGCCTCCCAACTTGTACTCTACAACATCCCACTAGCTGCCTCCCAACTTGTACTCTACAACATCCCACTAGCTGCCTCCCAACTTGTACTCTACAACATCCCACTAGCTGCCTCCCAACTTGTACTCTACAACATCCCACTAGCTGCCTCCCAACTTGTACTCTACAACATCCCACTAGCTGCCTCCCAACTTGTACTCTACAACATCCCACTAGCTGCCTCCCAACTTGTACTCTACAACATCCCACTAGCTGCCTCCCAACTTGTACTCTACAACATCCCACTAGCTGCCTCCCAACTTGTACTCTACAACATCCCACTAGCTGCCTCCCAACTTGTACTCTACAACATCCCACTAGCTGCCTCCCAAATTGTACTCTACAACATCCCACTAGCTGCCTCCCAACTTGTACTCTACAACATCCCACTAGCTGCCTCCCAACTTGTACTCTACAACATCCCACTAGCTGCCTCCCAACTTGTACTCTACAACATCCCACTAGCTGCCTCCCAACTTGTACTCTACAACATCCCACTAGCTGCCTCCCAACTTGTACTCTACAAACAAAAGATTAACCTCACTATACATAGACAAGTACTTAGTGAAAGTTTCAAATCTTTCCAACTAAGAGCTAAGTTTCAAAGTGAACTAGTCGGTACTGTTAGGGTTCGTACACATCTGCAGAGATGCACCAAACGCGAATTTCATTTATATGGTGATTATAGACGAGTGATTGCATGAACAGTGCAGTCTCTGTGCAAATTGCCACCGTTTGAGGTTCCAGATGTGAACACACCTTTAGTACCGAGACTACCTCCTGAATTAATTTCACTCACTACTTCGTTAAGTGCTCGACTGAATACCATTTCTCACTATTTTCACCTTTTTCCGTCGTTTGCTGTCGTAATGAATTCCAAATGATAGCCACTTTGTTCGATTCAGGAACTTTCTCGGGCGAATCGGAATTTTTAGAGGCCTTATGTTTTGGCTGAAAATTACTTGGTTTCATATTACGATTGTATCATGGAAACCATTATTTTCGTAAATTAACTAGGTACGGTAAATGACTTCGCTTGAGGAAATTAGGTAAGTAATTACGAAAGTTTTGTATACCGCGATGAGGTTCAAGGTTTGCCGCATACGCTAACTACCTAATGAAAGTAAATTAAGTGGTCGAAATAACGCCTTTTACTTGTTCATTTGAACGTAAAAAATATTTACCAAACAAAATAAAACCAATAGAATTCTCTCGAAACTTTTGCTTATATTCCAACGAAGTTCAACGGATGTTTACTAAAAAATATCAACAAATTGTACGTTTCGAAGGCACTTTTTTCATACAAACCCAACGAACAGATTCACACAGGCTCTTGTGAGTGCATCGTTTGCCCTCCGCGCCTATATTGACTCCGTCCGTTGAGCCAAACGCAAAATGTTACAACTCAAATATAATTTTTCCCCGGAATGAGCTACCAAGGAGGGTATTCTGCAATAAGCCGAGGCGTTTTCAAAGGAATGCCTTCATCCCGCGAGTCTGCTACCCCGGTACCTACCCACGCCAAATTGTGCGGAAGAGATAAACTTACAGTCGACGATGAATAATGCTTTAGAAGGCTCAGTTTTAACAAAACTAATGGGAATTGTACTCATTAATACATTATCACACACGTCCCTAATTTACCAAAGTACCTACGTAGGTACTCGAATAAAGTCTGATACTGAATGTTCATTGGTCCCAGTAGTAGAACTGCGGGGAAATTGCGTGAAACACTAACAGTAGGAGTGGCTTTCACATTCACGATTTCAAATTTACGTTGGCGACCAGAAGCCCAATGTGAGTATCTTTTAACCACCTCGATCTAACGCATCGACCGCGATCGGCGCACCCATTGGGCCTGGATTGGTGAAGAACCAATCGGAGCGCCGAACGTGTTCGATGCGTTAAATCGAGATGATTAAAAGAATCTCACTCTAGGGCTACCGAACATTTTTTTGAACATATAAAACAATGGTTTAACAATACCTAAACTTCAGAATTATTCAGATTCTGATTAATAGTGTGTTACGCAATACCCCTTTATTTATAAAAAGTTAAGTAACAGCGCAACCCGACGCCGACACAGTCATCACTTCGTGTACAATAGTTGTTTAAAAAATATAAAAATATGTATGTTTAGGTTATATTTATGTGTCCGTATGAATTGAGGAGCCATGTCTCATATTTAAACGCGGGTACTACCAATATTTAGTAGTATATTACCCGAATTTGTAGGCCCGATCCTGGAATTTGTAGTAAAACCCTTTCAAAGTTACAGCTAGTTTAAGGTGGCTCCTCAATCCAGACGTCTGGATTGAGGGGCCACCTTAGAACTCGAAAACTAGCCAATGGATGTTTCTGAAAATTTGGTAGGAATTAGTAGTGTTTATGCGTAATCTGTACAAAAAAAATGGGTTTTGTACGACTAAATTTGAAATAGCTACAATGCTTTGATTTATCTGAAAAATCTATAAATTTCGGCGCGCTGTTTCTCGGAAACCAATGAAGCAATTTAAACAGATTTTTAGTATAATTTAGTAGTAAGTTTGTTTTAATTTGTAATATGAAAATAAAAAGCATAAGCTTCATAATTTCGGTAATACAATACATTTTATGTGGCTCCTCAATCCTGACGGTCTATAAAAACAAATGTGCGTAGCTACTAAAGTAGTTGATAAAATCCAAGTTTAATAACGCCAATATTTAGTAGAAATTTCTACTAAATATTGGCGTAATCAAACTTCCTCTACATTCAGTATTTGAAAAGATATGAATACTTTAAATTTTCCTTCACAATTTTGTGAATGGGGTGACCATAAATAATTCAAACTCTGTTCATAAACAGGACTTTATTTACAAATGAATCATTCTTCACCAATCAGTACTTAAATAAAGAATACAATATTTTAAACAGAAATAATAAATAAAAACATTAAAATTAACTAAAAGCGGATTATCCCAAATTACCGTTTTTAAAATCTCGAATTTATTAAACATTATCTCTATCTCTATTTCTTTTATCTTTATCTCTAATCTCTTCTCTGCTCTTATATCTATCTCAAAATATTATAAAAAGTCACTTTTTTGTCTGTCTGAGTGACCTTGTTGTTCTCCTAAAATATGCACCGCTCAACAACTCCTAATAACTTTCCAGAAGAAATTCTATAAATTAAATTTTGTGAAGTTGTGAAAAACGCTTTTTAACTGTGTAGGTATTGTTTTTGTAAGCTATATACTAGGGCGTGAGCTACTTCAAATTCGCTCTTCTGTCGTAGTAGGGTTGCTTTAGTGTCTGTGCTTTGCTATCGCGTACCCTTACACTTAGAAACGCCACCTTGTTTCTGTAATTTACAGATAAGCCAATTAATTAACTGGCACTTTACGGCTTGTCACGTAAGTATAGTTCCTTTGATAAAAAAAATATCCTTATTTATAAAGGGTCAAATTAAATAAGCTGGCAATACTTTACCCACGTGTTGGGTCTCAATATCGTAAATTAATGGAACAAAAAAAATATATATTGAAACCTTTCAGAATAAATTCTATGAATCATGGTGAAAACCGCAACAAAAACCGTTACATATTTTAGGTGAAAAAAGCGGTCACTCAGACAGATAAAAAAGCGACTTTGTTTTACAATATTTTGAGATAGATATAGGAGAAGAGAAGAGCTTAGAGATAAGCGAATATAGAGATAGAGATAATGTTTAGAAATTAGGGATTTAAAAAAGGGTAATTTGGGATAAGATGCGATTTCCATAATCTAAATACACGTAGTAAAGATGAAATTGTGATTCCAAAGTTTAGATTAACGAAAACTAGCCAGTCATTTCTAATAAACAGTATCTGCTTCTAAAACAAGTTGCCAAAGTCGGTTACAGAGCTTAGCGATGGAAAATTTAAAACTCACATCAAACGTGTACTTATCAAAAAAGCATATTATGAGATAAAAGACTACGTTGAAGACAGGGAAGTTTGGCATTAATTCCTTCTGCACATGTGGCTTCCCTGGTACCTCATTAACAGCATGGCTATGTGAGGGTCTGTTAACTGCTCCAAAATTACAATGATGATTTTTATTCTTTTTATTTTTTACAATATCTGACATATTCTCGTCATTATTTGACATTATACATCTATTATAATGTCGACTATTTATTAGTGATTGTCATGGAAATCATGATAGGTTCATTTTATCTATGTAGATTCTTTTACATATTGTGAATGAGAGAACGTTGTAGGCGTTACAGACTGTACATTTATAGACCATTTTCTATTCTTTATTTTCATTCCTTTATGTACCTGGTACTTATAGACAGGCATGCACTGTACTCCCATACCTATTATCACTGTAATTTGAAAACATTGTAAAAGCCAATATTTTATAAAAGAGTAACCGTGGAGTTTCTTGCTGGGTGTCTCCATAGGAAGTGACAAATTGGAACCGTGCACCTAGCTTCTGACGTATCATATGAGTGCCCTTGCAGGTTTACGTAAAATAAAATATTTTGATTTTGATGAATCCGCTTTTAGTTTATTTTCTTTTTTATTAGGTATTTGTGTTTAATATATTGTGTTCCATATTTGAGGACTGATTGGTGAATAATGATTCATGTGTAAATAAAGTTCTGTTTATGAACACAGTTTGAATTATTTATGGTCACCCCATACACAAAATTGTTAAGAAAAATTAAAATTATTCATATCTTTTGAAATACTGAATGTAGAGGAAGTTTGATTACGCCAATATTTAGTAGAAATTTCTACTAAATATTGGCGTAATTAAACTTCGATTTCATCAACTACTTTAGTAGCTACGTATGTTTGTTTTTTATAGACCGTCAGGATTGAGGAGCCACATAAAACATCCTGTAACTTTGAAAGGGTTTTACTACAAATTCCAGGATCAGGCCTACAAATTCGGGTCATTTACTACTAAATATTGGTAGTACTCGCGTTTAAATATGAGACATGGCTCCTCAATCCATACGGACACATATTTATCTATGGGCCTACGTCGCCTGAAATAAATGGTTTATTATTATTATTTTATTAAACATCTCTTAACTTTAATCAACGTTTATGAATATACTCCTTAAGGTGCAGTATACCACATAGAAGGCTTCTTTGCCGATCTTAGTCGGAAAGAAAAGACATAAATAGGCTCATTTGTGTACCTCAATTTTTTTATTATAAAACCGGTCAATTTAGGTTTCATTAGTTTATTATTCCCCTGGAAATGACGATGAATTTTATTGATCGTTTTTTTTTTCTAAAATAAAGTCGTTTTCCAAATCTCGACTCACACCGATTGCTTGCACATCAAGTCAGATTCATCTATTGAGTGAAGCTTCTACACAGTCTTGTAGTGTGTGGCGAGTTCGCGACCGGCCAGCATTTGATACAAGCCGCAACTACAAAATCAATGCAATCACGTCGCTCCACCGAAGAAAAAGTTAGCGATTACATCGTCGACTTTATTGTGAAATTGAATCGGAGATTGATGGCGAAGAGGCAATGTATTTTATTTTGAGATATTCGCTCGTTATTTTTAGCAGATCAGATAAATTGCTTGCCTGATTTTGTTTCAGGACAAACGAATTTTTTGCTATTGTATTCTGTTCGCGTATTGTTTCGTGCCTACGATGAAAGTAAGTATTTTTATGATCATCATTACAAGGGGATATGGTAGGTACGTACCTAAGTACATAAAATATGAAATAATTCCACGTATAACGTTAGTTTTTAATTCTATCACGATTATTTGATTTGGATTTCTGTTGCTACACCATTAATGTATGTTGCATTTGCAGCGACTGTTCAATTTAATATCTGAGCGCCACTGCGCCACAACGACTGGTGCTGCTTCAATCTCGTTGTGTCCGCTAAATCGGAGTGGTTATTAGATTCACTCATAAGACAGTTGAGAACAGAAATCCCACTCAGTGCAATGCCCGCTGATGAACTGAAAAAGGTTCGTTTATAGCGAGAGACACAATCTTCTGGTCTTCAAAATGTTCCTAAAATTTCAACTGTAAACTACCTTCATGTTTTATCGTTTAAAAGTAAAACTGGTGCCCAGAGACAGTGAGGCGAGGTCGCGGCAGACCACGTAGGAGATGGCGGGACGCGCTGGATAGGTTCCGTCCAAACTGGAAGGTGACCACGCGGGCTGGCGGAAGATGGACGGATCGGAGGAAGGCCTTTGTTCAGGAGTGGGACAGCGTATGCTAGCAATTTTTTTTTTTAATTTTCGAAAATCGGCCAAGTGCTTTTCGTACCTGCACACGAATGTTTCCGTACCACCGTACAATTTGTAACAAAACACGTTTCTTGTATTGGGGTCCCTTAATCCCCTTTTAATCTATTACTATAATAATATGTCCAGTCGAATCAGTCCAGCCCGCTGCCTTCGACTAATCGGGGAACAAACATAAAAAATATTTTTCATTAAAGATCTCGACGAACCGAGAACCTCAAAATGATGTCAAGTTGGTATTCTGCACCTCTCCCTACCCTGTGTGTCAGTTGATCCCGGAGGGTAGTCGTCGTGCGACTTCAGATTATATTCACACCGGCTGACTTGTGACCGTCAGCGGCTCACAAGTACCCCCGATCACTTTATGTGGGTAGTTAGGTACCACCGCACAGCTGAGAGGCTGCACGATCCAATTATAACATTCGCAGTGGGTGAGTAAAACTAATTCTGATTTAGGATAATATTATGTGGCATTCTCGAGATCGAACATTCTCTATCGACACTTCCACTTGTTTTTATGTCGGCAGAACCCACACAAACAGATCTACGAGTGTATCTTTACACGTATACGGGCGATTACACAAACAATTTTACCATAAAATTTTAAATGCCGATTTTCCTTACCTGTTGAAGGCTACATACATCCAGTGAGTTATTTGACGCGACATTAACTTGCGTAGCTAAACTGAGCCTATAAATCTACGATTGAAAGAGATCGGTAAACTGATAATGATAACAAGGAAGTAGGAGTCCAACCTGCAGCACGGTGGTGTCGAAGTGCGCCAGCAGCGCGGCCGGCGACTGCTGCGACGAGCGGCGGCGCCCCGACAGCCGCGCGCTCCAATCTGGAACAAGAGGGTAACATTACTAACTAGTCACAAGCGATGATTATCAAGACTTGATCATTATCATTATGGTAAATAAATAAAAGCCAGTTGCAAGGTTGATAGGTCACAGGCTAAGGTAGCAGTGAAGGCATCGGCTTTACTGAATGTATTGAATTTTATAACATCAAGATAGCAGTTAGTCTTTGAACCGAAGTTTTAACGAAGCAAACGCAACTGGTTTATCCAAACTCAATATAAAAATCTCAACTCCGAATCAACAAACAGCACAGCCAGTACAACTCAAACACAAAACCAAGCTTTAACATGAAAATACAAGCTGCGGGTCAACATTTAAAAGTCTGAACCGTTCTGCAGTGGAAAATAAATAAATAAACAGTCGCTTCCGTTGCCGGGGGCCGGTCCATGCCGTGCCGCCCCGCGCCGCCCGCCGGCCGTGCCGGGCCGGCGACAGGAAGCAAACCCGCGATGGAACATAGACGCCCCGGCGACTGAGCTGCAGGCTACTTTACAACCGGACTGCATTCATATTTTCCGTGCAGATGATCTCACGTCTGCTGGAGATTTGAAACGGTAACGTTGTATTGGACAGTTGTTACGTTTTGCTTTTACAATGTTTTCCTTTGACAGGGGACTCTTTGATTCTCATGCACTTTATGGGTATAAAAAGCATTTTATGTAGGCAGCGATTTCTGCTTAGATTTGATGGCAAGGAACAACATTTATGTTGGGCTAGAGCACTGTGCGCCTTATTTGATTTGATCAAAACACAAGGTCGTGGGAGTCCGCTGGATGCAGCGAACACAGAACCGGTCGAAGTGGCGGAGCTTGGGGGAGGCCTACGTCCAGCAGTGGACGTCCTTCGGCTGAAATGATGATGATGAAACATAATGTCAAATTTATGAAAACTAAACAAGAGCAGTGCTGGCCCAGTGGTTACTGACGCGGCTTACGAGATGTAGGTCATAGGTTCGAACCCAGACAGGCGCTTTACTTTGTGGAAATTATTTAATCATCACTGCTCTCGAAACGGTGAAGGAAAACGTCATGAGAAAACCAAACCGGCATGTCCTAGAATCAAGAAATCTAAGATATATTATGTGATATCTACCAACCCGCACTGGGCCCACGTGGTGGATTACGGCCCACTTCCTCTCACTGAGAGGAGGCCTGTGTCCCAGCAGTCGGCACGTTATAGGCTGATTATGAATTATGATATATATGAAAAATATCAAAATCTTAAAAAAAACGTTAGTCACTGTCTTATTTTAAAGCTATTGGTCAGCATGTAGTATAGAATCTTATTTTTATTATCGTTAAGTTTGCTTTTATAAATAGATTTTTGGCTTAGTTTCCTACCAATAAACAATCTATAGGCTCGCTCCAATTACTGTAACTAAAAGCAAACAGTTAAGCGAAATGCGCACAGTTGGCAGTTCTTGTGGCAGTCGCTGTGGCGGCGATAGCTCAGTTGTTGGTTGGTGGCGAGGATTTGTAGCAACTAGCGAGTCAGCGACCGACGACGGACCGCGGCCTCCACGGCGACTGCTGCTGACTCAGTTGCTAAGTAACGAGTTTAACAAACCGTGTTTTATTACAGAGGCTGATATTTTAATTAGAATGATTTGTCTAGTCAATTAAGGGATTGATTGTTTTAATTTAAAAGATAGATTATTTCGTTTTTATCAGCCAGTTCGTGTTTTGAATCTTGGACCAAATGTTTTTAGTGTTCTTGAAAATCTTATTGTTTACGCTATTAAGATAGTGAACAAAGTTGTGCACTCATTTCGGTTTGTTTGTTGCAAACTTTGCACCCTCAATCTACTTAAAAACGGAGTTTCTGTAAACTGGCTCCCAACTTCCGCCTCATCATTAAATATCTAGCGGCAGTCGTAGAGAATTAATATTAATTAACTGAAGTTAGCAATGGGTCCAACAACGGAGTCCCTTCGGAGATATTTTGTAAAACTTCGCGAAAGTCGTCTGAAGTCGCGTCCGTCGTTTTATTTGTGAGGACCGAGCTCGTTCGTCACCCTCCTAACTTCTCGGCAATGTTTGAAAAAACATGAAGTTGGTGATTTAACACACAAAATACGAATAGTAGGTCAACTGCATACAGTGTGCAAATCATGCTTTGTGATAAATATTTATAGATCATGATGTGATAAAGAAATCGAAATGATTGTCAGTGCATTGTAGCAAGCGTCGAATCATGTTCATGCGCAATTATAACTTCTGCCATGAGAAATCGTCTACAGCTGTATGTAAGTATGTTTTTTAAATGAAGTGAAACTTCTGTTCTTTTCTTTGAAGTGTGCCTCGAAAGTTTGTGTCGTTAGATCTATGTACGCAAAAACTTCAATTCAAATTGATTGGGCTTTAATGAGATTTAGAAACTTTCAGATTCCTTAATGTTTTCTTTTCATCAATAACGTTTTCAGTTATAGAACCCAGAATATGTGTACATTTACCTATGATCCATTTGACGATTTGAACTTCTCTATTCGTTTTTATCTTATGTAACGTAAAATATTGATAAGCCGGCTACGATATTGAGAACACAACAACAATACAAGCTATGGTACTATTTGGACAATCCAATCTTGTTATTCTGTTCCCCTTTCCGAGGGTAAATCGTAGTGGGGCGGTCACCCTTCTGTGGCGATTATCGTAACCTGTAACTACGGCAAGATATTGGACATCTGAATACGTACATACAATCTCTGTTGGTAGGATGAACTGACGCCGATACTGTCAATTGTTTACAAACTGGGAACTAGTCGTTGAATGAAGGTATCGGAATATATTTGGTAAACATTCGCCAGAAAATACATCTGGGTGTACAGACTTCAAACTTAGTTTGTACCGCGTGGAATACTGAATAAACGGTTGTAGGGCATCGTTTTATGTACAAGACAATAGTTAACTCTTCAAAAATATTAATAACAATGCGATGTCAGAATATTAAAGAGACTTCTTCGGCTTGTTTTCTCGCACACATAAGTCTTATCACTTGTATTGCGTGTCCGTGCACCTAGAACTTGATATTTCTTGCTTTATTTCCTCGCCAACAACCTCGTGTGCCAGTCCAGCGGTAGTGTCGGCTCGTTGAAAGTGAAGCCTTTGGCCCGACTGATTACAGTTCACTCACAGTACGTAAACGGATCAGTAGATTAACTAGCACACACTAGACCATTTTATTTTATTTATTTTCAGAAGGCTTGCAGACTAATAAGCTCCCACCGATAAATACAAAATTATTACTCCCAGTCTAAGTTACATCGTATCTGTATATGTACATACTTTTAAGCAATTAAATTATTTCTATTATTTTTAGTTATTTCCTCAAAGTTTCTTTCAATCGCTTGTTTGCAAATTTTAAGCCAATTCGGAAAATAAACTGTTCAAGTGCAGGCAGGTGCCTCTTGTACAAAAAAATGGCTTTGCTAAGAGCTTCCTTAGTGTGCTTGCATTGGTGCAGAAAAGGTCAATGCCTTCTTCACAACAAATTTCGTTAAAACTGCGACTGGCTCTATGAAAGTATGCATTACGCCTATAATTAGTGTTTGCATAAGGTACTTGTAGAAGTGGTCGCTGTCGCAGCCCCATCTGATTAGTGTATATCGTCAATTTTGAAACAAGTTCAGGACAGTCAATTGAACCATTTGCGATATCAATCAAATAACTTATTTATATCATTTATATGACGTCTACGGTCAAAATGATACCTTTTACATCGGTGAGTGTAATCAACAGATACCTACTTATTTCACCATGTAATCTAGGTACTTAAGACATTTTCTGTGTATGCCCTCAATACGAGACTTGTAGATCCCGTACTGAGGGTTTCAGGCTTGTGACGCATACTCAAGGTGGCTACGTACGAACGAACAATACAAGACCTTGATCGGTTTTAGTGATCGGAAACATCCTCCGGCCTCATCATGAAACCAATTGCTCTCGACGCTTTATTTACTATGCCATCAATATGCTGATCAAAGAGTAACTTACTATCTTGTATAACCCCAAGATCCCTAATACTATTGACTTTGCCTATATTGATAGTGTACAGTTTGTATGTGGAATCAATTATCGACTTCTGGCGCGTAAAAGTCATGTGAAAACATTTTGAAACATTAAATTCTAGCCTGTTCCATCTACAGTATTCTTCAAATCTATTCAAATCAGCTTGCAACAGGTGCGTATCTGATAATATGTTTCGGATAGTTTTATGAATTTTCATATCGTCAGAACAAAGTAAAATATAACAAGTTTCAAAACAATGCTTTACGGCAGCAATAAACAGAGTAAATTTTAGGGACCCCAGAATAGAACCCTGAAGTCCTCCAGAGGGGACAGAATACCATTCAGATGTGTATCCCGGAAGCACCACAGCCTGCGTTATATATCTATATTAGAGGAGAACCAACGATACAAATCTCCGTGTATTCCGACATCTAATAGCTTTTCCATGAGAAGTGCGTGGTCAATACGGTGAAAACATTTACTGTAATCAGTAAAAATAACGTCAACTTGTGCATGCTGTTCCATATCCTCGGATATAAATTCATGGGACAAGATTAAGTTAGATGTAGTGGAACGCTTCCTGAGAAAGCCGCGCTGCTCATCACCAAAGTTGCATTTCATAGCATCGTGAACGTCAGTATACACGATGCCTTCCTAGATTTTGGAGAATAAACATACCTTAGATATTGGTCGTTATTTCGAGATATCCGACTTTTTACCTTTTTTGAAAACCGGAGTAACGAACGATGATTTCCAAATTTTCAGAATGATGCTTTTTGAAAGTAATCGCCTGAATAAAATACACAGTGGCACAACAAGGCTATCAGCACAGTTAACAATAAATACTGGAGGTATATGTGATCAGGACCCCCAGATTTGGAGAGGTCCAAGGTCTTTACTAACTTTAAAACTTGAGAATGAGACACCAAATGAGCTGATGCTTGACATATTATCTCCAACACTAATGCCACTGGAAGTAGCAGGTACAGGATCGGGTTCCTGGAAGATTGAATCTCCTTACCTGTACCTGATCACCATAATGCATTACTTTTGGAAAAGTACCGGAGTTTCTTTTGCTTTTGACAAACGACCTAAAAGATTTTGGGTTCTCAATGATCGACGATTCAATTTTATTCTATCCATGTATATATTGAAACACGTTTTCTCGAAGTTAACTGCTCTATTCCGTAAAATAGAAAAAGAGTGAAAGTCTGACATAATTATTACCGTTCGTTTTGAACTTGCTATGATATTTATATTTCTCTTTAAGTACTTTGACCAATGCCATCAGCAATCATACCAAGGTGAATACAATGACAATACTGACTTCAAAATGACTGTCTAACTGACTTCAGTTAGACAGTCATTGTTTCCACTTTGTGTGTGTTGTATGAGCTTAGAGATAAGTATATCCCGATTAAGTAATTGGGATATACTTATCTCTAAGCTCATACAATTTGTTATAGAAGAGTTCAACAGCACGATCCAATGAATCATCAATTAAAAACTCATTCCAATAATTGATTTGGTCGAGTACAGATTTAATAACCGCGTGGTCACCCCTAGAAAAGACATACTTCGTAGTCAATTTTTCAGTAAATTTGTGAATCTCAACAAAGTCGGCCGTAGTCGTTAATGGTTTATGATGCAGGTCCACCGGCAATGCTAAAGGATCGTCACATTCAGTAACATTGACAGAGTCGTTAGAAAAAACCAAGTCTAATAATTGCATTGCTGTTTCTTTCGCCATTAAATTAGGACAGGTTAGAAGTGAGGACTCCATCAAAAAACTCTCTCAAGTGATGACATGATACATTTTGCGGGATCAGTTCAATACCGTCAGAATTTGTCCAGTCTACATTACCTATTACCAAAATTAAGATCAACTGGTTAAAATTAAAACTAAAATTATGTAATTGATTGTAATATGAATTACCAAGGTTTTTTTATAAAGATATACGGAACAAATGTGTAAATTAAAATTTACCTCAAGCCTAGTTCTTTTTAAGATAAGCGAGACTCAAATCTCTTCGGCAGAACCTCGCCAATCATGTCGTTCTACAACTTACAGTAAGGTCACTTCTTACCGGTATCATAACGCCACCGCCCCGCTTTTGAGAGGTTCTAGAGTAGTCGCGATCACCCCTCCACACCAAATTACGACCATCAAAACTCTCACCACTAAAGATATCATCCACAAGCCACGTCTCCGTAAACACAATGACATCATATGCACTAAGAGATATTTTATGAAATATATCGTCTTCGTACGTAGCCCACGCACATTCTGATAGTAAACATTAAGAGGGCTATTACAAATTGAAGTATTTAGTTTTAGGTAAATTTAACGGCGCGTGGTAGCTGATCGTGCGTGCGTGTATATTGAAGTATGCTACTCAGATATGCTAACCATTATGATTCGGACGTCCAGGAACAAACCGGCGCGGACTTAGAGCTAAAGCCCGCGCGTCTCGAGATTTATTACTGATTCATAGCGTTGCATTCAAAAATTGTTTAAAAATATTATTTTACTTTTAAATAGACTGTTTCTTTTTTTCAAGCAAGTTGACTTAGTAACCTTAGTTATTAAATACTTTTTGTTTGAATTTCGATTAAACATACATAGATAAAAAATATGATTTCAGACGAAAAATTATCATTAATTCTTTGTTGTACGGAATTATTTTTGGTGTATTATTGTATGAAACATAAAAAAATGATTTGAGCATTCCAAATAACAAGCTACAGTCCTACCACAGACATTTTTATAAATTAATAAACTATTATATGTTCCATGTAACAGAGCATCAAAAGATGCCCTAAAGTAACATTTCACGAAACATCCTTTGCCGAGACAAGGTTTTTACTGACTTATGTAAACAAATTGAAAAAATTGTTTAGAGCGCTCCCTAGACAAATAATGAAATTTTCCTGGACATATTTTTATTTTTTGCCTATATCTAAACCATACTCACTCAT
Organism: Antitype chi; assembly: GCA_947359405.1. Classification (NCBI taxonomy): domain Eukaryota; kingdom Metazoa; phylum Arthropoda; class Insecta; order Lepidoptera; family Noctuidae; genus Antitype; species Antitype chi. The sequence goes on along the minus strand of OX375827.1, from coordinate 504,423 downwards.
CAAATCTCGAGTCAAATGCTCAAATTCAAGAAAAAATGCGAAAGCGTTCTTAAGATTAGCCATCACTAGTAAAAACTAAACTATAGCGCGGTAAAATCAATATATATAAAGGGCGAACAAAATTAACTTAGTTAAAAACTGTAAACAGTATTCATTTTCTCGATAAAGTGATATTACGGAGGTAGAAGGCAATAACTTACAATAATCAATACGCGGCAGAGCACAGTGTCTAAACATAAATAACTTCAAAACACATAAACCAAATGAGCTTTGAATACAAACAAAAGGTGACAAACGGTAACAAGATAAGAATCGCTGGCAGCGTGAAGCGGTAATAACACACATGACAGAGTATTCGAAATAAGACCATAGTTCAAACGTAATTAGGTCGTGATTATATGGACATAATAGTTTCATGTAAGTGTTTTTTGTAAAGAAGTTAGTCATTAGCACCGTGCAATGACACAGAACAATTAGGAAAACGCAAGTAGCACAGAACGGCTTGTGATTCCCAAACTGTTTATGGGCACAACTGATAAAATATGTAAACACTGTTGTATTAAGGCTAATACTTATCGTTAGATAATTTTTGAGAGGTTTCTGATTTGACTATCATAACTGGGGTGGTGTCCATTTTTCTCACATGGATTTTTGAGTGTTTGACCCAAACATATTGAAAATCCATTTCTGACGCACGTTTTTTAGTTTTAGATAGCAGTATTTTATTTTTAGTCGTTAGGTGGTCATTTATATATATCTTCTGATTTCCCGCTAATCCAATTTGTTAATTTTTTTTTTTGGAACGGAAATCATCAAATAACTTCTCTCGCTCTGGATGAAGCAGACTTTTACTGACTAAAACCCACCCGTGTTCCCTCAGTTGCCTGTGTGCCAGGGGCCGCGGTATCTCTTTCGAACAACCCGCACCCCTGGGAGGCATCGGCCCTTGCGGACCCCACCAGTTGGTGCTGACATCTCTTTGAGTCGCGCGTGGAACACAACGCGCCGTCGACCCAGGCTTGGTCCTTACCGGACAGCGAGCTACCCATTACTCGCCGTCCGCAAGCCCGCGCCTACGGTGGCCGGGAATCAGCCTGGGATTCCCGACGCCCAGGGCGACTCCCGCGGCGATCATCACAGATACTACACTTCTTTGGGACATAATTTTTTTTGGATTTTACATTCAGTTACTTTGAGGAAAACTAGTTGACTATTAAAAAAAATAAAAAAGTCGCCCGCAGGTCAAGTTAAACGCTATCGTAGACAACAGGGCCTACGGCGAGACTAAAAGGAAAAACTTCTTTGTTTGTTACCCACAATTTGCCGCTTATATTTAGGTCCTATGTAGGTAATAGGGAGAGCATCCACACTCCGGACTGCTACTGAATAATTTTAATTGAAGTGATAAACCCAAATCAACACTTTGCACAACCTGTAGATCCAACCTAGGACCTCATTTGCACAACCTGTAGATCCAACCTAGGACCTCATTTGCACAACCTGTAGATCCAACCTAGGACCTCATTTGCACAACCTGTAGATCCAACCTAGGACCTCATTTGCACAACCTGTAGATCCAACCTAGGACCTCATTTGCACAACCTGTAGATCCAACCTAGGACCTCATTTGCACAACCTGTAGATCCAACCTAGGACCTCATTTGCACAACCTGTAGATCCAACCTAGGACCTCATTTGCACAACCTGTAGATCCAACCTAGGATCTCATTTGTACAACCTGTAGATCCAACCTAGGACCTCATTTCAGCAGACGCTCTTACGACCACTCGACCAACGAGGCAGTCAATGTATTACAAATATATAACTAACAAGGTAACTGCTATAAATCGCTACAAGATCGATCTTTGAGCTATAACGGTCGCGCTTACCGGATTAGTGCCAATTAGTGGCCGCATCTATGTTACAGCCGAGATAAATGATACAGATGCTTGCTGCCACCCACACACTTAAAATAATGTCTACATCATTTGTACAACCTCCTAGAAAAGGTATGGAGGAATTGATTGACGTAGATCACATGATCTGACCAAGATTATGTCTAGTTGAAAGAGACTGCCATGTGACCTCTGAGTTTGTTTCGGCCTTTCTTCTCAACTCTTCTCTACAAATATTTCTATAGTTACTAACTAACATTTCAAACACGAGACACAAAAATATGTATTTGTTCCAGAAATAGTTTCAATAGATTCGTAAGCTTTGCTATTGATCTTCCTTTGACAACGTACCTGTGTATAACTTTGTCGTCGTTCTTATAGGCTGCTTTCAGTAAATCTATACAAATGTACCATTTCATTTAGACTGGAGCGCGCTCCTTTATTTAGCCTCACCAATAAAGAGCCTCACAATAAAGATAATTCTAATAAATGTGAAATAAACTCAATAAAATTAGACTGCTTCACTTGTGAATACTGATGAGCGGACCTGAGCGGGTTCACAATAGATTGGCAGCATTAGGCCGGTTGCTCACGACTCAACGCTTTAATCCTGTTAAATTAGTTTGGAGTTTCTTGGGGCACTTCGTTTGTAGTCCGCCTGTCGGCCAGTCGTCTGGCTGTTTGATAGTCTTTAGGGGGATAAACTAGAGGCTGTTAATGAATAGATCTATTTGGACGTCGTAAGGACATAATGACGAACTTGAGTGAATTTGAAAGTCAAATGAGTCTCCTATTAGAATAATATGTATACAGAAAAAGGTTTTTTTCAGTGCGCAAACTGTAACCATGAATTCAGCATATCATTCTATCTAGACCCCCCAGCGCAGAAATTTTTCGTCGGTTATACAAAAAAGAAATAAAAAAAAGTGCAATTCCTACGCGGTCAAAATGTATGGAACAGCTGATTTTTTTTATATATCCGACGAAAAATTTCTGTTTTGGGGGGTCTAGATATGATATGCTGAATTCATGGTTACAGTTTGCGCACTGGTTAAAAACTTATCCAGTATACTGTGACGACGACTTTGAAAAATTTTGAGGAATATTTCGGGAATTAAATAAAAGGTATTTATTATGACTCGCACAGGAAAATCACATACTAAAATAAACACACAATGGTACAAAAATGATAAAAAACAAATTTCTCGGAAGAAAAAATTTAAAAAAATAATAAAATAAAACAGAAAGTCCTGCACGAGGCCAAAAGGCTCCTACCTCAGCATGATGCTGCGACATTTTAAAAGTGTCGCAGCGCTGGTATTCTGGTAGGGCCATAGAAGTACATTTATATATATATATATAGTCGTCTTCACCGTATCCAATAACAGCGACCCAGAGTAATTTTCTTACCTTTCATTAGCTCTCTGATGACTAGCAAAGCCAAACAAAAATTGGGCATACATGTATGGGGATTGTAACATGAAGTTAATAATATTACAGTAATTCAAATACAATGCCAGCTCCACACAAAACTTAACTACACAATAAGCTCAACTATCACTAATCACGCCAGTACGGCATGGCGATAATAACCAGCATTAGAGACACCACCATGTTATTACTGCACGGTGCCACCATCGTTAATATTCCCGACTGCGACCGCGGCTTAGCAGAGCTCAGTGTGCGGCTCTGGATTATTTTGGATTAATATTTAAACGGTACTGATCGGAATACTGATGTAGAGGTACTAATTGTGTTGTTCTGTCACTGAAGGGATTCTTTATGACAGCGAAATAGACAAGATTAGTTGGTTTTTGTTGATTTGTGAACGACCAATAACGTCAGAGATGATTTGTTAAATAAAACTTGTAAGCATGTAAGCACGGAACGAACTTTTGTAACTATGTAAACTTATACTGCCTTTAGACAAGGACAGCTCGTAAATTGTAAGGATTATTGAGCGACTTTACAATTCCAAGATGAGTCCTATGTTGGGAAAGTAAATGAAGGCGATGTGTATAATCCATTAACTGAACCTAAGAGATACGTGTTCAGGGATCCCTCCACCCTTGAACATAAACCCAAACAAATACAAGTTAAATTTTTAACACTGAACAACCATAGGATCCACCTATGATTGTTCAGTGTTAAAAATTAAACTTGTATTTATTTGACCATTTACGAACACACAAATATCGCAACATATACTGAAGACATCCCGGACGTCAGCTTGTACGAGATTGGGATGGCTCTGAAGCAGCTCAAAAACAACAAGGCGCCGGGAGATGACGGAATTACGGCTGAACTCCTAAAGGCCGGTTCTTAAGAGGGGACGGGGTCTGCGAGGAATTTGAAAAATAGCTTATGAAGAAACTATTGCCGTCGCGCTGTCAGTAAGTTTGCCCCCGTAGTGTGTGATAGGGACTGCAGCTCAGACCGAAATTATTACAATTTTTTTACGTGATCGACGTTTCGTATTCCCCTTTTTTCTCCTCGAAAACTGAGCAGAATTAATTATTTTTTACATTAACATTTAAAGAAAGAGTATGTTAAGGTTCCTATCATTTTTTTTAATGTTAAAAACTTTTCTAATTTATCTGGTAGTCCTCTAATGACGGCGGTAAAAATAGGGCATTTTTGTAATTTTTAGAGGGTCATATTTTCTTTACTTATTAGTTGCTGAAAAAAAGAAAATGACAGGGACGTGTTTACAGCAGACCTTGAATTTAAGAAGAAAAAAAAATACTCTAGAGGCATTATTCAGGAAGAAAAAAGGGGAATACATTTGTATGGAGAATCGCACGCCCTGTTCCCTCTTAAGGCCCTCTAGAAACTGTTTGATTCCGTCATACCCGAGGGCAAAACGCCACAAGCATAGAACAGAGCTGTGGTGGTACTTTTCTTTAAGAAGGGTGACAATGCCCTTCTTAAGAATTATAGGTCCATCTCACTTTTGGGCCAAGTCTACAAGCTGTTCTCCAGAGTCACCACGAACCGTCTAGCGCACAGGTTTGACGACTTTCAGCCTCCCGAACAGGCCGAGTTCCGTAAAGGCTTTAGCACAGTAGACCACATACATACGCTGCGGCAGGTAATACAGAAGACCGAAGAGTGTAACCTGCCTCTATGTTTAGCGTTTGTGGACTACGAAAAAGCCTTCGATTCGATCGAGACATGGGCTGTACTGCAGTCCCTCCAACGGTGCTAGATCGACTATCGAGGTGTATACATCGAGGTGTCAAAGCGTCTGTACGAAAACGCCACTATATCAGTCCGACTCCAGGACCAGACGTCGAAACCTATCCTTCCGCAGCGAGGTGTTAGACAGGGAGACGTTATCTCTCCGAAACTCTTCACTGCTGCACTGGAGGATGTCTTCAAGGTTCTGGACTGGAAAGGTGCTGGCATCAACCTCAATGGCGAGTACATCACTCACATTCGGTTTGCCGATGATTTAGTTGTCATGGCTGAGACCATGGAGGACCTCAGTACAATGCTCGATGACTTCAATAAAGCTTCGGAAAGAATGGGTCTTAAAATGAACATGGACAAGACAAAGGTCACGTCCAATACCCGAGTAACAGCCACTCTCATGACGGTCGGAGGCGCTGCACTCGAAGTTGTGGACGAGTACGTTACCTAGGGCAAACTTTTCAGTTAGGTAGGTCCAACTTCGAGAAAGAGGTCAATCGTCGAATCCGACTCGGCTGAGCAGCGTTCGGGAAGCTTCGCAATATCTTCTCGTCCCACATACCGCAGTGTCTCAAGACGAAAGCCTTCGACCAGTGTGTGTTGCCAGTGATGACATATGGAACCGAAACGTGGTCGCTCACAATAGGCCTCATAAGAAGGCTTAAAGTCACCCAAAGGGCAATGGAGAGGGCTATGTTTGGAGTTTCCCTACGTGATCGAATAAGGAATGAAGAGATCCGCAGGAGAACCAAAGCAACCGACATAGCCCGAAGAATTGCCAAACTTAGTGGCAGTGGGTAGGGCACATTGCTCGCAGAACAGATGGCCGATGGGGCCAAAAAGTTCTGGAGTGGCGACCGCGCACCGGAAGACATGAAGTTGGAAGGCCTCCCACAAGGTGGACTGATGACCTTGTGAGGGCCGCAGGAATCCGCTGGATATGGGAAACACAGAACCGGTCGAAATGGTGGAGCTTGGGGGAGGCCTCTGTTCAGCAGTGGACGTCTTTCGGCTGAAATGATGATGATGAAATATCGCAGAAGTCATTGTCGTCAGAAGCCCGAAAGTTTGACAACCAGTTTACCAACGGGTATCGTATTATACCCAGTAACCGGGTTGTGGAGGTCAGATAGGTAGTCGATCCATGTAAAATACTGGTATTCAGCTGCATCCAGTTGGACTGGAAGCCAACCCCAACGTAGTTGGGAGAAGGCAGGCAGATGATGCCATAATATATATGCAGTCAAGAAGAAAATCAGAAAAATGGGTACAAAGGTGATCTCTACAACTACAGACTACTCCCATAATTAAAATATATTTACAAGCCATCTCCCTGAACCGATAAGGATGAGTGATGGTCGTCCAGACCAACCATTAGTAACTGTCACACCTTGAAGGAGTGTTTGTTCCAACAGAGCGGACCGCGCCATTGTCATCATATCTTTATATATTAGGGGTACAATACAGTAATTAAAGTATCGTTTAGATACCTGCTAAGTAATTATGGGTAGATTAATGCTTAAGCGCCTGGAAATTATTTCAGCATTTAAGTTTTGGGGAGGTTGCTGCTGGGGAGTTTTTTGCACCTTCTTTCCGCGCTTTCTTCTTCCCAGCTAAAGTTGCGTTTTGGGGAATATATTATAATATTTTGATGTTCAAAAGGTGCTAACTCTCCGCCTAGTTTGAATAAACGAATTTTGATTATGATTAGATAGCTTTTATATCATAGTCACTGTTGAAAGATACCGTTTCACGATTTGTCAAAATGCTACTAATATTAAGCTCATGCCTGAGTGAACTATGCTAGCTAAACTAAACTAACTTAAAACTCAACAAATGATGAATCCCTTTAGGATTCATTAATCGTATCGTACAATTGAGACCGAAATCGCTTTGTAGCTAATAATCTAGCCATTTAGTGCTAACATGTATCTGTTTAATTAGTTAGCTAACTAGTATTAAATACCGCTTCAACCTACCCAACCTGAATATTCATAGCTTGGTACAGATAATGTCCGTCAACTCATCAACAGTTATTAGGGTCTATTACTACAGCGTGTGTGGTCATGCCCGACCACAGACCCACACATCGACCTCACTGGCCGAAGTTATCTGTGGTTCTGTCTGAACGTGAAGTTTGAGTACTTTGAGAAGTACGTGTCTATGGATTAGTTTGTCTGTGGGTGATTCTGATAGTCTTTGAAAGTAAAGTTCTTTTGTGTATTAGGTGAATAGTGACTTGAGAATTAGATTACGCCCGCCGTAGAGTTTCTGATAGTTACAAAGGCGCAGGGCATAAAATACCGGTATCATTGGCCTTGGGGTGATACCGGTACCAGAGTAGTACCTGTACTATTGGTACCGGTACCAATACCGGTGGAGTAGATATACTGATGAAAAATACCAACTCCACCTGTACCAAAACTGGTACCGAACAAATAGTTTCGTAAGCTAGAGTAAGAAAACAGATTTAGTACTAGTAAGTAAAATAATAATTAATAGCCATTAGAAAAATAACTGCAAGGATGCCAAGCGTACGAGGATCCACGAAAAATATGCGCTATGCGCCGGGTACCTTAATTATATACGGGAGCTTGTTAAGTGAAGTACCGGTACCCAGGTACCGAAATGGCAAGTACCGCCAAGTACCGGTACATCACCTGTAGTTTTGGTGCTGGTTCAAAGCTCTGAGGGTGCCATACGTTTTTCACATTTCAGCTTTTAACATTCTACAAATTAGCTTTTAGTTCCAAACAAAACAACACACTCTTTTCTTACACATTTTAGCTTCGATAACTACCTCATTCTCACAACTGGGTACCTCACTGTTACTTGATATCCAAAATGTCCCTTCATTATAACGTGGCGCCAAGTATCCATTGTATCGGCCGAACTAACGAACGATAGAACAAATGAACCGTGACGTAACTGATATGAGCATCAGTGCTGTGGAAACGCACATCAAGAATATTCACGAATTTCCCCAAAATATCCGAAAATGTTGAGGCTACCGCCTTACACGAAGACTTGAATTAGAACAGACATATTTGCAGTAGTTCGGTTCGGCAGGATGCTAGGGCCTCGCATACCTACACGAGACGGTAAGACTGTTATGATTGATCGAACTAGCGATCTTTTGGTCAGTTCTAATTTCAATACCTACAGACATAATTGCAGTACCTATTCAAACTGATTATATGGAACATCATGCACATCTAATCATTTACAGGCATTCAATATGTAAATACGTCACGAGCAGATTGATTGACAATAGTTCCCTCAGGTTTGTTATGGTACGGACACAAATGACGATGAAACACAGCTGTATTGCATAGAGGAATGATTATATGCTCAAATTGGGGAAATCTGCACCAAAACATTCAAAACACACAAAATTCTTTCCTTTTTTTTAAAGCAGCATCTTAGTACGCATCTATTGTCATAAAAAGTCAAAATGGCTTCCCCATCAGTCGCTCAGAGTTTACTTGTAAATACATCCTTAAGGAAACAATACGCACCGAGGCAAAGAGGGCCATACAACGCTATTCTGTATACAGACTATACGGTCCACACAATAAGAGTTTTCAATACAAGGCTGTTGTAAGACTGCAGGCCTTCAAGACTATTTATCAAATAGAGATTTATGAGGACCTAATAACGGCTACTGATTACGGCAGTATGTCGCCAGGCCGATATCAGCTGCTTTAAGGTGGAAGCGCCAGGGTAGCCCGCGAAATTCAAATTTTGTTACGTTTTTTGCAATTTGCAGGTCAGTATCAGGTTGTATGGTAATCTAAATATGATTCGCGACCGTATTAAGTAAGGCTTTTCAGAATCATAATCATTAGAATCAGCAATACAACTCCATAAGTTAGAATTGCCCTCAAATGTCATAATTTCATGAAATAGTCATTCTTTAGAGTAATATGAACTTATAGAGATGTATTGCTGATTTTAATGATTATGATTCTGTAAAGCCATATTTGATACGGTCGCGAATCATATTTAGATCACCATACAACCTGACATTGACCTGGAAATTGCAAAAAACGTAACAAAATTTTAATTTCGCGGGCTACCTTGGCGCTTCCACCTTAAGGAAACTTTACAGACACGGTTAGGTATAGGATAGAGCACTATTTGCTTTTGGCAAGTTGCATGATAATTATGCAGAATGATAAAATTCACTCATGAAGTCATGATAGACATAAATTGTAGACTTATATGTATCGATAATATCGCAAAAGTGTTTAAAAGGCAGTCACTATCTGTACCTACTACTCGTACACGTAACATTAAGTCAGGGACTCAAGAACATCGTTGTGAGGCCCCCTTTAGCTCGAAACCAATCTGGCACAAGCCTGCCTGGCCGTGCGCCCCAGCGGCCCGGCTGTGGGGCCCGGTTGCAGCCCGAATGTCGTACAACAATGGACGCCAACCCTTTGTGTCGGATATTCGGAAAAAGCGCCATTATTAGCTTCGGCAAGACTCGTATTGTTAAGAGATTCCCTAACTGTCAGCAATATAAGGAGGATTGTGGTTATTTTAGTACTGTTCATTGTTTTGTAAGGATTCTGTTTGGCTGTTGTTCGTTAAGGTATCTGGGTAAACAGATAATTGGATTAGCTGGTTCGGGCTGGTTCATTCGTTTCTTTTTGTTCAATTTCTTTACGAAGCTAGTGGACAATGGGCTACGAAAAACAGTATCTTTATCTTGCACTATAGTCTCTTCATATTAACACTCCAACCAGTATTTCGTACTTTCTTTTTATGTCAATACTTACAAAACCTGCTGAAATGCCTGAGCAGCCTTTGTCCTTGTTACAAAACGTCGATGCTTTATAACCTGTTAGCCTACATGTAAGTTACAAGCCTACGATGTTACAACATCGTGCTGCAGGCAGGTAGGCACGGGCTGTGTTCACGAGTGTGCTGTACTCCATAGGTTTAGGTAGTTAAATAAAGGTAAGCAAATTGTAAGAAGGGTTTTTATATAGTTAACACTTTCTTGTTTAAAAATACGGTGTAACAAAATCAAATATATTTTCGATTTTTATGATAGTTTCCTCTTTTATTAATATAATTATATTAAATTTTATCATTTATTCTTAAACTACTCTTCCTAAATGTAACAAATTGAGCACATTTTTTAGTTACATTTATATAATAATATAATATTTTGTAATCTGCCTATTTAAAGAGCCCAAATAGACAGGTTTCCTAAACCTTTTAGAAAATAGCTACAAGAAATTGCTAAATTGAAAAGTACAACTGTGATGTAGTACGGCAACTGAATTGGCAGGTATAATGTTACCACATAACTGCGCTATCTCCCCGTGGTAGCACAGTAGGCATTTCTCCACGTTAAACCAAAAAAAAAGCCCGGGTCGACGGCGCCTTGCGTTCCACGCGCGCTGTCAGAGATGTCAGCAACAACTGGTGGGGTCCGCAAGGGCCGATGCCTGCCAGGGGTGCGGGTTGTTCTAAAGAGATACCATCCCCTTGGCACACAGGCATCTAAGGAAACACGAGTGGGTTTTAGTCAGTAAAAGTCTGACACGCCCTCCTGCTCCACCCAGAGCGGGAGAAGTTATTTGATGAATTCCCATCCTCAAAAAAAAAAGCTAATGAGACAACAATTAATTTTCTATTGTGTGGGCACGCATGCGTGTCCTCGTAGCTAGCAAATTACTATTATTATATGCATAGAAATAATTATGATTTTAACATTTGAAATAACAGGTTTTGAATGGTTTGAAAGGTTTTTTTTTAATTTCTTTTATTTAACTACCTAACCTATGGAGTATACATAAGTTATGGCGCAGGTTCGCCTGAATTTACTGTTTAGTTCCTGCAGTTAACTGGGGTTTGACCGACACTAGAACTTTTAGGAATAAAAAATATATATTTGGGACCCCTATGATCCTCTACATCCATAAAGTAGACAATGAAAAGTTAAGACTATTCACTTCAAGACTATTCACTGAAAAAGGCAGCAGAAAGGCCTGAAGAAAAATACTGATTAACAAAACTGTGACAGAAGTATATCATTACCTACAACCATAGATATACTCGTATATATCTATGAAACGTTAAATCTACACCAACAAAGACCTAGACGATACTCGATACACAAAGAAACCTATCTTCCAAGTTCCAACTCAATTTAGGAGTATTAAAGGTAACTGGCAACACTATCTGCCATCCCCCACCAACGCTATTTCTCACCTGGCAACATTTCATGTATTTCCTGGTAAGTGAAACTGGAAACTTTGCGAAGTGCTGTTACTTATATCGGCAAGTTGGCTAACTTTAGATATCGATACTTTCCTCGCTCTGCTGCGGCTGATAGTTTCAACTCAATTTGCGATGCCGCAATCTTCAGCAGATATAAGTTTTTTTTTAAACATTCTTGTGTATATATCACGAACATAACAAGGGTTTTACATTTAATATTGGAACTAAATATTCAGGCAAAGCAATAGCTTTGCTGAAAAGTCAACGTTTTGACAGTCTGATCAAAATATCAGACTGTGAAAACGTTGGATTAAATATGTATTAAACACAGACGACTAAATCGCACCTTTAGAAGTATAGAGACCTAATGCGAAATTAGCCGCAAGCAAAATTATTTAGAATTATTAGAATTATAGAGACCTATTTTGGTTGCGGCTAATTTCGCATTAGGTCTCTATACTTCTAAAGGTGCGAAATGTCTCCTGCCATTTAGTAATGGGTACCTACTCAGGCTAAAAGTAGTTCCCCGTTTTGCCCCCTGGAGCTCATAAAAAGTGAGGGGCACACAGATAGCACACTAGCCACCATTTATATATAAGCCGTACTCCTTGAACAAAATACCTACATCATAAGGCGGTGATTTCTCTAAAACGCTCAAAAAGGTGGTTTTTTAAACCACTATCTCTTTAACCGTAAATAATTTTGAAAGCACAAATATATATGATATTTTCAAGTCTTTTTTGCATAGAGTGATGGAACTCAAATCATAATTAAACATACTTTAATGCATCAAAAAAATCTTCAAAGTCACCTTTTAATTATCTTTAAAACCAGTTTATCCCTTCAATAACAATTATAATTGTAATTAAAAATATAATACCATAATATTCCAAATGCCAAATTGCATCCAGTGATGGATTATTTATTATTAAATAGTTAGTATCTAATTTTATACGATTTTATTTGCACTTTTACGGCAATGCTTGCTCATTTATTATTCGAATTTATTACAACAAACTTTAACCCGAATGGGATTGCAATAAGAACTATTATCGCTCATATCGACAATATTTAAAGTTAAAGCTGATTAATAAAATAAATCATATTTAATTTAACAAAAACAGTTACCTACTACCCTATTTACTGGCGAAGATAACAAAGCTTATAACGTACAATACATAGTTTATCGCTATAACTTTGATTAGCTATAATAATCCCCTATTCACGTACTATCAGATAATCCTGCTAATCCCGATCTAACAAACTTCCTCCACGTTTGTATACTCGCACAATGGCGCTAACGTTTGAATATCGCTCATTATGTACTTATTAAGGAGGCTATTAGTCGGCCGTGTCGAGCTACCCGGACACTACCGGACGCCGGACATCGGACGCGCAACACCAGGGTGGGGATAATGGGGGCTATTTACGGCAAGTCTGGACACTAAACTGTATGACAGTCAGTCCGGACACCGGCCATTCGGACGGTTAGGGTTGAGTTAGCGGTGCGATTTGTGCATCTTATGAGGTGGCAGTTATTGAATAGAAAGAAGTGATTTTCAAATGATTATTTAAGATCTGTAACTGAAAGACGATTGGTTTTCTACTGTAGTTTTTAAACTGTTAAGATTAGATTTAGGCTAACTACGGATCAAACTGTTCAGAGACGATACAAGATACGAAGTCCTAGTGCAGTGTGTCCAGCACCCTAATTGCGTAACTCACGATTAACCATAATTTGTTTCATTTTGAAACAGATGGCTAAACCATTGCTTCCTATGTTCGAAAAATGTGTCTACTCAACAACGTAAATAACGCAATGAATATTGTTGAACTGTCAAAATGAAACCGATTATGATTAATCGCGTGTTACGCAATTAGGGTGCAGTTTTGACGTAGAAGTACATACAATGTGATTTGGTTTGTTTCAATCCGCTCGTCGCAAACGCCGATATTCTACAGACCAACCAGTGATCTCCATTTGTTAATCCACCCATCGTTTATTTACTGGTACAGGGTGCACCGGCGCGCTCCTAAAACCTCTTGCCCTTATGTTGACTATTTCCACTAACTACATATAAATCGTTCGCCTCACGATGTTGCTCTGTGACTATTACCTCATCCTGTAGCCTGCGGGCATACTGTATGTAGTCAGAAATGTTAACGTGCATAAGCCACTAGGCAGTGTATGTGCGTCTTAGAATGGTTTCGGCTTACCGAGTGTTGACACGATACGATTCGCCTAATTTTGGAAGCCTAGTGAATCCAAGGCTTCTCAAATATAAGTAAGTAAATCACAGCGTGCGTCCATTCCCGTAGTGAGTGGTTGAGCATATACTCAACTTAAGCCTAGAAACGTGTAAATGAATAAGCCATTCCATTTAGCTCTTCAAATAGCCTTTGCTGGACTGTTTTACGATCCTTCACACGTTATTTTCACCAAATTTTCCACAATGTTAGCTACAATTTGTTCAACGAAATCTTTTGTAACTTTTGCAAGTTCAATCATTTAATCTCGCTTCAGTCGTGTGACTTACAGAGTAACGCCTTAATACCAATTATCCCAGACCCCCAGTCCCGGGCTCCGTGCCCGCGGGCGACTGTAGCGCGCCGGGATCTGTGAGCGCACCTCTAGCGTGTGACTACAAGCAGACAAATTATAATGTTTAATTGAATGTGTTTTGTTTGTGTTCAAGCTTAAGTAACACCAATCTTACTGATTTTGGAAAATAGAAATTGGCTTCTTTAATTAGACTTCCAAAATAACGAATTGATATTCAAAACATAGTCCAACTTTTTGTTGAAAACAAAGACACAGTTGCGTTTCAAGTTTCAACCTATCATCTTGCAGCCTTAGAGATAAGCAGTGTTCTATACTCGTATGTACCGGTATAAAAATAAATAAATAACTAGGCAATCTTTTTGCGGCCTACATTCATAGCACACAATGCTGCCATTTTACCAAAAGCACAGGAACATAGGTATCTATATTGTACATGCTTTATATTTGAACCTTATGTAGGACAACAATAATAACCTTCTATTCAGACTTGATTCCATAAAAATAGCTTGTAAAGGGCAGCCCTGTTATTTCTGTGCGTATGCGGGACGCGAGGGTAGGAGCGACAGAGAAACTACAGAAGACCAATTCCTTGCAACGCGCGAAAACATGTATTTTAAAACTAAATGAATAAGAAAGTTGTGTTCATAGTGTAGTGACTTGACCGGGAAACTAGCAAGATCTAAACAAGTACCAATGCCGAAATATCGTAGTTGAACAGAAGGGAATCATGATATGCTAGGCGGCATGAGTCGAGATGCGGTCCTCTATTGTTTTCTTGAGCTCATTATCTTGGACAGAAAGTGACTTCTGTAGTCCGTTTGTGGTTTATATACAGGGCGTGCTCAGGTGCGCGTACGTTCACGCTCTGCTAACTTGTTGCACGTGTCACTGGCGCGGCTACACCCTTTGTGTGTAGCTCTGTACTTTTTGTAATTTGGCGACTTTTATTTTAATCGTGGGTCTTGTTAATGGCCTATATGACATGTAGAATGGGCGACATTTCTAAAAGAAGAATATTACAAACGAAATAATATAGTGTGCCATATCTGATATTATAGATCCTACAACATACATGTAACTATGATTACAAAATAGAGAAAAAAGTCATATTGATACTCCTTGAAGTAGATACCGCAGGAACTATCCGAACGAACACAAAACATCTGCGTTGTTCCAAGTCACTGTGTGGTAATTTTATGAGCTTCATTTATCTTAATTTAAATAATAAACGTTATCACGCCAAGAGTTTTATCATTCGCGGCGCAGTAATTCCGGTTACATACAATTTGTGAATTAAACTCATAAATTGCGGATGTTTTTACAACAATTTATGTTATTCAAGATACAGGGAAACTTGGAAATTGGAAGCTTTTTAAAACTTCAGCTCACGTGCGTACTTTGCAAGAAACAGGGGTGCTCTTAAGTTAAACGAAAATGAAACTTTTAGTTCACAAGATAAAGTTGTAAATTGAATGCAACTGACTCTATCCTCCGGGCCCCTATTAAGACGTTGAATAAAATACTAAACTCGTAAATCTGGCGTTTTATTATAGAAAGGCTGACAGCAACTGATTGCTTGACAATACTTCTTTCAAGAACGTTACAATGCAAATTAAATTCTTGAACTTATCTACCCCCTATCGCGGCAGTTGTCCCACTTAAATACAAACTGCGACAACATTTACATTAAAATATATTAACAGTAATTGTAATTGACATCCCCTTGTACTAGCAACTACAACCGTATTCCGGCAACTATCGTGCAATCACTTAACAATCAGTTTCGACCGCGCGCTGCATCCACTTGCCGCTCGAAAAAAAGAACCGTCATCAAAATCGTCGGTAGCTTTGCCCCAAAATGTAATTTTAATATGAATCACTGGCTCTTTAGTCACAGTCACCCCGGGTGCCATTACGCCCCCTGCCAGGTACCTACCTACCCGGGCCCCCGGGCCCCTGGGCACCCCGGCACTATTATAGTCGCTGAACGTATTTTATTGTTACATGTGTCCCCTTCAGACGGTGGATGTTTAATTTGCGTTATTGCTCCGTTTGGCAGTTCTTGTAATACTATCAGGGTTTTGTTCAGAAGTGTTTGTAGACTAGATAGGGAGCGACTCCTGTTTTCATGATGAAGTACGAGAGTTGCGACAGCAATGCTAAAGTTTATTGTGTTCTCTTGACAAATTATAATTGACAAGATAAAAAATACTTAGTCAATGATCATTGTCATTAAGTTAGTATTTTATGACGTTATTTTTTTTCAACATTAACAGGTAAGATATCGATATAATGAAACTACGGTTAACGTCGAACTCATGCTAAATATAGTCGTTGATCTTCCGGAAAACGTACAAATCTAGTGCCGGAAATAGCATAGCGTTGACGACATAATCGTGTCTCTTTGCCCCAGAAACCCCATGATAAACGAATAAATATAAATAAGGGGCAGATAACACCACAAAACGTGAATCCGGCCCATTAACTTTCGCGACACAATAATGGAGGTGTTAGCTAAATCATGTCCGCGCTAGAGGTGCTACTAGGGCACGTCACTCCCAGGGCGGGCACAGTACAGGGAAAGCAGAAGGTCCACTATGCCCTCGTTTGGGAACGACACTATGTGTTAGTTCAATCATACCCGTGCCGTGGTGGGAGCCGCGGAACCTCACTATGAAGCTAGCAGAGTGAGCACAGTAAAAGTAACACCAAAAAATGATTTCCTCATATAGGGACGATACGTTATCACTAGGCCTATTGGAATAAAGGCAAAAAGTTAAGACGAAAATCAAAAAAGTGATAAGAACACATTTTTTGTCGACCTCGAAAGGCGATTTTTTGTGCAAACTCTTAAATGTGTTTGAAAATAGTACTTAGCAATGTTTAAGTGTGTGTTCTAATAAAAACGCAGCGAACATTTACGAGTAAATTATGCGAGATTGGAATCGTTAGATAATAAAAAAATCAAAATCTTATATTTCAGAACCATAACGTACATTTAGATAGTATACTTACAAATGACATAGAAACTAGTAAATCTACCAGAGAATTAACACGAAGTTATATTTATTAGTCCACCACAGTGACATGTAGGCGTATCCAATGTCCCAAGTCCAAGTACCAAGCTTTCCCACCTATCTGCAAAACTGCGAGCCAACCTATTACAGCGGACAGCCAACGCCCTGCACTCACACTCAATACCCAGATTGGGAAACCCAGTGGTCCAGATACTTGGAAGAAGTGACTTGCTCTAAAAAACTTCTACAATGTTTCAACTGAGGTTCAATCGGGTAAGTGTTAGTGCCCGCCTTAAAGATTAGTACCAGCCTTTTCTCGACGTTGTCCATCTATTGAATAGATTCTATTCCATCCGTGTTTGAACATTTGCATACTGCTATATTTTTATCCTGTGACCTCGCAAAGGGCCCGTGACGTCACCGGCCTAATGGCGTCTACCCGAACCATTACACCGTGCCCAAATTGCATTTACAACACCAAAGGTGGCTTCAAGCAATTTTAAGCCATACGACCATTTCATAAAGTTCTAAATAAATTGAGATTACATGTCCGTTTACTCACGAAGCATAATACAGTAAATAGAGATTTTGAAGGTGTAATTGTGTGAAAAGAATGTAAGTAATTTTGTTAAAAATGTAACTTTTTGTTCAAACTTTATTATTTTGTGGTCAGGGATTTGTTAGTTGGGTTGACGTTCAAAACTCACATCACCAGCAGATTACAACGACGTTCGTACCAAAAACAGCAGGATATTGAGTTATACCAAAATCTGAGGGTTAAAGATATAAATTTGTTCACACCTTTGGTAGGCAAAAACCATTAACGAAACGCTCCATTTCCACGACCCTAATTCGACTCTTGTGAGGGTAGAACTACAAAAACCAGCTGAAAGGTCTGCCGTGCAGTACATCATCGAATTACCCTTTTTTGTCCCACTTTTGTTTAACCAGGGTTTTACTTAAATCGGCTTCAGAAATGAAGCGCAATTCTAAGAAAGCTTTTCCAGCTTTATCGAATAATATTATGTGTAAAAATAACGAATAAAATGTGTTGTTGACTATTATACTAGGTACTTGTTTATATATTATGGACATCACATTTCATAAAACCCACGGGTGCCATTCGTTTTAAAATAATAACTGCGTCGGGCTTGGAAAAATAAAAACAAACATAAAAATCGGTCTGGTTTGTTTTCGGTGCTAACATTTTTATTTGCATACAACGCGATCATGACAAAAGAGTGTGCCTGCAGCTAAAACTAAAAACAAAACTCTAGCACTCACATTTATAAACGCAAACAAAGTTAGATTTATTGCCACATTGAATGGAAATGCTTAGCGTCTGGCCAAAGTAAAAACCAGCAGTCAAGTACCGAGTAGTTTATCCGAGGTTGTTGTCTACTGTTGGTATGTGATCATTACCAATATAGTTTCATTCACAACAACACACCTTACCTTCCTGATGCCATATTTTTTGCTAACAATAATAATTTACCAAAGCTACAGCCGGCTGTCAGGCAAACAGCAACGGATGGCGTTATCACGTGACCCAAGACAAAGCCTTAACGACGCCAACTGATGCAAACTGCCGCCGCCAAGCTACCTTAACGACGCCAACTGATGCAAACTGCCGCCGCCAAGCTACCTTAACGACGCCAACTGATGCAAACTGCCGCCGCCAAGCTACCTTAACGACGCCAACTGATGCAAACTGCCGCCGCCAAGCTAACTATAAAAAAAACGTTAATGCGAACCAAACTACTATCCAAACGCGATCAATGGCTATACGGAGGCAGGTGAAGAAGATTCAGTCAGAACAATTTGCGAAATACGGGTTATTTTTCACTTTGTCAGATAAAAAAGTCGTCTGCGCCGTCTTTTGTTTCTATAGTTTGTCTCCCCGAAAACACATGCCCATGTGACGGTAGAAGATGGAGGACTTATAAAATAACACATCTATGTACTTTAATACCCATGTTTACAAACCAATAAATGATTTGATTTGATTTTTTTGATTTGAATGCGGTAATTTTATCCAGCTGATAAAATGGAAGCTGTGTGAAGGTATCTCACAACAACGAAGTCTTATTTAAAGTCTAGCTCTAAAGACCCTTAGCGACTGCCCCTAAATCGATTCCAGAACACAAAACCAGACTGATCGCGATTTATAAAAAAAGCTGACGTCCTACGCAGACACAAAAAAAGAAGAAACCTATCTTTATAGCACGTACGACTGAAAACTCCAGCATTTTCAATCAACAACTGTTTTTTTTCCATTTAAGTACATACATATTTATTTTACAAGAGTTACCTATGCGTGTTGCAAGCAGTGAACCTTCTATTGTTTCTTATTCAGTGTCCGCGCGTCTTCTCTCATTAGATACGTGACGTCATCGCTATGGCAGACATGGCGCCCACGCACCGTCACGCACGTGACACTACTGAGGCTTCATTTCGACTTAAGTTAATTATGAGAATGCTAAAATAGAATAATATAGGTATATAACTTCCTTGTGGTTTTGGTCAGCTACCTACAATCTACTTGTTAACTAGCTACTTGCAAAAAGTCATAGGTGGTAATTAATGAATTAGGTAGGTATACGTGGGTTATGGGTAACTATTCATTTATGTTAAAAACTAAACGAAGAAAACAATCACTGTATTGAGTGCTTTGAAGAAAGACCTCATCCGCTCAGGATCAAAAACAAAGAATTCTCTTATTTCAAACGGGTGATTGATCAAAAGCAGCAGCTACATTTAAGTACCTATATATGTCAACATTTAATTATCTACTGTTCAACCCAAATTGTAAAAACAAAAAAAACTTCTCCAATTGTTCATCGAGTTCTGAAGTCCCTTATTAAATAGCGATCCCTCAATCACGCATCACGTCCCTCCGACGTGACAACTTGCCGAACTCCCAACACCTCGGAATTAGGACGAACTGGTACCACAAAGTAGGTACCGTCTAACAAAGTACCGCCGCGGTAAAGGCCACGTATTGTGCTAAATGCCAACTTTTGCTTTCTTCCAGTTTCCGGTTATTTTTGTTACTGAACTGGTTCCTTTGTGTAACGTAGAAAAAGTTGTTTGTGGCTTTTGATAACATTGATGTACCCTCAACTTTCACCTAATTAAATGTAACAAAATGAAGACAAATATTTTTGACAAATTAAACTGTACCCATTTACGCAATTGATAAGACTAAATTCTCAATTAAGCCCGCACACTTTAACTCGCAAAATTCCAACATAATAGGTGTTAAAGTATGAAATTGCCGTTGTAGACACTTCGAACTGACAAAATCTTCATGGTGTGAGATTTTCGTGTGAAACTTTTTTACGTGATACCTATGAGGTTTTTCTTTTAAAAATGTGCAACATTCGATTTTCGAATTTCAATTGTTTTTTTTTATTCAGCTTAGGCGTAAAGATGGATACTTCGAAAATCCGAGTTATTTTGAATACGAGTTCAAACACAGAACTAACGCGGCAGAAACGGCTCGTAATATTAACGTTGCGTTTGGAGAGGGGACTGCTAATGAACGCACCATGCGATTTTGGTTTAAACGCTTTCGTAATGGAAACTTCGACTTGAAGACCGAGCCACGTTGTAGACCGCCCACACAGGTGAATAACGCTGAATTGAAGATGGTAGAAGCCGATCCGAACAGACCTGACTCGTGAATCAATCTTTACCATTATTACTCCATGGTAACGCAAAACCTCCCACTGCACGAGAAACCGTTGTAACTCTACAGGAGCTGCAGTTAGAAACTATACGTCATTCTCCGTACTCGCCATACCTTGCTCCAACGGACTACCATTTGTTTCGTGATTTGGACAATTTTCTACGTGATAAAAAAAAATCTTCCCAGGAGGCAGTACAGAATGCTTTCACACAGTTTGCCGAATCTAGATCCTCAGAGTTTTATCGTAAAGGCATAAATGAACTTCCGTTTAGATGGCAGCAGTGTATAGATAATGAGGGTAAATATATTGATTAAATAAATATGTTATATCTTAGAAAAAAACGAGTTTCAATTTTTCAGTACAAATCGGCAATTTCATACTTTAACCCTTAATATTTCCCCCCCAGTGGGTTCCCGCATTGTCGTTGCGGGGGGGCTCAATAGCCGTGGTTACCCTTCCAAGGTGAAGCGACGAGGAACCCCAAGATGGGGCCGCTTGTCAGGGCTTTTGCCTCCAAGCCGACGACGTAGCGGCCAAAAAGTAGGTTGCGGTGAGGTGCATCGCAACTGAGGCGGGCCGCGATGTTGAATGGAAAACATCGCGGCCTGGTGCGCCGAACTGATGGGGTCCGCAAGGGCCTGTGCCTGCCAGAGGTGCGGGTTGTTCGTAAGAGATACCGTCGCCCCTTGCATACAGGCAACTGAGGGAACACAGGTGGGTTTTAGTCAGTAAAAGTCTGACACGCCCTCCTGCTCCACCCAGAGCGGGAGAAGTTATTTGATGACTTCCCATCCTCAAAAAAAAGACCCTTCATCTTTAACCCCAGGGGCAAATACCGAGCCCCAATAACCAAAAGAATACCAAAAAGCCATCGTTTCTGTCACCAAACGAGTTCCCATAATTAAAATTTATATATTACCACATAATTAAGTGGGTCGAGATGAAGCCCGCCACACGTACAAATGAGGTGAACCCACTCGACCCACTCGTACCATCTCGTCCCCGCTAATCCTTAAATAAGGGGCGATATTAAAATCGTTCACGCTCACGAGTTGAGATCCTTACTCGTAACTAGAAAATGTTCATATGAATATTTTGGCACAGCTTATTGAAATACTTTCCTTTTAAGGGTTAAGATATCGTGTCGTAAAAACATTGCTCTATCTTTGAATTTCGATTTGAAAGATTTTATTTTCTGGGCTCCGTCTGATTTAATTTGATGAAGAGTAAAGAGTTGGAATAAGTCATAATACGTACAAATAGGTTGCCGTATATTACAAGAAAATTTATATCATCGAGTAAATGAAAACTCCAAAGTTTATTTAAAAATATATAGATCAAAACTTTTTCCAAAAGAAAACAACGGACTTCCAAAAAAACACTACAAAGTGAAAAATAACTTTAATTTCGGAAGTCGGTGTCTTTGGAGCTGTATTTTAATTTTATCACCGGCTTCCGAAATTAAAGTTATTTTTCACTTTGAAGTGTTTTCACGTTTTAGTGGTTCACATGTGCTTACCCCTTCACAGCATACCAGCGTGATGTTATGTTATGAACTGGTGTAAGCAATAGACAGACATGAGATTTCAGCAATCCCAGTCCATTTTCTATCATTTATTGAGGAGTTCCGTTGCCTATCTCCGAAGTTCATCAGATCTGCACCACATTGAAATGGGACCACTCCGAGAAAGTACTCTTCCAAAAAATACCCAAATCGCTTCGTGTGCCTATAAAATTTTAAGACTTCTCTCTATTTCTCCAGGATCCCATCATCAGATCCTGACTTGATGATCATGGGACCACCTGGGAAGTATAATATAAACAAAAAAAAATCCAAATCGGTCCAGCCATCTTTGAGTAATCGGGGAACATACATAAAAAAAAGGTTCCGACGAATTGAGAACCTCCTCCTTTTTGAAGTCGGTTAAAAATAAATGAAGCTCATGGAACTATTCTCCGAGTTTGTTAAAACAAAAAAAAATCCAAATCGGTCCAGCCATCTTCGAGTAATCGGGGAACATACATAAAAAAAAGGTTCCGACGAATTGAGAACCTCCTCCTTTTTGAAGTCGGTTAAAAATAAAACTTTTTCCTAGAGTTAAGTTTGCTCGCTCAAAAACATATCATTTAATACACTGAATGATAACTTGGAAAGTAAGCGATAGGATCCTATTAATAAAATATAAACGGGGCATCTTAAAACGACAATTACATTGAGCACAAAGTTAAATGGCTTCGTTTGTTTCAAGTATGTATTTTCACCAAGGAATTGACCAATTGATTTTTTCACGCTTTATATTAGCTTCACTTGTATGTTTGTTTGTTGGTTTGTTTGTTTGTTTGTATGTAACCGACTCCTTTGAGCGCGATTTTGACCCACTTTAAACGGTCAGATTTTATTGAAACTTTGTAAACTTGTCGAGGACCGATGACAATTCAATAATTTAAAAAAAAATTGAGAAAAAAAAACACATTTTTGTAGTTAGCAGAACTAAAAAATTGAAAATAAATAATAGTTTCAAAACTAAAAAACACGCTTTAAAAACCAAACTAAAAAAGGAGAAAATAATTTAATTCAATTAAAAAGCGTGGGGCGCTGAGGAGAAAATAATTTAATTCAATTAAAAAGCGTGGGGCGCTTTTTAATTGAATTAAATTATTTTCTCCTTTTTTAGTTTGGTTTTTAAAGCGTGTTTTTTAGTTTTTTAAACTATTATTTTATATCATCTTCTTAATATTTAATTGTAAAAGCTGAACTATCTTCTAAGGCTATGTTCTATCACCTACGCACCACCATCTTCAATCCATGGCCCTTTAACCCCGATCTAATCCATTCGATCCGCCAAGGGTGGATGGGTCAGGGTTATGAGTCAGGTACACCTGACCCATAAGAGATGAATAGTGTGAGTAAAGATGCATCTGAGAGCTCGCGATTGACACCAATCTCTCCTGAATTGATGTCATGTGGAGCTCTCATCCACCTCATGCACACTGTAGCTTCATGACAGAGGTGTGACACCGGATTGGTGTCACTGGCCTGACAGCATGTAGACGTGATCTGCGACTGGGACATACATATATCATTAGACATTGGTAGAGCAAAACAAGTGACGGGCGATCAGAGATATTAGGACCTAATTTGGTCTGAACATCTCACCATATTATTGACATTGAACACAAGTTTTATGTTATAGGTACACTTACTGCTTTTGCCTTGTTTCTTTTCAAACTAGTTATTTAACACATTAACAGTTTTATTAGCCTACTGCTCCAAAAGTGAACGACCGAAATAAATAAGCGGACAACACTGCTATCCTTTCAAAATTAACATTATTATGCAAGAACTGCACATTATTTTCAGTAAGCCCGCATTTTTCCGCTACGATCCCGTATAACCCGCGTCGCTCGTGGTCCGCGCGTAATCCCGGGATCATCGCGCCCGCACACGATCACGGACTCGCAATGACGAGCACTATTGACACCAGCGGGACGCGGGTAGGACACTCATCCGTCTTGATCACAGAGGATGACCTGCCTACCTCACGTGTGTATGCGGGCGATATATTAACGTCCTCTGATTGACGTGTAGATAAATAACGAGCCATGGATTCGATACCTTCAAGGTATCAATCTTGATTACAGGGATGACAGACGTCGTCGTGGTCGTTTCTTGCGTGTGGGAAGTGGAAATAAGGCAAAAGTTCTTTCAGAAATTGAGTCTTGATATAGTCTCAGGATGGTCCCTCTTCATAATATAGGCCATTCGAGGGATTCCGGAAATTGACAGACACCTAACCAATCAATGTTTTGGCATATTATGTGATTTATGTCTGTAAAAGAACAGGAAAACCCCAAACGTGGGACATTGTTTTCAAGATAAGGTACTACAAAGGAATAGTAGTATAGGTGCTAACTATCTCTCAGTGGGTTATCATTCTTGAGCGTAGTGTCAAAACTTATGTTCTATTATTAATCTGTGGTTCTACATAGTTGTCATGAATAACGTGACCTTTAATGTGGAAAGTTCAGGTCATTAGGACGACCTAGCATAGACCTAAGTTATGGCTAAGTTTACCAATATAACGTAGTAAGATATTAGCCCGTACTGTATTTGGAGACATTTAGTTCATGTCAAAAGAGTCGACACGAGACTCATCATTTATTATTTCACTCAATGGACACTACTTTTGAAGCCCTTCGAATTTTATCTGCCACAAAAGAAAACTTATTACAACAATTATATGGCTGCCTATTTTAGGCAAGATCTCAGCCAAAAATAGCCCGAGCCTTGTTACCAATGGAGCTGTTTAATTTTCTACTTGCCAACACACTCCACTTTTGAAAGAATTCATCACATTTGCCCACAGCATTTGCACTTAAAAATTTTTAATTAAAGGTCAGGCAGACACCTGGCCGCGGCGGAGGGCACGCGATCCCTGGGGCAGGTATATGTCCGTCTCATATCGACAAGAGGCCGGGGAGTTCCACTGAAAAGATCTAGTGCCCACTTGAATGCCGATAGCCTTGCACACGTTGAATTGTTCTTTATTTTTCTAGCATGATGGAATTATTTTACCATTTATATACAATATCTCCATGATTTCATAACATAATTGGATGATTACGTACCTACTACAACACCGAACCGTACACCGTACCACCGTAACTAAACATCTGCAGCCAAATTCGTCAAACTTGAAAACTAAGGCTCACTACTAAACTGTACCTACATTATGGCTCGCTCTGATAACATTAGTGCTTATCTAGATCACAAGCGCTAAACTTGTCTACTAACTCCACTACTAACTAATCACTAACATTGAAGCTTGACGACTGCGTGAGTTAAATTACTGGATACGGTTAGACGATCGTTCTACAACAGCGTTTACTTTCTACTAAGACAGTAATTTACATGACAACGTGGCTCCCCTACGTCTTAATATTAGGTCTTTACCTATGAAATTGCCGTTTTGCAGTACTGGCCATTTCAAATCAAAATAATTTTTGTTTGGGTAAGAATTCTAATTTCAAATTAATTTTATTTTAAAAACATGGATTTTTTTTTCCAAAAGTAGTCATTTGTTTATTGATTAGTGTTACATTTTCATCGCATTTCAATCTTTTTCGTCATCATGGATACGTTAAAAATTCGAGTAATTATGAAATATGAGTACCGTCGTGGCAGCAACGCGGCACAAGCGGCACGCAACATCAACGACGTTTACGGAGCTAACACTACAAACCAACGCACCACCTGTTATTGGTTTGCTCGCTTCCGTTCTGGAAATTTTGACCTGAAAAATGAACCTCGCGGTCGTCCGAAGACTTTGGTCGACAATGACGAATTAAAGGCGATTGTGGAAGCTGATGATACACAATCTACGGCTGAATTAGCAGCAGCTTTCGACGTTAGCGTCAAAACAATATTGGTCCATTTGCGTCAAATTGGCAAGGTAAAAAAGCTTGACAAATGGGTGCCCCACGAACTCAATGATCGTCAGCGCGAAGTACGCGTCGAGACGTGCCTTGCACTGCTCAACAGACACACAAATGAAGGAATTTTGAACCGCATTGTTACCTGCGATGAAAAATGGATTCTGTTTGATAACCGCAAGCGCTCAGCAAGTTGGTTGGATCCTGGTTCAGCACCTAAACAATGCCCTAAACGAAAACTTACACCTAGAAAAGTGATGGTCACTGTTTGGTGGTCTAGCGCCGGTGTGATTCATCACAGCTTCTTACCAAACGGGGTGAGCATTACTGCAGATGTGTACTGTGAAGAACTGAACACAATGATGGAGAAGCTGGCACATCTCCAACCAGCATTGGTCAATCGCTCGTCTCCGCTGCTCCTGCACGACAACGCGCGACCTCATACTGCACAGCAGACGGTCTCCAAGTTGCAAGAACTGGGGTTGGAAGCTCTCCGTTATCCGCCCTACTCACCAGACCTTGCGCCTACAGACTACTACTTTTTCCAGAATTTGGATAACTTCTTGGCGGGAAAAAAATTCAATACCCGAGAGGCAGTACAAAATGCCTTTGAAGAATTTGTTGCCTCCCGTCCAGCTGATTTCTTTAAGAAGGGCATCAATAAACTGCCACTGCGATGGCAAAGATGCATTGATTGCATGGGTGATTACTTCGATTAATACAAATAAAAAATACATGAAAAAAATTCGTTTAAATTTTTTCATACAAAACGGCAATTTCATAGGTAAAGACCTATTATAAACTGCTACAGAAACCGCGGCATTAATTAAATTCGGATTTAGAAGCATGCGTATTTAAATAAGTACGAAGCTTGATATGCTTTAATATTCAAAATGAATATATACCTCAAAATACACATTATGAACCTTTCATTATGTAAACGGGTGTCAAGTTGTCAAGTTTTGCTCTCAAATTCGGATCTTATCGTATTCTCTTTAAAATAAGACCTAGTTATTGTTGTTTGCTCTTTTTGTGTGAAACAACCTCAACAACATTCGGGCGAGATCCACGCGTTAATAAACCAGTAATTACTTGCTTTACGACTTACCCCGTGTGTGCCCGACCTAACCCTGACTGTGTGTTCTAGGCAAATATGTGTGACGAGTGAATGTTCCCGTTTATTAATATTGCGTCACGGTGGCTTCATTACGAGATGTTACACAAATAAGACCCTTTAGGTACATTTGATGTTGAAGATTTGAATCACGGTTCAATCTCTATAAATTGTACATTCATAATCTCACAAATTCATTTCCGATTTTAGTAAAGCTGCTTTTTTCAAACATGTCATGAATATGCGTAACATCGCCAATGTGTATCGCAGCTTCTAAAGACTTCAAACGCCAGGATTCCAAGAATTTATAGGCATGTACATACATATATGTTTTACTGACAAATGAGACGACTACGTTGCTAAATACAGGATTGGCATGCACATCGACGCACAACCTGTTACCATGGAATTAGTAAGTGTTTCTGTAATGTCGGTTCAAAAAAACATTGCTGTTCCATACATTTTTACAGCGTACGTATAGTATTTTTCTATAAAACAGGTGTTTCTTTTTTATACCTGACAAAACATTTCTACGCTAGGGGGTAGTTTACGTGTTGATGTCCTTGCCACTCTGTATACAAATACCTACACAGGTGGGTACCTAATTACAGTTGCTGGAACTTGACATTCTAAAGTTTTTAGAAGATATACATTACTCAATCCAAAATATTGATTGATCAATCAACCCGGGAGGCGTACACAACAAGTTTCCATCGCTAGGCAACATGGATGACGCTGAAACCCGAGTCCGTCCGTATATCATTAATTTCCATTAGGTACCTAGTTCGGCTCGAGACGTTCAATACGATCGCGATCTCCATAGAAACGGAACCACTGCTGCACTGCCTGCGAAATATTCTGACTCACGGCTCAAGAACTAAGTAAGCGGGAAAAATTATAATGTTTGAACTCAATGAGTCTTTTTAAAACGTCTGCGCATATTAGATGTTTTCCGGTATCGCGGGAACAATGCCTATCAGTCTTCCACTACCCAGTTACTGGGTAGGTACCTATCGCGGAATTAAAAAAATATCACATGAAAATACCTGAAAATTAAAGCTCCAATTTGCCAGAATAACATCACGCATGTATTCCCCGAGGGGTTCAGCAGAGGCTTACCTGTAGTACACCCACCATGTAATAAGGGCGAGCCTCAAAAAATCAAAATATTTTATTTCACATAAGCCTGCATGGGCACTTATGAAACGTCAGAAAAATTACGCCTATTGCCATCAACCGGTACAAATCCACACTCTGGGCTACTATTGAAAAATTTCAGGTGGAAAACCCAATAAAACTGAGCCCAGAAATTGAGCCCAGGACCTCATGCTTAGCAGTAGCGGTTGCAACCAAAAGACAAACGACTCAATGAGGCAGTCAACATGTAGTCAATATGTTGGCCGTGTTCCCTGTTATGCTAATATCAGCTGTTATTACAACGACATCATTATGCTAATGAGAGCTGTTCGCGGTGAGCTACAACAAGCTGTTTTATACAACCCACGATTTACTTGAAACAGCTTCGAATTATTGATTTTTTAAGTACGCTACAACTTTATGTAAAGCAGCTTTAGAACGCGAGAGCAAGAAAATTGAGAGGATTTTTATCAATGCGGACAATTCAGCAGAGGACAGTTAAATGTTGGGTCTGTTGGTTGATTGAAGCGTTCACACTCCAAGTAAATAATTGTTCTTTCTCTTATTTTTTAAAGAAGAGTTCCTCTCAGTTATTCCAAATCCCACTCGTGTACTCAGTGCTCAGTGTGCTGGTTTTCCGCTCGTTTCCCTCGAGGGGTGCTCTGCCTACCCCGGCCGTCGACACCCTCAGGTAGGCAAGTTGAATGCATTGACGTAACGTTTTTCAAAGTCGCGTGTCAGCACATCGACACATGTGTGTCTGTGTACTTGTGCACGTGCGACTGTCGTGTGGGCGCAATCGGATCTGTGAATGGCTTTTAATAAGTTTTTTAAGTAACCTAACTAATGTCTGGGTAAAAAATGGCACGTCAATAGACTTACTATTACCAGAAAATATAGTTATACTACGGGTATGTAATTCGCCATAACATTCAAACAATAAAAACGCTTATTTTCAGCTTTGTATTACTACACCAAAATGTTCTAAATTAACCCGTCGCCAAAACCTCGTAATCGGAAACTAAAAATTCATACAACAGCGATCCCGTAATGATGTCACTTTAGGTCACGAAGCACCGCTTGATATTCGATGAGAGCAAGCCGCTGTACAACTACATAGTTACGATAGGGACGGATATAGAAAAAATGCGTCAGCGAGAACGAGATGGAGGAATATTGCACATTTTATTTGGTTTTCAGTTGTTTAATTTTATTGTATTTCATTCTTTCTATTAATTTTGGAATGATAGTAAATTTATTTTTTGATAAGTCAATAAGTTAAAGCCGGCTTCGCGCCGTGCCGGCTTCTCTCTCAGAAAAATGGACACCTCGCCGCTGGTAAGAACAATATTTAACTAAGTAGAAAAACAAACCACGGTTCAGTTTTTGAAATTATTTACCTACCTATATACAAAAGTTAAAACCCAGACATGAACCCTATATCCGACCACAATTTCGCATTCCCATAGCAAAGCAATATGGAAAATACTACTCGAAACTTGCAGTTGTATTTGATAACTGTGAGCCCTCTATGCAGCGCTGCAGTGGCAGTCCTTCAGTCGCCCCTCGGGCTTCGTCCCTCGTCGTGTGGGGGCGGGTTGCGGGGGCGAGGGGCGATTTGTTTATGTTTATTGTTTAGGCTCCTTGTGCCGCGATTAGGCGCAGACGTCGCGATCACACGCCGCTGTTAGCTTTGTGTCTGACTCCTGTGTTTTGATAGGAAGGTTAGTAAGCAGTACTCAAGTAACCGGGAGGGTTGTGTTTTGTTTCTGGAAACTGCAAATTGAAGTGATTTGATTGAAGCCGAGTGGCTAGAAAGTGCCTGAAGAAATTTATTTACATAAAAGTATAGATTTTAGGCTGACTACAATTGTGTATAATATTGCTCATAAAGTAAATCCGATCTCACCAACCTCGTCATCGTGTCTTTAATTCATACAAGGTCGATGTGTTGTTTATCCACCATCAATCAGTCCCGACGCGATGTGACGATGGCGACACAAATGCCGCTCACGGAATTATTCACAGCTGCCAATAACCTTACTGAGGACAATTTATTATTTTACATTGCATTACCTATCCGTTCGCTGTTCCTAACGCATTTAATGAGTAAAACTCTGGCAGCTTCCACACACTAATTAACTTGATGGAACCCAAAGCCGTTTTTGGTCAAATTAAAGTTTGATCGGTGGCCAAAAATGTAGAATTTCGTTGGAAAACGTTAATCTACCTAAGTGGTGGCCGTATATTTGGATCGTCTACGCGGGTTTTAAGTGCGATATTTCTGTTTTTATAAAGTGAAGAAATGAATTTATGCCTAGAAATACAGCCAGTTTGTTTTAAAAAATGACAAGTTACAGTTCTATTTTAAACAGTAAGAGCCAGACGTTCGCTATGTGCATTCCTGTAATTTGATGACAATACATAATTCAAGAACCACAGAGTAGCAGAAGTCATCACATTGGATCAAGTGGAATGTTTTAGTAATGTGCATTAACAGAGTTCTATTTGTCTGTCACCGTGACGTGGATACATCGACACTGAACTGTTCAGCACGACTGTCACTTGTTCTGCGAACGTCTGTCAGCTACTCAATCCCATTACATTATACCAAACAGGTGACATTAATATATTCCGAGCTCCTTTTTATTAATTGCTTAGAAATAATTCGCGCCCGTTTCGCGTTAGCTAAAGTGTTCATTTTCTTACGAACCATTTTCTGATTTATCTTACGCCACGAACAAGTATTCTCGAAAATAATGACATAATAAAGATTTAGACGTTACTTCAGCCAGGTGCTATAGAGCAACCCCAGCACTTCCCTAGGGTGCTGTAAAAGAACACTCAGGTATTACGCAGAGAATCGCAGTCATCCTATAGACATAAGCATGTCTTATCCACATTCTAGAGCTGTCAGTGTCATCGTTGTTGTAGACTATAGACGCTGACAGATCTTGAACGCGGTTTAGATGTGCTGATCGCGTTCTGTGTCATTTGTGAAATTCGACCTTCGTGACTGTCCTTAATGGCCACCATCAATTAATATTTGACACCTCTCGATATATCTCTGAATGTTTATTACGTCAACTGTTTAAGTCGTGAACGGGCTATAAAATTACAAACTCAATTTAAAATTCAGGCACTAGTTAAATTAAAGCTGTCCCAAAAAAAATTGTACCTGTAGTCCAGATTTTGGATAGGATAACCACAAAACGTATTTCAGTGTTTCTACCGTTGTGTGTCAATATGTCCAATGTTAGAACTCTACCACACATCGTGAACACCGCGGGACACAACCGTCATAACTAACACAAGCACTACACAAGTGTCGCGCACACTTTCACTGGGTTTACCACTACGAAGTAACACAAACAGAAGGTGGACTTCAAAATATATGAGCATTCCTAAGATCTGCTTAAATGCAGTTAGTTTTACATTATGTAGCATTACTGCATCGTAGCTTAGTTGAGGTGGGCTTAGACAGAGCATTTTATTTTTGATATTCTTGACAGTATATTATAAGGATACACCAACGTACGAATGCTTTGTCCCTGTTTACACACAGAGAATTTGGTAGAGTCAGGATAGAGTGTACATTCAGCCTAACATGCAGACTAGCTGCATGATTTCGCAACAACGATTTTTTTAACGATTTTGCAGAGCAGCTTGTGAATAAGCTGGATCGAGTCTGTCTCTTTCACTGTCAGTAGCAATAACTTTGTGCGAATCCCTTATTTTGTATTAGCTTTGATCCTTCTGTAGCATGTGTACACACGTAGCCTATAATGTTACCACTGCTGGGCGTGGCTGGACACAGGCTCCTCTCGGTGAGAAGTAAGCCGTAATCTACCACGCGGCGCAGTGCGGGTGGGTTAGCATGTGTACACCTATTTTATCACAAGTTACTGCGGTAATCCGCGCAGTCTCCCTGGACCCATCGGTAAGCAAGCAACGCGGGTGATGCCGGTGCCAGTGATCCAGCGCCGTGGGACCGGCACCGAACCGTAACTATAATCCTCCTAAATTAATACAGCCATGTAAACGCACCCTACTCCACCTGTCGCGACTAAATAATAGTGAGGGTCTACCTGAGAAAATGTGGGATAGGGTTACGCTGTGCAATATTTTAATTAATTTCGTGCGGATCTGACCGTGTGTCTGTCTCTTTACTATGAATATTTAAATGTAACCTCTTATGTAACTCAAAATCCGTGAGCGAAATTCTCTGGTACTTCCACAACAACTTGTACTACCTACTACATGATACCCTGTAGGACTGTCATGCCCGTTTTCACCGACATCCCCTATACTACCACCTACGTATGGGACCTTTAGCTTAAAAGCTCCCCTAAACTAGCCCCTAAATTAAATTTCGTTTCACCATCATTTTTACATCTTAACTAGGGACGTGACGTTTTGTTCTCGATAATAGTGACTGATTCGTCTATGAACTTAACGATACTTTGTAACAAGATAGCTTTTTATAAAATTCTCTAAAGTATACGCTTATATGGATACAGATATTTATAAATCATGTTTTGATAGCAATATTATATATTATTTCATTCATATTTTTTATGAATTTCATGTTTTCTTACTTATTTACTCTGTGTACACATTACGAATGGTCGCGTGTTATCTGTGGTCTTATTTGTATTTGACATTTCTTTCTTTACTGAATTCGTGACGTTAGATTTGTTTGATTGTTGGCATTTGCAAAGAGTTTATTAAGGTTAATCTAGTCAAAAATATTTCCATACAAACTTCGGGAGTGCATTACTCCACTGTTTGACAAAGTGCATCAAATATTAAACATGGTTTAGTTTTGTTTCATTATTAATATTGTCTGCGCGGAAATAGAATAGTAAAATAAAAAGCCATTAAAAAGTTATGAGCCAACAAAGATTAGATTTTCTTGCTAATTCAACCTAACGTTGGGCGTGTTTAAGTAATAAAAGAAGTGTAAAACCTTCAAAGCCAAGTCAGTACTGACAAAGCTCGAATATCGAAAAGTTCAATAAAGTTTGTTAGTAATTGATTTATACAGTGGGTTTTTCATAAAACTCGATCTTTCGACGGTCTTTTCTTAATTTAATACGCGCCTGTTTTACTATAAACGATTCTGCACCTCACTCAATAACGTGCGTGTAGACTAGCGTCTAACTGCTCATCACTAATACTACCTTTGTCGGACACGATGCCTGATGAGACAGCATGCTTTTTAGGCAGGCTCACCAGTGAGTTCGAGCCTGCGGCTAGATTCCCCTTAACTAGTTAAAATTGTTTGTTTGATAATAATTTGTGAATGTACATTGTATGGTATTTTTTTACCAATTTTACGTTAGGTTGCCAGCAAATTTTTATTTTATGAGCTACCTACTTATTAAAACTTTAATAAGTTAAGTACTCACCTATTTTCAGGAAATTCTAAGTTATGTTCAATCTTTTCCAATAAATTCAACACTGAAGATTTATATCTATATCTCCGAAAAAACAATCTATATCTGACAACCAGTTAAGTTTGGTTGTCAGATATAGATTGTATTTACACGCTTTATATTAGCTTCATTTGTATGTTTGTTTGTTTGTATGTAACCGACTCCTTTGAGCGCGATTTTGACGCACTTTAAACGGTCAGATTTCATTGAAACTTTGTAAACTTGTCGACGACCGATGACAATACAAAAATTTAAAAAAAAATTGAGAAAAAAATAACACGTTTTTGTAGTTAGCAGAACTAAAAAATATAAAATAAATAATAGTTAAAAAATTGAATTAAATTATTTTCTCCTTTTTTAGTTTGGTTTTTAAAGCGTGTTTTTTAGTTTTTTAAATATTATTTTTTTAACTGAACTGACTGATTTAAACTGGGTAATACGATACCCCTTGGCTTACCAAGGGGTATCGTATCAGTTACTGGGCTGTGGAGGTCAGATAGGCAGTCGCTCCATGTAAAATACTGGTATTCGGCTGCACCCGGTTAGACTGGAAGCTGACCACAATATAGTTGGGAAAAGGCTAGGCAGATGATGATATCTCCGAAAAAAGTCAGTTTCATCCAGAATTTCGAAGTAGTTTGGTCGTTTTTTGGTCTACAGCTGTTATTTACGTCGAATATAGTAGAAACAGTTACAAAATTTTCAACAAATTCTAATATGTCACTATCCATGTTCGTTGCTTGAGAGATCACAAACGTAAATGGCTTATGGGCCCACATTTCGGCCACCTAAATTTAGGGGACCTTTTAGCGTTTAACTGACCTCTTACTGTTGGTGAAACAGACCCCAACTTTTAACAGCCCCCTAACTATTCTTAGGGGATCCCATAAACTTAGGGGATGTCGGTGAAAACGGGCATCAGTCGACGTGGACCTGATCAACCATCACGAGAGGGATCGCAACCCGACACCCATGAAATTAAACAAAGTAAATGTCAGTGGGAACAAGAAGTCAAGGGCTGGATTTTTGCTTTGAAGCGAGTTATCAGAAAATACCGAAATTAGTGTTTTTACACGCTTTATATTAGCTTCACTTGTATGTCAGTATGTAGCTCTCCGTGGGTAATTTGCGCGCCTGCGGCCTTCCTTGGTTCTGGTAGCCGTTTCTCAGGCTCCCTCTTCGAAATCGAACTCTGATTCCCCGTATTTATAATATTTATAAATCATTATTTTATTCTCACTAATAAATAATTTACACGCTTTATATTAGCTCGGGTTGTATGTATGTATGTACGTAACGGAATCTTTGAGCGCGATTTTGACCCACTTTAAACGGTCAGATTTCATTGAAACTTTGTAAACTTGTCGAGGACCGATGACAATTTACTAATTTAAAAAAAAAATGGGAAAAAAAACACGTTTTGTAGTTAGCAGAACTAAAAAATAGAAAAAACTTTTTCCAAAAAAAAAACAACCGACTTCCAAAAAAACACTACCTACAAAGTGAAAAATAACTTTAATTTCGGAAGTCGGTGTCTTTGGAGCTGTATTTTAATTTTTTGTCACCGCCTTCCGAAATTAAAGTTATTTTTCACTTTGTAGTGTTTTTTTGGAAGTCGGTTGTTTTTTTTTTTGGAAAAAGTTTTTATTTTTCACTTTTTAGTGGTTCACATGTGCTTACCCCTTCACAGCATACCGGCGTGATGTTATGTTATGAACTGGTGTAAGCAATAGACAGACATGAGATTTTAGCAATCCCAATCCATTTGCTATCATTTATTGAGGAGTTCCGTTGCCTATCTCCAAAGTTCTTCATCAGATCTTCACCAAATTGAAATGAGACCACTACGAGAAAGTACTCTTCCAAAAAATAGCTAAATCGCTTCGTGTGCCTATAAAATTTTAAGAGTTCTCTCTATTTCTCCAGGATCCCATCATCAGATCCTGACTTGATGATCATGGGACCACCTGGGAAGTATACCCTTTCAAACAACTTCGAGTAATCGGGGAACATACATAAAAAAAAAAAAAGGTTCCGACGAATTGATAACCTCCTCCTTTTTGAAGTCGGTTAAAAATACCTCAAAAAGCACCCCACGCTTTTTAATTGAATTAAATTATTTTCTCCTTTTTTAGTTTGGTTTTTAAAGCGTGTTTTTTAGTTTTTTAAACTATTATTTTTCTTATACAGTTGATAAAAATTGTCGACAGAAACAAAGAAAAATTGTAACTGTCGATTGGTTTTCTATAAACGTAAACTCCAATAGATATCGTAATAATCACGTAACAATTGCATCGAATCGTTCGCGATCATAGATCACGGATGACACATCTTCAGTAGCCCCCTCTCCCTCTCCATCCTCGGGGAGAGAGGATAGTGCGGATCGGTAAGTCACGCGTCCCGCAGGAGTTCGCGGGAGGAAGCGGATAATCAGGTTAATAGAGATCCTTATCTCTTTATGATAAATATTTCATGGTGTATTACCACCAATTGATGGTTGCGTTCAATGAGGCAAACCTTGTCGTTCAAAAAATGAATATTTCATTAAATTATAAGCATTGGCGTACCTACATAAAAGTAATCAATTTTAGGAACATATTGAAAGTCATAGTACACAGCGCATTCACTCAATATCTTGCAATGTATTTATTTGTATTGCACTGTGTTTAGAAATAAGAATTTGATTTGAAGATTTGAGGACATAATTTTTGTTTTTGGTACTGATAAATGATTTTATATCTGTAAGTAGGTTTGTACAAACACTTTTACACGTCAAACATATTTTTTTAAACTAGATGAGGCCGGCGTTTCCTATCTGACTACTCTGAGAAGAAAGGCCGAAACAAACTCAGAGGTCACAGTCTCTTTTAAAGTCCAGACATAATCTTGGTCAGATCATGTGAAGACCATGTGAATTGGTGTCTGAAATGGTCTTTTGAGGAAAGAACCACACAGATTGAGTGGGCCTGTCCAATCAGTGCACGCATTTGTCAGTAATCATGCAGCTCAACTTAAACATATGGAGCACAACGATTCGACGAACAATACCAAAGAAAGGACATCTTGGTAGGCCGCATAAAGTACTCAAACTGCCAGATTAACATTAAAAATTAACTGAAAAGAGATGAAAACAAAAAAGAAAATATGATCTACACAGTCCTCACATGCACGATAACTGAAACAATAATAATATTATACTTCTCCAAGTAAATATTCATGTCAAATTGTATTTAATATCATCAAAATGTCAAAGAGTATAAGTTTGTAAAAACAAAAAAACAACATTCAGTATCCAAAACTTGGAGCAGCTCAATCCCAAGCTTTATTGTCCTCAATATAATCTTTAACGGTATAAAAGGCTTTCAGGCACAACTTACGTTTAATGAATGATTTAAATTTATTGAGGCTTAGATCTTGAACATGGCATGGAAGCTTATTATAAAAGCGTATACATTGGCATCTAAATGACCCACCTATTTTCTTGAGCCTTGTTGGTTGTACAACAAATTTGTATTTGTTCCTAGTATTTATATTATGGATATCACTGTATTTTTTAAACAATTTAATATTTTTGTGAGCATATAAAAGATTTTCAAAAATAAACTGTGTGAAGACATTACATTAATTTCCTTAAATTTTTCTCTGAGAGAGTGTCTCGGATTTAATTTATAAAATGATCGAACAGCTCTTTTCTGCAAGACAAAGATAGTCTGAATGTCGGCGGCATTTCCCCACAACGTAAATATATAGAAAATAACTAAACTACACTAACCGGGGTGTCTCTATGTCAGTTAAATTACGATTTTTTCTAACAGCGTACGCTGCAGAGCTTAGCTTATTGATGACAATGTGTAGTATGTGTACGGAGAAGTTTATTGCAGACAGAAGTCCCTTCGCAACAAATAATAAACCTCCTCTCATAATAAAACTGCAACAATGTTCGACGTCTGTCTGTTCGCTCCCAATATCATATACCTACAGAATTACCTCGTAAAAACACTGCGTGGATTTAGCTACCTACTGTTTGCGCCGTCAGAGTTTATGGTAGAGTGTAGCTATTGGTCTTATAATCCTACTAATATTATACAGCCAATTCCAATCGATTACTCTTTAATAGCATTAACATCCGTTGGGTTCGGAAGCATAAAAAAACACGATCAACAAAAACGCGGCATCGGCAGATAAGCAATAGGGTATTACACCCATTTTTTAAAAGTCTTAATAAGATTCTAGAGTGCAATAAACCACAAAAAAACAACAACATTTTCAACGACCAGCGGGACGGTACCGGTTAATCGATTAGTGCCATAAAAAATGCATAATTTTTTACATTTTCAAATTTCGCGCGTAATTTGACGAAAACGCTAGCTGGACGCAGTGGACGCCATATTGCTCTGTGGGTATGACGTCAGTTTGCCATTTAAACGAATGCGCTGATATTTTAAAGATAATTGTTTATAATTTTAAAATGAGTTATTCTTCTACTTATCGTTTATTTGCTGTTCCTGAATCAAAATATTATTTAAATAAAATTTACTTTAGTTACGAAAATAATAAAAGTAAAAAGTTGCTTAGTTGACATGCCGTATGAAGTATAACATGGCGGCTACTATTTCATGGTGTTCAAAAACCGATTAAATAAAACTGAAATCTTTAAATTGTATTTTAAAATTTATTTTGTTGTTTCATGAACTAAAACTAACATTTTCCGACTGCATTTTGCCTAAGTTATAACTTAGGCAAAATGCAGTCGGAAAATGTTAGTTTAATATAAATCAAATCAATAATATAATTGATATTATTTGATATTATTATTTTTATTGTTATTATTTTTATTGTTATTATTTGATTTGTATATAATTGATATATCAATTATATATTTTTAGTTTTTTTCTCATATGGAGTAAAATACCTTAGTACACAGTACGAGAGCGACGTGCGACGCGGCGGCATTTAGCAGCGGGCTGCACGGCTAATGGATACTATTGCAGACTTCACACCGTTTGATAATGGATAATACGAAAACTTGGGTGTTATACTTTTGATAGTTTTGTGCCTTGTTTTCTGCTAAATAGAAATAAATAAAGGAGCAAACATTGTGATCGGGTTCACAGAATAGGGTATTTTCTAATTTATTAAAAACTATTCTAATTTGAAGATTAGGACGAAATATGTAACAGAAAAATAAAATAAAATTGATTTATATCCATTTTCTCAATTAAAAACGATTTAGTTCAAATTTATTTTTCGTTGCTTTGAATCTACCGCCAAAACGCTCCTTACAATTACTTTTTGATCACGTGATCACACGTGACGTCAACTTTGCGTTTACTTGGAGTTCATCAATGAGGCTTTAATCAATCTCCGCCATATTTGTTTTAGTATCTATAAGCCATATTTCTCCGCAGACATTTCAACTACTGCTAGCAAGGGAGTCCCGCTTTAGCATCGTCTGTCAATATCATCAATAGTCCCCTCGGCGCGCCTACTGCACTAGTTATCTTCCGGCAGTGGGCAGAGAGACAGTGGAAGCTAATTTATGAGAACGTAACGACGGCCTTTATCACCCGCGGACACGCGACTCTTCACCGTATATAGCGCTACTTGAGATATACGACGTTTTGGGGAACTCCATCCAGTTTATGCAAGAACGCATGCTTTCGACATATGTACATAGTTGAT
Source organism: Antitype chi (assembly GCA_947359405.1). NCBI lineage: Eukaryota > Metazoa > Arthropoda > Insecta > Lepidoptera > Noctuidae > Antitype > Antitype chi. The sequence goes on along the minus strand of OX375827.1, from coordinate 465,023 downwards.
CGTTATGTTCCTTACAGTAGTAGTGAGTGTAGTAATTAAATAAATGATAATAAAGTAGACGTCCAGGGGTACTTTCGTACGTCATCGATTACACAACAAAACTTTATCCTTATCACATACATACACAAACTCAAACCTTCTTCCCGTGGAGGTACGCAAAAACTGCAGATCGCCACCTGCTAAGATCCTTACATACTCCTTTTGCGTCGTTTACGTTCATGCATCTCATACAACCACGCCAGTTGCGAGTACTAGGCATCTAAGATCCTTACATACTCCTTTTGCGTCGTTTACGTTCATGCATCTCATACAACCACGCCAGTTGCGAGTACTAGGCATCTAAGATCCTTACATACTCCTTTTGCGTCGTTTACGTTCATGCATCTCATACAACCACGCCAGTTGCGAGTACTAGGCATCTAAGATCCTTACATACTCCTTTTGCGTCGTTTACGTTCATGCATCTCATACAACCACGCCAGTTGCGAGTACTAGGCATCTAAGATCCTTACATACTCCTTTTGCGTCGTTTACGTTCATGCATCTCATACAACCACGCCAGTTGCGAGTACTAGGCATCTAAGATCCTTACATACTCCTTTTGCGTCGTTTACGTTCATGCATCTCATACAACCACGCCAGTTGCGAGTACTAGGCATCTAAGCTCCTTACATACTCCTTTTGCGTCGTTTACGTTCATGCATCTCATACAACCACGCCAGTTGCGAGTACTAGGCATCTAAGATCCTTACATACTCCTTTTGCGTCGTTTACGTTCATGCATCTCATACAACCACGCCAGTTGCGAGTACTAGGCATCTAAGATCCTTACATACTCCTTTTGCGTCGTTTACGTTCATGCATCTCATACAACCACGCCAGTTGCGAGTACTAGGCATCTGACCACGGCGACCGAACGTTACCAAAGCAATCTAGGTCAGTCTTCAACATACTACCACGGGGTATTCTCAGACTAGTTCTACCATTCCTTCTAGAATAGGTAAACAAATTACTTCGGCGAGAATGTTTAAAAAAAAGTACAACCAAAAAAAGTTAAATGGTACCAACTATTATACCGCGATGCACAAAATGAGTGTCTGGCAGAGAGCCAGGATAAAGCAGGGGTCGAGTTATGGGGCAAAATGTTAGTCCGATTATAGGGACGATCTAGTAACTTTAACAAAGGCCACCGAATGGCGCGGGAGGAGCGTGTGTCGTCTGTGCCTCCGTGCAGAGCGAGATACATTCCCGAATTGAAGTGTAGGTATATTCTAAAATTGGATTTTGAAATTTTGTGGTCAGATTGTGATACACAGATACACAGCAATGGGCATGGCGTATTATGCCATACTGTTTGAGCTGGTTGATAGATAGGTGAAGATCCGTCAATATTGGGAATTATTTGTTTTTTGATGACTTTTATTTACGTTAAAATAAAAGAAAATAATTATAACGGTAGGATATTGCATGGTAACATACAACCTGACAAACTTTAAAGCACTACAATAAAATATGATTCACGTCCTAATAACGCGCAGGAACTCTAGAACTAGACCTACCATGCAATATGTTACCTATAGGTAAATAACCCCAAATGCTCGACCGTTCGACATAGGCAGTTTAGTTCAAAACAAAGTCAATGAGATACGCTCCACCACGCCACACCACACCAAACCAAACCAAACCACACTACGCCACGCCACACCACCGTACGGCCTGTATGCATAACATAAATATGTGGCCGACAGTGGACAGCCGACCTACTTCTAAACTACCGAAGAAGGGAAAATCGTACACGAACTGCTTAAACAGTAGGTATCCGATATTTTTATCCACTGCTACAAGCATTTCGACGAAGACGAACCTCTGAAAAATGCTATTTTATCCATTGACTTCTGACTTTTTGGGCAATCATGTTTTGCATATTCACCCATTCCCCCAAACTTAGTGGACTTTGTAACCTTTACCAATTAGTTAACTAAGTGACATATTAACAAGAAGCGACGTATCATAATCCACACGCGACTGGTTCTAATAGTAAGTTTTCTCCACTATGCCCGAAGTTCGTCAACTCATTTGCTCTGGTGAACCACTACAAGTCTAGACTCAGCCTACAGAGTATCTAATATATCGCGCCAGAATGCCACCGCAAGCGATATCCTTGTAATGTTAGCCTACTGAGACTCTAGTTCATTATATCTCCGAGCTCAAATTGTAAGAGCCATAACGTCGGCGGAGCGATCCGGTGACACATGGACAGGCGTCGCGGTTGACGCCGTCAGTGTCACACACAGACGTAACGACGGTTCTTCTACGTGACAAGCTTATATTTCGAAGTTGAAATATAAGTCAGGGGGAATATGCGATGTGCTCATGATTGTGAAATTGGAGGTTGACTTGTGGGATGGTGTCGGATGATATTGTAGGCTTCTGGTTCAATGGTGCAAGCCGGCTAGTATACCTAGCTTAACCTACCTTGAAGATTAAGAATTATATTTTTGTTCAAAAATAGTTAAAAAAATGTAAAATCGCGGAAAATCCTAGGAAAAGTAGGTAACGTTTCTTATGCTCCGCTTTTGTAGCACTAATAGTAAAATATCTACTAAAAACAAAAGCGTAACAACATGGCAAAGTTTGAAAATACCTTTCTTTAAAACAAAATGTTTCAAAAATAACGATGACATACTGTTATTGCATTTTCCAAGCTAACCATAAATTATTAGGCACCGACCCGCTAAGCTGAACATAGCCAGCCTCTTCCATCCTAATCCTGGGGATTCTCGGATTTTGAACGACATCTTAGATCGCCAATATTCGCCAAATTGACTCTTTTGTAAACGAGGTCCGGAGTGACGACGTGACGTCACTCATGAGACACACCCTCTCAAAATATTGAGAATTTGAGAGGAGCTTTGTGAAGACTACAGAGCAGTTTACTAATTATAGGAAATTGTTTAAGTGGATAATTTGCTTTTATGTTGTAATACACATTTAAGGTCCTTACGTATAGGATAGTAGCATTAAATTCGATACTAAAACGCTCGGAACGAGGAATAGTGTACGAAAAAAAACTGTACCGTATATAATTTTATTGTGATAGAACAAAAGATAGCATTATATCACCTCACGTAATGTGATACAGTAGCTACACTATGGTGAATAGTAAACCGTTTTAGTATCACTAAAGCCGAGTTACGCGCAAATGAAACTCCGCGGTATATGTCTCAGCGCGTCGGCGAACAATAAATAAGCACTAATAGAAACCCGCTGGTATAGTGCGTAATGTACGAATGTGCGCGAGTATACGCAAGTGGATGCGGGGTTGTATGGGCCGTTTACGGAATACTGTTTTTATTCACACGAAACCACAAATATATTTTTAAACATATAGGGTGATTACGGATGGAAAACAACCAACCAAAAACCATTTCGCAAAAATTACCATCTAATAAAAGCATGATTTAAAGCCCATTGAATGAGGTTATAAAATCAGTTGTATCAGGGCAAAGAATAGGGCAGATAATGAGGGAGATGTAACCTTGACCCGCTTGTCACAATACACACTTAACTGCGAATTGACAGGGATCGTCTTCTGGGCGCCAATACTCGTCTGTTGGGCGCCAACGGTCGCGATATGGAGTGTCAGTACTACCAGTAGCTGATACACGATTATGAGTGAAGAACCGAATTATGAAAAGTAATGAAAAAAGTGTTTTGAGGCGTGTGTGTTGAATGGGTCTAATTCGAATTACAAAATAATAAACAAATATTGTTAAACTGTAAACATACCAAAATCAGGCTAGGCGATGAATTGACTTGATTACTTGAATACACTACAGTAAAACGTATCCAAATAACGATATAAACGTACCACTCTTCACCCTTTTCAGTACGAGAGTGGATATCTATGCTACTCGATATAAAGGCGAGTTTTGCTGCGAGGGGATCATGTGACCTTGAATTTATACGCAACACCACAATATTGAGAGCACATAGACACATCCTTATAAACAATAGTTCACCATTTTCTGCCCATGATCTCTCGGTAATAGAGGGCCAAGAATCTTTCGTGAAAGGATTGGCAACAGCATCGTACTTTGACTCCTGGAAATTGCACCTCACTGACGCCAAATAACCGATAAATGCGAATCTTCCTCTAACTGCAAAAGGAGAGGTACATAAGTAAGTTTAGGAGTGGACGTTTACAGGCTGACACCTTAAATATACCTAACGTTGGAGAGTAAGTTCAGTTCTTCTGTTTGACGGAGGAATGTAAAACGCGTTGAAACACATTAAACGCGTCATGTTGCTCTCTCCCGGGTTAACGAGAGGAGTAATGGCGGCGTTAACCTTGACCTTCGCGCTTATTTTACCGCCTTAAATAGCGATATTATGGAAGTGGCACTTAATGCAGACTGCTCGAGTGTTTGCGTAGATACGTCGAACAGGCGCCGCGTAGCGAGTGGATTTAAGATATGGGTCGAGTGACCTTGACCTCGTTGCTTTCGACAATATAGAGAAGAACATGCAGCTATTGTCCCGGTTTTCTAATTTATGAAAAGAAAATAATAGGGAAAATAATATACAGTTGCTCGTATTGTTATAGTTATGTCGTCTAGAATACGCATTCAACGCTGCTTTTGCATTCCTTTAGCAATCAGGCGACACTTTAAATATTACACCAGTTTCGCACCGTTTCATGCCTCCGACGCCGCGGCAGCCATCTGCTAAAAGCCTGCGGCTACTCCTAGGCAGCACGTTTTATTTTTCTGTTCGCGATTGATTCGCGGAAACTGTCTGTCTGTCATGTACGGTGCAGTAGGTACGCCAATCAGTGGTGTGTACCTTTGAAGTAGTGACTAGATCGGGAAAATTGAGCAACTGTTGATATTTCAATGCAATTTGATTGGAAAGACACAATTTCGTTAAGATTGAATGAAAAGTATAGATATAAGTAGCATACTAATAAGGTTTTTTGAAGGGAATTGGTGTAATTACAACGTTCCAGGGTTCATGGCTTTTTGTGATAGCGTTGCTATGCAAGGACTGCCAATTGTAGCATCCCATAAGAGGAAGGAAAGCCCTATGGACCTATACTCTCATGTGGCATGCTAGCGAGCTAGGAAACCGTGTAACTTTTCAACGACGCGCACGATGTTTGCTGATAGCCACGGCCGGCGGACACAGAGTAAATACTATCGGCAAATAGACATTCCTACACGATCCGTTAGATCGTGGTCGAGCTCGCTTCTGACATGCTGTGGCATTGATTCTTGTAAACATTTGTTTTCATTCCCGATCAGGGAAATATGAAATTTATTCAAAGCGAAGTAAGATTAAAATTCAAAATGTTATAACGATTACAAACAAAGGTAGTATTAATAGGTAGTAAAAGACTCGACACCCTCGCAACCCTTTTCCTTCGCTTTTTACAATAGCAGCAAGTTAAGCAGCTTACGAGAGTACCCGCTGTTTTTGTTTAATTCCCGGATCGGCGGCGAATGTTTTTTGTGATATTCGTTATTGAATAAAACCGAAGCGTGTGGCTGGGCCTGAATAAAACATGCCTGAAAGCTACCCTACTTATCAGATAACACATACACGCATGTTTCTGTTTCTTTTTGTATGAAAACTTTGGAACCAATTGGAATTCCCGAAACGCGTCTCTTCTACCGATAATGTATATCTTCGTAAATTGGATTACTGAGTATTGAATCCGCAATGAATATTTAATTACAGACACAGAGGAGCTTTTTAAACAAAACCGAACGTAGTTATCATAACAGACGTGTGTATGTATGATCATTATACATGTAGTATGATTCTATATCGAACTAAAATATCGCCGGCCATATAAAATTCAAGGTAAACGTTGGATTTCGCTTTAATCGACGGAATGGGTTCGAATAAATAGCTTATATAAATACTGGCAGTTCCACTGAACTATCGAACCTAACGTTCGCTAAATGTATGCGCTCCATCTCACACAGTTTTCTTTAAAACATAAAACTTTATGCAGTTTTCAGTGTCCAAAGTCGGGCTAAAATGAAATGATTGTGCCATTGTAGGGGAGTTTCCGGAATATACTTTAAAGTGCAAGCGGTAGGGTAAGACGTAATAAATAATAAGATAACGGCACTCATCCCTCGCGGGGGTCGGCAGAGCGGCAGCTCCCGGTGCGGCGCAGATACCGATATGATCAAATTATTGAACAGTTCAACGCCTCCTCTAATATTTGTTAGTACGTGTTTGTAACTGAGAGCTTTGCCAACCAGCGCCATTGGACCAAGTTCTTTAATCTAGAATTATATTTATTACATTTAACCTTTGTAGAAAGTGATTTTGAAGTTAAGCACTGGAGGTAAGTTGCTGAAGTGACAAACGTCACTTTAACCAGAGAACTGACAATGTATAAAACTCCAATAATTAAAATTAAGCATGCCAATTACACTTGAATTGATTATCTAATTCAGAGTGCCGTAATTATCATAAAGTGCTATAATTATAGTTAATGACTAGCACATGAGTACTGCGACTGTGGCTCATTGGAAACCAATCAACCGTTACGATATCATATTACACTGACAGACTGAAGTGGACCAACTGTGAAGTTCCTGTAAATATATGAAACTTTACGCGGAACCAAAAGTAGTTCGCAACACATGTGAGTTGCAACTAACTTGTGACAGTAAAAATAAGAGTTTGTTTATACAATTACGTGATTTTTGTGAATGTTTATGTTGTTATTGTTCATATTAATCAATAAAGTAATAACCGGTGTACGTACGTATAGTCCACGATACTCGCCGGCTGCTGCTCGCTAATATCCAGACGCACAAACCACCACTTGTATTAACAACGACTGTACTTCAGTACAGCGTGTTACTTGTGCTCTGCTTCTCGCTGGTCGTCACTGTCACATCACTCACTCACTCGCCCGCGCGTGACGCTCAGCACGCGCGTCGTCAGCCGCGTGCGACACGCGCGCCCGCCCCAGTCACACTGTCGCTGCCGCCCGCCCAAACGAGAGGGAAATCAACCCCTACTGTCCTGTCCTTCTCACACGCGTAAGAAAGCGTATGTTTGTCTCAGGTGACTTTTCCCGGCGCGTAGTGAATGTCGCCTTGTTTCATTGACGCCCGCTCGACGCGAGCTAAACGGATGTTTTTTCACGGTTGCAATGCGAGTTTTTTCGATGGCTGTAGAGTAATGGTTCCGGTGCGTGAGTTCATACTCTGAAGCAGATTACTGTAGGAAGCTTTGCAATCTGTATTATAAGTGACAGTGCAGTTTGATCGCGACGCTCGCATGTCGAGAGGTGACGTCTGTCTGCAACAGCTGTTTAAATAAAACTTCTTCAAGAACATTAGTTCAGCGTGCACGGGCCTCCGCCGCGGTGTGTGTGACTGCATGGGCCTCCGCCGCGGTGTGTGTGACTCACAATGAAGGATGTTTGTAAACTGTCCGTCTGCAGCAGCTCGTCGGCACTGCATGTTTGTTCAACGTGTGTGCTCGCCGCGCGCTAACTTTCACACGCCACACAACACTACCCACATTTACTTACGTTTATTTCGACGCACGTTTTGTTTTAAGTGACCGAAACAACGCCCAATAAAGAAGAATCTAAATGGAATCTCATGAAATCCTTTTTTGAAATTTAGGAGCCCACCACAGTTATCAGGACATTTAAGACCTCATCGCTAAAGAGAAGATGGTGCCCGCAGTCACCCGTCTAATATCAGTTGTGGGTACACACTACTGCGTACTTATGTAATGGTACCCACGAGACGTTCAATCTGCAGAAAGTCCCCACGTGTCGCACGTCACACACAGCTCGTAGAAAATTAATATTCATTAGCAAATACACTATCACAAACGGGCGGGGGGGAGGGGGACGTGACTAGTTCAGCTGAATAAAATGCAGCCGTCATACAAACGATTCCCGGCGATAAATCACTGAGTCTGCATTGTGCTATATTATTCACGGCAGAAAAATGTCCCGTCACCGCCCCGCAGTCGGCCCGCAGCCGACACGCGCGCGCTACGCAGCCGCCCCGCATCAATCTACCTGCTAGTTGAATGCCTGTAAGCGCTCACCCATGCCCGCAATGTTGAAGGATTGGATCCATAGAAGATGGAACTTTTTTACATTTTTCTGCGTTTTAGATAAGAATTTCCGATTGATAGTAAAGTAATGCGATTTGTGAGATATTAATTTTCCATTGAGAGTTTGTAAAGGCGATGCTGTGGAAGTTTCTATTTATATGTCACACAGTCGACTAGCAGGTGACTTGAGTTACTGCAAGTCACTCGCATTGTTTAAAATGTAAAATATTTAAGTGATTTTATTGTTGGGGGGTGAACTACTTGTGTGTGTTATCAATTGCTTTTTTACACCCACCTATGCAAAACTCAAAACAACCCACTACAATTTGGTTGGTAACCGACTACGTGAAACATTGGATAGGACTCGAAAAAGTTGGTGACTGACACAAATACATTTGCGTCGTCGGTAACAAATAACAAAACTCCGCATAAGTTTTGTGACTTTTATCTCTTAACTTTGGTACAAACGGATTTCATTTATTTTATAAAATACTCGCCAGGAATATTAATATAGGTAGCCACTGCAACCCTGCAGTGGCTACGCATTTGTTTTCGTAGCAACGGTATGTTCTTTGTATCCACAAAGAACATAACGTTGCTACGAAAACAAATGCGTAGCATTTTCGTAGCGGGTGAAGCAGCTTGAGTGCTACAAATCTACGACAGCTTGCTACGCGCGTGCTACGGCCGTTCAAATTTAATGACGCATGCTACGCCGCCACGCGTAGGCGCGAAATGAATATTTTTATGTTGCAATTTGTAATAAGGCGTTTAGGAAAGCTTCTGGGATTACCAAAAACTTCATAAGAGTTGTTCCGTAAGAAAATAGTTATAGCCCCATATTGGAAGTGCACGCTATAAATTACTCACGCGCCCCTCTTACTAAGGTAGGTAGGTAGGTAGGTAGGGTAGAGGATCACAAGCTTGACGGGGTAGTGCTATTATAGCAGCGTGCAAATTGCTATACATCGTATAGTATATTAGTTTGTAGTATTAGGTATAGATCGCATTCGACGCTGATGGCAGAATCAAAGCGATTGAAACCGACCGCCGCGAGGGCTCGATCAGTGTCATTACTGATTACAATAGAACGTTTAACTAGTGACAATACATTCACTCAAATTATAGTAGTAGGTATACATATGTATATATAAAACAGTACAATAGTGGACATGAACGGGTGAACTCAATCCTTTTTTAATGATATTCTAATAGTATTTTCATCCACAAGTTATCAAAACATTTGCGGTTCAGGCAATCTACAACTCTTTACCAAAGCATTTTTGACACAGCGTTTTAAAAATCTATAATAATTGTAGGCAATTGATGCGAATATGGACAGCTAAGGGTCGGGGGTTCGAGTCAGATTTACTGCAGGGCTGTAGAAGATACCTACCTACCTGTGACTAGTGAGGTGGATCTGTAAGTGATAGTACAGTCAGCGACAAAAGTAATGTTACTTGTAGGGTTAGGTTGGGCCTAGTCGCTGTCTGTACCCACAATAGTGGGGTATGTCTGTATCTAATTAAACAGCTTCAATTCTTGTGTCGGCAAGTACACGCATCATGCCCCGCCCTCGGCCCCATGTAGCTGTTACTTTCATCTTTTATATTAGGCTACAGCTGACGTCTGTCGTGCAGGCTGGATGCTGGATCAGTCTGTTGCAGAAGTTACGGCCGATTTAGGTAGGTAGGGTAAGTAATGCTAGTTTAATGTGTGAACGTGGGTTAATGCATGAAATGGTATAATAAAATTATCATTGCTATTTCGCTGTTTTGTAGTCCAATCTCCTTTGAGTACTAAATATTGTGGTTAAAACACTAATATTTTAGAGGTCTTATGTAAAACTTGACGTTAGTTTTGGAAACATTAAAACTAAAAAAAGTTTGAACGAATGTTCGTGTTAAAGTTGAGTGATTGCCAATAATACTCGTAAGCTACGTTTACTACGATAAGTGAGTATAGTGTCTTACGAGCTGAGTGGAGATATTCAGCATTTCTTATCAGTTTCCCGATCACTAGTGTGTTTATATATGTGTACAAGAGCGCGCTAACATAAATACTTATCTAAGGCAGCTTAATTTAACGTTTGGCCGGATATCCGGCTAAATCTGATGATAGTGAGCGCATGTTGTGTAGGACAATGGACGATGCCAGCGAGGCGAGCCGCCACACGACACGTGACACGACAGAAGGCTCACGAGGCACAACGTGGAGCGGCTGTGCACTTGGTTCAATAGCGAGTACCTTCAACGGCTTACTGGCAGCTGTCCAACAGACCTATTTCTGTGAATTTAGCGGCAAATCGCGATAGCTTATAAATAGTGAAGCGAACGATTCGGCGCTTTTGGATTTAATCATATTCTAAGTTTATCTTGAACGTCACTGACATCACTTAAGGACAAAATCGTGAGGAAACCTTAAGGTGAACCTAGTCCACATTTTTTGCATACAAACTTCGGGAGTGGTTTACTTCGCTGTCTGACATGGCACATCCGAAGTAAAATATGACATCGTTTTGTCTCATTATAAATATTGTAGGTACGGAAACAGAATACTAAAAAAATATAAATATTAGGTCTTTACCTATGAAATTGCCGTTTTGCAGTACTGGCCATTTCAAATCAAAATAATTTTTGTTTGGGTAAGAATTCTAATTTCAAATTAATTTTATTTTAAAAACATGGATTTTTTTTTCCAAAAGTAGTCATTTGTTTATTGATTAGTGTTACATTTTCATCGCATTTCAATCTTTTTCGTCATCATGGATACGTTAAAAATTCGAGTAATTATGGAATATGAGTACCGTCGTGGCAGCAACGCGGCACAAGCGGCACGCAACATCAACGACGTTTACGGAGCTAACACTACAAACCAACGCACCACCTATTATTGGTTTGCTCGCTTCTGTTCTGGAAATTTCGACCTGAAAAATGAACCTCGCGGTCGTCCGAAGACTTTGGTCGACAATGACGAATTAAAGGCGATTGTGGAAGCTGATGATACACAATCTACGGCTGAATTAGCAGCAGCTTTCGACGTTAGCGTCAAAACAATATTGGTCCATTTGCGTCAAATTGGCAAGGTAAAAAAGCTTGACAAATGGGTGCCCCACGAACTCAATGATCGTCAGCGCGAAGTACGCGTCGAGACGTGCCTTGCACTGCTCAACAGACACACAAATGAAGGAATTTTGAACCGCATTGTTACCTGCGATGAAAAATGGATTCTGTTTGATAACCGCAAGCGCTCAGCAAGTTGGTTGGATCCTGGTTCAGCACCTAAACAATGCCCTAAACGAAAACTTACCCCTAGAAAAGTGATGGTCACTGTTTGGTGGTCTAGCGCCGGTGTGATTCATCACAGCTTCTTACCAAACGGGGTGAGCATTACTGCAGATGTGTACTGTGAAGAACTGAACACAATGATGGAGAAGCTGGCACATCTCCAACCAGCATTGGTCAATCGCTCGTCTCCGCTGCTCCTGCACGACAACGCGCGACCGCATACTGCACAGCAGACGGTCTCCAAGTTGCAAGAACTGGGGTTGGAAGCTCTCCGTCATCCGCCCTACTCACCAGATCTTGCGCCTACAGACTACTACTTTTTCCAGAATTTGGATAACTTCTTGGCGGGAAAAAAATTCAATACCCGAGAGGCAGTACAAAATGCCTTTGAAGAATTTGTTGCCTCCCGTCCAGCTGATTTCTTTAAGAAGGGCATCAATAAACTGCCACTGCGATGGCAAAGATGCATTGATTGCATGGGTGATTACTTCGATTAATACAAATAAAAAATACATGAAAAAAATTCGTTTAAATTTTTTCATACAAAACGGCAATTTCATAGGTAAAGACCTATTACATTAAAAAGTTAGGAGCCAACAAAGATTCGTTTTTCTAGCTAATTGTACTTAACTTTGGGCGTGTTTAAGTAATAAAAGAAGTGTAAAGTCTCCAAAACCAACTTGGTACAGAAAAAGTTCAATTATCGAAAAGTTCAATAAAATTTAGTGGTCATTGATTTATGTATTGGCTTTTTCATAAAAGCCGATCTTCCAAAGGACTTTTCTAAATTTATTCGATTTTTTTTACTTTAAGTATATGATCCTGCATCTCACTCAATAACGTTGTGCGTGTAGACTAGCGTCTAACTGCTCATCACTGATGCTATCTCTGTCGGACACGAAGCCTGGTGAGACAGCGTGATTTTAAGCCAGGCCCACCAGTGAGTTCGAGCCCGCGACTAGGTTCCCCTTAAGTGGGTATTCTGGTTTAGAAGCCCGAATTTAAGGTGTTTTTTCGGACGCAATAAAAAAAACAACAAATATTTTTATGATCCATATTTTAAAAGGTTTTTATTGATATTTAAAGCCTAAAAAACATTAATAATAAATTAAAAAAAAAAAAAAATATAAAAAAAACTGCGGGCGGCAAAGTGGGGACTGATGAAAAATGGCGTGTCCTGGTGTGCAGGATATCAGTCCTTCCAGTGACCAGAAATGGAAAACAATTAATAGTCCTTGAAGAGGAAGGATGTAGGTAGTTATCGCACTACGAGAAGTAAAAACAAAAAAAACTTTTATACAATGGCGGCGGGGGCGGGGGCGGGGCGGTTTGAAAAATACGTTTAGTTTTTTCAGTTCGGATTTTTTTTTAAACATAAAACAAAATAATTGCGTAAAATTTCAAGTCAATCGGTTGAGTAGAACTTGAAATATCATGCACACCGAAAATTGTGAAAATTGAGAAAAACGCGTTTAAAGTTTGAGGACAAGTCGCGCGCAGTTATGTCGCCGTGTCACAAAATGAGCTGTAACTCCGAAAATAATTTAAATTTCGAAAAATCCTTTTATGGACATATACTATGAAAATGTGCAAAAAAAAAACTATTTTTTCGAATTTCTAAACCAGAATACCCCCTTAAGTTTGAAATCGCTAATCTGCCTTGAGTAGGTAAGCGTGGTGATCAATTATGCTCACGCCTTCTCTATGTGAGAAGAGGCATTGACCCTGCAGTGGTAGGTATAATAATAGGCTGGTATCAGAGCTGGCTGTGCACCTTCTGGCCATCCACGCTGCCCCATCACGGCAGCGCCGCCGGGCGCCGGCCCGCCGGCTGCGGCTGCGGCGGGACGGCGGTGGATTTGTCCTCAAAGCTTAATTGAGAATACGTGATTAGAACCTAACTGTTTGTTAAGGGGCTTTCCGTTTAGCCAGAGACATGCTCTACTGGCTGCGGATACCTGCGCATGGAGGGAGCTTCTCCCTACTGAGACGGGCTAAAGTATCGTAGGTAGGGGAAGGTGGGGGAATTGCGGACGCTTAAGCGAATTATCATAAATAAAACTCAAACTTTTAATAATAATCAGTCTTTCTTTATTAATTTTTAAACTATATTTGTTAACCTATCAAATCAACATTAATTATTATATGAGATCAATCAACATTAATTAAATTTTAACGAAAAACAAAAACCTTCTTGTCCGTAATTACCCTTAGCTCTTGGGGTAAATACGGACTATTGCTGGGTTAATTGCGGACGACATGGGGTATTTACGGATGAGGTTCCATTTCATTTGCAGAGTTCACAAATGTAGCCTCTTGAAGAAGACCCAGCACTGCAATTCTCATGTGCCCAATTCTTACATTCTGAACACATAATCCAATCTTCGGTGGGTGGGTCACAATACTTTTCTTGGCAATAAATGCAGAAATATTCATCATTTTCTTTTTCACTTTCAAAATTATTTAAGTTTCTTAAACCTTTTGGTCGTTTTTCTTTAGTATTTTTTGGTTTCTTATTTAAAGTTTTGGTCTTTTCTTGTTCTAGGTTCTTTCTCTTCCTTTCTATTTTCTTTTGTTCTTTTTGCTCTAAGTTTTCTTTTTCCGGTGTGCTGGTAAAAATAATGGAATGTTTTTTTTTTACTAATCGTTTTGTACGAGATGGTTTTAGGGTTGGTACTTGCACTACATCACTAAGTGGTACTGAGGGAGATGGACAAGTTTGACTTGTTATACTTTGATTAGCACCAGTTTCACTAACATCGCCCACTAATGCCGACGTAGGTATTGTTTCATTTAAATCTTCAAAGTTTGCGTCAATATTGGGAAATATTTCTTGAGGTTCTATTAGATTATAAATATTTTCATTGACAGCATCACAGTCAACTTGAGATTCATTCTGAGACTCATTTTGGCTTGGATTGTTAGTATTTGTTTGTATCTGTTGTTCAAGAAGAGAATCTGATGTAACTATATCCCCAAAACTTTCAAAGGTGTTTTTGAATTTATCTTGATCCATTGGACAAATTCCAGCAGACTTAAAGCCATTCATAGCTTTTTCAGTGCTTGTGGTTCTATTAAAAGCCTTTGTATAAAGGCCTACAACATCATATGCCGTAATTTTGGTGCCTGGATGGTTGACCATGAAGGATTCACATTCTCTGTTATATGCCGTTTTTAGTGGACCATGGAAAGTTAAATCTAAAGGTTGCATTCTATGGGATGTGTGAGGTGGTAACGTCAAAACATGAATAAAATTCTTGCGACAAAACTCATGAGCTCTCAAACTAACGTGGCTTTCATGGTTGTCCAGTATTAATAAAATAGGATCATCTGCAGATGGTTTTGCAAATGCCTTGAAATGTTGAAGCCAATCAACAAAAATTGACTCTGTTATCCAGCCTGAATCAGAAACACAAGCTACCATGTTACTATTACTATCCTTCATAAGCAGTGCATTCATTCGCTTTCGTTTAAATATAAAAAATGGGGGAATGTATGTGCCTGCAGCATTGAAACAATTTATAACTGTTGTCAAGGAACCACGTTCTGCGCTGGTACATTTGCCTACTTGTTTTAATCCTTTTGGTGCGAGAATCCTGGAATTTCGTTGTACAGTACTAATCCCAGTTTCATCAACATTGTAGATTGAATTCGATTTAAATTGGTGCTTTAACATGAGTGTTTTTAAATTTTCAAAAAATATATCCGTTTCTTCTTGATTAAATGCTGTGATTCTATTTATTGAAGTAGCTTCTGGTCTTCGAAGTGATATATGGGGGTGTCTCGCCATAAAATTATAATACCAATCTATACCTGCCATTTTGGTATCTTTATTGAAGTTATTTGGTATGTTATTAACAGTGGCAAAATCAAATGCTATTTTTCTTAGGGTAGGAATAGTTATCCCAAAGAAGGCTTTGCAAGATTTTAATATGAATTCAACCAGTTCTTTTTCTTGAGATTCATTAAATACTGACTTCTTACCTCTTTTTGGCATGGTACTAACACAGGCTTTTTGCACTTGATCGAAAAGGGTCGCTCTGGGAATGCCATACTTCTCTGCCACCTGTCGAAACGGAGTCTTCTTTTCTTTAATTTCTTGCACAGCTTTTTGTAAAGTTTCTATGGTATAGGCTGGTTCTTTTTTCCTAATATATTTTCGAGGCATCTGGAATATAAAAATATTATTATATACAAAAAATAACGTAAAAAATAGGTTAAGATCAATAATGGGGTAAAAACGGACGTCCGTATTTACCCCAGGCCATTTGTCCGCAATTGACCCAAACGAGTTAGAAAAAGTATAATAACAAAATTTTTAGGTTAATAAAATTTATCAAGGCAAACGATTGTACTTTTTACTCGTCATTAATATCGCAATCGACAGAAAATATGACTTTTTACTGACACTTTAATCTTTTTGAATAACACTCAAAATAGTAAACATCAAAAATTACATCAAAATCACAAAAAATGTTAAAATTCAATTACCTTGAAGCGTGTGCGCAGCCGCCTGTCGGGAATGTTTGGAGGACACTAAAGATGTCGGAACGTAATGCGTGATCGCGGCGGCGGGACGCGGGTGGCGGGGATAAAGTAGATATATGTGAGTCCGTATTTACCCCGCGTCCGCAATTCCCCCATCGTCCCCTATATGTACAGAGCTCGTCGAATACCGTAAAAAGCAAACAGTTTCACTGCTGGTAGCAACACAAACAATAACTAAATGTAGGTGAAACTATCAAAGCCTTTCTTAAACAAACTCGTAAATCCGTTCTGAGCTTTATTTGCAAGAACACCCGCGGCAAACGAATCTAAATTTATAAAAGATTTCATTGCTCCCGAGTGCAGTAAAAGCCGCAAATTCAAATAATTCTGATTTTAACAACCGTCGGTAATGGTGTTTGAGCGCTTAGCCTGAGTTTGTGAAGCGGTGAGCCACCCGCTTGCTCCGTCCGCTGCCGTGACAATTTAAAGTAATATCTTACCGGAGCAGGCTGGATAAAAATGTATGGAGTACTTACCTGAAAGAGAAAAATAAAAATAAGCAACCAAAACAAAATGGTAAAAATTTACTTTTTGAACCAAACGATCAATTTGTATTATTTTGTTTACCTTTACAAGCAACCACCACCAGAAACCATGACCCATCCAAGAGCACACAAACTAGCTACAATTAGCATTACACAGATACTCCAGGCACAATTAATTAGTTCTCATTTAAGTCATCACTCGGCCCTCCCCCGCCTCCCCTGCATATTGTTGCATATATTATGCATGCTTGTCCCCTCATCCACAAGAACGTTATTAGCATAACATAATGAGCGCGAATAAGAGCGCATGCGATCACGCGCGATGATTCATGCATGGTGCGCGGACGAGTGTGAGGCGCCCTTAACGCGCCGCTAACGAGCCGAGTGGCCGGTTTGATTGATCTTGTTGTGCAGACAATAAAAGCGCTCCATTACAATAAATCAGTTAGGATCGCATACAGGTTGCTGACGATACAGGCGGACACTGATATGAGGAAGCTATGTCTACAATTTCAAGGTATCTCTTTGAAAGCTGCTGAAATGAGATATAATTAAAAATAAGAGACTTAAAATATTGAATAAAAACCATTGTGAATTATTGAGAATACGCTAGTGCCTAGACATGCGTGTTTTGCAGTCCAAGAATGATGGCACAATGATCAAAATAGTCTCCGCCTTCATTTTTAAGCCTAATTTATAGCATATTGGTATAATGGTGCTTGCGGCTACTATAGGTACTACTAGAGGTGTCGTGGCCAGTAGTTCCCAACAGCACTTGCACAGGATCCCCACCATCACTTGCACACTACCCCGACACCACTTGCACAAGTGCTGCCCTCTCAGCTGCAGTGATATAAAAACCATCTGTGATTGACACGCATTTGTATTCCCGTAAATATAGCACTGAAGAGGACTTTATTATGTTTATATTTATTTCTACATATAAAATTCTTAAATATTTGTAAATTCGTACTTATCAAGAATATTTTTTTTAAGTTAGCACTGGGCAGCAAGTCTAAGACCATTCTCCGTTTTATAAAAAAGTATTTTTTTACCGGGTTTTGTAATTTTTAAACAAGTTCAGTAAAATGATATGATAAGTTTTGAAAGTACCTGTCTCTAAGTACCTTGGAGGCAGGTTTCTATTGATCTATAACATAACAAATCTAACCTACTAACTCCTTTTTAATGTATGTGTACACGTTAGTCTGCTAAAGTCTCTTCTTTTTGCTAAAAACTCAATTCTCAAGCTCAATTTGAACGATTTGCATTAGTACCGCGCGAGGTGTTTGTAAACTCTAAATTTCTTTTTTTACACAGTTACTGAATTCCGCCGACAGTTAAATTCCTTTCGCATTACAGCATACCGACAGAGAACACACTAAAAAATTAACAACATACACCTCATGATATAAAACTTTTACATTCCGACACCATTCGGATCCGCGCGGAGCGACCACGCGACACATTCCTGACGCTTTTTTGTTAACTCAGTGATTTTTCAATAAAACATTTACTGGTGTAGACATAAAGTCTATGACAAATGCAAGGATATTCTGTTAGCATATTTATTGCTGATCTTGAAAAGTGCTGTTTTGGCCTATAGTGCTGTATGTTAAGGATGATGTCGAACGCACAAGTTAGTGTTGCCGCTGCTGGGCTGGCAAAGCGCGTGCCTGTGGTGCATTGCGCCGCACTGAGGTGGTGCTCACATATTTCCTCTTTCTCTCGTGTATTATGCCGAGTTCGGGACGTGGCGAGATCGTGACACGTTGAATCATGTCACACAACAGTAGGTCTGTCCCGAGCGAGTGGTACCGTAGCACTCCCTCGACTTAACTGCAGATTCTTGCCTATTGCCTACTCTAAGTTGAGAGTTATGTGTTTGATCTGAATAGCTGCATCATAATAGATACATAAAAAGTAAATGAATGAATAAATTATTTCTGGGAACGGATTAAGGAAAACGCCTCGCTTCATGAAGGGCAGCCTGTTACCTGAGGGCAGCCTGTTACCTGTTAGTAAAAGGTGCCATTTCCAATTGTTGTCATGCCTGAACCAGTGGTTATTTATGCCTTAACTCATCCCGTTGATACGTATCAACGTAAGTAATACATTAACCACAAAATCGCGGGCTGCGTTTGAGATGGTGTCAAACTGAGTGACACTGCGTTGGCGGCGCGGCGGCGGTCCGGCGCCTGTTTGTTCGACGTCTGTCTGGTCCGAACACGGTCGTGAGGTTCAATCAACGTATCTGCGAGCTACTGCCATCTTCTACGTGATCACGAATTAATAGGTTTAATCACGAGCAGTGGAGACATGGCAGCATTTCCATAATCTCAAAATATAATTGTGTCATATAGGTAATAGCTACTAACACTACTAACCCAATAAAGCCAAAATTTGTTTAACCACAAAATTTAGTTCATCGCGAAATATAATGAGAGTACCACCTACGGCACCTACCTACATTCCTTGATAAACTTTCACTCGTTTGCAATAGCTGTATTTCTTGTGGCACACACAAAAATGGCATTAAAAAAAACAAAAGTCATTTATTCAAACTAGGCTGAGTGTCAGCACTTTTTGCACGTCAAAATTACATAAGACAGTCCCCAAAAAACGCCCACCCTTCGCCACTTCCTAGTGCTTTAGCTGGGAAGAAGAAGTGGCGGAACAAACTCTCCAGCAGCACAGCTGTCTGTTAAGTTGGAAGAACTTGATTCTATACAACAATAGGTAGGTAATTAACATTCAACAATAAATGAAAATATCATTAGTAAAAAATAGTTTACACAGTCAAATAAAATAAACAATGATAAGAAGTAACTCATATGACCTGTCAGTAGGTAAGCTAATTCTGGTGAAAAAACACAAACGTCGTCTTGAGTTAATCACACTTTACTTTAGCTTTAAACGCATTAAAATGTAAATCTAGCAAAGAGGGAAGCTTGTTATAAAAGGTTATAGCCCAACAAATGAGTTATGAACTTTATGAAGCCGATGAAAGGGAGCACGTAGTTTTTCCTTATTTGTAGTATTCATATTATGATTATCACTGTTTTTAGTGTTTAAGTGTACAACATGAGAAAAGAAAGAAAAAGTGATTATTTGTAATTAAAAATAGGTAAGTACGTTCCAGTTTCAAAATTTCCCTCCACATTGCTTGCGAGCTAATTTAAATTATCTTGTCTAATTAAAAAATGGATCTGCGCCGGGAATATTTTCGCGCTATGATTTTTTACGATTTCAAGTGTCGCCTGAAGCCGGACCAATCATACGATAGACTTCAAATGCCATTCATAGATGAAGGCCCTTCTAAAGCAACCGTGTATCGTTGGTATATCGGATTCAAGCGCGGTCAACTAACTTTGGGGGATGAACAAAGTGGTCGCCCTTTGACGGCTGTTACGGAAGAAAACGTGCTAGCAGCGAAAAATTTAATCCATGACAGGCGAGTTAGAAATCGAGAGATTCAGCACATATTGCAGGTTGGATCGGGAAGTCTTCACGAAATTCTACACGTGCATCTTCGCGTAAGATCCTCCTTACGCGAAGATGCACGTGTAGAATTTCGTGCCTCAATTGCCCAGCGTGAAACTATCCTTTGTTTCACGCTGGGTGCCGCACAACCTCACCGATGCTCAGAAGCAGGCCCGGGTGGAATGGTGCCGTGATATGATAAAACAAATTTGAAGCAGGCTCGTCTCGGCGTGTTTACGACATCATTACAGGTGATGAGTCTTGGATTTATCAAAACGATCCAGAAACGAAG
The DNA here is from genome assembly GCA_947359405.1 of Antitype chi. Taxonomy (NCBI): domain Eukaryota; kingdom Metazoa; phylum Arthropoda; class Insecta; order Lepidoptera; family Noctuidae; genus Antitype; species Antitype chi. The sequence goes on along the minus strand of OX375827.1, from coordinate 444,822 downwards.
CGCCAGTCGACAATTTGGGTGTTTCAAAACGAATCAACGCCTACCAAAGTGAAGCGATCTTTCTAGATCGCTTCACTTTGGTAGGCGGGAAGATTTTGATCGCGAGCTGTTTAATTTGACTGGCTACTTGGTGTCAATTCCTGTACGGAACCAAAGAAGCATCAACGCTTTTTGGTATACTACCAATTGCTTGGCAGAAGTTTTCTCTGTTGTGAGCAACAAGCGACCAAACACAGGGCTCCGCGGGCTACTGCTTCACCACGACAACGCGCCTTCGCACACCGCGCTCAAAACGAAGGATTTCCTGGAGAGCACGCCGGTCAAACTCCTGGGTCACCCTCCTTACAGGCCCGACCTAGCACCGTATGACTTTTATTCCCGAAAAAAAAAATCAGCTTAAAGGGATATATTTTTCGTCACCAGATGCGCTGTCAGCGTTCGAGCAGGCTGTAAACGAGGTGTCTGCGGCGGACTAGAAAAATGTTTCGAAAACTGGTTCAGACGGATGAAACTTTGTATAGAGGCTAGTGGAGAGTGCTTTTTTAATAAACAAATATTTACCTTTAGAACATTTTATTTTTATTTTCGCAAAACTTTCTGAGTGTCCCTCGTATAAGTACCTACTACAGAGTACGCACGTAAGTAATCCACGCATTCGCTTTCTGGTCTTGCGTCCATTCTGTTACACCTTGTATATAATAAATGATAATAATAAAAATGTTTATTTCATCGACTTATGTAAATTACATTGATAAATTTGGAGTCACCTTTCAAGCAAATATTTGCTTGTATTAGGTGGTTCCGCTCTTCCAGTTTACATTAACTATACATAATTATGTGTGACAATAAACAATAGATAATTTTGAAGGCACACAAAAGGTTTTAAACATTATAAATATTACAAAAAACATGAATAGTAAACAAAGGAATAAGGAATGCGCACAGTGTTATGTGTGTGTGTGTGGGGAGAGAGAATGTGTGAGGTGGCGGTATGTCCACAGTGTGGACTCCACACACACCGCCACCTCACACATTCTCTTCACCTTCCACACCAACATTCACACCCCTACACCACTGTAGGGGTGTGAATGTTGGCGTGGAAGGTGTAGTTGTATCTATAGATTATGTGTTTTGGGAATTATGTGATTGTAGGTATGTAGCATACCTCGATTTCATCATAACGTTTGCTCTTCAACCATTCAGTGAGTCCCCCAGTGGGTTCCCGCATTGTCGTTGCGAGGGGGATCAGTAGCCGTGGTCCGATTCCACGGTGAAGCGAAGAGGAATCCCAAGGTGGGGCCGCTCGTCAGGGCTTTTGCTTCCAAGCCGACGACGTAGCGGCCCAAAAGTAGGTTGCGGTGAGCTGCACCGCAACTGAGGCGGGCCGCGATGTCGAATGGGAGGCATCGCGGCTGAGGGTTACAGGCTGCGGCGGAGGAGGAGTGCCGGTACTTCTGAGTAGCGCTCTTCCCTTCCGTGGCCTGGACGGGGCCGCCACCGTTTGATGGCGGACGCTGTGGGGCCGCAGGGGAAGAGGTGTGTCGGTATAGCGTTGGCTGCTCTCCCTATCCCTTGCGGCCGAAAAGTGGTAGGCGGCGGGGCCACTGCGCTGACCCGTCTTAGGGGGACCAAGGGTGCCAAGGGTGCTAGGGTAGTCTGAGGCCCTTGTTCTACTTGGTTCCTGGGGTGGTCACGGCGTGCCATGTGTCCTGGTGCGCCGGACTGGTGGGGTGCACAAGGGCCGATGCCTGCCAGGGGTGCGGTTTGTTCGAAAGAGATACCGTCGCCCCTGGCACACAGGCAACTGAGGGAACACGGGTGGGTTTTAGTCAGTAAAAGTCTGACACGCCCTCCTGCTCCACCCAGCCATACCAGCTTGGCAGTGCAGAATTGAACGTCGTATTGGTGGGGCCAGAGCCCTCGTCGGCAAACTAATCTGCTTCAGGGAGGGCAACACTCGCCCTAGAGTGATGCGCTTTGTGAGGCGGGCATTCTCACGGACAGATACCAGCCCTCAAGATTATATGTCCCGTATCACAGAGCGCATATACTTCCTGAAGCACAAAGTGTATGCATGGGCAAACCGTATTCTTAGGTATAAGCGGCGAGTGGACCGATACACTCAGAACCGCACCTTCCATAGTGATGAAAGGTGGGTTTATAGGGCTTGGGAGCGACCGGACCAAGGTGTGGCTGATACGCGCCTACCGGATGATGATGCTATGTGGTCTTTTTGGCGCAATATCTGGTCAGTGCCTGTCAGTCACACCCAAGGTGATTGGGTTCGAGAAGTCGAGCGAGCCTGCGATCCAATACCAGAAATGGGGGCTATTACTATCTGCCCCCAACATGTAGCTCGTGCAGTCCGTCCGCTGCCCAACTGGAAGTCTTCAGGGCCGGACGGGCTGCACAACTTCTGGATCAAATGGTTCATTGGATCGCACGCTCGCTTGGCGGCTCAGTACCAGACTGCTTTGGAGCCTGGTTTGTTACCCCAGTTCCTAACGACATGAGGTACCCACCTGCTCCATAATTCAGGTAGTACCGCGGAAACCAAAAATTATAGGCCAATCACGTGTTTACCGACGGTCTATAAGGTTCTTACATCCATTTTGAGAGCTAAGATTTACAATCATGTAGACACTAATTCAATCATGTCTGTCTCTCAAAATGGATGTCGGAACGGATCCCGCGGTACTAAGGAACTGCTCCTCATTGATATGACCATTAGCCAACAGGAAAGGAAATTTAAAGCTCACATTAAAAGTAAACTTTGTAAACTAGCGTATTACAAATTAGAGGATTATATCCAAGATAAGAATGCTTGGAAACATGCTGGTCCTGCTCCATAGGACAATCTAGAGTCTAGACAAAATCAAACTGGTTGCTAATTGAATTGTATAATTAATTTTAGTTATGACATTGATTTAAACTCAGTGATTATTTTAACTCACACACTGACTCATTACTTGTTAATATTGTAGCTAGGAAAATCGTACCTATACTTACTTTTACAATGTTTGTAAATGTGTGAACACCATGTATCTATCACAGAATTAATTTATCTGTATTGCTTCAATTTGATTCTGTTTACCTATTTTGGTATGGTAATTTTATTCTGGGTGCATCGTTTTCACACATAATCATAATATAATGAATGTAAATATTGTACTTGAAACATTTTAAAAGAGTAACGGTGGAGTTTCTTGCCCATTCTTCTCCATACGAAACTACATTTTGGAAGGGGCGACTAGAATCAATTCTATTTTAATGTAAATGTTGACGTTCAAAAGTGCCTTTTAAGTGCCTATTTGAAATAAATGCTTTGACTTTGACTTTGGTTCGTCGTTCCCGAAAGGATCTTTCGAAATGTTGGATAGACTATAAGAAGGCCTATGACTCGGTGCCACATACATGGCTCATGAGGGTGCTGGAATTGTATAAAGTAGATACCACTCTGCGCACCCTTCTGATGTCATGTATGGGGCAATGGAGGACGGTCCTTCGATATCCAGGATGTCGAAATATCCAGAGGAATAGCGAGCCAATAAGGATCGAGCGAGGCATATTTCAGGGCGACAGTTTGAGTCCGGTTTGGTTCTGCCTAGCCCTGAATCCTCTAACCACACTGCTGGTGGATTCAGGTATGGGCTATCGGCTAAGGAGAGGTGGTCAGGTTATATCTCACCTCCTCTACATGGATGACCTAAAACTCTTTGCCCCCAATAATTTGTAACTGATGGAGCTACTGAAAGTAACTGAAACCTTCAGTAGCGCCATCAGGATGGATTTTGGTGTGGACAAATGTGCGGTCATGCATGTAAAGCGAGGGGAGATTATGGAATCCGTGGGAACCCAACTCTTGGATTCATAAACCTTCGAGTCCTCTCCGCAGCCATTATTTATTGGACTATATTGATTTATTATTTTTATTCCATAACAACAACTTTGACGTGAAACGGTTTTGTGACGGCTTTGTATGGGGTTATCCCATCGTGCGGCGGCGCGTGTGGACGATGCGAGCGTAGTCGCGGCGCGGCGCGGGAATTATTCGCGGAATCGCGTCATCGCCGTGCGCATTCTACACTTTAGCATGAGGTCTTGTGTTCGATTCCCAGGTCAGGGTAAGTGTTATTGTGTTTTTCTATGTGGAAATTCTCAGTAGCAGCCAGAAGTGTGGAGATGTGGCCGGTTGATGGCAATAGGATCGCCCCCTATTACTGGAACTGAAATATAACGAAATGTGAGTGTACTATAGGTACACATCTGCCCAACCCTTTGGGGATACAAGGCGTGATTTGATATTAAAAAAAAATGTTTTTAATATAGGGGTTTAACTTCATTCCAAACAAGTGTAATAATTTAATTTCACAGAATGCTCGTTGTAAAAAAAAATAGGTACAAATCCAATGAGTTCCTCCCCCTTACCCCTACAGGCCCCTACTACACTTCAAACCTTAAAGCGAATCGATGAATTGCGTCTTCTTTTACTGCTCAAATATCGAAAAGTAATTTTTCCATAATGGTTATCATCGTCGCCCCTCTTGCCTACCAATTGGCACTTCGTTTGGCGAAATTGCATGTAAACGACTGCTTGAATTATAATAACACTCAAATATTCGGTTATTAATTATATTCGCAGGAGGGGTTAGGGGGGAGTATCGCCAGGTGCGGCTTCATTAATACACGATCGTGTCGCATTCACTCGCCGAAGCATTTTATTACAGCTACTGTTCGTAGCGATTCATTACCGAATCACCAACACCTGGCTACAGGTCAGTGTTGCCAGCTAACAGCTAACGAGAAACCACTCCTATTAATCTCGAGCTCTTACTTGTAATGTCGCATTTCTCGTGACAAAAGTCCAAACCGTGATGGTCGGTCGTAATTCCCGGCGCTGCGTTCTTAAGGTGGAACAAGTCCACATTTTTCCCATACAAACTTCGGAAGTGTATTACTCCACTGTTCGACAATGTACATCAAAAATTAAACATGGTATGGTTTTGTCTCATTATTTATATTGTCTGTACGGAAACAGAATACTAAATTAAAAGCCATTAAAAAGTTAGGAGCCAACAAAGATTAGTTTTTCTTGCTAATTTAACCTAACTTTGAGAGTGTTTAAGTAATAAAAGAAGTGTAAAATCTCCAAAACCAAGTCGGTACCGACAAACTTCAAATATCGTAAAGTTCTGCGTTCGGCGTGTGCTAGCTGAGATATGGCAAATTTTATGTTTTTTTTTGTGTTTCGTAATTTTTATTACGTATTATTGCATAGAAACAAGTTCTTCTAACTTAACAGACAGCTGTGCTGCTGGGGAGTTTGTTCCGCTACTTCTTCTTCCCAGCTAAAGCACTAGGAAGTGGTGAAGGGCGGGCGTTTTTGGGGGGACTGTCTTATGTAATTTTATTTTGACGTTCAAAAAGAGCTGACTCTCAGCCTAGTTTGAATAAATGACTTTTGATTTTGATTTTGATTTTTGTTCAATAAACTTTATTGTTGATTGATTTATGCAGTGGTTTTTTCAGAAAACCCGATCTTCCAAAGGACTTTTCTTAATTTTTTACGCGAATGTTTTACTATAAATGATCCTGCATCTTACTTAATAACATTTTGCGTGTTGACTACCGTCCAAATGCTCATCACTGATACTATCCCTGTCGGACACGAAGCCTGGTGAGACAGCGTGATTTTTAGCCAGGACCACCAGTGAGTTCGAGCCCGCGACTAGGTTCCCCTTAAGAAACCTTTGAGAACGTTTCTGTGAGTAGTATCGCAGTTACAAATGAAACAGCGAGTGTTGGCGCTGATTACGGCGCCTCTCATCGCACGTTCCGGATCCGCGCTTTGTGTGCGCCGGGAGCCGCGCGCGGGCTTGCCTGGCCGAGCCGCGTCGCGCCTACTCGCGCGCGCCACAATGCGCACGCCGCCTATAGTTTGTTTTGCAGTTTTTTTGTCGTCGAGCGACGTTCTCAGATAAGTAGGCCGTGTCTCTTTCAGTCGACCCACTTTCTAAGCTTCGCTAGAAATGAATAAGCAAAGGGACCGTTGCAAAATGTTCGGCGAAAATATTTAGCATTTAGAACCGCTCGAGCATCGTTATTGTAAGCGGGTAGTGTGCCGCATTCCAGCTCAAGTGAACGTTAGTCGCAAACTCGCTAATAATAAGGAAATTTACAAGCTTTGTGAGAATATTCGGTGAGGTACAAGCGACAGCAGGCCGCGGGCCTTCGCAGAAAAATAACCATACAAAGCCTGTTCTACCCATTTGTGGAAACAGAGTGGGTCCCTGTTAAGGTTACAAGAACATTATTATTTCCTTATATTAGACTATAAAGTGAAGATTCATCATTATCATCATTCTCCTGCCCTCATGGCAATTTATTTGGGGTCGGCGCAACAGGTCTAATTCTTCCATACTTACAATTATTGCAAGAAAACAAACTGACTGGGTAAGATCTATCGGTGTTCAATGTACAATATTACGATACTGATCTAAAAAGATCCAACGCACCTAAGTAGTAGTTTTATTTAGACGCCAAACTCAAAAACCTTATTATAGAACAAAAAACATTTACAGGTGCTGCCGCGCTCGCCTGCTCGTCGCTCGTCATGGCTCGCGCCACGTCGCTGTTTGTTGTGGAAATGAACTCACGTCTCGGCATGCAGATGCCTTCCTATTATTCAGGTGTTTGAGAACAAGTACCGGCCGATATTAATTCCCCTCGCTTATGTTATTGACTGTACTATTATCATACACTTGGCATAACGTGCGCAATTTAAGAAGCAATATTGGCTTAAAAATAATAATTTGTTCCTTTATAAAATTAGCTACGGTTGTTTGTCAAGTTGACGTCCGTTGTGGCGATGCTTGCTGGCTTGGCTATGCCACCACCAGCAGTGGTCACCTTTTGGTTGAGATGACGATGATACTGTTCATTTATTTAAAACCGTACGCGATCCGCTTTATAAAATGGCTCAAAATTTAAATGATTGCCAAACCATCGAATGGATCGTGACGTCACGAGCGTGACGCATGACGCGTGTGTCGCGCGTACGTCACACACACTCATCTCGAGTGATTTGTTCGGCGCGCCGCCGACCGAACGTAATGCCGGCTGCGTTTTATAGGCCCGCACTCCACATGATTCACTGCCGCTCTTTTTATTTTATTATAGGCAGAACTAACACTACTGCCAAGCATTTTTTTGGATTGTTTTAGATAAGTTGGCTCTCTATTTTCTATTTTCGGAATGAAAACCAACATTCCCTTGTGAGCAGGTCGCGTGGTATTGCCGCTATGTGACCTTGCATAAATAATTAATGCTCTTCCATAACACACAGCGAGGGTTACATTACAAGCCTAATTAAAGTCAGATTTTAAGTTTTAAGCTGTTTGACAGACGTTGAGGTTGAATACGATCCTAGGTAGATTTGTATGAATACTGAGGGCCAACGAAACCGTCAAATATTATCTGCGGAGACGGCTGAAAGAGAATAATTCAGGCATTTTGTGCTGCAGTGCGGAGGGTTTCAATGCTCGGCGCGGCACTCTCAAAGCGCGCTTTTTCGCCGATGGCTTATCAGCCGAGTGTATGATATCCCGCGAGAGCAGGCGCGGCAGGGGATTACCTGCATGTTTATGTGTCTGCATTAGCGGTGGAGTTCTATCTGATTATTATTATGTTGGATTGCTTCTATATGAAAAAATTTTGATGCCTGCTAGATACAGTGTTTTTAGATAGGTACTTTCTTAGTAACATATATAACGTCATGAACGTCCCCGCATGTATTCCGTCGAACAAATTGTCGTATCAGTGCGAGTGAGGACCAAGGTCTACTTACGCCAGTTCAATGAAAAAGCTTGTCGCGTCCGGCCCCCTCCCCGCCCCACTGCAGTACACGCACTACAGTGACACAACAGTCATGTATCATGAAATGGTGCAATATGTATTTTTTTTTCTAATCGTCATATTAAAGTGTCATAAGTACCGGTTGTTGTGTTTATAATGTATATAGAGGTCAATCAAAGTTATTTGCTAAGTGTTGCCTACAACAGGAGAAGAGCACTGATATCTAAAATATAGATATTTTATTTCTAGTTCAGACTCAAATGCTCAAAATCTGTTCATAGAAACAAGTGTCATAATTACCGTTACTTTAAAACCGTTTCAGGCTTCTGCAAGCATACAAAGAGTGAGTTCGTCTCTACTCTTCATATTCGGTCGTGCTGCTGTCATGGGAGTGACGGCCAAGGGAAATCCTTCAGCCTGCTACCGTGCTTACCCTCAATGTCCCAGTGACCCTGAAAAACTTATCAACTACCTCAACAACCACAACGGAAGCTTCTTCAGCTTCTTCGGCCAACCAGAGACACCCCAGCAGCAACACAATTTGGAGCAATTCTACAATTTATTTATCTGGCCAGAATGGTCTCCCTCAGCAACCGCAACAACAAAGCTATGGCTCCAAAATCCATATGCTCATCCCTAAAACTATGGACACAATTACTCCAATGAACAGATTGGATATAGAGGTTGAAGGCAGGATACAAAATAAACCAGGAGTAAATGTTTTTGGAGCTTATAGTGATTTGAGCTCAAGTGAAAGTCAAAATAAAGGTTCTAAATGGTCGTTTCCAGAAGAAGGAAGTACTAAAAAGGGTAACTAACGAGATAAAGTAAAAATAACGAAGCAACCAAAGAGACCACCGCAAGCAGAGAGACAAGAAAGACCATCTAGAGGAAGTAAAACTTTAAAATTCCCCGATAGTAGATCAGACGATAGGCGAGAAATTCAAATGCTTAGGGTTTACACAAGAAAAGAAAAACATATATTATTTCCAGGACGAAGTCAGTATCAAATAAATACATACTATCAAACTACTACTCCTTCAAATCCAGAAGAGTATTATTTTGATCATAAACACAATTTCTATGTAAAAAGACCTAAGACTTTGAAAATAGATGATGTGGTGTATGTCGTTAGAGGAAATGGGGACCCAAATCATCCTCAGACCAGGACAGAGTATTTAAAAACCAAAAATAGTTTTTTGACTTTAGACCAACATTGTCATAACTTTCATCATAGTTACGAAGCTGATTATTTTATGCATAAAAGTAACACTCATGCAGATTTTTTTCCAAAAAAAATCTCGTAGTCTTATACTTCTTTAAAAAAAAAAAATATCAGGTCTAAAATACTCAAAAATTCAGAAAAAATAATCATAACTCGAAAACTATGAGAAGTCGCGGAACATACATGGGGGTGGTTCGGATACCCCACGATCCTAGGGAACTAAATTTTATTTTTGGACGTCAATGTTCCGGCCACCCTGTATAAAAATCTCGTGTCACGGTGTTTGTAGTTGCACTCCTCCGATACGGGTCGATCGATTTTCAAGAGTTTCTTTGTACATATATTTTGTGGGTATGAGAATATGCCGTAAAGTAGTTTTCACCCTCCTACCCTAACCCCCCATTATTTTATCGCGATTTTTGTATTTTTGTAGGACCTAACATAGGTTTCAGCTAGAAAACGCGTTATGCTTTCGAAGTACCAGGTTGTCATAACTCAATAGGAACTCACCCAGCATGAGTATGTCAGCTAGAAAAAACTTTATGCCTATGAAGTACCAGATTGTCATAACTCAGTCTCGGGGACGGCTGGATTACCCCGATGCAGATAATTATATACGTATATCCGCGGTGGGGACGGAACACCCAGACCGCCAGGCACTTCTTTTCCTGCAACCGAGTGGGTGGGCAGGTTGCGGATAGCCTAACTCCTGGGGCGAAGCCGACCATAAGTGCGGAACTCGTACCCAGGTAATCTTGAAAGAGATCCCGGACGAGAGAAGTTCCTGAAGGCCGAAATCCCAGGCTTAGGGTAACCTATGTACCTATTCCTATGCACCAACCACCCCAATAAGCCAACCTTACCTATTCAGAAATCCTGTCTTCTCCCAAATCCTTAGGCCAAATCCCAGACCTAAGGTGATCCCAAATGAACCCATCCCTTCCCACTAAATGCCTCCCCCTATCCTCATATCCTATCGGTCCTAGAAGAGGGGTAACCTCGATTCCAAAAAAGGCCACCCCGCAACCATAAAACAAAATGCAGAAGGCAAAAATTATTACCCAGGTGGGTCCACCACTACGGCGGTCAGCCCCCAACGTATACAGCTGGAGGGGGGCGGCTGCACCTCATTGCCGCGCTCTTCAGCGCAGCCAGCTGCTAACAGCGCCCAACTCACAGGCAGCGACAAACGCGCCAAAAAATAACCCAAAGATGGCTGCGACCAACGCGTCTTCCAACTCGACTCCGGCCGCGACCCAAGCGTCACAACCCACGACCCGCTGTATGCCACCCACGAACCTCTGGCAACAGAGCATCGTGCGGAACAGCATCACCAACCCTGACAACGACCAAGACTGACACAGACAAGGAGGGACAGGGAAAGATGACGAGCCTGGCAGCTCAAACACTTTCCCGGTTGATGAAGTACGCCTGCTGAACAAGCGCGGAAAAGAGCGCCCCAGAGTCACTTACTGGTACCACAGTTATTCGACCAATTATCACATATGACTCAATAGTCTGGCGGCCCAGGACAGACCTGAACACAGCCCAAAAAGACCTTGAAAAACTGCAGCAGTACGCCTGTGTAGCAATCACAAGCTGCATGAGAACTACACCCACCGCTGCCCTAAAGGCAAATGTTGGGGCTGCCTCCTCTGCACCTCATCGTGCGGGAGGAGGCGGCTCTGGCTGCTTTCAGGCTCAACATAGCAGGAACTTTAGGTAAAGACTCTAGAGTCAAGCACACACGCATTAAGGAAGATGCGATCAAACGACGACCAATGATGGCATCACCCTGCGATAACACCCCGAAACAGCACTACTTCCAAAAACACAATAACGTAGTACTCAATGTACTCATAGAAGAACAGGAGGATCACTCAGGCCAAGAAGAGCTAAGACCGACTCCGAAACCGAAGTCGGAGTTTTCACGCGAGATCTTAACATAAACATATCTAGCCCGCTGGGAATGTTCAAAACCATCTACCAGGCGAAATGTGTGGGCATTATACAAGCGGCATACGCTATAGAAGCCAGGAGAGTCACGGACACCTACATACGTATACTCTCCGACAGTGCATCAGTTCTCTAATCCCTGGGGAAAATATACATTACATCGTGTTTAACACTAGAATATCACAATGCACTAGAACGAGTAACAGTTCCCAACATTGTGACACTGCAATGGATAAAAGGACACAGTGGATCACTAGGCAACGATGCTGCTGACGAACTGGCCAGAAGGGCATCCAGCGCGTCGGTCTGTGGACCCGAGCCCATCGTGCCCATCCCCTTCAACCAACTACGCAGGTGGCTTTAGGAATACACCCACACACAAGCGGAGAGCTGGTGGACCTTGACACCAGGCTGCAGGCAGTCTAGGGAAGCAATGCCATCTTTGGATGGCAGGCTGACCAGACGTCTGTTACGCCTGGACAGAAATGATCTGCGTCTGGTGACTGGGACCATCTCGGGACACTGCCCGCTAAACAAACACTTCTGCACCATGGGCACAACGGGCAGCCTACTGTGCCGGGCCTTGCATGGAGGCTGAGGAAACCGTTGCGCATGTGCTTTTCAAATGCACAGGCGTAGCCCAGATTAGAAAAGAAACCCTCGGGGCACCCAAATCTTAAACGGATATTCTCAACAGACCAGGAGTAATAGCGAGTGAGTTGGCTGGAATAACAACCGACGGCCGCTATGGCTCACGCACAATGGTCCATTTGAAGGACTAAGGTCCGTATTACAGAAGAAAACTCAAGCATTGATCTCTGTTTAAAACTAGTTTTGAGTCCGGTTTTAATTTTAGAACGTTCCTCAAGCACAGATTCATTGATCATAGTTTAGTCGAGTTTGGCTTTATTTTAGATCGTTACTCAGTTGGTGAATCAAACCCAAGCATTGATTGGATCTGTAATCACCCAAGTTTGGTCGAGACCGCGCTTGAGCATAGATTTTTATATATTATATCAGCTTCTGTTTCGTTATCGAGTTTTTTAATATTGTTGTTTTTATTTAAAACTATCGAAATGGATGTATTTGAAGAAGTAGATCATTACAATAATTTATTCAACGATGATTCAAATAGAAGGTTGAACTTTAGCGTTCCTTTCAGATATTTGAGAGATGCACAGGACCCGTATAATTGTGAAAATTACAAAAAAAGGTACAGGTTTTCACAAAATGTGGTGAAAGATTTAATTCTACCTATGATATCCCACGATTTCAGAAAACCAGACAACCGTGGGAATCCTATAGCCCCAGAATTGCAAATACTTGTGTGTTTACGGTTTTATGCGGCGGCTTCATTTCAGGTGAGTGTTTTATTTTTACCCGCGCATAAATATGCTATTAAATGAACCGTACAAACAATATGAATTCAATAATTGATTTATTTTTATCTGTTGCAGATAGTATGTGGTGATCTGTTAAATGTTTCCCAACCAGCTGTTTCAAACATAATTGCGACTAGATCTCGCCTTATAGGTAGCTCTTCAACACAGACAATATACTTACATATTATTCTTTTCAAATACCACCTTACAAAAGAACATCGATTTTACTTGCTTTTTTTTTCCTTGCGGAATCAGTATGTTCAGCAACAACACAATGGCTACTTTGTTGGTGACAGTAGTTATCCATGCCTTAGGTTTCTTTTAACTCCAATAAGTACACCAACAAGAAATGCAGAAGTAGTTTATAACAGAATTCATGTCAAAACACGAAATGTGGTTGAAAGCATTTGGTAGATGGAAACGGAGATTTCCATGCCTAAGTTGAAGGTTAGGCAATAAACTGGTTACAGTTTGTAACATAATTGTTTCTTGTGCTGTACTTTTTAACATAAATCCATAACATGTAACGATACAATGCCGATAAACGAAGAACAGAGTGACAGCGATGTGAACGATATTGACCTGAATTATCCTAATTAAGTATAAGTATTATTTTTTCAATAATTTGTTTAAAATCTTTTAGAATTTCTAAAAGCAGGTTTTTTTGTAATGTGTTAAAATTTTTCTTACGTCCTGCCATTTTTAAATGAGAACATTAAATTAAATCAGCAAAACAATTAAACGATAAACAAACTGATCATGTATTTTAGTAGCGGTGCATTATTGACATACTAACCTTTTAAATAGCATACCTATTTATGGACTTTAAAAAAGTCTTTTTTTTGCATACAAAATGACCATAAGATACTTCAATAAATGGGGCATTGCATTGTACTGATTCTACTATTCGGGACCGGAAAAAATAACGCTGTTTTCCTAAATAAGTGGGCACTTATAGTATATTGTATTATTTCTGATCCAGTGAAGAGAGAAAACAAACTTGGTAAATTTCATAAATCGTAAACGAAAACAGGCTGATGCATAGACAAAAGACATCTCTGCTTAAGGCTCGATTTGAGTCTCGATTTAACTGAGTATAGATTAATTACCGTTCTGGAATAAGAACGATGCTCAAGTATTGATTCTATACTTAAACTGTGATCGACTGATTGCAGATCAAACTGTACTTGAGGAACGTTCTGTAATACGGGCCTAAGTGCGGAAACCAAACCCAATAACATATAACGTAGTCATAACACAGTAGGAACTCACCTAGCACGGGTATGTCCGCTTAAAAAAGCTTAATGCCTTCGAAGTACCAGGTTTTCATAACTCGGTAGGTGATCATGCTCAATGACTCAAGGTGTTTTGCTGATAGGTTAACACAACATTTACTGATTCTGAGGCGGTACGAACTTCGCCGGGTCAGCCACCATCAGGTCACCAGCTCTTACAATAATACAACATTTTAGAGTTATCGGACTTGATTCGTTTTTATATACGTAGCTGGAGCGTTGTTAATTCGCCTTCGATTAGCTATTCGGGAGTTCTCCGTCCGATGTGACGCGTATCCACTACCCTCTCCCGCCTCTCGCTAATAGTGATATGATTGCACACTCTTGTATCCAAACAAAGTACGTCGCATAACGGCATACCTGCTTCAATCGGCTGCGCAGTTGATTTGATGCTATCATGAAAACAACTAAAAGTGTAAGATGTTAGACTATGTGACAGTACAACTACAAGTGTAAGATGTTAGACTATGTGACAGTACAACTACAAGTGTAAGATGTTAGACTATGTGACAGTACAACTACAAGTGTAAGATGTTAGACTATGTGACAGTACAACTGTATGCTACTAAGCAAAGTACATTGTTTTAGTGTTAGTTGTTCGTTAGCTACCTTCTACAAAACACAAACTGTACGTGCGAGATGGTGCCTACAATGACGCTCGACGGCAAACTGCGCCTAGCGTCATTTTAGTGCACTTTATAGGTGATCATTAAACATAATATAAACATTTTAAAGTATACACCGGTTATTCTTACATATTAGTGAATGAAACGAGCCGTTAGTATCCCATTCGTTTATTGCAAACACCAGTACATCTACGGACCATCACCAAAGCTGACACGTTCTGACAATTCTAGCGGTTAAACAGTTTGCGAGCAAATGTTACGATATCTGGATTGTACGCACAGAATGAACTCAACTGACTAGGAATTTATTTGATTTCGTTTGTAGATACTTAAGTGAGATGCGCTAACGTAGGTCGCGAAATTCAATTGTCTTATATTTTTTTGCAATTTGCAGGTCGGTGTCAGATCGTGTGTCCATCAAATATTTCCGCCTTAAAGACTTGACCTGTCCTGGAATGTGCAATCGTATCATTTGCTCTCGGCCAATACAGCGTCCAGTGTCAGGTGCCCCCTCTAGCAAGCCCGCGCACGTGCGCCACTCACCGCTGTGCGCGCTGTCCGCAGAGCCGGGCGCGTGGCGCGGGGCCGCCGGCGCCTGCTGCGGCGCCTCACTGGCGCGCTCGTCGGCCGCGCGCTCGTCGGCCGCGCGCTCGTCGGCCGCGCGCTCGTCGGCCGCGCGCTCGTCGGCCACGCGCTCGTCGGCCGCGCGCTCGTCGGCCACGCGCTCGTCGGCCGCGCACGCGAGCTCCGCCAGGCGCGCGCGCAGGGCGGCCCACGAGTCGCGCAGGCGCGCGGCCGCGTCTCGCACGTCGCCCGCCACGGTCTGCTTGGCGGCAACGCACTCGTGTTCCATGTTGTTGTAGTTCTCTAGGATCTCACGCACTTCAGACTCGCGATCTTTTACGCTCGCCTGGGGAAATCAAAACTAAGTGTGAGCACCTTTTTCAAGTCAACTGCTCGATAGTGTCACATTATATGCCGTGCAAACCATATACCTTATTTAAAGTGAGTCATTATAAACCCGGGATCTAGCCGACCAATAATTTACTTATTTATTTATTAGATTTACACGGCTTAAAAAAACAATTACATAAATCATAGTATATATAAGTACAAACATAACAACTAAACTAATAACAAAAATTAAATACTATTATTCTCACAAAAATATAGGCACAATGACATAACCATTAAATTGGCGAATTTATTCGCGAACAGATTGCAGTCTGGGTTGGTCTCTACGAGCTTGTTTAGTGCGGTCAATACGAACAGATTGCAGTCTGGGTTGGTCTCTACGAGCTTGTTTAGTGCGGTCAATACGCGTGGTACGGGAGACGCAGCACGGGCTGCTGTGCGACACGAAGGCACGTCTAGCAGTCTATGTTTTCTGCTACAGGGATAATTTATTCGCGAACAGATTGCAGTCTGGGTTGGTCTCTACGAGCTTGTTTAGTGCGGTCAATACGCGTGGTACGGGAGACGCAGCACGGGCTGCTGTGCGACACGAAGGCACGTCTAGCAGTCTATGTTTTCTGCTACAGGGATAATTTATTCGCGAACAGATTGCAGTCTGGGTTGGTCTCTACGAGCTTGTTTAGTGCGGTCAATACGCGTGGTACGGGAGACGCAGCACGGGCTGCTGTGCGACACGAAGGCACGTCTAGCAGTCTATGTTTTCTGCTACAGGGATAATTTTTCGGTGTGAGAGAGAGAGTCGAATCAGCTCATTGTGGATTTCAGGCGCATCGGTCATACCCTTCCATACTTTGAGCATAACGCCTACCTGGCCACATGCCCTTTTTTTTACATTCAATAATATTGTATTCAATTTTATTACAATCCGTTGTTCAATACTGTAATTTTAATTTGGAACCACATCTAAAATTCGCAAAATGATTTTAAACAAATTAAGAAAACTTTTTCGTATTTCAAATTGGTTTTTATTAACTCGCAGAAGAATTATTGTCCTCGGGAATAAAGATGTCTTCATTCCGAGCGAGCTTATATTCAATATAACGCACGCGATATAAAACACTGCTCCCCTTGATAAATATTTATTTATTTAAGAACATGGAGGACTTACAGCTAATAAAAACAGACAAAAGAAAGGAAACTATAGTCACCATAAAACCAATTACAAATCTTCACGTACCTATAGAAATATTATAAAAATAATTTATGGTGTGAGCACAAAAACAAAGAAAAACACATCGCCTTAATAAATAGAGATTCTACTATTATCGTTGAAACGGTATGAAATGTGTCTGTGTGTAGTACTTACAGCGACTAGGTCGCCGACGTCGCGCCGCTGCGGCCGCGGCAGCGCGTGGGCGGCGTCCAGGCGCGCGCGCGTGTCGGCGCACCACTGCAGCGCCGCGTCCAGGCGCGCGCTGTACTTGCTGAGCGCGCTGAGCTTGCCGCTGATGTACTCGCCGTGCGCAGCAAGACTTGCCTGGGCCTAACAAACAACACACACTTTATAAAGCTTTGTCTTATCATCAAAATCACAACCGCGTTGTCCAATAAAAGAAACTGATTGTTCCTCTTCGCTTCACCGTGGGAGCGGACCACAGCTACTACAGCCCCCCGCAACGACAATGCGACCCAGTGGGGGGGCAAATGGACCTTCAAGTGACATTGTTCCTTGACCCATTGTTTATCAGTCATGCTAAATGGCTATAACCATTGATATACAAAAAACCCAAGATGCACTGTCTCGAACAAAAGTAACACTCAAAACTGTCCCCAACTAAACGTCAGTGGTTATAACCACTGACGTTTAGTTGGGGACAAAAAATGTGTTTCATCATAACTATGTATACATAGTTATGATGAAACACATTTTTTTGCAAATCCAACCTTACACGCATGACTTAAAGTGGTTTTTACAAAGCAATGTTCAAAAAGACTAACAACTGTAGAAGTAATTTTCATGTTTATATACCGATATAGAACGATTGCAAGATCAAATAAACATAAATAGCAGACAAGGAATGCCTGATTTAAAAACTTTTTCCAAAAAAAACAACCGGCTTCCGGAAAAACACTAAAGGAAGTCGGTTGTTTTTTTTGGAAAAAGTTTTTATTTTTCACTTTTTAGTTGTACCCACCCCACACCATTTCGAAATTTCATCATCCTTGGGGTCAAAACATTGCATATTTATGCGGTAGCAGCATTCGCAGTTGATTTGCTGTCATTTTTTTAAGAGTTCCGTTGTCTGTCTCCGAAACGCATCATCAGATCTATATGAAATTTAAATGGGACCATTTCAAAACCCCTTTCGAACAAAAAAGAATTTTGCAAATATCTGACGGGACAATTCTCGACATCGTTCAAAGCGTTATCATCTTTCATTTATATCGATTATAAAATTTCTTATTACAGACACACTGTATAACTAGAAGGAAAGCGGTGAATTGGGCCCAGCTACCACTACCAGTGACGTCACAGCCAGCAGTGAGGTTTGCCGTAAAGACTTGGTCAAACGCGTTGCATCAGGCATCGATTCCGCTAAAGTTCGAGTGATTGATATTAGCACTGTATTCGACGGACAGCAGAAGAAAGAATTTGTGCTCACCGCCGCTTTTGCCAGCAGTTTAGTAGACAACAAGGTTCAAGCTGCAGGTCAAGGAGCAATGCCACAGACGTCGGAGGGCCAGCTACCGACCACGGAGGCCGGCCCGTCCACAGCTGCTCCAGCATCATTAGCACCAGACTTTGCTGCCCTGATGATGATGCTGCAGGAGCAGGCCCGCCGACAGGAGAAACAGGCTCGCCGACAGGTGGAACAGGCTCGCCGACAGGAGGAGCAGGCCCGTCATTTGGAAGAACAGCTCAAACGGGATAAGGAGGAGCAGGCGCGCCGCCAGGAAGAGCAGATGCTCCTCATGAAGGACCTTCACCCAACCTTCGGGAAAGACATTAAGGAGGTGAAGGAGAAGGTTGCCCAGCATGACAACCGCCTGTCAGAAGCAGAAACTGAAATCACCAAGTTTAATGACGTCATTGCTGATGTAAAGCAGGAGTTGGGTAACCCTAAATTTGGGGATGGAATCGCAGCTACCGTAGCTACAACACCTTCGCTACGTGGATTCAAAGTGCCGCCTTACGACGGGACTTCTTCCTGGTCGGCCTACAAAATTCAGTTCGCGGCTGTCATGAAGGCGAACGGGTGGAATAAAAGTCAGGCCATGACTGCCCTCACCCTAGGAATGCGTGACCAAGCTTTAACTGTTCTAGAAGCTCTCGGTAAGGAAGTGACTTACGAGCAGCTCCTTGAGGCTTTGGAGGCTAGATATGGCGACGTTCACCTAGAACACGTGTTTCGTGCGCAGCTAAAGGATCGTGTGCAACGCAGTAAACGAAAACCTGCAGCAGTGGGCCCTTGAAGTGGAGAAGCTGGTTCGTAAAGCGTACCAGTCCGTACCTGCGCTTATTGATGGGAACCTGGTGCAGGCATTCATCGACGGCATCCGTGATCTTGAAATTAGAGCTGCTGTGGGCTCGGTCACTACGGGAGGCTTAAGGACGCCTTGGCCCATGCACTGGAGGTAGGAGCTGTGCGGCAGGATCATCGTTCCCATCGCGTCAGGGAGGTTGTAGCGGCTACAGTTCGCGATCATAATAAAGTATACAGCCCTAGGTGCTACGGCTGTGGGGAAAGAGCCACCTTCGATCCAGTTGCCCTAAGCGAACTGCAGAAAGGGAAGATGGCTGGTCTCCAGAGGGTAGTGCGGCTAACAACACCGCCCAGCAGCAGCAGGGAATCGAGTAATAGCCAGGACTGCGGGACGGGTGCTGGCTGATGATCAAAGAGCCCCAAGGATTTCAATCACACAAACCCATGACGGGAACAGCTTAATCATCAAAGGCGAGGACAACGGAACGCCTTGTAAGCTGACCATAGATACTGCAGCCTCTCGTACGGTCGTCAGTTCCCAAATTATAAGTCGGTTCCTTGGGGACTCCGCATACAACCGAGCTCGCATTAATTTGGTGACAGCCACCGGTCAGCGCATACCCGTCCGTGGGGAGAACGAGATGGAGCTGAAGCTAGGCAACAGGATCTACCTGCATAATGTCATCGTGACTGATGTAATGACCAATTACATCCTGGGCCTTGACTTTATGAGGAAGAATTGTGGCGAGATTGATGTTAAGCAAGGAGTTATGAAATATGGACGAGAGGAACTTTTTATGGAAGGGGCATTACCAGGGAATATATAATGTACAGCCTTAGGAAGATTGTTCTTCCTCCGAGATCAGAAACGATTGTGCCGGTTAGTCTTCCTCGGAATCCTGGGCAAACTCATCGTTGTGTACTCGTGGAAAGGGTAGACAATGACCTTCCATGGAAAGTGGCACGAACCTTGGGCAGAGCCACCGACATCTCAGGGGTACGTGTGCTGAACCTTTGTGATCAGGAACAGATGATTGAAAGAGGCACACTGCTTGGTACTTGCGAGGACGTGGATTGGTTGCGTCGATGCCAATATCTATCGACTGGGACCCCCAGCACGGATGCACAACAAACAAGAGTGACCACACTTTTAGAAGACTGTCGCAGCTCTCTATCTCAAAATGAAATGGCCAAGGCGAAGAAGATGTTACTCAAGTACGCCGAAGTTTTCTCTTCAAACGATGCTGACATGGGAAGACTGGCTTAGTTTAACACAAAATAAACACAGGAGAAGAGTTGCCTATCCGTCAGCGGCCAAGTTGAATGTAGTTGTTTTCTCTTTTTAAAACCCCAATATTTAAAAACTTTTTCCAAAAAAAAAACAACCGACTTCCAAAAAAACACTACAAAGTGAAAAATAACTTTAATTTCGGAAGTCGGTGTCTTTGGAGCTGTATTTGAATTTTGTGTCACCGCCTTCCGAAATTTAAGTTATTTTTCACTTTGTAGTGTTTTTTTGGAAGTCGGTTGTTTTTTTTTTGGAAAAAGTTTTTATTTTTCACTTTTTAGTGGTTCACATGTGCTTACCCCTTCACAGCATACCGGCGTGATGTTATGTTATGAACTGGTGTAAGCAATAGACAGACATGAGATTTCAGCAATCCCAGTCCATTTGCTATCATTTATTGAGGAGTTCCGTTGCCTATCTCCAAAGTTCTTCATCAGATCTTCACCAAATTGAAATAAGACCACTACGAGAAAGTACTCTTCCAAAAAATACCTAAATCGCTTCGTGTGCCTATAAAATTTGAAGAGTTCTCTCTATTTCTCCAGGATCCCATCATCAGATCCTGACTTGATGATCATGGGACCATCTGGGAAGTATACCCTATCAAACAAAAAAAACAAGATCCAAATCGGTCCAGCCATCTTCGAGTAATCGGGGAACATACATAAAAAAAAATAAAAAAAAAAAAGGTCCCGACGAATTGATAACCTCCTCCTTTTTGAAGTCGGTTAAAAAGGAATAGAAGAAAAATAAAATACACTTTTTTATTATAATGTAAAGTTGTTTTAAAATAAACAATGGTAGGTAATGTAAAAATCAAAATAACCATAATTGCTTAACAGGTTATAATTCTTGACATTATTGCTCTTAACATTACCTACTTATATGTAAAATATATTATCAGTAAATACATATAGGTAAGTATCACACCTGAACCACAACAGGATCCGTGATTAGTTGATTCACTTTCAAGAGATACAGAGTATCTTCGTCCAGTTCCTTGACATTATTTTCATATGTTTTGCGAATATATTTTTATATGGTTTGCGAATATTTGAAATATATGGATCTGATGTAGGTATATAGTAATGTATGTCTATGTATTGTTAATTTCCATCGATGTAATAGGTTATACTCGTAGGTTAGAATAGCAACTGTCTTTACAGTTCTGTATTTTGTAATATTATGGTGGCAGAAAAAACTGTATCTTTCATTTGTTAGATTTCTCAGGTACAAATACTGCGCTTTGGTAAGATCCAAGTCAATATAGACGCGCTTAAAGCTTCTTCGTAGGGTAACATTCCAATGTTTTCCGAACCAATCGAGTCCAATTTTTTTTTCTTATGTTATTTGTCTGCAGATTTACTAACAACTTCAACAAGGTTTGCCTCAATTCCTTCGCTCATTGATCGTAATACTTGCAAATATGCTTCATAAATGTGTTAGAATCAATATAATAATAATTTTTAATAATCATTTATTTAATAAAAGAAAAAGTTATATAAAAAGAGGACATTTAGCCAACAGTAGTAAATTTCCCATACAGTTATAGTGCCTAAAAATAAACTATTTCTAAAATATTTTTACTACAAGTGCAAGTGATAATGTTTCGGAATTAGAATGATAGGTAGCGACCCACCCGATCTAGGTTTATTCAAACCTGTGTTTCGGGCCATCACTTTACATTTCAATTAAATTGGGACATTAATATTTAAAAATTAAATTGATATAAAAATAATCCATACCATTACTACCTACAACCAATGTAAATACTACAAAAGTAAATACTTACGAGGGAATAAATTATCGTCATGACATAATTTCTAGAAGTTTTTCTGTGTCTGTGTAATTGAGCAACGCTAAGTATTCTGATAACATAGTACTACATTTTTTATAGCTTAAAATATAGATGCTCGTTAATTTGTCAAGTCTATTATACAGAAAAGGACCTAGAAACACTTAAAATCGATTAGCTTGTGGTTTTATGCAAACTAAATCCTTCCTTCTCTTGTCGGAAGGTACTAGGTTAAAAGGAAGTGCAGTGTGCTGGTGTAGTACTGAGCTTCGAATGAATAATTGCCGAACTGTTAGTACATTACATGCAATGTAGAGCTGGTGCGTAGGAAATCTAAAAAAGCGAAAGGTAGCAGCAACCTTCAGAATTGCTCTTTGAGCACACTCTAGAGGGAGTAAAATGGTTTTTGCTGCACCACCTCAGGAAGTTATGCAATAGCTAAGAATGGATTGACACAAAGCTAAATAAATCTCTTTAATTAATTTATACTCGGCTATGTTCCGTAAATTCTTAAAAACATATATTCATTTGCGCACTCTAGTACAAAGTAAATCGATATGTTTACGGAAATTTAGATTCGAGTCAATAGTAGCACCTAGATATTTCAAATGGTCAGCTTTAGCCAAAGTAGTGTAAGAACATGCAGTGTCAGCGTACGTGCTACAATTATGTGCGTAAATGTTTAGATTAGTAAGCGGTATATTAGTATTTCTCATTGCAAATAAAATGTATTTTGTTTTATCTGCATTTAAAGTTAGGATGTTATTATGGAGCCAATCGGACACTATGTTAAAACTATTTTGAGCATGTTCATAGACCTCAACTTTTGATTTAGCTGAGAACAGTAAAGCGGTGTCATCAGCATAAGACATTATGACACCGTTTTGAAGTGGCAGGCTGCACAGTTCATTTATATAGATAAAAAATAAGGTGGGGCCCAAAATGCTGCCTTATGGAATTCCAAAATCACTATTTTTAAGTTCAGCGCTTGTATACTGACCTATTTTTACACATTGATGACGCTCGCTGAGATAATCAGTAAATAGTCGAAGTTGTGCTCCTCTTATCCCTAGTGTTTCAAGCTTGTGCAAAAGTAAAGTACAAGAAATAGTGTCGAAGGCATTGGCAAGGTCTAGAAAGATACCAATTGTGTGCATACAATTATCCAGATTGGTAGCAATATAATTACTTAATTTGTGTACTGCCTGGCCAGTTGATCTTCTGACCCTAAATCCAAATTGATTATCTGAAAGTAGTTTGTTATCTTCCATATATTTTATCAACCTACAGTTAATAATTTTTTCATTTTTTTTTTAAATTCCTGTTAACACTGAAATGGGTCTGTAGTTATGCACACAGTTTTTGTCTCCAGACTTGAATACAGGAGTGACCCAGGCTTTTTAAGGAGTTTGGGGAATATTCCTTTAGATAAACATAGCTGAAAAATGTGGGTTAGCGGCGGGGCAAGTATGTATCTGAATCTTTTAAGTATATTATTAGGTATGTCATCCCACCCAGTAGCACAGACATCTTTTAACCCGAATAATAATCTTACAACTTCTTTAACGTCGGTATCTAACAAAACAAAAGAATTTACTGTAGAGGATGTCGCAGTCGTGTTTTGAGGGGATAAAGTATTAAAATTTTACGATTTTTCAGCCAATTTTTTACCAACGTTAGCAAAGAAGTTGTTCACTTTATTCATAGCTTCGGAAGGATTTATCTCCGAAAACAGTAAATCAAGCGGAGGCTCGGGATTTTTCGTTCTAAAAGTATTCGTTTTTATCCACACAAGTTTACTATTTTTCCCCGCCTTCTGTAATATACGTCGAGTAATGTAGTATTTTTACGCCTCTTACTTGATTCAGCAGTCTTCAGAAGGAATACAAGGTCTTCCTCGCTTCTCATTAGAAGTTGAAGGCGTGCAGAGACGATTCTTCATCTGTTGCTAAAGCAGCAAGAGTTACAGAATATTCTATATCAAGACAACTGCTATTGGTTTCAAGAAATGGATCCTTTTTGTTTTGTGAAGCTTGAGCCCACCAATTATTGCATTGTGGTAATTTGATAATTTTGACGTAAGAATCTCCCTTCTCAATATAGAAATGTATCAATTCTCGTTTAGAGCAATTAAAAGAACTCATTATGATAGTAATAATTTTGTATTGTAATGTAATAACGTACAATAACGATTGTGGTAAAATGAGTTCTATGAAACGAAAAAAAAAGAAACAAAGAAGTTTCAAGTATCTGGGATCAGTAATATCAGAGGACGGATCAATTGAAGCAGACGTTACTCATAGAATATCATCTGGTTGAAACAAGTGGTGTACGCTTTCAGAGGTTTTATGTGATCCAAAAATGCCCGTAAAAACCAAAGGCAAGGTGTATAAGGTGACCGTTAGTCCAGCACTCTTGTACGGTAGCGAAGTGTGGGCGTCAAAAAAGACTCACGAACAGAAGCTCCTTACAACCGAAATGCGTATGCTGCGATGGGCGGGTGGAGTAACACTGAAAGACCATGTCCGTAACGAATTTATAAGAGGTAGCTTTAGAGTTGCCCCAGTTGTAAATAAAATATCAGAAGCCAGGCTCAGATGGTACGGTCATGTAATGCGAAGACCAGAGGACCACGTCGTGCAAAAATGCCTTTCCGTGGCTGAAAGAAAGAGAGGGAGAGGAAGACCCCAAACCACATGGCTGACGAATGTCCATAGGGATATCCCTATAGACATTCGTTACCCATGTGATTTGCCTAGCCTTTTCATATGAAAGGGTTAGGCCTAACAGACCAAGATGCCTACCAGAGAGATAGATGGCGTCGAATGATCAGGAAAGCCGACCCCGAGTAACGGGACAAGGCGAGGACAAAGATGAAGAAAGAAAGAAACAAAGAAAATACGTTTATTTGCGGTAAACATGACGCAAAAAAGAACAGGAACAAAAATTAGAAAAGGTTGGGGGAAGCATGCGTCAAATCCAAGCAAAACGGGTATCGCTCAGCATTATGCTGCGACCCTATGCAAGACAGAGCCCCAGCGCTGGTCTTCAACGACAGCCGGCTTTGACGTAATGATGTCGCCCAGTGCATCAAACAATTATTAGGACACTGTACAGGTACAGCGAACTTATAGAAAAATTAAATCTAATCTAATATGGGTGGTGTGCATCATATACTATTTTTTTTTAGGTGACCTTATTGTTACAGAACACGTGTGCAAAACTATATCCCACCAAAAACATTCTGTAAGAAACTAGCCAAGTCTCGATGGAGCTGCTAAAAAGTAATGAAATCTAGCCAAAGTCGTGCCAAGTCTAAGGTTCCTTACTGCGATTTCTTTATTATTATAGTTAATGTTGTGTGACTTGGCTTTGGGACGTTTTGTGACATGATGCTTCATAACACCAGAAACAGCAAATATCCGCAACTATTATTTTATAGATATGTTACGTAGTTACCTTGAGCACAAAATAACATCAAATTTAGAACTTAGACAAGCTTAGCTAGTTAGCTAAGCCAGTAAGCTAAGACTTCTAGTAGTTACTAGAAGTCTCGTTGCAGATGAAACAACCGCGTTTTGTTCAGCGTTTTAAGGTTTTACGTAAAAAAATATGACAATATTTTAACCCATATTGTAATTTAAATAATTCCTCTCTTAATCCCTTCTGTTCCTTAATCTACATCAAATATCCTTTCTAAATATATAACACAATATATGCTTCTTTTTTAACCAGTGCTCAATATCTAACTCTGAAAATATGTAATTAGCGGATTACAATTCGTTGAATTTCCATACTATCGAGGTCTACTGCAATTTTCTCATTGTTTTGTGTGTTGAATGGATAAAAAACGAATAGCATAATTATAATAGTAAGAATTTTGTCATTGTTTTGTGTGTTGAATGGATAAAAAACGAATAGCATAATTATAATAGTAAGAATTTTGTCATTGTTTTGTGTGTTGAATGGATAAAAAACGAATAGCATAATTATAATAGTAAGAATTTTGTCATTGTTTTGTGTGTTGAATGGATAAAAAACGAATAGCATAATTATAATAGTAAGAATTTTGTCATTGTTTTGTGTGTTGAATGGATAAAAAACGAATAGCATAATTATAATAGTAAGACTCCTTAAGAAAATTATATGAAGACCAAAACCGAATACATTTTGCAACATTTCAATAAAGTATTTATGATCAGCACTTGTTCTACGATAATCCATAGTGCGCCGGTTGCGAGTAATAGGCACCAGGCCTTTCTGAACAACATCACCAATAAGGCCACTACATATGTCCTCCCAGGGTGTCGTTTCCATTCGCATGCACATTTTGTCAGCCGCCCTAAATACATCCTCTGAACATGACCAAACCATCTAAGCATACTCTTTTCAAGTTTTGTCATTACATCTTATAACGCGCATTGTTGTCTCGCTAATCATAACGTTTATGAATAAAGGGGCAAATATGTATAATGTATTAACATCTGGTTGAACTGGATGAAAATTCCAATATATTTGGGCGACTAGAAGCCATTTCCAAGATACAACAACATATTGTATAACAAACCTAAGATAAGTAAGTAATCTAATATTATCGTGCTACTTTACTACACATTTTCACTATCTGCTTGCTAATCTTCAATGTATTAAGTTTTGGATATCTAGAATTCACACTAATATTGTTAAGATATCCTAAACTGTTGTCCAAACACAGTTGTTAGTAACAGTGGTGGAGGGAAGTGCACAACTCTGTGACAAGTTCGCAGAGCTCGCCAGCTTATTTGTCTAGAAACTGTTCCGACCACTCAGCGCGGCCGAACTTCGTGCCTGTCCTACATAACACTTGCACATTTACTTATTGTACGCTCACAGTTGGTGTCAACTTTACGAAAAGTTTTGGTGAAAACTTGTACAAACTGACTCAGTGCACTCATGAATCTGTTTAAAGCAAATAACTTCGGATGCAGACTAGAAAGCAGTATCTACACTTGACTGAACCCTGATATTATATAAAAACCACTCGATCACGCCTTGTGTTAATGGTTAACTAAAGTTGCGCAACATTGTTGATAATTGAAGATTTATTTCATAATCTGCATGAGTTTTGGGGAAAAAAAGAAACAGCCAAGAACGTGTCGGACCTCCCACAATGAATTGGGTTCTGTAATTCGAATTCATTTATTCAAGGTACAAATTTAGGTTTATAGTTGAAAAAAATGTTCTCCCATACATATACGTTAGCAAAATACGTCGCGGGCAATGCTCCAACTGCAAATGCGAGTTAGTAATCGCAAAAAAATAAATCCTACTAGTATTATAATTGTGGAACTTTGTATGTTTGGATGTTTGTTATTCAATCACGCAACAAAGGCTGAACGGATTTGTATGAAATTTAGCTATCAGATAGATTATAACCTGGATTAACACATAGGATACTTTTATCCCAGTAATACGTTCCCGTGGGAAGTTTTTCAATCTCCTCGCGGGCGAAGCCGCTGGCAAAAGCTAGTATGTGATAAAAACACAAATTAGGTAAGTAACGGTTTGCGGTCTCTTTCCTTTACTTGTGCTGTGAAACCTTGCTTCTTGCAATTTCAGGATTCTAGGTCAACGGTTTTGATTTGTTTGCGAGTATCACAATTTGTCGCAATGGCCGTAATTTTTTATTGCGCTTAATTAGATGCTTAATTTTATTAAGCTCGAAGCGACCTACGTATTTTATATTCATTTCAACTTTAAACCTTCACGCACAGACACAGACATACGGACGTACAACGAAGTGATCGTATGAGGATTCCGTTTTCTCTTTTGGGGTACGGAATCCTAAAAATAATGTCGTAAGTTATTTATTTGCGATTCCTATGAATACTTGCCAAACCCGACATAGGTAAACTGTTGAGTCTAAAACTGTAAAGTTTATAATAAGAAAGTACGTGCATAGTTACATAATAAATATGTTTTTCTTAGTAGTAGTTACTTGTTTTTGTGTTGCTGGATAAACTACAGTGTCTGCTAAGTTTCAGTGTCTAAAATGCTTGCAGCAACATAAAACCAGTTTCCCACAACATTATTAGGCAACCTCCAGTAACCATGAACAGGGAGCTTTACATCACCGTCAATCTGTATGCACCCAATTGGAATCAGTTGATCATTGTAGCTAAGCGTATTTGCAGCTCACCTAATCAAGGGCCGGATGCCACGCGAATTGGACTGGACGTAACGTTCACTATTACAACTGAATGTGTCGTAAATAATGCGCTATTTATATGAAGACCTAGCAAGCATGACGCACCACCGAAATGGACGAGGAACTGCACAAACTAATATCCTACATGTTACCCTCCACGGCGTACGTATGTAAGTACATATTCGCACAATATGTGACTTTTTACTAACAACACAATAGAAGGTGCTTGCGACACAATTGTTGGGTTCGTATTCTAATTTGCTTCGCCAAAATTATAAGAATCAAATACTATAAAGGAACTTACTTGTTTAAACTAAGAGTTCTTAATAAGAAAATATATTGAGTTTTGATTTAAATAAACAGTTTCATGCGGAAGGGGTTCCGTATGAAACTAACTGACACGCATTATGCTTTTCTTCACAAGTCACGGTGTCTAGATCGATACGTCACGTGGTCATGTCACCCCCAGCTGTCGCAATGGTATGCTGAGCACGTACAATGCAACACGCGTCACCCATGAAACACGCGCGTGGACAGATAGACTGTCGCCTTTATTTATAAACGTTGCTTAAAGTTAAGATACGTCTCCTTTAGGTTCTTCATTGATTCATATATAAGTAGCTTTTTCCAGCGGCTTCGCCCACGTTAACCAATTTACACGAAACCTTAACAAATCATAAACCTAAACCTTCTTCATAAATCACTGTCTGTTGGTGAAAACCGCATGAAACTCCGTTCAGTAGTTTTTGAGTTCACACGAATAGACAGTGAGACAGACGCGGCAGGGGACGTGGTGATTAGTTTATAAGTAGTTCTTTTAATGTAAATTTTTAATGCTACAAAAAATCCATAAATCAACAAAGTAAACATTTGAAGAATGACTGCCAGGGGCCTCAAAAGAGATACCGTGGCCCTTGGCATACAGGCAACTGAAGGCACACGGGTGGGTTTTAGTCAGTAAAAGCCTGTCTCCACCCAGAGCGGGAGAAGTTAAATATTTGATGATTCACCTTAAAAAAGAATTGACTGACTAAAATATAAATGACTAGACTGTGCAGAAAGTCCAGACGCGCGACGATGGTCAGCGAGAGAGAGCGTACTGTCAGTTTGTC
Organism: Antitype chi; assembly: GCA_947359405.1. Taxonomy (NCBI): domain Eukaryota; kingdom Metazoa; phylum Arthropoda; class Insecta; order Lepidoptera; family Noctuidae; genus Antitype; species Antitype chi. Next base: position 415,702 of record OX375827.1, on the reverse strand, counting down.
ATAGTATGACATGTACTAATCTATGAGCTTGTGATATCGCTGGTCGTATGGAGCCAACCTTCTGTCCATCCTACTGAGTGGTGCCGTGTACCCGCCGCCGACACGATTGCCCTCAGCCCCTCTCGGCTCGAGGGCTGTGTAGTCTAGCCACGCTCTCCCGTCTGCCGCATTACACGCTAGTTATGACAGACAGACGTGTGCTCAAACATTACACTGCATCAGCGAATATTGTGTACTTATTCAATGGAATGGCACACGCATGCGAGGGCCCCCGGAGTTTTGTAGCTGTAGTGGGGAAATATTAAAGGCTGTATGCCGGTTTAGTGATCGTTCTTGTTAAAAACTAGGACTATTTCAAATTCAAAAGTTAGAGAATGCAGCCTCCACAACGGTCGCTACGTGTATCAACGTCACGTGTACTCGTCAGCGTCACCAGCGTCACCAGCGCGTCACGCCACGTGGGCGACACGCATCACGCTGACGACGCAGTGCCAAAGACTTCATATACTAATGAAAATATAATGGCGAGCAGCTGCACTAGGAGAAATAAATATTTGGCTAACAATAATACTACTAAACGAACTCTAACATATTGAATATGTGTCACACATAAATGACATGCCCGATCAAAACATTAAATGGTTTTTCCATCGATATTTCAAATCGAATCGGATTTACGTAACATATTGCGCATTATTCAAGAAGTTATTGGACAATACATGAATCAAAAAACGTACTCATGGATTCCCGCTTGTAATGGGATATACTTTATTTGAGTACCTAAACCAACATTCTAAAAAACTTACCCTCCTTGAGTCGAAGTCGGGTAAAAATATGTTTCATTTGACAATTGAGCTTAATTATACAACCTCAATTTTTGTCGATGATTTTTGATAACAATTTAATAACTTCCTTCAAACAATATTGTTGTATTGAAGTCGAATCCTACTTAATACAGATGAATTCGTTACTCATTCCCTATAGTGAGATATTGCGTAAGAATTTAACTTTAACAGGGTTTGTTTACACTAGTATCAGATAGTTTGGATGAGACAACATTATATATGTGTGTGTGCGTACCTTCTCGAGCTCGGCCTGCAGCTGCGCGGGCTGCTCGGCCTTGGGCAGCTGCTTGCACTTGCGCAGCACCTCCATGTCCTTCAGCTTGCTGGCCAGCTCCTCCTCGCGAGCCTAAGGATCCAGCAAAGCATATGAGCACATTAGTAAAGATCCAAACATGTACATACATGCTAGAATATAATCATTGGTCTTTACATAGTAACAATATCTTTATTTGCATGAAATATGTACACTAAGGTCTTAAAGAAAAAAAAAAACCATTACTGATCAAAACGAATCCAAACACGACATATCTGCTATTACTTTTTCAAGAGGGTACTAGTGTGCTGGATATCCTGGCTGCATCATCAGCTCATTGTGTTGCCACCATTGCATTGTGTGTAGAATCAAGTACTGATCAAAACGAATCCAAACACGACATATCTGTTATTATTTTTCAAGAGCGTACTTGTGGACTGGATATCCTGGCTGCAGCATCAGACCAAGAGTTCAATAATCTTGCAAAGTTATATAGCATACATGGGTCTTTAAAATTTTAGGTCACACGTATGTTTGTAAGTTAATACACATTATGCGTCTAAGGACCCTACCGCAGCTAACAAAACAGCTAAAGACCTTGAAACGGCTGAACCTATTTTGATAAAACATATCGAAGAACCACCACTAGAAAACCTATTTTTAAATAAAAAAAACCGCACCCAAATCGGTTCCCCCGTTAGACACACATAGCGGTCAAACTCGGGGTAGTCGGGTGTTAAGAATAGTACGGCATATATTTCGCTTACTTCATTCAGCATGCACAGTTAGAATTCGAATAAATAGTTCCAATTTATTTGTTATTTAGGTATTTACGCATTTACTTTATATCTTTATAACTAAGATTTAAAGGAAATGCGTAAACAAATACGATGTAAACAGTCAGCCGCAACTTGCCGCCGCGCCGCAGTCGCTGCAGTTGATTCAATAACGTCAGCTTTATAAAGCTCAATTTGATTTGCAGTAACTCCTTCACTACTTCCCATTCTTCATCTGTTTGTATCAGCGGCAGGTAACTAAATACAACCGATGCTAACATGAGGTATGAACATTTATGAATGTATGCGAGTTATAATTCCCTGGTGTTGACTTACGTACGGCGCTGTTCTATTTCAGAACTGTACCAAATTAGAGACGTTCTTCTCTGTATTATGTACCCACTGTATGCTTTGAGTTTATAACATTTTTCATCTCCGTTTATTTTCTTCTGATGGAAGTATAATATAATTTATACCAAAATATTACTCACAATGAAAGTAGAAGTGCTGAAATTAGTGAATTCTGACCTTTTCCTTATTTATTTGGGGTCGGCGCAAGTCTTTTTCTTTCATACCTCTTTATTAGTAGTCGTGAAAGCACACATATTTACCTTCAATAGGTCCTTTACGTTCTTTTTTAACCACTGATTACTAAGACGATGTTGTCGGAAAGGTTTTAGGAGCCCATCTATCAAAATCTAATACGTGCCTATTATGTAAGCAAGTCCTAGATTTTGATGACAGCATAAATATCACTCGTCCTGAACGACATTAACATTAAAGGCGTAAAACACGAAACGATATCGTGAGCGAGCGAGTATGATGACGTCGTTAAGTGACATTAGCGCTACACTGCGGGATGTATGAGTGTCGAACGATACGCATTACAGGCAGGATCAATACTAGGTAGAGCGACTCGAAAGAACCACGGACCTGGAGCCTTTTAGCTCTCGAGGCACAACACACCTGCACCAGGGGCAGCGGAGAGTGCCTACACACAGAGCGGTACAGATTACTTATACCTACAATACGAGGACTTTATACTCTACCGATTTCTAGAGCACCCATTTCAGAATTTGTCAAAAAGGTACATCTAATCGCACGAAAGATTTCATAGCTGAATAGACGTTGTCCAACCAAGCGTGAGTGAGAGTAGTGGTCTTCTCTTAAGCGTGTCGATAGCAATCTAAATACAGTTAGCCCAGAATTTGGCTACGACTTTGGCACATTCAGCAGCGTCCATCATCTCCTGTAGCGTGCAGGCAGCAGGACACGCTGCACAAGATATTAAGTGCCCCATTGTTTGTGGGACAGCACCACATTTACACTGCAGGGCGGAGTCATCTGTGAATCTCCACTTGAGCAGGTTTTTTTTTTACTTCAGCCTATCTGAGTCCGGAGTCGATTTAAAGATATCCAGGAAAGCCAAGGCGACTCATGTCCAGGTGCGAGATTTTTTGCAGGTGGAACTAATGGGTGACCGAAGAGCAGTGGTGAGCCAGAGCCGCGTCTTGCGAGTTGTAGGCGCTTTACTTTGTGTAAATAAGCTACTCACCACTGCTCTCAAAACAATGAAGGAAACCGGCATGTCCTAGAACTAAAAGTTCGGAGACATATAAAGACATCTACAAACCCGCACTGGGCCCGTATGGTGCATTAGGGCCCATTCTCTCTCACAGAGAGGAGGCCTGCTAAATGACTAAAAAATAAAATATGTATATTATCCATATACTTTAGTCTCAAATGAAAAGGTTAGCTTCAGACGCTGACAGTCCGACACGCAACAACCGCGCATCTGTGTACAATTTATCAGTGGCGAAGGGTGTTTTAAGGGAGAGGTAAGGAGGAGCCAAAAAAAAAAACACTTCCTGAAAATTTTCAAGGGATCGGCAAAATACTAAATTTAATATATGAGCGTAACATGGGACGAACATTGCCAAATGCGAATTTTCGCTTGTACTCCACCGTGCTCAACAGACATTACCATTACTGTGTTACCAGTACCGTCGCCGTAAGACTGAACAACTAACTTATTCCTACAACGATACTGGTCAAGTATTTCTAACAACTGTTTGAATAAAACTTCAGCGGTTTCACTTCTGCTAACATCGTAAAAATCCAGGAATCTTTCTTTGATTCCAGTATCAGATAAATATCGAAAAATAACAGTTAATTGCTCCAAACGACTGACATCGGGAGTTTCATCAATCATTATAGACAGAAATTGAGCTTTATCTATCTCGAATCTAAAGTGGTCTCGTAAAACGGATGCAATACTATATTTAAATCATTTTGAATATCACTAGAGAGACCATAAAATGCGGGGTTCTGAACTGAATTACAAACATCTAAATGGGAGTCCATTACTGAATCGAACTTGCTCAGATATAACAAGACTTCGATATAGGTACCGCGGATATCGGAATTCGGACTTTCATCGTGACCGCGAAAAGCTACTTCTTGTTTACCGAACAAAATAAAGGTTTCAATAACCCGTTTCATCAAATTCCTATTTCGATCTACTTTTCTATTATGAGCTTCATACGAATTTGCGAAAAATGATTCTATCCCACCTGTCCCGAACTCATGTAACTGTAAACAGCTACGAATATGTTTTAGAGTCTAAACATGTTTTTTTGACGAATTTGTCAGTTTTTAATATCTGTAGAACCCCCTTTATTGCATAAACTACTAGAATCAGAGAAAAGTAAACACGTGAAACAAAACATTCTATTTAATTTACAACTGCCAGTCAGCCATTGATATTTTTCGTAAAGACAAAAATTGAAATGTTTAAAAAACCATCACGTAGTTTGTAATTTATAGTCAAAAAATTTCATGTAGGCGTTTTGTAATGTTTACATTTTATGGTTTATTAAATATCTATTGTGTGACTATAAAACAGGTATTATTAGACACTATTGACAGTATCATATTCCGAAGGAAAGCCGACAGGAATCGTGTTATAAGCTAGCCTCGGCTCTGGTGGTCTCTCAATTAAATAAGAATTTTGTCAATCTAAGGAGCGTTTAGCGCAGGCAATGTAATTGGTGTTCAAGTCCAGTGCACCTCTCATGACACATGCATACTGTAGTGTCAGCGGTGCGGCGTGTAGGTATGTGACGACACCCCACACGACCAAACGCTCAAATAAGCCGCGTCATATAAATTGTACACAGATACGCGGTTGTTGCGTGTCGGACTGTCAGCGCGTGAAGCTAACCTTTTCATTTGAGACTAAAGGATATGGATAATATACATATTTTATATTTTAGATATTTATCAGGCCTCCTCTCTATGGGAGAGAATGGGCCGTAATTCACCATGCACGCCCAGTGCGGGTTTGTAGATGTCTTATGTCTTCGAACTTTAGGTTGAGACCACAACATATTAATTGCGAAGACTGTTTAGAATGCCTAAATATTATAAAGTCTGAATCATGAGGACTCGTAAGAAGAACAATTTCTAGTCTTGCGTCTGCAACAATGGCAGGCGGCACGTGGTTACTGCTCTCACGGCTACTATTTACCTAACGTACAGAAAGCAGGAACACCGACAGGCTCACAAGCACTCCCAGATTACGAGCGTGGCGGCGGTACCGATAGCATCATAAACAGATGAACTTAATGCTGTGCCCTCGTAGGTGAACTTATGACAGAGCTTATGAAACAGAAACGGCAGAATAGTCGACATCGGCTTTGCTTGCCATATGAAAAATATAATAGAATAGACTAAGTGAATACTGCTAATGTAGCGAAAACTGAATAGGATGGGAATTAAGAGATAATAACGTGATGTATCGGTCGCCCAGTGGTCGAAATTAGACCATAAACCATTAAAAAAATAGCTTTCTGTACTTCTTCTACATATAAAATTTCACCGTGCCACAATATATACTCCTCCGTCCGCGCAATTTTCTAAGAAAGGGGTAAAAAGTTTTTGCTTAACATATTTATAAATAGATTACAATATAAATGTCCGCAAAAGTATGGTCAAGCATTCGATTCGGCACTATTTAACATTATCATCATTAAGTTTACATCAGTGCACACAGGTGGCAGGGAATACACCGAATCCGTATTGTTTCAGAAGCAGCACACGTATTAACCACTGAACAATAAGTGTCGGTGAACACTCCTCTAAGACTGGTGACTTGGTAGAGTGCCAACTGACTACACTAAACTTCGAATTTATCGGTAACCTTTTAGAAATATCTGGTGCTTTATACAAAAATGCATGCCTTTTACCTAATGAAATGAGTAAAACAAATTCTCTTCTTTTGTTATTTCAGCACTGCTGAAACAGTAATTGTTATTCAAAGTCGTGGATTCCTGAAAGATTGACAACAAGTACGAAGAGTACAACAAGAAAGAATGAGGAACGAAATTACGTTTTTGTTTCGAGATTTAAACCCAATCTTGCATATTTGTTAAGTAACCAAAGCGGATAGTTGCCAGGGGTGCGGCTTGTTCGAAAGAGATACCGCGGCCCCTGGCACACAGGCAACTGAGGGAACACGGGTGGGTTTTAGTCAGTAAAAGTCTGACACGCCCTCCCGGTCCACCCAGAGCGGGAAAGTTATTTGATGATTTCCCACCCAAAAAAAAAAACCAAAGCGGATATGGCACGAGGGGTTCACATCGGCGTCGAGTCGACTATGAAGATACCTGGGACTCGTCCTCGATAGCCGGTGGAAATTCACAGAGCATTTCAGACGTTAGGCTCCCAGACTGGAGCGGGCCGGGGCTGCCTTGAAGCGGCTCCTGTCCAATCTAGGGGGTCCAAACGCCTCCTGCCAGAGGCTCTACGCGGGGGTCGTGCAGTCCATGGCCCTAGCCCGTCGGTTGAAGGCGTCCCATAAAGGGTCATGGCCATCCCGATAGTCCGGGGATACCGCACGATCTCCGGTGAGGCGACGGGCCTCCTTTCCGGATTGCCGCCATTGGATCTGGAGGCAAAGGTCTTCGCGCACACTTTGAAGTGGCGCGAGGAGGCCAAGCGCCGGGGCGTTACTCCGCTGCTGTGAGAAATCGCGGCACAGCGGACAGAGTTTCAGCGGGATTTCATGGCGACATGGAGAATGCTACTGTCACAACCCAGTGCTGGGCACGCCACGATTGCGGCGGTAAGTCCCCTCTTTGTGGAGTAGATTGAGAGGCTCCACGGCGTCCTCACCTTCCGCCTGACGCAGGTCCCCACCGGACACGGTTGTTTCGGGAGGTTCCTGTTTCGCATAAGGCGGGAGGAAACGCCCGGGTCTTTCCATTGTGAAGATCGCCCTGAGGACACGGTGGAGCATACGGTGGCGGTCTGCCCGGCTTGGGCGGAGCACCGCCGTGTCCTCGTGGAGGCGATCTCTCGCGTCCGGCCCTGGTGCAGGCCATGGTACGGAGCGAGAGTGAATGGTTAGCCGTCACCTCCTTCTGCGAAGCAGTAATGCTCGCAAAGAGGGAGGCAGCGCACGTGAGGGAGAGGCAGTATTATGCGCCCTCACGGCCTTAGTCAGCGCAGGAGACGCCCTGGGCGTCGGGAATCCCAGACAGATTCCCGGCCACCGTAGGCGCGAGCTTGCGGACGGCGAGTAATGGGTAGCTCGTTGTCCGGTAAGGACCAAGCCCGGGTCGACGGCGCGTTGTGTTCCACGCGCGCCCTAATGAGAGGTCAGCACCAACTGGTGGGGTCTTAAGGGCCGATGCCTGCCAGGGGTGCGGGTTGTTCGAAAGAGATACCGTTGCCCCTGGCACATAGGCAACTGAAGGAACACGGGTGGGTTTATTCAGTAAAAGTCTGACACGCCCTCCTGCACCACTCAGAGCGGGAGACGTTATTAATTTGATGATTTCCCACCCGCAAAAAAAAACCAAAGCGGATATACTTAGGAATAAGAAACGTTACCGTTAGAGGTAGCACGAGCTCAAAGTCTTAAATGAGTACTTACGTACAAGTACCAGCGGCGCGGCGGGCGGCAAGCTCACTCCTCCAAGCTAATTAGCTATCGTCAAAAAACACATGTCACAGGTCACAATACAAACATGCGTCACTCGTCACTCGTGTACGTAACACAACGCACAGATAATCACGATCGCGTAATTTCGTTGTATATCGCACAAAGATGCGGCGTGTCGCGACTGCTGCGACGCACGCTCGCGGAAGTGCCCGCCGGCGAACTAACCCCGCCAGCACATATTTCATTACGATATAAACCGGCAGAGGATCCCGATACCAATGTAAACGTTACACCAATCACCAGTAGATCTATATCCGAGCGCGGCGCACGCAGCTCTTACGTCTTTTCCCAAGTGGGCCGCCAACAAGATGGGACACGAATATTTTCATAGATTCAGAAATAGACGCGATGCCGCCGCGATCCGCCAGCCTGCTAACTATCAGTTGACTTCCTTATAGGGACTCTACTCGGTAACTTAACAAAGTGCTTCAGCGATGGAACTGAAACCTATAGAGCTGGATGTGCTTCAGCTCAGAACTGTGTTTAATTTATTTACCGCGAGTTCCTAGGAACACTGACACTCATTAAATGAGTACGACTTCCATGTAAACTTCAAAGTATCTTTGATACGTTGATTATCTGATTTCTACATAACTATGTAAATCTATGATTTTGGGTTCGAGTGCAGGAATGGTCTCGGCTTCATCACTACAATGCCCATAAGTTTATTTGTTTGCAGTCGACACAAAATCATTTGACACATAGAGAGCGCGAAGATGCGGATCGCATCCCTCTGCGGAGGCGGGTGTGCAGCTATCCCCCCAGAGACACGACATCATAGTGAGCCTTAACGTGATAACATACAAGTTTACTACTGTAGCATCGCAGGACAGCTCCTAACGCAAACCAATGAGTGACGAGCTCGTCAGAGAACGACATGGAATGGTCTCCAAATCCATATCGTCTTCACGTATTTTTGTTAAGTACATCGAAATTTAAGGATTGTTTTGTTGAATTTATTTAACTGAATGGTGGGAAGCCGAATCCAACATAGCTGATAAACCGTTAGGAAGATATCGGACGTAAACAGAGCCATTCAAGAAAGTTATTAGTTATGTGTGTACCTACTTGCACATCGTTTTTAACTGTCGCCCAATAACCACTAAAAAGAACAGTAACGTCTAGGATATTGTTCTGAATGCCAACTTCCGATAAATGTCACCTTTCTTGCTTTCACAGCATAGATGTGCGCCATTGCCCCATCTTTATTGCAGCCATCTAAATACCGTTTCATAAGCGCACGTCACATAAAACAGGAATAGCTACGTGCGTTGACAGCTGATCGAAACCCACACGACCAAATATTATTGTTTTCAACGAACCATGATGAAATAAGCACTCAATGCAATACCAATATCGTACGAAATTACAAATACTGTATATTTTATTCATGCTTTTGTAGATTGTGATTGTAAACACGTAATGACACACACGCATCCCCCCCGTAGAGTGCACGTATTTTTAAAACACAAACCATAATCGCTCTATTTTTAGAGCGCGCGCGCTGTAAATATCCGCGGCGCGTATTTTTACACAGCGGCGCTTGCGGTCGCAACGCAGCGTGGTGTGGGTGCGGGGGTATCCCTAAACCGTAAACACTCTTACTAAATTCGAAACAAATATTACTAAGATATTGTCTCCAAGAGCGGCCTCGGAATCGTTAGCGTGATAACTTGGACTATAACCTGTATAGGAAGTTGTATGGCCTGAGAAGACAACACACGGGTAAGAGTGGAAAGCTATGGGGGAGACCTACGCTCAGCAGTGGGGGCAATATAGGTTAAAAAAACGCAGTCGGGTTAAAAGATGTGGTGATGTTTAAAAAAGGCGAATGCAGTGCCGGCTGGAGGTGTTATTTACAGCTGATGTGTAAACTCTCGCGGAGCCATCATCGTCAGTCCCCGCATAAACCGCGTGTATGAACGGCGACGCCGCCACTTTGGCCCACAGCGCGGGTTTAGCGGGATTGTGGCCGCGACACCCTTTTTTTTACTTATGAAATTTCATAGGTCAACGTAGAACGTTGTCTGCTACTTATCCCGACTTGCCTGTGGCTGCCTCAATACATTAAGGCCTCCTGTTAGGGCTTAATAACTTCAAACTAAGCGACTACATCGAATATGATATCCTGATCGAATCAGGAATGAAGAGATCCGCAGAAGAACCAAGGTAACCGACATACCGAAGAATTGCCAAACAGGGCAGGGCCCATTGCTCGCAGGACAGATGGCCGATGGGGCCGAAAGGTTCTGGAGTGGCGACCGCGTACTGGAAGACGTAAAGATGGAAGGCCTCCCACAAGGTAGACCGATGATCTTGTGTGGGCCGCAGGAGTCCTCTGGATGCGGGAAGCACAGAACAGGTCGAAGTGGTGGAGCTTGGGGGAGGCCTATGTCCAGCAGTGGACGTCTTTCGGCTGAAATGATGATGAAGCGACTACACGCTAAGGGCACCCCCTGTGGAGTACGGAGCTCGGCTTAGGGCGTCGCTGGATGAGGGCAGCAAGGGCCGGGCTGGATTGGAGTTGGCCGCGACACCCACACCGAACCTCAGTTACATAGACAGGACAGATCGAAACATACAGGGCAGGTATGTAGGATGTTCCTGCCACCCTATATAGCTAGTTCTATTACCATAAGCGAAATCCTATTTAATAATCCTTACTGAATATTATAAATGCGAAAGTAACTCTGTCTGTCTGTCGCGCTTTCACGCCAAAACTATTGCACCGATTTAAATGAAATTTGGTACACAGATAGTCTAGAGCCTGAGAATGGACATAGGCTACTTTTTAATGCGAAAAAAGGGGTGAAAGGGGGGGGGATGAAAAGTTGTATGGAAGGATCGTCATTTTTAGAGCTAGAAGCTTGAAACTTATTTTCTAGGCTGTTGATTCGATATAAATAAATATGACATTCAAAGTTTGTAAAAGTTTTACCCTCAAGGGTGTAAAATAACAATGGGCATAGGGGTTGAAAGTTTGTATGGAAATTTGTAAGGTTTATGTGACTGTTTTATAAGTTTGCGACAAGAGACAAAGACCCAAAGAAACTATTCCACGCGGACGAAGTCGCGGACACAGCTAGTATTATTATAAATGTGAAAGTTTGTATGTTTTGATGTTTGTTACTCAATCACGCAACAACGGCTGAATTGATTTGGATGAAATTGGCACACAGATAGTTTGTAACCTGAAATAACACATAAGATACTTTTTATCCCAATAGTACGTTCCCGTAGGATAATTGTCGACGTCCACGTGGGCGATGCCGCTGGCAAAAGCTAGTGCATCATAAATCCGCTTTGATTTGTTGTGTATATCCGTTCTGCCGTGAGTACTTTGATTTGTTGTGTATATCCGTTCTGCCGTGAGTACTTTGATTTGTTGTGTATATCCGTTCTGCCGTGAGTACTTTGATTTGTTGTGTATATCCGTTCTGCCGTGAGTACTTTGATTTGTTGTGTATATCCGTTCTGCCGTGAGTACTTTGATTTGTTGTGTATATCCGTTCTGCCGTGAGTACTTTGATTTGTTGTGTATATCCGTTCTGCCGTGAGTACTTTGATTTGTTGTGTATATCCGTTCTGCCGTGAGTACTTTCTTGCTTAAATAATTGTGCAAACATGAACGATCCTCATGGTTGATCACGAGGTTTCATTACACCAGTGTAATTATGCGTGTGGAGCGGCGCCAGGCTAGCCGTGTGCGTCGTGTGCTGCACCGACGATCCTCTATCGCCCTCACTACTCAGCACTCTGTGGCTTTTACAGCCATAGATGAAGATATGCACCGACTTGAGGCTAAAAACGCGTCTCAAAATACTGAATAAGGACCATTGGCGACAAGAAAGAATTATTTTAAAGAAAGGCAAGGCCAAAATACATACTAGTTAATATGTTTGTATCGAAGAAAAGTGCATACACATCCTTTAAGCAATATATTTAAATGCATGTGGCAATAAATCTGTTAATTCAGTTGCGTTATATCAGGAACACAACGCGCGCGCGACATTAAGTGCAGAGAGCATGCCGCAAACATTAACATAAAAAAACACGTTCGCACGTGCGACTTGCAGCCGACGCGCCGGCACTCAACATGCGAGGAAATTAAACATTTGTCTGAGACAATGAATACTTTGCTGTGACAGGAGTTTATGATATACTGAGGTCGAGAACTAAAAGGCTGGCTACATTGACAAAAACTAGTGTGCATAACACAACAGCAAAAACATATCACAGATAATAAACGAAGAAATACGGATTCCATGCAATTCACTGAGTCTCCCAACTTGATGGCGGATAAATGATAGATCAAACGGGCCTTTGTCCTTTACTAAAACAACACCGAGCTAGGGAGCGAAACGACCGACACCAGCTAACACGTGGCGATACCGACCTTAGGACTTAATACCAACTAAGTTTAACGGGATAAGGTTTAAAATTGCACGAAAGAAATGGGTTCCATACGAGTATATGTAGGAAATTGCACTGCCTGCAGTAGTGCTGACGTTTGACTTCGATTCTTACGCGCTTGATCGTAGAGTTAAGTTTGCCCCGCAGCGGCGCGCGCCGTCTGCCCTGGCTGGGTGCCAGCGCTGCACTGGCCGATACGCCGCGTTTTAGAATGTAGCAGTGAGCGAGCCTGCAGTCTGTGATTTATAGCGAGGAGCCGCCTACCCGCTGGGCGGACCAACACACATTATAATTGCAGTTTATGTACAGATATAAACACGTTTACTGATACACGTAGCTGCGAGCGAGACCAACGTATTTCGTTTCATCTTCATGCTGCTTATTGAACAAACCTGATTACAGGAACAGCGAAAGCAACATTCAATTTTAGAATAATGTATTTGTAATATAAGATTCAGCAACCGTTCTCCTAAGACCGATTTGCCATTGGACTGTTCGTCAACAGGATGTTTTATTTATTTCCGTTTCCCCAGCAGGGTCTTTCACCTATGGACATTTCGCCGACAGAACCTTTCATATGCGTCACTTTCGACGACAGCCCTTTCCAGCTACTAAATGTTTCACCGACACGACGATACACCTATAACTCTTTTAACTGCAGACCTTTCCATCTACGACGAAGAATTCGCCGTCAATCTTAAGATAAACAATATTACAAAAAATGCACATATCTATCTACAGCTTTAGTTACCGGCCAAACCCGATTTCAGGCCTTTTAGGATTTTTAAGGTTTCCGGAGGTGCTGCTGCCAAAAATAAGGTGTGTAAACAACCTAGGCCGCGGCTACCTTGACGAGGCTGAGCCGGATGGCGAGGCAGGCGCGGTCTGCACCGCCGGTGCCGCCAGTGCCGCCAGCGCCGCCAGTGCCGCGCAGCTCGGCCACGCGCCGCAGCAGTGCGCGCGCGCCCGCCGCCCACGCCGCGCCGCCCTCCTGCAGCACGTTGCGGCTCTCCACCGAACTGATCCTGCAGCGGAAACATTTCGTTAACATATTTCTCAATACTATGTTTCGAATTTTGTTTTAATTTTAACTAGTATTGTTTTTAGCAGGCGTTCCACAAGAGCTCGTGTAGATAAGTTACAAGTACAGCAAAATAGGTTTGCGCTCCGGTAATCTTCGTCTTTCACAAACGACGCGGCACCTCCACAGAGACAATGCTCCTTAGCTTTGGACTGTCGTGCTTAGTAGTACCTATAATAAAGTGTTCGTATAAAGTTTTCTCTCTGTGTAATCATGGTTGTTTAAAACAAGCCAGTGCTTTCATGATTATAACAGATCTATAATAGATTTCATCGAACGTGTTTTTGTTAGTGAACATGGAAGATGATTCCTGAAGCGCAAACTTTTCATGGAAAATCTATAGTTACTTGTCGTTGAGCTTCTGTATGCTGGCGGCGGCGGCGTGCCAGCGCTCGTTGAGTAGCTCCAGCTGGTCCTGCACGTGGCAGCTCAGTGTACATGAGTGTGTGTAGCTGTATACTTAGATGTCGTTGAGCTTCTGTATGCTGGCGGCGGCGGCGTGCCAGCGCTCGTTGAGTAGCTCCAGCTGGTCCTGCACGTGGCAGCTCAGTGTACATGAGTGTGTGTAGCTGTATACTTACTTGTCGTTGAGCTTCTGTATGCTGGCGGCGGCGGCGTGCCAGCGCTCGTTGAGTAGCTCCAGCTGGTCCTGCACGTGGCAGCTCAGTGTACATGAGTGTGTGTAGCTGTATACTTACTTGTCGTTGAGCTTCTGTATGCTGGCGGCGGCGGCGTGCCAGCGCTCGTTGAGTAGCTCCAGCTGGTCCTGCACGTGGCAGCTCAGTGTACATGAGTGTGTGTAGCTGTATACTTACTTGTCGTTGAGCTTCTGTATGCTGGCGGCGGCGGCGTGCCAGCGCTCGTTGAGTAGCTCCAGCTGGTCCTGCACGTGGCAGCTCAGTGTACATGAGTGTGTGTAGCTGTATACTTACTTGTCGTTGAGCTTCTGTATGCTGGCGGCGGCGGCGTGCCAGCGCTCGTTGAGTAGCTCCAGCTGGTCCTGCACGTGGCAGCTCAGTGTACATGAGTGTGTGTAGCTGTATACTTACTTGTCGTTGAGCTTCTGTATGCTGGCGGCGGCGGCGTGCCAGCGCTCGTTGAGTAGCTCCAGCTGGTCCTGCACGTGGCAGCTCAGTGTACATGAGTGTGTGTAGCTGTATACTTACTTGTCGTTGAGCTTCTGTATGCTGGCGGCGGCGGCGTGCCAGCGCTCGTTGAGTAGCTCCAGCTGGTCCTGCACGTGGCAGCTCAGTGTACATGAGTGTGTGTAGCTGTATACTTACTTGTCGTTGAGCTTCTGTATGCTGGCGGCGGCGGCGTGCCAGCGCTCGTTGAGTAGCTCCAGCTGGTCCTGCACGTGGCAGCTCAGTGTACATGAGTGTGTGTAGCTGTATACTTACTTGTCGTTGAGCTTCTGTATGCTGGCGGCGGCGGCGTGCCAGCGCTCGTTGAGTAGCTCCAGCTGGTCCTGCACGTGGCAGCTCAGCGGCGCGCCGCACGCTGACACCACGCCCCGTCCCGCCGCGCGCGCTGCTTGCACTGATTCCGCACGGGACGACATCTAACACACACACCATTATTTATTACGGAAACTGTAAACATTTTAAAATTGATAAATAATAATTATTAATAATTAATTATTTTTTTAATTTTTCTGTTCCTTTCTTCTTGTCTGTTTATATGTGTGTGCATAAATGGTTAAATAAATAAATAAATAAGTATCCCAAAAGAAAGTTTATATTTGATTAGCTTTCTGCGTGAACGCAACGCATCCGAAGGGCGCGGGGGTAAGTCAATCGGTAGTAAGACTCTTGGGAATTTAGTCGCTATCGAACATTTCTCGGGAGCGGACCGCGCGTTGTGCGTGCGAGAGTTCTAGATAAACCGTAATTCGGCAACTGCAGCACGTACAACATTTTGCAGTATTCGAAGTTTCCGCCACTTAAGGGGGTTTATCTACGTTGTTTATGTTGGGCACGCCACGATAAGTACCCTCTTTGAGGAGTGGCTTGAGAGGCGGCATGGCGTCCTCATCTTCCGCCTGACGCAGGTCCTCACCGGACACGGTTGTTTCGGGAGGTTCCTGTTTCGCATAAGGCGGGAGGAAACGCCCGGGTCTTTCCATTGTGAAGATCGCCCTGAGGACACGGTGGAGCATACGGTGGCGGTCTGCCCGGCTTGGGCGGAGCACCGCTGTGTCCTCGTGGAGGCGATCGGCGGCGGCGATCTCTCGCGTCCGGCCCTGGTGCAGGCCATGGTACGGAGCGAGAGTGAATGGTTAGCCGTCACCTCCTTCTGCGAAGCAGTAATGCTCGCGAAGAGGGAGGCGGCGCACGTGAGGGAGAGGCAGTATATGCGCCCTCACGGCCGTAGTCGCCGCGGGAGACGCCCTGGGCGTCGGGAATCCCAGGCTGATTCCCGGCCACCGTAGGCGCCGGCTTGCGGACGGCGAGTAATGGGTAGCTCGCTGTCCGGTAAGGACCAAGCCCGGGTCGACGGCGCGTTGTGTTCTACGCGCGCCTCAAAGAGATGTCAGCACCAAATGGTGGGGTCAGCAAGGGCCGTTGCCTGCCAGGGGTGCGGATTGTTCGAAAGAGATACCGCGGCCCCTGGCACACAAGCAACTGAGAGAACACGGGTGGGTTTTAGTCAGTAAAAGTCTGACACGCCCTCCCGCTCCACCCAGAGCGGGAGAAGTTATTTGATGATTTCCCACCCAAAAAAAAAGGCGTTATTCTGGGCTAAAGGCATAATTTTTAGCTAGTTTTTGAAGTGCCGTAAACAAAAAACAAAGAATATTTTTACGATCCATTTTTTTATAAAATGTTTAATAATATTTCAAGAATACATAAAAAAAGTGATAAATGAAAAACTCAAAAATTACCGTAGTACCGGCACTCCTCCTCCGCCGCAGCCTGTAATCCTCAGCCGCGATGCCTCCCATTCGACATCGCGGCCCGCCTCAGTTGCGGTGCACCTCACCGCAACCTACTTTTTGGCCGCTACGTCGTCGGCTTGGAGACCAAAGCCCTGACGAGCGGCCCCACCTTTGGGTTCCTCTTCGCTTCACCGTGGGAGCGGACCACGGCTACTGAGCCCCCCCGCAACGACAATGCGGGAACCCACTGGGGGGGTATCCTTTGAATGTTCGAGTGCACAAAACGGGCGTTGACCTTCGCGCGATATGAAGTATGAGTTAAATATTATGAAAATGTTAAGTAGGATTCCCATAAAATAACTGCTGTTCGATTATAAGTCTATTCAATAAGTAAACTCCAAAGTTTCGAGCAAATTGAGATAGTAGTTTTATGAGAAATCGACATAACACGGGAACAAGCACACTGTCAGCCATTGTCTGTTATCTCTATTGTTTATTTAATAAATAAACAACCTAAGACGAAACAGCTTACATTAATACAATGCTTTGTTTAGTTAAGAAGCCATAAAATTTAACTTGAAATGGCAAGAGGCAATAGAAACTCGAGTAGACCTTTTTTTGTGAGCTAGGTCGCAAAAACGTCACTTATGAGATAGGCGCAGAGCCCTACGGGAGTGAGGGAGAGAGGTTTAGCGAGTCGTGAGCGGTTGACCAACTGATCACAGTGTTCATGCCTATCTGAGCTTTGGCAAAAACTTAATGCCAGGAGTTTCCACTGAAAAGTAAAGCCGTATCATCAGCAAACACAACAGTTTTCGAATCTGGAATCATTAACTGACATTTATCATTTATATAGACTAGGAACAGCGTCGGTCCAAGAATACTGCCCTGTGGTACTCCAAAAATCACTGGGACCTCTTCACTAGTTATGTTACCGATTTTAACACACTGTGTTCTGTCGGTTAAGTAAACTTTAAAAAGTTTTAGTTGAAGATCCCGGATACCCAGGCTTTCAAGTTTTGTTAACAGAATAGAAACTGAGACTGTAACAAAGGCCTTTGTTAAATCTTGTTATTTCTGACACAGCATCAGCAGTGGATCTCTTGGCTCTGAAACCAAATTGTGCTTGTGAGAGT
The DNA here is from genome assembly GCA_947359405.1 of Antitype chi. Classification (NCBI taxonomy): domain Eukaryota; kingdom Metazoa; phylum Arthropoda; class Insecta; order Lepidoptera; family Noctuidae; genus Antitype; species Antitype chi. Next base: position 398,313 of record OX375827.1, on the reverse strand, counting down.
AGATTTTTACTTTCCAAGTAGTTAACAAGTCTTTTGTTAATGATGCGCTCTAAAAGTTTTGATAGGGTAGGAAGAATTGAAAATAGCCTATAATTATTGACACAGTCTCTGTCACCACTCTTATGTACCGGGTGAACTCTTGACTTCTTATAGATCTTCAGAAAAATACCGGTTGTGAGCGACAAATTACAGACGTAGGTACTGTTAGAATATCCATATTAGATTAAAGAGCGCATCGACTTTCTGAAGCATAAAGTTTATGCATGGGCAAACCGTATCCATCGATATAGGCGAAGAGTGGGTCGGTACACTCAGAATCGCATGTTCTAGAACGATGAAAGGTGGGTATACAGAGCTTGGGAGCGACCCATTCCCAGGATAGTGATGACATGAGTGCGTTTTGGCGGAGCATTTTGTCGATGCCCGTCAGTTACACTGAAGGTGATTGGATACGTGTTGTTGAGCGGGCGTGTGATTCAATACCAGACATGGAGTCTATAACCATCAGTCCTCTGGATGTGGCCCGTGCAGTCCGTGCGTTGCCTAACTGGAAATCTCCAGGACCGGTCGAACTGCACAATTCCTGGACTAAATGGCTACAAAGGTCACACGTTTGCTTAGCTTCACAATACCAGACATGGGCCTCCCCCAAGCTTCGCCACTTCGAATGGTTCTGTGCTTCCCGCATCCAGCTTACTCCTTCGGCCCTCACAAGGTCATCGGTCCACCTTGTGGGAGGCCTTACGTCTTCCGGTACGCAATCGTCACTCCAGAACCTTCCGGCCCCATCGGCCATCTGTTTCGCGAGCAAAGTGCCCTGCCCACTGCCACTTAAGTTTGGCAATTCTTCGGGCTATGTCGGTTACCTTGGTTCTCCTACGGATGTCTTCATTTCGATCACGCAGGGAAACTTCAAGCATAGCCCTCTCCATTGCCCTTTGGGTGGCTTTAAGCCTTCTTATGAGGCCCATTTTGAGTGACCACGTTTCGGTTCCGTATGTCATCACTGGCAACACGCACTGGTCAAAGACTTTCGTCTTGACACACTGCGGTATGTAGGACGAGAAGATATTGCGTAGCTTCCCGAACGGTAGCTTCCCGAACGCTGCCCAACCGAGTCGCGGATTCGACGATTGACCTCTTTCTCGAAGTTGGACCTACCTAACTCGACAGTTTGTCCTAGGTAAACGTACTCGTCCACAACTTTGAGTGTAGTGCCTCCGACCGTTATGAGAGTGGGTGTTACATGGGCATTCGACATGACCTTTGTCTTGTCCATGTTCATTTTAAGACCCACTCTTTCGGAAGCTCTACTGAGGTCATCGAGCATTGTACTGAGGTCCTACATGGTCTCAGCCATGACAACTATATCATCGGCAAACAGAAGGTGAGTGATGTACTCGCCATTGATGTTGATGCCAGCCCCTTTCCAGTCCAGAGCCTTGAAGACATCCTCCAGTGCAGCGGTGAACAGTTTCGGAGAGATAACGTCTCCCTGTCTAACTCCTCGCTGCAGAAGGATATGTTTCGAGGTCTGGTCCTGGAGTCGGACTGGCATATTGGCGCTTTCGTATAAACACTTCAACACCTCGATCTACCGATAATCGATCAGGCACCGTTGGAGAGACTGCAGTACAGTCCACGTCTCGATCGGATCGAAGACTTTTTCGTAGTCCACAAACGCTAAGCAGAGAGGCAGGTTATACTCTTCGGTCTTCTGTATAACCTGCCGCAGCGTATGTATGTGGTCTACGGTGCTAAAGCCTTTACGGAACCCGGTTTGTTCGGGAGGCTGGAAGTCGTCAAATCTGCGCGCCAGACGGTTCGTGCTATCTATACTTCTATACTAATATTATAAATAGTAAGCTATAGTAAGTAAGTATTATAAGCTATAGTAAGTGAGTATAGTAAGCTATAGTAAGCTAGTATAGTAAACTAAATCCTAGGCCTGGTATTCCTGTGAGTAGCGATGGGATTGCCAACCCTAAAGATATTGTTGAGTTGTTTAAAACCCAGTTTACCACACAGTCGCCCCTGGGACCACCATGCGGGGAGCTCGATGCTCTCTCTTCCCTAAAATAAGGAGGTACAAACGGTGAGAGGTCAGGGCCAAAATTAAAAATATGGTTAGAGGGAAATCCCCAGGACACGATGGGCTAAGCATCGAGCACCTGCAGAATGCTGGTGCTCACCAGCCACGAGTACTTGCACTACTATTTAACTTATGTCTGTCTCATTCGTACTTGCCCTCGGACATGATGCGGACTCTGGTAGTGCCAGTAGTCAAGAATAAGACTGGATACGTATCGCACGGGTCAAATTACAGGCCAATCTCACTAGGCATCGTCATAGCCAAGGTACTTGACAGCGTGCTCAACTCGAATCTAAATAAGCATGTCAAGATTCATGATGCCCAGTTTGGTTTCCGGGCAGGGCTGTCAGCGGAGACGGCCATTCTTAGTCTGAAGCACGCTCTTAAGTATTACACGGATAGACAGACACCAGTCTACGTGGTTTTCCTGGACCTATCCAAGGCCTGTGACCTAGTCTCTTATGACTTACTCTGGCAGAAGCTAGGAGACACAACACTGCCGCCAGAGTTCGCATCTCTCCTTAAATACTGGTACCTACACCAAGAGACTCGGGTGAGATGGGTAGGGGAGCTTTCGAAGCCGTGCAGGCCGGAGTGTGGGGTGAGACAGGGGGTACTGTCCTCGCCGTGGCTCGGACTCTATGTGAATGCCTTGGTCGAGCGACTCAGCAGCATGCGTGTCGGATACTATGTGGATGGTGTATGTTTTAATAATCTGAGCTACGCCGACGACATGGTGTTGCTAGCTCCCTCGATCAATGCCCTTCGAAAGTTACTGGCTGTATGTGAGTTGTACGCGGAGTGTCATGGCTTGATGATATACAATACCAAAAAGACAGAGTATATCGTCTTCGGGTCTGGTGCCAGATGTCCATCTACGGTCCCTCCTCTGTTACTTAAAGGTCAACCAATAAACAGGGTGTATAAATTTAAATACTTGGGCCATCTGGTAACAGATTCCCTGAAATACATAATACATAAAAAACGGTCGAACGTAAAAAGATAGGGATCCCAACCCACCCACCCGTTCGAAGCCGGGACGGGCAGCTAGTCGTCAAAAATCTTCGACAGGCATAACAAATGGGCTTTCTGGCATAGTTTCCGCTTCATAAAAGATTTGAATCGATTAAAGCTTCGTTCTTGAACGTAGCTAGAAAGTACTCAATACTCAATACTCAATTCTTTATTGCATTCCATATGTAATTAAAAGATGGAATTAACAGTGTGAACAATATGGACCCTGTCGGGCACAGCAAAATTAGGAGAGAGGAAGAGGGCTACGTGCAAATTCAAGCAATTCAATTAATTATTATTTTAAATTATTAAATGTAAAATTGGGTGTATAGTTCTTATCTATGTGTATGTATAATTACGTACAGGTATATAAGTAGTTATGTATATATGATGAGGTGTGAGTATATAGGTATAGTATATTTTTGTAATTTTAATTTTAGGTATTGCGTATGAATACTAGGTAATTAATTATTATTATTTGTTATTATTTATTGTTTACATTATTATTAGTTTAAGTTGTTATTTATGTAATCCTGTTTTCACATTTATATGTCTTTGATTTTCTATATTCCGTATTGTATATATTTTATAATGTTTGGTAAATTATAGAGAGAATAATTTTATTTTCCAATCGATTTGTCATCTAAAAACTCTTTTACTGAGTAGTATGTCTTGGATTCTAAAAATTGTTTCAATTTATTAATAAATACATTTGTTTTCTTAACTTCTCTGATGTCATTTGGCAAATTGTTGTACATTTTAATGGACATAACTAAAGGTCCGGTTGAGTGCATTTTGAGTCGGGATTGAGGTATGTTTATTTTGTTTTTGTTATGACGAAAGGTGTATTTTGTTTGTGTTTCTTCGCAAGTGGTGTAGAACTCTGGGTGTTTTCTGACAAATTTACATAATTCCAAGATGTACAAGCAGGGAAGTGTGAGTATTTTGTGTTTTCGGAAGTGCGGTTGGCAACTATCTGTTTGTCCTATGTTGGTTATTATTCTAATTAATTTCTTTTGTAAAATAAATATGGTTTGTGAATCGGTACTGTTACCCCACAGCATCACCCCATAGCTGAGCCATGCCTGGGCATATGCGTAGTAAGTAACAAGTGCAGTTTGCTGGTTGGTAGTTTTTTTGATTTCGCGTAGGGCATACGAAAAAGTTGATAGCTTTGCTCTTATTTTCTGTATATGGGATTTCCAATTTATGTGGGTATCTATAGACAAACCGAGGAGAGTGAATTCGTTTACTTGTTCCAGTTTTGTATTATTAAAAATGAAATTTAGTTTTAATGGAGATTTTTGATGCGGATGAAAAGTAATTAATTTTGTTTTGGTGAAATTAATTTCTAAATTATGGTTATCCAACCAGTTTACAGCTGTAGTTAGAAGGGAGTTCAATTTGGCGTTTATATTGTCATCTTTCTGGCATGAGGTGAGCAGAGAGATATCGTCCGCAAATAGAACACATGGTCCGTTTATAATTTTAGGAAGGTCATTTACATAGATAAGGAATAAAAGGCAGCCCACCACACTCCCTTGGGGAATTGACGCGTTAACTGATTTACTGTCGGATCTTATTTTTATTATTTCATGGGTGTTTTTATTAAAATATTCAATTTCCACTAGTTGTACCCTATCCTTTAGGTATGATGCAAACCATTTATGAGCTTTTCCTCGTATCCCTATCCCATGTAACTTGTCTAGTAGTATTTGAAACTGAACCTTATCATAGGCTTTGGTCATATCGAGTAGCATACCTATGGCATAGTTTTTATTGTTAATAATAGTTAGAGCCTCTTGTACGTATTTGTAGACTGCTAACGTTGTAGACCTGTTTTTACGAAAACCGTTTTGGCAGTCGTCAAGTATTCTATATTTTTCACAAAAAGAGTATACGCGGTCACACATAGCCTTTTCAAAGATTTTAGACGCAGTTGGTAGCAGGGCGATTGGGCGATAGTTATTAGGGTCGGTTTTAGAGTTTTTCTTATGTATGGGTTTTATCAGTGCATTTTTAAGTAGATTGGGAAAGGTTCCTTCTTCAAACGATTGGTTAATTAATTTATAGAACGGTAGGGTTAGTTCGTCTGCACATTGCTTAAGTAGAAATGGGGGTAGTTCGTCTATTCCATAGCTCTTTTTATTTTTTAATTGTTTTATTATTTTATTTACTTCGTAGGGATCGACAGGGCTGAGAAACATGGTGTTTTCTGTCGGGTACATTTTTTTTTTTTTTTTTTTTATTATTATTTTATTCGTAGATATATTGTCTTAACAAGTTCGTTTATTTGTATCATTAAACCAGAGATGGTTTGTATTGATACTCACATTCACTAGTTCGATAACATTGCTTAATCACTAATGTGTTGATTCACTATTATGTAAACAATGTAGGTACATTCAAAATAATTTGTACGTAAAAACTACGATAGCCGTAAACATCTATTAGTAACCCTACCTACGTGAGTCACATGCAATGTTTATGAAGAACGATTCCAGTCAATCTCAAAATTCCTATACAGGTTGCTTTTAATTTTTGTTTAGGATTTTTTTTATTTTATTTTTTTTATTATTTATTAGACTAAGTTATGTGTTAGTTATAAATGTTATAATAATATTTTTTGTATTTTTGCTTATAATTTTTCATGTTTATTTCGGTTTTAATAGACTTTGGTATTTCATTCATTATGGTGGGAATTAAAAATTTTACTGTTCGCCTGCCATAATAATTTCTAACTTGAGGTACTGTTAATTTATTTTGGGTTATACTTCTTGTGATTATTTTATGTGTAACAGGTATTTGAGTGCTTTTGTTATTAAATTGCTCAATTAGTAGGGCCATTTTGAGTCTGGTCTGTACTGGCAAAATTTTACAATATTTAAATAGTTCGATAACGTTATCTTTATATTTATGTTTTATTTTTCTGGGTACGATGAGTTTTAGTAGTCTTACTTGTAGATTGGAAATTTTTTCAGTATATGTTTTAAATGTTCGCCCGTAGCTCGTAAGTCCGTATGTTAAAATTGATTCTGCTAATGCAATGTACATGTTGAGAAGCAATTTGAATGGAACTTTAGGTTTTAAAATGTAGAACTTTGCCAGTATAGCCCGCAACTTGTCACAGACTGAGTCCACGTGAAAAGTCCAGCTAAAGCGATTGTCCACGACTAATCCAAGATAGGTGTGGTGCGTTACTTGATCAATTGCCTCACATCGACATGTGCCTGACATAGTGGAGTGAAGACAATTGTGACCGTGTGCGATTATCTTAAAAGAAGTAATCTGCTTTAGGTGACTAGAGTGGACATGAACGATTTTGGTTTTACTTGCGTTGAGAACCAGGCCAGCATCATGTGCCCATTTGGATACTTGAGTAAAATCTTCCTGTAACCATTGAGCTGCTACTTTTACGTCTCTGTGGGAAGCTACAAGACACGTGTCATCTGCATATTGATAAACAGAACAGTGATTGACCACATGTTCCATGTCGTTAACATATGTCAGATAGTGTAGGGGTCCAAGTACTGAACCTTGGGCTGTTCCTTCGGTGACTTCAATGGCGTCACTGACTTCATTGCATATTTTGACATTGTATTTACGATTATTAAGGTAGTCCTCACACCATTTAAGTATTGGTCCTCGAACTCCAGAATTATTTAATTTTGTCAGCAGAGTGTCATGTCTAAGCGTATCGAACGCCTTGCTGAAGTCGATAAATAGTAAAATTACATTATTTTTATCATTGAGAGATTCATTGACCTCATCCGTGAACTTAGATAACAGCTGTGAGGTGGACTTATTGGGTTGAAAACCGTATTGTGTGCTGGACAACACGTCATTTTTAGCGTAGAAGTCTTGAATCTGATTACAGATATACTTTTCTACTATTTTGTCGATAACGGGTAGAACAGTGATCGGTCTATAGTTTTCATAGTTGGCCAGACTTCCTTTTTTATGTATTGGGCGCACTATACCAGTTTTTAGTACGTCCGGGTACTTTCCTTGTTTGACACTAGAATTAATCAATTTGGCAATAACGCCTGTCATCTTGTCACAGATAGATTTTATATCAATACACCTAATGTTATCAACTCCAGGGGCTTTATTTGTATGAAGGTTTCTAATTAGCTTACTGACACTGTTATTTGTAGCTTTCCTGAAGCACAATGATGTGTTAAGGGGAAACGTATAATCAGATTCGTCCAGCAAACGACGATTACACTGGGGCAAGATCTTCTTAACACTCTTTCTAAATTCTGTCGCAAAATTATCAGCTATTGATTTTATTTCTATATTATTATTTTTGAAGGCACTCAGGATGGCTTCATCCACCGACTTTTTATTGCGACCCGACAACTTATTTAGAATTTGCCATAGCTTTCTAGGATTCGTTTTATAATTATTTATTTCTTCTAAAAAATGTTTATTTCTCGATTTTTCGATGATTTTATGAGTTCTATTTCTTACCTTATTATATTCCAATCGCAGTATTTTATTCGTTGAATCATTTTTCCATTTCAAAAATAGTTGATCCTTTTTTTTACACATCTTATTTATTTTACTATTTATCCAAGGCTGTATGTTTCTTTTACTATTTTTATTAATTTTTCTGATATATTTTGATTCTTCGTAGCATTTATGAAATTGGCTTTGTATATAATCGTAAATTGTGTTTGGACACTCTATGCCATCTATTTCACTCCATGTTAAGTTTTTAAGTAAAGTTTTAATTTTAACATTATCAATTTGTTGTATCGTTTTTATATCAGCCTGTATTCGTGTTGGGTCAGATCCTACGCACGACAATATTAACATGCGGTGATCGGCCATTACAGTTCCTAGTGCGGCCGAGTACAGATCTAACGAGCGCGTTCTTACAAATATGTGATCTATACAGCTACGTGTAGTGTTTTTTCCGCGTATTTCAATTCTTGTGTAATCAGTTATCGCGCTCGTTAAACCACACTCGGACATGCTACTTACGTAATATTCTCTAATGTTGTCGTATGTCTTTAGGTCTATGTTAATGTCTCCCAACAAATAAGTGTCGTATGATTTAATATAGGAATCGGATAAGATACCGCTTATTTCTTTTACGAATAGATGTTTACTTTCGCTTGGTGGTCTATAAATTGCACAGATATATGCGTGGTAGTTGTGAGGTGTAGTGATTTGACCAATAATACATTCACAGTGTATTAACGAGTGATTCATTGGTGTGAATACGTAGCCATCTCTGACATAAATTATTATTCCACCGCCTTTTCTGTATATACGCAACTTACTGTGCATTTCATAGCCATCGATGTTATACATATGAACAGTGTTTTCGTTTACATTAACTTCTGTTAGGATCAAGACATCTATAGTCATATTGGATGTGCTGATTAAGTGTATTACACTACCAAAATTTTTAACTATAGATCTAATATTTATGTGAACAATATTCAGATTAATTTTACTAATAAAAGGTACAAGCTTACTAAAATCATTAATGCTAGCACAGTCGAATAACTCTTGGTGATCGGGAGAGAGATCCGGGATAACTTATTTTAAAACTATTACCGATAAGTATTTTGATGTCCTGCTTGCGTTGTAGTCGCAAGCCGATCGACGTCCATTTCGCTCCTTACAACTGTAGGCTTGTCTTTGTCTTCTTTACGTAGCAGAACCTTTCCATCCTGGAACCAGACATATTTATATGTCGGACGTAATTTTTGTTTTGCCAGCCATAGTAGCGATTTATTTGCTTTTGTTAGGGCGCGTCGCAGAATAACTTTAGACTTAGAAATCTCTACAGGGGCATCAGAAACAATTTGTTCCAGCAAAACTTCTTCCTTTCTGGATGCACGTACCCATGACTGTGCCTGTTCTGCTTGTTTCAACTCCACCTGGATGTTTCCCTCACGTTCATTTCGATCTTCTACACGTTTAATATTTAGTATCTGTGATTTATCCACGTTGAGAGTTTCAGCCAGCTTGACAGATATCGAGTCAAGGTTTTCATTTTGAGCTTTAGGGATTCCTATCACTTCCAACACGTTATCTATACGCTGTTGTTCTATATTACGCACATATTGTTTTAGTGAGCTGATTTCTAGTTCAAGATGAGTTTTTTCGTTGCTAAGGTGGGTGTACTTCTTCTCCAACTCCTGTATGTGCTTATTTTGAGTTTCCACAGTTTTTGTCAGTTCGTCTACTTTTTTGCTGCAGAGGCTTACTGATACTTCTATTGGTTGCAATTCCTTCTTTAGGACCTTTTTTAGTTCAGCTGTAATATCTTTCAGAAATTTTACACTATCAATGTTGCAGTTGCCTAGGTTTTGACTGGAGATAGCGACTTCTTCTTCGTCGTCTTCCTCATCCGGAACAAAGAAGGATGATTTCCTGTTAGGCGAGTTGTGGTTGCATTCCTCACATATCCAGTCCAGGCTGTCCGCATTACGAAGCGCAGACAGCTGTTTCGCAGTAAGACCAGAGCAGGCTTTATTAGCATGAACAGTCTTAGCACATGACCTGCATTCCAGTCCTGGCGATCTGCTGGTTATGCCTTTATTGCAATTATCACATTTCGTCATTTTGGTTAGAGTAGGGGGTAGTTAGCGCACAAATTACTCAGACGTTGACACCGAACCGATACGTACGACAGAGCGTTAGCGAAAACATCACAGGGGCTCCTTTTGCTGGTGAGGGTTTTTCCCCAATAGAAGCAAAGAAGTCGTTAAAAATATTTGCTATTTGCTTAGGTTCAGTTATCAAGTTATTATTTTCAAGCAATTTTAAATTAATTTTTTAGTTTTTTATTGATTTATTTGTTCTCTCGTTTATTATATTCCACATAGTTTTTACTTTATTTGTTGACTTTTTTATTTTATTTATATATTGTAGTTTTTTTGCTGTCGTTACAGATTGTTTTAGGGTTTTTTCGTATTTTTTATAATATTTAGATAATATGGGATTGTTTGTTTTATTGGTAAGTATTTTAAGTAGTCTCTTGTTTTTGCAAGACAATTTTATACCCTTTGTTAGCCAGTACTTCTTATAGATCGTTTTTATTTTTATTTGCTGCAGCGGGATGCAAACATTTAAAATTTTAATTAATATATTATTAAATGCAATGTAGTTTTCATCTAAATTTTTATTTGATTTGATTATTTCATTCCAATTTTGATTTTTTAATTCAGATTTAAATTTTTCTACATTTTGGGTATTATATAATCTTTTTTTCGCGAACCAGTTTGTTTCTTTTTTGCTATCGCTAACTAATTTCATGTGAAAGATGGTTGCACAGTGGTCTGAGAAACCCAATTCTTCTACGGTGATATAGGTATGTCTAGTAGGAAAATTTGTAAAAATTAAATCTATACATGTTGAGGTAGTTTGTGAGATTCGTGTGGGGACTTTGATGTGTTGTGTGAATTTATATTCCAACATTAAATCTAAGAACAGGTTAGTTTTTAAACAGCTGTCTAAAATATTTATATTTAAATCTCCCCCTAATATCACGTTATATCTTCGATATTTATTATTGATATAATACATCATTTCTTTTAATTGGCGAGTAAATACTTCCTCCTCTCTTCTATTCCAATAAATTGTAACTATAATAACATTCTCATTAGGTAATTCTATTGCACATAATTCAATACAATACTCAACAGACATATTACTGATATCACAGACTTCTTTGTGCTCAAGATGGTTTTGTAACAAGATACAGACGCCGCCACCTCCTCGAGTACGGCGACAATACGATGCCGCAATTTTGTAACCGCTAAACTGTAAGTTACTCAATTTTTCTGGTGGTAGCCAAGTCTCACATAGGCATATAGCGTTATACATGGGTTCTTCATAGATGAAGGCTTCAAGTAAATGTTGTTTGTTACAAATGCTTTGTATGTTTTGATATAAAATTTTAAATTGTTGTTCCGTGGCTTCGAAAAGTATTATGGTTCGTATATTCTTTGTCATTTGGTTTGTAATGATGTGTAGTGTTGGTTTTATCGTCGTTGTTTATTTGTTCGTTAGGTTTGTCGCTTTTGCGGTGTGTCGTGACTCCGGTAGCCTCTTCTCTAGTTGATATCCGTTTTCCATCTATAAATAAGTTATTATTTCGTATTATTGCATAGTGTCCATTTTTTCTTGCTCTTAGCATTTCCTCACGCATTAATTTTCTTTCTTTCCTTGCATTTTCGTTTAGAAACTCGGACACATGTATGTTAGTTCCTTGGAAATAATGGTTGTTCTCAACAATGTACCTAGCCATTTTCTTGCTTAGAAACTCAATAACTAGGGGTCTGTTTGTTGTGGTGAATCTTCCAATACGATTTGTTTCTTCTATGTATCCGTTTAGGTCCACATTCAGAATTTCATAAAACATTTCTATCAATCTGTTGTGTAGTTCATACTCAGACTCATTGTAGTATTCGGAGAAGCCATAAATTACTATTTTCTTGGAGTGGTTTTCAGTATCTTCAATTTTTGGAGTTGGTGATAGATGCTTCATATTTTTAAAATTACCATACCAAAATAGGTAAACAGAATCAAATTGAAGCAATACAGATAAATTAATTCTGTGATAGATACATGGTGCTCACACATTTACAAACATTGTAAAAGTAAGTATACGATTTTCCTATAATATTAACAAGTAATAAATAAGTCAGTGTGTGAGTTAAAGTAATCACTTAGTGTAAATCAATGTCATAAATATAATTAATTATACAATTCAATTAGCAACCAGTTTGATTTTGTCTAGACTCTAGATTGTCCTATGGAGCAGGACCAGCATGTTTCTAAGCATTCTTATCTTGGATATAATCCTCTAATTTGTAATACGCTTGTTTACAAAGTTTACTTTTAATATGAGTTTTAAATTTCCTTTCATTTAATTGCAATATATCACAAGGTATTTTGTTGTAACATTTAACACAGTACCCCATAAAAGATGTATGTACTTTAGCTAATCTGAAAAATGGTTGATCTATTTTGTCTTTGTTTCTAGTATTAAAATTATGTCTATCACTTATTTTATTAAAAAGATGTAGATTTTTTCTTACATACATGATATTTTCATAAATGAATTGGCAAGGTACCGTCATAATATTAATCCTTTTAAACAGTTCCCTGAGGGATTCGCGGCGACGTAGATTATAAATGGCTCTGACAGCTCTCTTTTGCAAAATAAAGATGGATTCAATGTCAGCGGCCCGACCCCACAGTAAAATGCCATACGACATAATGCTGTGGAAGTAGCTAAAATAGACCAAACGCGCGGTTTCTACATCTGTTAACTGTCTGATCTTTCTAACAGCATAAGCGGCCGAGCTTAGCCGCCCCGCAAGAGATGTTATATGAGGTCCCCATTGTAATTTCTCGTCTAGCGTGGTTCCCAATGTATCATTGCTCCTAGTATTTATATTAAGGATATCACTGCATTTTTTAAACAGATTCATATTTTTATGTGCATACGAGATTGGATTTTCGTAAATGTACTGAGAACACACAGTCATTATAGTAATCAATTTGTCTCTGAGAACTCTGTCTGGAAGTGAATGAGGGCTTTGATTGATCAGGGTTCTCAAATTTCTTGAATAAGTGAGAATGCGGGCAAAGTTTTGAAAAAACGATGACACCCCCTTCAGAGGAACCATACTTGGCGTGGGAGAAAAAGAAAACAGCTGCAAGGGAGTAATGACCATCGCAACCGAAGGAGAGGTGCTTACAATGAATAGTTTGATCAAAAGTTTTCCAAGTAAATCATTCATAAAACCATCTTGGCCTCATATATACAACATTCCTTTGGCAGACTCCGAATTTAATACCAGTCGACCAGTGGACCTACTGCTTGGAGCAGATATATAATGCAATATAGTTTTAGGTGACCTTTTGAGAGGTGATGGCGAGGATCAACCAATAGTCCTACAAACGCAACTAGGATGGTTGCTTTGTGGGATAATGACACCACGATACAGGTGTTTTTTTTATAATCCAGGCGATTTATGCAGATTTTGGGAAAATGATGACATCACCTAGCAGATTGAAATGTTTTGAATGTTTGCAATCATTTCTGTCCAAAACAAATATACTAGAAAATGGGAGATAACAAATCCGGCTGTTATTTAAACCAAAAACCAAAGGCCAGCTAAGGCCCAGTAAGCCATTACCATTGGCACAATTACGTAACTTAGAGAGAAAGTTACAGGAAGATCCGGCTCGAAGGACCATGTAGAAAGTAATGCCTGCGTGGTTTAGCACTAAATTCTGGGTATTAACATTTGGTTGATTTGGTATATATATTTATTTTTTTGAGGTTGGGAAATCATCAAATTACTTCTCCCGCTCTGGGTGGAGCAAAAGGGCGAGTCAGACTTTTACTGACTAAAACCCACCCTTTTTCCCTCAGTTACCTGTGTGTCAGGGGCGACGGTATCTCTTTAGAACAACCCGCACCCTTGGCAGGCATCGGCCCTTGCGGACCCCACCAGTTCGTCGCACCAGGACCCATTGGCACGCCGTGACCACCCCAGGAACCAAGTAGAACAAGGGCCTCAGACTACCCTAGCACCCATGGCACCCTTGGTCCCCCTAAGACGGGTCAGCGCAGTGGCCCCGCCGCCTACCACTTTTCGGCCGCAGGGGATAGGGAGAGCGACCAACGCTATACCGACACTCCTCTTCCCCTGCGGCCCCACCGCGTCCGCCATCAAACGGCGGCGGCCCCGTCCAGGCCACGGAAGGGAAGAGCGCTACTCAGAAGTACCGGCACTCCTTCTCCGCCGCAGCCTGTAATCTTCAGCCGCGATACCTCCCATTCGACATTGCGGCTCGCCTCAGTTGCGATGCACCTCACCGCAACCTACTTTTTGGCCGCTACGTCGTCGGCTTGGAGGCAAAAGCCCTGACGAGCGGCCCCACCGTGGGGTTCCTCTTCGCTTCACCGTGTGAGGATGACCACGACTACTGAGCCTCTCCGTAACGACAATGCGGGAACCCACTGGGGGGGATTTGGTATCATTAAACTGGTTTACGATTACTGATTGAATTATACGAAATAATGGTTTAAAAGCAATATTAAATACTACAAGTTACTATAATGACGAAATAGTAAATGAGCACTAAGATGGTTTGATTAGGTTTGGTTGGAGTAACACGATTGGTGGTCGAACACGTACGAACTGGTAATCGTTGCGATGCATTTATGGAAATGCACGCAGCAAAATTGCTGGGCTTAATATTAAATTGAACGAATCCCTTTTTTTCGTCAGCCAAAAATTGTCTGGATATCGGCGGCATGTCCCGGTATCAGTTAAATCACTAACTTTTCTAACGGTGAATGCTGCAGAACATTTATTTATTTATCTTTATGGAGGCCACCTGACGCTTGGCATCCAAAGTTATGCCTAAGAACACTGTGGCATCTTCGGATTTCAACTCTTCACACTTTATGAGAACACTAGTTTCTGCTTGTCGAACATGCATGAGATATCAAAAACTTAATACATTTGATTTGACACATGCTATTAATTCGCAGCATTTAATCTTAACAGCTATCGGTAAGTAAAACAATACGTCGAAAACGATTTTTTGCCACGGGTTGACTTTACAGCTATCGGTAAGTAAAACATTATGTCGAAAACGTGATTTTTTTTGCCATGGGTGTCAACTTTCTTGTTTTAGGGGGTGTTGAAAAAGAGAAATAAGGAAAGACAGTTTGAATGAAGATGACCATAAGAGTAGAAGACTAAAGAAACGATGAATGGAGAGTGTGAGAGATGATATATGGCCGGAAGGGGTGACTTTGAGATGACGACCAATAGAGAAGTACGGAAGAAAAGGAAATGTTTCGCCGACACCTAATAAATTGGGATAAGAGCAAGAGAATGATGATGTCAATGAGTACGAACCTGTTGGTCGAGGTCGCGGACCTTCTGCTTCAGGTCCTTGAAGGGCAGCGCAGGGTCTTGCGCGGCCTCCAGCTGGCGCTCGGCCGCGTCCAGCCACTCGCCGCACGACTCCAGCATCGAGTACAGGCTGGTCCACACCGTCTGGCACTTGGTCCATCTGTACAGAGACAAAGATATATCAGTACTTACTTTAGATGAATGATCACGTTATGTGTCGCTACCTCAAGCTCCAGGCCCCGAAACTTCAAGCTATCGCATTGGATAGTTGGATTCAGCGGAAGTAAAAGGGCGTTCAGGTACTGAGCACAGCAAGACGCACCTGTCATGCCTCTGCTGAAGCGCGGCCTGCAGCGCGGCCCACTCGTCGCGCAGCTTGTCGCGCACGCGGCCCGCCTGGCGCGCGGGCTGGGCCAGTCGGGCGTACTCGCACTCGGCCTCCTCCACGGACAGCGCTATCTCCGCCATGGCTGCCTTCACGCGCTGCCCAAACACAACACAATTATTAAGATAAGATCTTTACTCAGTGTCGGCAACCGCGAGTAGATGTCGGTAAGCAGCACACGTACCGCGAGCGAATCTTCCTGCAGCGGGAAGTCGTCGTAGTCACGGCCACCGAGCGGGTGCGCGCGTAGGTTGCACGCCTGCCCCGCGATGGCGGAGCGAGCCAGATTCGCACGCGTCACGTACGCGCCGCACAAAGACTCCGACGCCTCCTGTGACACGCGTAAGGTTCGTTACAAACTCGTATAATACAAATGAAGCACACAAAAATTGCAGTACATTGTGTTACTATACGAAGAGCGCGTAAAAGATCAGTGAGCGCCTGGGTCCTCTCCAGTGTTCAGTAAGCCGGGCACCTACCTTGCCACACTTGCGCTCGGCGACGGCCCACAGCGCCAGCGCGTCGCTCACGGCGCGGTCGGGCACGCCCACGTGCGCCGCGCGCAGTGAGCGGGTCAGCGCCTGGATCCTTTCTACCGACGCCTGGCGCTCCACGTACTCGGCGTGGACGGAGTCCTGCAAGATGAAGGTATTTGTATGTCGAAAGCCTTCTCACAGTCCACAAACGCAAGAGAAGCTTTTTAATTTTTAAGCTGTTTAAGAGCTGCCC
This sequence comes from Antitype chi, assembly GCA_947359405.1. Classification (NCBI taxonomy): domain Eukaryota; kingdom Metazoa; phylum Arthropoda; class Insecta; order Lepidoptera; family Noctuidae; genus Antitype; species Antitype chi. The sequence continues at coordinate 382,184 of OX375827.1, read as the reverse complement.
TTATTATGTCTTGGCTGATTTCTGACAGGTCTTTCGTGCAATAGTGCTAATAAATTAATAATATATAAAAAGTATTCTGTGGGTAACATCGTGTCAACTGAACGTCACGATTCCCAATTGTTACGTAATTTGATCAGCGAAACCAATTTCAACCCAGTTTTACAATAGGTTTGCATAATACCCTGAACCATATCTTGAAAAACATTGAAAAAAGTACACAAAAATTTAGTAAATTTACTATAAAAAACTGCCGAATTGGAGGTGGCATGGCAGATGTCACCTCCGAACATAATGAACACGAAATAGGAAAACCAAGCAATGTTGACCAGAGCCACCGCACGTAATGCACGTTTACCACGACCGGACTCTTCGCTCAGCTCCGCCTCGCCGCCGCCGGTAACCAGCCCCACTGTGGGCGCTATGACGACACTGGCCGCGGTAGTTGCGTCGAGCTCGAGTAACGATTACTTCTCCCCGCCCACGACACCACCTGCTCGTCGACAGGGACGCCAGCCGCCGGACGGTTTAGCACCTCGAGGCCAACCGGCCTCTGATAGGGTCTCAGCTCGCGGCGGAAGTGAGCAGCACATGATATGGACGCGATTCATTAATGAGAACGTCATGCGCTCATACTTTGGGGCTACAGAGGGGGGACACAGTCTGCCTGCATACCGTATTCGGATGCTCCCTCTGTTTCAGGTGCTTGAGCCAGCTGTCAAAGTTTCGGTACAATGACTGTCGGATCAAGTGCAGGTCATCCAGCGTAATCATATGTTGGATGACACAGTACTTGATCGCCTGCAAAATGAAATACAGAGTAGCCATGTCATCGCTCCCCCGTTACAAAATGTTGTGGTACCACCACAATTCAACACTGATCAAGCTGACGAGGGGGAGCTACAAACGTAAGAACCCAGTGCAGTGAGGAATCAAATCAAATCAAATCAAATCAAATGTTTATTTGCGAGAAATACATTGTTGGTGAAGGTGAGATATTATAACCTAAGCGTAATTGTATTCTGCCTGCAAGCAAGCGTGCAAATTTTAACTAAGTTTACATTACAATTTATATTTCTATTGAATTTTTTAAATTTATATTGTTTATAATCATTATATTACACTAACTTAAATTTGTATGTTCCATATAATCCTTAATGCTATAAAAACAACACTTTAGAAGCCATTCTGTCAATTTTGTCTTAAACACATAACCCTGTAATAATTTTAAGTCATTTGGTAACTTATTATAAACTAAAACACACATATTACACACATTTTTCTTATACATATCTTTATGACAGGGTGGTTGGTACAGTAGGTTGCGAAACTTAGCTCTTTTTTGTCTAGTTAGGATTTCACTACGTTGTTTAAAGTAGTGCATGTGTTTTTTTGTAAAGATGCAGATATCTTTTATGTACATACAAGGGATTGGAAGAATTTTACATTTTTGGAATAAAGGTTTACAACTGTCTAGGAACCAAGCCTTGTTGATGACCCGGATGCATCGTTTTTGAATTTTAAAAACTCTTTCGATGTCGATCGAGTTTCCCCACATTATTAATCCATAGCTCATTACAGATGACACATAACCATGGTAAGCCGATAGGGCAGCTTCTACAGAAACATTTTGTCTTAATTTTTTTAAGGCAAACACAAACCTATCGAGTTTCTGACAAATTGACTCTATATGGCTTTTCCAATTTAGATGTTTATCTACATTAAGTCCCAAAAATTTAAGATCATCAGCTTGTTCTACTTTTTTGTCTTTATAAAAAATATCTAGAGTTAATGGTTTAGTATTATAAGAGTTAAATTCAATTAATTTTGTTTTACTAATGTTTATGTTTAAGTTATTACTTTCCATCCAACTTACTATATCTGATAGGGCCTTTTCGGTAGCCGATTTGTAGGCGTTTTTATCCTGGCATTTTATTATGATTGTAGTATCATCTGCAAAAAGAATACATTTCTGCAAAGTGGCTTCCGGAAGATCGTTTATATAAAGCAAGAAAAGTAAAGGGCCAATAATGGTTCCCTGAGGCACACCATTTTTATTTATTATTGCCATTGATTTAAACTTTTCTTTGAAATATATTCTGCTGCCTTTTTTTACAACTTTGGATATTTCTGTACACTGTTTTCTGTTACGTAGATAACTATTTATCCATTCATAAGCCTTTCCCCTTATGCCATAAAAGTCTAATTTGTGTAAAAGCTTTGAGTGATTAACAAAGTCAAAAGCCTTAGTCATATCTAGAAATAGGGACACCACTGGATTGCCATTATTTATGCTTTCTGTTACAATTTTAATCAAATCAAAGATTGCTAGAGCAGTTGAACTTCCCTTGCGGAAACCAAATTGCTCCTTGCATAATATCTCATGTGTAGAGAGAAAGTTGTTTAACCGACTAAGCATAGCCTTTTCAAAAATTTTCGATAAAATCGGAACTATAGTGATGGGCCGATAATTGTTAGGGTCTGACTTATTTCCCTTTTTGAAAAGTGGTTTTACGGTAGACATTTTAAGCTGTTCAGGAAAAACACCTTGGAATGATAAATTTATAACATGCGCCAGTGGATGACATATCGAAATAGCACAAGCTTTCAACGTTTGTGTGGTGACATCATCGTCTCCACTAGTTTTGCTATTATTTAGAGACATAATGATTTTATACACTTCTAGTGCATCCACTGGATTTAAAAAAATTGTAGTATAATTTTTGTTTTTTTCATTTAGTTTAATAGTATTGGAATTTATAGGTTGATTAGATGTTAAATTAATAAAGAAGTCATTAAGTATATTACAAATGTCTAAGGGATCATTATGTGTCACATTATTAAGATTTATTTCGTCAATGTCATTTTTATAGAGACTATTATTAGATATAGTCGAGGAGATTGCATTCCAAGTAGCTTTACATTTATTCTTACCATTTTGTATACGCCTTGTATTAATAAGTTTATGTGCTTTTTGTGCACATCGCTTAAATATATGGTTATAGCGTCTGTACTTTTTCTCATTTTGTTTTTTATTAATGTTAGAATTTTTTAATTTTAGATATAACTGACGTTTAGTTTTGCTAGACTTCTTTATGCCTTTTGTCATCCAGTTTTGTTTCGGTGGTTTATTATTAACGATAACCTTTATCACCGGAAAACACAGATCGTAGTATAGCTTAAAGGTCTCATAAAAAATATTAAAGGCTTCTATAAGAGTGTCTGAATCAAATGTTTCAGAAAATGAGAGAGATGACATACATTCGCAAAATTTTTCAAGGTTGTTTGCACAGTAGTCACGTTTCATCTCAAACCAACAAGATATTGTTTTTTGTTTGTTAGCCTTTATAGTTACCGTTTGTGCAGTCTCATGATCTGACAAGCCGAGGTGATAAATTTCTGAATGAATGTTTCTTACGTTACTGGCGATTTGGTCAATGCAAGAGTTTTCCCGAGTCGGTGATGTTATATGAGCTTCAAAATTATAATTATGAAGGATACTTAAGAGCTCTTTTGTCGCTGAGTTTTGTTTTAATATATCAATATTCCAATCGCCACATATTATAACTTTCTTTCTCTTGAATTGGTCCGTCAAGTAATTTAAAAGAATGTCAAGCTTATGAAGAAAGATACCTATTTGCGCCTTCCTTTGATCAGGTATTCTATAAATATTAACAACTATCACGCTCAGACCAATAATCTCTACGCCGCAGCATTCAAAATAAAATTTAGTTGCTAAGTTTGATGGAATATTTAATGTTTTGGTGTTCAGTACTTTATTGGTCATTATACACGTACCTCCTCTACATTTATCTCGACAAAAAACTGCCGCCAGTTTAAAATTGTTCAGTTTGATGTTAGATTCCGTACCCTGTTTAACAAATGTTTCACTAAAACACAGTATATCAACCTCCTTGTTTTTTTCTACTAATTCTGATAAAGTTAGTTCTAACATACTTAGTTTGTTACAAATACCGGCTATATTTTGATGTAAGATTCTTAATTTACTATCCTGTTCTAGTTTGTCATAAATTTTCGTCGTTTTATTAGTGGGGGAGTAAGGGACGAAAAAATGTATTGTTAATATTACACGTATCATGAAGTGAGTTTCGTTGTCTTAGCATCGGATTTATAAAGCTTTTTTCATATTCAATAAAGTCAATTTCTATATTCATTTTATAAGTAATTAAGTCTAAATCTGAGAGCTTCCTATTATAATTAACATTTAGCTCATTAACTTCGACAAATTTGCAATTTCTAAAGTTTTTTGTAAACATTTTAAGTTCATGGTTCAGTTTGCTAACATTTAGATACCTATTTTCTGAGACATTCAGCATTAAAATTGTACAATTGCTTAGACTACACAATGTGCTACACAGATTAGTTAACAACATGTAGGGATTCTTATCATATTTGCCAACTGAAAGTATAACTATGTCATTGTTAGTTAGGTTGCGTAGTAAATTATCTGGATTTCTTAGGATCTCGTAAGATGAAGCATATGGTTTAACTCTTCCCTCGATGTTGTAATTGTCATTCCATTTCCCAGCCTTAGCGTGTATTAATCGTGTGGCTAAACCTCTTACTGTTTCGTCTCCAATTATGTAAATATGTCTTTCTCTTTTGAGTTTTGAAAGGGTTGAATATTCTAAGTGTCCTGGTCGTTGTTTAATAGAGGAGTCCATTGATTTATTTACGGTCTTGTCAGAATTCATTTCCTGTGTTTTTCCTTTCTGATGAAGACACTGCGCGTCATTCTGTGTTTTTGAGCATTGGATGTTTGGACTGAGAATTTGCTGTGAGAAATTTAATTTAGTTTTAATAAGACTGTCATTCCTATCCATCAGAGATGTTTTTTTGGGCGTTGATTTACAAATATTCTTAAGCTGATTAATTTGTGTGCCATAAACAGATAATTGTTTTTTAAGAGAAAAATTTTCCGATATTAAATTGGTTATTTCATTTTCCGCTATTTCTAATTTTTCTGCTAATGCAGAAACTTTCTTTTCCAGTTTTTCTATTAAATCAAAGTTGTCGGATCTAATATTTGGGCAGCTTCTATATAGTTGCGGATTTGTTGTCAAAGTATCCGACAAAATATTGATTTCATCATCCAGTGGCAAAGATTCGAAAGAGTTTTCGGTAGAGATATTTGCCTCGAAAACTTCATTTTTTTTTGTATTCGCTGTAAGTACCCCGGCGTCCTGTTTTTGTGAGATATTCTCACTTGAAGCAATATTTCGCGTAGGAGACATCTGATGTTGAGGCAAAAGTTGAACAGAAGAGTTGTTTTTTTTTCTAACCGTGATATTAGAAATAGGTGGATCACTTTCCGGGCCTGTTTTATTTTTGATGCACATTTTACATTTCCATTTCTTCCTTGCTTCGATGTCCTTTAAGCGATATGTTGATTCGGGATAGCCCTCACAATCAAATTCGTATCTTTTTTTGCATACTGAACAAAGTGCTGTGCTTTTTATGTTAACATATTTTTTACATATATTACAAGTGACTTGTGCTGACCTCTTGTGGTCGCTGCTTGCTGATTTATTTGAACTGGATGACATTATTCAAATGAGTAAATTTTCAAAAAGAACCGACTGTTTAGCTTGGATTCGAACTCGCGCCACATGCGACGATACTCAATCCAGTGTAGGAGCCGCTGGGTCAAATCTACTATACGTAAGTGGTATCAAATTGGTTAACTCAATTTACGTATACTCAACGCTCGACAGTTGTCGGTATTTTCGTATTTGATTTTTTTTCTTTTTGCTACAACCCTCACAAAGTAATAAATTACGTTCACTTTAAAAAACAAAGAATAGTTATTCATTTATTGTTGCATCTGTTATTAGTTTATTGCACTTTGTTTACACTGAATACATTTAGCGAGGTAAAATAATGTACCTACGTTATTGTTTATTATTGAAATTCTTCCACTGTAGAAACTTTTGTACACTGACTTCTAATTATTGTTTTTTCTGCACTTTTATTGTAAATAACACTGAGATAACATAAGCACTTGTTTATCGGGATATTTTAGTAACACTTTTAGGTGATTTGTGACATAAGATCAGAGTTTTATATTTTTAAACCATTTTTACACACAGAGCTGATGTTAACGTCGCGACTTCGTGGTAGATTTTTTTCGTGGTAGGTAGAATTGAGAAGTGCTTTCGACATCGGTTTATGTCACCCGAACTTAGACCACGCTTACCTCGTTTGCCCATGCATAACAAAAATAAGGCGCTTGTGGCGGTCCTGGATTCGCAGTTGTCAAATTATTTTGATAATCGCTAAGACCTCACCGCATACTCATTCGAATCTGTACTGAGCGGCTGTAGCACCATGTCGTGTTGCTGACGACAAAATTCCTAATGACTCAAGAGCTACACGACCGAAACCAGCCGTACCAGCTTGGCAGTGCAGAATTGAACGCCGTATTAGTGGGGCCACGGCGCACATCGGCAAACTAATCTGCTTCAGGGAGGGCAATACTCGCCCTAGAAAGATGCGCTTTATGAGGCAGGCGTTCTCCGGGACTGTTATAGTCCTCAACACTATATGTCCTGTGTCACAGAGCGCATCGACTTCCTGAAGCATAAAGTGTATGCATGGGCGAATCGTGCTCGTAGGTATAAGCGGCAAGTGGACCGATACACTGAGAACCGAACCTTCCAAAGTGATGAAAGGTGGGCTTATAGGGCTTGGGAGCGACTGGATCAGGGTGTGGCTCACACGCGCCTACCGGATGATGATGTCATGTTCTTTTTGGCGTAGTATCTGGTCGGTGCCTGTCAGTCACACCGAAAATGATTGGGCTCGGAAAGTCGAGCGAGCCTGCGATCCAATACCAGAAATGGGGGCTATTACCATCTGCCCCCAAGATGTAGCTCGTGCAGTCCGTTTGTTGCCCAACTGGAAGTCTCCAGGACCGGACGGGCTGCACAACTTCTGGATTAAATGGTTCCAAAGGTCCAAAGTACTGCTCCTTATTGGTATGGCCATTAGCCAGCAGATTCGTCGTTCCCGAAAGGATCTTTCGACATGTTGGATAGATTACAAGAAGGCCTTTGACTCAGTGCCACATACATGGCTCATGAGGGTCTGGAATTGTATAAAGTAGATACAACTCCGTGCACCTTCCTGATGTCATGTATGGGGCAATGGATAACAGTACTTCGATATCCAGGATGTCGAAATATCCAGAGGAATAGCGAGCCGATTAGGATCGAGCGAGGCATATTTCAAGGCGACAGTTTGAGTCAGCTTTGGTTCTGCCTAGCCCTGAATCCTCTAAGCACACTGCTTGCTTGCGCTGCTTGCACTGTTTCTAAGGTTGAGGAAAACTATCCGCTCGTGATAAAGTTATATACTAGTACGAGGAGATAGGGCGAATCAGTCTTAAGACAACCAAGCTATCTCTGCATCTCACATTCTCCAACAGTTGTCAAAAAAAAATTGTCAAAATTATTTTAAGCGATCCTTCTTTTTTGGTGTTTATTATTAAGTTACTCTGTATGGTTGTCTTTTAATCGTGAATAAAGATTATTATGATTGTGATTATGATTGCTGGAGGATTCAGGTATAGGCTATCGGCTGAAGAGAGGCGGTAAGGTTACTTATATCTCACCTCCTCTACATGGATGACCTAATACTCTTTGCCCCCAATAATTTACAGCTGATGGAGCTGCTAAAAGTAACTGAAACCTTTAGAAGCGCCATCAGAATTGAATTTGGTGTGGACAAATGTGCGGTCATGCATGTAAAGCGAGGGGAGATTGTGGAATCCGTGGGAACCCAACTCTCGGATTCCATAAACCTTCGAGCCCTCTCTGCAGCCGAAACCTTTAAGTATTTGGGTATGTCGGAAGCGTTGGCCATCAATATAACTGTCATGAAGCAAGCGTTGAAGGAGCGCTTCTTTGGCCGCCTGAAGTTTGTAATAGTCTTTTATCAGGCGGAATTAAGGTGCGCACCTTCAACGGCTAGGTCATGCCGGTTTTGATGTATTCTTTTGGCATACTCAAATGGACTCAGACCGAACTCGACGCCCTGGATAGGAGGGTCCGTACACTGCTGACTGCATGTCGAATGCATCACCCACGGTCATCGGTAATGAGGCTGTATATCCCGCGAAAGTGTGGAGGTCGAGGGTTCTTAGACGCTAAGACCCTCCACAATCGCGAGATATGCAGTCTCAGGGAATTTTTCCTACAAGCTGATGTTGGGATGTATCGAGATGTGGTCGCGGTGGACAAAGGCCTCACCACGCTCTCCTTGGCTAAAGAGAACTGGCGCAAGCCTGTACTTGACACTAAAGATCGCATGGAGTTATGGCAGAGTAAGGAGTTTCACGGACGCTTCTTCAGGGCTCTACATGGACCCGATGTAGACCTACTAGCGTCCGTAGCCTGGCTGCGTTTCGGTGATCTCTTTGGGGAAACCGAAGGTTTTGTCTGTGCAATTATGGACGAAGTTATGATAACGAACAATTACCGGAGGTTTATTGTGAAAGACGGCACGGTTGACATCTGTCGGGTATGCCACCGTCCGGGTGAATCAATCAGACACATTATCTCCGGGTGTTCTCGTCTAGGTAACGAGGAGTACTTGCATAGTCACAACCTTGTAGCTAGGATTATCCACCAGCAGCTCTGAAATACAGCCTTATGGAACCAGAAGTAGCGTACTACAAGTATGTGCCTGACCCAGATCTCGAAAATGGACATATCACACTGTACTGGGATCGATCCATCATTACTGACAGGACTATTGTTGCCAATAAGCCTGATATAGTGGTGGTGGATCGACTAGAGCAGTGTGCAATGATCGTTGATATAACGGTCCCGCACTGCCGCATGACGGAAACCTCGTGAAAGCCAAAAAACTTGAGAGGTGTCAAGGGACACCCGGATGGAACGAAGTTCCAGTACTTGCCGCCAGTACTTGCCGCCAGTAGTTGCCGCCAGCACTTGCCGCCAGCACTTGCCGCCAGCACTTGCCGCCAGCACTTGCCGCCATTATTTTTCGCCGAACTTGCCAATACAGTTTTGCTAATACAGCGAAACGCGACACAATACTAATAGGAACAAGTAAGGGCGGGCAGTTGGCTAGACTGGGGTCGGGGGCGTGGCTTACGGATCATGCTGTCTGATCGATGAATGGAATTTTCAATGGGTACCGTTCGCATGTTGCCGTTTGTCGATACGTTTTACACACGCATGATCACAAGGAATCGTTACTTCGAGTTCTCATCATTTCACAAAAAAAAACAATGAAATTTAATTTTTCGCGATTTTTTTATTTTTATTTATTGAAAATAATAGTGCCAATCGATTCGAGTTCGATGATCGAGTTTATGGCTTTCGGTTCCAGAACGACCTAAAATTAACCGTGTATACATATAAACCTTCCTCTCGCAATCAGGACCCAAGGGACCCAATGTGAAATCCTGTATTGACGATTAAAAAAATACACACGTAATTGTTCAAGTTTTCACTTCTGTCGGCACTCCCGGAGTGCCACTGTTTTTTTATGTTTTTTAATGGAAGAGCCACTAGGTTTACAGAAGGAGTAAAAGAGAGGGCTAAACTAAGAGAAGGTGTGTCAAGCCTAAAATGTTCCCACTGATGGGACAAAAGACTCCTCTCTATGAGAGGCAAGGAGGATTTATCATATGAGAATTTATAATTCCCTATGAAATTATTTTAAAATGTTTGGGTACGTTTTGTAAGTCAATTTAATTGACAAATGAAGGGACTTATACTAGAATGCCCATTCTTAGATCATTCATATGCGAAGATTAATGTATTGACCATTTTAATAAAAAGGTCCTAACTAAATTTCAGTTTCAACAAGTTTCTTTTCCTACATCTTTATAAAAGTATTTATGAAATTCTGTACCTTTGACTGAGAAATATTTGTACCGTTGATCTCAAGTTTCAAGTATATTACCTAACTTGTATTAATTATGGATATGAATGAGTGATCAAATCATCCTTTAGTAATGAGATGATTATTTAAATTCAGTTTAGATCTCAATGATTTTAAATTACCATTATAGCTTTATATTAAAATTTCATGTTCATGTTTTGTAAGGCAAATAGATACGCCATTTATCTATAACAATTTATGGAAGATGTTTTCATTTCTGCATTTTCTTGGAAGAATGCATTGAAAACTCTTAATTTTTGGTTTTAACAGTTAATTAATTCAAACCGAAATATTCGTTAATTCCAAATATATGTATTATTCACATAGCGTCTACATCCTTCGGGTATTCTTCACCAGCAGATAACAAACAAGTCTACAAATAATGCTATGTGGTTAGTAAGAACATAATAGAGCTGTTTTGCTTTAAAACAAAACAGTTATTATGTGATGAAAAACCACATAGTATTGGAGCAACGTACTTGCTTATGAGTTCTGAAGACTTCAATGAGTTGACAAGTGACAGCTTGCTGTACCATAGATCACCGCAAGCTCTGTTATGGTGTGAAGCCACAGGTAATCGAGGAAGGAAGGTATGTTTTTCTTTGCTTATTGAACTTAAACACGGCAAAATCTTAGGTGCTTCTTCAAACAATGCTATGTAGTTTTTCATCACGTAATAACTGTTTTGTTTTGATGCAAAACAGCTCTATGATGTTCCCACTGCTGGGACACAGGCCACCTCTCTTCGAGAGGGACTGGGCTGTAATCTACCACGCGGGCCCAATGCGGGTTGGTAGATGTCATATGTCTTCGATTTTTTTATTCTAGGACATGCCGGTTTCCTCACGATGTTTCACCGTTTTGAGAGCTGTGGTGATGAAAATATTTACACAAAGCAAAGCGCCTGCTTAGGTTCGAACCCACGACCTTCAACTCGAAGTCAGGGCTGTTCCCACAGGCCACCACTACGCACTGTGGTATATGTCTTAGTAAACACGTTACAACCGTTGCAATGCGCCCTGCCCGCATCGCTCAAAATTCAGCTGTTCCTTGCGTAGAACTACCTACTTCTAACTTGTTATTTTAGTCCAAGTGTTTTTGTTGTTAGTTTCAAAATACGTAGCACGAGTAGCAAAATACAACAATGTTTTAAGCTATTCTTGATGGCACATTGTATAAGCCTATGTATAGTTTATCTATAACTGAATTTGTAATTTTATTCTGTTCAGTAATAAAATATCTTTAACCGTATCTTTGTTTTGCAGAAAATAGTTGTTCGATACATTTATAAAATTAAGTCCGAGGCACCCTCCCAAAGATAAATTTAAAGAGATAAATGTACTGAGTGTGCGTTCTCAGCATATTTTCAGAAATCATTTAAATGCCCATAAAAATATGAAACTATTTAAAATTCAATAAAATAAATGCTAGTGGTGTTTGTATTAAGGTTCACTTTTCCTTGTTCGGGTTTTCGATAAATTAAATACGTGTTGTTTGAAAGCAAGTGTATTGGCGACTAACTAAATATTATAATAAGACATGCTTTTAAAGGGAAAATAAAGTACGTATACATATAGCTAAGTATGTGGATCTCAATCCAACATACCGCCCACCAAAAGGACTTTAAGTTCTTTTATAATCACAATTAAATTCCAACAAATTATCTTCTAAACAATCAAGTACCTAACTTCAAATTGTCATTCTAAAGCACAAAATAGTACAGACGTAAATTACTTTTAAATGAAATTCTAACTATACCTACTAAATAATTCACAATATCTCAATAATTCAAGAGAAACTAAGTAGAATCAACTGGTAATGCACATAACTTGGTAATAGTTCTCTTAATTATAGAACCTCCACTTTTCACACTATACACCCTCGTGTTACCATCCATGCCTGGATGTTTATCTGAGATGCGTCCTAAGGACCATTTGCTGGGTGGTTGATTTTCAGTCTTGATCAACACAATATCCCCTATTGCGAATTCCCTTTCTTTCTTCATCCATTTAGGACGCTGCTGAAGCCTAGTCAAATATTCCTCTTGCCAACGTCGCCAAAAGTCATGAAGGACCTTTTGGGTATGTTGCCAGCGTGACAAATTATGAATCTTCACAGCTTGCAGATCAGGTGAAGGTACTACAATCGGTGGTTCTCCAATCAAAAAATGGCCAGGAGTTAATGGATCTAAGTTTTCTGGGTCGGTGTTATCTAAAGGGCACAACGGGCGTGAATTCAGACAGGCTTCTATCTGGCATAATATTGTAGTCATTTCCTCGAACGTCAGGTGACTTGTAATCACACGTTTTAGGTGGTACTTAATCGACTTCACGCCTGCTTCCCACAATCCTCCAAAGTTTGGACTATATGGTGGGATGAAGTGAAATTGTGTGCCATCTGTAGCTAGCGTGGATGTAACTTCACCTGCCATCTGTGCTTCATTCCACAAATCATGAAGTTCTCTGTTTGCACCCACGAAGGTTTTACCGTTATCACACCACAGGTGGACACATTTACCTCTTCTGGCAACAAAACGTCTGAAGGCTGCTATAAATGCCTCTGAAGTGAGGTCTCCAACTAGTTCTATGTGGATTGCCTTAGTAGACATACATATGAAAATTGCAACATATGTCTTCTTAGTTTTGTTGCCTCTTCCTTTAGATACTAGTGTTTGGAACGGTCCTGCAAAATCTACACCGCTATGCAGAAACGGTCTAGTCGGAGTTACTCTTTCCACCGGTAAGTCTCCCATTATTTGTCCTTTCGTTGTGGCATTCATTCGAGCACATTTCATACATTTATGAATATGTTTCTTCACCAGTGATTTAGCTCTTACAACCCAGTATTTAAAGCGCAAGTGACATAACATCAACTGTACTCCTCCATGAAGTGTTTTGTCATGTGTATCAGCAATTATAAACGGTATCAGTGCGTTTCTATTTCCCAGGATCATAGGATTCTTCTTATTATCAGGTAAGTTAGCATGTCTTAAGCGACCGCCCACCCTGAGTACTTTTTTCTCGTCTAGGTATGGATTTAGACATCGCAGCTGACTGTTTTTCTTAACTTGTTTTCCTATTTTTATTCTATCTATTTCTTCCTTAAATTCTTCCTCTTGAGCCTTTTTAATACAGATCTGTAGAGTATCTTCTAATTCTTGCGTTGTTAAATTCTGATTTTCACTGTTTATATTCTTCTTATAGTTTAAAAATCTTCTACAGTAAGTAATCGCTTTTATTAACTCTGTTAATGTTTCAAAATTCTCAAATTGTGATATTAAAGTTGTTTCAGGTTCTTCAATCCGTTCTGCATTCAGGTAAGTATTGATTTTAGTTTTCTTCATTTCCAAGTCTGTTTCTGTTATTTCATGTTTAATATTTATTTTTGTTTCAGATAACCAGCTCGGTCCGTGCCACCATAAGTTACATTTCATCAAGTCGGATAACAACATTCCTCTAGATGCCAAATCAGCGGGATTTTCATGTGACTGAACGTGGAACCAGTGCTTGTTATTAATGTTTTCAACAATTTCGACTACGCGGTTTGCAACGAAGGGTTTCCACCTGTTAGGTTCACCACTAAGCCATGCGATTACAATTGAAGAGTCAGTCCATGCGTACATTTGTTTTGTGGGTATTCTCATTGATTCTCCAACCTGCTTCATTAATTTTGAAAGAAGTAGGGCACCACAAAGTTCTAGACGAGGTAACGAAATGGTTTTCAATGGTGCAACTCTTGTTCTGGCAGCTATCAATTTTGTTTTAATCTTGTTGTCTGGAGTTACAATTCTTAAATAGACCGCCGCTGCATATGCACGCATTGAAGCATCGCTGAATCCGTGAACTTGTAGTTTGTCTTTGTTAACTGTCATCGTACCAAGCCATCTCTCTATTTGTATTTCAGTTATGTTAACGAGGTCTGATCTTATTTCTCTCCATTCTTGTTCTAATGTATTACTAACTTGTTCATCCCAATTAACTTTTTCAAGCCAAAGCTTTTGTATTAATATTTTAGCCATAACAGTACTCGGTGCTATCCAACCCAGGGGATCAAACACTCTTTGTATATCAGATAATATGCTTCGCTTTGTTATGGACTTGTTTAGTGGTGTAAATCTAAGATTATATTGAAACTGGTCTGTTTTTAAATTCCATTCTATTCCTAATGCTTTGAGAGTTCCATCGAGGTTTAAATCAATCTGTGCCTTCGCAGATCTTTTATTTTCTTCTATATACTTCATCAAATCGATACTGTTGGATGCCCATTTCATAAGTTGAAAACCGCCTCTTTCTAGTGTGTCTGATAATTCTTTAGAAAGTGTCATAGCTTCAGCTACTGAGTCTGTGCCAGATAAAAGATCGTCCATATAAAAATCCTCGTTTATAGTTTGTGCAACAAGAGTATTATTCTTAGCTTCGTCTTTCGCTATCTGTTGAAGCGTTTTAACGGCCAAATATGGTGCAGACGCTGTACCAAAGGTGACTCTGAGCAATCGATATTCTTCCAGGTTATCAGATTCCTGTTGCCTCCACAGGATTCGTTGAAATTCTGCGTCTTCTTTGGTCACTAACACTTGCAGGAACATCTGTTTTATATCTGCCATAAAACAGACTTGTTTCATGCGCCATCTCATTAAGATGTTTCTCAAGTCTTCTTGCAGCTGAGGACCCACAAGTAATTCATCATTCAACGAAACGTTGTTTGATCCTCTACACGACGCATCAAATACAACGCGTGTTCGCGTGGACTCCTTGTCAGCTCGGATAACAGCGTGGTGAGGTAAGTAGACAGCTCTTTTATCCTTTTCATTACTAGGTATCTTCTCGATGTGTCCTTGTTCTATATAGTCATTTATAACTTTACTATATTCTTTTTGCAGGTCTGGCGATTTCCTGAATTTCTTTTCCAATAGTGTAAATCTATGTGTTGCTATCGATTTTGTATTACCATCTGGTGATTGTGGACTGTATGTATTAAATGGCAATTTAACAATGTACCTTCTTTTTTCATTTCTAGTAGTTGTCTTTTCGTATATTTCTTCACACAGTTGTTCTTCCTTTGTTAAGTGTCTTTTATTGTCTACGTCAATTTCCCATATTGATTTCAACAGGTCTTCTACGTCAACTGAATGATGCATGACAACATACTGGTTTTGATGTGTTGTATTAACTTCTCCAAAAAGAATCCATCCCAGGCTGGTTTCCTGAGCGCTTGGTGTGCCTGGTGGACCTTTGATTAGGTTGTTTTGCAGAATTTCCGCAAATTCTTTCACACCCAAGAGCAGATCTATTGACCCTGGCTTGAAGTAAGTTGGATCAGCCAGGTTGAGATCTTGAATGTGTGCCCAATCTTGTTTATTGATTGATTTGGTGGGTATCTTTGCGGTCAGTTGCTTGGACATTACGTATGCCTTGATCGGTAAACAATAGTTTCGGTCCAATCGTGATCGTATTTGTAGCTGTACCACATGTTTTATTTCAGTCTTCTGGGACCCCACCCCTGTAATGCTTGCTTTTACTGGTTGTCGTTCGAGCTTCAACAATTGAGTCGCCTTCTCGCTAATGAAAGCTGCCTCGGAACCTTGATCTATCAGCGCCCGCAGTAAAATGGTGTTACCTTGCTCGCTTGTTGCTTCCACTACTGCCGTTGCTAAAAGTGCTGCTACTTTCTTCTTAGTATTGCAATGCGACGCTATCATTGTATTGACTTGTAATTCTTGCTCTTCTTTTACATGTGTTACAGCTGGAGGTGACGTGACTGATGATTCTTCAAGCTGCTTGGCCTTCGTTTCATGTAAAAGAGAATGATGGCGCCTGTGACAAAGACGACAAGATACTGGCACTTTACACTTAAATGCCGAGTGTCCTGGTACTAAGCAGTTAAAACATAATTGTTTGTTTTTCACAAACTCTCTTCTTTCAGTAGGTTCCTTCTTGCTGAATTCCTTGCAATGACTTAAACTGTGACTATCTTTACACATCACACAAACTTTCTCCGTAACTGGTGTGGCAACATGGCATGAACGTTCCTTTATTGCTTTATTTTCCTTTGACGTATTATTCTGATTTGTTAATTCTAGGGTACGGTACTTTGATTCTAAGAACTTCTTGAAATCACTCCAGGTAGGTAAGTTTTCGGATTCTTCTTTATATGCATGTTCTTCCCAGTTCTTGTGCGTCTCTGAGTCCATCTTCTGCACTAGAAGATATATAAGAATTGGATCCCAAGAGCCGACGTCAATATTTAAATTATTTAAGTTGTTTAGGCACTCTGTGGTTGTATCCAACAACCCCTTCAACTGAGAAGCTGATTGAGAAGACATCTTCTTTTGGTTAAATAACCTTTTCATAGAATGATTCAAAAGTAAGCGTTTGTTGCCATATCTCTTTTTCAAAATATCCCATGCATTTACATAATTTTTATCGGTAACCTGTATATGCTTCAAAAGTGATTCGGCTTCTTGAGTAACACTAGTCTTCAAATAGTGAAGCTTTTGGACATCGCTAAGCGAAGTGTTATCGTGCACCAAAGATGTGAACAAATCTTGAAAAGTTTGCCATGATTCATAATTACCGGAAAATTTCGGTATCTCGATCCTCGGTAGGTGCACGAGGCTATTTTGTGGACTTGCACCGCCGAAACTACTATTTGCTGAATTTGATACCACTACGGAAGGTTCAGATAGCGAAATAACCATGTCCTTTAAGTCACCTTGAAGCACGTTAAACAAATCTTCATAAATAAAAAACTCCTCATTCAAGAAATAAGGCAAAGTTCCTTTCTGTTCCTTCGGTGTTACTTTTACTAAGTCCTTATGCGCACATTTGAAGGTATTCCAATAATCTTCGATGATTTTCATACGTGCTTCTATATAACCTCTTGTTAAGCGCGCTTTAGGACATTTCCTTAGATTAACTTGTGTTTTCCGTAGCAGGTTTGCAGTATCTTCTAACACGGAGAGATGTGTCTGTTGTTCCTCAGTCGTAGTCATTTTTCACTTAAAACACGCTTGAACGCAGCTGATATCCAATGCGTAAAATAGTTACGTAATTATTTCTATAACAGTCCTCGTAGTAAACAACTTGTTAATTCTCAGAAAACGATTCGCACAAAAAACGGTCGGCTTATCGCTCCTGTGGAATGTGAGCCTTTTGTTCTCTTGCAGGTGCACTTACTGGATGGATCCGGCTCGATTGCGACCATATGGTGTTTGTATTAAGGTTCACTTTTCCTTGTTCGGGTTTTCGATAAATTAAATACGTGTTGTTTGAAAGCAAGTGTATTGGCGACTAACTAAATATTATAATAAGACATGCTTTTAAAGGGAAAATAAAGTACGTATACATATAGCTAAGTATGTGGATCTCAATCCAACAGCTAGGAACAATTATTTTTTTGTACCTTTAACAAGGCTCAAGACAATAGACGGCTCGTTCTCATTTAGACATTTTTATATCAAACGTCCAAGCCACGTTCACGATCCAAATCTTAATAAATTCAAATGATTATTCCACCTTCGTACAGACGTAAAAATATTACGGCGGGAGTTAAAAACTAAACAATGTGTCTTTTAGATGCGCTGGAATGCACTCTGTTGTATTCTCAATGCTCGGTTCAACACCGAGAGTTGAAAATCCAGTGCCTAATAACATCCCGCCGCGATATTTTTACGTCGCCAGCGTTGACAACCTCAACCTCAAGCAATATCGTACCGGGTCGCGGCCGAGCGCATGCTCCAGCCCGCGGCACCAGCTCGTCAGCAGCTCCAGCAGCTGCCCCAGCTCCTTCAGCTCGTCCTCGGCCTGCAACGCCAGGTTGCGCTTCAGCTCGATCTCCGACATCACCATCGACCATTTGTTGCGCAGCTTATCCTGTGCCAAATATCAACTTGATTTCAGTGATTGTACAGACGACAACTGTAAGATGTTGCTTGAATTTTTTTTTTTTTTTGTTTATGTTATTAAGTGTCCTTCAAGTCTTTTAAGTTTAGTCAATTAATTAAAAGAGGCTCTGTACGTTTTGTGAACAAAAAGCTAAAGTACTTTCTTTAAAGAATAAGGCATGTGCCGGATGTGATTATACATCCGTAAAAATTACGAACTTTCATCAAAACTTTTATCCTCTATTTAACACCTTTAGGGGAAGAATTTACAAAAATACTTCCATAGTGCTCATTTTCGTTACTACAAAATTTCACGTTTTTAGACTGAGTGTCTTAGGCAATGCGTTGTCTGTAAGTGAATAACTTTTTACTTAACTTTAAGACTTTTACAAAGTAGATTATGCCTTTGAAGTTATGACAACTAATGAAAAATTACTTCGTTTTTATCTAAATTGTGAATTGTGTATTTTTATGAAAGTGTTGTTAAGTTTTTACTTTGTCTTAATATTTTATATTATTTTTTCTTTTGTGGAAATGTTATTTTTTTTTTTGTGCAACCTGTGTCTTTAATGTCTGTAATTGGTATTAAACCGTTTTAATTAAAGAAATAAATAAAATAAATAAATTTAAATTTAGTGTTTACAATATTATTGTTTTTATTTTGTACAATACGGGACTGCGGACTATAAAAGTAACAAGGCTATACTGTATGACGCTACTACATATAGTCAGGTAAAGAAGAAACTGTAGCTGTACGAGAAAGTGAAGAAAAATACAGCAAGGGTAGCCAAGCGGAATGTAGTCACACGATTCTCGTCGCTTTGTGGCGAGAAAAAAAGGTAACGCACTATCGAAGAAGCTATACCGTTTATCGTCGGTTTTACAATAAAAAATATCAGCTGTTTCATAAAAGTGCAGTAGTTACCTACGCGGTCAAAATGTATGGAACAAAAGATTTTTTTTTTGCATATCTGACGCAAAATTTCTGCGCTGGGGGGTCTAGAATGATATGCTGAATTCATGGTTACAGAAAAAAAAAACCTGTATACGTGGAGATAAAGATCACATCGCGTCATCGTGTACAAGGGCAATATGTGTCTCAAATGTGGTTAGTTCGGCCAGGCAGCGCTACGATACACGGCTATCAACATAAACAGCGAGTAACAAGTTGACGAGTGAGATTGGCAGCACTGACGGCGACGGCAACCATTATTGTTGTGATCAAGATGATGTAAAACGTCAACCCGAAAATATCCTGAATGTATACAAAGCGCGTAAATCGAATATAAGTGTTAGAATAAGTGGTGTTTGTATTGAAAGTATAATTGATTCGAGTAACCTTGGAACGGACTAATTTTTTGGGTACTCGCGCTCGGAAAGTTTAAAAGCGATGTATAAATGGACGATATTGCTATAATGCCTTTAAATACCTTTTATGTTGTGTCCAGAGATTCAATGCCGCATAATATGATAAAGTTAACCTTATATACACTTGGCTAGTCTTTTTTTTTCAATAAAGGTATTGTGAGCGCGCGAGCGTTATGCCTCAGGGTACAGGCGAAATGTTGAATTTGCTTTCAGATGATCAAGGCTCAACATCAACTGGGTTATGCCCCGTTCCGCCAAATAGTCAGCAGCTACAAGATCTGATTGAAGATTAGACAAATCAAGTAAGTACTGATTGAGATGGTGATTGTGTTGAAAGATGATAAGTATATACGCCGGAAACGGAGCAGAAGGATATCACAGAACCAGTAGCAGAGTGGTTACAGAGAGTGATTGTAAACCATTTTTTTCTGAATATGCTAGTCCCACAGTGTTACTTAAAGATGAGAAAGGTAAAATCCGAGTTAGCAGACCATGGGAAGAAAAATGAGAAAATTGTGAAGAGTTATTAACCGACTTCAAAAAGAAGGAGGTTCTCAATTCGTCGAAACCTTTTTTTATATATGTTCCCCGATTACTCGGAGGTGGCTGGACCGATTTGGTTAAATTTTTTGTTTGAAAGGGTATACTTTCCAGGTGGTTCCATGATCATCAAGTCAGTATCTGATGATGGGATCCTGGAGAAATAGAGAGAACTCTTAAAATTTTATGGGCACACTTGAAGCGATTTGGGTATTTTTTGGAAGAGTACTTTCTCGGAGTGGTCCCATTTCAATTTGGTGAAGATCTGATGAAGAACTTCGGAGATAGGCAACGGAACTCATCAATAAATGATAGAAAATGGACTGGGATTGCTGAAATCTCATGTCTGTCTATTTTTTACAGCAGTTCATAACATAACATCACGCCGGTACGCTGTGAAGGGATAAGCACATGTGAACCACTAAAAAGTGAGAAAAAAAAACTTAAAAAAAAACAAACGACTTCCAAAAAACACTACAAAGTGAAAAATAACTTTAATTTCGGAAGTCGGTGACAAAAAATTAAAATACAGCGCTAAAGACACCGACTTCCGAAATTAAAGTAATTTTTCACTTTGTAGTGTTTTTTGGAAGTCGGTTGTTTTTTTTTGGAAAAACTTTTTATTTTTCACTTTCTAATTGTTGAAGATGATTTAGACGACCTGTCAGGATCTGCAATTTACATTAAGTTGGATTCAAGAGAACTATTAATACTAGAAAGCTGTAATTGGGTGTGGTATACATATTAAACACATGTATGCGTACCTGGAAGTGCGTCTGTATGTAGTCTGCGAGTAGCGGGTTGTCCTTGTGCTTGGCGTACACCAGCGAGTCGCCGCGCGAGATGAGCGTGGCCGCGTCCGGCGCCAGCTGGCCGAGCTGGTTCTTGAGGATCTGCGGAATATCGCGTCTCACTGAGTGGCATATTCATTACCATTATTTTTCAGACATAGCTAATCCATAACATCAAATTAAGACACACAATTTATGTAAAATTCATAAAATGTACCTACATAACAAAATAATACTCAACTTCAAATCAAATAAAACAAAAATTCATTCATACCCATGTCAGTAAAGAGTAGGATGAGGGTACCAACATCATCCTGATGACATTAAGGGACAAATTTGACTGACCAATCGTTGGGCACTAGATGCACACGCACCTGCGTACTCGGGGCCTGGCAATTGGTAGGTGTTTTTATTGATTTTATTATATTTCTGATGCTCTTAATTCAATTTAGATTTCATTGTAATTTATTTAATATATATTTCACTAATTCAGTTATATATTGAATACCTACCTCGACGTCCATGCGACGCGCCAGGCCGCCGGCCGCCGCCTCCCAGGCCGCCAGCTCCGCGTCGTGTCGTACCTACCTCGAGTCGCTTGGCGGGGTCCCGCTCGGCGGCCACCCCGCCCACAGTGAGCAGCATGACGTCCATGCGACGCGCCAGGCCGCCGGCCGCCGCCTCCCAGGCCGCCAGCTCCGCGTCGTGTCGTACCTACCTCGAGTCGCTTGGCGGGGTCCCGCTCGGCGGCCACCCCGCCCACAGTGAGCAGCATGACGTCCATGCGACGCGCCAGGCCGCCGGCCGCCGCCTCCCAGGCCGCCAGCTCCGCGTCGTGTCGTACCTACCTCGAGTCGCTTGGCGGGGTCCCGCTCGGCGGCCACCCCGCCCACAGTGAGCAGCATGACGTCCATGCGACGCGCCAGGCCGCCGGCCGCCGCCTCCCAGGCCACCAGCTCCGCGTCGTGTCGTACCTACCTCGAGTCGCTTGGCGGGGTCCCGCTCGGCGGCCACCCCGCCCACAGTGAGCAGCATGACGTCCATGCGACGCGCCAGGCCGCCGGCCGCCGCCTCCCAGGCCGCCAGCTCCGCGTCGTGTCGTACCTACCTCGAGTCGCTTGGCGGGGTCCCGCTCGGCGGCCACCCCGCCCACAGTGAGCAGCATGACGTCCATGCGACGCGCCAGGCCGCCGGCCGCCGCCTCCCAGGCCGCCAGCTCCGCGTCGTGTCGTACCTACCTCGAGTCGCTTGGCGGGGTCCCGCTCGGCGGCCACCCCGCCCACAGTGAGCAGCATGACGTCCATGCGACGCGCCAGGCCGCCGGCCGCCGCCTCCCAGGCCGCCAGCTCCGCGTCGTGCAGTTCTGCAAACTGTGCCTGCAGCGCGCTGGCCGGGGCCGCGGGGCTCGCGCTGGGAGCGCTCTCCTCGGTGGACGGGCTCTCGGGGGAAGTTGTTGGCTGCACGCGCAGATAATTAAATAAGATGATTACCAAATTTAACGTTTTATAACAATAAGTAAATAACTTTTTACGTAGTCAAAGGAAAAAAGAATCACTAACAATGTCTTACACTAAAACTGGGATACATACAGCGATAAAAATGAAAATTTAGATTAACTAAAACTACCAAGTCATTTCTAATAAACAGTATCCGCTTCTATAACAAGTTGCCAAAGTCGGTTACAGACCTTAGCGATGGAAAGTTTAAAACTCACATCAAACGTGTCCTTATCAAAAAAGCATATTATAAGATAAAAGACTACGTTGAAGACAAGGAAGTTCAGCATTAATTCCTTCTGCACATGTGGCTTCTCTGGTACCTCATTAACAGCAAAACTGTGTCAAAGTCTATTTAACTGCTCCCAAATTACAATGTTCATTTTTATTCTTTTTATTTTTTACAATGTCTGACATATTCTTGTCATTATTTGACCATTAACATCAATTTTCATTTCGACTATTTATTATTAGTGATTGTCATAGAAATCATGTCAGACTAGATTTGTAGACGATTTTCTATTCTGTATTTTCTATTTTCATTCCTCTAAGTACCTGGTACTTATTGACAGGCCTGCACTGTCTTTCGATACCTATTATCACTGTAATTTGAAACATTGTAAAAGCTAACTATTTTTGAAAAGAGTAACCGGGAGTAGTGGAGTTTCTTGCCGGCTCTTCTCCATAGGAAACAACAAATTGGAACCGTGCACCTAGCTTCTGACGTTACATAAGTGCCCATGCAGGTTTATGTGAAATAAAATATTTTGATTTGATTGATTTCATTTGATAAATCTAGGTAACAGGTAGGGAGTAGGCAGTGGTTGAAATATCATTTAGTGCTTGTACATACATGGTGGAGACGACAATACGACTATTAATTTGACTTTGTAAATTTAGTGACGTTCCCAGGCTTCATACAAATTTTCAACCAAATATACAGGGTGGCGCGACGCGCCAGCTGTAGATAAGAATTCAGCACATAATTCTAGACCCCAGAGCGTAGAAGCATTTCGACAATTACAAAAAATACATCTGCTTTCAAAATAACCCTTTGCATTAGTACTGTCAGTATTTTCATTTACTGTCGGGTGTTATTATTTTTAAATCGGAGTAGGCATATACCTTGACAGAGTCATCAGTCTTCTGATATTTGTCAGTTTCCGCCTTGAGGCGATCCTTGCTGATGGGTATGTGCGACTTGTGCTGCAGCGGTGGGGACTGGTCGCCGGGCGCAGGCTGCGCGGGCTGCGCGGGCTGCGCGGGCTGCACGGGCTGCGCGGGCTGCGCGGGCTGCGCGGGCTGCACGGGCTGCGCGGGCTGCGCGGGCGGGTCGTGCGCCAGCTTGGGCGACATGGCCACGACCTGCGCGTGCTGCTTGATGGGCGTGGACGTGGACAGCGGCGCCTTGTCCTCGAACTCGCTACATGACGTCGTGCGCAGCTGCAACGGTACACACGGCTGACACACGAGACCCTCTCTGTACTTAGGCCCGCTCGCACCGCCGATCACTAAATACCACTTTGACCTTATTTGGCACAGCCGTGAGGCAAACACTGTTGTTGTTCTGTCTCTAACATGTTTAAACGACTGAGAGAAACATAATGTTTTAAAATCGTTTGGCATTAAACGTGTCAAGTGATTTTTGGAGCGAGCGAGCCTCAGTGTCGATAGCGTATTGACTAATTGTTTTCGAGCAGTCTCTGTTACATTACCGGGACTATGATATCTAATCTGATATTCTGGTCACATACGTAGGTACATAGAACAAACAATCCAGGTTATTTGATTTCCTGCAACGGCTTGCGAGGAGTTTCCTAATTGCTAAGGTAACTTAAATTATCTAAAGTAACAGCATTGAAACGGTACAGAGTTAGATACAGGGTTTTATAATTAATTGGCGAAGCCTATTCAATAAACCAAAATAATATATAAAAAATGTTAATAAGCTGAACACGGAGTCGATACCGTCTTGTCGTGCGAAGTTATTTTATATAGGATAAGTTTTTATTCAGTGCTGTTCTGTATAAAGTTGGTTATTGCCATAAGATTCCAATAACCAACGCGTCTAGGAAGTTGCGCCAATTAATTTAAAAAGCCCACATATTTATAAATCGTTTACCTGCGGTGTGTCCTCGACCTCCGAGTAAATAACCTCTTCCTCTACGTCACTACCGGCGGACTTGCTCATGACCTTTTCGGGCGCGGCTGCGCAGGTAACGAGCTGGTCGTCCATGTCGCGCGTGTCGTGCGCACAGGTGTCGGTGGCGGAGGGCTCGGGGAGCGCGGCCTGGTCGCGCGGCACGTCGTCCAGGATGAGGTACTCGTGGAGCTCGTCGCGCCGCAGCGTGCGCAGCAGCACGTCGTGCAGAAGCGGGCTCTCCGCGGCCTTGCGCTCACCCAGCGGGATTTCCACGGCCTCGCGCTCACCCAGCGAGCACTCCACGGCCTCGCGCTCACCCAGCGAGCACTCCACGGCCTCACGCTCACCCAGCGGGCACTCCACGGCCTCGCGCTCACCCAGCGGGCACTCCGCGGCATCGCGTTCACCCAGCGGGTACTCGGCGGCCTCGCGCTCTCCCAGCGGGCACTCTGCGGCCTCGCGCTCATCCAGCGGGCACTCGGCGACCTCGCGCTCTCTCAGCGGGCACTCCACGGCCTCACGCTCACCCAACGGCGTCGGCGGCGGTGTGTCGCTGTCTGCCTTCTCCGTGTTGGGGATCAGGTCGGGCACCGCCATCATAGTGACGCGCATCGCTTTCGCCTTGTCATCGTCGGAATTGTTCTTCCGTTTCAATATACCCAACGTCGGTTTCATTCGATGTTCGAGAGTCTTCACCTCGATAACGAAGGTCTTGGGTTCGGTGCCCAAGTCGACGGCGGGTCGCCTGTCGTCGTCCCCGAGAGGGACGTCCTCGTCGTCGGACTCACGGAGCGACTCGTTTTCGGTGTCGTCGATGATGTCGACGGTCTCGACGCTCTGCGGAATGAACTCGACGACGGCGTCGATGGCTTCGAACGGGTAGATCTCCTGCTCCACGGGGCTCACGGTGGACTTGACTATCTCGTGCTCCTTCACCTCTACCACGGTGCAGCGCTGGGACCGCGCCCGGACGGGCCCGGGCGGCGGGGCCACGCGTATATTGTCGTTGGAGATCTGCGTAAAGAGCTCGCTGTCCGAGAGCAGGTTGAAGGTGCTGCTGTTCTTCCGGGGCGTGTCGGGCGTGGAGGGCACGGAGCCGGGCGTGGAGGGCACAGAGCCGGGCGTGGAGGGCACGGACCCGGGCGTGGAGGGCACGGACTTGGGCGTGGAGGGCACAGAGCCAGGCGTGGAGGGTACGGAGCCGGGCTCGATGGAGTCGGCGGACATGACGGAGCCGGACAGAGGGCTCTCGGCCGCGCGCCGACGCTCCAGGGACGACCCGCGACTGCGATGCCCGCCCTCCTTGATCTCCTTTTTGATGGGCACGGGGCTCTTCAACGCCAGCGGTATTTTAGACTTTTTGAACTCAGGTTTCTCAGTCTCGGGAGTATTGACGGGACTCTCTAGGCGCCTCTTAATAGTATCTGTGACGTTCTCGTACTCGACCACGACCGCGGCATCCAAGTGCGTCGGTGTCGTGGTGATGGCGCTAGTGGTGATGGCGGCGCTAGTGGTGGTGGTGGCGCTAGTGGTAGTGGTGGCGGTAGTGGTGGCGCTAGTGGCGGCCTGCAAGTACAAACCGCGCCTCTCTTAGTGTCCATCCCATCGTTAATGAGTTACAAGCCACACAGTTATTTACATGTTAGTGAACTCGTGTCGGCCGCTCTAACCTCGCTCGATGACGTCCCAAGCTCCGCGGTGTCAGATGAGATGCGTGATAAAGCATGATCCCCCACAGGTGAGTCCGTTAAAAGCTGGAGGTGGCACCAATGTATAGAATGGTTGTATGCCGTGAGACACAAAGCGTAGTTCACACCACACATTTACACCAACACCATCGTATGTACATATGTATAGACGTCTGCGCTGGACACCACTGAGCACAATATGCAGTGAGTGCAGTGAACACGCGCAGGAGCACACGACAAACATCATCAGTACGATTAGTTTGTTATTGGTCATGTTCAATATGTCACTAACAAGTAACACACCTATATAACACCATGTCATTGTATCAATGATCACTTACCGTGGCGATGAAGCGACTACGTGCAATATATTCAGTGAACCGATCAAGCATTACATTTAAAAACACATTTTGGACAAATGGTTGGAAATCTACGTCGTCGTCGTCGTACGAATGTTTACAATTCCTAAGTTTTCATGACGATGATAATGAAATAACTCGATCAATAGATTTATGAATTTATATACATCCGACGAGTGCAACACAATGAAACTATCTACATTCTAATTGAGTAACTCAGTCGGAATGGCGATCTATTTCAGTTTGACAATACAACAAAATCCATTGTTTGGTGGTATTGGTGGTACAAGCGAACCCAGAGACCAAGTTAATTGCATTATTATGAACTATGTCTGTTTTCTATGCCCTCGGGGAGTAGTTTAATTGATCCTAAGACAGCATGACTGAATTCACTTGGAGGGGGAGGGCATAAAAGACAGACAGTTTATAATGCTACAGAAATGATTATTTTTGATTACGTCTCCCGTACTTAAATACCTTTTCTTCTTAAAAAAATAAGGTAATGAATATTGTCAAATTGTCCAAATGAAAAGACTGGTAATTCCAAGCGAGTTAGAATGAAACCCTCGTATGATACACATGTGGCACTCACCGTGAGCTTGTCGCGGAGCCTCTCGTACAGCTTGCTGAGCGCGCGCGTGTCGGCGGCCAGCACGGCGGGCTGGCGCGCGCGCACCTCCGCCGCCAGCACGCGCAGCGCGGCGCCCGCCGCCTCGCCGCCCTCCAGCTGCGCCTCCACGTCGCGCAGCCAGCGCGTCAGCACGTCGACGTCGTCGCCGCGCTTCATCGGCCCGTGCTTCTTCAGCTGCTCCCAGCGCGAGTTGATCCCGTCGATCTGCTCCCTCAGCTTGTCCAGGTAGGCGGGTTCGCAGTTCTGCGCGAAGTCCTCGTAGTTGGCGTTGAGCTTGTCGCGGATGGCCTGCATGCGCGACATCTCCAGCTCCAGGCTCTGCGGGCCCAGGCCGCCCAGCCCGTCCAGCCAGGCGCCCAGCGCGGCCAGGTCGCTCTGCAGCTCCCGCGCCGCCAACAGCGCGCGCTCCAGGCGCGACTTGGAGTCTGTGATCTGCGCGCCCAGCTTGTTGTACAGCTCCTTCAGAGTGTCGATCTTCTTGGAGAACTCCTGCGGCGCCGGCACGGCTGCCTCCTCTACCATTTTACGGCCCGTCTTTATTATGGACTCCACCTCCGACTTGATCTCGCTCAGTGTGCGGTAGAATCTCTGCCGAAACATAAACCATATTAGTCATTCGAACTACACTCCTGATTTTGCTTAATAAGTACCTATGCATACTTACGAGCCATCTGAACACAGCGAGGCTTAGAATGAGAAGTAAGTAAAGGGAGTCCCAATTCATTCCGTGATTGAACGATGAGTAGTGGTCGGTGTCGGAAGTGTCAGTAACGTGTGGTGTGTGTGTCGCGAGTGCGAGAACGGCCGCGCGGCGACGTGCGAATACACTGCGCGCACACTGCCGCGCTGTTTACTGAACACTACACAACATGGTGTTGTTTGCTATTACTAATGCATCTGTCATTAACTCACATACGAATGTCAGATTAAACTCAATCAACAGAAGAAACGTATATTTGTTTTTCTTCACGGAGGTAATCTAAAGTTAAATTAGTTATGGGTTACACCAACGATCAATACATTTTAATCAATACCTATATAAGGATGATTACTCTATTAGTAATACACAAGTTAAAAAGACAGGCATATAGGTACTGTTGCTTCAGATAAATCCTACTTATTATAAATGTGTTTGTACGGCTGAAACGGCTGAGCGGATTTGGATGAAATTTGGCACAAAGATAGTTTGTAACCTGGAATAACACATAGGATACTTTTATCCCGATAGTACGTGCCCGTGGGATACGTCGACCTCCACGAGTGCGAAGCCGCTGGCAAAAGCTAGTAAAAGGTAAACAAAGATGGCCGCTCCACGCTCATAGACATGTTCGTACATCGGCGCAATCACAAATGGAATCACAGAATCCTTTCAATGTCAGTGACGAGAGCGCACGCGAGCCGCGCGCCTGGCGCACACTGTACCAGTCAGCAAAACGCACTGAGGGTAAGCTATTGTACAGAACTAGCTTCAATACAGTTCGTTTTATTATGCTACTTTAACAAAGCACTCGCTATTGTTATTTACTGGGCTGCACCCAAATTAATTCTTCATCTAGAAATAAAAAAAATAGGCTAATACATATATTTATATTTTTCCTATGTAATTAAGAAAAGAACTAACATTACTTGGCGTAGTAAATAATCTAATCTTATTTTTAATATAGTTTCTTTATTAAATTATTAGATACTTACAATTCATTTTTAATACTTTAGATGCGCGCAATAACAAAATAAATACCTAAACCACAGATAGCTGGTATTATGGATCATATTCAAATTGTAGCACGGTACCTGAACAATGTTATTGTTTACTAACATCACTGACGCAGAATTGTCCCGCACTCACGATAACGCGCACAAAACGTATCAGCCACATTATCTTGTTAGGACGTAATCCGCTCAGTTCCGGTCTCCACTACACACGAAATTAACCGAAGCTACACTCCACACGTAACACACTCGACACCTCAATAGTTCTGAGTCATACGATAGCAATACTTGTGCAGCAGTGAACCTTCTGCGCATGGGTTCCTGTTTGTTTGCTGTTCAACTGCCTCACTGGTCTTGTGGCTAGCTTATACGGTTGCGGATCTCATGATCCGAGAGGTTCCGGGTCCGAATCCAATGCCTCGGAGAGCACGCAAGTCGTGTCTGTAAGTGCACCTAATATTGTGTATTATATCACCTGTGTAGTTGAGCTCTGTCAGTTGAGATTGACAGATATTCGGTCAGGTGGAGAGGTAAACTTTGATACTGTTTGTACATATGAGTGGTCACACAACGCACGACCGATCGATCCCGGCGCGCACAAAATATGCAAGTTTTGCAATTGCAACGACTGTCACGCGATATGTCACTCAATACTGTGTCCCAATACGGACATAATTATGCAGTTTCGTGATCCTGTTACTCGTACTGCATGTAATTTACTTAGAAGAGACCAGTTACACCATGTCACGTCAATTTCCGTACATCAACATGAAATTGTGTAACTTGTCGAAAAAAGTTCTCTTTTACCTTACAAGTTTACTAGCACTTTGTTCATGTCAAGTTTTAGGAATAAGTGAGTAACCCTCTTACTAATAAACACAGAATAAAGTAATTCCAAGCTTAAACCTATGCAAATATATGATTATTTCTTTGTTTTTCCTGGTATAACTTTATTCCGTGTTTATTAGTAAGAGGGTAAGTTTTATTTTTTCAAAACAATCCCTGTAGGGACTTTTAGAAAACCATTGGTTAAGGTTGGACCCCTTTAAATATTGATTTTGGAAAAAATATATTACAAGCTGTTACAGATGGAGGCGAAATAAAAATGCAGTCTTGGTATCAGAATCAAATTGGTGGCGAGTGGTTGCAGGGCTTCAAAATAAACAACTTCTTTAATTATTTATAGAAAAAAATATATGTAACCGACGCGGTGCTTGTTGGACAGAGAATTCAATATTGCCAACAACAAAAAAATACTATAGGGCGCTGGGCGGCCCACTCGCAACTTGAAACATTGTGATTTATTTTTTTCGACTATTTTTTACGCATTGCCAACAGATGGCGCTAAGTGTAGCTTAATTTAATTTATTATTTACATATAGGTACTTAGGTATATTATGACATACGATATTGAGGTGCGCGTCGTCCACAACAAGCTATTATTTAGTTTCACCTGTCCCGATGTCTGTAATGAAATCTTGCAAGTTAAATTTGACCAACTTCCAGGTTTCAGCTTGAGCTGATATTTTGCATGCATATGTATATAGCGTGATAATGCAATATTATGATGACATGGAGCTGATCTGATGTTGGAGCTGGAAGGTGGCCATAGGAACTCCGCAATAAAACGACACCACCCCATCGAGTTTGGGCTCGTTTGAATCATATTGATAAGTACTTTGATCCTACTTGGTAGCCAGGGTCTAATGCTGGAGCTGAAAGGTAGCCATAGATATATAACACTTTCAAGTGCTTTTTAGTTTCATGTAGAGCCGGACATAAAAAGAATAGCACCATCCCATTACTTCCCGTGGGGGCGTAGAAGGCGACAAAAGGATTTACCAGAGAATAGGCAGCAGCGTTCTCTATGATTTTACCACCATACTGCGATCGCCAACCCGCCTGCCAAGCGTGGCAATTATGGCAAAATCCCCCCAAAGCTGACAAGCAGCCCTGCAAAACGGCCCCCAGTACCCGGCGGCCCGCGTACCCTTATATACGGTAGCGGCTAAGGTTACGGTGAGAGGTGCTAAGAATCTCCGGAAGAGATCTGGCTACCACAAAAAAATAATACTGCACCTGGCAACTTACAACACGCGTACACTCCGGACCAACGCGCGAGAAGATTACCGAACTAGAGGAAGAATTGAGCAGGTTACGGTGGGGTATAGTAAGAAGGGTTATCTGAAGTCCGAATAGAGGGGGAGGACTCGATAATCCTCAAATCCGGTAACCTGCTCTATTTCCGGGAGGGCGACCAGCAGTCCTAAGGTGGTGTCGGGTTTATTGTCCATAAGTCCCTTGTGAGCAACGTGGTGAAGATCGAGATTGTGTCGACCAGGGTGGCGTACCTTAAACTCAGAATATCCGCAAGATATTCGCTGAAGGTCATACAGGTCTACGCCCCGACCTCGTCACAACCCAACGATGAGGTGGAGACCATGTATGAGGATATATCCAAAGCCATGCATGGCTCTAAAACTCATTTCACCGTTTTCATGGGGGACTTCAACGCGAAACTGGGACGATGATGAGCTGAGAGTGGGGCAATTTGGAGTTAGACGTCGGAACCACCGGGGTCACTTACTGGCCAGTTTTATGGAGAAGGAAGGCCTCTTTATGATGAACTCCTTCTTCAGAAAACGTCAGCACAGAAAGTGGACTT
Organism: Antitype chi; assembly: GCA_947359405.1. Lineage (NCBI taxonomy): Eukaryota > Metazoa > Arthropoda > Insecta > Lepidoptera > Noctuidae > Antitype > Antitype chi. The sequence goes on along the minus strand of OX375827.1, from coordinate 350,978 downwards.
GGCTGAGCCCTGATGGTTCAACTAAAAACGAGATTGAATTCATTATGTCGATGAAGAAGCAAACTTTCAATGATGTCTCTGTGATCAACGCGGTGAAAACCGGAAGCTATCACCGCATGGTACGCATGGTATTGAATATCAACATCAAGCTGGAAAGATGTCGGCTGATGAAGTCTACGCTCCGTCCAGCACCGATCTAAGTCCAAAACCCCGAGAGCTTTCAGCTCGAATGCCAAAATCGTTTCGACTACCTAGGGAGCTCCGTGGACGATTATAACGATGGATTTGTGGGAACTGTCCATACGGTCGGGTCTAAGGTCTTCAAGACCCGTCGTACTAATGGCAAAAAGAAACTGTCTGGTCCTACTATGCAACTAATGGAGAAGAGGTGTGAAATGATCCTACAGTCTTCAGACGATGCGCTAAAGTACCAACAGCTCAATAGATGGATCTCAAAGTCCTTGAAAAGCGAACTTCGCTGTTTTAAGACGGACCTCATCAAGGACGCGATAGAGCGGAACAAGGGCTCCAAGGTCTTTGCAAGAGATCTATCTATTGGGCGAGTCAGCTTGCGAAACTGAAGACCGATGATGGCAGGATCATAGCCACCCGACCTGTTAAGAGAGATCGAGAGGTTCTACAGACAGTTATACACGTCAAAAAGCAACCCCGTTACGAATCTCGCAAACGACCCAAAAGCCAGATTGACCCGACACTACACCGAAGACATCCCGGACGATACACAAAACAACGAGATCAGAATGAGTTAGCTCTAAAAATTGACAATTAAACCATTTCAGATAAGTTAAAAGTTGCTGAGACTCTTGAAAATGTCTTTACCAACATCCCAATAGAGGTTACGAAATGTCTCCCCTCATCATCTGTATTAGCTGAATCTCTCCTTAAAGAAAACTTCAGTAAGGACATTCCAAGTTTTGAATTCAAACCCATCTCTATTGCCACAATTAAAACAGCATTTAAAAGTCTTAACATAAAAAACACTGAAGACTTATGGGGGATTGCCGTTAAGGTTATTGAAAATATCATTGACACAATTGCCCCTGTCCTAACAGGCATATTTAATCAATGTTTTGACAGCGGTACGTTTCTTGACTTAATGAAACATAGTAAAGTAGTACCAATTTTCAAATCGGGTAGTAAAAGTGATCCCTCTAATTATAGACCTATATCTGTGCTTCCAGCACTGAGCAAAATTTATGAAAAAATCATGGTAGACCAGATGTTGTCACATTTTAACTCAAATGGGATTTTACATAGTCGACAGTTTGGTTTCACGAAAGGTAGGTCTACGACTGACGCGGAAGTAAAACTCATCAGTCACATTTTAGAATCGTGGGAGAGTTCTCAGGATGCGATTGGCATTTTCTGTGACCTCTCAAAAGCGTTTGACTGCGTTGACCACAATACACTGATCTGTAAATTACACCACTACGGAATTCGTGGACAAGCTGCTGATCTTGTACTTTCCTACTTATCAAACAGGCAGCAAAAAGTAAACGTTAACGGGGCGACATCCTCGGGGTCTCTAGTTAGGATGGGCGTGCCTCAAGGTTCAATTCTTGGTCCTTTTTTATTTCTAGTTTATATTAATGACCTTCCCTATCTGATGGCTAACTTCTCGGATTTAATTTTATTCGCTGATGACATTTCTCTTATTTTTAGAATAGATAGAAAAGATACGGATGTCTTACATGTCAACGAAAGCCTAGCTGTTCTATCGAAATGGTTTGCTGCTAATAATCTTTTACTCAATGCGAACAAAACTAAATGTCTTAAGTTCTCGCTACCAAATGTACCCCAAGTAGGTCTAAATTTAAAACTTGATGGCAAGAAACTAGATGCTATTTCGGAAACTGTATTTTTGGGAATTACTTTAGATTCAAATTTGCAATGGGGTGCCCACATTAGAGCGCTTTCAAGCAGATTAAGCTCAGCTGCTTACGCAGTAAGAAAAATAAGGCAGTTGACTGATGTAGCCACAGCTAGGTTAGTATACTTTGCTTATTTTCACAGTATTATATCTTATGGCGCTCTGCTGTGGGGATCGGCAGCGGACGTAGATTCAATTTTTATTTTCCAAAAGAGGGCAATCCGCGCAATCTATAAAATGGGGCCTCGCGAGTCTCTTACAAACAAATTCAAATAAATTGATATACTTACTCTGCCTTCTCTTTATATTCTAGAAAATATCTTGTATGTTCGCAAAAACTTAGGTCTTTTCAAAAAAAGATGCGATTTCCATAATATAAATACACGTAGTAAAGATGAAATTGTGATTCCAAAATTTAGATTAACTAAAACTACCAAGTTATTTCTAATAAACAGTATCCGCTTCTATAACAAGTTGCCAAAGTCGGTTACAGAACTTAGCGATGGAAAGTTTAAAACTCACAGCAAACGTGTCCTTATCAAAAAAGCATATAGCATATATCTTATAAGATAAAAAACTACGTTGAAGACAGGGAAGTTTGGTATTAATTCCTTCTGCACATGTGGCTTCCCTGGTACCTCATTAACAGCAAAACTGTGTGAAAGTCTATTAACTGCTCCCAAATTGCAATGTTAATTTTTATTCTTTTTATTTTTTTACAATGTCTGACATATCCTCGTCATTATTTGACATTATACATCAATTTTACTACTATTTATTATTAGTGATTGTCATCGAAATCATGTCACTTGGTTCAAATAGATTCATTTTATATAGGTAGATTCTTTTACATATTATTATTGTGAATGAGAGAACGTTGTAGGCCTTAGAGACTAGATTTGTAGACGTTTTTCTATCCTGTATTTTCATTCCTCTAAGTACCTGGTACTTATTGACTGGCCTGCACTGTCCTCCCATACCTTTTATCACTGTAATTTGAAAACATTGTAAAAGCCAATTATTTTTAAAAGAGTAACCGTGGAGTTTCTTGCCGGCTCTTCTCCATAGGAAACGACAAATTGGAACCGTGCACCTAGCTTCTGACGTTTCATAAGTGCCCATGCAGGCTTATGTGAAATAAAATATTTTGATTTGATTTGATTTTTTTGATAGCTTATACGAGATTAGGATGGTTCTGAAGCAGGTTAAGAACAACAAGGCGCCGGGTGATGACGGAATTACTACCGAACTCCTGAGGGCCGGCGGAAAACCCGTTATTAAGGACCTCCAGAAACTGTTTGATTCCGTCATACTCGAGGGCAAAACGCCACAGGCATGGAAAATAAGTGTGGTGGTACTTTTTCTTTAAAAAGGGTACTTCTTAAGAATTATGGGCCCATCTCAGTTCTGAGTCATGTCTACAAGCTGTTTTCGAGAGTCATCACGACCCGTTCGCGCGCAAGTAGACTTCCAGCCGTCCGAACAAGCCGGATTGCGTAAAGGCTTTAGCACCGTAGACCACATACATACGCTGCGGCAGGTTATACAGAAGACCGAAAAGTATAACCTGCCTCTCTGCTTAGCGTTTGTGGACTACGAAAAAACCTTCAATTTGATCGAGACAGGGGCTGTACTGCGGTCTCTTCAACGGTGCCAGATCGACTATCGGATATCGAGGTGCTGAAGTGTCTGTACGAAAACGATACTATGTCAGTCCGACTCCAGGACCAGACTTCGAAACCTATCCTTCTGCAGCGAGGTGTGAGACATGGAGACGTTATCTCTCCGAAACTGTTCACCGCTACACTGGAGGATGTCTGCAAGGTTCTGGACTGGAAAGGAGCTGGCATCAACATCAATGGCGAGTACATCACTCAACTTCGGTTTGCATGATATAGTTGTCATGGCTGAGACCATGGAGGACCTCAGTGCAATGTTCGATGACCTAAGTAGAGCTACCGAAAGAGTGGGTATTAAAATGAACATGGACAAGACAAAGGTCATGTCAAATGCCCATGTAACACCCACTCTCATAACGGTCGGAGGCAAAGTTGTAGACGAGTACGTTTACCTAGGACAAGCTGTAGAGTTAGGTAGGTCCAACTTCGAGAAAGAGGTCAATCGTCGAATCCGACTCGGTTGGGCAGCGTTCGGGAAGCTACGCAATATCTTCTCGTCCTACCCACGCAGTGTGTCCAGACGAAAGTCTTTGAGCAGTGCGTGTTGCCAGTGATGACATATGGAACCGAAACGTGGTCGCTCACAATGGGCCTTATCAGAAGGCTTAAAGTCACTCAAAGAGCAACGGACAGGGCTATAATCGGAGTTTCCTTACGTGTTCGAATAAGGAATGAAGCGCCGCGCTTGAGAACCAAGGCAACCGACATAGCCCGAAGAATTGCCAAACTTAAGTGGCTGTGGGCAGGGCACATTGCTCGCAGAACAAATGGCCGATGGGGCCGAAAGGTTCTGGATTGGCGACCGCGTACCGGAAGACGTAGAGTGGGAAGGCCTCCCACAACGTGGACCGATGACCTTGTGAAGGCCGCGGGAGTTCGCTGGATGGGGGAAGTACAAGACCGGTCGAAGTGGAAGAGCCTGGGGGAGGCCTATGTCCAGCAGTGGACGTCTTTCGGCTGAAATGATGATGATGATGACAACTAAGTACTCAAAACAACACATATGTGTGGGTTCTACGAATTATTAAACCGTGTTACATATTGACGGTTAGAAATAAAGAAGGTGTAACATGCTACTAAACGTTCTTTTCACACCACCTGCTCGACAAGGCAGTTTTAAGGCAGCAGGAGGACTGAGGCGTGGTCAGTCACGGTTGAATCTATCACAAAGGCCGTAGCAGAGACGGATGTGTTTAGCATAACATGATCCAGACAGTTTGCAATTCTTGTTGGATAAGTGTGTGCCGGAAGTAGCCCTAGTTCTGCAGCTACATCTTGGTAAGATGCACTGTTTCTCTCAGTATTGTTCGATTTAATATCGATATTGATGTCGCCAGCAATAATGATGTGTTTAGCTTTAATTGGACGTATAATTGATGCTAATGAGCTCAAAAAGCTATTAGTGCAGTGTGCGGATGGGGGTCCATATACAGCTAATATGTTAATATCAGGGTAAATTTGAAGCAATAGAAAACTAGCGTCATTTGACTTCGGCTCTTCAACAATACATTTTATATTTTTCCTGACATAAATAACGATGCCTCCATTTTGATTAAGCCTAGTCTTGGAAGAAAAAGATTCGTAGTTCTCAATAATGGGAATAGTTTTGTGTTCATTAAGCCAGCATTCAGTAAGGATTATAATATCGATTTTGAACGAGAATCTGGATAGTTGCGCCTGAAAATGATCGAAATTCTTGTAAATAGTGCGAATGTGTTGTGTTATGATTTTCAGAGATTTCTCAGAGTTATGTAATACAGTATTACAAGTTTCAGGGTCACAGAAATAGCTGTTTGCCACAGATATAGTATATAAATCGGATAAAAATGTATTGGAATTATTAGCCATCGGGAAAATATTTGAAAATTATGTCACATAGAATTGGTGTTTTATAAAATAAATAATGGTGATAAAAGAATGCTTGGAATAGTTCATGAATGATCTTACTACTTGACATTTTTGCAATCATATTTGTATGATGCATTGATTGGTAAGCGTGATTATGTGTGTGCATGCGAAATGTATATTTGTGTTGTTGTGTACACTGAAAAGGTGTGTGTTTGGATTCTGCAAATATCAAATTACAATAATTAACATTATGACAAGGAGTAGTAGAAAAAAAAACGATTTTATAAATGGCATACGTGAGAAAGCATGAGGTAATTCCAGACGAAGGCTGTTGATGTCAGACTCGCTCTTAATCAACATTTGCTTTTGCCTTCACTTTTTCTTAGAAAAACTTTTCCGAATGATGTCCAGCAAAACTTGTAGTCATAGTCCTTAGCATAGTTTCTGGCAAGGTAATAAAGAAGTTCCCTTAGAGATTCGCGTCTGCGGAGGTTGAAGATGGCTCTGACAGCCCTCTTTTTGCAGAATAAAGATCGACTCAATATCCACAGCACGTCCCCATAGCAAAATACTGTAAGACATGATGCTATGAAAGTAACTAAAATAGACCAGTCTCGCGGTATCCACGTCTGTTAATTGGCGGATCTTCCAAACAGCGAGCGTAAGCGGCAGAACTTAGCCGCCCTGCAAGTGATGTTAAGTGAAGACCCCACTGTAGCTTTGAGTCAAACGTGATCCCCAGGAAAACCGTCTGTTCGACGAATTGTAGTATCTCCTTATTCAATACAACGTGACATTCACTACTTCTAACATTCGGTAACGTGAATCTTATGCATTCAGTTTTCTTTCCATTTAATACCAAATTATTTACAGTAAACCAATTATGGACCTTAACTATAGCGCTATTTACGTCGTCAAGCTCCTGTGCATGTCTCTTAACTTTAAAAATCAGTGATGTGTCATCAGCAAATAACACCATTTGTAGTCGGTTTTTAAGTAAATGAGGTAGATCATTTATATATACTAAAAAGAGGAACGGACCCAATATTGAGCCCTGCGGTACACCCATTTTGACTTTTAAGCCCAAGGAATTCACACCGTTTATTTGCACTTGCTGCAGTCTATCATTCAAGTAGGATTTTACCAAGCTAAGCGCAAGTTCACCCAGTCCGTAATGGCCAAGTTTCAAGAGAAGTGTTTCGTGATTTACGCAATCAAACGCCTTGGATAGGTCGCAAAAGATACCTATTGCATCTTGCGCCTCTTTCCATGCGGTAAAGATGTGTTTTGGCGAGAGGCGTCAGTTGTGCAACGTCCTCTGGTGAAACCATACTGTTGATCGTGTAGGATATTATTACGATTAAAATGATTGAGCTTTGATTTAACATAACCTTTTCAAACATCTTGCTGAAAACTAACAAAATCGATATGGGTCTATAATTATTAGCGTCTTTGCTGTCGCCAGATTTGAAGAGTGGAATAACTTTACTATACTTCATTAAATCCGGGAACACCCCTTGATCTACACACAAATCAAATATTAAAGCCAAATAGGGTGCAATTGTCTCAATAATGGATTGACATACTTTAGTAGACGTGCACCACAGATCTTCGGTAATTTTGCTCTTAAGTTGCTTAAATGTCTTTACAACGACTAGAGGGTTAATATGTTTGAGTTTAAATTCCACAGAACAGTCTGAAACATTCGCTCTTAATAAATCAATAGCAAGTGCGGGCGAAGAATTTAAAGTTTCTGTAGTTTTAATAGGAATGTTGGAAATAAAGTTGCAAATTCCTGAGCAACATCGATGTTATCGTTAATGAGACCACGGGAAGTGTCCAGTGCGTAATCAGTGTTAAGGCTTTTGCTTCTGTTTGTTTCATTGTTAATAATTTTCCAAACTGCCTTAATTTTATTATCTACTGATTTAACCTTGTGGCTAATGAATGAAGCTTTAGCTACTTTGCAGATATTTTTAAAAGTTTTAGAGTATGTAGCAACATACTTAGTAAAAGTTTCTGTGTTAATATTATAGAGAAAGAAAGTGATAGATTGTTAAAAGATCATCACCATCATCTGCCTAGCCTTGTCCTAACTGCGGTCGGCTGCGCTAGTCTACCTGTGTTCTAGCGGGCCCTGCCAGAATACTAGCGTAGAGGTGGTAGTTTGTTTTAAATATCTTAACATATTCTTTCTATTGGAAAATAAAGGTTGTCAACCCGCAGCAAATATATTGATTTATTAACTGCATCGTCATTTGAATTTTCGGTAGGCTTATTTCCTGTTTTTGTTACTAGAAGTCAGTCGACGACAAAATAGATTTGAACTAGTGTTGTTTTTGTAATTTCGCAGCATTATGCTGAGCGATGGTAGTTGCACATTTTTCCGTAACTTCTTTCTTTGCGCTACGTTAAGTACAAATGATTGTATTTTCTCTCTTTCTTTTCACCCTAATATCAAATAGAGTGAGTACTCACGAGACAAGTCCTGAGCTGCGCGCGCACGCCGTCGGGCTCGTGGCCGGCCAGCGGCAGCGCGCGCGCGGCGTCGCGCTGCACGCGCAGCAGTGCGGCGGAGGCGCTGGCCAGGCGCGCGCCGATGTGCGCGTCGTGCGCCGCGCCCGCGCCCGGCCCGGTGCTGGCCAGGCGCAGCCATTCCTCTGCTGTGTCGAACTTGCGCTGTGGAGGACACACGTTACACGACGAATTCATAGTTGGCAGTCTAAGGCCCATGTTCAACCATGAACATGCAATAGCATCACAGCGTCAGCGTTAAGAGTGACATACATCTTTTCCACGCGCCGGCAACACCGGCACACCGTCAGCGCTAAGAAGTGACCTACTGAGATCTTCGCCTCATCGGCTCGATACACACACAACACACATAGAAATAGCTATCAATGTGTATTGACCACAAAAATTGTATATAATTAAGTTAATTAATGTAATAAATTAGTCATCAAGCTGGAGTCGAGTGTGATTCATCTCCTACAACCTCCTCTTACTGTGGCCAAGACACCTTTAGCCAGCAACGATCCTATGAGTCTGTGGGATCGGCAGTAAGAAAAACCATATCCTGTGTACATTGCACGACGTACACAAACCCCTATTCCTTCCCACATTCCGTCTGTTACCGTAGGTCTCCTTGTAACAGGCTTCCCTCTCGTAAGCCAACGTTACTTACGTTCGGTGTGGTTTGTATGGTAGGTTAGGGCGTAGGGATAACTCGGGTGCTAAGTGAAACCTATAGGCTAGGTTGATAGTCAGTTGGGTCTTAGATAACCAACAGGTACTAGGCTCAATTGTCTCAAACGTAGCCATACTGTACGCAATTGGGAAGACGGCCGTACTAAGCTATAGTCCCAATGCGTACAGCCCACTTGCACCAAAAATTACTAAATGCGTTTGGTGCTTTACATATTTAAATCGTCATTCTGTCTCTATCATTTTCAAACGATTGACAGAAACAGAACGATGTTTTAGTGATTTGTGGTGTGATACACCACAAATTCCAATTAAAGTGGCCCTAAGAATCTTTGGCGTTTATGACTCTTACCTTGTCAATCGTAGCCATATCGTACCTAAATAACATTTGAACTGTCAAAGAAAAAAAAGCTGAATTTTTACAACATTTCAAAAGGTGATCAATGTATCACCATCATTATCCTTCCCTTATCCCAATTTATTTGTGGTGGGCGCGGCATTCCTTCTTCTTCCATACCTACTTCTCTATTCTTATTTCAATATGTTGAATGTACACAAAAAAGCCAACTGCAACTAAAAAGTTCACAACAAGCTCACTTTTCAATTTCTCTGATGCAGTTCGTAACATTTATACAAACTTAGATTTGATGCCACCAACTGCACCAGACTGCTTATAATGTAAAGTGAGCTTGTAATAAACTTTTTAGTTGCAGTTTTTTCTTTCTCCTTTTAAATATTTAATCTTTGTGTGTTACACATATTTTAGGTGACTGTGTTTTGATATTCATTGAGATTAGTCGCGTCGATTGCGTGCTCCAGTTACGTGCAAAATGCAGTCGCAACAATGAAACTGCGGCGGCCAGACTGCAAGGTGCGATGACACACACACAATCAAGAAAAAATCCTCATAAGTCCCAGACCTAATACTAATATATAAATAAAATATATTAAAGCATTTCTCAATTTTCAAATCATTACCTACCTAAGTAATGATTTGAACATAGTGGAATACTTTGGCATCAACTCGGACCACTCACCAATAATTTTATCAGAATGGCAAGGAGATGTAGGATTGCCAGGATCCGAATCCTACGCAAAAATAGCAAGCCTACATTTCTAATACAGACTGGGAAAACACACACCTGAAAAAACACATCGGGTCAAAGAAACCGGCAACCCCTGTAGGGATTAGGTTTCTTAAACTGAAAAGCGGAAACAAAGAACCAGGTGGCATCAGACTAGATATCAACAAGATAAAGGACTGCTGAATAACCTAACCAAGCGCCTTACGATAGAAATGACCACTACAACGACTACTTAACAAACAACTACCTTGGCCAATAAACGAGTGATATTAAAACCGGCTATTTGCTGTGGAAGGCTACAAAGCACATACAAACGACCAATCATGCATATCCCTCGTACCAAAGAAGAAAATGGAAAATGGGCAGTGTCGGACGAACAAAAAGCCTTAAGGTGAACCTAGTCCACATTTTTTGCATACAAACTTCGGGAGTCTTTTACTCCACTGTCTGACATGGCACATCCGAAGTAAAATATGATATCGTTTTGTCTCATTATTAATATTGTCTGTACGGAAACAGAATACTTAAATAAAAACCCATTAAAAAGTTAGGAGCCAACAAAGATTCGTTTTTCTTGCTAATTTTACTTAACTTTGGGCGTGTGTAAGTAATAAAAGAAGTGTAAAATCTCCAAAACCAAGTCGGTACCGACAAAGTTTAATTATCGAAAAGTTCAATAAACTTTATTGGTCATTGATTTATGCATTGGCTTTTTCATAAAACCCGATCTTCTAACGGAGTTTTCTTTTTTTTCGTGATTTTTTTACTATAAATGATCCTGCATCTCACTCAATAACGTTGTGCGTGTAGACTATAGTCTAACTGCTCATCACTGATACTATCTCTATCGGACACGAAGCCTGGTGAGACAGCGTGATTTTTAGCCAGGCCCACCAGTGAGTTCGAGCCCGCGACTAGGTTCCCCTTAAGGATCGCTGAGCATTTACAACAAATATTCCAACCAAATGAAGCCCAGACTCACAAGGTTAAGATAATTCAAGGCTTGCTAAACAGTACAGTTTTTTTTTTTTTTTTTATTATTTAAAAAAATCAATATACAAGATGTAACTTAAATAGCGCACAACCTGTTAAGGGGTTATTGTGCTCATCATTATCAACAACTTTTACTATGGGACCAAACCTGAAATCGCGAAACAAAATCAGCTGTTCCATACACTTGTATTCGCATAAATCGTGAAAATGTAGGGAACAGCTGATTTTTTTTTTACGATTTCAGGTTTGGTCCCATAGTAAAACTTGTTGATAATGATGAGTACAATGACCCCTTAAGAGGTTGTGCGTTATTTAAGTTACACCTTGTATATTAAGTTGGAAAAGCTAATAAAGTACTCGTATCTAGAGAAATTCGATTTCCAAATCGAGATTTAGAGAACAACACTACGCTCAAATAAGTACACAAAAATAGTAGTTTAAAAAACTAAAAAACACGCTTTAAAAACCACACTAAAAAAGGAGAAAATAATTTAATTCAATTAAAAAGCGTGGGGTGCTTTTTGAGGTATTTTTATAATCAATTAATGTCAAGCACCCCACGCTTTTTAATTGAATTAAATTATTTTCTCCTTTTTAGTTTGGTTTTTAAAGCGTGTTTTTTAAACTATTATTTATTTTCTATTTTTTAGTTCTGCTAACTACAAAAAGGTGTTTTTTTTTTGAATTGTCATCGGTCCTCGACAAGTTTACAAAGTTTCAATGAAATCTGACCGTTTAAAGTGGGTCAAAATCGCGCTCAAAGGAGTCGGTGACATACAAACAAACAAACATACAAGTGCAGCTAATATAAAGCGTGTAAAAAGCTTTTTCACAAAATAATAAAATACATATCCAAAGTCACCGACTTCTAAAATTCAAATTATTTTTCAATTTGTAGTGTTTTTTCGGAAGGCGGTTGTATTTTTTTTGTTTTTATTTTTAACTTTTTAGTTGTGGTACCTACCCCACACCAATTCGTATACCACTACTTGCTATGTAAACAACAGTGACTGGAAGTAGCAGAATGTCATAAAGTGGATTAAAAACGTATTATCGAGGCTAACGCAAAAACTACCCAAGAAAAGTTAATAAAATTTATATGGGACCACCTCGGAAGCATAGGTATCTTAAAAAAATAATCAAACCCAATGAAAGCAAGTATCCACATTGACTTTACCAATAAAAAGCCACAATACTTCCCGCTATTCATGAAATCAAATACCATGCGGGAATTCGGTTATTTATCTCGGCATAACCTTCGATGCAAAACTGCGCTGGCATTTTATAAATTGTATTGTATATTGTAGCAATATAAGTTATTTTTGAACTACTTTTTACCTAATAGACTAGATTGTAACGTGAATAATCTATCATCAACTGTTATACTTTAAAATGGGAAACAAATTATTTTGATACCCAAACTGAAAAGACATAGATTTAACTAACCTGCAGCAGCTCCAGCTGTTCAGTGAGCCTGTTGGCAGCCTCATGCTTGCCCGCGCGGCTGTATGCTTCGGCCTGCGCGCGCACGTCTCCCATCCGGCCGCGCTGAGCACTGAACTCCTCAGTAAGGTCCTAGAGATGCAAATCGTAATCAATTTGTGTCGAACATGTATTTCGTAAGATAAGGTGATAAGGTTCTCGCCTCGCGGCCAGGCCGTCCCAGCCGGGCTCCAGCTCGCGCACCACTGCTGCAGCTGGTCCACCGACACCTCGGAGCGCGCCACCTCGCGCACTGCACGCATCATACCTGTGCTCGCCTCGCGGGCAGGCCGGCCCGGCCGGGCTCCAGCTCGCGTGCCACGTCGTCCAGCCACTGCTGCAGCTGGTCCACCGACACCTCGGAGCGCGCCACCTCGCGCACTGCACGCATCATACCTGTGCTCGCCTCGCGGGCAGGCCGGCCCGGCCGGGCTCCAGCTCGCGTGCCACGTCGTCCAGCCACTGCTGCAGCTGGTCCACCGACACCTCGGAGCGCGCCACCTCGCGCACTGCACGCATCATACCTGTGCTCGCCTCGCGGGCAGGCCGGCCCGGCCGGGCTCCAGCTCGCGTGCCACGTCGTCCAGCCACTGCTGCAGCTGGTCCACCGACACCTCGGAGCGCGCCGCCTCGCGCACTGCGCGCTCCAGCAGTGCACTGCGCGATGCTGCCTGCATTATACCACTTGTTAATGTTGTCCAGAAAAATAGGATCCACTTTAACTTAACGTTTTTACAGTAAAAGTGTTACTGTAAGGCTTTCTCTGTTAAAAAGTTAACAGATCCAATGACATGAAATGAATTGTTAATCATGTATCGGGATCACTTTTACACGTCATATTCGTCATACACATCTTCAAGTGCCACGTAAAAATATTTTTTTATAGTAAACGCACCACATTTTTCACAATACCTTATTTACTAAGCAAAAAAAAAACTCAATGTATCCAAATGTTTTCACGTGGTATACACGCGCCGCAAAAATATTATCGGTTCAGGATATACACTAGATGGTACATACATAAGTAAGACAAGTAGTTTCAGGGATCTTGGTGTAGTACACGACAGCAAATTACTTTTTGACGATCACATAGAAACCCAAGAAAGCTTTCAAGGCCCTGGGCTTTATTACTAGAACTTGCTCTAGCTTTCGGTCTCTAAAACCAGTAAAAGTCCTCTACTGTTCTATTGTGCGCAGCCATCTCGAGTACGTTTCCCAAGTTTGGAACCCTCAATACGAGGTTTACAAATCTCGCATTGAGTCCGTTCAGAAGATTTTTTTGCGTTACTTGGATTTTAAGGCAAAACGATTCTCAGTGGACTATGAACACCGTTGCAAGTAATACCATTTCTTACCGTTGAACGTAAGACGTAATAATAGTGAAATAAATGTTTTTTGGTAGGCATAGCAAATGGCTCGATTGATTGTCCGGAACTACTCAGCAAAATACTTCTTCGCACTAATCAAATTAACCAACGCACACGTCCTCTGCTGCAGGCACCATGCGCTTCGACCAATTACAGACGCAACGCCTTCTTTGGGCACGCCACGATAGCGGCGGTACACATAATGTAATGGCCAAAAAAATATTTTTCTCTAAATTTTTAATTGTCATTGGCCAGAACCTAATTTGATTTTTTGTAAAGGCATGTAGGAGCAAAATGTTATTGTTTGTCCACTGTGATCAGATGGCAACTTATTTACAATTTGTTTGTGTAAGTAATCACAGTTACAAACAAATAATAGTTGAAAAAATTAAAAAAACACGCTTTAAAAACCAAACTAAAAAAGGAGAAAATAATTTAATTCAATTAAAAAGCGTGGGGTGCTTGACATTAATTGATTATAAAAATACCTCAAAAAGCACCCCACGCTTTTTAATTGAATTAAATTATTTTCTCCTTTTTTAGTTTTAGTTTGGTTTTTAAAGCGTGTTTTTTAGTTTTTTAAACTATTATTTATTTTCAATTTTTTAGTTCTGCTAACTACAAAAACGTGATTTTTTTTTGTGTTTTTGTTTCTCAATTTTTTTTTAAATTATTGAATTGTCATCGGTCCTCGACAAATTTACAAAGTTTCAATGAAATCTGACCGTTTAAAGTGGGTCAAAATCGCGATCAAAGGAGTCGGTTACATACAAACAAACAAACTAACAAACAAACATACAAGTGAAGCTAATATAAAGCGTGTAAAAATACTATCAATACAAGTGGCAGAAGAAGCTGTCACTCGGGTTGGTTCATTGAAAACATTTGACAGATCAAATGACCTAAATAGACTTAATAATCTGACAGTATTTGAATTATTTTCTAGTAAATTAATATTAAAATCACCACTTAAGACTATTGACTTACTACTAGTACTAAGTTTCTTTAACACATCTTCCATTACAGAATCAAACACAGATAGATTCTGGTAACTCGGATTTATGCGGACCATTTCCATATTCAATTTCGAAGTTTCGATATTACATTCTGTTCAAGGACGACTTCACACGTTATCGTCACATCTATTTTCTTCGACAAAAGTCTGAAGCAGCTTCAAAGCTTAAGATATTCTTAAATGAAGCTAAAGCAGCTGGACATGTCATTAAAGAAATGTTAAGTGACAACGGAGGAGAATTCGTTAGCACGGAATTCAAAAATATCCTAACTGAAAACGGAATTAAGCAAAGATTCACAATGCCCCACACTCCAGAGCAAGCAGGCTGCGTAGAGCGTGAAAATCGGACGGTAGTAGAAGCCGCACGCGCCATAATGCATGCACATGATAAAATTCCTGATGGCTTGTGGGCTGAGATAGTAAATGCGACAGTCTACGTGTTGAATCGCACAGGGCCAACGAACGTGCCAAGCAAGTCTCCACATGAGTTGTGGTACGGACAGAAGCCAGCGATAAAACATCTTAGAATACTTGGTTGCACATGCTATGCCCATGTTCCTAAAGCTAAACGCAAGAAGCTGCACAAAAAGGCACAAAAAGGGATACTTATTGGTTATGAAGGAGATGAAGGCTATAGGATCTGGGACAAAGAAGCATTTAAATTGATTAGATCCAGAGACGTCATTTTTAAAGAGGTACCTTTACTGGGAAAATCAAAAGAGGATGTACCTAAACCGAAAGAGCCGACTCCTGTTCTTCAGAGGAACTTCAATCATAATTTCCCAAGTCTCGACAGTGAACATGAAATGAATGTTAATAGAGAGATTGGAGAACAACATGCTTCAGAGGATGAAATTGAAATCGTTTCAAGACCTTCTTCATCAAGGGCACATATCAAAACCAATGAAGAAATTGTAGATGATATGAATGAATCAGATTTCGAGTCGTTGCCTTCTGAAGAAGAAAACGAAAGCCTAGCTGAAGGAAACGAAAGCCACAATTCTGATGAAAACCACATGGTTCTTAGAGATAGAGCAAACCTAAAGCCTCCTG
Source organism: Antitype chi (assembly GCA_947359405.1). Lineage (NCBI taxonomy): Eukaryota > Metazoa > Arthropoda > Insecta > Lepidoptera > Noctuidae > Antitype > Antitype chi. Next base: position 335,361 of record OX375827.1, on the reverse strand, counting down.
TAAGGTTTAATGATCATATTATCCGGTTATTGTCCGGTAGGACAAACCTGAACAAGTTTGCCCCCTTGTCACGAGCCATAAGATTGGTCAATATTATTTCTATGGAAGTTGATGTATTTCAGTGCAGCCTGAAGAGGTTCACAGAAGTAGCACTGAAGTGCATTGAAAGTATTTAATGTTGTGTTGTTTTTCATGTTGATTTTTTGTTTGTTTTGGTCATTAACGTAAGATTACTTTGGAAACTTTTGTGTATAGTAGTAACATCGCATTGGCGCATAGCTGTTAGGGTGTTATGTACAAAATTTAAATAAATAAATAAATAAATTATGGCTCTGGAAGCTAACAATTTATACGAGCCCCAAACATACAAGCAGGCAATATCATGTAAAGACAAAGAAAAGTGGACAAATGCTATCGAGAGCGAAATAAACTCCTTAAGAGAGAACGAAACATGGGAACTAGTCGAACTACCAAAAGGTCGAAAAGCCATCCCATGCAAGTGGGTTTTCAAAATAAAAACCAATCCGGATGGTTCTATTGATAGATACAAAGCTCGGCTGGTCATAAAGGGATATTCGCAGAAGAAAGATATTGATTTCCACGAAACTTTTAGTCCAGTTGCTAGAAGCAGCACGATAAGAGCCGTCTTGAGCGTAGCTGCAAGGGAGAAACTCAAGCTATCACAATTTGATGTGTCTACAGCCTTCCTTTATGGCACGTTAGACGAGGAGATTTACATGAAACCGCCTGAAGGTTATGCTGACGAGAGGTATGTCTTCAAGTTAAAGAAAAGTTTGTATGGACTAAAACAAGCCCCACTCTGCTGGAACAGATGCATCACAGACTACATCGTAAAAGCAGGATTCAAGCAGAGTAATTCTGACCCCTGTTTGTTTGTAAGAAGACACGGAAAGGAGAAAATTATTCTGGCCCTGTATGTTGACGACGGTCTATTGGCATATACCAGCGAGAAAATGGCTAACTGTTTTCTGAATGAATTGAAAGCACATTTTAAGATAACAATAAAACCCGCAAGCTACTTTCTAGGAATAGAGATAAAAAGGTACTCTGATGGTTCCATTTTCCTTAATCAGAAAGCATACGTCACTAGGTTGTTGGAGAGATTTGGCATGGACAAGTGCAAGCCAGTGCCAACACCAATTTTAAAGACAAACAATACTCAGGTTGAGGAATCTACTACGAAGATATTTCCATACCGTGAAGCTGTTGGTGCCTTATCCTATTTGATGACAAGCACAAGGCCTGATATTGCCTATGCAGTAAGCGTTGTGTCGCAAAATTTGGAGAAACCAACAAAAGAGAACATCCTGAACGTAAAAAGAATTATGCGGTACCTAAAAGGAACTATAGATGAAGGTATATGTTACAGGACAGATAATGTTCATAGTTTGGAATGTTATAGCGATGCGGATCATGGTGGTGATATGGAATCTGCGCGATCTACATCAGGCATTCTCTGTATTTATGCTGGAGGTGCTGTTTCTTGGTATAGCAAACGGCAGAGCACCGTTGCAATATCCTCGACAGAGGCGGAAATTGTAGCAGCCAGCGAAACCGCCAAAGAGATTTTATGGTTACAGAATATATTAAAAGATCTTACTGGTGCTAACTGTCCTGCGACCCTAGGGGTTGACAATGAAAGTGCAATAAAGCTGGTGAAAAAACCTACAGAATTTCACCAGAAGACAAAACACATCAGGATAAGATCTTTCTTCGTCAGAGAATGCTTACAAGATGGAAGCATGGTAATCAGCTATGTGCCAGCAACCAGGCAGATAGCTGACATGTTAACAAAACCGCTATACGGGCCCCGACTTGAAATGCTAAAGAAGTTGGCTGGCATTATTATCATCAACAGGGGTGGATGTTGAGGAATGCATACTCTATGATTGTGTTGCCTAGCAACATAAACCGTTGGTGAAAAGTCATCCGATTCATTCGTTTTATATAAACTAAGATATTAATATACTTTTCTCATATTAACTATGTTTTCCTATTCCCTCGCCACCTAACTTTAACATCGATAAATTATAGCTGGAGCAGTACGTACGTCACTAGACAGTAAAGTACGGCAATTTTTCCTTCATATGTGCTCACAATATTTACGGTTCTTTATTAGCGGTAGCAAACATCAAAACAAAAGAATATGGTTACAGTATAAGCGAAACAGTACGACCATTTATAGCCCATTCTACTTGATAAGCATAAAACAAATACAGGCCATCGCCAACAGGCCTGTAGCCTCTCCCCCACCACCACAACCTCCAATCAACATTACACACCACCTCAAACCGATCACGGAAAGGCTGGAGCTCGTCTCAGCAGACCTCCGCGTACTGCGTGACAAAGAACCACCAGTCCAGGCGCCCCCAGCGCTGAACCTGGAAGCGGAACTCGCAGTTGGGGAGGTGAAAAAGAGCCTCCAGAACATCGAGAAGGGGGTGGCAGACCTGGGCAAAGCGGACAGACCGCTTCAACATCAGCAGGGCCCAAAAACCTTTGCCCAGGTCACCAGCACACCAAAGCCCCCCAAGCCACCTACACAACCAAACCACACCCTGATCGTCTCGTCGACGAACCCCCAGCACACCGGGGACAACGTAATCGAGAGGATCAGGACCGCCCTGGACCTCAAAACCAGCGGGGCCCGAGTCGACAACGTCCGGAAAGCGCGGAACCAAAAAGTGGTCCTGAGGTGCGCCAGCAAGTCGGACTTGAATAAAATTAAGGACCAAGTAAAGTCGAACGCAGGGCTCAAGGTCCAGGAGCCAAAACCACAAAACCCCCTCGTCTGCATCAAGGGAGTTCTGTCCAGCTACGGCGACGGGGAGATCATCGATCTCCTTAAGGCGCAGAATAAACACCTTCTGCAGGACGTCGCCGTCGATGGACAGACCATAAAGATGCGCTATAGGAAGCGCGCGAGGAACCCCCACGAATGCCACCCTGTACTGGAGCTCTCCCCGGAGCTCTGGAAGTGCTTCACGCAGGTGCAGAAAGTGCACGTGGGCATCAAGCGATGCTCGATCGAGGACCAGTCCCCGCTCGTCCAATGCACGAAGTGCCTTGCGTATGGACATAACAAGTCCATATGCAAGGCTGGTAAAGAAGCGTGCAGCTACTGCAGCGGAGCTCACAACGTGAGGAACTGCTTAACTCGGGCAGACGGAAAAGAACCCACGTGCATTAACTGCAAGGTTGCACAAAGGGCGGGCAGCGACCTGGCACACACAGCGTTCAGCGAAGACTGCCGGGAACGCCAAAAATGGGATGGAATAGCAAGGTCGCGCGTTTCCTATTGCTAAAGGCGACCAGGACACCACTCAAATCAGCACACCAGTCACTACTCAAAACACAACCAGACCGACAGCAAGATTGCCATTCATCCAGGTAAATCTTCAGCGCTCTAAGCTGGCCACAGAAGAACTCCACATGGCGGCTCAGGCAAAGGGAGTTTCAGTAGCAGTTGTTCAAGAGCCCTATGTAGGAAGAACAGGTGTCATGAAGCAAATCCCCGGCACGCAAGTCATCCAGTGCAGCCTCAATCGCCAGAAACCAGTAAAAGCGGCGATCATTGTTTTTGGGAACAACCTGGAGGTCATCCACGACCCCCAGCTTGTGACCGAGAATATCGCCGCCGTTTTGCTGAAGGCGGGTCAGCTCAGCTTTGGGGTGCTATCGGTCTATTTTGAGGGTGACCAAGACATCGAACACTACCTTTCACAAACACACTACACCATACAAAAGCTACACACAAACAACATCCTGGTGGGAGGAGACGTCAACGCTTGGAGCCAGTGGTGGGGAAGTGTTTCCGAAAACCATCGCGGAGCGGCGTACAACTCGCTCCTCAATGAGCGGGACCTCCACATCCTGAACACGGGACAAACTCCAACGTTCGAGACCTACAGAGGAGACAGGTGGTGCACGAGCATCGTCGACGTGACGGCATGCAGCCAGTCGCTGCTAGGCAAGGTTGAGGATTGGCGTGTAGAAAGAAGTCTAACAACTTCAGACCCCAACGCAATAACCTTCTCGATGCGTTTAGAAAAGGCTTTAGAACCCATAAGGCCAATCTCGACGCGCATCTACAACACCAAGAAGGCAAAGTGGTCCGACTTCAGCACGCACTTCAAGACCAGCCTGGCAGATAATGACATTACACCAGTCAGAGTCTCGGGCGTCTCGAACCCAGGGGATCTGGAGGCACTCATCACACAGTACACACACAACATCCACCGCTCATGCGAGAAAGCAATCCCAAGACTAGGGTCTATAGATAATGTTCCCACTGCTCGGACATAGACCTCTCTGTGAGAGGGAGTGGGCCATAATCCACCACGCGGGCCCAGTGCGGGTTGGTCATTCTACTTTATAAAAATCAGAAATTCAGGATCTTTGAAATTCTGCCACTAAAGAAGTTAAATAGTGGATGAAAATTTGTATGGAAATGTACCGTTTTTGTCGAAGAGAAATACTGTCGGGCACACGGCTTGTCTACTTGATCAAATTCTTAAAGTTACTGATAACTAACGCTTAGTCTTAACCTCTGGTTCTGGGAAGCATTAATTCACTTACAACCGCTGTTGGGTATTTTAGTAATTAAGATTGCAACACCAACATTAACATGTAAATCTGTAACTAGCTTCTACTCGCGACTTCGTTCGCGTGGAAGTCGTAAGACACCATAATAATATACTCAAGTATGTTGTACGACAGCCACATTATATAAAACTTCCCTGTACACAACAACGTCACATTTGTAGTTTTGCTCTCAACGGCCTGAATATACAAAGAGAACAGGACTGGTAACGCGGGAGCAATAGGGTATTTTCCAATCTATTTGAGGTTGGGACGAAATATGTAACAAAAATAAAAATAATTTGATTTATACCCATTCTCTCAATTAAAAACGTTTCAAACTAAATTTACTTTTCGTTGTTTTGAATTTACCCCTAAAACGCTCCTTACGATGACTTTTCATCACGTGACCACACGTGACGTCCTCCTTGCCGGATTACCGCCATGGGATCTGGAGGCAAAGGTCCTCGCGCATATCTGGGAGTGGCGCGAGGAGGCCGAACGCCGGGGCGTTACTCCGCTGCCGCGAGAAATCGCGGCGCAGCGGACAGAGCTCCGGCGGGATCTCATGGCGACATGGAGAGTGCGATTGTCGCAACCCAGTGCTGGGCACGCCACGATAGCGGCGGTAAGTCCCCTCTTTGAAGAGTGGTTTGAGAGGCGGCACGGCGTCCTCACCTTCCGCCTGACGCAGATCCTCACCGGACACGGTTGTTTCGGGAGGTTCCTGTTTCGGATAAGGCGGGAGGAAACGCCCGGGTGTCCACTGCGAAGATCGCCCTGAGGACACGGTGGAGCATACGGTGAAGGTCTGCCCGGCTTGGGCGGAGCACCGCCGTGTCCTCGTGGAGGCGATCGGCGGCGGCGATCTCTCGCGTCCGGCCCTGGTGCAGGCCATGGTACGGAGCGAGAGTGCATGGTTAGCAGTCACCTCCTTCTGCGAAGCAGTAATGCTCGCGAAGAGGGAGGCGGCGCACGTGAGGGAGAGGCAGTATATGCGCCCTCACGGCCGAAGTCGCCGCGGGAGACGTCCTGGGCGTCGGGAATCCCAGGCTGATTCCCGGCCACCGTAGACGCGGGCTTGCGGACGGCGAGTAATGGGTAGATGTGTGGTGAATGGAGTTTGTTGGTTTGTTTGTTGGTTTGTTTGTTTGTTTGTTTGTATGTAACCGACTCCTTTGAGCGCGATTTTGACCCACTTTAAATGGTCAGATTTCATTGAAACTTTGTAAACTTGTCGAGAACCGATGACAATTCAATTTAAAAAAAAAATTGAGAAAAAAAAACACAAAAAAGAAACGTTTTTGTAGTTAGCAGAACTAAAAAATAGAAAATAAATAATAGTTTAAAAAACTAAAAAACACGCTTTAAAAACCAAACTAAAAAAGGACAAAATAATTTAATTCAATTAAAAAGCGTGGGGTGCTTTTTGAGGTATTTTTATAATCAATTAATGTCAAGCACCCCACGCTTTTTAATTGAATTAAATTATTTTCTCCTTTTTTAGCTTGGTTTTTAAAGCGTGTTTTTTAGTTTTTTAAACTATTATTTATTTTAATAGTCGTCTTCTGAGTTCTCGCTGCTATCAGTTTCTGGTTTTTTGTAGATATCGCTAGCCGATTTCTTGATCTAGTTTCTGTCTCCAGCCATGTCCTTCCAAAATGTGATTCCCATGTCGAAATATTTCATGTACTGTTTTAGGTTGTCGTTTCATGTGTAGATAGGTCGTCCGACCTTCTTAGATTCAGCCTTATGCTGCATTGCTGCATACGATAGGTGCGGTTTATCCCATCTGAAAACGTGTGCAAAGTAGCACTGCCTGTGGTTCTTGATTCATTTTGTTACGGTTTTTCCGTCAAGATTTGGTGCATTTTCTTACTTCTTGGTTTATTCCTGGCGTGGTTAATCAAGTCTCTCATGGTAACTCTTCTGGGTCTTGATCTGTTCGCCTTGGCGAGGGCCGATACTTTTAAGCCATAACCACTCGAAACAAAAGTTAAGCTAACTTTCAGGTACGATAACCATTCGAAACAAAAGTCTAGCTAACTTCCAGTCCACCTATGAGTTTAGTATGAATGGTAGTAATGATTTGGCGTTTCTCGTGGCCTTTTTGTCTTTGTATTAGGTAAATTAATTAATACTAATAGTAAGTCATCTGAATGTTTCCCAATGTTTTTGACATTAAGTTGTGTTAGTTCATTAGTTCGACATGCTCCGTTTATACCAATAATAAGAACAACCTGTAACGTAAAGAGTATTGTAGTAGATAAATTAATAAAATTGCATAATTATATTGCATGCATAATTATGCCTATCAACATCTACTAAGTACATATTAGATTATGTTAAGTAGTTGATTAATATACTTAAGTAGATACTGAATGTGTAACTGACTTACTTCTGTCGCCAAATATACGGAATCAGGTGCTTCGTTAAGAAAATTCAATTTCAGATGCTGTGAAAACCTTCGATTTCTTTTTGGTTATCACCAGATGAGGCTCTTTTAAAAAATGCTACTAATTTAGAATAGGTGTCGATGTGTATGTCTTTTTTCATCTTTATTGTTGCTTTTAGCATTGAATACGTACTCCATAGAGTGCTTGATTTCTTGGTTTCGGATAATTCAATAAAATATGCCAGCAAAACGTTTTCTGAGAATGTTTTGGCTCCTTTAGCTAGTCGCCACGTGTTAAACATTTCGTACTGTTTCAAATACTTCTCGCGTGATTGTTGAGGGAGAAACCTCATTTGCGCATTATTTACAGTTTCAGTCAATTTTGTTGGCGTCAAATAAACTTCCTCGTCGCTAGAACCACTCATTTTAGGTTTTTCACTTGTTTTCAAGTTTCTTGTTTTTAACCTAAGGTTTTAACAATATGACGTGAAAAGAAAATGGCGCGCACAAAGCAAATAAAAAAAAGTACACCAAGAAGGTTCCGAGTCTGAGTTGTCAACAAATTAAAAAAGGTTGTATGATAAATTTGGCACCACGAGGGAGAAGTAAATAGGTTTAATGATGCTTTGAATTCACAAACTTAGTGCACACGATGTTCTAAATTCAATTTACTTTATCCTCTAGCGGATAAAAACGGCTTTTGCACTCAGATATCGAAGAGCAAAAATACTCTTTCCGAGATGGGGGGATGATTTTTTTTTTCTGGGAAAGGACTTTTATTTTTAGGGACAAAAACGCTGTTTAAGATAGCGCGCAATGTAACGCAAATATTGTACTTATGGGTGCCGGAAACAGTACAGTTTTTGACACTCATTATATCCGTCCGTTGGTGGGTTTCTTTTTTTTAAATTAGATATATAAATGCAGCTATACCTCAGCCCTGAGCGTGTTCCAGGTGTTGGTGACGGCATCGATCTCGGCCTGGATCCAGCCCGGCATGATGTGCGCATCGATGAGCTGGCGTCCGATGTCCTGGATGCGCGACAGTCGCTCGTCGCTGTGGTTTTGGATGTAGTTCTCCAGGTCCTGACATTACGATCATGAAGAGAATGCGTTTTTTTTGTTTTTTACAGTATGCCGGCAGTGTCGGGTTGTATGTTAATCAAAATATGATACGCAACTCTAAGAAGTATGTATTATTACCAGAATAGGGTATTTTTCAATTTACTAAAAACTATTTTAATTTGAAGATTGGGATGAAATATGTAACAGAAACATAAAAATAAATCGATTTATACAGGGTGTTTGGTGCATAGTGTGCCAAATTAAAATGGTCGACTTGGGGGGTCACCTGCTATCCTTTCAGACCCCTAAACACTTCTCATGCCCTGTGGATTTTTTTCATCGACTTTTTATTCTTTTATTAAAAAAATACCCAAATTTTACATTCAACTACAAAATAAAAAAAAAGTGTAAGTCGTAGACTCTGAATGTTAATTTTATTTAGATGTGTATTGTATTACAGTACTTTTAAATTCAAAATTAGTGACATTAGCCATCCAGTTTGTTTTTAATTTACTCGCAAAGTTTCGGACTTCAATTAAAGCTGTCCATGTTACACCTATTTACATGGCTATAAAAAAAAAGCGACCGGGATCTTCCAACTCCTTCAAAAATTCTCTAGTCTATCCTCTTGCTAGTGATGTGCCACATGCCATAAAAAATCTTTTTATAACTTTGTGAATTCGCTAGAATTGTGAATCGAGTCACAAAATACTGAATTCCAAATTCAAAAGAAAAGTCTTTTTGCGTAATTGTTTTTGAGTGACAGGTAAAATTTGTTTTCTCACTCTCGCGAAGTAAAATCTATCTTCTATCTCTTTCTTGCATAGCGTACCTAAACTGGTTTGAACAAACGACGAACTGTCACCGACGCCGTCAATCCGTCATTATTTTAGTCGAGACATCACTGCCTCTGCTACCTGACGTGTGTGTTAGTTCACCGTACTCCGCGATTTTTTTCATCTTGTTACTTTGTTTTGTTGAGTTTTGTTGGTTTTTGTTATGCTTTAACTTTTGGTGTTATTGTTAATCTTTATTGACTTTTTGTTGTTGCAATGGAAACGTTCTCTAACGAGGAATATGCTGACATCATGATGGCTTATGGAGCCGCCCATGATGTCGCTCGTGCAGCGCAACGACTTTACCAGGAACGCTTTCCTGGTAGACGATTACCTGAGCCACAGAGTCTTCCAAGACACATACCGATGCATACGCGAGGCTGGCAGTATCACTTTTCATGAACCAAGGGGCCATATTGTGCGACCTAATGTTGAAGTGGACGAGAGAATACTGGCACTTTTTGAGGAAGACTCTACAAGAAGCATTAGAAATGTGGCAGCACATCTTGATATTTCAATATGGAAAGTGTGGAAAGTTCTTCAGTAAAACGAAAAACATCCATTCCACTTCACTCCGGTGCAAGGTACGTAATTTTAAACTAACTTTAAACCCGTACGACTTTGTTGGACGATGCCTTTGTTTAGCAGGTAATGGGTATGTTATGACGTCACTACTTCCAGGTAGTGAACCAGCCCATACAGGCGGTCCGCCGGTCCCTAAAAATTTCATTGTGCAATTATTTACTGCTCAACAGGAATTTAAAAGAGTTCTTTGTTTGTAGGTCTTGAGGGTGGCGACTTTGACAGACGAGTGGAATTCTGTCGGTTTATGTTACACACGGATGTGGATGATCCTAATTTCTTAAAAAGAATATTGTGGACGGATGAATCCAAATTTACCAAAGAAGGGATTCTCAATCTTCACAATCTGCACCACTGGACAAACAACGGAAAACCCACATGTTAAAAGACAGAAATCTTTTCAAAGGAGGTTTAGTGTAAACGTTTGGGCAGGAGTGATTGGGAATCAGGTAGTTGGACCGCATTACCTGCCCGATAACCTCAATGGCGATAACTATTTGGAGTTCCTTCAAAATGACCTGCCCAAATTAGTGTCCGAGGTGCCCGTATTTAATGAAAATGTGCCCAAAGTTTTCCAGCATGACGGCTGTCCCGCGCATTGGCGTTTGACTGTTAGGGAATATATTCTCGACGATGTGTTCCCCAATGCGTGGATTGGTCGCGATGGCCCTATTGCATGGCCGGCACGTTCCCCAGACCTAACTCCGCTAGACTTTTATGTCTGGGGCGTGCCGAAGAGCTGGTATTCGCCACGGAGGTTCCGACTAGGGACGTACTACTTCAACGCATTGAAACGGCGTTCAATCAAATTAAGGAGAAAATACGACTTCGTACAACAACTGTGGAAATACGAAATAGATGTCGGGCCTGCATTCGCAATAGCGGCCAACAATTTGAGCAGAATATGTAAAAAAAAAAAATGTTAAAAATGCTATTATTTTTTATTTCTAGTAACCCCCAAAAAGAGAGATACGAGACAGATTTCACCTTACAAGAGTAAGATAACAGATTTAATGAGTTTTTGAGGTACTTATAATTTAAGTAAAAATATTTTTTTAAATCATTTTTTCGAATTTAATATTTTGTGATTCGATACACAATTCTAGCGAATTCACAAAGTTATAAAAAGATTTTCATGGCATGTGGCACATCACTAGCAAGAGGATAGACTAGAGAATTTTTGAGGGAGTTGGAAGATCCCGGTCGCTTTTGTTTTTTTTTTATAGCCATGTAAGTAGCTGTAACATGGACAGCTTTAATTGAAGTCCGAAACTTTGCGAGTAAATTAAAAACAAACTGGATGGCTAATGTCACTAATTTTGAATTTAAAAGTACTGTAATACAATACACATCTAAATAAAATTAACATTCAGAGTCTACGACTTACACTTTTTTTATTTTGTAGTTGAATGTAAAATTTGGGTATTTTTTTTATAAAAAATCTAAAGTCGATGAAAAACATCCACAGGGCATGAGAAGTGTTTAGGGGTCTGAAAGGATAGCAGGTGACCCCCCAAGTCGACCATTTCAATGTGGCACACGATGGACCAAACACCCTAAACGATTTAAATCAAACATTTTTCGTTGATTTGAATTTACCACCAAAACGTTCCATAAGATGACTTTTTATCACGTGACATGTGACGTCATCTTTGTGTAAACCAAAGTATTTGTAAACAAGTAAATGTCGAGTTTATAACTAACACGACGGTTAGGTTAGACGGTTTTCCTGGGGATTACGCTTGACCCAAAGCTACAGTGGGGTCCTCACTTAACATCACTTGCAGGGCGGCTAAGTTCTGTCACTGTTTGAAAGATCCGCCAATTAACAAACGTGGATACCGCGAGACTGGTCTATTTTAGTTACTTTCATAGCATCATGTCTTACGGTATTTTGCTATAGGGACGTGCTGCGGATATTGAGTCGATCTTTATTCTGCAATAGAGGGCTGTCAGAGCCATCTACAACCTCCGCAGACGCGAATCTCTAAGGGAACTGTTCAGAACAATTAACATCATGACGGTACCTTGTCAATATATCTATGACAACATTTTAAGATGTTTGTAAAAATCTACATCTTTTTAGTAAGATGAGTGACAGGTACAATTTTAACAAATTTTTTTTTCTATTCTTTAGATTGGAAGTTATGTTTACGTTTTATTTTAATTTTCTATTATTTTTAGTTTTCAATATTTGATGGTATATTGGCGTGTGCTAGCTGACATATGGCAAATTTTATGTTTTATTTTTGTTGTGTTTCTTAATTTTTATTACCTATTATTGTATAGAATCAAGTTCTTCTAACTTAACAGACAGCTGTGCTGCTGGGGAGTTTGTTCCGCTACTTCTTCTTCCCAGCTAAAGCACTAGGAAGTGGTGAAGGGCGGGCGTTTTGGGGCGACTGTCTTATGTAATTTTATTTTGACGTTCAAAAAGAGCTGACTCTCAGCCTAGTTTGAATAAATGACTTTTGATTTTGATTTTGAGATTTCTACCTACATTAAAAATATACTCAGTTAAGACCATGAAGCTCGTTTAGTGTTCCCTTTATGTGACGCGACAGTATCACCGTTTCACTTAAGCTCATATCTAACTATACTATAACATAACACTTTACCCACATCCAACGTGTTCTTATCAAAGAAGCTTATTATAAAATTAAATAGTCTTAATTTGTGTAAACTTTTGTTTAAAATGAAACTGAAAATTGAACACTAGAAATGAGAACAAATTAGATCAACCACGTTATAAATTGTCTAAAGTACACACTTCTTTTATGGGGTACTGTGTAAAATGTTATAATAAAATACCAGCCGATATTCTTGAACTAAATTAAAAGAAATTTAAATCATGCATTAAACGCACACTATGTAGACAAGCATATTTTATAAGTTAGATGAATATATCTTAGATAAAAATGCTTGGCTTAATGCTGGTCCGGCTCCACAGCCACATAGGTTTCCTATGAAAAGAAATCATATTTGGAAGAGATGCTTCCGTTTTTTGTATTTTGACATTACGAAAATTTTAGTTCCTATTATTATTATTTTCTGACATTACGAATAAGTTTTATTTTTACTGAACCAAGTATTAATAATTAAAATTTCAATAGATATTAGATATTTTTCGTTCTTTTTGGAAATCAAATTTTATTAATTTCTCAAATATATTGCAAACTATAGTTTTGTATAATTTAGAAGCACATTGTTAACATTTTGTAAATGTGAGTACCATGCATGCATCCATATAATAATTATGTTGTTTTGATGTACGTTGACTTGAAAAAGCGTGGCAGTTGGGAGTATGTCACGCTCACTTAAATGTCTCGCTGATGGTGGCACGTGTGTTGGATCATTCGGTTCCCTACAAAATGTTTGAGCTGGATGGTGCTGATCCACGCGTCAAGTTCGTGAACGGGCGCCGTCGGTTGAGACTGGTCATCTCCTAACTTACATGGGTATTTTAAATCTTATATTTAGAATGTTTTTTTTTCATTGTTCTCACATATAGACGCAACAAGAATAATGATCCCAAGTTTTTGTAATACCTAACACGATTAAAAAGAGTCATTGGAGTCTCTTGCCCGTTCTTCTCCATAGAGATCTACGTTTTGGAATGGGCAACTAGCTTCAACTTTCCAACTGATCGACTTTTTGACAATTCAAAAGTACCTGTAAATGGTTAGTATTTTTTATATTTTTTTTAATGGATGTCATGGATCACTGGTGTGCGGTGCCTCTGTGCACAAATACTTCTAAAACTAGACTAGTAAAAATACTTTGTGTGGCGCACCACACAAAGTATTTTTACCGGTGCCGTTTACACAAATCTGACGTCATGTGTGGTCACGTGATAACAAAGTCATAGTAAGGAGCGTTTTGGCGGTAAATTCAAAACAACGAAAAATTAATTTGATTTTAATCGTTTTTAATTGAGAAAATGAATTTAAATCAGTTAATTTTAATTTGTATGTTAATTATGTCGTCCCAATCTTCAATATAAAATAGTTTTTAATAAATTGGAAATTATCCTATTCTAATCATCAATACAACTTTCTAACCTAAGTTTGAGAATAAAACTGAGCTGCAATTAAAGCTGTTTCTAAAATCAGATTTTGTTGTTATGATTTCTTGCAATAATCATTTGACTGGGTAATTTGTTACAATCGGGAATCATATTTCGATCACTGTACAACCACATACTGACCTGCAAATTGCAAAAAAATGGTTACTTTGGCGCTTTCGCCTTAAATAAGAAAAGAAAGTATTCTGCTCACTGCAGACTGTTCGCTCGGATAGATGTGCAATACATGTATCTCGTTTATTAGAATGGCACATGCACGACGGCAGTGCGTGACTCACGTAGAGCTCGTCGGAGATCTCCTCGGCGTCGGCGGGCGCGTTGGGCGAGCGGCGCAGGCGGCGCTGCAGCCCGTCCAGCCACGCGCTCTCCTGCGTCAGCCACGCGCGCAGCTCGCCCGACTCGTGCCACGCCTCGGCCAGCACTCTGCGGGGTTTTATTTATTCATTAAACAATTCACGATGTTTTAACATTACAGGCTCGCGTACAGTGTACTAAAGCGTTTCGGGCGATGCGACTTGCGACGCGTCGTATTTAAAACAGTTAAAAACTTAAGGTTAAGGTATAAAAACTTTATTTGAAAACAAAACATTATATTATTTATATCATCACTATACATTTATAACAGAGTCACCGGCGTATGTCTGTATGTTCGCGATAAACTTAAAAACTACTGCGGCGGTTTTCACCAATAGACAGAGGGACTCATGAGGAAGGTAGGCTTCTTGCCATGCTGCGGCTAAATCCTTTGAAATAACTTGAATTTTGAGAAAGACATTGCGCACAAGTTGGCTTTGAAAGGTACACAGTGGCATTTTATACCAGCTTACAGTCCAAACTTTGGAGGCCTCTGAGAGGCTCGTGTAATTGTGTGGCTTGAATTCCTTTTTTTGGTTCACTTAATGCTACGCAATGTAATCATTTGTAATATCCTAATAAAACAAACACATTTTTATATAAATACAACTTTTACCATTCATTTATTCTTTACTGTATACTCACTTGTAGCGCTCGTACACGCCGTGAGTGACATCGGTCCAGCGCGCGTTGAGGTGAGTGACGCGCTTGGCCAGCGCGGCGGGCGCACCGCCCTCCGCCGCCAGCAGGATGTCGTTGCCTGCGCACACATGGTACATATCACTACACACGCTACCACAGTGGCCAGCGTCACTACTGTCATGGTCCTATCACATGTCACAGTGGCGGCGGGCGCACCGCCCTCCGCCGCCAGCAGGATGTCGTTGCCTGCGCACACATGGTACATATCACTACACACGCTACCACAGTGGCCAGCGTCACTACTGTCATGGTCCTATCACATGTCACAGTGGCGGCGGGCGCACCGCCCTCCGCCGCTAGCAGGATGTCGTTGCCTGCGCACACATGGTACATATCACTACACACGTTACCACAGTGGCCAGCGTCACTACTGTCATGGTCCTATCACATGTCACAGTGGCGGCGGGCGCACCACCCTCCGCCGCCAGCAGGATGTCGTTGCCTGCGCACACATGGTACATATCACTACACACGCTACCACAGTGGCCAGCGTCACTACTGTCATGGTCCTATCACATGTCACAGTGGCGGCGGGCGCACCGCCCTCCGCCGCTAGCAGGATGTCGTTGCCTGCGCACACATGGTACATATCACTACACACGCTACCACAGTGGCCAGCGTCACTACTGTCATGGTCCTATCACATGTCACAGTGGCGGCGGGCGCACCGCCCTCCGCCGCCAGCAGGATGTCGTTGCCTGCGCACACATGGTACATATCACTACACACGCTACCACAGTGGCCAGCGTCACTACTGTCATGGTCCTATCACATGTCACAGTGGCGGCGGGCGTACCGCCCTCCGCCGCCAGCAGGATGTCGTTGCCTGCGCACACATGGTACATATCACTACACACGCTACCACAGTGGCCAGCGTCACTACTGTCATGGTCCTATCACATGTCACAGTGGCGGCGGGCGCACCGCCCTCCGCCGCTAGCAGGATGTCGTTGCCTGGGCACACATGGTACATATCACTACACACGCTACCACAGTGGCCAGCGTCACTACTGTCATGGTCCTATCACATGTCACAGTGGCGGCGGGCGCACCACCCTCCGCCGCCAGCAGGATGTCGTTGCCTGCGCACACATGGTACATATCACTACACACGCTACCACAGTGGCCAGCGTCACTACTGTCATGGTCCTATCACATGTCACAGTGGCGGCGGGCGCACCGCCCTCCGCCGCCAGCAGGATGTCGTTGCCTGCGCACACATGGTACATATCACTACACACGCTACCACAGTGGCCAGCGTCACTACTGTCATGGTCCTATCACATGTCACAGTGGCGGCGGGCGCACCGCCCTCCGCCGCCAGCAGGATGTCGTTGCCTGCGCACACATGGTACATATCACTACACACGCTACCACAGTGGCCAGCGTCACTACTGTCATGGTCCTATCACATGTCACAGTGGCGGCGGGCGCACCGCCCTCCGCCGCCAGCAGGATGTCGTTGCCTGCGCACACATGGTACATATCACTACACACGCTACCACAGTGGCCAGCGTCACTACTGTCATGGTCCTATCACATGTCACAGTGGCGGCGGGCGCACCGCCCTCCGCCGCCAGCAGGATGTCGTTGCCTGCGCACACATGGTACATATCACTACACACGCTACCACAGTGGCCAGCGTCACTACTGTCATGGTCCTATCACATGTCACAGTGGCGGCGGGCGCACCGCCCTCCGCCGCCAGCAGGATGTCGTTGCCTGCGCACACATGGTACATATCACTACACACGCTACCACAGTGGCCAGCGTCACTACTGTCATGGTCCTATCACATGTCACAGTGGCGGCGGGCGCACCGCCCTCCGCCGCCAGCAGGATGTCGTTGCCTGCGCACACATGGTACATATCACTACACACGCTACCACAGTGGCCAGCGCGAGCGTCACTACTGTCATGGTCCAGTTTTTTGCTACGAGAACAACCATTCCTTATGATGGGCATTAAAATCCCCCAGAAAAACAAGCTCCACTGTCGAATATTTGTGCCGGGCCAATTCGGCTGCCTCTGTAAGATAGCCAGAAAGTCTTGTCGTCTCCTGATCACAGCTTTGTGACCTGTAAATACCGACATAAATAGATTTACGAGAGCCGGTGTCCACCAGCAGCCACAAAGTGGAAAAACTCGCAATTTCACAGCAGCGGAGACGTTCACAGCATATGTCATCGCGGATGCCAGATGCCGCTTACGCTGTTTGGAAGATCCGCCAATTAACAGACGTGGATACCGCGAGACTGGTCTATTTTAGTTACTTTCATAGCATCATGTCTTACGGTATTTTGCTATGGGAACGTGCTGCGGATATTGAGTCGATCTTTATTCTGCAAAAGAGGGCTGTCAGAGCCATCTACAACCTCCGCAGTCGCGAATCTCCAAGGGAACTATTCAAAACAATTAACATCATGACGGTACCTTGTCAATATATCTTTGAAAGCATTATGTATGTTCGTAAAAATCTACATCTTTTTAGTAAGATAAATGACAGGCACAATTTTAACACTAGAAATAGGAACAAATTAGATCAACCACGTTTCAGATGGTCTAAAGTACACACTTCTTTTATGGCTACTGTGTAAAATGTTATAATAAAATACCACCTGATATTCTTGAACTAAATGAAAATAAATTTAAATCATGCATTAAAGGCACACTATATAGGCAAGCATATTATAAGTTAGATGATTATTTTGTTGATAAAAATGCTTGGCTTAATGCTGGTCCGACTCCACAGGCACCTGGGCTTGCTATTTAAAATTTTCATATTTGGAAGAGATGCTTCCCTTTTTTATGTTTTCTGACATTATGAACATTTCTGTTACTATTATTTTTATTTTGTGACATTACGAATAAGTTTTTATTTTGTACTGAATGAAGTATTATTTATTAAAATTTCAAAAGATATTAAATATTTTTTTCTTTTTGGAAATCAAATTTTATTAATTTCTCAAATACATTGCAAACTATAGTTTTGTATAATTTAGAAGCATTTTGTTTAAACTTTGTAAATGTGAGTACCATGCATCCGTATAATAATTATGTTATTTTGATGTACGTGGACTTGAAAAAGCGTGGCAGTTGAGAGTATGTCATGCTCACTTAAATGTCTCGCTGATGGTGGCGCGTGTGTTGGATCATTCGGTTCCCTACAAAATGGTTGAGCTGGATGGTGCTGATACACGCGTCAAGTTCGTGAACGGGCGCCGTCGGTTGAGACTGGTCATCTCCTAACTTCCATGGCTTATTTTAAATCTTATATTTAGAATTGTTTTTTTTACATTGTTTTCACATATAGAAGCAACAAGAATAATGTTCCCAAGATTTTGTAATACCTAACATGATTAAAAAGAGTGTCCATGGAGTTTCTTGCCCGTTCTTCTCCATAGAGATCTACTTTTTGGAATGGGCAACTAGGTTCAACTTTCCAACTGGTCGACTTTTTGACAATTCAAAAGTGGCTGTAAATGGTTTAATTGAAATAAATACTTTGAGTTTTGAGTTTTTTGATTTTTGATGTGCATACAGAGCCTGCTTCTTAAATTTATGCTCTGGAGAGTATTCTGGTTAGTTAAGGTACGCCAAGTCTAACGGAGCCGCTATCTTTGACTCCGTCAAAAAAACCAAGTGCGGCTTCTCGGTCTCAAGGTGGTGATGGACAGGATAGATATTTGAGTGCAATCCACGGATATTAGTGAATTTCACTTTTATCGGGAGGAAATGCCATCGTTGTTTTAACATATTCTTTTTATTTTTGCGCTTCATTGAGGTTTACAGAGTTTAAAGGGAATTAAGGCGAAGTGGTATAATGGTCACGTAGGTTTCGAGGGGGTGAAGCCGACGCGGGCGGGTAAGAAGCGCGCGGGGCCCCGCTCTCTGCCGCACTCGGCCGGCAAGCTATAGTCCGACCGCTGTAAGCGCGACCCTCTCTCGTGAACCAAAATACTTCTGCAGAGGGTCGCGCATACGGTGATCAGACTGTAGTGGCAAGTAGCAGATTAAGTGACACTAGTTGCGCAAATGTAAAATAATATTGTAATTAGCCGCATACACTAGTGTTTTCATTACTAGATCTATCTTCTACGAATACTAGCCTACTTATAATAAAATAACTACTTATGAGTTCCTACAACAATCCCAATTAGTTCGCTGTTTGAATGGGTACTAGTATTAGAGATGGAATCTAAACCGGTTTTACCAAAAACCGGTTCTTACACAGGATAATTTTTTATCACTACCCAAATTTTCATAGGGTATCCTACCCATAAATATGAACAACTTTCACTATAGGACCAACTCTGAAATTACGATAACAAATCCGCTGTTTCTTACAAAAGTTCAAACATACTCGACCAAAATGTATGAATCAGCTGATTTTTTTTCGTGATTTCAGAGTTGGTCCAATAGTAAAAGTTGTTCATATTCATGGGTAGAAGAACACCCATATGGATATTGATAAAAAATTGCTCTGTAAAAATAAAAAACAAATAAGTATAAGCTTTTATTTATAATCAAATAAAATAGGGGGTTTATCATTCATAATCATAATCAAAATCAAAAGTCATTTATTCAAATTAGGCTGAGAATCAGCACTTTTCGAACGTCAAAATACATAAGACAGCCCCCCCAAAAATGCCCACCCGTCACCACTTCCAAGTGCTTTAGCTGGGAAGAAGAAGTAGCGGAACAAATTCCCCAGCAGCACAGCTGTCTGTTTAGTCGGATAGACTTGATTCTATACATACATAGACAAAGTAATGTAAACATTACGAGAATAAAAAAATAAAAAAAAATAATTAGTCAATAAAATATAAAAAATATATTTATATGAACCCATATAACCTGTCACTAGTTACGCTAATTCCGGAGAAAGAACACAAACATTGTCTTGAGTTAATCACAGCGACCAACTATTCTTGTCATTTAAATAGTCGTTGATGGAATAGTAAGCCTTTAAACAAAGGATGGATTTTACTTGGAGCTTTAAACGCATCAAAAGGCAAATCTAGCAAAGAAGAGGGAAACTTGTTACAAAAGGATAAACCAAGCCCAACAAATGAGTTATGAACCTTATGAAGCCGGTGAAACGGAGCACGTAGTTTGTCCTTATTTTTAGTATTAACGGTGTGAATATCACTGTTTTTAGTGTACAAGTGTATATTTTGCCTAACATATAAGATGTTAGCGAATATGAATTGTGATGCCACCGTGAGAATACCAATATCTTTGAATAAGTCCCTCAAGGAAACTCTGGCACCTAGCTGGTAAATTAATGTTAACGGGGTTCTATAACGGGTCCACTATCGGTTACAAATTATTTTTTAGAATCTCTCAAAGGCATACCACGGTTTCGGCGGGAATCTACCAATTCTGGAAGAATGTATGTGTGATAAAAGTTGACAAGTTTTGGCTCCATTTTATTTTTCCAAAAGTCATCATCTTTTTGGATGTATACAATTTCCATTTTTTCATCTTCTCCTCCCCATATCCCGAAAATGCACCGCTGCATGCCCGTCACTCGTAGCTGTCCTTGAGCCTGATAGTACCAGTTGCTATTTTTATTTATAGTCACTTGGGAATTATTTTGTTATACTTTAGAATTTGGACCTTGTTTTGTTTGATAGCATTTTCTATGCCGTTTTTAAAAGCAGCTACTGGGCATTTGACCTCAATGATGGTATTTTCTCCAACGACTCCGTCCGGTGTGGCACCAATGTAAGGAAATTCTTTGTCCACAAAAAGTCCACAGTCCTTAATCTGTAAATTTTCTTGGCTGCTCAGTTGTTGAAGAGCAAATTTTTCATTTTTGAGTCCATGGGCCACCGATGCGACGGATGAAATATTAGACTTGTACAAAATGTTACTCACCAGGGCAGCAAAACTTTTTTGTCTCTTTATTATTATTCCAAAGTTTGAGGCCGTTATCATCAATCTTCTGATTTGTAACCATTCAGTGCTTTCGCGTTGTTGTGTGGTCCGTTTTTCTATACCCTCCCGGTCATTTACCAGTATCTTCAGATTTGTCATAAAATCTGCAGACGCTGTACTGTACTCATCGGCAGACATGTCCGGCGCAGCTACTTTTTTACCATAATCATTTTGTTTCTCGAATAGCTTAACTCTATTTTTTTTTCTTTTCACGGCATTGGCTTGCTTTCTTTTTTGCTCTCTCCTTGCTTCTAGCTTTTGTAAGCTGCCCTTAGGGCTCATTCCCAATATTTTTTTGTGAAGAGTGTAAAGAGGTCTTTTGGTGTTGTAGGAAACAACTGCAGCCGAGCATCTCGCTTGATATGATCGTCGGGACGCAAAATTAATTCTTTTGCCCCCAACAAATTTGGCCACTACGCTGTTGAATCTCTCAACAGCATTGGTGTCAACGTGTTCCAGAAGACTCCGAGATTTTGCTGCCACCGAATTTAAAATTACTTTTAGTCGAAACCAAAAAGTTGAGTTTTCAAGCTCAGCCACAGTTGAAGACAAAATTATTTTTTCTTTATTGCAGCAATAATCTTTGCAACGTCTGTGGTCCCCGTACGCGTGGTTCAAAGAATTTGTAATGTCTTCGTGAATTTGTTTTATAGCGATATCCTTGGGATTATTTTTATTATGTTTCATTGAAGTCGTGACGACTTTTCTCATGCTCATAACTTTTTCGTCGGTAATATGTTTTCTCTGCACTTTTGGGTATTTTGTGTCTTTGCCTAGTGAACGCAGCTTGTTACACATATTTCTCAGAACGTGGTTTCGGCATTCTATTTTAGACACTACATAGTCTGAATAAGGATTTGATGCCAATATTTTAGCATACGTTGCAGAATCACCATCAGCCACAATGTTGCCATATATAAGCCCATACATGTTAATGGATTCCTTGAAACCCTCGCATACGATCATCGCTTCCATTCCGCTTGACGAGCCTTCATAATTTTTATAACATACGTGATTTTTGGGTTTTTCCAGACGTTTCTCTGCTCTTGCACATATTAGACAGTATTTGTTTTTGACGCCAATGAAAAGAACTTCTCCAAATTTTCGTCCCACAATTGCAGCAACACCAGACATTGCTTTATAGTTATTGCCATAAGAACGTTTGCACCATGCACCATCCGCAAACACGTCAATCACAGGTATGCCATTAAATACTCGCCCTTCTTGGATTGCTGCTTCACGTTCAATAGCAGCAGCTCGTTCCATTGCCTCCACTGCTGTAGCCTCCCATTCATTGAAAATGCTATCTTGAATTTTCGCGTAATATTTTTCTCGAAAAATAGGAACGTCCATGGCAGCCATCGTTTCTTCGAATTGAGAGTATCCAATCCCAGAGGATACTATACCTGAGACTGCTGCAGTGTTTACATCTACACTATTAACACTGTCCAAGTCATCAGTACACACCTTAAATATTTTCTTGCACATCCTGCATTTAAAATTGAAATATGAAACCAGACCGGTGCGCTTTTCCGTTTCTAAAACCAAGCAGCTGAAATCACACTGAAAAATAGGGACGTGTTCTTGCTGTTGCAGTTGATAAAAAAAATGTACTACGTCAACAATTCTGCGACCGGTGATTTCTTTGACAGACTTTGTCTCACACTCATATTCTACTAGATAGGGCACATCTTCTTGGGCGCTGAAACATTTAAAATAAAAAAGCGTGTAAATATGATGAATAGCAGTACTACAAAATCGATTCCGGTTTTGTATCCTCCATAAAATAATAACCAGTAAAAACCGGTGTATCTGTATGACTATTTGTAGTCCGTACCTCATAAGCATAAGCATAATCAGCCTATAATTTTCCCACTGCTGAGACACAGGCCTCCTCTCTGTGTCCGTACCCCACCACTTTTTTTTTAAATATTTAATCAATGCAAAAAATATACATCTATTAGCATAAACAAAACTACAATTTCACTGGAGAGTTAACTTACTCGGCACCGCTATATGGCAGTGGTGTGATTGACACCGACTGAAGGTTGA
The DNA here is from genome assembly GCA_947359405.1 of Antitype chi. Taxonomy (NCBI): domain Eukaryota; kingdom Metazoa; phylum Arthropoda; class Insecta; order Lepidoptera; family Noctuidae; genus Antitype; species Antitype chi. Next base: position 312,746 of record OX375827.1, on the reverse strand, counting down.
CATGTGCCGCATCAGATATTTCTGGTAGTTGTGGTGAGATCGTTCCTGTTCCGTCAGTATCCAGCAGTTTTTCACGGGTGCTGAAATATTGGAAATATTTCTAATTAACCTGTTCAGTTCAACAACTAACTTCATAGTGGTGGTGCATTTCCGCTACATGCTACGTAAATTGTAATCTACATGACAATAAAGTCTACCCTCAATGTGCCAAATTTATATAAGTAATCAAAAAATACACATGACGTGTTTAGAACCGGTTTTTAAATGGTACCGGTTTTCTTGAATTCTCATTCCCAATATATTAAACTTCCGCAAAGAAACGGGTTTTTGACAAAATCCGGTTTTCAGTCCTATTCCTGACCTCTAACATACAAATTATACTACGTTAATATCAATAAAAACACGTTGTATTTTCAAAGGCTTTCTCTAGTACACAGGGTCAAATTAGCTAGCGAAACTCCACAGACGTGACAGGTATAATAATAGGGCATAGGTAGGTATATAAGCGACCTTACTCAAAAAAACTGGGTGATACTGATTGAAGTTGTACTAGTGCCCCATCAGATGTTTCTGGCAATTGTGGTGGAATGACGGTTTAACTCATTCCTTGTGAGTCACCTGGCAACTTCGCAATGTCAGACTCAGTGTTGATACGACTTCTGTAAAACCATAATAACCATATGCAAAAATAAAGTTATTGGGGTACATGGAAGTGTACAAAACGAAAGTTGTGTACTTATACAATAAATATGAGTTAGTACGTCAGTGTCAAATGTCAAAATTGGTATTGTAATTTAAATAAACTTACCTATTCAGGTTCATCAATTTCAGCTTCTTGAGCTTCAGTGTTGAATATTTTTTTTTATTTTATTACGTTTATTCACCATTTTTGTGACTAAGGTATCAGTTTACACTTCAATGTTCGCTTGAGTAGTCGGCGACAACGGATGCAATAAAGTTGTACACGGGTGCTCTCTAAGACGCGCTGCGTCCGACTGACAGGGTGCGGGAGCGCTGGGATGCGCAATATTATTGCACGCTTTTTATAAATATTTCTATTTAAAATTCTATTTGCTCTATTTTATTAAAATAAACCCATAATCCCCTAATGTCTTTAATGGTGAATGTATAGTCGAAATTTGATCGAAATTGCTTTAATTACAATCGAATAAAACCGTTTTTTTCTCATAAAAACGCTAATTTTGAGGAAACTTTGCGATTTTTTTGTATCGAGCCAAATTATGTCAATCGTGTATTGGCCCTCATAATTCACTAAAAAAAATCGTCAATTTTAGTAACCATGAAAAAAATAAGACAAATTTGTAGTTTTTGAGGAAATAAATTGATTTTGCGTGCAGCCGAATTGCGTCAAAACATCTTCTTTGGGTCCCATTTCGCCTTAAAGAGATAGCGAGGCGAGTCCAATTGGTGATTCAGCTCCCACGAATTTACTTCCACAAAAAAGAAACTCATCTGGAGACTGCGGGGACGCTCGAACTTCCCCAAAGATGGCCAGCGGGTCCTCCCTTCCAGTACCAGACTGGCTCGGCGGAATATTTCAGGATTTTTCGCTAGGTGGTTTACACGTGGCTGGCGTGCTAGTTAGGCCCAAAACGGCAAGACTGTGCTTCGGATTCTGCTACCCTTCAGAGTTGCCATGACGAAGCTAACTCCTAGGCTGAAACTTGCTTTGACAACGCGACGGCCAACTCTGTAATTCCCCAAGGCACTGGCACTCTCACGCATAGACGAAAAACAGCTGGCTGCTTGCCGCCAGACTGCTGTGGTCGTGTTCCAGGCGGGCACCAGCCCTACCAGCGCAAGGGAACAATTGGCCAGTCAGATCGGGTGTGACCGTCTACGATGCACCGAACATTCGGATCAGTCGAGTAATTGGCGGAACGAGCTGCGCTACACGTGGAGGCTTCTTCATGCATCCCATAAACAATTGCCATCAACTCTAAATAAAGAAGAAGTGTAGTAAAGGGCTCACTGCTCTCGTTGAGGTTGCGGAACTGCTGCGTGTGATCGTCGCACTTGTCGCGCAGCGTCTGGAAGCGCGCCTTCATCTGGTACAGCTCGGCCGAGTCCGTGATGCGACACTCGTCCTCGCGCGGCATGAGCTCCTCGATGCTGTCCAGCCAGGCCTCCGTGTCCGCGATCTTGCGGAACACCGCCTCCGTGCGCTCCAGGCCTGCTGGCACACATGAACGTCTTATAAGTGAACATACAAAACGAAACAATAATTACGGGCAAATTTGTGAACACAGCCACGACGCTGGTTTTCAGCGATAGCCAGCGATGACTTAATTAAATAATCATCATCATTCTCTTGGCCTCATCCCAATTTATTTGCGGTCGGCGAAACATGTCTCTTTCTTATCTATTAGTCGTCATCATGGTTATCACCCCCTTTCTAACCATACCATCATTCACACATTCCATCCATCGTTTATTTGGTTGGTTTAGTCTTATAGCCATCAACATTCATACGCTTAACTTTCTAACCATACCATCATTCACACAGTCCATCCATCGTTTATTTGGTTGGTTTAGTCTTATAGCCATCAACATTCATACGCTTAACTTTCTAACCATACCATCATTCACACAGTCCATCCATCGTTTATTTGGTTGGTTTAGTCTTATAGCCATCAACATTCATACGCTTAACTTTCCTCACGACATTTCCCCCACAGATCCCCTATTCAAAATGTCATTATATTTAGTGGTATCAAAACCAGCCAGATACAGACAATATAGCTAAAGAGATTGTATTATTACTAACTTTACACTTATAAAATACGAAAAAGAATTTTTTCTATGACTTATTATAATAAAGGGATAAGACTTTATTACCAGAAGAAAAAAAACATTTGAAAATAAGTAATAGTAGTTAGTATAAATAGAACAAATTAAAAATAGATGTTATGTAAAATAATTATGACCTCTTCGCAAGCTCTCGTTCATCGTGAACGCCTTCTCCGTGACGTTCTCGTATCGTTTGCGCAAGGCTGTCGTGTCGTTCTGTATCGTCTTCGCTACCACCTCGTCACAGTCTTCCAGAATTGATTCTTTGATTCTTTCGATTGTTTCGATTTTCGTTTTGTATGTTTGTTTTTCTTCCTCGAATTTCTGAGAATAGATTTAAAAAAAGATATTGGCATATGTTTAAGTGACTTAAATATCAGCATGTTTGGTTCCCAAACACTATATGATAAGGTAATTGATATATGCACGTCTTCCGTGACATAAAAACAACTTAATTCAGTGCTATTTTGAATCAAGCTCGATTTCGTCGAATTTAAACTTCTCGATTGTACTTTTTAAGCTTTTTGTGAGATAATAAAAAAGCGATACGATTCTTGAATATTTTTTGTTTGGTAAAAGTTTTCACGCGAACTTTTACAAATTCAAATACATAATTGACCAGCGGCTGCTAACGATCGAGCAGGCGGTGTGTAAGCATTTAAAAAAATATAAATCTCAGTATGGCATATTAGTGGACGTAGTAAGTCGCGCGCCCCACATTGCTGGCGGCCAGGCGCAGCGCCAGCTCCTCCGGCTGCCCCAGCGGCGCGGGCGCGGCCAGCCAGGGCTCGGCGCCGCCCAGCCCCGCCTCCGCGCCGTCCAGCCAGCGCGCCACTGCGCCGCTGTGCTGCGCCAGCTGCTGCGACAGCTGCAGGCCTGAAGACACACTTTATGGTTAGGCAGTCGATAACTTCGAGCGATACCTGCTCATAATAAAACTATTATTTTTATATTGCACGACTTAACATTGGCAGCGGACTCAACATTGACTCGCCTTTGACCTTAAAACCTAGCAGGGCTTTAAAGTCAAAACTCTATGATTATATATACGATAGGGCTACCATGCTATAAGTGATCTTCTCCAAAATCCTAAACAGGTAGCGAACAAGCGCTTAGTTTCTTTCTTAGACTCGACCAAACGGATCTCCAATAAACAATTTCGTTCCGACGATGGAAAATCTACTGGAAATACAGAGAACCTCCTGACCAAACTAATACCGTCTCACCTAGACAATAATAAAACGAATATTTGGGAGTGTTTCAGATCTTACCCAAACCTTTGACACCATTGCACTACCCATACTACTACTACTACAGACGTCAACCGCACGTTTGGTCTATTTTAGCCACTTCCAGCATTGTATCGTATGACATTTTACTATGACTATGGGGTCGGGCAGCTAACATTGAATTTGTCTTTATTATGCAAAAAAGAACTGTCAGAACCATTTATAACCTACGTCGCTACGAATCTCTCAGAGAACTATTTAAAAAGATTAATATTATGACTGTACCTTGACAATCCGTTTTTGAAAATATTTTGTGTATTAGAAAAAAAAGGTTTTTTTTTAATAAAAATAAGTGATAGATAACAATACTAGAAATAAAGACAAAATAGATGAACCTTTTTTCAAATTAGCTAAAGTACATACATCTATTAAGGGGAACTTACTGTGTTAAATGTTATAAGTTACAACATAATACCTTGTGATATGTCGCAATTAAATTAAAGAAAATTTAAAACTCATATTAAAAATATACTTTATAAATAAGCATATTACAAATTAAGAGATTATAGCCAAGATAAGAAAGCTTTGGAACATCCTGGTCCTGGTCCATAGGTCAAACTAGAGTCTAGACAAAATCAAACTGGTTGCTATTTGAATTGCATAATTCAATTAGCAACTAGTTTGATTTACATTCTGTGAAAACTTAAACTCACGTACTGACTTAATACTTGTTAGTATTCTAGGAAAATCGCATACTTACTTTACTACAATGTTTATATACATGTGAGCACCATGTTTCTATCATATAAATAATTTGTGTCATTACTTCACTTTTTTTACCAATAGTGGTATGGTAATTTTATTCTAGGAGCATCGTTTCCACTTATTACTATGTAATTAATGTATGTAAAATATTGTAAACCATTTAAAAAAAAGTAATGGTGGACTTCCTTGCCCATTGTTCTCCATACGCGACTACATTTTAGAAGGGGCGACTAGAATCAATTCTATTTTAATGTAAATGTTGACGTTCAAAAGTGTCTATAATGTGCCTATTTGAAATACATGCTTTCAGTTTGACCCACCATTTTCTAGCTTGTTGATCTTCTGCTGCAGTATAGTGCGTGTGTCACCGAACTTGGTGACAAGATTCTCGAGACTGCTCTTAAAGTTGAGTTCCTGTACGCTTCCCTTCTCGCAGTTCTCGCGGCGCTCCTTCACGACGCGGTCATACGTGGACTGCAGCTCGTCGAACTGCTGTCGCAGCGCCGTCAGCCGCTGCAGCTTGTCGGACATGACGTCAAGGGACGAGATCATGGCGTGCTCCGCGATGATCTGAGACTCCATCGCTTGTATCTTATTTTGGAGCGTTTTGAAGTCGTCTTCGATCGTTTCGGGCGGTGTTTGGCTTATCGCGTGTTTGATCTCGGCCTCCCTTGCGCTGAGCAGCTGCAGCAGACGCTCGTGGCAGGCGGCGAGGCGCTGCAGCGCGGCCTGCACCGCGCGGCGCGGCGCCGGCGGCAGGCCGCGCAGCCCGGCGGCCTGCGCGGCCAGCGCCTGCATGCGCGCGCGCAGCTGGCGCAGGCCGCGCAGGCGGTTGCGCAGGTGGATGAGCAGGTTGCTGCTGGCGCGCTCCGCCTGCACCTTCAGTCGCCACGCGTCCACTTCGTCCAGTTCTCTCTGCAGCGCTTCCGCGTTCTTATGGAAGTTCTCTTTGTCTTCCAGCAGGTTCATGGTATTACGTATATCTAAAACTGTTCGTTGTATATTTTCCCATCGTTTCTTTAGGTCGTCTATACTTTCAGCATGTCGTTCGGCCTCTTCTGCAATAACAAAACCACACTTTTACAAGAACTTTTAAATATATCGGCGGCAAAGCTTTACGAGCGCGGTGGTATCCATATCTCATAGTAATAATGTAAGAAAACCGCTAAACATATAACTTGAAATAAACAGCTGTTCACGGGGATGTACGTTTTTTTAGTCTTAAGTTACGACAGTTACACCTAAAAGGCCCTTTTTAACTTTCGTGGATTTTACTTTAGTTTTACTTTTGTTTTACTTTACTGCTTGTTCTTTGCTTTTTGTCGAAGTCTGCGCGCTGCGCCTCCAGCTGCGTCTCCACGCGCTCCAGCGCCGTACAGTAGCACACGTCACAACTCACCCTGCAGGTCCGGGTCGGCGGCCAGGCGGCGCTGTATCTCCTCCACATTGGCGAAGTCTGCGCGCTGCGCCTCCAGCTGCGTCTCCACGCGCTCCAGCGCCGTACAGTAGCACACGTCACAACTCACCCTGCAGGTCCGGGTCGGCGGCCAGGCGGCGCTGTATCTCCTCCACATTGGCGAAGTCTGCGCGCTGCGCCTCCAGCTGCGTCTCCACGCGCTCCAGCGCCGTACAGTAGCACACGTCACAACTCACCCTGCAGGTCCGGGTCGGCGGCCAGGCGGCGCTGTATCTCCTCCACATTGGCGAAGTCTGCGCGCTGCGCCTCCAGCTGCGTCTCCACGCGCTCCAGCGCCGTACAGTAGCACACGTCACAACTCACCCTGCAGGTCCGGGTCGGCGGCCAGGCGGCGCTGTATCTCCTCCACATTGGCGAAGTCTGCGCGCTGCGCCTCCAGCTGCGTCTCCACACGCTCCAGCGCCGCGGGCACGGCGCGCCTTTGTGCGCTGTCCTGCTCTAGGGAGCGCGCGCACTGCGGGACAACACAACCATGTTACTACGAAATGATGCCCGGAGCGGGAAAGACAGAGACATTTGCTCTACAGTGGGACAATACAGGCTAGATAGAAAAACAAAACTAGATTATTTACTAAGGGGATAGAGCAGTGTCTGTCGCTGGACTTTATAGTCTATTCGCGTTAAGAAAATCATACTAAATAAGAAAACTGTGTTCACATTGACCAGTTGAAGTAAACCCTTCAGACATACACTATAATCTCATTGGTCAAGGAGAGTGGCTAAGCTGAGTGACAACGATGAGTAACTTTTTTCTTAACGCGAATAGACTACAGTCATCGCGGATTTATTCTTCCAATAAAATGAAACGTTCCTAACATGAAACAGAACATTAGACAGTCCAATCGCAAAAAAATAATGGTAATTTTTACTCCAGAACAAACTGTGTGAAAATATATAATAGAGAAAATAATGCGCTAGAATTTACGATGTCACTTATTTAAATAGTTATTCATTTAATTTATTGGAATGGCAACACCGCGCAAACATCATAGACGACTTCAGGCTTGTCAACGTAGAAGCTGTCAGTATCAGCGTTGTTTCTATGAGTAGTACTTTGAGGTTCTCGCCAGTGTGCGTTTGGATTACACGTGTTCGATTACCTGGTTGTTTTTCTTTTAGCAAAAATCTATTCATGTTAAATTTCTGTTACACTAATGGCTGGGTCCCCTATCAGTGGAAAACTCAAATCATCATACCAATTTTAAAACCTGGCAAGCACGCTGATGATCCAAACAGCTTCAGACCAATCGCTTTGTCATCAGTCCTTGCAAAAATATTGGAACACTTAGTAAAGAACCGACTAGAATTTATAGTAGAATCCAGAAACTTACTACCTAGGTCCCAATTTGGTTTTAGAAAGGGACTCAGTAGCATAGATCGTGTTGGGGTCCACAAGGCACTGTTCTTAGTCCCTTACTGTACAATTTATATACAGCTGACATCGGTTCATGCTTCAATAACGACTATCAAATTCTTCAGTATGCCGACGACTTGGCTTTGTACGTCACCAACAATTCGGTTAGCGACGCTGCATCATCACTTTGTGTCTCCCTGGACTCTCTGAACCAATGGCTAAATTCTCATGGTCTGAGTTTGTCTGCCCCCAAAAGTGCTGTAGTTGTGTTTTCCCGCAGGAGGCTGATTCCACAAATTTCAGTGAACATCCAAGGACATAGTATACCAGTGTCCTCAAAAGTAAAATTTTTAGGCGTATTTTTAAATTCTAAATTGAGTGGTTTACATCACTTAAATTACTTAGTAAATAGATGCGAGAGAACTATCCCCATTTTAAAAGAGCTTGCTGGTGTCTGGCGGGGTGCACATCCCTACACCATGAAACTGGTATACAATGCTTTAATCCGGTGTGTTTTAGACTACGGATCTTTCCTTCTATTTCATCAATTAAATACAAAGGTGCTCTGGCAAGGTTGGACAGAATCCACGCTAAGTGCCTACGGATCATATCGGGATGTATGAAGTCTTCACCGATTAACGCATTGCAAGTAGAGTGTGCGGAACCTCCGTTACCTTTGAGAACACAGTACCTAGCATCGAGATTTTGGGCTCGAGTGATTACCCCTTCACAGCATACCGGCGTGATGTTATGTTATGAACTGGTGTAAGCAATAGACAGAGATGAGATTTCAGCAATCCCAGTGCATTTGCTATCATTTATTGAGGACTTCCGTTGCCTATTTCCAAAGTTCTTCATCAAATCTTCACCAAATTGAAATGAGACCACGACGAGAAAGTACTCTTCCAAAAAATACCTAAATCGCTTTGTGTGCCTATAAAATTTGAAGAGTTCTCTCTATTTCTCCAGGATCCCATCATCAGATCCTGACTTGATGATCATGGGACCACCTGGGAAGTATACCCTTTCAAACAAAAAAAACTAAATCCAAATCGGACCAGCCATCTTCGAGTAATCAGGGAACATACATAAAAAAAAAATAAAAAAAAACAAAAACAAAAAAAGGTTCCGACGAATTGATAACCTCCTCCTTTTTGAAGTCGGTTAAAAAAGTCCCTTTATTTTTAAAATCCTTCCGTTGCTATCAAAATTTAGATTCCCCCATTATTCAGTTACCGAAACTCCCTATTTTCAGTTATAAATATGAAAAAGAATATTTGATTTGTTATTCTTTGATATGATTATTCTAACATTAAACTTTATGTGAAACAAAAATCAATGATTTAAAAATCTTCAAAGTAAGTATTCTGCGTATTGATTATTCTATGAAACGAAAATATGAGAAAGAAACTACTAGCTATAAAACAACGTACAACCGTTCGGGGTCACCACTTGTTGTGCGTGTTATTATTAGGGGCCAGATAAATGATATGCGAATTTATTGAAGTTATCGGAGAAAATATATAAAAATTTACCAATGCCCCCCCCCCCCAATTCTCCGCAAACACTGAGCATAAAAAATTAGAAAAAAATATATACAGAAATGAGTTCTCTTTGGTGACTTTGCAGACAATAGTTTGAAGTTTTTTGTTTTTGTTTTGCGCCGTAAGCCACTCAGTGGCGACGTGGCAAGGGCGCGTCAGAATACCGCGTGTGTGCAAGTACAGCGAATAGTCTCGAAACCAGTGAAACTACTACGATGGCTACCCCAACAACAGCCGGAATAGTCGCGGCAACCGAAACCGTACAGTCAGCATGTGTAATTGCCCTTTTATCCTCAAAACGAGCTACATTAAATACCTGGTGGTAATAATGGACGACACACTTTCTTTTAGAAAACATATTGAAAGCCTAACTAAAAGAGTGCGCAAACTAATACATGTTTAAAAAAATTGCGAACGTTAGCAGATTCAAAATTAATCACACAAGTTTATTTGGCCCTATGTCAATCAATTATTCAAAACTGTATTACTTCTTGAGGAGGTGCACCTAAAACTAATTTGCTTCCTCTTGAAAGTGTTCAGAGAGCAATTTTAAAGATAGCAAACTTCCATCCCTTCTTCTTTCCTACAGATCTGCTATATAAATCCTGCAACGTACTCACTGTTCGCCAACTTTTCATTATGCACTTAGTATTAAAACAGCAAACCATGCTTACCTACAATGCTGACAATACTAACAAGAGACGGAATGATATAGAATGCGTAACTAATGAATGCAACTCAAAACATGTCTTTGTAGAGAGATTTTATACATTCTTAGGCCGGCCCATTTCTGTACAATAGATTAAATAGAAAACTAAATGAAATTACTATAGCTGTAAAAAAACTTAAACAGTTGCTATCCATTGATTATGCACAGACAGAAGATCTACTTGTTACCTGCAAATAAAACCGCTAATATACATTTTTACTTTTGTTGGCCTAAGTTTATTTTAGTTATTACTTCATACACTTCGTTAAATTATTACATTAAGTCTTTGTGCACTTTGTAGCCTGACGCACAGGTTCAACCTAGAAGCCAAATTAGCAACTGTGCTCTATTTTATTTGTAAAGGTATTTATTGTAAACGTACCCTTTTATAACTAAACGATTTATAATTATTTTTTTTAATTGTGCAATTTTTGTCATCGAAACGCTAAGAAAACCTACCACTTTGACAAAATGACTGTAACTTTAGCTTTAACAACAGCCTAATGAGCAGAAAAGGTTATTTTTTTAAACTACTGTTACTTTTATTTTTTGACGTTACTTTCGCTGTTACCTTTGATGAAGAAACTGGCTGTAAGTTCTCGCTTTGTAAAATGTTAGGTCAACATCACAACATGGTATTCGTAAGTAGCATACTCACATCATTGAGCGCTTTCTCGGCGTCGTCGGCCCAGGTGTCGAAGGCCTTGTACCCCAGCTGGAAGTCCTGCCGCGCGTCGCTGCACAGGCGCGGCTTCTTGCGGCCGCTGTGGGCCTCCGGGGCCGCGCTGACGTCACGCGCCGGCGGGGCCGTCGCCGACGGGGCCGTCGCCGACGGGGACGAGTCCAGGTCGATGTCGAAACCCAAGTCTTTTATCTGGGAGACAAGCGGTCATTACGTTAGTTACCTACGCTTTGGCTCAACTTCGTGTAATTAAAGTACGACCGCCATTATGTCCGTTATTCGGAATCGCTAGCACCAGGTCGGGCGCGCCGCAGCGCTGCGCCAGCGTGGCCGTGTGAGCTGTGTACAACAAGAGAGCCCCTCACCCGCTGCGCCTGCACGTCCAGTATCATGAGCAGCGCGTCCAGGCGGTCGTGCAGCGCCTCCGCGCGGTCCTGCAGCGCGGGCTCGGGCGCGCCGCAGCGCTGCGCCAGCGTGGCCGTGTGAGCTGTGTACAACAAGAGAGCCCCTCACCCGCTGCGCCTGCACGTCCAGTATCATGAGCAGCGCGTCCAGGCGGTCGTGCAGCGCCTCCGCGCGGTCCTGCAGCGCGGGCTCGGGCGCGCCGCAGCGCTGCGCCAGCGTGGCCGTGTGAGCTGTGTACAACAAGAGAGCCCCTCACCCGCTGCGCCTGCACGTCCAGTATCATGAGCAGCGCGTCCAGGCGGTCGTGCAGCGCCTCCGCGCGGTCCTGCAGCGCGGGCTCGGGCGCGCCGCAGCGCTGCGCCAGCTCGGCCGTGGCCTCCAGTTGCGCCGCCGCGCCGCGCTGCCGCGCCAGCAGCTCGCGCTGCAGCCGCTGCAGCGCCGCCACCCGCTGCAGCACGGCGCCCACTTCGCTGGCCGGGTTGGCCTCCATCTGCTTGAGCTCCGCCTCGTGCGCGTCGGCCGCCGCCAGTAGCTCGGCGTGCTGCGCGTCCAGCGCTGCCCAGCGCGCCTCCAGGTCGCGCAGGCGCTGCAGCTGCTGCGTGGTCCACTGACACGTGTGGGACCAGCGCTCGCTGAGTGCAGTCAGCTCGTCCTCGATCTCGGTCACGGCTGAAAAATATCATAATGTCAAATTATAGCTCTAGCCGAGCGATAATCATCATAGTAATTTGCCTGCCCTTATTTCAATTTATGGGTTCTTTTTTCTTTTTTGAGGTTGGGAAATCTTCAAATAACTTCTCCCGATCTTGATGTCTTTTTCTTCCATATTTCTCAAATAGTCGTATTGACTGGGCAACAATATTGAACTGAATTTAATTATAACCCGCCACCGGTCAATAATGTGACTCGAAAATCAAACGTCACCTTCGCCATACCTATAAGCTAACAGACGCAATACAATCGCGTTTTCATGGTTTTCGGGGGTACTGAAGGCACAATAGTGAGGTCAAAATGAAACTCCAAAATGGCAGCTGCGATTTCTTAAAATTTTTCGTCATGCGTCTTATTTTCATGGTTTTCGAGGGTGTTAAAGCCGATAGTGAGGTCAAAATTAAGAAAGTTGTGATTTCTCTAGTGGTAGACTCGATGAATTCGATACCCGCCTTGCTGAACTAGAAATAAAAACCTCCGAGTTCATAAAGCTTCATGACACTGTTTCTTCATTTCAAACAGAATAGGGTATCTTCCAATTTATTAAAAACTATTTTAAATTGAAGATTGGGACGAGATATTTAACAGAATAATAAACTGATTTAAGTATATCCATTTTCTCATTGAAAAAGATTAAAATCAAATGTGTTTTTTGTTATTTTTAATTTACCGTCAAAACGCTCCTTACGATGACTTTTTATCATATGACCGCACGTGACGTCAGCTTTGTGTAAACGGCACCGGTAAAAATACTTTGTGTGGCGCAGTTTTAGAAGTATTTGTGCACAGAGGCAACGCACACCAGTGTGCACAAATACTATTAATATTACTGGTAATACCACTTTATATCCATTAAAAATCTTGTTTCAAATCAAATCAAAATAATTTATTTCACATATGCCTGCATGGGCACTTATGAAACGTTAGAAGCTAGGTGCACGGTTGCAATTTGTCGCTTCCTATGGAGAAGAGCCGGCAAGAAACTCCACGGTTACTCTTTTAAAAATAATTGGCTTTTACAATGTTTTCAAATTACAGTGATAATAGGTATGGGAGGACAGTGCAGGCCTGTCAATAAGTACCAGTCTACAAATCTAGTCTGTAAGGCAACGTTCTCTCATTCACAATATGTAAAAGAATCTACCTATATAAAATGAACCTATTTGAACCAAGTGACATGATTTCCATGACAATCACTAATAATAAATAGTCGAAATTAAAATTCATGAATGTCAAATAATGACGAGAATATGTCTGACATTATAAAAATAAAAAGAATAAAAATTTACATTGTAATTTGGGAGCAGTTAATAGATTTTCACATAGTTATGCTGTTAATGAGGTACCAGAGAAGCCACATGTGCAGAAGGAATTAATGCCAAACTTCCCTGTCTTCTACGTAGTCTTTTATCTTATAATATGCTTTTTTGATAAGGACACGTTGGATGTGAGTTTTAAACTTTCCATCGCTAAGTTCTGTAACCGACTTTGGCAACTTGTTTTTGAAGCGGATACTGTTTATTAGAAATGACTAGCTAGTTTTACTTAATCTAAATTTTGAAATCACAATTTCATCTTTACTACGTGTATTTAGATTCTGGAAATCACATCTGAAAAGACCTAAGTTTTTGCGAACATACAAGATATTTTCTAGGATATAAAGAGAAGGCAGAATTAGGATATCAATTTTGTTGAATTTGTTTCTAAGAGCCTTGCGAGGCCCCATTTTATAGATTGCGTGGATTGCCCTCTTTTGTAAAATAAAAATAGGGTATTACACTCATGTTTGAAAAGTGTCTTAATAGATTCTAGAGTGCTAATAAACCACTAAAAAAAACAAAACATTTTTATTGTATCGATTAGTGCCATAAAAATGCATTAAAATTTTGCATTTTCAAATTTCGCGCGTAATTTGACGAAAACACTGGACGCAGTAAACGCCATATTTCTCTGTGGGTATGACGTCAATTTGCTAAAAACAAATGCGCTAATATTTTGTATGAAAATTCAAGATGGCGGCTGTGAAAATTGCCAAATGTTTCATCATGGTACCACGTTTTGAGTTAATTGATGGTTTTTACTGAGGCTAGTAAAAACTATCAATTAATTCGAAACTTGGTATACATAATCATTAAGTAAAATAATGGCAGTCACAATTTTTTTTTTTATCAACCTCTGTGGGAGGACACTTTACACGAAAAATCTTTTTCTTTTGATTTAATAAACTTGAAATTATAAAGATGGAAATTGGATTATGAATGAATGAATTATTATTATTATTAGATGGCAAACGTTTTTTGGCAGCGAGCGTACGTACAGTTGTCTACGGCGTCGTCGTCCACCACGACCACGCAGTCGGCCAGCGCGTCCACGGTGGGCTGCTGCCGGCGCAGGTCGGCGTGCAGCGCGCCCACGGCCGCCAGCTGCGCGCGCACGGCGTGCGACGAGCCGCGCAGCGCGCCCATGCGCGAGATGCGGTCCTCGGTGTCGGTCAGCCACTGCCTGCACAGACACACGTTAGCGCCGGCCGGGCACGCCCGCCGCGCGCCGCACACACGTACCGGAAGGCGCGCAGGTGCTGCTGCTGCGCGCGCATGAGCGCGGCGTGCACGTGCGCCTGCGTGGCCAGCGCGGCGCGGCGCAGCGCCTCCCAGCGCGTGTTGAGCAGGCGCAGCTGCAGGCGCACCTCGGCCGCCTCGTCGCGCGCCAGCCCCGCGTCCTGCAGCAGGCGCGCGCCCAGCTCCAGCACGTCGCCCACGCGCGCCTGCTGCTCGGCCAGCCCTGCCGACAGACACTTGTGACTGGTCGTGGCCCACGACCGCATTGCTCAGATCTCACGACTGTTCTGGCAAAACCTCACCGGAAAGCTTAAGTAAACCGAGCTCGGAGTGGGACGACGCTACACCTGACGGTAGAGATTGCAACTATTACCAGCTCACCTAAATTTTCACGGTATGATTTCACAGAATAGACCGACTGGTGACCTTCATTACTGACCACTTCGATCTGTATTTCAATACGAATAATACGGAACATGAACATGGTCGGCATACAAAATAGGAACAGTTTAATAATAAATATTATTTATTTTTTCATTATCAAAATCAAAAGTCATTTATTCAAACTAGGCTGAGAGTCAGCTCTTTTTGAACGTCAAAATAAAATTACATAAGACAGTCGCCCCAAAACGCCCGCCCTTCACCACTTCCTAGTGCTTTAGCTGGGAAGAAGAAGTAGCGGAACAAACTCCCCAGCAGCACAGCTGTCTGTTAAGTTAGAAGAACTTGATTCTATACAATAATAGGTAATAAAAATTACGAAACACAAAAAAAAAACATAAAATTTGCCATATGTCAGCTAGCACACGCCAATATACCATCAAAAATTGAAAACTAAAAATAATAGAAAATTAAAATAAAACGTAAACAGAACTTCCAATCTAAATAAAAGCCTCTAGGCATAAAGGGCATGCCCGCTTACATATGCAATTCTGCATTATGCAAATATAGCTATAAGTAACTTAAAGTAACAAAAGTTAAACTAGGACCTCTGGACTAAAATTAATAAAAACTTAATACAATTAACAATAACAAAACCATGGTCAGCAAGACGACCAGTCACCACGAGCAGCACCCGTTCACGAGCATAACGCAAAGATCAGCCATTACCCCCCTCGCCATATTTGAGGGAAGGAGGCAACCCGACCCCCGACGCTACCGCAAGCAGTGACATCTAAGGGAGCATGACGAACTTGCTGCCGGTTGCACTGGCAAGAATAATCATGAATTGTCGAGGTCGCTAGCTAACTACATATTGCAATACTACTCATTAAAAAAAAAACATTGTAATGAGTAGATTAAGTCAACAAATAAATGAAAAAAAAAGATAAACTGAATTATACAGTCAGATAAAAAAAGCAATTATATGAAATAACATAATGATAATAGGTCTTTACCTATGAAATTGCCGTTTTGTATGAAAAAATTTAAACGAATTTTTTTCATGTATTTTTTATTTGTATTAATCGAAGTAATCAACCATGCAATCAATGCATCTTTGCCATCGCAGTGGCAGTTTATTGATGAGGGCATCAATAAACTGAGGGTCTAAGGGTCTTAAAGAAATCAGCTGGACGGGAGGCAACAAATTCTTCAAAGGCATTTTGTACTGCCTCTCGGGTATTGAATTTTTTTCCCGCCAAGAAGTTATCCAAATTCTGGAAAAAGTAGTAGTCTGTAGGCGCAAGGTCTGGTGAGTAAGGCGGATGACGGAGAGCTTCCAACCCCAGTTCTTGCAACTTGGAGACCGTCTGCTGTGCAGTATGAGGTCGCGCGTTGTCGTGCAGGAGCAGCGGAGACGAGCGATTGACCAATGCTGGTTGGAGATGTGCCAGCTTCTCCATCATTGTGTTCAGTTCTTCACAGTACACATCTGCAGTAATGCTCACCCCGTTTGGTAAGAAGCTGTGATGAATCACACCGGCGCTAGACCACCAAACAGTGACCATCACTTTTCTAGGGGTAAGTTTTCGTTTAGGGCATTGTTTAGGTGCTGAACCAGGATCCAACCAACTTGCTGAGCGCTTGCGGTTATCAAACAGAATCCATTTTTTATCGCAGGTAACAATGCGGTTCAAAATTCCTTCATTTGTGTGTCTGTTGAGCAGTGCAAGGCACGTCTCGACGCGTACTTCGCGCTGACGATCATTGAGTTCGTGGGGCACCCATTTGTCAAGCTTTTTTACCTTGCCAATTTGACGCAAATGGACCAATATTGTTTTGACGCTAACGTCGAAAGCTGCTGCTAATTCAGCCGTAGATTGTGTATCATCAGCTTCCACAATCGCCTTTAATTCGTCATTGTCGACCAAAGTCTTCGGACGACCGCGAGGTTCATTCTTCAGGTCGAAATTTCCAGAACGGAAGCGAGCAAACCAATAACAGGTGGTGCGTTGGTTTGTAGTGTTAGCTCCGTAAACGTCGTTGATGTTGCGTGCCGCTTGTGCCGCGTTGCTGCCACGACGGTACTCATATTCCATAATTACTCGAATTTTTAACGTATCCATGATGACGAAAAAGATTGAAATGCGATGAAAATGTAACACTAATCAATAAACAAATGACTACTTTTGGAAAAAAAAATCCATGTTTTTAAAATAAAATTAATTTGAAATTAGAATTCTTACCCAAACAAAAATTATTTTGATTTGAAATGGCCAGTACTGCAAAACGGCAATTTCATAGGTAAAGACCTAATATAACCTGTCAGTGGGTAAGCTAATTCTGGTGAAAGAACACAAACATTGTCTTGAGTTAATCACAGCGACCAACAATTCTTATCATTTAAGTAGTCGTTAATAGAATAGTATGCCTTTGAACAAAGGGTGGATTTTACTTTAGCTTTAAACGCACTAAAATGCAAATCTAGCAAGGAAGAGGGTAGCTTGTTATAGAAGGTTATACCCAAACCTACAAATGAGTTATGAACCTTATGTAGCCGGTGAAAGGGAACACGTAGTTTGTCCTTATTTCTAGTATTAATATTATGAATATCACTGTTTTTAGTGTACAAGTGTATATTTTGCCTAATATATAAGATGTTGGCGAAGATGAATTGCGATGCCACCGTGAGAATCCCAACATCTTTGAAAAAATCTCTCAGAGAAACTCTAGAACCTAGTTGGTAAATTGCAGCTTTTACAGACAAAGTCTACTATGGTATTTTTTCAATTTACTACTGATAACCTCGGAAATAAATATTTAGAACTTCACGACATTAAAAAATCGTTTATTCATATAGAATAGCCCTCATATAAGCCAGCTGACAGTTTTTAAGAAACCAATTTAGAAATATTTCTGGTGGTTTATTTTCAGCAAAATATAATAAAAGAACTATTTTTCATAACGCAATTTATTTAGATTGTTTAAACGGGATATACTTACTGTCATGGCAGTCCGAGGGTGGCACTCGTCATACGTTTTTACCGTCAAATCCCGCTTCGGTAGCCTTAATTAACAAGGTTTTAAAAATAAAATAAATGTGTTAATGTTTACTTTGATAGTCTTATGTTATACGATTTTCATTTAATTTTTTTTTTTAGTTAAGTACCTAAAAATGAGACAGTGGTGCCGATTCTCTTGTACACCGAACTAAACTATCACTAAAATTCCTTACTTTTGGCTATGAGAATCTTGAAGCTATTCTCCAAAAAATATCTCTAAACTTAAAAATAATTTTGACACAACTAAAATCGAATTTGACAATCGCGACTCCTGTAGGCTTTGCATGACGCTTTCTATTTCTACCCTACTGTCGAATAGAAATCGCTTGTCTACATTTCTCGGTGAAAAACTGAAAACTGTCTACACGGAAACGTAATTTTTTATCTAGTCTTCCGTCGACAAAACTCTTCTCTACGGTTGTCGTGCCAAGCCTGCAGGTGGTATTTTTTTTTCTTTTGGCTTCGCAACGTGGTACTTGTGTGCCCTACGCAATTATTTTTTTAAGAGACTAGCTGACTCGACAGACGTTGTCCTGTCTTATATAAGTATATGTTCCGCACAACTTTCTTATGTGTTTCTTTCTTAAGAACCTTTTCCTGACAGTAACAAACGCAACAAAAAAAGAATTAGCAAAATTGATCCAGCCGATCACGTGTGATTCCGTGACCAAGGGAAATAGGTATTCATTTTTATATACTAGATGAATGAAGCGTGCGCAGGGGGGCAGCCACGACGTTTTTTATATGGAATTTTTCACTTTTTGTATGGAAAAAAAAAAAAAATTAGATACCTATATGTTGAGACTATGGGGCTTACGGGTTTATTAGAGGGGGTCGAAATTATCATCATTTTTGCTATAGGACACACCATTTTCGAGATAAATGCAAACGAAAAGAAAAATAAAGATCCGCACTGTTTTTGCACTTGAAGTCGAAGTGTTGGTGTGAATTTTAGTCCATGACCACTAATTTTATTCTACACTTTATTAATCGCGTTTAAAAATAGTCAGTTAGAAAAATTAATATAGTCAAAATTTTTGGTGAAAAACGACAAACTCAGAATAGCAAAATTACCATCTTCACTAAATTAATAATTCAGTGCAATCTTAGTGCTGTCAAACTAAATTATGGTTAAGTTGTGTCACCTTAGTCAATTTCAGAATGGGAAATCATCGTTTGACAGGAATAAACAAAATTTTGGTGATTTTTAGTTTATTTTAGAAAATTTTGTGCCAACAGAATCGGCACCATTATATTACTAATTTAGTGGTTTAAAAACACTGCCACATTGTGCGAGAAGCACATACTACAAATCAGTGTTTTATAATATTGATTTGTAGTAGGTATGGATATCACATGACCATTATTTTCGTACGTCTATTGGTAATGCAAAAGTTTATTGGTATTTACAATTTGAAATGAAGTCAATTAAAATAATTGACGTACCGCAAAAACGTGACGCTAAATTATTTACAATATTAAGTCGACTTCTGATATGTTTAGCTCACAACCAAAATTCAAAAGGTTATTCTTGTTACTGTCAATTAACGGTTTGTGCGAGCCCGACTCGCTCTTATACAAGGTGTGTAACAGAATAAACGCAACACCTGAAAGTAGTCGTATCTTATTGACTACTGAATCGACTTTAGTAACTTCTAACATGGGCATGTTTAAAAAAAAATTATTTTGCCATACCTATCGCCGATGGAGCCAAAGAAAATTCAAAAAGGCAATAAGACTCTATTTTAAATGCATAAAGTAATGGGTCAACACGCTTTTCTTAATATTAATAGTAGCTTTAAAAAATAATAGTTTAAAAAACTAAAAAACACGCTTTAAAAACCAAACTAAAAAAGGAGAAAATAATTTAATTAAATTATTGAATTAAATTATTTTCTCCTTTTTAGTTTGGTTTTTAAAGCGTGTTTTTTAGTTTTTTAAACTATTATTTATTTTCTATTTTTTAGTTCTGCTAACTACAAAAACGTAATTTTTTTTCTATTTTTTTTTTGAAATTATTGAATTGTCATCGGTCCTCGACAAGTTTACAAAGTTTCAATGAAATCTGACCGTTTAAAGTGGGTCAAAATCGCGCTCAAACGAGTCGGTTACATACAAACAAACAAACATACAAGTGAAGCTAATATAAAGCGTGTAAAAAGGAAGTGTCGGTCATCGTACTAGGCTTTTAACCACATAGCGTAATGATGCAGTGTCGCGTACCTGTGAGCAAGGCCTCGTGCGCGTGGAAGTGCTCCTTGAGCGCGGCCAGGCCGGGGTCGCGCGGCGCGGCGCCGGCGCCCAGTCGCTCCTCGGCGTCCAGCAGCCAGGCCAGCGCGTCCTCGAAGGCGCCGTAGTAGCCGCCCAGCTCGGCCGAGCCCGACGTGGCGGCCGACAGCGGGCGCGGCGCCACCTGCTGCATGTTATATGAGCTCCCAGTTCTAATTTCTATCTACTGTGATGGCGAGGAAACCCGCTTAATTAATTAATTCCAGTTTGTCTCCATTCTCTACAATGTCACATTCATTCGCTACTTCTAAGGGTCAGTACACACCGAGACGCGACGCGACGCTGCGCGCACTTTTTAAGATCACGGTACAAAATAGATCTTATTTACTTCACAATAAAGTATACGGGCAGCACAACACGGTGCATCTCAGCGTTCTTCGACACGCTTTCGCCCTCGTAGGGAAATTATACCTTTTCGTATTGTAAATAAGTTAAATATTCTGTTGCTATCTTAAAAAATGCGCGCAGTGTCGCGTCTCGGTGAGAATTGACACTAAGTCGCTAAATGAAAAAAATATCCAAACGTAACAATTTTATTTTCTTCATAAAAAATCTTAACAATTAGCCAGAACCGACGAATAGAGTTACTGTCGTCTTCATGATTCTATGACCGTCTATCTATTGAAAAATGAACGATATTCCATTTACCATACAACCATAATCAGCCTATAGTGTTCCCACTGCTGAGACTCAGGCTTCCTCTGGGTGAGAGAGAGTGGGGAATCTACCACGCGATCCCAGTGCGGTCTGGTAGATGTCACATGTCTTCAAATTGTTTATTCTACCCGGTTTCCTCACGATGTTTTTCCTTTACCGTTTTGAGAGCAGTGATGATGAAAATAATTTACACAGAGTAAAGCGCCTGCCCGGGTTCGAACTCATGATCTTCAACTGGTAAGTCGAGGCCGACACCACTGGATCACCACTGCTCTGCCGATTGTCATTTCAAAATGTAATGAGTTTATGCCGTTTACCTCAGATCTAACATTCAGTTTTAATCTTAATAAATCAAGAGCAGTATTTCTAATCCCGTACTACTTAAGTTTCAGCAAATGCATCTCATGGTTTACGCAATCTTAGATAGGTCGCAAAGATTCCAATGCCATCTTGTGCTTCTGGCAAAGCGTTCAAAATATTAACGTGGCAATATTTGATCTTTTAAAAGTAGTCATGAATAATATGGATAAGAAAAACCCTGTGTGTGCAATTTTCACAGACATGACAAAAGCTTTCGATTATGTGAAACACGACACCCTACTAAATAAACTTGAAGATTATGGGATAAAAGGCAACGTACTAAATTTAATAAAGTCATACCTCACTGATCGAAAACAGTTTACAGAAATATCGAGAGTATGTAAACGAAGCGTGAATTCAAATATTTATCTTCATATAGAATACCGAAATTTGGGGTTCCGCAAGGTAGTGTGCTTGGGCCATTATTATTTCTGCTTTACATTAACGATCTACCGCGAAAAATTTATCATCCAATGACATTATTTGCAGATGACAGCACAGCTATAATTAAATGCATAAATAAAACGGATTACAAAAAAGATATAAACAACACCCTTAAAAATATTATAGATTGGCTAAATAATAATAATCTAGCGATAAATATTAATAAAACACAAGTCATGCATTTCTATCAGCGGCTAGAGCCAGAAAACATTATAATTAAATATAATGACCAAAACGTAGATTCAACTACAGTAACAAAATTCTTAGGAGTACACATCGACAATAAACTGACATGGAATCATCATGCTGAAAACGTGTGCAATAAATTAAGTAAAACGTCATATGTACTCTATAACCTTTCAAAAAAAGTTCAACTTAACAGATTAGTGACAGCATATCATGGTTTAGTTGCTTCCTCAGTAAGATTTGGTGTCATATTCTGGGGAAACTGCAGTGAGAGAGAAAGAATATTTAGGGCCCAAAAACGTTGCCTTCGATCAATGACAGGTCTTAAAAATACAGAAAGCTGCGAGCCAGTTTTTAAATCGCTAAGGATACTTACATTGCCATCGTTGTATATACTAGAAGTTGCTCTATTCGTTAGAACTAACAAGCATCTGTTTATGTCAGTAGTGGATAAAAGACAACGCTCGGGGCCAATAAGGTCACAATATAAAAACTAACTTTACACAGGTGGTTACCAAACGTCTTTAATTTAAAAAAAAATAACCATGGGTCCTCTTATATATCGTCGACCGTAGGTTCAATTGAGATAAGGGACAAAATACCCAAAATGAGTTGAATATACAGTTTTGTTCAGAATTTTTCGCTCTATCGAATGGAGAATATGAAAAAATTCTAGCTTAAGAAAAATGTCCCTTACCCTAATGATTTTTGGATCCAAATTTCGATTTAGCCCCATAATAACAATGTATCTGAAAAACTATGCAATATAGGAACTTGAAATGGTGTAATCATCGCCGCCAATCCACTTCAAATAAGGTAAGGGTCTTCCCAATCAACGAATTGTCAACAGTGTGTACTTCATTTTCTGTCAAAAATCTCTTTGGGGGCGTCCAAAATCAAAATCAAAATATTTTATTTCACATAAGCCTGCATGGGCACTTATGAAACGTCAGAAGCTAGGTGCACGGTTCCAATTTGTCGTTTCCTATGGAGAAGAGCCGGCAAGAAACTCCACGGTTACTCTTTTAAAAATAATTGGCTTTTACAATGTTTTCAAATTACAGTGATAATAGGTATGGGAGGACAGTGCAGGCCAGTCAATAAGTACCAGGTACTTAGAGGAATGAAAATACAGAATAGAAAAACGTCTACAAATCTAGTCTCTAAGGCCTACAACGTTCTCTCATTCACAATATGTAAAAGAATCTACCTATATAAAATGAATCTATTTGAACCAAGTGACATAATTTCGATGACAATCACTGAAAATAAATAGTAGGTAGTAAAATTTATGTATAATGTCAAATAATGACGAGAATATGTCAGACATTGTAAAAAAAAAATAATAATAAAAAGAATAAAAATTAACATTGCAATTTGGGAGCAGTTAATAGACTTTCAAACTCAAACTCAAACTCAAAGCATTTATTTCAAATAAACCAATTACAGGCACTTTTGAATTGTCAAGGTCGGTGAGATAGGAAGATGAAGCTAGATGCCCATTCCAAAACGTAGATCTCTATGGAGAAGAACGGGCAAGAAACTCCATGGACACTCTTTTAAAATCATGATATTATTACAAACAGTTGGTTACATCATTATGTTGAAATTGTCAATGTGAGAACGATGTAAAAAGACGTGCACATTAAAAGCGTCCGTAATTAAAACAAAAATAAATTAACAATTTAGAAATTAAAATAAGCCGTGGGAGCTAAGAGATGACCAGTCCCTACTGGCGGCGCCCGTTCACGAACATGACGTATGGATCAGCACCATTCAGCTCAACCATTTTGAAGGGAACTTAATGATCCAACACACACGCCACCACCAGCGAGACATTTGAGTGAGCATGACATACTCTCAGCTGCCAGGGCACATTCAAGTCAATGAAAGACGTACCCTGTAAATGTTAGCTATATAGTAAGGACATAGTGCTCACACGTATGCTATGCAATTATACAATACTAAAAGGTTGAATTTATACAATGCAAATGTATCTAGCTTTTACAGTCTTCAGCAGCTCCAACAATGTTTACAAATGCTATTCAATTTAGTTTAAGGTACCTTGTGGAGCAGGACAAGCAACGTTTAGCCAAGCATTTTTGTCAGCGATGTAATCCCCCAACTTATAATAAGCATGGCTGCATAGTGTGCGTTTTATACAAGATTTAAATTTCGTTTCATTCAATTGGAGTATGTGGGGAGGTATTTTATTGTAACATTTTAAACAGTACCCCATGAAGGATGAATCTACTTTAGCCAGTCTGAAGCCTGGTTGAACTAATTGGTCCCTATTTCTAGTCCTAATGGTGTGTCTTTCACCTCTTTTACTGAAAAGATTTAGATTTTTCCTGACGTACATGATGTTCTCATAGATATATTGACAAGGTACCGTCATGATATTAATAACTTTGAACAGTTCTCTTAGAGAATCCCGCCTACGGAGGCCATATATTGCTCTAATGGCTCTTTTCTGCAGAATAAAAATAGACTCGATATCTGCAGCCCGTCCCCATAGTAAAATACCGTAAGACATGATACTATGAAAGTAACTGAAATAGACTAGCCTCGCGGTTTCTACATTTGTGAATTGACGGATTTTTCTCACAGCATAAGCTGCTGAACTTAGCCGTCCTGCAAGAGCTGTTAAATGAGGACTCCACTGTAGCCTTGAGTCGAGCGTGATCCCTAGGAAAACAGTTTGATCGACGAATTCTAGTTTCTCTTTATTCAATACTATGTCACAGTCAGTACTTTTGACATTTGGTAAAGCAAATCTTATGCATTTCGTTTTTTTGCCATTTAATACTAAATTATTAGCAGTGAACCAATTCTGTATCAGCAGTAGGGCGTTATTTACGTCGTCAAGATTTGATGCACGTCTATTTATTTTAAAAATTAAAGATGTATCGTCAGCAAATAACACCATTTGTGGTTGTTTTTTTAATAAATGGGGGAGATCATTAATATATACTAAAAAGAGAAAAGGACCTAATATTGAGCCTTGTGGAACACCCATTTTTATTTTTAAACCAATTGAATTGACACCATTTATATGAACTTTTTGCTGTCTATCACATAAATAAGATTTTACTAGACTGAGCGCAAGTTTACCTAGTCCGTAATGCTCAAGTTTTAAGAGCAAGGTTTCGTGATTAACGCAATCAAATGCTTTGGAGAGGTCACAAAATATTCCAATGGCATCCTGGGCCTCCTCCCAAGCTGTAAATATGTGTTTTAACAAGGTAACACCGGCGTCAGTTGTACAACGTCCTTTGGTGAAACCATATTGCTGACCGTGTAAGATTTTGTTGGTGTTAAAATGATTAAGCATTTGATTAAGCATTATCTTTTCGAACACCTTGCTGAATACCGGCAGCACGGACACTGGTCTATAATTATTGGCGTCTTTGCTGTCCCCAGTTTTGAATAGTGGTATAACCTTACTATATTTCATTAAATCCGGGAAGACTCCTTGATCCACACACAAATTAAATATTAAAGCTAAGTATGGTGCTATGGTCTCGATTATGGATGTACAAACTTTTATAGACATTCCCCATAGATCTTCGGTCAATTTGATTTTGATTTGCCGAAAAGATTTTAAGACTATCATAGGGTTTATGTGCTTAAATTGAAATTCAACCGGGCAGCCTGGAACGTTCGCTCTTAATAAATCAATTGAGACATCGGGAGACGAATTTAAAGCTTCCGTCGTTTTAGATGGAATATTAGTAAAGAATTTTACAAATTCTTGAGCTACTTCTATGTTAGAGTTTATGGCACCACGCGAAGTCTCCAATGTATAATGCGTATTACGTATTTTTTTCGAACTAGTTTCTTTATTTATAACTTTCCAAACTGTTTTTATTTTATTCTCTGCTGATTTGATCTTGTTGCTAATGTACAAGGCTTTAGCTAACTTGCAGGTATTTCTAAAAATTTTGGAATATGTAGCAACATACTTGTTGAAAGTTTCGGTGTTAATGTAAGGCTTAAGGCCATACAGCTCGAACAGTCTATCCCTACTTATCCTAATACCTCTAGTAGCCCAGTCACTAAATACAAAATGTGGGCAAATATTTTTTGTTTTCTTTTCTAAAGTTTTACTAAATTCGGTGTGCACTACTGAGAAGAAATCCTCATACAATTTATTTGCATCGCCCATATTATTAACGCTCAGAACATTTAACTTATTGTATAGGGTACTTTTGAATTTATTTAATTTGCCCTCCGTTATTGGTCTAAATTGTATTTGCACTTTTTGCAAAGGTGTTCTAAACCTAAATTTTACCGTTTGTCCACTATGATCAGACGGCAGATAATTTACGATAGCTTTCTCTACATATTCACAATCGCAGAAAATATTATCGATACAAGTAGCAGAAGTTGGAGTTACTCTAGTCGGTTCTGTAAAAACATTCGATAAATTGAAAGATTTAAAAAGGCTTAGTAATCTACTGCTATTTGAATTATGTTCTAAAATATTGATATTAAAATCACCACAGATAATTGCGGCTTTATTACTGGAAGCAAGTTTCGCTAGGGCATCTTCCATTATTGACTCAAATAAAGAAAAGTTCTGATAATTAGGGGGTCTGTACACGCACACTACAACGTGCTTATCTAGCTCAACACAAGATAGTTCGATACAATGTTCCACTGATAAACCAACTATGTCATTACGTTGCTTAAACTTTAAACAATTTTTTATCAATATAATAGAACCTCCACGTTGCATAGATTTACGGTTAAAACAACTGCCCACACTATAGTTTTCATAATTAATTAGCATTTGGTAGTCCTTTAACCAATGTTCAGTAAAACAAACAATGTCAAACTTTGTTTTTTCTAAAAACAATTCTATTTCTAATAATTTGGAAGAAATACCTTGAATATTTTGATGAAATAATTTCAAGGCTTTCTGCTGATCTCCTTTTTGATAATTAATTATTTTAGAGCAAGAAGATACCTTGTTGTTGTTAGGTATAAGAATATTCTTACTAGTACCTTCTGTTGTCTTACAAACTAGTTTAAAACATTATCCGGAGTTAACCCCAAGTTTTCAATGACATCACCAGGCATTGAGCACATTGTGAGTGAGGGACAAGGAACCTCCTTCGTACAATTTGTATACAAACTTATAGCATTTGCGCTACACTCAGTCTGGTTCACCACCAATGTGGTGTCAATAATACAAGACTTCGACATACTATTTATGTCTGTGTTTATATAAAAAGCTAATAGCCTTGCTATTATGTGTCTATTACTAACAGGCAGATACACAGTACCCCTAGTCGAGTTTAAAGTTTCCACAAAACTGTTGGTGTCAAAAAATACAAGCTTGTCACTATAATGACTAACTAAGAAGTGCATATGCTTATTAAGCATATGAATATAATTGTTTTGTGTATTTGTCAATTTTTTAAAATATGGGAAAGCACACAATGTTATTTTACTACAATTTAACTTTAACAACTCAGTTACATAGTCTGTAATTTCTTCTTTTTTGACCTTAGAACTATTACCTACAAACACAGTAATGTTGGCTTTGGGATTATATTCATTTGCTGTTACTGATGCCATTATGCGTTTGTAAGTTGACCCTGGCATACAATAATTTTGAGTGGAGTAAGTCAGGTTATTACTAATTAATTTACCTAAACCCCTTCCTATACTATCTGAGAACATAACTGAATGATTACAATCATTACTACTAAACAATGGACAACTACCAATCTCGAGCTGTACAACTTGAGATAGATCTTGAACTATAACTGATGCATCATGATTGAGAATACTGTCTTGGCATAAACTCTCAGTCTGGAACGGGTCCTCCGTTACCTCAGGCTGGACAGCATCAGAGTTTGACACGTTTTGACAAGTACACTGACACATTACTAACTCATTTGCAGCAAGAATATGTTCTTTATGTTTTCACACGGTTTTGCTGTTAATGAGGTACCAGGGAAGCCACATGTGCAGAAGGAATTAATGCCAAACTTCCCTGTCTTCAACGTAGTCTTTTATCTTATAATATGCTTTTTTGATAAGGACACGTTTGATGTGAGTTTTAAACTTTCCATCGCTAAGTTCTGTAACCGACTTTGGCAACTTGTTATAGAAGCGGATACTGTTTATTAGAAATGACTTGCTAGTTTTAGTTAATCTAAATTTTGGAATCACAATTTCATCTTTACTACGTGTATTTAGATTATGGAAATCGCATCTTTTTTTGAAAAGACCTAAGTTTTTGCGAACATACAAGATATTTTCTAGAATATAAAGAGAAGGCAGAGTAAGTATATCAATTTCGTTGAATTTGTTTCTAAGAGACTCGCGAGGCCCCATTTTATAGATTGCGCGGATTGCCCTCTTTTGTAAAATAAAAATTGAATCTACGTCCGCTGCCGATCCCCACAGCAGAACGCCATAAGACATAATACTGTGAAAATAAGCAAAGTATACTAACCTAGCTGTGGCTACATCAGTCAACTGCCTTATTTTTCTTACTGCGTAGGCAGCTGAGCTTAATCTGCTTGAAAGCGCTCTAATGTGGGCACCCCATTGCAATTTTGAATCTAAAGTAATTCCCAAAAATACAGTTTCCGAAATAGCATCTAGTTTCTTGCCATCAAGTTTTAAATTTAGACCTACTTGGGGTACATTTGGTAGCGAGAACTTAAGACATTTAGTTTTGTTCGCATTGAGTAAAAGATTATTAGCAGCAAACCATTTCGATAGAACAGCTAGGCTTTCGTTGACATGTAAGACATCCGTATCTTTTCTATCTATTCTAAAAATAAGAGAAGTGTCATCAGCGAATAAAATTATATCCGAGAAGTTAGCCATCAGATAGGGAAGGTCATTAATATAAACTAGAAATAAAAAAGGACCAAGAATTGAACCTTGAGGCACGCCCATCCTAACTAGAGACCCCGAGGATGTCGCCCCGTTAACGTTTACTTTTTGCTGCCTGTTTGATAAGTAGGAAAGTACAAGATCAGCAGCTTGTCCACGAATTCCGTAGTGGTGTAATTTACAGATCAGTGTATTGTGGTCAACGCAGTCAAACGCTTTTGAGAGGTCACAGAAAATGCCAATCGCATCCTGAGAACTCTCCCAGGATTCCAAAATGTGACTGATGAGTTTTACTCCCGCGTCAGTCGTCGACCTACCTTTCGTGAAACCAAACTGTCGACTATGTAAAATCCCATTTGAGTTAAAATGTGACAACATCTGGTCCAGCATGATTTTTTCATAAATTTTGCTCAATGCTGGAAGCACAGATATAGGTCTATAATTAGAGGGATCACTCTTACTACCCGATTTGAAAATTGGTACTACTTTACTATGTTTCATTAAGTCAGGAAACGTACCGCTGTCTAAACATTGATTAAATATGCCTGTTAGGACAGGGGCAATTGTGTCAATGATATTTTCAATAACCTTAACGGAAATCCCCCATAAGTCTTCAGTGTTTTTTATGTTAAGACTTTTAAATGCTGTTTTAATTGTGGCAATAGAGATGGGTTTGAATTCAAAACTTGGAATGTCCTTACTGAAGTTTTCTTTAAGAAGAGATTCAGCTAATACAGATGATGAGGGGAGACATTTCGTAACCTCTATTGGGATGTTGGTAAAGAAATTTTCAAGAGTCTCCGCAACTTTTAACTTATCTGAAATGGTTTCATTGTCAATTTTCAGAGCTAACTCATTCTGATCTCGTTGTTTTGTGTTTCCAGTTTCTTTGTTAATTACCTGCCACACAGCTTTTATTTTATTTTTAGAAATACTAATTTTGTTACTTATTAATTTAGATTTAGCTTGAGCACAGACTCTTTTGAATATCTTAGAATAGTTTCTTACATAATTATGAAAGGCCTGATCTGAAGTCAATGACTTTTCATTATACAAATTATATAAGATGTCTCTGCTTTTTCTAATGCCATCAGTGGCCCATTCACTAAATTTTGGTCTAGTAGTGATTGTAACTTTTTTTACAGGACATGCTTTATTGAATTCTTGGCATACTGTAGAAAAAAGTGTGCCATAGTTTACATTGGGGTCTTGTGAATCTAAAGTTGCTATTGAGAGATTGCTAAGAACATTATTATTAAACGTTTTCAATTTATTTTTAGTCAGTGGTCTCAATTCTATGGTTTTATCCAGGTGTAACTTTTTATCTAAGTCAAACGATACAAGCTGACCAGTATGGTCTGACCTGACGCCACTAATTAAAGATGAGCCTTTTATTATGCAATTAGTAAATACATTGTCTATGCATGTAGCTGTGGTTGCTGTTATCCTAGTCGCTTCATTAAATATACATTTTAAATTGAATGATTTAAACAATGAGATAAGCTTACTTTTTTCTGGTGAATTAACTAGTAAATCAATATTTAGGTCACCACACACAAAAACTAGTCCATTAATTACGTGAGTAAATTTTGGCGATTTTTCGACCCCCACCCCCGCTCTTGTGAGATGTCGTGAGATTTGGCTCGACCCTCCCCCCCTCCCTATAATCTCACGTGAGATATTTCAAATACGTGGGTTTAGTGTAAAAACGTTAATCTGTGCTTATTTGCGTTGAATTTATGCATTGCCTTTAGCTGACATGGCTGGGCGGTGGCGGTTTAACCATCGAAGAAGTACTGTGCTACTTTGTGGCGTTCGCATAACTGCGAAAAATATTATTTTGTAAGATTTTGCCATATGGGTGGAAAAACATGTTTCACATAATTTAACTCGGTTATCTCGTAATGTTACATTGTTTCTTTGCGGGCAAAAATATAAATTACGTGATATTTACCAAGACCCCCCTCTCCCCCACGTGAGATTGGGTGAGATTCGACTCGACCCCCTCCCACCCCTAAACGCCTCACGTAATTAATGGACGCCCCCTTTACACTGTATTTTTTTCATAAATTTTTTCAACAAGTCCTTTACACAATTTTTTCATTGATAGATTGGATCCAACGTAGAGGTCAATTTAATGTAAGGGACGGGACTACAAGATACTTGGTGTATAAGTGGGTCAGTAAGGGACATTACTAACAAAATACGTTGTTGTAAGGGACATCTATTTTCTTAAATAGCTAACTTATTTAAATAAATGTTACACATGTAGATAGAGCACTAAAATACAAGATAATTCCTGAAATCAGACCCGAAAAAGGTTAATAACAAAAACAGTTATGGGCCATTTAGTCCGAAAAAAAACTTTGTCGGCCTCTCCTGAAAAATCGTATTTTGTCCCTTACCTCAATTGAACCTACGGTCGACGATATAATAAACTGCCGGTGCATCTATAAGAATTACCCATCAAAGTTTAAAAAAAAAAGTTAACAAAACTGCTACTGGACAAGTGTTACTACGCAATGAAAGATTTTCTTAATGACAAAACCTTCTGTTAATGGTGTGTTCCTTTGTGATTTCATTTACTGACATTTTTGTCTTAAGCTCTTTTGCAATAAGGTATTTTACTATATACGAGAAAAAATCTTAAACTATATTATTGAGATAGCTTAGGCAAAATGCAGTCGGAAAATGTTAGTTTTTGTTCATGAAACAACAAAATAAATTTTAAAATACAATTTAAGAGGGCTATTACAAATTGAAAGTATTTAGTTTTAGGTAAATTTAACGGCGCGTGGTAGCTGATCGTGAGTGCTTGTATAGTGAAGTATGCTACTCAGATATGCTAACCATTATGATTCGGACGCGCAGGAACAAACCGGCGCGGACTTATAGCTGAAGCCCGCGCGTCTCGAGATATATTACTGGTTCATAGCGTTGCATTCAAAAATTGTTTAAAAATATTATTTTACTTTTAAATAGACTGTTTCTTTTTTTCAAGCAAGTTGACTTAGTAACCTTAGTTATTAAAAACTTTTTGTTTGAATTTCAATTAAACATACATAGATAAAAATATTATATCAGACGAAAAATTATCATTAATTCTCTGTTTTACGGAATTATTTTTGGGTTATTATTGTATGAAAAATAAAAAATTGATTTGAGCATTCCAAATAACAACAACATTCCACCACAGACATTTTTATAAATGACTAAACTATTATATGTTCCATGTAACAGAGCATCAAAAGATGCCCGAAAGTAACAATTTACGAAACATCCTTTGCCGAGACAAGGTTTTTACTGACTTATGTAAACAAATTGAAAAATTTGTTTAGAGCGCTCCCTAGACAAATAATGAAATTTTCCCGGACATATTTTTATTTTTATTTTTTGCCTATATCTAACCCATAATCACTCATCAAATCTCGAGTCAAACGCTCAAATTAAAGAAAAAATGTGAAAGCGCCCTTAAAGATTTCAGTTTTTTTAATCTGTGTTTGAACACCATGAAATAGTAGTCGCCATGTTATTTCGTCTCATACGGCATGTCAACTGAGCAACTTTGTACTTTTATTATTTTCGTAACCAAAGTAATTTTTATTTAAATAATTTTTTGCATTCAGGAACAGCAAACCAACGCTAAGTAGTAAAATAACTATTCTTTTTAATAATAAACAATTGTCATACAAAATATCAGCGCATTTATTTTTAGCAAACTGACGTCATACCCACAGAGCAATATGGCGTCTAATGCGTCCAGCGTTTTTGACAAATTACGCGCGAAATTTAAAAATGTAAAATTTAAATGCATTTTTATAGCACTAATCGATTAAATAAAAATGTTGAGTTTTTTTTAGTAGCTTATTAGCACTCTAGAATCTAATTAAGACACTTTTCAAAAATGAGTGTAATACCCTATTCTACATTATTAATATTATTTAAAATTTAAAATTTTGACATTTGTAATTAATTTTTTTGACATTTTATTTTTATTATTATTTAGTTTGTTGACATTTGTGCATAATTCCGAGTGTTTTTGAATATTAAGTGATTTTTTTTTGTTAATGATAGTTATGTTGCCTAGGGAAAGGAATGTTTTTGTCATTATTCTATTTGTCTGATTATGTTCTTTGTCTAGTAAATGTATTACATTAAACAATTTTGCATGCCGTAAGGTAAAATTTATCGGGACTCTGTTCAAAATAACCATCATATCTGTATACCTATATTATTGGCAAATAAATGACTTCTATTTCTATTTCAATATTCTTTTTGAGGATGCTAACGGCGTCAGTTGTATAACGGGCTTCGGTGAAACCGTACTGTAGTAAATGAATGACATTTATTTTTAGTGACGTAACTTGAATTAATAGATTGTTACCTCCGGGGGCTGCGTGGCGACGGGCGTGCTGGGCTCCGAGTGGACGCTCTCCAGGTCGCCGACGTCCTCACTGGAGTGCGGCAGAGATTGGAACAGGCACATCACGTACATCATGATGGACTTCTTGTCGGGGTTCGGCGTATTCACGTCTGGAAACAAAAGTAAAACAAGCTATACTAAACATCCTTCAACATAACGCGCCAATAAGTTTATTGGGCAATGTTTTCACGTTTCACGTTTCATCATTGAGCTTGAGCCACATAGGCTTTTTTCATCCCGCAAAAATGCACGATTCCAGAGTGAAACAGCAGGTCCAGCTTGTGTATAATATTGGGGCCAATTAGGAGGGGTATTATTATTTAACCGAATTACATTTGTCGCCGAAACAGTTATTATCTATTTAAATAAAAAGAAAAGTCCTGACTGACTGACTCATCAATGCCCAGCCCAAACCCTTTACCCTAGAAAGCTGAAATTTTGCACCTTCATAATTTAGACAAGGAATAAGGGGGGTTTTTCGAAATTCAACCCCTAAGGGAGTTAAATAGGGGATGAAAGTCCCGCGCGGGCGAAGCCCTTGGCAAAAGCTAGTCGTTTATGAGTTCATTCAGACGCCCTGGATCGACGGGTCCGCACACTGCTGACTACAAACCAGATGCATCACCCACGATCATCGGTGATGAGACTGTACATCCTGCAGAAGGGCGGGGGTCGAAACTTTTTAAACGCGAAGACCCTCCACAACCACGAGGTGTGCAGTCTCAGGGAGTATTTTTAAAAAACTGAAGTGGGTATGCACCGTGATGTGGTCGCAGTGGACAAGGGGCTCACCCCGTTGTCCATGGCTAAAGAGAACTGGCGCAAACCTACTAATAATACTCACCATAGATGAACACAAGGAAGTATGGCGAAACAAGGAGCTTCACGGGCGCTTCTATCGGGCTCTTCATGAGCCCGGTGTAGATTTCTTAGCGTCCGTATCCTGGCTACGTTTTGGTAACCTTTTCGGGGAAACTAAAGGTTTC
This sequence comes from Antitype chi, assembly GCA_947359405.1. Lineage (NCBI taxonomy): Eukaryota > Metazoa > Arthropoda > Insecta > Lepidoptera > Noctuidae > Antitype > Antitype chi. Next base: position 278,852 of record OX375827.1, on the reverse strand, counting down.
GTCTGTGCAATTATGGATGAAGTTATCTTGACCAATAATACTGGAGACATACTATGAAGGACGAGACGGTTGACGTGTGTCGGGCATGTCACCGTCCGGGTGAGTCCATCAGACATATTATCTCAAGTTGTTCTCATCTGGCAACCAAATAGCCAGGATTATTCACCAGCAACTTGCTTTGTAATATAAACTTGTGGATTCTGAGGTACCGTATTACAAGTATGTGCCCGACCCAGTTCTCGAAAATGACCATGTCACGTTGTACTGGGATCGGTCTATCATTACTGATAGGACTATTGTAGCCAATTAGCCTGATTTAGTGGTGATAGATAGGATAGCGCGCCGCACAATGATAGCCGATGTTACCATTCCGCATGACGGCAACGTCGTGAAAGCTGAGAAAGAGAAAAAAAATATATCTTGACTTAGCACACGAGGTTGTTGACATGTGGAATGTGAACTCTGCTGTAATTGTGCCGATTGTCGTATCAGCCAATGGACTAATGGCCGAAAGCCTCGATCAACATCTCTCGAGGCTCTCGTTAGGCGGGTGGATCAAGGGCCTGATTCAGAAGGTAGTACTCCTCGATACGGCTCGCATCGTGAGGAGTTTCCTGTCTCTGGAGCCCTAACCACCGGTAGCTTGGACGCTGCTCCCGATACTGGCGCATCTCTATTTTATATATTTTTAGCGTTTTTTTTACTTATTTATTTTATAAAATATTTAAAAATGTATTATAACAAGTAGTAAAATGAATAAACGAGTTAATATTAATAATAATAGTAGGATCATTTAAGAAAACGAAAAGGTCATGTTATTCGTTTTTTTTTTTAATGTAAATGTTTTGTAACCAACCTCTAGGCATGATGACCCGGTGTATGCCACCCACGAGCCTCTGGCAACAGAGCATCGTGCGGAACAGCATCACCGAGCCTGACAACGACCAAGACTGACACAGACAAGGAGGGACAGGGACGGATGACGAGCCTGGCAGCTCAAACACTTTCCCGGTTGATGAAGTACGCCTGGATGTGGAGCCACGCGATCAGCCATTAGGTCAATCCAGCACGAAACGCGGCCAGACGCGGAACTGCGCGATCGGCCGTTAGTCTTCGAAGGGGAAACCTAGCGCGAAAAACGGCCGGACGCGACAAAGTCTGCCGGGACCGCCAGCCAACCCCAGAACTCCGACAACACCCTCTACCGACCTCGACCTAGACAGAACAGAGGTAGGCGGTATAGACCAACGGACGCACAGGCGCAGCTGGTAACTAACACACTAGCCGGGCACCTCCAAGCCGCAGCCTGGACCAAGTGGTACAGGGCCGGCGGAGAGGGAGCGGCCTGACGATACGGCTTCGCTGAGTACGTTACAGGGGCACGCCAAACGTGTGAGGGTCCACTCCGCTTAGGGAAAGCAGAGAACCTACGCGCGAGCCACGAAGGATATTCCTGCGACGCTGGCCGTAACAACCTGCTTCCCTCCCCCTTCCAGAGACCTCACTAAGGAAGAGACAGAACACGTTAAGACTGACCTGGAAGCCCGACTAATGGTCACAAATCCCACGTCACCACTCCCGGCCTTCCGCGGATACCCACGGGTAGCGGAAGGCACCGTGCAGATGTGGTGCGAGGACGACTATGCCCTGACTTGGCTGACCCAGAATGTACCCCTGATAAAACTCACAGATACCGACCTCGCACTGACAGTACTAAAACAGTCCGACGTGCCCTCCCGTGTCCGAGCCTCGCTTTTCGACCCCCGTTACACGGGTGACGTAACCCAGCTCCATCTTCTTCTTTCTTTTCGTGTCGATGGTACTCGTACACTTTTATTTTTATTTTTTATATTGTTAGAGACCAGTAGGTGGCCACGTTTATTGCGTCATCAGTGGCTTTATTGAGATCATCCAACGTGCAGGTGAACGGGCACTTAGGGCACTTCAGCATGTGGGGCATGGTCTGATCAGAAGCACCCGGCTCCAAGGTATTCTGATCCGTCAGAATACTTGGTACGACATTGCTAGGTGGTCACTGCACAGGGCGACTAGCGTCGGTGGCGACAACAACGGGACATATCTGACCCTAGGTGTGCCACCGGAGGTAGCCGAAGGGGTCTTAGCCCCGGAGCGACGGATATCGTACCTCTTAGGGTCGATATACGTGCGCTTCCGGCCCACAACCCTACCCTGTGATACCAAGATCGATAGCACAGACGAGAAGACCGTACCGACACTGACACAGACCAACGACACCGACATTGCCCAACTCGAGGAAGTCATGGCCCGAGCAGCAATGGATGACGACGACGACATCATACCCCCCTCATCGCTTGGCTGGAACGAGCACCTGCTTGCCTCGTCACCGGATGACGAACACGAAGACCAGCACAGAGTGGAGGTAGTGCAGAGACTATCCGATGGATTCATCTCCGAGTAACTGCACTTCAACGCCATTGCCGTCCATAAACGTCATCCAAACCACCCTCCAACACAGCCAACTAGCTTACGCAGGGCCTTGGAGGTAAAGCCCCGAACCATTACCCACCCACATACGGCTCAATAGTCTGGTGGCTCAGGAAAGACCTGAGCCCAGACCAAAGAAACGGGCCTGCCTCCTCTACACCTCATCGTGCGGGGGAGGTGGCGGCCCTGGCTCTCTCAAGCTCAACATAGCAGGATCCCTAGGCAATGACTCTAGAGTCAAGCACACACGCATTAAGAAAGATGCGATCAAACGACAACCAATGATGGCATCACCCTGCGATAAAAGCCCGAAACATCACTACTTCCAGAAACACTACAACGTAGTACTCATAGAAGAACAGAATGATCACTCAGGCCCGGAAGAGCTAAGAGTCTACACTGATGGATCAGTGACCGACTCCGAAACCGGAGTTGGAGTTTTCTCACGAGATCTTAACATAAACATATCTAGCCCGGTGGGAATGTTCAACACCGTCTACCAGGCGGAATGTGTGGGCATTATACAAGCGGCAAACGCTATAGAAGCCAGGAGAGTCACGGACACCTACATACGTATACTCTCCGACAGTGCATCAGTTCTCTAATCCCTGGGGAAAAAATAAATTACATCGTGTTTAACACTAGAATATCACAATGCACTAGAACGAGTAACAGTTCCCAACATTGTGACACTGCAATGGATAAAAGGACACAGTAGATCACTAGGCAACGATGCTGCTGACGAACTGGCCAGAAGGGCGCGTCGGTCTGTGGACCCGAGCCCATCGTGCCCATCCCCTTCAACCAACTACGGAGGTGGCTTCAGGAATACACCCACACACAAGCGGAGAGCTGGTGGACCCTGACACCAGGCTGCAGGCAGTCTAGGGAAGCAATGCCATCTTTGGATGGCAGTCTGACCTATTACGCCTGGACAGAAATTATCTGCGTCTGGTGACTGGGACCATCACGGGACACTGCCCGCTAAACAAACACTTCTACACCATGGGCACAACGGGCAGCCTACTGTGCCGGGCCTTGCATGGAGGCTGAGGAAACCGTTGCGCATGTGCTTTTCAAATGCACAGGCGTAGCCCAGATTAGAACAGAAACCCTCGGGGCACCCAAATCTTCAACGGATCTTCTGCAGGGAGGAGGGTTGGCTGGAATAACAACCGACGGCCGCCATGGCTCACGCACAATGGTCCACTTGAAGGACTACGTGCGGAAACCAAACCCAATAACATAGAACATACACTTGATGACTAATTTAGAAGAGCATTTTAAAACAAAGACGAATGCCATTCGTACGTCAGTAGTGGTGTAACAAAGTGACATTTCAGAGGATTAATATTGTCGGAGTTAGTTACCTTCCGGGTCCAGTAGGCGGTCGATGCCGAGATGGTCGTGCGCGACGCTGAAGGCGTGCTCGAGGCGTGCGGCCGGCGCGCGCGCCAGCACGCCGGCGTAGTCGAACAACTGCGGCCGCCAGCGGTGCAGCAGCGCGTTGAAGGCCAGCCCGTCCGCCCACGCCGTCGTGAAGTTCTTCACGTTAACGCCCGTGTAGTTCTGCACACAGAACCGCACTCATATACATTCCAACATTAATGTGACAGTTTTATCTAACAAATGTAATACACCCATCCATAACAAAGCGAAGGGTCACATGCAGCATGTGATGTGATGCTTTGAGGTCTAGTCGTTTAATTTTTTTTGTACCTACCTAGGAACCATTTAGGTTTGGAGACAACATTAAAGTTAAACGAGAAGGCCCAATTCATTTACGTTTTTCACAAAAGTTTTAAGTAAACTTTAAATAGGTACCTCTATGTTCTGTTCCGTAGGTACATAAGAAAGCAATCTATTATTTACGTACCAAAAGAAAAGTCGTTTTCAAGGAATTATTTTTTGCTAGGTATACAGTTAAATTTGAGATTTCATCTAAGTATAGGTCTTTTTTGGACTAGGCTTGGGATATAGCCGAGAAATCCGGGAACATACCGGAATTTAGCGTCCTGTCCCGTGTCGGTGCCGTGGTAATAAGACGGTAGTTACTGTGCCGGATTCAATACACCTGCTAGTTTTTTTTTTATTATTATTACGAGTATAGTATTTATAGCTGCCAGTATGACACGCACGGCACGGCTGCAAATATTTATAAAATAGTCTGTTATAAGATAACTCGTGTTTATGTCCCAGCAATATTTACCTTATCAATAATCTTGGAAGTACAGAATTTTTGTTTCGACTTTATTTATAATTCATTACCTGGTGTTGATTAGTAACCAAAAATTAATTTTATTAATCAGCAAAAGAGGTGTGTTTCAAGTTTTTAACGTTATACATAATTCAAATTGTCTTGTCAAATTCAGATTATCTCCCAAACTTTGAATTAGTAAAAATACGTAAAAGCGAGGTGCTCAATTTTGGTTGTTTTTTAAATATAAAAAATACACAATAAGTAGATCATTTATTGTGTATTTTTTGATGTAGGTAGATAACTTTTACCTGAAATAAGAGTGGAAAATAAGTTGCATTTTTATTTTCCCTTTAGGAAATACAAAAAGTAAAAACATTATTGAAGCTTAATTATATAGACCCATTTACTATCATACGAGTATATTTACTACGGGCCAACTCCGTTACCCTAGAATTGTGCCGGAAATGAAAAGCCTGAATCTGACAACCTTAGTTTACGCCCAGTGTTGGAAAACTTGGATAACAGGCAGGTTCCCCTCAGCGCGGGCACTAACCTGCGTGTGCGTGCGGCACCACGCCAGCAGCGTCTTCTCGAGATTGGTCTGCTGCAGCTCCGACATCAGCTCCTTGAGGTGGTAGTGCACCTGCCAGTGCAGGATAATGCTCCACACCAGACCTGTAACATTAGTATTGTAATGCAGACTCGGAAAAAGCAATTTATTTTCATTGGATGCAATCATTTCTCGGAGAAAAACGTCGAGATATTTTGAACCACCTTGAGACCCGACCTTTTGGCTCCAGGTCGTATCCCTTCCTTACCACAATGTTGAGCAGCATTCCGCCTCAGGTGTAGCTCGTGCATGTCAGAGGTCAAAACAACACTCTGTCGCTACAAGCACCAGTACGCTACTGTTGTGATTAGTATATATACCTAGGGTGAGCTTGGGGTTGGCGTCAACAATGTCGTTGGAGCTGATGTTGACGAGCTTGACGCCGTTCTGGTCCAGTACGTGTAGCGCCGTGTTCACGTTGTTGATGTGGTGCACGCGCATGCGCCCGCGCTCGCGCTTCTGCAACACGCAAAAAAATGCTCTGCTATCATGTGCCACGGGCTAAGCCTGTACGCAGGACCACGGGTTGCAAACGTCCTTTTCATAGTATGTGTTATTTACAATATATGACGGGTTTAATTTTTTCTTTTTCATATCACGAAATATCAAAGATATTGGCTCAGCATAGCTGGATAACTAATTTCAATAACGATTTTTGACGTTAACAGCAGTTGTAAAATAAATAAATGAAAACATCGGCATTTAATTCAAGAAGACATCACATTGACGAGAGTACGCCACGCGCGTGGCACTGTCACATAAGAGCGGTTCATTAGTGACGTGTAACTGTGAGACTACTTTATTACGAGTATTAGTCGCTCCTGCAGAGATGTGACAGACAAACATCATACATAAACTTTACACACAAAGGTCTGCCGAGGCCGAGAGAAAGTTAATTTTAAAAGAGCTAACAGAAAGTAAACGTTGAAATATACAGGGTTACTGGTAACTCGACGTATTCCTTGCAAGGACGTCGTAGTAGGGTTAAAATGCAACAAATTAAGCCACCTTTGAGATAGTTAGATTTTTTTTAATGAAAAACCCAGATTAAATAATTTGAAACCAATTTAAAAATGATTTACGGCGCGTCGCTACTGAAATTTAAGTTATTATCATAGTTCATGCCGTATCAGATCTTTGTTAATTAAAAGTTCAAAAACGCCTTAAACCTTGGCAAATATCACTAATCAAACATTTATTTTTTTTTTGTATTTTTTGTTATAACTTCATTCATACAAAATGTTGTCTAGTGCAAAAAAAAAACTACGCTCGATGTACAAATTAATATTAAAATATTCTTGTCTTATCAGCTATCCAAAAAGATATGAAAGTTAATACGAGTACAAAGTCATGGACTACATTATGAAAATCGTATTTGATTTAGTACATGAAAGCGTGCGTCTCACAAAAAGGTGATTATTCTGAAAACCATTATTATTGTTTTTAATCAATATCAATTTAAAAACTTTAATTACACACATTTCACACGTCGTGTTCGATGTGCTGCCCTCGTTTTCGAATACATGTCTTATTCGCTTCCTCACTCCGGTTTTTTTGATTCTTGATGAGATTGTCAGGGACGGTTACCGTTACCAATAAAATACCGGTAAAACTACCAAAACATTTATGCTCCATTTGAAATAAGATTAGACATTTAAAGAAACCTTTTTTACAGTCAGTTCAACCGATTCTGACTTCTATTCCGTAGGCAAAGGAATGGCATTAAAAGCAAAAAGTAGTTACAATACCAACTGTTCACTGCAGCTGTCATTTATTTATGCCACCAACGCAATAGAAGTCAAAATCAGTTGATCGGACTGTAAAAACGGTTTAGTTAAATGTCTAATCTTATTTCAAATGGAGTATAGTTCCGTGCCGTTAAATATTTACGATTTTTGGCTATAAGCTCCGCTTCGGTCGGTTCAGGGATGGGTGCCTCGGAAAGCATGTTAAGCCGTTGGTCCCCGCTGTCATTAGTGGATATTTGATAGTCGTTACGGGTCCTCAGAACCTTGAAAGTCTGACAACTAGTCTCTTACCAAGTCGTATCTTATTACCCAGTAACTGAGTTGCGGAGGTCAGATAGACAATCGCTCCATGTAGAATACTAGTATTCATCTGCAGCCGGTTAGACTGGAAACCGACCCCAATTTAGTTGAGATAAGGCTAGGCAGATTGATAGGCTGCGCTGCCTAAGCCTTCGAGAAAGATAGGCGTGATCTTTTGTTATGTAATTAATTCTACATAAACTCCTTTTTAAAAGCCGTTACCGTTAAAACATAGGATTTACCGGTATTTAAATAGCGTTGCCAATATCGTTACTTCGCAAAAATCTAACAAGAAGCAATATTTTGAGACTGCGACGTTGCCAAACCGAAGCAAGCGCCTCGCGGCCTTGCGTACGGCTCTTCTCGGCAACAATGCATGTTACGACGATCGGAATGATACGAATACGATAAGATTCGCGCTCGCGCGTGTTTCATTTCATAATCATACGGCACACAAACATCGAGTCGCGTACGCCAAACTTACCTAGGTCTACTGCCTTTGATTTATCAACTAGTTGTTTGTGTAAAAAATATTATTATGGGCCGAAAGAAGTTTCAACCTTTCAACTTAAACCGTATTATTATAACTATATTGTTACTTTTTAACTAGCCTTATGTCTGTATGTAGGCACAGTCGACCACACATCTCTGGATACAATATTAAAACCTTTCTCATATCTTCTCTTCTCTCTCTTCTCTTCTTCAACCCTTGGCCACCCAATGCTGAGTGTAGGTCTCTTCCAAATCTCTCCACTTTTGGCGGTTTTGTCTCATATCTTACGTGCCTCATAAAGGCGCTGTCAAGGTAAATTTTGTATCCAGAAACATGTGAGCAACTATACCTTTTTGGAGACTGTCGAAGCTAATTTGAGTACTTTTTTTTCAATTTGAGTCACCGTTTATTATAATTTTCAGCAGCACAGAACCATTGTTTCAGCGCCGATTCTCTTGTCACAAATGCCTCTAAACTAGACTAAAAATAAGCAAAATTTTGCTTATTCTTGTCAAACGACGATTTACCATTCTGAAATTGACTAAAGTGACACAACTTAACTATATTTTAGTTTGACAGCACTGAGATGGCACTAAGTTATTTAGTGAAAATGGAAATTTTGCTATTGTGAATTTGACGTTTTTCAGCTAAAATTTTGATAATCTAACTAAATCTGACTATTTTTAATCGGGATTTAAAAGGTGTGGAATAAAATTAGTTGTCATGAACTAAAATTCACACCAACACCTCGACTTCAGGTGCAAACACAGTACTGTATCTTTTCTTTTACTTATATATCTTGAAAATGGTGTGTCCTATCGCAATAATTATGAAAATTTCAACCCCTTTATTAAACGCATAGACCTCTAAAACTCAAAATATATGTAATATTTTTTCTTATTTTCCATGCAAATACTGAAAAATTCCATATAAAACTCGCCGAGGCTGGCGCCACTGCTCCTCACCGACTCAGACGACCACATTACTCTCCTCCAGGAAAGCAATAGGGCCACCAGTACAGTTCGCACACACCGATCAAAATCGTCCTTCCGACCTCGCCGCCGAGGTCCTCGCGCCCCGCGAAGACCCCTCGTAGTATCGGCGCCTAACGTCGAGACCCCCGACCGACCCTTGCTCGTTGAAGCGCCAGCCCGCGCCGCAGCTGAGCCAGTAGCTTTAAATTCCCCCTATAATAATAATGATGCCAATTCGATCCAGCCTGTCCCCAATAGCGATAGCTGTCCCCCTATCAGTGACGCCCTGAGCCGAGGTCCGTACCCCACAGGGGGTGCCCTCAGCGTGCAGTCGCTTAGTTTATAAATTTAGTTTGTAAGCCCTGGCTGGAGGCGTTAAGAGTAACTTCTTAATGGCAGCCCCAGGAAAGCCCGGTTGAGCAGTCACGGCCTCTCAAGGCCAACTGCGAGATGCCCAACAAAAAAAAAAAAAAAAAACGCCACTGCGCGCCTCCGGCTCTAAAAAAAATCACGGGGTAGGGCAAACAAGTACCACGTTGCGAACCAAAAAAGAAAATACCACGTGGAGTCGCGATTGTCAAATAGGATTTTAGTTGAGTGAAAATTATTTTGAAATTATTGGCAGAATAGCTTTAAGATTCTCATAGCCTACACTAACAAACTAACTAAAGTATTACTTAGTTTGTTTAGTTCGGTGTACAAGAAAACACACAAAAAAAAACGCGAAAACACTAGACTACAACGGCACTGAAAATCTACTTAAAAGTTGGTATAAATGAGGCACGAAAATAATAAAGCACACATAACTATACACTTACAGATACATACATAAAACATATACACATATACCTATACCCATACCCAAATACATAACAACACAGACATCTCCAATCATGTAACTTAATTAATACAGGGTGATTGGAAGATGGGTGCAAAGCTTTAAGGTTAAGATAGTATAGACAATTTAGAACCATTTAAGCCATGGTTGTCTTAGACGAAGTCTTACCAAATTTTTTTTTTTAATAAGGTTTAAAAGACGTATTGTACAAATTTTTTTTATTTTTTCTGAGCTTTAAATGTCTGTAAAAAAATGTCTAATGACACAGAAGCCTAAAACATGTTTTGCTTGATTGCTTACACATTATTTTAATTAAATAAATAAAAAATTAATTCATTTATCATTCAATTTGGCCATAATTATGCAGTTTACATTAAATTTTGAGAATTTCCGAAAAAAAACTTAATTATTTGGTTAAAAATATTTGGTAAGACTTCGTCTAAGACAATCATGGCTTAAATGGTTCTAAATTGTCTGTACTATCTTCGCCTTAAAGCTTTGCACCCATCTTCCAATCACCCTGTATAACTGTACTATGATTTACTACCTATACAGTATGTAATCTGCTTAACTACACAATTATGTGACTTTTTACTGGAACCTTGTGGGAATCTGTTTCTAAGATTGAGGAAAACTATCCGCTCGTGATACAGTTATATACTAGTACGAGGGGATAGGGCGAATCAATCCGAAGACAACTAAGCTATCTTTACAATCTAGCATCTCACATTCTCCAACTGTTGTCTAAATTTTACTGTCGAAATTATTTTAAGCGATTCTTCTTTTTTTGTGTTTATTATTAAGTTACTCTGTACGGTTGTCTCTTATTCGTGAATAAAGATTATTATGATTATGAATATTGTATACACGCCGAAGGTAAGTCATTCATGGTTTTAGTTTTCTCGGAAATGTCCCTGCCACCCTGTTTATTATAATTTTGTGCAGCACAGAAAGAATATTGTATACATGCTGAAGGTAGTCGCAAGTTTGACGTGTATGTAATATTGTTTCTGTGCACACACCAAAAGATGCTAGTCTCCCCAACGTCATAGTTAGAAAGAGTATAATTATAAAACGTATAATTTACTGGTATAATAATTGTTACTTTTACCGATACTAAAAGATGGCGCATACAGGATTATAGCAAGGTACAAAGTTATGGTGCATATCATAACTGACGGTATGGAATAATTTACCTGTAAAATAAATAAATTACAATATATTGACCTAAGTAGTTTACTAGAGGCAGCAAGTTCGTCATGCTCCCTTAGATGTCACTGCTTGCGGTAGCGTCGGGGGTCGGGTTGCCTCCTTCCCTCAAATATGGCGAGGGGGGTAATGGCTGATCTTTGCGTTATGCTCGTGAACGGGTGCTGCTCGTGGTGACTGGTCGTCTTGCTGACCATGGTTTTGTTATTGTTAATTGTATTAAGTTTTTATTAATTTTAGTCCAGAGGTCCTAGTTTAACTTTTGTTACTTTAAGTTACTTATAGCTATATTTGCATAATGCAGAATTGCATATGTAAGCGGGCATGCCCTTTATGCCTAGAGGCTTTTATTTAGATTGGAAGTTCTGTTTACGTTTTATTTTAATTTTCTATTATTTTTATTTTTCAATTTTTGATGGTATATTGGCGTGTGCTAGCTGACATATGGCAAATTTTATGTTTTTTTTTTTTGTGTTTCGTAATTTTTATTACCTATTATTGTATAGAATCAAGTTCTTCTAACTTAACAGACAGCTGTGCTGCTGGGGAGTTTGTTCCGCTACTTCTTCTTCCCAGCTAAAGCACTAGGAAGTGGTGAAGGGCGGGCGTTTTGGGGCGACTGTCTTATGTAATTTTATTTTGACGTTCAAAAAGAGCTGACTCTCAGCCTAGTTTGAATAAATGACTTTTGATTTTGAGATTTCTACCTATATTAAAAATATACTCAGTTAAGACCACGAAGCTCGTTTAGTGTTCCCTTTATGTGACGCTACAGTATCACCGTTTCACTTAAGCTCATATCTAACTATACTATAACATAACACTTTACCCACATCCAACGAGTTCTTATCAAAGAAGCTTATTATAAAATTAAATAGTCTTAATTTGTGTAAACTTTTGTTTAAAATGAAATTGAAAATTGTTACATTATATTGTTTTTTGACATGTGTGACTGTGATGACTGAAGCATGTTAGATGAAAGGGATGGATATAAATGTGAATTTGATAAAGTGATGCGAATTCGGATAAAATAAACAATCTAATTGGAACTTTGAAATGATTCCAATGCCTCAATTCGGAATGTGAGAAAATCTGCATAATTTGTTTCATAATTAATTATGTCGCACCAGTATAATTATATTTAAAAAAAAAATAACTAACTGGTTAAGTGGTTACTAACGAAAAATGTGCTGCAACAATACTTAAAAATAAAAAGACGCCATATTTACATTCTAAAAACAGTTTCTATTCTGAAAAAGACGTTTTTAGACTAAAAACTAAAATAAACTCCTATTTCTAAATTCTACAGTAAAAATATTCAATTTACTTAGCTATCGTTTTACAAGCAATGTCAAACACGAGCGCGAAATAAATTGTGATTTTCTTTCTATAAATTACCTACATACCTACCATCACGCTAGATCGATTTTCGGATAAACAAAAATAATAATTAGTAGTTATCGCACTATCTAAAGTGATCATTTAATTGACTGATCGTGAATCTCTATAAAAAACTGGTAATTAGATAAAGTTAACTGACTTTGGGTATCGGTATTATTAACGTTACTTTTTTATCGTTAACAGAACGGTAATTGGTATCGTTATATAAAAAATACCGGTAATTCGGTCCCTGGTGATTGTTGCCCTCATCTGGTCCGCCTCTGTTATTGTCTCCCTTAGTTCTTCAATTGAATTTACTGGGGTCATATAAACTAGGTCTTTCATATGACCCCAGACGTAAAAGTCAAGCGGCGTCAGATCAGGGCTTCGTGCAGGCGACGGAATCGGTCCACCGCGCCCTGTCCATCGGTTTGGATAGTTTTCATCCAGCAATTGTCGAATTGTGAGTCGGAAGTGGGCTGGACATCCGTCATGTTGATAAATCATGTTTGCTCTTGTTTCTTCCGGTACATCCGTGAGCAGTGCTGTTAAATGATTTCTTAGGAAATCTTCATAACGTTCCCTATTTAATGTTCGGGGTAAAAAATGTGGGCCAATTAATTTGTCGTCGATAATACCCATCGAGAACCTTCGCTGGGATGCGGTTGGTTTCAGTTTTTAGGGTTTGCTTCTGCTTTCAGTGCCGAGTAATGTAAGTTGTGGTCATTTATGATACCATCACGGTCAAAACATGGCTCAACGGTCCACAGAATGTTTTTTAAAAAGTTAATGGGTTTGTGTTTAAATATTTTCCTGGTAATTTGTACATCAGGCGTAGTATTTTTTTTTTTTGCTCTAGACAACATTTTTTATGAAGTATGAAGCAAAAATTACAAAAAATTAAATGTTTGGTTAGTGCTATTTGCCAAGGTTTTAGGCATTTTGAACTTTTGATTACTAACAAATATCTGCTACGGCATCAACTATGATAATAACTTAAATTTCAGTACAGTCGCGCCGTAAATCATTTTTAAATTGGTTTTTCATAAAAATACTAAAAATCGAACTAACTCAAAAATTACTGAACTTCGGTAGAACATTTGGTGGCTTAATTTGTTGCATTTTAACCCTACTATGACGTCCTGCAGGCTTAGCACGAGCACCGATTTGTCGACGGAAGAATAGACATGACTATTAACTAAATGATGTACAATAGGAGAAGATAGCTATGTTTTTCTATTAATTATCACAGTTATGTGTTCTAAACGAATCATGATTTTATAGATAATCGTAACATATACTTTTTGTGGCAGTCGAGCAGAAAGTTTGTTGTCAGTGTGATTTTGACAGTTTGGGAAGAAATATTCTTCTGAAATAGTCTACATTTATAAGGACCTAGCGAAAGATCGTTAAAAACGAAAGGCAAAATGACAGCTTGTAGAAGGATATATACGGTGCGATGTCAAAAATAGAAATAGAAAAATATTTACTGTCCAGGTAATACAGTAAGCATAGATAGGTTAACAACAAGTTGAAACGACATACGAGTATGAGTAGCATAAATATTACCTACAGCTAGTTACACATTATATTACTTTGTATTGAAAAAGCACTGTATATTCTTCATAGAAATAGAAAACGTCATGCTAAGCCCGCTGCAAGGAATTCGTTGAGTTACCAGTAACCCTGTATAAGGAAGTGCAGGAGTTAGCAACTAATAGACATGACCTGCACTGATAAGAGTGTGAGTTGAGAATAATTACCACTACACGGTTTGAAACTCTCTTGCTGTGTTGGGCTCGACTCACAAATAAACAGACCATCGTCTGACCTCTAAAACTCAGCAATAGGAATGACAAAAAAAAACTACTGATCAAAATCTGCACGAAAATCAGAAGTGGCACTATTCAGTCCTGGAATGTTGGCATCATTATAATCAAAGTTCCATGTGACCTCCGCTGAGCAGCAGAATTTTGACGTCCATGGGGCTCGTGCACTTACATATTGCTGCGCGGTGAGGATCTCCAGCAGTGACAGCAGGATCTCTCCATCTCGCAGGTCCAGGAAAAGGTCCTCCACCAGCGGCTTGTCGTTCTGTAACACCAACACAACGTAACGTAACACAATGGAACCTTCAGCAAAAGATTGCCCAGTATTGGGCATTTTGGGTCCAAACAGGTGTATTCTTCTCTAACAAGTGTGGCTCTTTCACTTTAACCTTCTTGCAGTCAAGGAACATACGTTCTATCTAAAGGATTAAAGGCTTTCATTATTGTTTTGTGTTAGCGTGCTTTTGCAAATACATTAGTATGCTGTACCTACAGTGGATGGTATCTCAACCACACTAAGCGCGCTAAGTGATTGCTGGCACAGAGAATCTTATTTTAGCAGACTCAAATACTACACTAGATACTGTAGCTACATTCTTATATTTCTCAATTCACAACTAGACCTATGTTAAACACACCATGGTATACGAGTGATATACTCGACACTGGGAACAGAAAGCGAATAAGTTAACAACAAGATGCGGTACCTAATACTATGTGTAATACTAACCTACACAGTACAACAGTTATCAGTGTACCTACTTATGTGTATTAGCAGTGGCTGGTGGGTGGTTGTCGTAGCACCTCCGCCATATTATACAATTCCAGCTGTGAGCAGTGGCAGCGGCTCGCTCTCTGAGTGCCGAGAATTGACCCTAATTAACTCATGTACACAATTTATGGGCGTCGCGGACTGATGTGTTTGAACACATGGTGACGTCACCATGTCCACGCTTTTCTCTTGTTCCTCTTCCAAGCTGACAACACTTGAGACTTTGTATACTGTCATTTTTGGAAGTTTGTGTTGTTTATTAGTGTTACATTGAGGTTACAGCGGAGGCACACGTCCAGTTTTTATAACGAACGTTCTATAGACAGAATGTGACAATGAAGTTGTGTTTCGTACTATGTTGTTACTACGATCGGTTTAACTAAACTGCCAAGTTCTTCACTACAAATAGATTTTGCCTTTGAGTCATTGACACATCGAACGGTTTAGTCAATCGCCAGGGGTCATGGCAGACACACGATCAATGTCCACAACACAATGTCTAACAATGTTTCGAAAGCGTCTGTACGATATACTAATAAACAAGCATGTGTAGGCATCTGTCGCCGCACATTGGTTCAGTAGAGTGGGCGGCGCGCACGATCGACAACAAAATAATTCAGTTGATCAAGTATCTATTATGTGCCCAAGACCTACAGTTTAATTGCCAGTCTGATCCTTTTATGAGTTTATGCAAACTAAGTAGTACGAACGCTTACAACTAGCATTACATTACAAGGTCTATTAAGTGCAATACTTTACCTTCACTAGCTGAGAGTTTATCCATTTAGTGAACGTTTTCTTTTGAACATCTTCTCGTTCATCTGAAACAAACAAACACACACACTTAATATGAATGACCAAGGTTTTACCAAACGATAGTACGCGATCTTCAATACAGAAAATAATGTCACAAAACATGAAATATCTCAAACTAGCTTTTTCCCGCGTCCCCGCCCGCGGGCAAAAATCGGTTATTGCGTAATAAAGTAGCCCGTGTCCTTCTCCATATCCCAGGCTATAAATATATCTGCCAAATTTCATGATGATCTGTTCAGCGGTTTAGGTGTGTAAGTGTAACAGACAGACAGAGGTACTTTCGCATTTATAATATTAATAGGGATGGTTGGGATTTGCAAAAGCAACCAATTTAAAGCAACAATGACATGTCTTAAACACAAATGGCAAACGGGAACCGGTCAACCGAAGCATTAATGTAATAGTGACGCCTTAAAATGACGTACGATCACTATCGACCGCCTGTGCAGCAGCAGGCTGCAAGAAGGCCTCCCAGGTGTTCAGCAGCGTGAGCATAACACGGCACACCCGCGGCAGCACCTCCACAACGGGCCCACTATTCTATTCATCAACACTACACGAACGTGTGCAACTTTACAGCTTTGTGGACAGGCATGCTAGTTGTTTTCCCGAGTCCCGAGAGCCGACTGAAAAGTAATACATTATGCCATCGATGAATGCCGGAGGTCCCGTAACTCCCGTTATCCTCGCTCCAACGACTTTATAGTCGCTTTGTTAGTAGCGCCCGTCGCATAATGAGATTTATATCGCAGTGTCATCGCGACCTTCGATCATTTGCGCCGCAACCAACGCGAATCTATTGCTTGAGATTAGTGGCGTGCAGTCCATAAAGACAGAAAGACACTGCCTACCCTACCTACATCAGATAAATATTTAAAGCTAATATTATTTATCAGTATTATGTTACAAGTGTATAAACTCGGTTGACATAAAAATAACGGCATTGTGCTCGGTCTAGTTCTACAGATTTGAACCAGACTGCGACGGTTATCCAGCACAAACATAAAAATTAATGGACAAAGATTCAAAAAACAAATGGCGCGGCAGGACATGTTTTATAAAAATGGCTACTAGCTCTACGGATATATCGCATGTTAATGTACTCAGTAGACCAACAACAATATGCAACACGCCGATAAATAATGTCACATTTAGAAATAAAACATGTAAAGCTACTTTTACAACTGAAAACTCATTTAAAGAATTATCCGAACTGTCAGAAAATGAGGATGACCATACATCATTTATTACAACGTCTTCATGCGCTATGAACAGAAGTTACACTGAAATACACAGGCCAAATGATAATGTTGATGATTTAAATAAAATATGTAAACTTGAAGAAAATTTAAAAATTGCGGAAAATGAAATAGAAAGGTTAGGTACTGTTAGAAAATAGCACACAAGCTGAACAAATTAATCATTACAAATCAACAGTTATCAAACTGAAACATGTATGTACAAGTACGCTTAAGAAGAAACCCATTACAAAATCAAAAAGCCAAGTTAGATCTCAGCTTGATTTTTTAAACATACAAGCAAGTCCTAATTAATATACAGAATTACACAAAAATCATCTAGCCCACAAACGTGCGACAAACTACGATGTTCCAAGGACGACAAATTGATCGATGATATTCCAAGTTCATCCAAAATTCCAAATTGATGTTTTAGCCAGAAACAGAGTGCGCTACTGTTTCTCAAGTCATGCAAAATTCAGCACAATGTAGTCATCGTGTAATTATGGGTACTATAACATTAGGTCTTTACCTATGAAATTGCCGTTTTGCAGTACTGGCCATTTCAAATCAAAATAATTTTTGTTTGGGTAAGAATTCTAATTTCAAATTAATTTTATTTTAAAAACATGGATTTTTTTTCCAAAGTAGTCATTTGTTTATTGATTAGTGTTACATTTTCATCGCATTTCAATCTTTTTCGTCATCATGGATACGTTAAAAATTCGAGTAATTATGGAATATGAGTACCGTCGTGGCAGCAACGCGGCACAAGCGGCACGCAACATCAACGACGTTTACGGAGCTAACACTACAAACCAACGCACCACCTGTTATTGGTTTGCTCGCTTCCGTTCTGGAAATTTCGACCTGAAAAATGAACCTCGCGGTCGTCCGAAGACTTTGGTCGACAATGACGAATTAAAGGCGATTGTGGAAGCTGATGATACACAATCTACGGCTGAATTAGCAGCAGCTTTCGACGTTAGCGTCAAAACAATATTGGTCCATTTGCGTCAAATTGGCAAGGTAAAAAAGCTTGACAAATGGGTGCCCCGCGAACTCAATGATCGTCAGCGCGAAGTACGCGTCGAGACGTGCCTTGCACTGCTCAACAGACACACAAATGAAGGAATTTTGAACCGCATTGTTACCTGCGATGAAAAATGGATTCTGTTTGATAACCGCAAGCGCTCAGCAAGTTGGTTGGATCCTGGTTCAGCACCTAAACAATGCCCTAAACGAAAACTTACCCCTAGAAAAGTGATGGTCACTGTTTGGTGGTCTAGCGCCGGTGTGATTCATCACAGCTTCTTACCAAACGGGGTGAGCATTACTGCAGATGTGTACTGTGAAGAACTGAACACAATGATGGAGAAGCTGGCACATCTCCAACCAGCATTGGTCAATCGCTCGTCTCCGCTGCTCCTGCACGACAACGCACGACCTCATACTGCACAGCAGACGGTCTCCAAGTTGCAAGAACTGGGGTTCTAAGCTCTCCGTCATCCGCCCTACTCACCAGACCTTGCGCCTACAGACTACTACTTTTTCCAGAATTTGGATAACTTCTTGGCGGGAAAAAAATTCAATACCCGAGAGGCAGTACAAAATGCCTTTGAAGAATTTGTTGCCTCCCGTCCAGCTGATTTCTTTAAGAAGGGCATCAATAAACTGCCACTGCGATGGCAAAGATGCATTGATTGCATGGGTGATTACTTCGATTAATACAAATAAAAAATACATGAAAAAAAATCGTTTAAATTTTTTCATACAAAACGGCAATTTCATAGGTAAAGACCTATTATAAACAAAACAGACCCAATTTTTTTTATACACTTAGTCATAATAATGTAAATAGTATTCTAGAAACTGCTGAAAATGTTTTCCCAAATAATAAAATCTGTCATTACTGTCTGCCAAATGCGGGGATATCCGATCTCCTATCAGGGTTTTTTTTTTGGGTCGCAAATCATCAAATAACTTCTCCCGCTCTGGGTGGAACGGGAGGGCGTGTCAGACTTTTACTGACTAAACCCACCCGTGTTCCCTCAGTTGCCTGTGTGCCAGGGGCCGCGGTATCTCTTTCGAACAACCCACACCCCTGGCAGGCAACGGCCCTTGCGGACCCCACCATTTGGTGCTGACATCTCTTTGAGGCGCGCGTGGAACACAACGCGCCGTCGACCCGGGCTTGGTCCTTACCGGACAGCGAGCTACCCATTACTCGCGGTCCGCAAGCCCGCGCCTACGGTGGCCGGGAATCAGCCTGGGATTCCCGACGCCCAGGGCGTCTCCCGCGGCGACTACGGCCGTGAGGGCGCACATACTACCTCTCCCTCACGTGCACCGCCTCCCTCTTCGCGAGCATTACTGCTTCGCAGAAGGAGGTGACGGCTAACCATTCACTCTCGCTCCGTACCATGGCCTGCACCAGGGCCGGACGCGAGAGATCGCCTCCACGAGGAGACGGCGGTGCTCCGCCCAAGCCGGGCAGACCGCCACCGTATGTTCCACCGTGTCCTCAGGGCGATCTTCACAATGGAAACACCCGGGCGTTTCCTCCCGCCTTATGCAAAACAGGAATCTCCCGAAACAACCGTGTCCGGGGAGGACCTGCGTCAGGCGGAAGGTGAGGACGCCATGCCGCCTCTCAAGCCACTCCTCAAAGAAGGGACTTACCGCCGCTATCGTGGCGTGCCCAAGAAAGGATAGGATCAGGATACGAATTCTAGAGTGGAGATTATAGAGGTGCTTTCAAGTATGGTATTTTATGAGTGTAGGTATAATAATGTAAATAGTATTCTAGAAACTGCTGAAAATGTTTTCCCAAATAATAAAATCTGTCATTACTGTCTGCCAAATGCGGGGATATCAGGGTTCGATTTAAAACTTGTGAATTACACTTTGAAAGATTATTATTAAATATCATTTTATTAGATAAAAGAGACTTTGTCGTTTCTAAAAACTATGAAACATTGGTAAATCACATAAAAAATGTAAGCTCGAAAAAATAACACGTACTAATTTAATTTTATGTGCTCCAAATTTTAAACTAAATGGTAGCGTAATGTTGTTTTAATAACAGAGTACAAGCGTTCAATCGACTTCTGTATTTAAGTAATAGGAAGTTTAATATTAAGTATTAGGGATGGGCCGAAATTCAGTTCACATTCGGTTCAACCGAATTTCGGCAGCTTGAACCGAACTTCGGCATTCTAATTCAAAAATAATACCTACTTGCACTATTTTGACTGAAATTTAATAGAATTAGAGTATAGCATTACTGTAAAATAAAATGATGTCTTTTACTCACTCATGGCCATTTATTTTAGTTAGGAACATTGTAAATGTAATCCTTAAATTAAATAAGTTCTTCTTATTATTCTTGAAAATCTCTGCCTCATTAATTAGGCATACTATTACAAAAATGAAATAAGCTTCGTATTCTTCTAACAAACATCTGAATACAATTAGTAAATTGAAAAAAAATTAACGTTTTCGGTTCACAAACTAAACATTCAATTACATCAAGTATTTTTTATTACAATTAAAGGATATTGAACCGAAGTTCGGCCGCACCTCGGCCGAACTTTTCATTTTAACCGAATGTTCGGCCGAAGTTCGGATTCGGTTCAAACCACATTCGGCCCATCTCTGATAAGTATACGTTTGACACTAATAAATATTTAAATCATTCTTACGATATGTTTTCTAAATTTACAGGTAAAGTGAATAATATTACGATCAAAAAAATATTTCATAAATTAATAAAAAACATAATATGCTACTTAACCACATTCTATGAAAATAGTTATAAGACTGAAGATACTACACATATAGAAAATAGAAATAAGACCAGTCAGTGAAAACCTGGCACTATTCCTTATTATTTAAAAAAAACTAACACATGCTAAATCAAACGGAAATTGCAATAAATCGGAAACACTGATACATCAATACGAATCTTCTAGTGATACCTACTTGCTCTCCAACCCTTGATTTACAAAATCAGAATATAGATAATACATCTATCCCACAAGCTTCAAAAGAGCTTTTTCGTGACTTAACAAATTAACATTTTTCACCAAAACATAATTGACATTATTTCTAAAGTCAGACCTTTTAACGTTAGCTCTTGAGAATGAACAAAACCCTATCAATGTGCTATGCATTACTGAACATAACATGATAGAAACGGACAAAAGCATACTAAATATCATTAACTATAAACTAGCTTCTTGTTTCTGTAGGAAGAAACGGCGTGGTGAGTCTTGTATCTTAATAGAAAAATAGCTGCAATATGCACCAATATATGATTTCAGTAATTACTCACTTGAAAATAGTATCGAATATTCTGGTATTGAGTTACTAGACCATAAAATAGGCAATATGCATCTACAGACCTCCAAGGCCAAATACAGATGATAAAAATATATTCTTTAGAAACCTAAACTCCCTTCTTGTCGATTTTGTTACGGTAAAAAGAAAGTTGTAATTTGTGGCGACTTTAATATAAATTTGCTTAAGAAAACTTACGATGCAACTGAATTTATGCAAATTCTGCACAGTTACAACTTAAAATTAGGCATCAACGAACCGACACGGTTCTCAAGCAAAACATGCATTGATAAAATAGTATTTAATATTAAGAGATTTTCCGCAAAGGTTATTGAATTTGCACTATCTGCTATGCTATTCTGTAACCATCTCACCGGCACCCTAATTGCGTAACACGCGATTAATCATAATCGGTTTCATTTTGACAGTTCAACAATATTCATTGCGTTATTTACGTTGCTGAGCAGACACCTTTTTCGAACATATGAAGCAATGGTTTAGCCATCTGTTTCAAAACGAAACAAATTATGATGAATCGTGAGTTACGCAATTAGGGTGCGGGTGAAGTGAGCGTGGAGTGTGCTGTCAGTATCATTTCACCTGATGCTAGGGATGACCAAGCATTACATTTACAATCATAATCGAGATTAAATATGCTAATTTAATTGATCATTTTATTACGATTTAAGAGCTAGTGTTTAAGTGTGCATCATGCATTACATTTTGGGAGGTTTCTCAAATAAAGTAGCAAAACAAAAACTCAGTCAGAAACTCAATGTCGTGTCGGTCAATTTTTTCCTAGACTAGTCCTTATACGAGTATTGCCTGAGGCGCGAGTGCGCGTATAATGTAATGTAATGCACACTTAAACACTAGCTTTGATATCTTAATAAAGTTATCAATAGAATTAGCATACAATCATTATCGAGATTTAATCTCGATTATAAATGTAATGCTTGGTCAATCCCTAGCATCAGTGGGACGACACTGACAGCTCACTTCACGCTCACTCGGCTCACTTCACCCGGTGAGGTGGTTGCAGAATAGCACGGCTGATCACACTGCTCAGATGCTCACATGTCCAGTCAAATCTAGTTTCCTCCTTAATCCTTTTATACCTACTTTCTAATTATATCAGCATTACTTAACGAGTTCCGAAATTGTAATGTAAAACAAAGTATCTACTTATCTCAGATCTAATTTAACATTAAAGTGACAACCCTAACGGTAATATTTTGGTGGGCAAAATTGTAACAACTGCTTTAGAAAAACTAATTTGACATTGCCCACCATCATGTTTTCATATTTAGAGAGATTTTGCGTTGGACATTCGATCTATCTTATATATTTATTAAAAACAAACAGTGGTAAAAAAATAACTTACCTGCTGTAATTACCAATCAAGTTTTAAAGAAAGTTTTTACACGACTTTTGGCCCGCAAAATACACCACCAACTTCGACTCAGTTTGACAGCCGAGTGAATTGACATTAGGAAAAATCTGTTACGTAGTAGTGCCGGAGATATATTCTTAGATCTTCCAAGGATTAAATAGTAAACGAAACTAAAAAATCTTGCCGGTTTTTTAAACATTTGTGAAAAGTACCGTGCTGGGCAAAGTCAGATTATTTGGGCAATCTTGTAAGGTTTGAAAAAGAAGATTCTTACTGGTACCTTCTGTTGTCTTACAAACTAGTTTAAAACGTTATCTGGTGTTAACCCCAAGAGTTCAATGCCATCACCAGGCATTGAGCTCATTGTGAGTGAGGGACATGGAACCTCCTTCATACAATTTGTATACAAACTTATAGCATTTGAGCTACATTCATTCAGGCTCACCACCGATGTGGTGTCAATAATACAAGACTTCGACATACTATTTATGTCTGAGTTTATATAAAAGCCTTGCTATTATGTGTCTATAACTAACAGGCAGATCTATACACAGTACCAAAGTTTCCACAAAACTGTTGGTGTCAAAAAATACAAGTTTGTCACTATAATGACTAACTAAGAAATGATAATATAATGACTAACTAACTGTTGGCTGAAGTAAAAAAGCAACTACCCGAAATTTATGGTTTTATATGGCAATGTTACAGGTACCCTTCCAAATTATTATACAAGGACAATGTTTTAGAATCTGCAGTAGGATGCCAACAGGGTGACCCTCTCGGGCCTGTCATTTTCAGCTTAGCTATTCATCCCATTATCCAGAAACTAAATACAAAATTTTACGTTTGGTATCTAGATGATGGAACGCTAGGAGGTGATGTAGACACCGTTTTGAAAGACCTACAAGTCCTCAAACAACAATTTAAATCCATTGGCCTGGACCTTAACCCATCAAAATGTGAAATTTATCTCTCTGACGTCACCGACAGACAATTGACCTTAGAAAAATTTATATAAAAGAAATAGCCCCACATATCAAAATTCTAGAAAAAAGTTCACTGCACCTCCTAGGTTCCCCAATTTTGGAAGACAGCTTTTCTCAATTCATTGACGATAAAATTAAAAATTTCAACGACATTTCGGAAAGACTCTCTTAAATAAATTTACACTCGGCATTCACCCTGATTAGATACTGTTGTTTTAGCCCAAATTTTATATTTAGTTTTTTAGATTTTATTTAGTAAAAATTAAATCTCCACATGGCTTCAAACACTGGATTATCACCGGACGGAAGACCTAGTATACCAGCAGTACTCATAAAACACATACCCGCACACCATCACCCACACACACACACGCACACGCACACACACACACATATACCTATATGTACAGTTATCGCATACCAAAAGAGCTTGCGTGCATCTTTAATTTCTTTTATTTTGCCATGTTTTATTTTTTAATTTTTTATTGCCTAATTCATTTGTTGTACAGACTATGTTATGAAGCAAACGGGTGAAGACACTGGCTCCTGTAACACAGGTTGTTACCTAGCTCAGGAGCCAGGGCTTCAATTATGTATGCATGTTACATCTGTATTTTGTGTCAATAAACAATTTTATTTATAATTTTTATATATTATATTTTATTTATTTATTTATTTATTTATTAGGTTCACCAACAATTGTTTACACTGGTATTATGCTTAATATAACATGTAACATAAATAATGTACTAGTGTAACAATCACTTATAGGTAAACTCCGCATGCATTAAAGGAAGTAGTAAAAAATAAACTAAACTAAAGTAACTAAACAAAGTTAAAAATGCTTAATACTTAAAAACTAACTTATTAAAATATTAACTAAAACTAATCGGGCAAATACTTATGAAAAGTGGCTTTTAACTTTCCAAAACCATCAAAGTGAAGATCGATTTGGTCGCTGCAATTATTTATGACATTGCATAATCTCGCATAAGGAGAATTTGCGCCTAGTACCGTTCTTCTCAGCGGTGGGCGGAGTGGTGTTATTGGACTACGAGGAATTCTTGAGGGTGCACGGAAACTGAAATTGTACAATATCTGTGGGCAGTCAATTTTATAAGTCAGAACTTTGCACGCAAACATTGCGTCGTTAAGGCGACGGCGTTTGTCCAGCGAAACCATTTTAAAGTATCTCAGTCTGTTACTGTACGAACGTATTCTCTTAGCAATGCCGCTAGAAAACGCCAAGTGCCAAAGAAATCGCTTTTGAACGCGTTCTAGACGCAACGAGTGTGTAGCGTAGTGTGGTCGCCAGATCACACTACAATATTCCAATATGCTTCGAATTAAGCTATTGTAAAGTAAAATTTTAGTTTTACGACATCTAAACTGTTTGGCATTCAAATCCGAGCATTTTAGAGGATTTTTTATTATATTATCAATGTGAGGGACAAAAGTAAGTTTCCGATCAAACGTTACACCAAGGTCTCTTATTGCATCCTGTTCCACCACTTTTACTCCATCGATATAATAATCTTGCTCAATGAGATAGTTTTCTGGAGAATTTAATATGATAACATTTGCTTGTATTTAGATGCATTTCGTTGGTTCGGCACCAATGCACAAGCCGTTCAAGATCGCTCTGTAATGCTGAGGCGTCGTCCTTCGATTTAACGATTTTAACAAATTTCAGATCGTCGGCATACATAAAAACTTTAGAATAAAGAAAGCAGTTTAGGATGTCGTTTATGAACAGAATAAACAAAACTGGCCCTAAATGAGACCCCTGAGGCACGCCAGAAGATGTATGTCGTAAGGTTGATTGGAAGCCGTTGATGACAACAAAGAAAGATCTATCCTTAAGATACGAACTCAACCATGAAAGCAACGTTCCAGTAATGCCATATGCTTCCAATTTGCTGATAAGTATTCCATGTGAGACCGTATCAAACGCCTTGCTAAAATCTGTGTATATCACATTGGCTTGGAGACCTGAATCTATAGCCTTCGTTACCATTTCCGTGAACAGTATCAAGTTAGTACTTGTGGATCTAGATTCTACAAAACCATGTTGCTCTTCACTCAAATACAGCTTTAGGTGGTTTTGAATGAGGGGACAGATAATAGACTCAAAAACTTTAGCCATGGTTGATAAAATAGATATAGGTCTATAGTTAGAAACAATGTCATCATTGTTAGATTTGTGGATAGGTACAACTTTAGCTAACTTCCATTTTGCAGGAAATACTCCAGAAGCCAAAGAAACATTGAAAATTAGTGATAGTGGTCTAACTAGCTCAGCCGCACACTCATAGATAAAAATTGGTGGTATTCCATCAGGCCCAGCTCCCTTTTTGCAATCCAAGCTTTTCAGCTTCTTGTATAAGGCCTCACAACCAATAACAGGCTGAGATAAACATAGACTATAATTCTGAAGATTATGTAAGGATACATCTGTGTTATTATGAATATTGCAACTGTCCCGAGCAGGGCTGAAAACAGAAGAAAAATGAGATGCAAAAAGCTCGCAAATTCCTGTTCCATCAGAGGATATGGTAATACTGTCTGTCATAGTTATAGGATACGTGCTTGTCCCTCCTCGTTTAGCTTTTACATAGGTCCAAAACAATTTCGGGTTACCTTTGAGATCCACCTCTATATGCTTAATATAGTTGTTATAGCAGACAGTAGCAAGGTCATCACAGCGTTTACCAATAATTTTTAATTCAATTTTATCCAGTGGATTATTATAAATCTTATAGCGTTTTCTGATCTTATTTTTAGAATTTAACATTTTAATTAGGTGACGGTTAAACCATGGTGGATATTTCCTGTTTTTAGGTACTTTAATTGGTATAAATTTTTGTATTGCCGAATCAATAATGTCATAAAAGATCTGTAACATCTCATTGACATCGTGCTTACCCTCAAACAATTCCTCCCAGTTAAGTTCCCCTAAAAATGTACGAATTGGTATATAATTCGTTTTACGAAAGTCAGGCTGTCCACTAACAATATTATAAGGAAGTTTGGCGGGTTTGTTCAGGGAAATTTCAACATCAAGGGGTGGATGATGCGGATCAACATTACATATTGAGTCGATACTTTGATTAACAGAGCACAATGGGTGATTACACAATACAAGATCAAGTATGCGACCGGAACTATTAGTAGTATAGTTACATTGGTTGAGCCTGTTCACATAAGTAAAATCCAGCAAAGCAACACAGGTATTAGGAAGCTTGAGGCTATAATCTGAGTTACTGGCTATTTTCCAATCGATGTTACCCAAATTTAAATCGCCAATGATACATACACTTGAGTCATTAAGTTGTTCGATCGCCGCATTACAGTGGTCCAAGAAATCATCTAAGTAAGAAATGCGTACAGGTGGTGGTAGGTATACTGCACAGAGAGCCAAACGACGAACAGACTTAGCCACAGGTAGATCTAAGGTAACCCAAAGGTCCTCACAGCAACTTTCAAGATGCAGAGCACGCTTAGAACTTATTTTTTTTTTACTGCTATCAAAACTCCCCCGCCCTCTTTACCACTTCGTGATCCGGAACTTTCTCTATCCCTTCTATGAACAACGTATCTATCGTCGAATAGCTCACTGCTTTGGACTGTATTATTAAGCCAAGTCTCAGTAATAATTATTACATCATAGTTATTGCAACATACATTTCGATACACTAGATGCGTTTTAGTCCGCAGACCTCTACAGTTCTGGTAAAATATTCGTAAACTATCGAATTTGAAAAATATTACTTTTACATCAACTTGTATTTTTGAAGATAAACTAAGGAAAAACAAAAAAAATGGATCGGAGTACGGTACGTCGGCAAAAGCGACAATGTTACCAGAGCTCAGGTGCATGTTGCACAGGTCGTTTATGAACACCAAGAACAAAGTAGGGCCTAAGACACTACCTTGAGGCACTCCGAACGAAATAGGCAGCTCTTCACTAAGGCAACCGTCAATTTTAACTACCTGCCTACGGTCTGAAAGATATGAATGGAAGAGTTGGAGTTGAATACCACGTACGCCGAGACATTCTAGTTTAGTTAGAAGACAGGGAATAGGAACGGTGTCAAATGCCTTTGCAAGGTCTATGAACACTGTGAGGCATTTTTTGCGTTGATTTAGTTTATCAACGATTGCATTTATCAGTGTCAAGGCTGCATCAGAAGTTGATCTTTTCTTCCTGAACCCAAATTGGTTGGCTGACAATAAATTATTGCTTTCAAGGTATGAGGTTAGTCTATTATTAATGAGTCGTTCTAAGATTTTGGACATGGCAGGTAGCACCGCAATAGGGCGGTAATTATTGACAGATGTTCGGTCCCCCCTTTAAAAATGGGATGAATAATGGCCTTTTTGAAAGAAGATGGAAAAGTACCCGAGACGAGGCATAGGTTGAAAATATGACAAAGTACGGGTGCGAGGATTGCAGAGTACCTTTTTATCATGGTTGTAGAAATGCCATCAAAGCCCACTGCAGCATTGGGCTTTAGAGAACCAATAATAGTAGCAATCTCATCCGGATTTGTTTCCAAGAGAACGAAAGAACTCAAACTATTTGAGTTATGGAGCTGGGAATTAGGAGGGCAGCCAACCATTACATTCTGAACACGATCAGCGAGATCTTTACCTATATTTACAAAAAATGAATTAACATCGTTAAGAGACTGAGAAGGGGTTTCTGAGGAGGAAAGTAACTCCGTGGGAGGGTGAGTAATTTTAGCTGTGTTTGTAACACGCTTGACTGTATCCCACAACATCTTTGTGTTACGACCAGCTTTGGAAATTTCATTTGAATCGAACTGTCTTTTAACTTTTTTAAGAATTTTGTTGCAGAAATTTCTGTATCTAGTATAGGTAGCTTTAAGGATTTCATTATCAGAAGACTGTTTGTATTTTTTGTGTAAAATGTCTCTGTTCCTCATGCATCGGAGGAGTCCTGGAGTAATCCATGGTTTCAGGATTCTCTTACGTTTAGCTGTAGGTTTCAGGGTTGAGTGATTATTAATCTCCTGCGATAGAGTTTGGATCAGACAGTCAGTAGCAGCGTTTGGATCATCCATGGAATAAATATGCGTGAATTCCAGATTTTGCATAGAGTTGTCAAGTGAGGCGAAGTCGGTCTTTATGATTGAGGTGTTAGAAAAATTACGGGGTAGCTTCAAATTTAAACAAAGGAGGGTAGAAAAGTGATCAGTAATTGTGGAATCAAAAATGTAGGTAGAAGAGGGTAATTTAGTTTTAAGGATTGTGTGGTCAAGGCAATTATTACCTCTTGTGGGTAGGTGATGGGCTGGTAAAAACCCATGATAAGAAAGACAGTTAAGGTATTCGTGCGACAAATGGTTCATAGTTGATGTTGTGCTATCTATGTTAATGTTTATATTTATATCACCTGTTATAACTACAGTTTGAAAAGTGGTCAAGGACGATAGTATTTCGTTTAAGGATTTGAGAAAGATTTCAATACTCTCGTTAGAGGGGGATCTATAAACGCAGAGGATAGCAATATTAGACGCAAGTTCGATGATTAACCCAGAAGCAGAGTCATGAAATTCAGGTTCGTGTACTTTGAATGCCAGATTCGAATTGATGTACACGACTACTCCGTCACTCTGATTACGGTGTTTAGTAGTGTGAATCGAAGAATAACCCTGGAGCTGGGGTAGGGTGGTATTACATAGACAAGGAAGCCAACATTCTGTTAGAACAGCTACATCACACTCAAGAGAAAGACGAGAAAGTAGTGATTCAAAATCATTAAAGTTTCGATTAATTGATCTGATATTTTGAGAGATAACTTTTAGATAACTATCCGGGGAATTTAAGGTAGATACACAGTCTTCTGGTGTGCACTGATATACTTTAGATACAGAATAATCGTCTAGGTTGTCACTTAACAATTTTATGTGATCGAATGTTCAGGTTTAGTTAAAAAAGATTTGGGGGACAGTTCGTAGAGTGATTCTTGGTTTTCAGGTAAAAGAAGCATTAAAGGATTACAGTAAGGCGTGATGTGTATAAAATGAATCTGGATTGTAGTGGTGAGTGATAGGATATTGTTTGAGTTGTTGTGTGTATATATTAGTATGTGTGAACTGAAGTGTAGAGTAAAGTGTTTGTTTATTCTAATGAAAAAATTAACATGCATAATAAATTTTGCTGTTCTTAAGTAATAAGTTACACAGATTATAAATTTACTTAATCTACATAAAAGTTCAATACAAGAAAGAAAAATGAATGTAAGTAAGGCTACTGAAGATAGTCATACTTCGGGTAATTTGGACAACAGCTGTTGCAATTGAGCTTCATTTTTAATTACAATGTATGGTGATTCCTTAACCCTTTTAATTAGAATACGGCCATTTGAAATCCAACAATAATCGTATTTATGCGCTTTAGCAAAGTTTCTGGCCAAGTAAAACAATTTTCTAGACTGTGCTGTCAGCTGCTCTGCTATGTAGATAGGTACTGCTTTTGTTGTGAACCCTAGGTTGCCTGAATTGAGCTTTTGATTAGGGTATTCCTTGTTGTAGCTTTTCACAGAGTCTAGAAATCTGTTTTTGGTAAGAGTGTTAGTAAATTCTATGAGGAACGCAGAGGAATTATTTTGTTTGTCAATCCTATACCTAGAAATGTCTCTAATGTCTGACTTAACATTAATGCCGAGGACATTAGATAGTACAGAAACGTTGTCGTATAGATCCTGTTTAGACTCTTTTTGACGTAGTGGGACATTTCTAATTTCAACGCACGTTTTAATCAAGTTTCGCTCTAGAGTGTCGATCTTCTCCTCAAGAGCCGATAAATGGGTGCACATATCAGCGCGTTCTTTCTCAAGACCTGTTATCTTGGACTCCAAGGAATACATTTGGTCTGATAGGCCGTTTAGAGAGCTCGCCAAAGCAGAATTTGAGGTCTCGATCTTTGTGAAATGCAGCTTGAGGTCCATTATATGAGATTCAAGGGTTTCAAGCCGGGTGTTTTGCGATGACATAAATTGCTTCATCATTTCTCTCAATTCAGTTCTAAAATCTATTTTTTCGACTGATTTTTCAGCACTCGAAGACCTGAAGCGTTTAGCTCTGTGCGTAACATATGATGAACTCAGATCGCAAATTAGCTCATCTTCACAGAGTTTGCTTATGTCAGCTTCGGAACGCGACAGGTTGATGTTGGTTTTTGACGTAGGTGGCGAGCGCAACATTTTAGTACCAGGTTAACATAAACTAGTGGAGATTATGTGAATACAGAGTTGTATTACAATTATTATAATACAAAATATCACTCAAGTTCCTTGTTCGTAGGTATGATCAATGCATGTATGTTGGTACGTGGCCCAAAAAAGATATTGCTGAGTGAATAGTAATTTGCACTAGGAAAACATAAAATAGCAGGATATTGCGATAGTACTGTGGACAGTACCGTATTGTTCAAGACAGTTGTTAGGTCGTCGTGTCGTCGTCGTCGCATAGATACTTGCAGGTTTCCAAATTAAAACGCTATGGAAGTCACCATCACACGCTTCGAGTACCAGGAGATCAAAATCGGTAGGAGGTGCTTACTTGCGTCTTGTGCTCGTAGACTCCAGCAGGGGGCGGGGGCTCGCTGTGGACGACCGAGATAGCACGATGTCCAGGTATGAGCGCAGCGCGCGCGGCGTTGGTCGGTGTCTCTGACGTTGCAGACCAGGGCGGAGCAATGGTAGTCTGACGCATGGACTAGCTTACTCGTTATCGTATATCGCCAGCGGTTGGAAGCGTATTGAGTAACTCCTCTTAATTTATGCACTCCTATTTTTTTGAAAAGTTTATTTTTAGCAAAATGTAATTTAAATATTAAATTAAATTGAAAATAAAGCCACTAGCACGTCTACTCGTGTACGAGGTCCGAAGGGAAGGGCAAGGGTTATTACTAATTAATTCACCTAAACCTCTTCCTATACTATCTGAGAACATAACTGAATAAAAATTATTAATAATAATTATTATTAATTAATTATTACTACTAAACAACGGACAACTACCAATCTCGAGCTGTACCACTTGAGATAGATCTTGTACTATATCTGATGCATCATAGTTAAGAATACTGTCTTGACACAAACTCTCAGTCTGAGACGGGTCCTCCGTTACCTCAGGCTGGACAGCATCAGAGTTTGACACGTTTTGACAAGTACACTGACACATTACTAACTCATTTGCAGCAAGAATATGTTCTTTAATTTGGTTCTGAGAACCCACATAATAATATTAAGGGAACTAAGTCTGCCCTCAAGTACCTGTATATCAGACTAAGCGCTGTGTATCAATTTCATATATATTTTTGCTGTCTTCTAATTTGATTTAGTAATTGTATAATTTACTGATCAACACGTTCTTTCCTCAGTGAAATATATTTGGACACATTCAATGGGACACTGCTGTTTTGGTAAGTTCGTGGAGTTCACATGTTCAGAAATAATTCAGCGAGAGCAGTCAAGGCCGTTGCTTAGTAACGTGTTAATTAGACGCCGGAGTTGATCGCTAGGCGGGAACGGAACCTGCGCGTGCGAAACAGTAGTCATGCATTTACAATTTGATCAAATTTAATGTTTCATGGACGTGGAACACCGTATGTATATTTGCAAAGCTATTTTCGACTTAAAATACCCGAAAGTTCTATTACAAAATAGGACAAAAGATCTTTCGTCCGCTATTCTCTTGAATAAGTATAAAATGTAATTTTTACTTTTTACTAGCAGCTACTCGGATGTTTTGGGTACCTATGTAAGTAAAAAATGGTGCCGATTCTCTTGTCACAAAATTCTCTAAACTAGACTAAAAATCACCAAATTTTAGTTTATTCCTGTCAAATGACGATTTCCCATTCTGAAATTGACTAAAGTGACACAACTTAACTATATTTTAGTTTGACAGCACTAAGATTGCACTGAGTTATTAATTTAGTGAAATTGGCAATTTCACTAATCTGTTGTTGTCAATTTAATTATTCTATTGAACCTAAAATGTTGACTGTCTAACTAAATATAACAAAAATCAAAAGTCATTTTGAATAAATGACTTTTGATTTTGATGAACTAGGCTGAGAGTCAGCTCTTTTTGAACGTCAAAATAAAAAATACATAAGACAGTCCCCCCAAAAACGCCCGCCCTTCACCACTTCCTAGTGCTTTAGCTGGGAAGAAGAAGTAGCGGAACAAACTCCCCAGCAGCACAGCTGTCTGTTAAGTTAGAAGAACTTGATTCTATACAAATAATAGGTAATAAAAATTACGAAACACAAGAAAAAAAAAAAACATAAAATTTGCCATATGTCAGCTAGCACACGCCAATATACCATCAAAAATTGAAAACTAAAAATAATAGAAAATTAAAATAAAACGTAAACAGAACTTCCAATCTAAATAATAGCCTTCAGGCATAAAGGGCATGCCCGCTTACATATGCAATTCAGCATTATGCAAATATAGCTGCAACTTAAAGTAACAAAAGTTAAACTAGGACCTCTGGACTAAAATTAATAAAAACTTAATACAATTAACAATAACAAAACCATGGTCAGCAAGACGACCAGTCACCACGAGCAGCACCCGTTCACGAGCATAACGCAAAGATCAGCCATTACCCCCCTCGCCATATTTGAGGGAAGGAGGCAACCCGACCCCCGACGCTACCGCAAGCAGTGACATCTAAGGGAGCATGACGAACTTGCTGCCGGTTGCACTGGCAAGAATAATCATGAATTGTCGAGGTCGCTAGCTAACTACATATTGCAATACTACTCATTAAAAAAAAACATTGTAATGAGTAGATTAAGTCAACAAATAAATGAAAAAAAAAAAGAAAAACTGAATTATACAGTCAGATAAAACTAAAACTATTTTAATCGCCATTAAAAAGGTGTGGAATAAAATTAGTTGTCAAGAACTAAAATGGTGTCCTATCGTAAAAATAATGAAAATTTCGACCCCCTTTTTAAAACTCATATAACCTCTAAAACTCAACATGTAGGTAGGTAATAATTTTTCATATTTTCTATACAAAAAGTCGAAAATTCCATACAAAACACGTCCAAGGCTGCCCGCTGCGAGCCTCCGGCTCTAAAAAAAATCACAGGGTAGGGCAAACTAGTACCACGTTGCGATGCCAAAAAATACCAAGTGGAGACGCGATTGTCACATTCGATTTAGTTGTGTCAAAAGTATTTTAGGGGTTTTGTTTTGCAGAATAGCTTCAAGATTCTCGTAGCCAAAAGTACGGAATTTTAGTGATAGTTTAGTTCGGTGTACAAGAGAATCGGTACCAATGTTTAGTTTCTGACAAACTTAAGATGGCGCTCTTGAACAGTTTTTAAGTATTTTCGGAAGAATTATGTCGATATTATACTTACCGTTAGTTGAGCTGTTTCTATATCATACTACTACGGTTTGTATAGAACAACGCGCAGATCAGCCACGATCACAACAACCATAAAAGCCTGATTTACCTATTCACGACTGGCCACAGAATGTTGATGACATAGGCATCTAATATGATAGAAGAAGACCGGTTCGACCACCCCTGTGGATCGAGCCTTTCCTAGCAGAGGACTACTAGGCAACATCATCATATTATTGCGATACAGTAAGTGATTTCCTATCGATTGTCACTTGACTAGAGAATTAGCTACGTTTCTCACAATTTTCTGGTTATTTATTAAAGCCGCGACATAAGTAAACCAAATATATATTATAATGATCACCTGGGTAGTAACTGGTGCTCTAGAAGTCTAGAATATTGTATCGCGCAATGAGTAAGTACATGCGGGCAGCATGTTTACTGAACGGTCTTCTCGACCTTAAATAGGAGCTTTAAAGAAAGTTCGTGGATCAAACCAGAGGTTAGATCTAAGGAAGACCGTGCCCATTACATGCTCAGTGCTACAGTCCTCTCATCCTCTACTCCTTACTGCCAAACGCGGCTAGTAATGGCGGAAAGTAACAGACATTGTAAGCGATTAAAGCGTTAATACTTATGACATGAATGACTGAGGAAAGTTATGTTAATAAAGTGGTTAAAATAACCAAGTCGATGAAGTTACATTATCATAACACGCGCACGTAGCTGATAAGATAACATTATTTATAAAGTCGACGAGCATTTTGGATGGCATAACGCACGGAGCTACCGCACGTTGGCTTACTTCATCGTTACTTTATTGGCAGCGGCCAGGGACCGAATTACCGGTATTTTTTTCTATAACGATGCCAATTACCGTTATGTTAACGATAAAATACCGATACCCAAAGTCGGTTAACGTGATCTAATTACCAGTATTAGTTTCGGTAAAAGTAAAAATTCTTATACTGGTAATTTATACGTCTATCTCTTTCTAACTATGAAGGTGGAGAGACTAGCATCTTTCGGTGTATGCACAGAAGCAATATTATATACACGCCGAACGTGCGACTACCTTCGGCATGTATACGATATTGTTTCTGCGCTGCAGCAAATTATAATAAACAGGGTGGCAGGGCCACCAACGCGAAAACTGGAACCATGAATGACTACCTTCAGCGTGTATACAATGTTGTTTCTGTGCTGCAGCAAATTATAATAAACAGGGTGGCAGGGCCATCAACGCGAATATTGAAACCATGACTTCGGCCTGTATACAATATTGGGTGCCGATTATTTTGTACACCGAACTAACTAAGTGATAGTTTAGCTCGTTTGTTTAATGTAGGCTACGAGAATGTTAAAGCTATTCTGCAAAAAATATCTCTACATAAAAAAAAATACACAACTAAAATCGTATTTGGCAATCGCGACTCCACATGGTATTTTTTTTGGCTTCGCACCGTGGTACTTGTTTGCCCTACGCTGTGATTTTTTTTCAGAACATCAGGCGCGCAGGTGGGGCAGCCTCGACGTGTTTTATATGGAAATTTTCACTATTTGTATGAAAAATTATTACTATTTTAAGTTTTAGAGGTTTATGGATTTTTATAAAAAGGGGGGGAATTTTCATAATTTTTGCGATAGGACACCATTTTCGAGATATAAGCAAAAGAAAAGAAAAAAAGATACAGTACTGTTTTTGAACCTGATGTCAAGGTGTTGGTGTGAATTTTAGTTCATGACAACAAATTTTATTCCACACCTTTTTAATCGCGATTATAAATAGTCAGATTTAGTTAGACAATCAAAATTTTAGGTTAAAAACGTCAAATTCGGAATAGCAAAATTGCCATTTTTCGTCGTACGCGACGCTATGTATGTGTGCCGTATGATTGTGAAATGAAACATGCGCGATCGCGAGTCTTATCGTATTCGTATCTTTCCGATCGTCGTAACATGCGTTGTTGTCGCTCCGCTTAGAAGAGCCGAACGCAAGGCTCGCGAGCCGCTTGGTTCGGTTTGGCATCGTCGCACAAAATGTTGCTTCTTGTTAGTTTTTAGCGAAGTAACGATATTGTTAACGCTATTTAAATACCAGTACATTCTATGATTTAACGGCAATTTTAACGTTAAATATTTAACGGAACGAAACGAAATGTACTTTTACCGGTATTTTATTGGTAACGGTAGCCTTCCCTGGCAGCGGCATCCTGTTGGCGCTATACCTCACTTCTGCGTTGAATACTAATCCCTACTTCCATGAACAGGCAGCTCGGCTATGACTCGTGGCTACGACCCCCGTCGCACGTCAGCTTGTGTTTGTTTATTTATTTTGTTCCCCTTCCGACACAAACATGTGTGCCCAAGTCCAAACTACCATTAAAATTACATCATGAAAACGTCGGCTTATGACAAAACAGTTTGAACTCAACTGTTTGTGACTGCGGCTTATGAGCCGCAGTCACAATTTAGGTACCTACTATGAAACAAATTTTTGAATTTGTTATGTCCAAAAACGGTGATTTGATTATGATGTTGAATGATGGTAACTGGTATTTGAAAATGACCTTCACATTATTAGTTACAATGTAGTCAATACTTCTATGAAACGTTTAGTTATTATAACTTAGAAGTAAAATTGCATTTCGGTCACATGTTCGGCGCCTCGGGCACATACGACGACGAGCTCGTCCGTATGTGGGCGGGACCAACTATTGTTATATAAGAAAGTTTTTACTTTAACACCAACCCAAATGTCGCTAATCCCATGACTTAACAACAAACATAGAAGTCGGTGCATACAGCACGATGATTGATGTACAGGCTACGATTAATTTGCGGCGCGCGAAACTACAACAGCATTAAAATAACCCGCGCTCATGTTATGCACTCGCTGATATATTTAGCGATTACCATTAAGTAGTTGAAGTAGAGCGCTATAAAAACTGGCGTAGAGTGAATGAGGTATGTCCGATGGTGCGTGGAGATGCCGAAACATTCCATGATTCGCTGCGTAGCAATTATTTCCACTAATTTCTCGTCATTAAGCGGAGCGTGCGTGTGCGCCTGTGCGCAGCCTTCCCGCACACGTGCTGCACATAATTCCATCAATACGTATCGTGCGCCTCCGCCGTGTCAATGATCCTAGCACGCCGGAAAATTTGACCACTTATGACGAACTAGCTTTTGCCCGCGGCTTCGCGCGCGTGGATTTCGGAAAATCGTCGGTCCTACTCGCGGACCGTGCCAAGGTGGCGTTCGGTTATTTCCGGTTTCCCATTTATACTTTCAACCCCTATTTTACGCACTCAGGGGCTGATTTCCCAAAAACAGGTGGTTTTTAATTTTTAATCAGAATATTATACACCAATTTTCATGGTTAAACTACAAAAATTACGATTTTCCATATAAACTTTCATCCCCTATTTAACTGCCTTAGGGGTCGAATTTTGAAAAAACCTTCCTTATGCCTTGTCTACATTATAATGGGAACCTGTGAAAAATTTCAGCTTTCTAGGTCCAAGGGTTTGGGCTGGGCGTTGATGAGGCAGTCAGTCAGGATCAGGACATTTCTTTTTACACGCTTTATATTAGCTTCACTTGTATGTTTGTTTGTTTGTTTGTTTGTTTGTATGTAACCGACTCCTTTGAGCGCGATTTTGACCCACTTTAAACGGTCAGATTTCATTGAAACTTTGTAAACTTGTCGAGGACCGATGACAATTCAATAATTAAAAAAAAAAATTGGGAAAATAAAACAGGTTTTTTTTGGGTTGTGGCTTCGCACGGTTTGTGCATTTAGCCAATGTCATGTTTGGAACACGTTTTTGTAGTTAGCAGAACTAAAAAATTGAAAATAAATAATAGTTTAAAAAACTAAAAAACACGCTTTAAAAACCAAACTAAAAAAGGAGAAAATAATTTAATTCAATTAAAAAGCGTGGGGTGCTTGACATTAATTGATTATAAAAATACCTCAAAAAGCACCCCACGCTTTTTAATTGAATTAAATTATTTTCTCCTTTTTTAGTTTGGTTTTTAAAGCGTGTTTTTTAGTTTTTTAAACTATTATTTTATTTATATACCAGGCCTCTCAGAAAGTATTGCGAAACCAGTTTTTATGTATGAGAGACTGGCCAGTTATAATCGATTGTATGTGTGGTGCAAACTGTTAGTATAAGTTGGTTATTAATAAATAAATAAATATTTTGAAAATATGATTATTTGTAAGTACAAATAGGTTCGTTCCAATTTCAAAATTTCCCTCCACATTGTTTGCGAGCCAATTTAAATTATCGTGTCTCATAAAAAAATGGATCTGCGCCGGGAACATTTTCGCGTTATGATTTTTACGATTTCAAGCGTCGCCTGAAACCGGACGAATCGTACGATAGACTTCAAATGGCATTCATGGATGAAGGCCCTTCTAAGGC
Source organism: Antitype chi (assembly GCA_947359405.1). Taxonomy (NCBI): domain Eukaryota; kingdom Metazoa; phylum Arthropoda; class Insecta; order Lepidoptera; family Noctuidae; genus Antitype; species Antitype chi. Next base: position 240,420 of record OX375827.1, on the reverse strand, counting down.
AACCATGTATCGTTGGTATAACGAAATCAAGCGCGGTCGACTAACTTTTTTGACGGCTGTTACGGAAGAAAACGTGCTAGCAGTGAATCATTTTGTAGCGGCACTACAGAAAAATACTTCGCTACAAAAATCTTGAAACACAAAAAGTGATGTAGCGCCATCTACAATACCAAATGCGAACTACGCAAGACTGGACGTCACAGAAATCCCACGTCGAGCAATCAGAGTTTACCACGAGACTCACATACATACAACATCCCGACATCAACCGTCGGGCAGTAGCCCACCAGACACAATACCCATCTGGTCGGAGGATCCTCCCTTTTCTATAGAGTATGAGTGAACTTTACACCCTGTTCCTTTTTTTTCAGAATTATTATTTCTGTTCCTCATACCTCCATAATTTAATCCATGACGATTTACCCCAAATCTATAGTTTCCTTTGGCAATGTTACAGACACCCATCTAAATTACTATATCGGGACAGCCTTTTGGAATCTGCTGTTGGCTGCCAACAAGGTGACCCGCTCGGGCCAGTGATTTTTAGTTTAGCCATTCACCCAATTATTCGACACCTAAATTCAAAATTTTATGTTTGGTATCTTGATGATGGAACCTTGGGCGGCGATGTGGAAACAGTTCTAAATGACCTACAATTCTTAAAAAATTAACTTTTTTTTTTTTTAGTGATTTTTGAAATTTAATGCAATAGCTCCAGAAATCAAAATTATTGAAAAAAGTTCTGTTCGTCTCCTTGGGTCTCCAATCTTTGAGAACTCCTTTCCCGCTTTTATTGAGGAAAAAACACAAAATTTCAACGACATTTCGGAAAGATTGTTCCAAATTAACATGCATTCGGCCATCACCTTAATTCGCTACTGCTGTTTCGGACCAAAATTAACATATTTTCTTCGCGCTTCCCATTTTTGGAAGTACACTCCCTCCACCTTTTAGACAGAATGGACCAAATTATCCGACACACACTAACTTCGATCTTAATTGTGGCCATGGACGACCGAGCTTGGGCACAAGCTACTGTTCCCATTCGTATGGGAGGCCTCGGCGTCCGCAAAATTTCCTGTATTAGTTTACCGGCTTTTATATCCTCGGTCCACGGCACTGAGAAATTAATCAGGAAAATCTTAGCCTCCACACTGATTGATTTTGATGTGCCGTGCCTCACCAAAGCTATGGATGCCTGGAAACACGCTTGCCCGAACGCAAATCTACCTGATAATCCATTTTCCCAGAGACAGTAGGATGAGCCGCTCAGCAGAGTTGTACAAGAGAATTTACTGAACACTTCTACTACTACTGCAGAGCGTGCTCCACTGCTGGCTGTGGGTAAATGGGAGTCGGGTCTGTGGCTTCATACACTACCGTCGTCGAACATTTGCACTTTGTTCGACGAAACTACTTTCCGCCTCGCTGCCTCCTTACGATTAGGAGCTCCATGTTGTTCTCCTCATCGCTGTCACTGTGGCGAAATTGTCAATAGTCTCGGACACCACGGCCTATCTTGCAGCCGATGTGCGGGTCGCTTAGCGCGGCACGCGAACATTAACGACATCATCCGACGAGCTCTTGTCACCGTCGGCGTTCCAGCTGTATTAGAACCCATTGACGATGCAACGTGTGTTGATACTCTTGCGCCATCCCATCTTCCTGGCTTGGTGTGCTGTGCTGGCGTTGCCACTGCGGCTGCGGAAAACCTCAAGCGGCGAAAGTATAACAACATTATTAGTAATTATATTTTCGAGCCGTTTGGGGTTGAAACCCTCGGGCCGTGGGGTCGGAGTGCTCATGCTCTCTATAAGGAAATCTCAAAACGGCTGGTTGACACTTCCCGTGACCCAAGGGCTGGTTTTTACCTTGGCTAGAGCCTGAGCATTGCTATGACAACGTGATAATACCGCCAGTCTCTTAGGTACATTACCAGTCGACAGCGATGCAGATGAGTTTTTTGACGCTTTGTTTTAGTTTATTCGCTGTAGTTATATAGTTTAATTGAAATAAATTTGTTTGACGATAGGCAAGTTAGGTATCAAGAGATTAAGCACATACTGCAGGTTGGATCGGGAAGCCTTCACGAAATTCTACACGTGCTTCTTCGCGTGAGGAAGATAGTTTTACGCTGGGTGCCGCACAACCTCACCGATGCTCAGAAGCAGGCCCGGGTGGAACGGTGCCGTGATATGATAAACAAATTTGAAGCAGGCTCGTCTCGGCATGTTTATGACAATCATTAAAGGTGATGAGTCTTGGATTTATCAATACGATCCAAAAACGAAGCGCCAGTCTACGGTTTGGGTGTTTCAAAACGAATCAACGCCTACCAAAGTGAAGCGATCTAGAAGCGGGGGGAAGATTTTGATCGCGAGCTTTTTCAATTTGACTGGCTACTTGGTGTCAATTCCTTAACGGAAGCAAAGAAGCATCAACGCTGAATGGTATACTACCAAATGCTTGGCAGAAGTTTTCTGTTGTGAGCAACATGCGACCAAACACAGGGCTCCGCGGGCTACTGCTCCACCATGACAACGCGCTTTCGCACACCGCGCTCAAAACGAGGGACTTCCTGGACAGCACGCCGGTCAAACTCCTGGGTCACCCTCCTTACAGCTCTGACCTAGCACCGTGTGACTTCTTTTTATACCCGAAAATAAAAAATCAGCTCAAAGGGATACAATTTTCGTCGCCGGAAGATGCGTTGTCAGCGTTCGAGCAGGCTATAAACGAGGTGTCTGCGGCGGACTGGAAAAGTCTTTCGAAAACTGGTTCAGACTACTTCAGACGCATGAAACTTTGTATAGAGGCTAGTGGAGAGAACCTACTATGAAAAGCTTTAATAAAACAACAGTGGCACTCCGGGAGTGCCGACAGAAGTGAAACCTTGAACAATTACGTGTGTATTTTTTTAATCATCAATACAAGATTTCACATTGGGTCCTTGCTCCTTAGGTCCTGATTGCTCTCGGTAAAAATTATAAACGAGCAATCGACTTCAGCCGTTATAGGTAACAACACAGATTTTTACGATAAAAATACAAAGGGAAAGAAAGGAATAAAAGAATTAGAATTTCCTAATGAAAGAAAGGGAGTTTTCCAAAAGACATCAACGCGCGACTCATCCGTGTAATCAAACGTTCGGTGACGATGACGTGAGTTCCATGATTTTTGTTCACCCAAAAAGTGCTCAACGCGCCTAAAGCAGTTTTCACTTCAAAAATATTTACCTATAGAACATTTTTTTTTTTCAGAAAACTTTCTGAGTGTCTCACGTAGATAAATAACACTAATAATAACATGAGCTGCGGCGTGCCATGCTGGTTCTGAGTCGGACGACGCGCTATGGGGAAGCCCCATACAAAGCCGTCTCAAAACTGTTTTACGTGAAAGTTGTTGTTATGGAATAAAAATAATAGATTAATATACTAAGGGCTGATTTTACCAAAGTCAGATATATTTTATCCGTAGAATAAAATTGACGTCTGACAATTCTATTATGGAAAATCTGTCAAAAATTCAAAATTTATTCTCAAGAGAAGACTTATTCTAGGTATAAAAGTTTGGTGAAATTCGCCCTTAGTCCGATAAATAAGCTTTCTTTTCGCTATTTTTATTTTAAAAAAAATTGTTAATGTTATGGTATCAAATCTAACTCATGTTCAATAACGTAACTTTGACCCAATACGTACGTTACTTCAATTCAACGCCAAATTACTCGACAATTGTTGATGGAAATGTACAAGTATTTTACATTTTTGGAATGCTTATAATCTTCTCATAACGTTTCGTAATTAATATTAAATATATTGGTTTAATAAAATAAAATTAACCAATATCGTTTGAATGGTATGTTTTTAAGGTTTTTTTTTTTTTAAAACGAGACGTTTACCCTTACCGCTGCTTTCCGTTGTCGAGATATTTGTTGTATTTATATTAGTTTATACATTCGATTACGCAAGGAGAAAAACAAAATTTGCGCATATTTGCGCTTTTTCTGGCACGGTGCCACCACATATCACGAAAAAAAAAAGATTTATTTTCTTCAATTCCTTTTTGTAACCATGATTGATGGTAAAGTGGCACAAGTTTTAACTAAAATTCGTTTGAGAGCTTCTTGTACATTTTGTAGTGCTACTCCTGGGCAAATGTACAACTTAGAGGCAATTAGGACTCGAGATGTGAACGAAAGTTCATTTCAATACAGACTGTCAACACTATATGTTTGGATTAGGGGAATGGAGATGATCTTGAACATTTCATATAACTTGTCTTTTGCAAAGTGGTCACCTACTACACCTGAAAATAAAAAAAATAAAGACGAAAAGAAAAAACTGGTACAACAGCGGTTTAGGGAGGAAATGGGATTACTGTCGATAAACCCCGACAAGGCACTGGAAATAGTATGACGGAAACACAGTTCGGAGATTTTTTCAGAATTACTCTTGCTCTGCAGTCATAGAACTTACCTAGATATAGACCTACCTACCTTGGATATACAGGGTGATTGGAAGATGGGTGCAAAGCTTTAAGGTGAAGATAGTATAGACAATTTAGAACCATTTAAGCCATGGTTGTCTTAGACGAAGTCTTACCAAATTTTTTTTTTTTTTAGTAAGGTTTAAAAGACGTACTGTACAAAAATTTTATTTTTTCTGAGCTTTAAATGTCTGTAAAAAAATGTCTAATGACACAGAAGCCTAAAACATGTTTTGCTTGATTGCTTACACATTACTTTAATTAAATAAATAAAAAATGAATTCATTTATCATTCAATTTGGCCATAATTATGCAGTTTACATTAAATTTTGAGAATTTCCGAAAAAAAACTTAAAAATTTGGTTAATAATATTTGGTAAGACTTCGTCTAAGACAACCATGGCTTAAATGGTTCTAAATTGTCTTTACTATCTTCGCCTTAAAGCTTTGCACCCATCTTCCAATCACCCTGTATACATATATTCAAGTATATGTGTGCAAAATTACAGCTTATTTCGTTTTGAAACAACTGAGATACGGAGTTTTGAGACGAAACATAAGTACGTGATTTTCCCATAGTGCGACATCACGCGTTGTGGACCACTTCTAGCTGACTCCTACGAGAAGTTACTAGACAAATTCAAACGAAAAACTGCTCGATGCAACTTACGTACCTATTTGATTGCGATCATTTCTACGTAGCTATAAACTTACATATTACAGGTACCCTCTACAGTCAATACACCTTATTTTTTTTCCAGCAAAGGAAATGCCTAACGCGTACCACGCCGTCCGGGGAGACGACTTGGTTATGTGGGGCTTGCACCCACTAAAAACTCCGCCTGTGCACCACCTTTCGCCTTGATGGGTGGGCCGCCAGAACTACTACGCATGACATTCGCGACCCATCCAGCGTGGCCCACCTCTGGGCGCCCTCTTCTTTGCCCGCCTCCGGGCTCCTTCCTCCGTCGGTGATATCCGGGTGCACTGGGACATTACCGCAACACCAGGGACCATGCAGCGTGGAAAATAGACTCCCCGGTCTATCGCCCGCTGACCCCTGTTATGGCGGCATCAAGTCGGCATTTCGCCGCCTACGCCGTCCTACCCTTCTGCGACCAATCGGGTCAGCGAGAGAATCTGCCTCCCTGATCCGCTCTTCCGCTTCCTTTAGCGAGATTACGTCCTCGCAAAAAGGCGCAACCCCCACCCAAGCCCTTTCACTGCCGACCATAGCCCTAGCAACGACCGGCATGGCAGCGACAGGTCTTCCCCAATAACAGTCAATACACCTACAACAACTAGAATGCAAAGCATGTAGGAAGCCGGGCCGTTTTTCCATACGGACGATCACACAGCTATGAATGTGATTATATTTTACGACTCTACGGTGAAAACGCAAAATGATCACATAAGTGTTGTTTGTATGCAAGTTAGCGCCGGTCTCGGCAGTTGTCCGGAAGTGCAGCGATTACCGGCGACGACGACTGCGTTGCTCAGATGCGCCGCAGTGTCCGCGTGGTCGAAGGATGCACCGCCGCGCCCGCTGCATGACAACTAGCTCTGCTGACGACTCCGTTCTACAAGCTCCAAGCGTCTGGACTCCTGCTCCATACAAAAAAAAATAGTTCACGTCCTTGTGCGTTGTGTCATAGTCAATACGTATTAAAAAAACGTAAAAGTTCATAGTCAGCCAGTGTCTTTTATTATGGTTCCATACCCAGAAAAAGAGCGCCTGGTGCCATTTCGTTTGTATTTCTGTACTAGCTTCCGCCCGCGGCTTCGCCCGCGTGGAAGTCGAGTATTATCCCGCGGGAACGTACTACCGGGATAAAAATCCTATGTGTTAATCTAGGTCATAATCTATCTGTGTGCCAAATTTCATCCAAATCCATTCAGGAGTTTTTACGTGAAAGAGTAACAAACATCCATCCATCCATCCATACTTACAAACTTTCGCGTTTATAATATTAAGTAGGAAGTAGGATGTGGCAAGGCTGCATCTTTATAACCGTAATTCAAACCGTTTTAAGTACTATAATAGTTTTTGTGGTACACTTAGCGATGCCTTAGTGGCAGTCCACTCAGAATAGACCGCCAAACGACAGTTCACAAGTTTACGGTTCAGGGAATATCAACGATACGGTATGTACAACCACCCACATTGTTAACAACATTGAAATTCCGACGAGGCATCTCGTACGCGACAATACGCGAAGATGCTGACTCGGGTGTTGTGGCACTCGGCCACTCCACAGCCCGCACGCGGCTCAGCTCGCGCTCCAGTTCGGGAACAGTCGCAGCGCGTGATGTTCTCACGCGAGTTAGAGGCTATTAGTTTTGCAGGCTGCTGCATGCTCAACGAGCTCATAGTTCTCGTTCGATAGTTAGTCACTCAGTGTAATTAGTGGCATGACATCACCGCGGTAATTGTGCAACACTACGAGATGCGCACGCACGCCCCGTACGCGCCAAACGCGCCACTCAAGTTCGCGAGACGATACTCTTATCAGTCTCTGCGAAATCATCACTTATTTATTTTTTTGCCTTGCCGTCGATATTTACAGGGACAGGTTCAGTGATTGATCACCAACTTCAATGCAATTAAATTTATATCTTAGAGACGAGAACTGAGCACGTAAAAGTTGAGCTGACGACTAATATTGGTGATGGATTCATGTTGAGTCATGATTTTATGATTAATTTGGTCGGTCACCGTTCAGTACGACGACCGGCGGCGGCGGCGGCGGGCCAGCGCCACACAACGGGCACTTAACCCATTCCCTGTCCCATGAACCACATATGGTTCAGGCTGATTATTTAACTATTGTGTCTACTTTGTGGACAGTGAACAGGTTAATATGACCACACGACTCTATGGAATCTAATCGTACAATGTGAATTTCGCCAACCCTACCTTTCTATTGTGCCTTGCCATAGAAATCGCCAGAAGCATCTAACTTGGTTGAACTTCAATTTCAATCAATACTTGTATAACATGACTTACATAACCCACTAAGAACATTTAGGAAAATTAATTATTTGATTTAAGTAGGTATATGTCCAAGCAAAGGTAAACTCAATGACATGTTATGCAAAAGCACCCCTATGAACATCAGGGAGTAAAGACTGTAAACTTGACATAAATAAAAGACTTAATTTTTGCTATTTTAGGTATATGATAGGTAAGCAGGTAGGTAGGTAAGTAAGGTAGGTATAAGCATAGAATATCAGATATGTTCATTCCCCCCACCCAGCACAAACCAGTTCCATAAGGAAGAACATGATCTGCTGTAAGGTGATCCCGTCAACATTTCATACACAGCTTTCTTCAACACAATTGGTGCATGACAGATTCTGCACAACGCAACAATCTACCCACACGAATGCAATAGTACATGCTTGTTGCCAAACTGATTTATTCCATGATCATACAACATGCTACTATCTACTAAGTACCCACAATTTAACTAACTACAGCCATTTTTTATTTAATTTGTAATTACATATTTCTCTTACTGGGATAAATAATGCAATCATTAACGGCAATAAACCTTACTGTGGTTCTAGCATCTTACTAATATTATTCTTTAATTTAGTTACCTGAAAAGATTAAGCCTAACTTTTTTTTTTAATGAAATGACTGCTGCTCTACTTTTTGATTTAGTAGCACTTGTGCGGCTGCGCCTGCAACTTGTCTGCGTGGATGCCAGTAAGTATTAAGTAGCACTTGTGCGGCTGCGCCTGCAACTTGTCTGCGTGGATGCCAGTAAGTATTAAGTAGCACTTGTGCGGCTGCGCCTGCAACTTGTGTGCGTGGATGCCAGTAAGTATTAAGTAGCACTTGTGCGGCTGCGCCTGCAACTTGTCTGCGTGGATGCCAGTAAGTATTAAGTAGCACTTGTGCGGCTGCGCCTGCAACTTGTGTGCGTGGATGCCAGTAAGTATTAAGTAGCACTTGTGCGGCTGCGCCTGCAACTTGTTTGCGTGGATGCCAGTAAGTATTCCACAGGAATGTGCTACCGGGACAAAAGTAGCCCATGTTACTAAGGAGTAATAAGTTATAAGGATAACATCAGCTATCAGCTAATAAAAATCCTGCCAAATGAGGTGATCCACCATTTCATAGATTACCAGTAACTAACAGACAAACAAAAATGTCTCTTTTATCCCGATAATATGTTCCTATGGGATATTTTTAATCTTCACGCAGGCAAAGTCGCTGGCAAAAACTATGTAGAACTTAATACATCAAAATTACAGTAGACACTCAAGTGAAGCTAGGTACCTACTTCATTCGTGATTTTAGTCTACATTAAATTACAATAGTGGCCACGGGCCAGTTTGTCAAGGCAACTTATTTATTTCAGCCATGATGATAGGGTAACTTATCTTTTAGGTCACATTTTGTTGCTATAGCAACCTCACTGCTTTATAACAAACTCACAAGTCATAAACTGTGGACACCATGGTCTGCCTGCAAAGTTCATTAGCACCAAACTGTATGCCAGTAGCATTGAGTCAGCTGTTAGTACAGCATGATAACTGGAACACTTACATTATTTTCACGTAAACAAGGAACCCTACATAAAACTTTGTAGGAATAATCCCAAACTTTGCCCATCTCGTGTAATCACATGAAATCTTTTGGATAATCTTATGAAATGCAAGAAGAGAGCGAGTTCTAACTTTATCAGATGGCTATGTACACAGCGTTACATGGTGTCCGTGTGATAAGATAACGACACGACGTCGCAGCGCGGGCGGCGGCGGCAGGTGCGACCGAAGCCCGCGCTGCCCGCTTGCATCACCGGGCAGAGCACTGCACCTCAACATTCGACTATTCAAGGTCCTCCCCGCTAACTTATTATGGTGGCGCCGCGCGACGCCCCCCGCACTTACCGATGTAGCTAGGGTCCATTTTCTCCGAGTCTTATCTGTCTCCAACGATGCCTTTTTAATCCAATTTATGTGATGATAAAAAGTTTGTCAGAAACATGACAAAACACACACACACACACACCGCGAATCCCGAGTGAAAACTTTGTCCAAACTTTTCAAAACAAGACTATTAAAAGTCGCGGAGACACCGCTGGCCGATATCCGTCACTGTTCACTTTAATTATCAACACTTTTCCTCACTGTCGTACACAAAAAAATAAAGATAGGAAACAACGCCATAAAGCGTGGAAAACATTACGATCGCGCACAGCAAGCAAAGTTAAGTTTCCGAAACTACGAAAATGACAGCAACAGCGACTCGACTCACGACCGGAGCGAACGAGATGACATACATGCGGGGCGGCAGGGTGGGAGCCGCGCGGCACGATTATGTAGCGTACGTACGTAGAAAATACTGTAGTTGTGTATGTGAGTTACGCACACTCGCAATACTCAGTGTGACTAGACCAAAATTAAAGAAAGTTTTGTTTGACTATTATTTACCGTGATTATTTACTACATACAATAGATTCATTTATTAGTATTCACAACTTTATTTGTCTGAAATATTGAGATATTGTATGTTCCAGATTTACAATATCTATACCAAATTCATTAGGTACTTATTGCACAAAATAATATTTGTATTGCAGTTTAGTAAGTTACGCCATCTAGTTTTATTGCTTAGAAGCGTATAGTTTTAGTTTACAATCATAGACGTCACTGTTACAAATTTTAATCAAGAAAGTTTGTGGCGCAAGCTGAAAATTATCATACATACATAGCATCAAGCATTGATATACAAAAAACCCACTAGCGACCCGATACAGTGTTTATGTAACGGAGGTCGTCAAATTCTCGTTGATCTAGTGGTCACAAGCGCTGGTGCTGAACCTGAAATCTTTGGTTCGATTCCCAGGTCGAGCAAAGTTATTGGGTTTTTCTATCTTGAATTTCTTAGTAGTAACCCGGAGTCTGGATTTGTGCCCGGTTGATGGCAATAGGCTCGCCCGCTATTTGTGCCCGGTTGATGGCAATAGGCTCGCCCGCTATTACACATAATTGGCGAAATGTGGGTGTAGTAGGTACACGTCTGCAATAACATCGCGCCTTGTTTCCGCAAAGGGTTGGCTTCGGGAAACCGAGGCGTGATGATAGGTGTTACCTAACTTGAAAATGGGGGGAAGGGCCGCACCTCAAAGAATCGCTCACCGCTGGAGTGGATTGTGTCGCATGAAAGTAGGAGACATAATTATTAGGATAGAAATGACCTTTCCCACCTTATAATTTGAAATACTTACATTTGCTATTACTGAGGTGTTTCTCATAAGGTGCGTACGCATACGCCGGTATGTCTCCTATCTCTACGACCCACGTGACTTTTCGCTGCGCCACCATGGGCGACCGCGATGCCATCTCGCGGCTTGCACTCGCACTACATCACATTCCACACAATCACTTGAACCGATGAACCGCACTTTGTTTCACTATTTTCTTTGCATTTGTTACATTGCAATGCAGGTGTCACTGAATCTAAACTATGACGAATATATAATAATAGTGATATTGACCACTTACAAGATACCTAGAGGTAATAAAATTACAAAATTACTGGTGACGTCTGATTCAACCTACATCTCTACCTACTTCTATATGATACAGTACCTACCTTGCTATAAAATAAGCGCACTTGAGCTTTTGAACTTTAAAGCAGTGCAGTAAAAGTCACTTTTCGTGCAGAGTGGAGATTACGACTTTCAAGTGTCAACATCTCAATTTAACAAGAAGTAAATTCAACGTTCAAACGGACGTAATAAAATCGCGGCTAGATTTTTTCGCGCACTGGTTTTTCATGTGTCGATGCTCTCCCGAGCATTGGGAAACAGAGTGAGTTGAAGATCGGCGAAAAAATCTCACGGCGATTTTATTACGTACGTGGGAACGTGATCTTTTGTAGCACAATGTCCTTGAGCTGCTGGAAGCTACACGTTGAGGCAGATAGTTCAGATAGATTTACTAATGTGGATAAAGTTATTGTTAAGTACCTACCAGGAGTACCTACCAGGTAGGTAGAGGTACTTATCATTTATTTACTTTATGCCTTCTTACATAGGTACATACAATTATTTACACAATTTGGCCTTAATTGCCTTTTTTATTTGGTTTTTTTTTTCTATGGGCCTCAGCTGCCTGCTAATAAAATGATTGATTGATTGATTGATTGATAAATGTAATTAATCGCCATGTTGAAAGCCGCCGCCGGCACGGGGAGGTTTTGGTGGTGTGCGCACACAGGCTAGGCTTCACTTTCGCCTCGTACCCTCTGTAATACGGAGTATCTACCTTTAACTCGCTGGTACATCGGTTTATTTTTAGGTAGATGTGGTTCACCTTGGCTACTCTGCATCCTACAGATAGCTGTGCATGTTGAACTTGCAGTATGCAGTACACCCACTTAGACACAGCACGCGATCAGACGCGCGAGGGCGCGACGCGGCGCGTGCGATGATGCAACGTCGGGAACCGGCCGCCGCGTCGTCGCCGCGCGCCGCCTCAGTCCTACCGGCACGGGGCAGATACACGTTGTACACTAGTCAATTCGCATTTTGGATACCTACTTGGTACCAACAGCAGCCTTCTTACAGTACCTACTTCAAGTTGTTATCACGTCTATCCTGTGAACTATTGTAGGTAGTGGTTAGTGTTTAGTAGGGTACTTAATAACTAACGTAGGAGTTTGCCACGAAAAGAGAGATAGTATTGCCATGGTAAATAAACAGACTATCAAATCATTACCTAGCTAGGTAGGTAATGATTTCCACTGTACAGTTCGAAAGTGCAATTGTTACAATGTTCCAATAATTATCATAACGTACCGTCCGCGTGGAATAGTGTCTTTGGGTCTTTGTCTCTTGTCGCAAACTTATAAAACATTCATTTATATACCTTACATATTTCCATACAAACTGTCATCCCCTATTCCCTATTGTTATTTTACACCCTTGAGGGTAAAACTTGTACAAACTTTGAATGTCATATTTATTTATATCGAATCAACAGCCTAGAAAATAAGTTTCAAGGTTCTAGCTCTAAAAATGACGATACCTCCATACAATTTTTCATCCCTTCCTTTCAACCCCTTACAACCCTTTTTTCGCATTAAAAAGTAGCCTAGATCCTTTCTCAGGCTCTAGACTATCTGTGTACCAAATTTCATTTAAATCGGTTCAGTCGTTTTAGCGTGATAGCGCGACAGAGACAGACAGACAGAGTTACTTTCGCATTTATAATATTAATACATAAATATATACTTAGTAATAAAATAATAAATAATAGTAATAATAAATCAGATCCAGAAAGCGGTACTCCTGGACACGGCTCGCATTGTTAGGAGGTTCCTCTCTCTGGAGCCCTGACCGCCGGTAGCTTGGACCCTGTTCCCGATGCCGGTGGGCTACTATTTTTTATATTTTTAAATGTTTTATTCATTTTATGTTCTAATATTTAAAAATATAATTTATATGTAAGTATATATTGAAATAAAGGAAATAATAATAATATAGTAAGAGTAGGTAAGGATAGAGCAAATGATTTCAACACGGTAGCGGCGGTGTCAGAGGTTTCCTCAACCACGTAAAGTTTCGGTTGCTGTGGATAACGACACAACACATATATTATGTACGCGCAATGCTAGTACCTACTCGGCGTGTCGGAAGTGAGCCTGATAACTTATCACTGGGGAAGCTAATCGCAGGTAGAGGTCAACAGATTCACTCACACTAATCAACAGTAGATACACTATTAAAATGTCACGTTACATTACTGTTACGTAATATTGTGTTTCGGTCGCTGGGGCGCTGGAAACTGAGGTCACTAACTCTGTCCGTGAGGCCATCGTACTCGTGCGCGACAAAACTACAACTAGTGTCATTTATTTCACCACAACCACTAACTCCCAATAGCTAAGTGATGAACGACATTCCTCGTCTACCCCAGTCACCGCACTGTCCCGGGTAGTAAGAAAACCTCAGAAACAGCAGCGTTTGGAACATCTGCAGCCAATAATATTATTTCACTGTGAGCCTGCAGTGCGTGGCTCTCTACTCCCTATAACACAAATCATCCCAACTACGTATTACCATACTAATTTCTGAGAAGCATCGGCGAAGAAAGGTCTTAAAACCTCACTACTCCATTTCACGTCCAACCAGTGCAACCCGAGAAGTGAGGACATTCGCTATTCTCCTAAAGATTTAGAATCCACACTCATTTAGCATACTATTAGGTAAATGAAATTAAATTCCATCCTTGTTCCATTTAGAAAACAATAAGCACAAAAATTTGGAGTGTGAGCGTCGATATAAATTAAGTTTGGAGCGTGAGCGTCGATACAAATTAAGTTTGGAGCGTGAGCGTCGATACAAATTAAGTTTGGAGTGTGAGCGTCGATACAAATTAAGTTTGGAGTGTGAGCGTCGATACAAATTAAGTTTGGAGCGTGAGCGTCGATACAAATTAAGTTTGGAGTGTGAGCGTCGATACAAATTAAGTTTGGAGCGTGAGCGTCGATACAAATTATGTTTGGAGTGTGAGCGTCGATACAAATTAAGTTTGGAGTGTGAGCGTCGATACAAATTAAGTTTGGAGCATGAGCGTCGATACAAATTAAGTTTGGAGTGTGAGCGTCGATACAAATTAAGTTTGGAGTGTGAGCGTCGATACAAATTAGGTTTGGAGCGTGAGCGTCGATACAAATTAAGTTTGGAGTGTGAGCGTCGATACAAATTAAGTTTCTGGTCTAGTGGTCGCAAGCGCTATTGCTGAGCAAGAGTTTCTGGGTTCGATTTCCGGGTCGGGCAAAGTGTTATTAGGTTTTTCCAACGAGAATTTCTAACAAGTAGCCAGGAGTCCGGTGCCCGGTTGATGGCAGTAGGCTCACCCCGTTACATGGTACTTAAAAACACAACTGGCGAAATATGGGTGTAATAAAGGTACCTACGGTTAACTGTGGCATCTTTACTTGGGTGTTCTATAGGTACGGTTAACTGTGCCATCTTTACTTGGGTGTTCTATAGGTACGGTTAACTGTGACATCTTTACTTGGGTGTTTTATAGGTACGGTTAACTGTGGCATCTTTACTTGGGTGTTCTATAGGTACGGTTAACTGTGGCATCTTTACTTGGGTGTACTATAGGTACGGTTAACTGTGGCATCTTTAGTTGGGTGTTCTATAGGTACGGTTAACTGTGGCATCTTTACTTGGGTGTACTATAGGTACGGTTAACTGTGGCATCTTTACTTGGGTGTACTATAGGTACGGTTAACTGTGGCATCTTTACTTGGGTGAACTATAGGTACGGTTAACTGTGGCATGTTTACTTTCCATAGCAACTTTACCCATGAGTACTTATTACTGTACATAAATATCTTTCGATAACTAAAAATCTGTTGCCGCAATATAATATCGAAACGATGCAAAAGTAGAAAAATCTACTTTTTGTTACAAATAGGTATTTAGTAATCGAGAAATATTTAAAAACAGTATGCATGGGTAATGTTGCTCATGGACGGTAAAGATGCCACAGTAGACGGTACAGCTCTATCTAACCGTTCGGAGATTACAGGCTTGATGTTATGTTACGTTAAAGTTTCTGCCTGTTGATTGGTTTCAAAGTCAATGTCAAAGCATTTAAGTACACTCGAGAGCAATGAATCCGGGTCACTTAAAGAATCCTAAAAATCTCGGAAACTAAAAATGCTAGGTTAATGCAATAAATTGTATTTAATAGACAATGTAATACTCCTTAAATGAAGGTATAAAAACTTCATAGTTATTGTAAAGTTATATCATAAAAAAATCTAATTTGAAAAAGGGCCACTTTCGAAGATGGAACTACGAAATTACAGCATTTGGTTTTGCTTTTGTTTGTAATCTGTCATTTATGTGGGTACATAAACCATGTTGATAGTGCTCTATATTCATTATTCAAGCTGAAATTATGTCGCTTACGCCTGAAGAATGCACCAGAATACTTACAATGCTGGAAACCGGCCGGAGTCAGCGCGTTACGAACACCATGCTTCGAAATCGCTTTCTCACAGGAACTGAACTCACAAATCAGTTTCGACGCCTCGGAGGAAGTAACCCAAGTGCATGGACAGTAAGACGTCGGCTTGCTGAATCTAACTTAAAACCCCTTAGACCTGCAAACGGCCCTAAACTGGAGCGTGGGCATCGTATTTCAAGACTAAGATATGCCCAGAGCCACGTAAATTGGAGTATTGAAGATTGGTCAAAAGTTATGTTCTCCGACGAATCAAAATTTATGCTCTACAAGCACGATGGAAGACACAGAGTGTATCGAAGACCAGGGGAAAGATTCAAGCAAGCATGCATCGAAGAAAAAGTAGCCTACGGTGGTGGGTCTGTACTTGTGTGGGCCGGAATTTCTTCTGAAAGTCGCACAGAGCTGGTGATCATAGAAAACGGCTCTTTAACTAGCGTAAGATATGTGGAAGAAATCCTCAATGATCACGTTGGTCCATTTATGGTCAATTTAGGTGAGGATGCTATATTTATGCATGACAATGCCCGACCTCATACAGGTAGGATTGTGAATGACTACCTTCAAGAGATGAACATTACTCGTATGGAGTGGCCAGCGCGCAGCCCGGATATCAACCCGATCGAGCATGCTTGGGACGAGCTAGGCAGATGCGTAAAACAACGAAACCCTCCCCCAATCACGCTTCGTGAGCTCAAAATTGCTCTCACAGAGGAATGGGAGAATATTCCCCAAAATCGTATAAGGAACTTGGTGTACAGCATGCCAAACCGCGTAAACGCAGTAATGGAAGCACGAGGAGGCAATACGAAGTATTAAAATTCAAGAAAATCGTAATAAAGTTCAAAAATTTCATGTTTCCTATTTTTGTTTTAAGGAGAGATCAGCAGTTTTTTTCTTTATGTAATTTTGTGTTAATAAAATGTATGGTGACTCATATTTTTTTTACTTTCATTTAAGGAGTATTACATTGTCTATTAAATACAATTTATTGCATTAACCTATCATTTTTAGTTTCCGAGATTTTTAACATTCTTTAAGTGACCCGGATTCATTGCTCTCGAGTGTATTTCAAATAGGCACTTAAAAGGCACTTTTGAACGTCAACATTTACATTAAAATAGAATTGATTCTAGTCGCCCCTTCCAAAATGTAGTTTCGTATGGAGAAGAATGGGCAAGAAACTCCACCGTTACTCTTTTAAAATGTTTCAAGTACAATATTTACATTTATTATATGATTATGTGTGAAAACGATGCACCCAGAATAAAATTACCATACCAAAATAGGTAAGCAGAATCAAATTGAAGCAATAGATAAATTAATTCTGTGATAGATACATGGTGTTCACACATTTACAAACATTGTAAAAGTAAGTACCTATAGGTACGATTTTCCTATAATATTAACAAGTAATGAGTCAGTGTGTGAATTAAAGTAATCACTGAGTTTAAATCAATGTCATAAATATAATTAATTAGACAATTCAATTAGCAACCAGTTTGATTTTGTCTAGACTCTAGATTGTCCTATGGAGCAGGACCAGCATGTTTCCAAGCATTTCACAGAAAAGAGCATAGAGAGGATTACGTATGCAGCGCATGTAATAGTATAGTCTAAAAAGGTGCGGCACACAGTTCACGTGTGAATATGATAAACTGTTGCTTTTGACGCCAGGGAGTAGTGGCGGACACTGCCGGAGTGCGGACATTGCGGAATGCACCAGAGCTGAGAATGTGCGACGATCACGCAATCGTGCGCAATCATCTATTACTAGTTAGTTGGAACCTAACCTACGTATGTAAGCCAAAACTGAACAAGCTTATCGCTAACTACATAAACAGCTGAGTACCAAAAAAAAAATACAGCTTTAAAGCCACTCAATACTGGCCCAGAAATTTTGAATCTTAACGGTCAGCGAAAGGGATGTCGTTCAGACTACTTCAGACAAGCTGTATAAGTACCTAACCTACATCTTAACTCAACATGGCTCCCTGTGGCATACCGGTTCCTACTCAGTACTCTGATCTGATACGTTCTCTGCCTTAGTTGGACTACAAAAAAATTGAATTTTGTTCAACTCGAACGACAATGATTGCGTTATCAAAGGAGAAACAGAAGTCAATGAGATAACAGCGTCGCTGGCACGATTGCAGGTCTTCATGTGGGACAGCAAGTGCGGTGTCCGCCTGTCTGACATTTACGTTTATTTTCAACTGAGGCGCCCGCGTCGCCCCGCGCCGCCCGCCGCCGCCGCCACAGCTGATTCACACCACCACTGGATAACATTTTATAAAGTTCACTATAAATAAATACACCGGTTCACTTGTCCGTACTACAGGCCAGCCCATCTCACACACTCGGCATGTTGGATGCACTTCTTGTATTATCGTACCGGTAAAGCTTTCCTTCTCAGACAAAGGCGTGCGACACTTTACGTCACCCCTACAGGTTAAAAGTTTACAGTAACATTAAGTAGCTTCATTGCTGTCATGAAAAGTCACTCCTATCTCTATAATTATAATTGTCGTTGTTGTGGTCATACTACGCGATGTCGCCCAATCTTACCAAGACACAGGATCTTATCCACAGAGGATACGACTTTCTGATTACTGACTTTCAATGCTTTATAATGCTTTGTAAAGCTTTATGAACATTACTGAATATGATTATTATAATATCTCTATTATTTTCATACCGCTGCGCTGGTGCCGAGGCCCTCCGGCCTATGCTAAATTCAATGCGTGCCTCTATTCAAGACCATAATTCTTTTTGTTATAAATGTTTATGAACTTGAAAACGAGCGTAAACATTGTTTATTGATGACACCGTTATCAATACTTGCCGCAATTTATCAAAAAACCTTGAAGCCTTCCTGTCTGAAAGCTCCACACCTTGTAATATTGTACTTAACTCGTATCGTAAGGATATGGACATAGCAAAGTGTATTGCTGTTGTTCTAGCAATATTCGCATGTACTATTGTTATCTGTTCTTAAATTAGTCTCAGGGCACACTGATAACGCTTACCTACTTATTGACTCGAAACAAAACGATCATTCAAACAATAGTGATAGTTCTCAGTCGTGGAACATTTTTGTGACCGATATCTGACACAACGCCGACGACTGCGGCGCGGTACCGAGGCGGTGTCCTATCACGCGGGGCTCTTGATTAGCGTCAATTTGTACAAACGGTCCCGATTCGATTGACTCCGAGTGTTCCGTTGTAACATGCCAGTTAGTACTTTAATAGGTCTACTTCTTGTAATTCATACATTCCCTACGAAGTCAAATCGTCTGAAACCTGCGGATTTATTTAAGGGATAAGTACATAGAGTATTAATCATTGGATAAGTACCTAAGTCTTTGTTATTTCTTAGATGTGGGACTTATTTTCCTCTCAATTATGTGGACGTTTGGATACGATGCGCCTACACTGTGCTGTGATGATGTAAACAATGGCACGCAGTCTTCAGCGTATGTTACGCGCATAGCGCGCATGCTCGAGCTCGACACCCACCACCGTGCACCGTAGACCACATCATGGTTTGCCCTTTTAAAGAGTAAGCGCGTAATTTATTACGTAAGTCGATGTTCACATGGACGTAGTAAATAGCGGCGGGAACCGAGCATCGAGAATTTAACAGAGTGCATCCTCAGCGCGTCGAGGATCTATGAGTTTGTTTTACTGTTCGATTTTCAACTCCCGCGCGCCAAGCAATGCGTTGTAGATCCTATGCGCGAAAAAATCCCGCCGCGATTTTGTAAAGTCGAGCGTCGCGTCGATGTCTTGGGACTTGCATCAGCGATCATTGTAATAATCAAGCATAGTACATCTACTATATCTAGGGTTGCCAGCTTTTTCTAGAAGTACAGTATTTCTGATTTCAGAGAGAGTAAATAAAGAGTACAGATTAATAAAACCATACCATTACCATTCATTCATTTCTCTTTATGTATTTTCTACCACTTTTTGCGATACATATTTTTTTTATTGATTTTACAATTGTAGGACTCTGGACTCCAAAAATCCTAATTCTACGTTAGTAAAAGATCAAGAGCTCATTTTATTTTTAACCGACTTCAAAAAGGAGGAGGTTATCAATTCGTCGGAACCTTTTCTTTTTTTTTAAATTTTTTTTGTGTATGTTCCCCGATTACTCGAAGATGGCTGGACCGATTTGGATTTTGTTTTTTTTGTTTGAAAGGGTATACTTCCCAGGTGGTCCCATGATCATCAAGTCAGGATCTGATGATGGGAACCTGGAGAAATAGAGAGAACTCTTCAAATTTTATAGGCACACGAAGCGATTTAGCTATTTTTTGGAAGAGTACTTTCTCGGAGTGGTCTCATTTCAATTTGGTGAAGATCTGATGAAGAACTTTGGAGATAGGCAACGGAACTCCTCAATAAATGATAGCAAATGGACTGGGATTGCTGAAATCTCATGTCTATCTATTGCTTACACCAGTTCATAACATAACATCACGCCGGTATGCTGTGAAGGGACATGTGGACCACTAAAAAGTGAAAAATATAAACTCTTTCCAAAAAAAAAATAACCGACTCCAAAAAAAAACACTAGGTACAAAGTGAAAAATAACTTTAATTTCGGAAGGCGGTGACAAAAAATTCAAATACAGCTCCAAAGACACTGACTTCCGAAATTAAAGTTATTTTTCACTTTGTAGTGTTTTTTTTGGAAGTCGGTTGTTTTGTTTTTGGAAAAAGTTTTTATAAAGCCCTGTTCCTCTCTTCTTGCCACATCACATGAATAACCGACAATAGTCAAGGCTCACAATAGTAAATATAGAAAAACCGCGGAAAAACTAAAATCTTGCCTCAAAAAAGATAGTTAACGAAAAAAGAGTATTTTGTCGTACGTACTCTGTTAGTGTTACAGATTATAGAGTACACCCATTACTATTATTACCCAGGACTCTCTATTTTAGAGTAGGTACGATTGGCAACCCTAGCTATAACCATATTTTAGGATTGCAAACATGGGCAATAGTCGCAGGCTGAGGTTCAGCCGTTGAGGGCGTTAAGGGTTTGAAATGAATCAAGGTGAACTCAGCAGAGAAATATGACCAGATTTACAAGATTACGATTACTACTAGCTGACCCGTGCCCACTTCGTTGGGCGGTAAACATTTTTTATATCACTCAATAGATTACGACACGGTCGCGGTTCCATACCTAACTATGTCGTATTATCTCTTTATCCATTCGTCCAAATTATACGTAGTAAAAGGGAAAAGCCTTTTGTTTTAAACACTTGAGGCGATAAATTTACCTGTTTTGATAATAATTCATAATTGTTGATAATATGACCAAAAAACACGAGATTAAAATTATTTTTAAATATAAAAACTACTTTTTGTGACTTAAAATATAAAAGTTAGACATAATGCTGTCGCTAACTTTTTTGTAGGCATTATCAAGCTCTACAACTTTTCTCTAGAACTCAATCATAAATATCTCTCATCGTTAAGGCAGCGTTCGTATGAAACGTTTTCGCTCGACCATTTTTCTCCGTCTTACTTTGCAAATCCCACCACGAAAAAGTCTTTTCATGTGGCTTTCTATTGGTGAAATAATTTTCAAAATCGGTTCAGTAGATCCAGAGATTACCTACCCCTATAACCTCACAAACTCACACACTTTAGCTCTTTATAATATTATAATTAAAAAATAATAATAGAGATGTATAATTTTATAATTCTGTGAAAGAGACTAGGTCTTTGGAATTCCTTAGATACTAAGTGTGCTCTGTTCGAGTCACTGCGTCAAGCGGCTACTTGACGAGCATAAATTGTTGTGATTTTCACTTAAACGTGAGTAAAGATAGCGATAGGTGATAGTGTGATCCCGACTCAAACTGATGATTTACGGCACTACACGTGTAGTGTCACATACAATACTCACAACAGGCTAGCAGCACACACAATACGGGCTTTACGAAGATTTGGTAAAGCAAGCTAGTCACCGCGGGGTCACGGAGCGAAGTTACTTGGCTAAAATATTTAAATACAAGGTGTATACTCATTTTACTCTACGTCTAATTTCTAAAAGATAGTACATACTGCTCATAGCTCCCAAAACGAGTCTTCTACAGTTTTCTAGTGATAAAGTTGAAGAGAACAAATTCGAATCTTCAGCAGCACGATGAGGCTCGTTATTGTTATTGAACGTGATACAATCTCAACGATTGACGCTAATTGATTTTTCCAAAAAAGTTGGTGTTTTGGAATGTTGGATATTATCAGAGTGTAAGCAATGAACCTAATCAGCGACACCGTCACACCGCGGGCTGCGGGCTGGCCCACTTTCCGAAGGAAAGTGGAGGAAATTATAAGAGTTATCACTCGCACAGATCAGTAACTGATGCAGCAATTATTCATGTCACTGTATAGTGTAGAGCACGCGCGGCGCGTCGTGTGACTTAAGTGGCGTATTGACAGCGCGGGAGGCACGCGTGCTCACGCTCGCTCGTGCCGCTAGTGACTGTCTGTGTAATTTGGCGGGAACCTGCGCGGGCGCATCCTGCACATGTTATCTGTACATACATCGGGACGCCGCACACTATAAGTAGTGACGTGCAGTTATTATATTAGCAATCGTTATTATAAACTGATTAATTTTGGACTAGAATGCGCGATACGGATCTCTGCCTTGTTATCAACACAAGCGATTGGCGACGCGTTCCGTTTGCGCAAGTTTTATTAACAAAACAACACCTTGATTTGCTTTCTGCCAAGCCACCACTGTACCTACTCCTAAATAAACAGATGGTATCCGTCTCAGCATAAATGCATAAGCACTTTTACGCACATATCACATTAAATCACATTATTTTATTGTAATCCCACGACTCTTTTACAGTTTTGCAACTGATTCCAAATTCGCCAGGTGATCGAATGTAACTGCCAACCATTGCTTTTGATACCAGCCTACAAGACCAACACTTTACAATGACATACTCGTAGTACCTACCTAAGTACAGAATGCTGTACCGTTTTCGACATGTGTTGCAGGATGTCAAGTTTCCTTCTAATTACCTATTTCCTTGATTAACTTGTAGCTGCGAGATAACCTTAAAAACAAAAAGAGATAACATATTAATCAGTTGCGTCATTGATAAAGATAATCTGCACGTTAGAGCTCTTACACACGAGCGGCATGTTCCCAACGGCAGAGGTAACTGCAGCCGTCGACGCGCGTCGGCGGCAACCTTCGACGCGTCGACGGCTTCCGTTGACGCGTCGACGGCTGCCGTCGACATTTCAACTTCGAAGATCAAGTGTCGCTATAGGTCGACTGCTGCTGTCGACGCGTCGACGGTTGCCGTCGGATTGCCGTCGACGCGTCGACGGTTGCCGTCGACATTTCAACTTCGAAGATCAAGTGTCGCTATAGGTCGACTGCTGCCGTCGACGCGTCGACGGTTGCCGTCGGGTTGCCGACGACGCGTCGACGGTTGCCGTCGGGTTGCCGTCGACGCGTCGACGGTTGCCGCCGACGCGCGTCGACGGCTGCAGTTACCTCTGCCGTTGGGAACATGCCGCTCGTGTGTAAGAGCTCTTAGTGGTTGTGGCGGCGCGCGGCGGCGGCGGCGCGGCGCGGAGCGGCGACGCGCGCGACGGTGGCGCCCGCCGCGCGGATATCTCAGGAGTCGGGAACATAGGCTCGCGAAGTCGTGATAGGGCCGAAGGCGTTGCCCCGCGCTGCGCCTGCTTCGATCCCGTGCCTCCCTGGGCCCCAATTCTGGGCCTGAATTCACTATGATCACTTAACGATTCCTTACTCGTAACCACGTCAATCACACACGAAATATGCTAATATCGTACCTAATAATAATATCGACAAATTATTGTCTTGCAACATACAGAATATGACATTTCGATTCCTTACCGTTACATTGGTTTCTAAAAAACACGATAATTGACGTAGTTTGAACGTAGTAAGATTTCGCGAGGAATCATTATAACCATACAGAATTGGGGCCGCCCCAATTCTGTATGGTTATTGTGATTTCTCACGGAATCTTAGAGTTTTTGAGAGATGTTCTCGTGACACACATTCTACTTATCATCGGTGGCACCGCTGCAGTCCTGATGAGATAACATACTATCATATGGCGTCGTAACATGCCTTTTTTGTGATGGGAGGCCGATTTTTTTATTGACCAAGAAGTAAGTTTACGTAGTGTGTGTCACACACAGCACTCACAGCCGCGGTGCGCGGTGCGGCGGCCAGCCAGCCATTCGAACCAATTGAAATCAAAATCAATCACACGTGTGCGAAGCGCGCGCAGCTGCCGCTCGTTACTCTCTCTGCACACCACACCGTTCTGAACGCATATAAGTGGTACATACTTATCGTTTTTTTTTTTTTTGAGGGTGGGAAATCATCAAATAACTTCTCCCGCCCTGGGTGGAGCAGGAGGGCGTGTCCGACTTTTACTGACTAAAATCTACCCGTGTTCCCTCAGTTGCCTGTGTGCCTGGGGCGACGGTATCTCTTTTTATCGTGGAGGTATGCCTACTGCGCTACCACGGGGAGAGAGCGCAGTTATGTGGGCGAACCCGGCACAATTCCTCGTGGAGGCGATCTATGCGCCCTCACGGCCCTAGTCACCGCAAGAGAGGCCCTGGGCGTCGGGAATCCCAGGCCAATTCCCGGTCACCGTAGGCGCGGGCTTGCGGAAGGCGACTACGGCGAGTAATGGGTAACTCGGCGTCCGGTTAGGACCAAGCCCGGGTCGACGGAGCGTTGTGTTCCACGCGCGCCTCAAAGGGATGTCAGCACCAACTGGTGGGGTCCGCTAGAGCCGATGCTTACCAGGGGTGCGGGTTGTTCGAAAGAGATACTGTCGCTCCTGGCATACAGGCAACTGAAGGAACACGGGTGGCTTTTTGTCAGTAAAAGTCTGTCACGCCCTCCCGCTCCGCGCAGAGCAGGTGAAGTTATTTGTTGATTTTAAAATAAACCCCACACAATGAAGAGTTCCGTGGTTGGGATGAATTAACCAAACTTAACATTGTAGTTGAAAAACATGTTCTCCCCTATATTCCAGCTGCAAGTGTAAGTTGGTTTACTAGATAATAAGAAGAGGTTTACTAGACAATTCGTCGATCAAACTGTTTTCTTAGGGATCACGCTCGACTCAAGGCTACAGTGGAGTCCTCATTTAACAGCTCTTGCAAGACGGCTAAGTTCAGCAGCTTATGCTGTGAGAAAAATCCGCCAATTCACAATTGTAGAAACCGCGAGGCTAGTCTATTTCAGTTACTTTCATAGTATCATGTCTTACGGTATTGTCGGGTAGACGTAAGTCAATTAGTAAACACTTACATTTTGCCGTTCCGTAAACAACTAAATGCTAATATTGTATAAACTTTACTCACGATATAATCATTGAGTGAAAGCTTATGCTAAGTGTACGTGACATATGTGATATCGTTTGCAGAGTGATCAGTGACTGTTTTTTGGAAAAATCATAAAATAAACATTTCAAAAAGTGACCTCGTAAGTTCTTGTTCACACGAAAGTGGGTGTTTTCGAAAAAACTTTATCAACTTCACTCTGACCGCAAGTATTACTGTAACGCACTGATACGTTTATTTCGAATAATGTATGCATAGCGTCCGTGGCAGCGTTGGTTAAGCAGCGGCTGTGACGTGAATAGTGGCGAGTTCGTATCCCAGCGCAAGAGAGTCTTTTTGCATAGGTATTCTTTTTGTTGATTTTTATTTTTTTCGTTTGTTTGCCATAATGATTTGCGCCGGTTGTAATGCGATTATTCTCGTGACACAAAAGAGAATTAAATGCTGCTTAAGCAAATGTGCCCTGCAGTACCATTTGGAATGCGTAAAGTACGATGAAGCGTCAACACCTCGGACTAAATGGACTTGTCCAATCTGCGTCTCTAGCCGGCCAAAACAGGACAACACTAATACACCAGTCCAAGCTAAAGGTCACACTGCACAAACAGACCAAGCGGCTCCAGTTGCCGAGCCGGCCTCAATTCATTCCTCTATATCGGCGCCGGCTAGTGACCAGAGTAAAACAAAAGTTGTTCAGAGACCTACGCCAGCTGAGAAGACGCCGCCAGTTACGCCTCGAGTGGCAAGCGTTGGCATGGAAGTCAACTTGCAGGATACAATACTTTCAGAGATTCGTAAATTACGGCAGGAAATGAATGAAAAGTTTGATAGTCAACAGGCCTCTTTGGCGAAATTTGAAACCACTCTAACTACGGTCCAAAGGGAAATAAATGACCTAACCTTGAAATTTTCCTCAATGTACGAAGACTTGGACGAGTTTAAGAAGACTGTTTCTTTTCTTTCTGATGCTTATGATGATCAAATTGAATTAAATGCTAAAAATAATAACTGTATTGCCGAACTCCAAAAGAATAACGCCGCGATGAGCACTCAGGTGAGGGAATTGGAGACTAAATTGCAGCAAATTGATCAATTGGCACGCGAGAACAATATCGAGATACAGTGCGTTCCTGAACACAAAACCGAAAACCTGTTTACGCTCGTAAAACAGTTAAGTAGAGTTGTGGGAACTGAACTTCACGACAATGAAATCCAATCATTTCACAGAGTGGCCAAACTGAATGAAGAGACAAATCGTCCACGCAGCATAGTCGTCAAGTTAGCCAGTCCTCGCATCCGCGATAATCTTCTTGCTGCAGTTAGAATCTTTAACAAAAAGAATGAGTCGGAGAAGTTGAACAGCAGCCATATTGGTATCGGTGGAGAGAAGCAGCCGATTTTTGTGACGGAAAATCTGACTCTGGCAAATAAAAAATTACATGCAGCAACAAGAATCGCTGCTAAAGAAAAGAAATATAACTTTGTATGGGTTCGGAATGGTCGCATTTTTGTGAGGAAAGATGTAACAACTAAATCTCTACTTGTTAAAAATTTAGAATCTGTAGAATCTCTGTAAATTATTGTCTTATTAGTCACATCCCTTGCTTGCTCAATAGTGTTATAAGAATTTATTTTCAAGTTTAAAATCTATTACCAAAATGTTAGAGGCTTACGAACCAAAACAGAGGATTTTTATGCTGCTGCTTTAAATTATGATTATGAATTATCGGCACTGAAAGTTGGCTCAATGATACGGTGTTAGACCATGAATTTTTAGATAACCGATACAGGGTGTTCAGGCGCGATAGGTCGTCTACGGTATCTTCAACTTCCAAAAAGGATGGTGGGGGGGTGTTTGTTGCAACTCTGGACAAATACGAGGTCTCACGTAGGTTAAATTGGGAATCACATTGCGAAGAGTTGTGGATCACAATCAAGTGTGAAAGCGGCTTAAATATTAATATTTGTGCGGTTTATATCCCACCTCCAATAAATCAAGAATATATCGATGCACTGTTTCAAAACTTTACACAAGTAATTAACAAAAAGAGCAAATCCAATTCTGTCAACTTACTAATCGGTGATTTTAACATGGGCAGTATCTCTTGGGAATATGATGCGGATTCTGGTGTATTGGTTCCCAAAGGTTCTAGTGGTAATATCGGACACATTTTTTTAGACATGCTAGCCTTTAATGATCTTCATCAATGCAACGCGATACCCAACGCTTCAAATCGTATTTTAGATCTAGTTCTTAGTAGTAGTAACAACAAAGTGCTGGTGTCTCAGCCCTTATTTCCGTTTATACAAATTGACCCTCATCATCCAGCGTTAGAGATCTCGTTTACGACTAATCATACGAATCCCCTTGTGCAAAATAAAATTCCATACTTGAACTTTTATCTCTGTAATTATGAAGCCGTCAACAATGAGCTTGGAAAAATTGCTTGGTCTGATGAATGGAATTCTACATCTAATATTAACGAAATGTTGCAAAAATTCTACGATATTCTTATGCCAATTATTAAACTACATACTCCAATTACAAGACCACGAGATGAACGCTATCCTGTCTGGTATAGCCGGGCTTTGCTCAAAGTTATTAAAGAAAAAGCAAAATATCACAATATTTACAAAAATACGGTAATCCTAGAGATAAAATTACGTTTGATTGCCTGAGGATGCGCTGCGGTGATTTAATAAAGGACTGTTATGCTAATTTTAAAAAGAATATAGCTGAACATCTGCGTACCAATCCTAAGCATGTTTGGCGGTACCTAAAAAATAAACGGATAGGTAACAGTTATATTCCCTACAAAATGACTTTGAACAACACTAGGTTTGCCACGGGTGGCCAGGATTGTTTTCGGATAATTTTCAGTCCATTTATAAAACAAATAGTAACATGGAAACCACTGCAACGCCAGTTGAAACGAATCCCTGTAACAATAACACTTTCAGTCGGTGCAAACTTGAAGTGGAAGAAGTTTTCGATTACTTGTCTTCCCTAGATTGTGATAAAGGACCCGGGCCTGACTCGATCCCTCCTCTCTTTCTTAGAAAATGTGCAGTGAACCTAGCTGATCCTCTGACTACATTGTTCAATTGCTCTTTGGCTCAGGGCTTATTCCCCGATCAGTGGAAAATTGCACACATCACGCCAATCTTTAAATCGGGCAGTGTTGATGATGTTGCAAATTACAGACCAGTGTCCATTCTATCTGCTTGTGGTAAAATTATCGAATCGCTTGTTCAGAAAAAAATGTTCTCTCACTTCAAAAATGTGCTGGATGATAACCAGCATGGCTTTCGCCCCAAAAAATCGACACTATCTAATCTAGTCGAGTATGTTTCATATATATCATCTGCATTAGATGACGGTAGAGAAGTTCATGCAATATATACTGACTTTAGAAAGGCCTTCGATTTGGTAGATCACAACCTACTAATTGCTAAATTAGAAAGCATGGGTGTTCATGGGTCATTACTACATTGGTGCGAGTCGTATTTAAAAAATCGTTCACAACTAGTATATATCAAGGGTTTTAAATCCAAACAATGTTACATACCATCAGGGGTGCCACAGGGATCACACTTAGGTCCACTATTTTTCTTAGTTTTTATAAATGATTTGGGCTGCAAAATTGATTCGGAATACAAACTTTTTGCTGATGATTTAAAAATATATCGAATTATATACAACGAAGCTGATATTCTTCAGCTTCAGCTCGATTTAAATAACGTACACAATTGGTGCAAACTAAATAAAATGTCATTAAATGAAAACAAATGTTACTTCATTAAATTTACCAGAAAAAGGAAAACCTGCCAATATTATTACTCGATAAATGACAGCCCACTCCAAGAAGTTGATACTATAAGGGACCTTGGTGTTTTAGTAGATAGTAGTTTGAGTTTTAGGAGTCATTACGACCAGATAATTAGTCGGGCATCTAAATTGTCAGGTTTCATGGTTAGGGAAATGAAAATTTTTAAAGAACCGATTCTGATTATTTCCATTTACAATTGCGTTATTCGTAGTATTCTGGAGTATTGTAGTACGGTATGTATTAGCTCTTGAATTGTTATGGAGCGGGCTCGCTGGCGGGATGTTACTTAGGAGGTGTCGTAGAAGGTGCGTCGGAATAAAAAATACTTCTTCAGAGAGTTTCTTCTTTATTTTTCTTCCTTGTTTCTTCTAATACTGCTGGATTCGGAATGCCTGATCACAGAAATCCGCCCTTCTTTTATAGACGGGCTTGGCCAATCAGAACGCTTTAATTTTGCACACGGCACTAATCATTTTTCTCCCGACCAATCAGAACGCGTCAAGTTTGCACACGGCACTAATCATTTTTCTCCCAACCAATCAGAACGCGTCAAGTTTGCACACGGCACTAATGTGACTTTTGTATGGGAAACTTACGTTGGCGGTTTTCTGTGATAAATCATTCTTTACAATGCTTTACTTATTTTTATAACATGGGAATTAACTTACTTTACATAATTACAAAAAACTGTATCAAAAACCTTAACATAAACCTTAAAAAAATAAGAAAATTCTGAAACGGCCCTCATTACGGTAAAGTTTCGCAGTACTTAAGCTTGCATGATGTGATGGTACAGGTAGCGCCACCAAGTGTGATAAATGTGAAACATCTTTTCGCTACATACATTATTCTAACTAACATAATTATTAAATTGATATAATAAAAGAAAACGACTAATTTAATAGGATTACGTGTCGTCGCTAACATTCTCCCCCGCGGTACGCAGCACTCCATCCACTTAAAGCGACGATGCCGCAGGAACCAGGACGACGATCCGTCGAGTCGGTCGGCGAAGTATTCCTCCCGATGTTCTCACGTCCAGCACTCGGGTTCTTCCATCTGGTCCAGGGTATGTCTTAGTGACTTCTCCGCGAGGCCATGAATTGCGTGGTAGCGTTGCGTCTACTATTAGCACGATATCTCCTTCTTTCGGGTCGTTGGTCTCTTTACCTTTGAGTTTCCTTGGCATTAGGAGAGGTAAGTACTCTTTGATCCATCTTTTCCAGAAGTGGTCTGCGAGTCTTTGGGTAGTTCTCCAGTTAGCCTTCCCGATCAGTTCTCTGTCGTCAAATTCTCCAGGTGACATTGCTCCACATGATCTCCCCAGTAGAAAGTGGTTCGGCGTCAAACTTCCTTCGTCTTCTGGGTCCATACTAACTGAAGTGAGAGCTCTTGAATTAACTATGTGTTCAACTTCGGTCATTAGTGTATGAAGCACTTCTTCGGGTGGGCTTCTTTCGTAGAGAACCGCTGCAAGCGCTGTCTTAACTGTTCGCACAAGTCTTTCCCAAGCGCCTCCCATATTCGGGCATCCTGGGGGAATGAACTTCCACTTGATGCCTTTCTCTTGCGCAGCCTCTTCCAATTCCTTTTTGGCCCCGACAAAGTTGGTGCCATTGTCGCTAAATATAGTTTTTGGGGTTCCTCTTCTAGCTGCCATTCGCCGAAGTGCCATAATCATCGAGCTGGTACTGAGAGAGGGTGCCAACTCTAGATGTACGGCTCTTGTAGTGAGACAAGTAAACAATGCCCCCCAGCGCTTCTCAACTCTTCTCCCGACAGTAACTTGCATCGGTCCAAAGTAATCCACGGCTGTGTAAGAGAACGGGAACTGATTATGTTGCAGCCTCTCGCTCGGTAGGTCTCCCATCGGAGGTATCTCTGGCAAGCTCTTCTTGGTCTTGCACCATTGACAGCTGTGGGCGACTGCCTTTAAAGCCGCTCTTAAGCCCAGGATCCAATATTTTTGTCGAATCTCGTTCATTACCGTAGCAGTATTCCCGTGAAGCAACTTCTTATGATAATGCTGTATAATGAGACGCGTAATCTTTTGCTTCCCATCTAGAATGATAGGGTTCATCTTCCTTTCGCTTTCGTCGTGAAACTTCATTGTTCTGCTCCTTAGCTTGACGATCCCATCGTCTCCTATATAGACGTCGATCTTCTTAAGTCGACTTGCGTTTTCTAAGGGTTTTTCTGCCTTCAGATTTTTTATTTCTGTCGTGAAACTATCGTTTTGACTCATCTTCATTAGTATCTCTTCGGCCTTCTTCAAATGTTTTCCTTCCAGGGGTAGGTACAACCGCTTCTTTTCCTCTTTGTTGGTTGATTGATTCGAGATTCGTGTCTTCTTCTCGGGTCTTCTTTGGGGTCTCCAGGGTTCATCCGAATGGCGCGCGGCGGCTGTGGCTGCTTTGCGAGTCTTCTTTAATAAAAGGTAGGTGAAAGCAATCACTCTGGCCATAGTGCGCAGTAATCGCTCCCAGCTCGAAAACCTCTCCAGATCGAAAAGGACTTCTTCTGTGGCCTTTATTGTCATCACCTTTTGCTTGTTCTTTTCTTCCAACATGATACCCTCAGGTTCGAAGTCTTGAAACGGCCACTCTTCTTCTGGTTGACGGAGAAATGTTGGACCTTTGAACCATCTGGCGTTGCGATCGAATTCAATTGGGGTTCCCCTAGTGGCGTCATCTGCTGGGTTTTCTTTGGTCGGTACCCATCTCCAGTCTTCTGGCTTGGACTTTTCTTCAATTTCTGCCAGTCGATTTGCTACAAAGGTTTTGAACTTTCTCGGTTTGGCTTTTATCCACTGCAGCACTGTGCTTGAGTCCGTCCAGTAGATCTTCTTTGATATTTCAAGTTCCATTTCTTCTCCAACCGTAGCTGCTAGTCTGGTGCCGAGCAAGGCCGCTTGTAGCTCTAACCTTGGAATTGATACTGGTTTCGTTGGCGTTACTCTTGCTTTGCCGGCGATCATGGAGATGTGGACTTTTCCTTCAGGCTCAACCGTCCTCCAGTAGACCACCGCTGAGTAGGCTTCTTCACTTGCGTCAGTGAACGTATGCAGTTGTCCTTTTCTGCTGTGGGGTGAGACGCACCTTGGAATCTTCAATCGTGATAATGCCGACACTTCTTGTAAGTATTTCAGCCAGGCTTCTCTTTGTGGTTCATTAATAACTTCATCCCAGTCTATTTTCGTTCGCCAAATATCTTGAATTAGTTTCTTTCCTTGTATTAAGACTGGTGTCGCAAAACCCATTGGATCAAAAGTAGACATCACGGCACTTGTAACCTCCCTCTTTGTTGGAGATCTTGTTCCATCTAGTAGGTCCTTTGATGTATTACGCAGTCCGACATTGAAGGCTAGGGCGTCTTCCTTTACCAGCCATCTTAGACCCAGAGTGTTCTCTTCCTTTGTAAGTTGCAAAGAATCTTCTTTATTAGTGTCTTCTACTTCCGATAGTATCCCCAAGTTGTTACTGGCCCAACCTTTTAGATGGAAGTTTGCTCTGGCGTGAATCTGTTTTACTTCCTTTGATATCTTCTTTGCTTCAGCTGTAGACGCAAAACTTTGTAGGTAGTCATCCATGTAGTGGTTTCTATTTATTGCCTTCACTGCTTCAGGATGTGTTTCCTTGAAATCTTCTGCGTTCTTGTTCATCACGTAAATGGCTGTTGCCGGTGATGACGCTGCTCCAAAGATGATTGATGACATTCTATATTCTTCAGGCTTGCCCGTTCTTCGGCTTCCACGCCACAAGAACCTTAAGCTGTCGCGGTCATCTTCTCTAACTTTGATCCGAAGGAACATATCTTGGATGTCAGCCATGACAGCTACTGGCCCTTCTCTGAAGCGCAACAATACTCCAAACAGTGACTGTAATAAGTCTGGTCCTGATAGCAAGACGTCATTGAGGCTCTTCCCTTCGTACTTGGCGGCTGCGTCAAATACTATCCTCAGCTTCTTCTTAATTGGATGCACGACGGCGAAGTGGGGCAAGTAAAATATTCTTCCTTTATTTGAGGTTTCTGGAGCCTTTTCTGCATATCCTTTTTCAATTAGACTCTGGATCTGCTTCTCATAGTGTTCTTTGGCTTCTTTGTCCTTATCCAACTTCTTTTCAATGTTGACCAGGCGTCGGATTGCTTGATTGTAGTTGTTGGGTAGGGTTTCGCCTTCCTTTTTCCATAAGAGTCCTGTTTCAAATTGACCGCTTGACAGTTTTCTCGTAGTCTTCTCGAGCGTTTCCAATGCTCTTCTATCACTGTCATTCGTCGGTGACCGATTTTGAATTCCAAGAGATTCCAGCTGAAAATATTCTCGGACGATTTCTTCTATGTTTTCTTCATCGGATGTAGATCTGCCATAGTGAATGAAGTTCACTAGGGCATTCGCTCCTGTTTCGCATCCGTGTAACACCCATCCTAAGTTGGTGAGGGAGGCTACAGGATCAGATGGCTTGCCTTTCTTGAGTCTTCTTGTTACTATGAGTCCCCAGTTGTCTTGGCCTATCAACAGTTTGGGTCTTTCCGTGGCGTAGATAAGTTGTCTTTCAATTGCCTTTAGATGCTGACAATTCTTCACGGTGTCCATATTTATGCTTTGTTCAGACAACTTCAGGTCGTCAATGGTTCTTGCTATGATAGTCTTCTTTTCTCTTTTATGAGCTCCTTTTATTTTTAACTCGATCTTCTGTGAACTATCTTTTCTTAACAGCTTCCCACCAACTGTTTCGATCGTGAGTTTTTCTTGATTCCCTTCGGCCCCGATCTTCTCAGCTATTGATGCGTCTAAGAGTGTGACCGTCGACCCTTCGTCCAACAATGCTAGCACGCGAACTTGGCCCTTTGGTCCGTAAAGGTTCACTGGGATCATTTTTAGGTATGCCTTTTCTTCTCCTCTTGCGTTGTGGATTGAGGCAAGCTTTTCTTCTGACGCGCTTTGCTTGTCTTCTTTGTTTGTTTCTTTTTCAACTGGCACTGGTGGTTTGTCGGAGTGTAGGATGGTATGATGCCATCTCTTACACTGTTTGCAGACTGGGGCTTTACAGTTGATTCTTGAATGCTTGAATCGGAGGCACTTAAAACATATCTTTGCTTTCTTGATCATGTCCCATTTTTCATCTATGTTAGCTTCTTTGAACTTCTTGCATTCTACAGCAAAATGTTCTTCTTCACAAATCGGACATGTCTTCTTATATCTTTCTTGCGACTCTTCTTGCACTGTATGTACGGGTTTTCTTATTCCTTTCTTTTGCTCCGCAGGCACTTCAGGTGGGGCAAAGTCTCCGCACATGTCGGCTTCTGATTCCAAAAACGCTTCGACGAGTAATAATTCTTGAATCTCTTCATCTCTTCTGTTTCTGTGGTAGGCAAACCAACGGAACTTCATTGATGTTGGCATCTTGTCCACTATAGTTTTTAGTGTTTCAGGAGAACTGAGGTACTGAGATTTCTTCAGGGCCTTGATTGTCTCGACGGCGTTCTTCACTTTACTTGCAAACACACATATGTCGCTTGGGTTTTCGCCGACTTTTGACAGGTTCTTCAGCTTCTCTAGTTCTGATAATGCCAATGCTCCAGGTCTTCCAAACCTTGACTCCAGTCCTTTGATTACTTCGCGTGGGTCTTCGGCGGTGAACAGCAGGCTTTGAACAGCTTCTCTTGCTCTTCCTTGGATTGCTCTTCTAAAGCGTGCTAGGTTCTGCGTATTGCTGAAGGAAGTGGCCATATCTTCATATGATCTCTTGAAAGCCAGCCATTCTTCGCAGGCCCCATTGAAGTGAGGGAGATCAAGGTGCTTTGGTGAAACTATGTCACGTGACTTCTCGGATAACTTGAGTATGACTGAAGCCAGTTCTTGGATGTCACTCTTCTTTTCTTCCATGTCGATCGGCCTCTGATCCTTATTAGGCCTGACCCTGGTTTGGATAAACCACTTCTCGACTTCATGAGTTTGTTCGAACAGTTCTTCCCCGGCACCATCATATTCTTCAGAGTCTGCAGCTAAAAGGTCCAGTTCAGCTTGAGCCACTTTTGATCGTGCTTGTGCCAATTCTAATTCCCTTAATGCCAATGTCATTCTTGCTTGCGCTTCTGCTTTCTTCTTATGCGACGAGCGAGCGGAATGGTCCGTATCGCGGGTCGACTTCTTAGGGTGAGGCGGCTGCAGACTTTCTTCTCTTGACGTCGGTGCACTTTCATAGATCGGGCGCGCTTTTAATGCAATGCTTCTTTCTAAGTTCGATGGCATTGGACGACTTTCTTCTTGGCGTGCGGGATCCGATGCTTCGACTTCTTCTTCAATGGTACGGGTCGGGGGGTTAATGTTTGTCGCTTCCTCTGGTGTTGATTCCTCTCCGGCAGCATCCGTAGAATGATGTGCGAGTGGCTGGCGTCCTTGTACGCTGCGCGGTGGCGATCTTCTGGTAAGTGTCGATCGATTTGCAATCGACGTGTTCGAAGTCGTCGTACTTGTAGATTCACTCGGCGTATTCATACTCCAGTCCGTCGTAGCACTATCACTCGTAGCCTTTGATTGCACCGATCCTGATCTTGTAGTAGGCATCTTCACAGTTTCTTGAAACCCGATCCGGCTCGAAGGACCACTATTAGCTCTTGAATTGTTATGGAGCGGGCTCGCTGGCGGGATGTTACTTAGGAGGTGTCGTAGAAGGTGCGTCGGAATAAAAAATACTTCTTCAGAGAGTTTCTTCTTTATTTTTCTTCCTTGTTTCTTCTAATACTGCTGGATTCGGAATGCCTGATCACAGAAATCCGCCCTTCTTTTATAGACGGGCTTGGCCAATCAGAACGCTTTAATTTTGCACACGGCACTAATCATTTTTCTCCCGACCAATCAGAACGCGTCAAGTTTGCACACGGCACTAATCATTTTTCTCCCAACCAATCAGAACGCGTCAAGTTTGCACACGGCACTAATGTGACTTTTGTATGGGAAACTTACGTTGGCGGTTTTCTGTGATAAATCATTCTTTACAATGCTTTACTTATTTTTATAACATGGGAATTAACTTACTTTACATAATTACAAAAAACTGTATCAAAAACCTTAACATAAACCTTAAAAAAATAAGAAAATTCTGAAACGGCCCTCATTACGGTAAAGTTTCGCAGTACTTAAGCTTGCATGATGTGATGGTACAGGTAGCGCCACCAAGTGTGATAAATGTGAAACATCTTTTCGCTACATACATTATTCTAACTAACATAATTATTAAATTGATATAATAAAAGAAAACGACTAATTTAATAGGATTACGTGTCGTCGCTAACAGTATGGAACCCAATTTATCAAGTACACAATGATCGGATAGAGCGCGTTCAAAAAAGGTTTTCATATCACTTGTGTTATTCGGATAACAGGTGTCGTAGTCTGAACTCATATAATTCTAGGCTGAGTCATTATAAAATGAATTCCTTAAGCGCGCGTAGGAAATCTTTAGATTTCATGTTTTTATATAAAATAATAAATGGTGTAATAGATTCTCCTGAGCTTCTAGAAAAAGTGAAATTTAGTATCCCACGTAGCAGCAGCCGGTTAATTAACCGAAAGACTTTCGTCCAGCCTCATAGTCGAACTAATATAGGTAATTTTGCACCCATCTGCCGCATGCTTTCTCTTGCCAACTCCATTCGTGGGGATATAGATGTATTTGCTGGTTCTGTAGCCTCAGTTAGGACTAAACTTAGAGTTTTATTTGTATAATTTCTGTATTTTTTTGTATCGTTTTACATTTTAATATTTTTTTCTTTCTTAATCTTAGTCATATTCTATGGGAAAGTTCCCATTTTGTAATTTTTGTGTAACCCTGTAGGCATTGCATTTTTTTTTTGTTAAAGTAAGTGTTTTACAAAATAATAGGCATGCAAGATTCACATCTAGTAGATGTCAATCAAAAATATTGTTTTTTAGCTGATTTTATTGCATTTGTGATTGTACATCAGTTTTGTGAATTACAATAAAAAAAAAAAAAAAAATTTACTATGGGGACGGGCTGCAGATATCGAGTCTATTTTTATTCTGCAGAAAAGGGCCATTAGAGCAATATATGGCCTCCGTAGGCGGGATTCTCTAAGAGAACTGTTCAAATTTATTAATATCATGACGGTACCTTGTCAATATATCTATGAGAACATCATGTACGTCAGGAAAAATCTAAATCTTTTCAGTAAAAGAGGGGAAGACACACCATTAGGACTAGAAATAGGGACCAATTAGTTCAACCAGGCTTCAGACTGGCTAAAGTAGATTCATCCTTCATGGGGTACTGTTTAAAATGTTACAATAAAATACCTCCCCACATACTCCAACTGAATGAAACGAAATTTAAATCTTGTATAAAACGCACACTATGCAGCCATGCTTATTATAAGTTGGGGGATTACATCGCTGACAAAAATGCTTTGCTAAACGTTGCTTGTCCTGCTCCACAAGGTACCTTAAACTAAATTGAATAGCATTTGTAAACATTGTTGGAGCTGCTGAAGACTGTAAAAGCTAAATACATTTGCATTGTATAAATTCAAACTTTTAGTATTGCATAATTGCATAGCATATGTGTGAGCACTATGTCCTTACTATATAGCTAACATTTACAGGGTACGTCTTTCATTGACTTGAATGTGCCCTGGCAGCTGAGAGTATGTCATGCTCACTCAAATGTCTCGCTGGTGGTGGCGTGTGTGTCGGATCATTAAGTTCCCTTCAAAATGGTTGAGCTGAATGGTGCTGATCCATACGTCATGTTTGTGAACGGGCGCCGCCAGTAGGGACTGGTCATCTCTTAGCTCCCACGGCTTATTTTAATTTCTAAATTGTTATTTTATTTTTGTTTTAATTACGGACGCTTTTAATGTGCACGTCTTTTTACATCGTTTTCACATTGATAATTTCAACATAATGATGTAACCAACTGTTTGTAATAATATCATGATTTTAAAAG
Organism: Antitype chi; assembly: GCA_947359405.1. Classification (NCBI taxonomy): domain Eukaryota; kingdom Metazoa; phylum Arthropoda; class Insecta; order Lepidoptera; family Noctuidae; genus Antitype; species Antitype chi. Next base: position 202,741 of record OX375827.1, on the reverse strand, counting down.
AGTGTCCATGGAGTTTCTTGCCCGTTCTTCTCCATAGGTACCTACGCTTTGGAATGGGCAACTAGCTTCATCTTTCTACCTCACCGACCTTGACAATTCAAAAGTGTCTGTAATTTTTTTATTTGAAAATAAATGCTTTGAGTTTGAATAGTCGTTAACTTGTAAAACCTACTTAGCTGTGATGTGACTATACCTTCGTTATAGGTGTCGTGATTTTTTTTGACATTTCCAGAAACAACCATTTAGCTGGCAGCCAGCAGGGCCTACATTTGACACTTGAGTAACAAAAAAAATGAACTAAGCGAAATATTTCGGAAACGAATCTTTGACTGGTTCTGACTCACTCGCAATATTTTTGAACGGCCTTTCCAACGACATTCCACACCATGGAATAGACGTAATAAATATGTTTTGTTTTAATTTTTTCATAATTTTTATTGACTTGGTATGGCTTCAATTTGAAATCAAAAGTCATTTTTTCAAATTAAGCTGAAATTCAACACTTTTCGAACGTCAAAATTACATAAGACAGTCCCTCAAAACGCCCGCCATTCACCACTTCCTAGTGCTTTAGATGGGAAGAAAGAAGTGGCCTAACAAACTCTCCAGCAGAATAGCTGTCTGGTTAGGTAGGCAAAGTAATTAACATTACGAGACAGAACATTATGTAAGTAATTTGTCAAATGTCTGTTAGCTATGACAACATACCAACAAATAAAATGAAAACTTTACTCAAGCACAAAAAAAATAAAAACTACAAGTAAAGCATAATACCACAATAAAATAAAAACTACAAGTAAAGCATAATACCACAAAAAAATAAAAACTACAAGTAAAGCATAATACCACAAAAAAATAAAAACTACAAGTAAAGCATAATACCACAATAAAATCCTCCTGGTATACAGGGTGTGATAGCTTATACAATACTGGATTATGTTCACATAGCTGTTACTACCCGAGTTACAACTCGAGGCCACAAATGATAACTTTGGACCATCGACATAAAATAAATAAAAGCTTATTATTTTCCGAGTGACTAATAACTTAAAAGTCGACTAAATGTTTGCAACAAATAAAATAACTTGCCAGCGATTAAATATTTTCGCAACTATTATATTATGTAAGGTTCAAAATTAAAGGTGTTATAAAAACTAAAAACTAGCAGCTGCGTTTAGGTAGCAAATAAACTATACCAGTCAAATAAAATATTAGGCGAGGAGCTATAAATAAGGACTTGGCGACTAATAATGTTAGTAGGGTGGCAAAGATAATATATTACCAGTCTAGTTAGAGTAGGTTATTTTTGTTTTTAATGGTTAGGTTAGGTTAGGTCAAAACTGTGACTTCCTACGCACGAGCCGAGCGAGCGAAGCGAGCGGTGCCGCGGTAGCGGCCGGCGAGTGCCAGAAACGACTAGATTATATAGAAAATCGAAACCTGCCCTAATAATACAATAATAATATATTATTTATGAATGCCCATTTTCTATTTTATTTTCGCCATTAAGTTTCCGCTTAGATATTAATTCTGTTCCCAAAAGAAAAACTTGATGCTAGTTTAAATTAAAACGGAGCTTATTACTGATATATAAATATGCTACCTATTACTTATTACGATACTCCTTATTAGCTGCCAACCCATTATATATGGTACCCACTCTATTTTTTTTTAAACCTATATTAATTTTACTTAGTTGCCGCATTAAATACATGCCATAAATAAATAGGTAGGTAATTATTAGCAACAATAACAAAATCATAATCGAGCGGTCAGCTTAGCGCTGTCATTAGAGGGCGCGGAACGAGACGCTATTGCTATGGAGCGTAATACGGAGACAACGGAAAATCTCAATAAACTCGAAGAGTGCCCGAAGTGTGGCGATAATAGACACAAAGCTAACGTCTGCAAATATAAAAAAATCGTGTGCAGTGGTTGTCACGAAGTCTGTCATTTGAGAAGGATGTGCCCGGGGTACAACGATACTAGAAAAAAAGTAAATTGGCTAAAGTAAATTGGCGGGATCGGCCGATAGTCAACCTATCAAAGCTTCACGTGGAGGGGTCGGTAGAAGCCGTGGTACGAGCGGGCGCTCAACGTGGAGGCGAGTAAGGCGCGGGCTTCGCGGAGGCCGAAGTGGCCAAGAAGGGGCTCCTTTGTACTCATTGGATGAGGAAGGCAACGGAAGCAAAAGCAATCTGGATGATGAAGAGCCCATGCACCAAATGTCTTTAAACAATTATAAACTGATGTGTATATCTGATAAGGTACAAACTTGTTTCCTAAAAAAAAAAACTTTTTCCAAAAAAAAAAACCGACTTCCAAAAAAACACTACAAAGTGAAAAATAACTTTAATTTCGGAAGTCGATGTCTTTGGAGCTGTATTTTAATTTTTGTCACCGCCTTCCGAAATTAAAGTTATTTTTCACTTTGTAGTGTTTTTTTGGAAGTCGGTTGTTTTTTTTTGGAAAAAGTTTTTTTTTGTTTACTTTTTAGTGGTTCACATGTGCTTACTCCTTCACAGCATACCGGCGTGATGTTATGTTATGAACTGGTGTAAGCAATAGACAGACATGAGATTTCAGCAATCCCAGTCCATTTGCTATCATTTACTGAGGAGTTCCGTTGCCTATCTCCAAAGTTCTTCATCAAATCTTCACCAAATTGAAATGAGACCACTCCGAGAAAGTACTCTTCCAAAAAATACCTAAATGGCTTCGTGTGCCTATAAAGTTTGAAGAGTTCTCTCTATTTCTCCAGGATCCCATCATCAGATCCTGACTTGATGATCATGGGACCACCTGGGAAGTATACCCTTTCAAACAAAAAAAACAAAATCCAAATCGGTCCAGCCATCTTCGAGTAATCGGGGAACATAGGTTCCGACGAATTGAGAACCTCCTCCTTTTTGAAGTCGGTTAAAAATGGAAATAGATATGGGGTCAGCCGGTCAGAATGAAACTCATTGCAAATTGAATAATGACAAAATAATCAATGAAGTTGTTTCCAGGCATGAATCCCTATTCGACGGCACATTGGGTAAATTTAAAGGAGGTGCAGCAGAGCTGCATGTGCACGATGGTGCAATACCCACATTTTGTCGCGCACAGCCTCTGCCGTATGCCACACGCGAGCGTGTCGATGCTGAGTTGGAGGCCATGCTGAAAACTGGGGTTATTGAACTGGTGGACCATTCCGACTGGGCCACGCTACTAGTCGTGGCTGACGGTGGCCTAAGAATATGTGCCGATTATAAGGTAACCCTAAACAGAGTTTTAGCGATCGATAGATTTCCGATACCAAAAATGGAAGATTTATTCAGTAACCTTAGCGGTAATATTTTCTTTACAAAATTAGATCTATCGCAAGCCTATAACCAAGTACTTTTAGCAGAGTCCTCCAGAAAGTATACAGTTATCAACACACACAGGGGATTATTTAAGTATAATCGTTTGGTTCTCCATACGAAACTACATTTTGGAAGGGGCGACTAGAATCAATTCTATTTTAATGTAAATGTTGATGTTCAAAAGTGCCTTTTAAGTGCCTATTTGAAATAAATGCTTTGACTTTGACTTTGACTTTGGTTTATGGGTTATCCTCAAGCCCAAGTATATTTCAAAAATTAATGGTAAACATGTTCAAGGATAATCCAAATGTCATTGTATTTTTCGATTATATCTTGTTAAGAATAAGGATTTGGTTAGCCATTTAAAATCAGTTGAAGAGGTGTTGCAAATACTAGAAGCAAACGGCCTAAAAATAAAAAAAAGTAAATGCGAATTTTTGGCAAGAGAAGTTAATTAAATACTTAGGCTTCATTATTGGCAAGGATGGCGTAAAGGTAGACCCAGACAAGGTAAAGGCTATTGAAACCATGCCCCATCCCAATAGTGTCACAGAATTGAAATCCTTTCTTGGAATGGTAACTTTTTATGGAAAACTCATAAAAAATTTGAGTATGCAGTTATCGCCCTTTACCAGCTCTTAAAAAAGGGTAGACATTGGAAATGGGGAACTGAACAAAATTCTGCATTTACTAGAATCAAAAAATTCTTGTGTAGTACAAAAACGCTAGTACATTTTGACATGGGTAAGGAGTCTGTATTATCAGTAGACGCAAGCGCGCGCAGGATAGGCGCTGTGCTGGCTCAGCGCGAACCAGGAGGTGAGGAACGTGTCGTTGCGTACACTACAGTCAAATTCACAAGGAGGCCTTGGCAATTGTATTCGCTATTGAGAAATTCCATCAGTACCTTTAAGGAAGGAAGATCGTACTTCGGACTGACCACAAACCACTTGTTAGTATTTTTGGGCCTAACGTAGGTATTCCTACAGCGGCAGCAAGCCGTTTGCAACGCTGGGCAAGCTTATAATTATTCTATAGAGTATGTCAAAACGGATAAAAATATAGCAGATTGTCTCTCACGTTTAATTGACTCACAAAAAAAGAGACAGCAGCTGAACAGGAAATTTTACCAGAGCAAACATTATTTGCACTTCGCAACGGAAGCCATGGCGCTAGATTATAACGTAATTAAAAAAGAAACAATACATGACCCAATTTTAAGTCGCGTTTTAAGTTATATTATGGACGGTTGGCCATCGGAGGTTAAAATAAAGAAAATTAAACCATACTTTAATAGAAAGAACGAATTGTATTGCGAATTGGGTTGTGTTGTGGGGTCATCGTGTTGTTATACCGTTGTCATGTAGAACAAAGGTAATTTCGGAACTTCACGAGGTACACATGGGGATTGTAAAGACAAAGTCGCTAGCTTGAAGTTACGTGTGGTGGCCTGAAGTAGACGAAGCGCTGGAGCCGGTATGTCGCTCGTATGTAGTATGTGCGCCTGTGGCAGAACGAGGTACACAGGTCGCTGTGCGCCAAGCTCATAGTGAGCGAGTCGCGGGCGGGACACAGCGCGGATTCGAGCCGGGCGCTCGTGTCTCTATCGTGAATATAGAGGCTCTGATAAATGGTTACCTGGAACGATACTCAAACGTTCAGGTAAAACAAATTACTCCATAAGATCTGACGCAGGAACGGAAACTCACAGACATGTCGATGTCGCAAAGAATGCGCGAATGTGCTAAGAATGTTGGAAAAAAACAATAGTTTAAAAAACTAAAAAACACGCTTTAAAAACCAAACTAAAAAAGGAGAAAATAATTTAATTCAATTAAAAAGCGTGGCATGCTTGACATTAAGTGATTATAAAAATACCTCAAAAAGCACCCCACGCTTTTTAATTGAATTAAGTAAATTATTTTCTCCTTTTTTAGTTTGGTTTTTAAAGCGTGTTTTTTAGTTTTTTAAACAATTTTTTTCGTTCTGCTAACTACAAAAACGTGATTTTTTTTTCTCATTTTTTTTTAAATTATTGAATTGTCATCGGTCCTCAACAAGTTTACAAAGTTTCAATGAAACCTGACCGTTTAAAGTGGGTCAAAATCGCGCTCAAAGGAGTCGGTTACATACAAACAAACAAACATACAAGTGAAGCTAATATAAAACGTGTAATTAAGGTATGTCCACGAAAGAGACAGGGCTAGATCAGGTTACAAAATAGTTGGAAATAAATAGGCATTCAAGAAAATCTTTATCATTTCCTATTACCAGGGGCGAGGGTCCAGATCGGAGTGCAGGTGGTTCGAGAGAAGTTAGTTTTAGGTGGAGTTTCGTCTCCAAAACCAGTAGTGCCACCACTCGTGGTAGCACAAGATGCTGCTGCGGAAGTATCTTGTAGTTCGCCGGGAGAACCCAATGTGTCGGCGAATAGGGAGGATGCTGGCAATGTTGCAACAAATAACCGTCCAGTAAGAGTACGTAAACCGCCAGTACGATACGGGTGGTATGGCGAAATTAATTAAGATAATCTATTACAGTTAATGTTTGGTTTCATGAACGGATTTTGTGGATAACGGTGCTGGTTGCGTTATTACACGCACAACACGCACAACCGCGTGTATGCGCGTGATCCGCATGAACGCGCGTGGATGCATTTTCTGTGTGTTAGACTGTGCGTGTTTTCCATACAAACGGAGATACTTACAAGCAACGGAAGAACACGCATCCACGCGCTACGCTGCATCATGCGGGGCAGTGTGCGAATCGCCTTAATGTTCTATAATCTATTTAGTAGTATGAAGCATTATTACGCAATTGTTTGTTGTCCCAAAGAAATAAAAATAAAAATAAAATAAATAAATAAAATTAACACATTTATAGTTCATAATATTAATTATTGTATGTTTTTAGGATAAGTTAATTTTTACACTTGTTTCATTTACTTATGTGTACTTATTTTACAGATTAAGTTGACTTGTGTTCGATGTTTATATTAAGGTGTTGAAGTCTTAGCTAAGTATAGTTTTTTGTTTTGTTTAATTAGTAATTAAGGGCTTTAAGGGTAGAGGTGTTGTGTGTGTGTACACCTTAATAGATATAAGTAGGTAATGTCATAGAAAAGAGACTATGGTTTTCATCTCGCATCGCTTGTTTTGTCATGCTCCTTCTGGAATAAACGTTGTATCGAGCGCACGCCTTTTATTCAACAGTTATATCTTATATCAAGCCCAACAAATGAGTTATGAACTTTATGAAGCCGGTGAAAGGGAGCTCGTAGTTAGTCTAGTGTTTCCGGTGTGAATATTACTGTTTTTGGTGTACAAGTGTATATTTTGTCTAATATATAAGATATTGCCGAAGATGAATTTGATGCCACCGTGAGAATACCAATATATTTAAAAAAAGACCCCCAAGGCAACTCTGGCACCTAGCTGGTAAACTGGTCGGACAGCACGTTTTTGAAAGACAAAAATGTTTTGAATATCAGCGGTTTTGCCACACAGCAGAATGCCGTAGGACATAACGCTGTGAAAACGTACATAATAATATATAACGTTATGGACACCGTAATAACGTAGTTTACGCAAAAGCGAATCATGGTGCACGCGATCACAGATCACAGAAAACTCCATTAGCATTTTGCGATTTCCCCCATGCGTTAAATACCTATGTGTTTTACAAAAGAGCAACACCCGTATCTGTTATCGAACGACCTTTTGTAAAGCCTTTTGGCAAGAGTTAGTATGCTATCATTCACTTATATATTACGTATGCTATCAATATTGTATACTCATGCCAAATTACAGCTTTCTTGTACTAAGAGTCTCTAAGCTAATTCGCGGGCAGACAGACGGACGGATGGACGTAGCGGAACCATAAGGGTTTCTTGTTGACTACGGAATCTTAAAAATTAAATCTTATTCGTTGGTAAACGCATACTTTGAGAGCCGCTGAATTGATTTGGCTATGGTAATAATTATGGTAATAGTTCGAAAAAGGTTTTTTGGAAAAATGGATTTCCCGGAAAATCAGGGTAAAACTGAACGTCCTTTTTCTATGGGATTTTTGTAGGAAGTAAGGTATAAAAATTGGACATGGCAACGTCTATCGGGACATCAAGTAATTAATAATGTCCAAATTTATGCAGGCAGACCGTGAGGCAGACTGTCAGAAAGTCACGAGTTATGCAAGATTTTGGTAAGTACGGACGGCTACTTCAACCGATCTCACACCTGCAAGCGTAACGAGTGACGACCTTTAACGATACTTGGACTTTTAATAGTATTCAGTAACTTGTCAGTTGAAGGGTTACTAGATTATGAAAAAAATAAGATAGTGAGGTGGTTTAAGAATAAATGAAACTGAATGAACTTGAAATAACGTACTTACATGCAATTACTTTTTTTTTATAACTTGTCTTAAAAACATGATATGCACTATTAAAAATAGTAGTCAGTATTTTAGCAGGTTGCGGCGCGCTGGGAGGCGGGCTGGCGATGTTCAGCGTGGCGTGCGGCAGGAGTGGCAGGCCGCCCACCAGGCCGCTCACAAGTGTCAGGACTCACCGCAGGCTGCGGCGCGCTGGGCGGCGCGGCGGCGGCGGGCTGGCAGCATGCAGCGCGGCGTGTGGCAGGAGTGGCAGGCCGCCCACCAGGCCGCTCACAAGTGTCAGGACTTACCGCAGGCTGCGGCGCGCTGGGCGGCGCGGCGGCGGCGGGCTGGCAGCATGCAGCGCGGCGTGTGGCAGGAGTGGCAGGCCGCCCACCAGGCCGCTCACAAGTGTCAGGACTCACCGCAGGCTGCGGCGCGCTGGGCGGCGCGGCGGCGGCGGGCTGGCAGCATGCAGCGCGGCGTGTGGCAGGAGTGGCAGGCCGCCCACCAGGCCGCTCACAAGTGTCAGGACTCACCGCAGGCTGCGGCGCGCTGGGCGGCGCGGCGGCGGCGGGCTGGCAGCATGCAGCGCGGCGTGTGGCAGGGGGGAAGGGCAGTAGTATGTAAAATAGAACACCTTAGTTAGAAATTTATTTTTACCCCACTGCGCCAGAAGGACGGTTATGTTTTTCGAGTGTATTTATGTATGTATGTATATTTCTTTGGCACGGTCTGTAGCCTAAAGGGCTTGATCGATTTCAGCTTGAGAGGTGCCGTAAGATTCGTCTTATTTGTGAGAGTGACAGAGTATATCAAAATTAAAAAAAAATATGCCCGATTTTTGGCGTCATCGCCCTCTCTCCCAAGACATAATATTATTATGTCTTGGGAGAGAGGGCGCCACAGTGCCACGGTAAACATCGGTTCTGTATTTTTTTTTTAAACAAATACTTAAAATGTGATTTCCTATCAATAAAAAAATTACGTGTAAAGAGTCGAAGTGTAATGTGATTAAGTGATAAGAACATACACAGAAAAACAACAGTGAAACACTCAAAAACTCAGCGTAATAAACCAAGTACAAAGTGAAAACCAACTATCCATTTTGTGAACCCTGTAGACTTGTACACGGTGCTTTTCGAGACATTCTACCACAGCTACTACATTGTGCAGGCAGAACTGCAAACAAACTCTAATCAGTGCCTATAAAAAACAAGTGCAAAAATACATAGCCTAAAACTAATGACTTGCAAACTACTATTCGCCTAAACCCGACGTCGGCGACACCACAAAGCGCCATCTGTTATAATAGGGGCACACTACGACGTCACGACACCAACGTGTGGTCCGCGAACCATCCATAATGGTTCTCTATTGTGTTTCCTAACTTTTTATCCATAATCTAAAGTGCCATAATTTTTTGTGTCCTAATCATAATTTTTCCGAATATTATCTTGCCCGAACTTAATGTCATATAATATAACATGACATAAGTTTGTCATAAATATTACAACTATGGAGGTATGAGGAACAGGGTGTAAAGTCCACTATCATACTCTATAGAAAAGGGTGGAACCTCCGACCAGACGGGTGTTGTGTCTGGTGGGCAACTGCCTAACGGTTGACGTCGGGATGTTGTACATATGCGAGTCGCGCGGTAAACTCTGATTGCGCGATGCAGGATTTCTGTGACGGAAGGATGTCTTGCGTAGTTCGCCTGTGGCATTGTAGATGGTGCTACTTCTCTTTTTGTGTTTTTAGATATTTGATGCGAAGTATTTTTCTGTAGTGTCGCTACACAACCAATAACATACAAAATACTTAAAACCGTTTTCATTAAAAGTAATAAGTCCTAAATTCAAATTATTTAATGTTTATTTATCCTAGTTATGTTTTTAAGTATTACAAAGCTTTTGCTATGAACTTCTCTCAGGCGTTACGTAGATACGAATTAGGTATATGACAACGGACAATATTTTTTCTTCTACCGACTTGTTTTGTATGTATTGTCACTCAATAAAACAGTTGATTGTCAACATGTGGTTTTTAGTTAGCATGCAAGCAAGCAGGCAGCATGCAAGCAGCATGCAAGTGTTAAATCATTTTATTTTAAACTCAAACACTGTTTCTTTGTATGAAATAACTTTATTATCACACGGAATCCTGACTACAATGTCGACCGAATCGCTTAGTAGCCCAATGATCACTGCTCTGCACAGCCTTTTACAATTATTTATAACGACATTTTCCCGCTCAGAATTAACGACCATATCATAACTGTAATTTCTTAGTGTTGCCAAATTAAAAATAATACATTCAGTTGCCATAATGATAATACATTTCAAAGTTTGTTACAATATTATTCATTTGTTCTTTGACAGTGTTGCCACTGTGGATATTATACTTCGATATTAAAATAACACATTTTTTTAAATTAAATCCAAACTTCCGTAATAATCGATAAAGTTTAGTAGAAATCACAACTTAATTACAATGAATGAGTTAAATATATCTATAAAAGTGCAATATTGATTAAGAATTCATGAATTTGAACAAAGCTAACACAAGCAAGCATGCAAGCAAGCGTGCAACAGGCCTGGTGTCTGTCATGGCTCCGGCGCTGCGGGGCTCCAGCGGTCCCGCGCGAGCTTATCAAGCGTGCAACAGGCCTGGTGTCTGTCATGGCTCCGGCGCTGCGGGGCTCCAGCGGTCCCGCGCGAGCTTATCAAGCGTGCAACAGGCCTGGTGTCTGTCATGGCTCCGGCGCTGCGGGGCTCCAGCGGTCCCGCGCGAGCTTATCAAGCGTGCAACAGGCCTGGTGTCTGTCATGGCTCCGGCGCTGCGGGGCTCCAGCGGTCCCGCGCGAGCTTATCAAGCGTGCAACAGGCCTGGTGTCTGTCATGGCTCCGGCGCTGCGGGGCTCCAGCGGTCCCGCGCGAGCTTATCGTCGCTGATGGTTTAACGCTCACCACCTGCTCCTCCCCCCCAGTGGGTTCCAGCATTGCGGGGGGGCTCAGTAGCGGTGGTCCGCTCCCACGGTGAAGCGAAGAGGAACCCTAAGGTGGGGCCGCTCGTCGTTTTGCTTCCAAGCCGACGACGTAGCGGCCAAAAAGTAGGTTGCGGTGAGGTGCACCACAACTGAGGCGAGCCGCGATATCGAATGGGAGGCATCGCGGATGAGGGTTACATGCTGCGGCGGAGGAGGAGTGCCGGTACTTCTGAGTAGCGCTCTTCCCTTCCGTGGCCTGGACGGGGCTGCCACCGTTTGATGGCGGACGCGGTGGGGCCGCAAGGGAAAAGGAGTGTCGGTATAGCGTTGGCCGCTTTCCCTATCCCCTGCGGCCGAGAAGTGGTAGGTGGCGAGGCCACTGCGCTGACCCGTCACAGAGGGTTGCCAAGGGTGCCAGGGTAGTCTGGGGCCCTTGTGCTACTTGGTTCCTGGGGTGGTCACGGCGTGCCATGTGTCCTGGTGCGCCGGACTGGTGGGGTCCGCAAGGGCCGATGCCTGCCAGGGGTGCGGGTTGTTCGAAAGAGATACCGTCATCCCTGGTACCCAGGCAACTGAGGGAACACGAGTGGGTTTTAGTCAATAAAAGTCTGACACGCCCTCTTGCTCCACCCAGAGCGGGAGAAGTTATTTGATGATTTCCCAACCGCAAAAAAAAAGACCACCTGCTCCTCAACTGGCGGGCCGCCACGCCCCTCCGCGCCTACGCGATTTAAATTACACTCTAGGAGTAGGACAAACAACTGCGTGGAGTCGGATTTACAGCGACTCGTTTCTGTCACTAAAACCTAATTTTTTGCAAATATTTTAAGATTAACAATGTTGTTATAAATGAACATTCGGAATAATACACATTATCTATTACAATATAATAGTTCCGTTTGGTGCCAGGCGTAAAAAAATAGCATCATCCCATTTCTTCCAGTGGGTGTCGTAAATCCCTTAGTCGCCCTAAGGGATTTACGAGAGAATAGGCAGCAGCGTTCTCTATGTATTTTACCACCATACTGCGATCGCCAACCCGCCTGCCAAGCGTGGCGATTATGGCAAACCCCCCAACATGACAAGCACAAAAAATAAATGTCCCCTAGTGCCCGGCGACCCACCTACCCTTGGCTACGATAGCGGTCAAGGCCACGGTAAGGCAAGGGATGCGAAGAATCCCCGGGAGAGATCCGGCAACCACAATCACCGAAAACTGGACCTGGCAACGTATAACACGCGTACCCTCCGGACCGACGAGAAGATCGTCGAACTCGAGGAAGGATTGAGCAGGTTACAATGGGATATAGTAGGATTATCTTTAGTCCGACGAGAGGGAGAGGATTCGATAATCCTCAAATCCGGTAACTTGCTCTATTTTCGGGAGGGCGACCAGCAGTCCAAAGGTGGTGTCGGGTTTATCGTCCATAAGTCCCTTGTGAGCAACGTGGTGAAGATCGAGAGTGTGTCGAACAGAGTGGCGTTCCTTATACTCAGAATATCCGCAAGGTATTCGCTGATGGTCATACCGGTTTACGCCCTGACCTCGTCACACCCCGACGATGAGGCGGAGACTATATGTTCCCGCAAGCGCCTACAGAAATTCGCATACCAATGTTGAGGCTACGTGATTATGGCTAATCGTTTTTAATGTTTATCGTTTGTCGACCAGACGGACCTACATCTGTAATTTTAATCAGTTATAAAATTTGCACAATCACATCAAGCAGCGTATTTTTTCATTATTCCCCTAATTATACCTGGATCAATCCCGCATATGGTCCTTCGAGTCTGGATTTGGAGATTTGAAGAATATTTACTCCGATCGGCCAATTGTTACAAAGGGATTAAAGAGAATTGTTGGACATCAAAACTCTTAGTCGACGCCAGGTGTGGCCGGTGAATTGTGCTACGTAATTCAGAAGATTATTGGAATTTACGTGGTCTGGATACATAATAGCTGAGAAAAGTCGTATTTATTATTGAATTTGTGTACCCAACACTCTATTTAATAATAGGACAAAACGATATCATATTTTACTTTGGATGTGCCATGTCAGACAGTGGAGTAAAACACTCCCGAAGTTTGAATGCAAACAATATGAACTAGGTTCACCTTAAGACGATGGGCTGGACTGGACAGGGTATCCATATTAACGGCGAATGCATCTCACACCTTCGCTTTGCCAATGACATTGTCATAATGGCATAGACACTGGAACAGTTAGACCAGATGCTGGACAGTCTAAACGGCCTCTTGGCGGGATGGCCTCGGTATGAATTTGGACAAAACGAAAGTCATATGCAATTCTCACGTCTTGCCGAGTCCAATCCACATCGAAGGGTCGCTTCTCGAAGTTCTGAAGGAGTATGTCTACCTAGAGCAAGTCATCCAGCTTGGTAGACACAACTTTGAGAAAGCGTTTGGGAAACTACATCAAGTCTTTTCGTCGCCTATTTCGTAATGCTTGAAGACTAAGGTCTTCAACCAGTGCGTCCTGCCCGTGATGATTATATGGTGCCGAAAGGTGCGCACTGACAGTTTGGCCTGGTTCACAAATTTAAGGTCGCTCAGCGCGCTATGGAGTGAGCTATGCTCGGAGTTTCTTTGAAAGATCAAATCAGGAATGAAATTATCCGGAAAAGAACCGGAGTCACCGACATAGCTTGCAGAGTAAGCAAACTGAAGTGGCAGTGGGCTGGCCATGTTTGTCGAAGGACCGATGTACGGTGGAGCAGACGAGTCCTGAAGCGGACACCGCGTATCGGCAAACATAGTGTGGGACGCCCCCCAGCCAGATGGACCGACGACCTTAAAAAGGTGGCTGGGACTAGGGTTACCATTTGACAGGCATTCGCCGCATGTTAAGGTTTAGACAGGCGTGCGGCCGGCATTGGTCTGAGACAGGCATTTTTAAATTCAACGCCCAGTGGAGTAAAGAAAGAAATCGGCTGTCAATTGAATCAGTAAAAGCCAATATTGATTACTCAGGAAAATTACAAAACTGTATCTTGTGAAGATTTTTACGTTTATGTTTTAGAAAAGAAAGAACTATTTAAAAAATAATGTCCTCTGACAAATATCAGTAATAAATATCCCTCTTCATTATTATCTGTTGGCTTTTACTTATTACCTACAGCGTTTTGCTTTAGACAGGCATTTTTCTGAAAATTCAGGCATTTTAGGTACGATAGACAGGCATCCCTCTATTTACATATGGTAACCCTAGCTGGGACTGACTGGCTGCGGAAGGCGGAGGATATAGTGTTGTAGCGCAGCCTGGGAGAGGCCTATGTCCAGCATCCATTTTAGGTACGATAGACAGGCATCCCTCTATTTACATATGGTAACCCTAGCTGGGACTGACTGGCTGCGGAAGGCGGAGGATATAGTGTTGTAGCGCAGCCTGGGAGAGGCCTATGTCCAGCATCCATTTCGCTCCTGTTTGGACATCTCTCACGTCTACTTATATTTTTGTCTACGTCCCTACAGTTCTGCCGGCAGAATGATCGAAGATGTGCGTCGTGTGCGTTGAGTCTGCGTAAAATCCACATGGGACTTTTTGCATGCCATGCAGACATTTTGTGCGCCAAAGATTCGATCACAAAATGTGTGTCGTCTGCGCTGCACCTAATTGACACGATTTTTCATCGGATCATATGGAAATGCAGTATTTTCAACTTCCAAAATACAAGCTTGGCTTCGTTTGGGAGTTGGTGGATCAACTATTATGTGCTGCTGTACTGTCAAACAACTTTATAAATAACTGTAATTGTAAATTCTTGTTGTACTTTAAGGGCGAAATAGATTATTTTTTTATATTATTATTATTATTTTAACCGTAAATGTAGGTACGTCTGTAAAATCAAGTAGGTAAATCAGCAAAATCGACAAAATTTCGTATACGGCTTCTTAAGAGTGTTCATCCCACACGGGCTGGCAACGGCGTATTTATAGCGGTGTTTCTTGATTATTTCATTAAATACAAATAAAAGTAAAAAAAAAAACCCCTAGATCGTTGGTATTTACAATTTTGTATCCATTTTTTTTACAGATAGTATGGTATTTACTTATAAAAATCGACATACCATCAATTATTTTCTATTTGCATCACTTAGTGCGATTAAATGTTTTTATTAAAGACATTGAAGAGATTATTTTACCATCGATCTAGTGCTTGGCTGAAAAAAAATTGTAGGTACTTTTGTTCGAAAAACTACTATAAATGCGTTGTTGCTAGCCCGCGTTGGATGAACGCTCTTAAAACACATAACTAAAAAGCATGATAACATATTGTAAGAAAAGCACCGATTTCAGAATCGAGGTAGTTTATAATTTTTCTGCTGATTACCTAGGCTGACCTTAAATTCAAACAGAAACAGTTTGGAAATCAAGCAAACTGTTTCCGTCTGCAAAGTAAGCGCAGATCATTTAATAAGTCGGTGTTCATAATGGCCCCACTATGAACGCTGAATTAATAAATGATCTTAGTGTTACCTCAGCCGTGTGAGGCGACCCCTGGTCACCCCCGATAGAATAAAGTTGGTTTTCTAACAAAGAAAACGTCGCCGTCACTCGCCGCATCGGTGAGTGACGGCTGTGACCGGACAGAAACTGTAGCACTGCTCGTAGGCTGTGTGGAGCGGAGGCTTGCCGGCTGGGCGCGTGAACTGGGTGACGGCGACGTCGCCGCCCGGCACCGGTGCCCGCCCGCCCGAGCACAGCGAGGGCAGGGACGTACTCGCTGCCTTGCTCGGGACGGGAATCAGTCCTCACAACAACGTGGAGTGAGTGCAGAATTCTGATTCTGCACTCACTTTAAAGGTTGGTCTACGGGCAGACCCGCAAGCTATGCTCTGGCTACGGTAAATCAAAAGACGCGTAGATTGAAGTGAGCTCCTACGCTAAAAGCTTACGTTACACTCAAATGGCTCGAAGATCTACTCTGCTGATTAGAGCGCATATTATTAGGATGATGAGGTGGATAAACTAAACTTCCTCTTAAATGGCTCGAAGATCTACTCTGCTGATTAGAGTGCATATTATTAGGATGATGAGGTGGATAAACTAAACTTCCTCTCAAATGGCTCGAAGATCTACTCTGCTGATTAGAGTGCATATTATTAGGATGATGAGGTGGATAAACTAAACTTCCTCTTAAATGGCTCGAAGATCTACTCTGCTGATTAGAGTGCATATTATTAGGATGATGAGGTGGATAAACTAAACTTCCTCTCAAATGGCTCGAAGATCTACTCTGCTGATTAGAGTGCATATTATTAGGATGATGAGGTGGATAAACTAAACTTCCTCTTAAACGAGCATATCAGCTACTTATAGCCGTGGCGAGCAAGAAAAGTAAGTAAATGTTTGGATAGCGTCTGATTGCTTCCCTGGCGTGCATCTGTCTGCGGCCGGAGGCGCGCGTGCCAGCCACGGCGCGGCAGTGGGCCCGCGCGGCGCGAACAGGCGGCCTTTACTTGATACTTACTTATTTGCAAACGAAAAAACTAGCAGATACACACTGGATGTGAGGAACAGTGGTGCTGTTTGTGGCCGTTGCTTTATATTGTGTGTTATTGACCGTACGCAGTGTGTGTCCGGGTGTGGTCGAGATGTGGCCGCCGCCGCTCGGCTGTACCTCCCATTACAACATTATATCGTGTGGAGTGATCAGATAAAGTGCAAACGAAAATGAATGGCGGCAGATCAGACGCGTCCACCTCCACTGACGACGTTAAGGTTAGTTCAGGGTCAGTGGGTCGTCTTAGGGGCGCAGTTAAGCTTTAACTAGGTACCTCTTCAACTCGCTAATACACACCCAGTCACTGTCTATGAAGGTGGTGTGTGGCGTGACATGTCACTGGCGCATTACCGCGGTCGTGTTGTGTTACAGAGTCGTCCGTTGTGCCTGTTCTACTTCACGCACCCGTTCGGCGTGCTGTCGGCCGAGCCGCCGACGCTGGCCGCCGCGCCGCCGCATATCGCGCGCGCCTTCCTCAACATGGAGCCCGTGCCGCCGTGGACGCTGTGGAGCCCCGCATCCGCGCCCCCGCCGCCCGCCGAGCCCTCCGACGACGACTACAACTCCGCCAGCTCGTCGCGGCCCAGCTACGAGCTGGGAGCAGCCACCGTGCACCGCACGCCGCTCAGCCTCGTGAGCGTGACGCGCACGCGCAAGTGCACGCTCGATTTTGGCAACAGCCACGACTCTATCTCATCGTCGCTGTTCTCCAGCGACATGTGGTTCAACTCCAGCTCGAGCTGCCGCAGCAACGAGTACCCACGCCGCCTGGTGCCCTACAACAAAATCCTGCCACCGCTGCAGCTGCCCAGCCCCAAGGACTCCTCTAATCTGTCCAGCTCAGATGACTTTTGGCCGAAAAAGTGTTTGAATCCAGAGAAGTTCTCCCTCCCGCCGATTGAACTGCCCTCGGTGAAAGTGAAGAGAGTGCGGAGTAACAAGGGTAGCGCGAGCTCGGAGGAGGCGTACAGTGCGGAGGGCCCGCTGTCGCGCTCGCTGCGCGCGCGCCGCCGCCTCGGCGTCAGCAAGCCGCGCCGCGCTCGCGCCGCCGACCTGCGCCGGCTGCTCGCCACGCTCATGCGCAGGGCACTCGCAGGTATGTACCTCCCAGCTACTGGCCGTCTGCTGTAAGGTAGGCCGCCTTGTAACATGACCATTACTAAATGATTATGTAAGGATTTTAGTTTCCAAGGGTTCTTATTCGTACTCCGACTCGATTTACTGACTAAAATCTCTAAGCTGTACGAGTATATCGTAACTTTTTGACTCACCTACCGACCTCTATCTGTTTTGTTTATTAAGTGTCAGTGTGTGTCTTGGCTACTGTTTTATATGTCTGTGGTCTTGGTGTCATGCATGGTGTCATGTTTTACCATAGTGTTTTACTCTCCTCTATGTGTCATGTGCTTGTCAAGTGTCTGTTGTGTGTCGTACTCGGTCGGAATAGTTCTCCTCCAGCACCTCCCGCACGGCCGTATCCTATCGTACGTACAGTGGGGACGGCAGTGCTCGTAGCGCTGAGGATCGCGCACGGCTCTGCAGTGGGTGCACACTCAGACAAAGGCCGGTAACACAGAGGCGACAGGCGGTGACATGGGCTACTTGTTGGAGCGCTGCCCAGAGGTGTACCGCTGCTGGTTCCTGCCGCTGCGCGAGGCCGCGCTGCTGGCAGGGCTGCTGGGGCTGGCGTGGGCGGCCACGTACCTGTTCCTGTTCAGTGCGCCGGGCGCGCGGCTGGTGGCGCGTGGCGCAGGCGATGGTCAGCCGGCGGGCGCGCTACGGTACGCGCACGGCGCGCTCGGCGTGCTGCTGCTGGCGCTGCACGCGGTGCTGCTGGTGGGCGTGCGGGCGGAGAGCGACTGGCTGTGCGACGTATACATCTGGGGCATGCTGGCGTGCTGGGTGGGGCTGGTCGTGGCGGCCGTCACGTTCGCGGGCGCGGCCGTGCTGACGGACCAGCTGGTTGCCGCCACGCTCGTGCTATTTGGCGTGCTGCTCTCTGTGCTCGTGTCCTTCTACTTCGTCGTAGTCGTCATCAACTATCGGCTGACGATGCCATGACCTGCCCACATCTGCCGGCGAATGATGCCGTGACTTGTTTTTTGTAAGCTTTTACTTTATACTCAATTTGTTGCAGTATATCGTATACATATGTACTAAGTTACTTATACACGTTTTTAAATAAAAGTGAATACATAAATGCGTCCTGTGTGTTGTTTATAGTCGGTAACGCATGTGCTGTATAAAAAGGTTCCCGCAGACAGGCGTGACGTCACAGCGCGACGCGACTTTTGTAGAACACTCGCGGATACATTTTATCCCTGTAGACCGTTTCCGTAGAATAATTTCCGACTTCCTTGCAGAGATGTGGTTCCAACCTTCCAACAAGATGGAGCCACAGTGCATAGGGCTCGAGCCACAATGACTGTCTTAAGGTGGAAGCCTTGAAAGCTCCAGGGTAGCCCAAGTATTCCAAATGTTCTTACGTTGAGTGGAAGGTTATAATTATGTTGATTTAAATATGATTCGCGACCGTAGCAGAATGTCTGTACATAATTTCATTTAAATTATCAATACTTACAACTCTCTAAGTTCATTTAATTCGATTTCATGAAATAGTCTTTCAGTCGAATTAAATAAAGTAATTTTAATTTTGTTCACCATATTGAATGAATGAATGAATGAAATACACCGATCCCACCGTGGCTAGACCAGACACGATTAATCGAATTGACCCCAAGATGTGCACTTGCCCCTGGAGCCTTATGCTTCATGGTGTTACAGAAGCCATTGCATATCAAGAAGTAGACCGGGGGGCGCCGTAATGGTCAGATAGACGTGCCCATTGGATAGGAAAGGATTGCGAGCCTACCGGGTATGCATCCTTGAGTATTTATTTATAGGAGGGCCATCTTTTCACGACATCGCCGGCATGTTGATTCAAGTCGAGCTTCTTGGGTAGGTTCAACTGTTTTCTTAGCTCTTTTCTATGCCGTTGCTTCACTATGTACTGTGTTGTTGTTTTCATAGTCGTCTTCTGAGTTCTCGCTGCTATCAGTTTCTGGTTTTTTGTAGATATAGCTAGCCGCTTTCTTAATCTTATTTCTGTCTCCAGCAATGTTCTTCCAGAACGTGATTCCCATGTCGAAGTATTTTATGCTGTCGTTCCATGTGTAAGTAGGTCGTCCGACCTTCTTAGATTTAGCCTTATGCTGCATTGCTGCATGCAATTGTGGTTTTATAGTCTTTGATGCAATTAAATAGGTGTGGTTTATCCCGTCTGAAAACGTGTGCTAGTGGCACATCCAATGTTTCTTGATGCGTTTTGTTACGGTTTTTCCGTCTAAGATTTGGTCTATTTTCTTAATTCTTTGGACTATTCCTGGCGTGGTTAATCAAGTCTACCATGATAACTCGTTCATATCTTCTGGGTTTGATCTGTTCGCCTTGGTGAGGGTCAATCCTTTTAAGCCATATATCATTGTTACGTACCATTCTCTGTAAGATAGGTATTACCTACCGCATTTCATCTTCAGAATTTTGAATAGTCCTTCAACCCCCACAACGGGTACGCAAGCAGTGTGTGATTTGATAAAGTTGCCAACTTGCTTCTGGCCCATTCGCGGAAGCAATCCCAGTGGTTTCCAACGGGCGGCGGACGCTACACGTCCGCATCTGTCATCACTTGAACTGATCGGACAAAACCTGAACAATGTGCCTTTTGTGTTAAAACCCTTTTTTCTCATTCGAGATTTTGTGCTCACCATTTCAAGACACGAGAAGGAACATAGCCAGTGCCTGTGGAAATAAATGTGCAGTGAAGTGTTAGCTGGATTTAAGACGACTGACTGACTGACTGGAGCGCGAGAACAGTGGGCAGAAGTTTGCAGGTACCTATTCAAATCCACACCCTCACTTTCCTAACCAATCTTACAGGTACGATAACCATTCGATACATAAGTCTAACTAACTTCCAGTCTATTTTTGAGTTTAGTATGAATGGTAGTAATGATTTGGCGTTTCTCGTGGCATCGTTTTCTGATTGTGATTTTCCTGTTTAATGCGGATGTTATGTATGTGCCTAGGTATTTGATTACGTCCACTATTGGTATACTTATTCCGTTGAGGTTCACGTTGGTAATTTGCTGTGATGTTATGGGGTCTCTAATTAGAATTTTGGTTTTTACTTCGTTTATTTGCAGGCCTACGCTATTTAGTATGAGTTTAATGTAGTATAAGATGCGCTTTAGTCCTTCAAGATCATCTGTAATGAGAATAAGATCGTCCGCAAATGATAATACCAGGGGAGTGAAATTTCGCAGTCCTGATCTAGTTTGATTAAATGGGTTTCGGCTTCAAGGGTACTAAGGATTTCATCGATGACCAATGTAAACAGGCGAGAAGACAGGGGGCACGTTTCGCATTTTATTGACGATTACCATTACTTCTTCTACCGTCGGTCCTGCGCTTTGTGCTTCGGTTATCTGCTTTTTTATTTTAACAGTTGGTATCTGAAGGGCCAATTTTTTGTTTTCCCATTTGGACACCAGTATGTGCGCGGATCTTTAACCTTCTGGAGTGTTGTTTGGCATTCTTTTTATGCCTATTTGGATTATCCAATTGCTCTGTTTTGTAGGAATTGGGACTTTTGTAGGTAAGCAAGAGCTAAGTAATGGTCTCTTGAGTAAATTGGCGGAAGAATCAGCTTCTTGAGCAGCTCAGGTCAGTTTTGATACCTCCGTTGTTGGGTTTCAGGGTATCTCGATGTTTTCATTTGTTGGGGTGATTCCTTTATTTGCTAGTTTTTGTTTTATCGTCTTCGTATTTTGTTTTGGTAGAATTTCTATTGAGAGTGGCATAGTCGCATTGTTTATGCTTTACCTTAGTAGTTACCAGATTATTTTATGGTTGGAGATGCACCCGTTATTCTGCATGACGATGTAGCTTTTATCATCTCTATTTGAAATTTTTCCCTGTTGGCTTTATCCATTAATAGTTCGTCGTTGTAGTTGGAAAATTCGAGTGTGTTACGTGATCTAGAAAAGTGTAACACCGAATAACGCGTGCCCGTAAATTTACTAACACGAATCACTTAAGGGCCTACGTCCCGTTTGGTAGCGTAACACGGTCACTTTATGAACCCTACTGCTCATTAACGGCTTGTCTTGAAGAGTTGAAAAATATATGATTTTGCTATAGATTCATATAGATAATTTTGCCCGAAGTACTTTTTTTGTATGGTTAATATTTTTGCTGTAAAAAATATTTTCCAACACGCAATATTTTGGCTTCTATTCCATACTCCTACTAAACGGCTTCGTTATTTGGAAAAAAAATACACTGAAAAATAGATAGTTAGAGGTATCACAGAATCGCCGAAGCACAATTGTAAATTAATCAAAGGAATATCCCCATTTTGAGATAAAGGCTCAGAGGTGCCCTGCGCGGGCGCGGGCGGCAGTCGTGCTTTAGCATACAAACGGGAGATGAGGATACTATGGGCCTTAACAACGAATGCACGCTACCACGAAAAACTTGACGCCGCCGTAGCCATGCGATCTCGAATAACCGAACCTCAAAAACTATCCGTACAAAGTCTTAATTCATAGAAGAATCAACCAAATCAAACATTTGAGAAAAAAATAAACAAAATATGTCATACCTATGCCGCTTGTGTTATATGTGTTCCTTGTACCTATGTGTCAATCAATCAAATAATTATATTTTTCTTTGGAAGTTTGGAACAAATATTATATTATATATTATATTATCTTTACGTGAATGATAATGCTGTATAACAATCGTTCTTACAATACTTGTTACGGGAATTTCCGGTCAGTGTTGATGGCGCACTAGTTTACAATTTCTATTATCTAAAAAGTATAAAAGACTACTGCTACACGAAGGATATTTGTTTACTTTAGACAGACGTTTAAATACCAAATGTGTGTAAAAAAGTAGGCATACAGTTGTGGATCGCGAATAATAACTCAGGTAAGAACTTTTTAAGTATTGTATAGTCACAAACCAGTTGCATAATATTATCTTTTATTTTTACATAAACTTGACGACTAAAATTAATGATAAATTATAAATCTTTTGTAAAGGCAGTCCGTTTTTATAATTTTGTCATTATTTGTTGTATTATTTTTTGTGATTAATTGCAGTAAATCAACAGCGGGGTTGAAGAAATACCAAAATATAAAAATGAGCATTGTCACAGTCCTGAACCAGAAGTAAAAGATGATTTACGAGAGCTAGATTGAAAAGACGAGCGAACCATATTTATTTATTTATTTATTTAATACTTCATGCACAGAAATGTACAGAGGCGGACTTAATGCCAAAGGCATTTTCTACCAGTCGACCTTTGGGTGATGCAGAGACAAACAGTGGCAGGTGCAATTACTCGTGTTTTGAATATTTATTCAAATATAGGTACTAATACTCATACATATGATATACATACTTAATTAAATATAACCAAAAATAAACATTCTTAAATACACATAAAAATAAAACAAAAAAGACAAACAATGGGAAAACATTATCGTTGTGAAGATACTGCCAGCTTCTTTTGAATGTGCTCGCGAACTTTCACTTTAAAGGACAACCGGTTGGTTGCCATCCTGATTTCCAAGGGGAGCGCATTCCACAGAGATATAGACTGAACGAAGAAGGAAGAGTGAATAAAGTCTGTATGGTGAGTGGGACATTGAAGAAGGCGATTGTTAGAAGAACGAAGATTTTTGTTGTGGTTGACACAAATGTACTGAAAGTGAGGGGCTAGATAGCTAGGGGAAGTTGGAGAGTCAAGAAAAGAAAACAAGGTGGTCAACGCCCTTTGCTCTCTGCGCTGGCGAATGGGCAACTACTTTAGAAGCGACCGTTGCGCAGAGACATGGTCATATTTACGCAGATTGAACACGAATCGAATGCAGTAATTGAGAAGACGGTTAAGTTCGTCGAGGAGATCAGCATTCAGATCGTAGTAGCACACATCACCGTAATCGATGATAGGGAAAATTAGGGACTGCACAAGCATTGTCTTCGTACTCGTTGGTAATAAATTTTTCAGCCGGTACAGAGCACGCAGCGTTCCAGTAACCTTCTGGCTGACCCTAGCGAACCATAGTATGGAAGGCACAGGTAATACAGGCGGCGATTCAAGATATTCCTAGAGGAAGTGCCCCCTACTTACCAAGTATAAATTCTATGAGAATGGTGGTACATAGAGTAAGGAACAATGGTGCTCCTACATCTCCTAAAAAGCTGGATGATCTAGTCATTCCAGATAAGCACACTCATTTTCTGCTGGCTCTATTTCCAAATATTATGTCAATGGTACCTAAAAAAGAGGACTACACAAAACCACAAAAAATTGAATGACAATGAAAGGTGGTAATCCATCCGGACCCACCGACTGTTTGGGCTTGAGCCGCTGGAGTGCCGTGCGTAACTCCTTCTGACTCACGCGGTCAATGTGCACACGCGCCGCGCTCGCTCCACCACCGGCCGCGCGCTCCGCCGCGGCTGAGTCTAACGTCAGCCGTGTCCCACTGTACACCGAGTGGAAGTAGGAAGCAAAACACTCAGCAGCCTCCTCCTCCGTCAACACTACGCCGTCCTTTGTGATTTGGGGCTCATTAAGGAAGTGGTGAAGGGCGGGCGTTTTGGGGGGACTGTCTCATGTAATTTTATTTTGACGTTCAAAAAGAGCTGACTCTCAGCCTAGTTTGAATAAATGACTTTTGATTTTGATTTTTTGATTACGTCTGGATTGCTTTGCTCGAACAAAGTTCCAGAATGATTTGGGATCATCCTTAAAATTAAGTTGTAATTTATTTTGGTAAGCTTGATACGCTGAAGTGATTTTACGTTTAACTATTGACCGGTACTGAGTAAACACTCCGTAATCACTCAGGGATGACGTTACTGTAAATAATTTATGATGTCTCCACTTTCGTTTGATATCCCATATTGAATCTGACGTGTACCACTCTTGGGCACGCCACGATATCGGCGGTAAGTGCCCTCTTTGAGGAGTGGCTTGAGAGGTGGCATGGAGTCCTCACCTTCCGCCTGACGCAGGTCCTCACCGGACACGGTTGTTTCGGGAGGTTCCTGTTTCGAATAAGGCGGGAGGAAACGCCTGGGTGTTTCCATTGAGAAGATCGCCCTGAGGACACGGTGGAGCATACGGTGGCGGTCTGCCCGGCTTGGGCGGAGCACCGCCGTGTCCTCGTGGAGGCGATCGGCGGCGGCGATCTCTCGCGTCCGGCCCTGGTGCAGGCCATGGTACGGAGCGAGAGAGAATGGTTAGCCGTCACCTCCTTCTGCGAAGCAGTAATGCTCGCAAAGAGGGAGGCGGCGCACGTGAGGGAGAGGCAGTTTATGCGCCCTCACGGCCGTAGTCGCCGCGGGAGACGCCCTGGGCGTCGGGAATCCCAGGCTGATTCCCGGCCACCGTAGGCGCGGGCTTGAGGATGGCGAGTAATGGGTAGCTCGCTGTCCGGTAAGGACCAAGCCCGGGTCGACGGCGCGTTGTGTTCCACGCGCGCCTCAAAGAGATGTCAGCACCAACTGGTGGGGTTCGCAAGGGCCGATGCCTGCCAGGCATGCGGGTTGTTCGAAAGAGATACCGTGGCCCCTGGCACCGATGCAACTGAGGGAATACGGGTGGGTTTTAGTCAGTAAAAGTCTGACACGCCCTCCCGCTCCACCCAAAGCGGGAGAAGTTATTTGATGATTTCCCACCCAAAAAAAAAGTAATAAATGTTAAGCTAGGACCTTCGGAGTAAAATAAATGAACAGTTAATTACTAATAACAATGAAAAAACCATGGTCACCAAGAAGACTAGTCACCACACGCAGCACCCGTTCACGAGCATAATGTAAGGATCAGCCATTGCCCACCTCGCCATATTTGAGGGAAGGAGGCAACCCGACCCCCGACGCTACCGCAAGCCTACGGTGACATCTAAAGGACCATGACAAGCTGGCTGCTGGTTGCTCAGGCAAGAATAATATGAACAATTATCGAGGTCGCTAGCTAACCACATGTTGCAATACATCTCATTAAAAAAATCATTTTAATGAGTAGATTATGTCAAAAATAAATAAAAATACAATATAAAATTATTTATGCAGTCTAATAAAATAAACAGATAAATGAAGTAACTTATAGAACCTGTCAGTAGGTAAGCTCATTCTGGTGAAAGAACACAACCATTGTCTTGAGTTAATCACAGCGACCAACTATACTTATCAACTACCGGCTAAAGAGACACAATTAATTTTCAATTGTAATGGCCCCTTGTAGGGGCCGCGCGGTACTTAACCGATTAGTAGTCGTTAATATAATAGTATGCCTTAGAAAAAAGATTGTATTTTACTTTAGCTTTAAATGCATTAAAGTGTAAATCTAGCAAAGAAGAGGGAAGCTTGTTATAAAAGGTTATAATACCAAGCCCAACAAATGAATTATAAAGACGGTGAAAGGGAGCACGTAGTTTGTCCTTATTTCTAGTATTAATAATAGGTCTTTACCTATGAAATTGCCGTTTTGTATGAAAAAATTTAAACGAATTTTTTTCATGTATTTTTTATTTGTATTAATCGAAGTAATCACCCATGCAATCAATGCATCTTTGCCATCGCAGTGGCAGTTTATTGATGCCCTTCTTAAAGAAATCAGCTGGACGGGAGGCAACAAATTCTTCAAAGGCATTTTGTACTGCCTCTCGGGTATTGAATTTTTTTCCCGCCAAGAAGTTATCCAAATTCTGGAAAAAGTAGTAGTCTGTAGGCGCAAGGTCTGGTGAGTAGGGCGGATGACGGAGAGCTTCCAACCCCAGTTCTTGCAACTTGGAGACCGTCTGCTGTGCAGTATGAGGTCGCGCGTTGTCGTGCAGGAGCAGCGGAGACGAGCGATTGACCAATGCTGGTTGGAGATGTGCCAGCTTCTCCATCATTGTGTTCAGTTCTTCACAGTACACATCTGCAGTAATGCTCACCCCGTTTGGAAAGAAGCTGTGATGAATCACACCGGCGCTAGACCACCAAACAGTGACCATCACTTTTCTAGGGGTAAGTTTTCGTTTAGGGCATTGTTTAGGTGCTGAACCAGGATCCAACCAACTTGCTGAGCGCTTGCGGTTATCAAACAGAATCCATTTTTCATCGCAGGTAACAATGCGGTTCAAAATTCCTTCATTTGTGT
Organism: Antitype chi; assembly: GCA_947359405.1. Classification (NCBI taxonomy): domain Eukaryota; kingdom Metazoa; phylum Arthropoda; class Insecta; order Lepidoptera; family Noctuidae; genus Antitype; species Antitype chi. The sequence continues at coordinate 176,281 of OX375827.1, read as the reverse complement.
GTCTGTTGAGCAGTGCAAGGCACGTCTCGACGCGTACTTCGCGCTGACGATCATTGAGTTCGTGGGGCACCCATTTGTCAAGCTTTTTTACCTTGCCAATTTGACGCAAATGGACCAATATTGTTTTGACGCTAACGTCGAAAGCTGCTGCTAATTCAGCCGTAGATTGTGTATCATCAGCTTCCACAATCGCCTTTAATTCGTCGTTGTCGACCAAAGTCTTCGGACGACCGCGAGGTTCATTTTTCAGGTCGAAATTTCCAGAACGGAAGCGAGCAAACCAATAACAGGTGGTGCGTTGGTTTGTAGTGTTAGCTCCGTAAACGTCGTTGATGTTGCGTGCCGCTTGTGCCGCGTTGCTGCCACGACGGTACTCATATTCCATAATTACTCGAATTTTTAACGTATCCATGATGACGAAAAAGATTGAAATGCGATGAAAATGTAACACTAATCAATAAACAAATGACTACTTTTGGAAAAAAAAATCCATGTTTTTAAAATAAAATTAATTTGAAATTAGAATTCTTACCCAAACAAAAATTATTTTGATTTGAAATGGCCAGTACTGCAAAACGGCAATTTCATAGGTAAAGACCTAATATTATGAATATCACTGTTTTTAGTGTATAAGTGTATGTATTTGCCTTATATATGTATACTGTTAGCGATGATGGACGGCTCAGTACTGTTTTAATAGTATATTTTATAACGAGGGACTAAACGAAGCCATAATATACCAGTCAATGAAACCGAGGGTATATTAAGTTGGCGTTTAGTCTCGAGGTGCAAACTGTACTTTTCACTTCGAGTGCGAGAAAAATTGTCAATTTAGTACAAAAACATGTACCTACCTAATAATTATTACTTAACAAAAAAACACTACAAAGTGAAAAATAACTTTTTCACTTCTCATGCTCTAAAAAGACGCCAATATAGCCCTACGAAGCGGGACTAAAGTGACCACTTTAGTCCCTAAGGAGTAAAAAGTAATTCGTTTTTTAATTTCCTTCATGTGACATAGACAAACTCAAACAGCCAGTAAATATACTATTAACTGTGGAGCTTCATTGCGAAAATGTTGAGAGTTTTAGTTCCATGGTTTTTGCCAAGGTGGCGCCATGTGTTTTAAATTGTTAATCTGTTACTGGTTTAGAAGAAAAAAAAGACCGCGAAAATTTCAGAATTTTTGTCGAGTGTAAATTTGTTCGGCTTTAAATAAATTTATTATGAATGTCCAGTGACAAATATTATACTTCGTATCTCTCCCGAAGATGATTACAGTTTACATGCAGCAGCACGCGAGTTGATGCTGTCCTAATCACACTTTTAAAGCTATTTAAATGCTTTTAGAATTTATTTTTAAATAAATAAATATCAAAAAAAGGCATTGTATTGACTATTTTTCCCCCACTGAGTGCAACCCGCCGCCACTGTCACAATCCTTGACTCATTACGTGATTTAGTGTTGTTCGACTCACACGTAAATTTGCTCGTCCAGAAATAACCTTCATTGCGTTACACTATGGGAAAAAGAAAGCGATCTATTAAGGACGATAGTGACAGCGTCGAAAAATTACTTAAAAAAGTGAAAAAGTTGGTTAAAAAACGAAGAAGAATCTCTTCTTCGTCATCGGAAAGTGAACCAGCGTTATCTCCTTCGCACTCAGTACCGCACGATTTAACCAGTGATCTAGAACCACAAGGTAAGTGAATAGTAAAATACCCACACATTACTTTTCTCGTCTACCGCCTAGAGTCTGCACAATACAATGATTGTGGTAATACTTAATTATCCCGCCAACAATAATATCCCGACGTACTCATGTCGTGTGTGGATGATGGCTTATGCGTTGTTACATGTAAGTGTCATAAAATGAATGTAATCATTGTGATATCCCGACGTTTATCGTGTGTGGATACTATGACCGTCATACGTAGGGATACCTACAACACCTAAAAGAATATCCCGACGTACTCATATCGTGTGTGGATGATGCCTTATGCGTTGTTATATGTAAGTGTCATAAAATGAATGTATTCATTGTGATATCCCGACGTTTATCGTGTGTGGATGCTATGACCGTTATACAGGTGCCTAAATTCGACACCAACTTAAACATCCCGACGTAAAGCGTGTGTGGATAAAGTACCTACCCAATTATGTCTTACCTCTTTGCAGATGAGATCCTAACTACTGAGGTACCATTAGAAGGCGAAGGAATGGCTGATGAAAATCCTGATGAACTAGACCCGGATATTTTGGAATTATTAGGTTCAGACCCTACATTAAACAAATCGTTTGGAGATGACTTACACAAGGATTTGGCATCGCGGTGGAAACACATCTTAATTAACGGTCTCACTAAAGAGGAAAAAGTCGATCTCCAAAAACAGTATCTACCTGCCGAAAATTGTATATACATGAAAGCACCTATGCTAAATCCTGAGTTAAAATCGGCACTGTCTGATCCCAACATTAAAAAAGACTCGTACAGTGAGCAGAAACAAAATCAAATGGCCAGCTGTATCTCGGCGATCGGTAAAGCATTGAATATAGCTTTGTCACAAACCGAAAACCTTCCACAAGAGGTTATAAAAACACTCAGTGATGCAGGGCGGCTGATGTGTGATACGCACTACAGAGAATCTCTGTCTAGAAGATTCACTATCATTAATGCTATAAGTAAACAAAAAAGAGAAATAATAAAAAACACTAAAATAGACGATTATTTATTCGGCTCCAACTTGGGTGATTATCTCAAATCCACCAAGGCCATAACAATGTCCGCCTCAGAACTGAGATTCACCGCAAATAGTGGAAAATTCAGTCAACAGCGTAATCAGCCGAATACTTCTACATTTCGTCAAACCGGTGCTTTAAACGCACGGGGGGCGCCGCGGGCACCAGCCGCCGAGCCGCGAGCGTACCCCAACCAGACTCGGCGCCAGCCACCGCCGCCGCCACGGGACCATCGCCGCGCGCAGACGGCCACGCGCGCACGGATGGCCAACTACTCAGCCCGACGCCGCTAACCATTTCATCACAGGTAGATAACAATAATGTACCTACAGCGGGCCGATTACAACATTACTTTTATGAATGGCATCGTATTACTAATGACAAAACTATTCTGTCCTGGATTAAAGGATATCAAATACCATTCCTTTGTGAACCACATCAGACAAGCATACCTAAAAGGTCATACACGCTCACTGAAACTAACATAATCGATAATTGCATTTCTGAGCTATTAGAATCAGGTTTTATTTCTAACTGTATTCCTTGCGAAAAACAATTCATTTCACCTATATTTACAGTACCTAAGCATAATGGACAACATCGTTTCATTCTTAATTTAAAACAATTAAATAAATTCGTTCATGTTGATCACTTTAAAATGGAAGACTATCGTACAGCTATAAAATTAATTGATCAAAATTGTTATATGGCAAGTATAGACTTAAAAGACGCCTATTTTTTGGTCGCAATTGCCAAAGGCGACCGGATTTACCTTCGTTTTAGTTGGAACTCAGAAAAGTTTAAGAATCAACTGTTCGAATTTAACGTTTTGCCCTTTGGACTCTGTACAGCACCCTATGTGTTTACTAAATTACTGAAACCTGTATTACATTATTTACGTTCATTAGGTCACCTATCAGTAAACTATATAGATGATTTTCTATGCATCGGTAATACCTATAAAAGCTGTCTTAATAACGTAGAAGCGACAAAAGAATTACTAATAAAATTAGGATTTTTAATTAATGATGTCAAAAGTAGAACTAACCCAAGTAGAAAATGCCTTTTCCTGGGTTTTATATTTGATTCTTGGAATATGTCCCTAACATTACCTACTGAAAAGAAAAACCGCATAAAATTTATGTCAAACAAGTTGTTACTGGCAAAGAAATGCACAATAAGAGAACTTGCTAGATTTACAGGTCTGTTAACTTCAGCATGTCCTGCCGTTAAATACGGCTGGTTATACACAAAACTTCTAGAAAGAGAAAAATTTCTAGCACTAAATTACTCTAACAATTACAATAAACACATGACATTACGAGATAACATAAAAAATTATCTAATTTGGTGGAAAGAACACATTAACTCCTCATTTTGTTCCTTTCAAACAAATGATTATACGATTGTTATATTCAGCGATGCTTCAATGACTGGTTGGGGCGCAGTTTGCAACAACCAAACAGCTCATGGACATTGGAATCATGCCCAATTATCATTACACATAAATACTCTTGAATTACTTGCAGCTTTTTATGGCCTAAAAATCTTTGCATCTCACCATAAATGTTGCAATATCTTACTCAGAATAGACAATACTACAGCAATTGCCTATATCAACAAAATGGGAGGTATACAATTCACGCATCTAAATAACATTGCACGAGATATATGGCAATGGTGTGAAAAACGCAGTATACATGTTTTTGCATCTTATATTCAATCCAAAGACAATTTAATAGCAGATTTAGAATCTCGTCAGGCGTATAATACTGACACAGAATGGGAACTAGCAGATTACGCATTTAATCAAATAACAATTTCATTCGGTACTCCACAGTTCGACTTATTTGCAAGTATTCAGAATCATAAATGTAACAAATATGCTTCGTGGAAATTAGATCCAAATTCCGAAATTATCGATGCATTCACGTTTAACTGGAAACCATTACAATTTTATGCTTTCCCTCCCTTTAGTCTTATCCCAAAAGTCCTTCAAAAAATTAAAAATGACAAAGCAGAAGGAATTGTAGTGGTGCCATATTGGCCAACCCAACCGTGGTACCCAGTCTGGTTAAAATTACTCATTTCGAAAGTACTGTACTTTAAGCCTGACAAAAATTTATTATTTACCCCTTTCAGGGAGGAGCATCCTCTACACGCGGATCTCACCCTGATGGCAGGGAAATTATCCGGCAGTCGCTACTAAGGCGCGGGATACCCAACGCATCACTCGATATAATGATGGCCTCTTTCTCGGTAAACACACTGAACCAGTATAATACTTCACTAAAATCATGGTGGCTATATTGTAACGATAAAGGATTAGATTACTGTGATTCCGATATTACTCAATTAGTAGAATTTTTGACTTATAAATTCAATTTAGGTGCTAGTTACAGCACTCTTAATAATTATCGTTCAGCGTTATCAATACTGTTAGGTCAGGAGGTGACTTGTAACAACTGTATTAAAAGGTTCTTTAAAGGGGTTTATCGTATGAAACCACCTGCACCCAAATACCACACCACCTGAAACCCTAATCTTGTGTTAAATCACTTATCAACTTATTTCCCAAATGATTTAGTTACACTAAAAGATTTGTCGTTTAAAACTGTAACTCTCTTAGCACTTGCATCTGCTCAGAGAATGCAAACTCTAAGGGCCGATTTTTCAATCCTCAGTTAAAAGTACCAATAGCTAACTAGAGAATAAAGTTATTAGACTCTTTATTCGTCGGTTAAGTGGTTGTCAATTTTTCAAATGATATTTAACCAAGGTTTATCTATCCGACCGAATATCGCATCTGTGAAAACGCTAACTTCAGGGAGGTGAAACAAATATACAGAATAAGCGAATGTTAGAACGGGACGGACTAAACGTGATTCAAACAGATGGCAGCGTCGTCATTTCACTTTTCAAAATGTTACGAGGTTGTAAGTTTGACTGTGTGGTCTTTTTATTTGTGATTTCTGAATTGATAATAATGGAAAACAAAAAGAGGGAGCGTTCAGCAAACTTTAATAATGCTGAGGTTCAATTATTTGTGAGTTTAGTAGCGAGGTTTAAGAAAATAATATAAAATTAAAAGACAACACAAATACACTGGTTTCTGAAACAAAATGTATTTTTTTAGTAGGTAAGGTACCGTGCTTAATTCATTACGTTGTGTCAAGCTTATAAAAACTCATATTTGTGTCTTGCTCTTTATTTTATCTTTTACCAACAACAGCAAATATTGCACTGATACTTTGGTAAGTCTGAATCGACGATGGAATTCTGTTAAATCCCATGCGTTAAACTGTTCGACCCTCGGTCTTACAATTCTTTCTTTTCTTTCACTTGGATTAACATATTAATTTATTATGGCTTCTTCCTCAATTGCCATGTCGTCAATACTATCGAAAATATCCATTTCTTATTATTTATTATAAACCACGAAGACTAACCTCAAATTTAGTAACGGCAAAGTAATTTAACAATGGAATAAGCGGTTAACTGGCCGTCAAAGAGGCAAATAGATTTATTCCTCAGTTAAGTGAATTATTCGACCAATAAAGCCTATCTGACGATTGAACAACAGACTTTTTTGCTATCTATCGAATAAACCCTATCTGTCTGTTTAACTGAGGATTGAAAAATCGGCCCTAAGTGTAATAAAAATAAAAAATATTACATTTGATTCAGAAAAAATTCTAATAAAAATTGAAGATCTCATAAAAACCTCAAGGCCAGGCGCTTACCAACCATTGATCATATTACCATATATTATAGAAAATCCTAAGGTTTGCCCAGCTTTAACCCTCAAACATTATATAGATAAAACTGCCTGCTTACGTTGTCAAGAAGATTCTCTTTTTATAAGTTATCAAAAACCACATAAAAAAGTGGGTTCACAAACTTTGTCTCACTGGGTAAAACAAATTTTAGAAAAGAGTGGCATAGATGTAAACTTGTTATGGTGCGCATAGCACAAGGCACGCGTCTACGTCTGCTGCTCGCAGAGCAGGTGTCAATCTGGAAGTTATTCGAAAGGCCGCAGGCTGGACTGTATCTTCCAATGTATTCCAAAAATATTATAATAAAAATGTATCTACCTCTCACGAAACTGAATTTATAGATGCACTCTTTAGATGATTATTTATTATTGTTGTATGTTGTATGATCATTTCATAAGTACAGATAAGATTACGTTATGTTACATGAATTAAAAAATATTGATCGATCGCTTGATTGTTTATCTTATTTTTTCGATGCTCTAAACATCTGCATGTAAACTGTAATCATCTTCGGGAGAGATACGAAGTATAATTAAGAATCAAACGAACTTACCTTGTGAAGTTTGATATCTAATTATACGAGTGTCTTGACCGAAGATGATTACACTCCCTCCCCCCCTGATAGCCCCAAGACCCATCGAAAAAATTATTAAGTAGCTCTAAAAAATGAGTCAAGGATTGTGACAGTGGCGGCGGGTTGCACTCAGTGGGGGAAAAATAGTCAATACAATGCCTTTTTTTGATATTTATTTATTTAAAAATAAATTCTAAAAGCATTTAAATAGCTTTAAAAGTGTGATTAGGACAGCATCAACTCGCGTGCTGCTGCATGTAAACTGTAATCATCTTCGGTCAAGACACTCGTATAATTAGATATCAAACTTCACAAGGTAAGTTCGTTTGATTCTTAATTATGTTCCTATATATTATGTTCCTTGGTGAAGAGTTTGACGTCAAGCAAAGAGCAAAAGACATACCTAATAGATATTGTGATTTTTATTTTATTAACCGACTTCAAAAAGGAGGAGGTTCTCAATTCGTCGGAACCTTTTTTTTTATGTATGTTCCCCGATTACTCGTAGATGGCTGGACCGATTTGGATTTTTTTTTGTTTGAAAGGGTATTCTTCCCAGGTGGTCCCATGATCATCAAGTCAGGATCTGATGATGGGATCCTGGAGACATAGAGAGAACTCTTAAAATTTTATAGGCACGCGAAGCGATTTAGGTATTTTTTGGAAGAGTACTTTCTCGGAGTGGTCTCATTTCAATTTGGTGAAGATCTGATGAAGAACTTTGGAGATAGGCAACGGAACTCCTCAATAAATGATAGCAAATGGACTGGGATTGCTGAAATCTCATGTCTGTCTATTGTTTACACCAGTTCATAACATAACATCACACCGGTACGCTGTGAAGGGGTAAGCACATGTGAACCACTAAAAAGTGAAAAAAAAACTTTTTCCAAAAAAAAAAAAAACAACCGACTTCCAAAAAAACACTACAAAGTGAAAAATCATTTTAATTTCGTGAAAAAAAAACTTTTTCCAAAAAAAAAACAACTGACTTCCAAAAAACCACTACAAACTGAAAAATAACTTTAATTTCGGAAGGCGGTGACAACAAATTCAAATTCAGCTCCAAAGACACCGACTTCCGAAATTAAAGTTATTTTTCACTTTGTAGTGTTTTTTTCTTAAGTAATATTTATTAGGTAAGTACATGTTTTTGTACTAAATTGACTATTTTTCTCGCACTCGAAGTGAAAAGTACAGTTTGCACCTAGAGACTAAACGCCAACTTAATATACCCTCGGTTTCATTGACTCCCTCGCACGCTCGGGAGTCAAACCACCTCGGGTATATTATGGCTTCGTTTAGTCCCTCGTTATAAAATATACTATAATTTCGGAAGTCGGTGTCTTTGGAGCTGAATTTGAATTTGTTGTCACCGCCTTCCGAAATTAAAATGATTTTTCACTTTGTAGTGTTTTTTTGGAAGTCGGTTGTTTTTTTTTTTTTGGAAAAAGTTTTTTTTTCACTTTTTAGTGGTTCACATGTGCTTACCCCTTCACAGCGTACCGGCGTGATGTTATGTTATGAACTGGTGTAAACAATAGACAGACATGAGATTTCAGCAATCCCAGTCCATTTGCTATCATTTATTGAAGAGTTCCGTTGCCTATCTCCAAAGTTCTTCATCAGATCTTCACCAAATTAAAATGAAACCACTCCGAGAAAGTACTCTTCCAAAAAATACCTAAATCGCTAAACCGTGCCTATAAAATTTTAAGAGTTCTCTCTATTTCTCCAGGATCCCATCTTCGGATCCTGACTTGATGATCATGGGACCACCCTTTCAAACAAAAAAAAATCCAAATCGGTCCAGCCATCTTCGAGTAATCGGGGAACATACCTACATAAAAAAAAAGGTTCCGACGAATAGAGAACCTCCTCCTTTTTGAAGTCGGTTAATAAAATGAAAATCACAATATCTATTAGGTATGTCTTTTGCTCTTTGCTCGACGTCAAACTCTTCACCAAGGAACATAATATATAGGAACATAATATTTGTCACTGGACATTCATAATAAATTTATTTAAAGCCGAACAAATTTACACTCGACAAAAATTCTGAAATTTTCGCGGTCACTTTTTTCTTCTAAACCAGTAACAGATTAACAATTTAAAACACATGGCGCCACCTTGGCAAAAACCATGGAACTAAAACTCTCAACATTTTCGCAATGAAGCTCCACAGATAATAGTATATTTACTGGCTGTTTGAGTTTGTCTATGTCACATGAAGGAAATTAAAAAACGAATTACTTTTTACTCCCTAGGGACTAAAGTGCTCACTTTAGTCCCGCTTCGTAGGGCTATATTGGTGTCTTTTTAGACCATGAGAAGTGAAAAAGATAGTAATGTAACTACTTAGTATTTAGTTTAAATTAAGAATCCTTATTTTGATTTACTGTGTTTGAGTATATTATATGTCATAAAGTGTTTACCTGAATATTGTGTCGCTAAATTTGATGTGGTAACTGTTACGGGTTTTAAATTGTGTAGTGGGTGTATCTATTCCCTTTCATATTTTGTTAGAGCAATGGTCCTGATCAGAACTATAAGATTTCCTTATTTATTACAAAATACAGCAGTATACCATTGTAAATTAAAATGTTGTTGAAATACTTAGCATTTCTTGTAGTTATGAAACTTAAAATTTTTAATTAGCAATTTTAATGTTCTAAATGCTGTTTATATTAGGTCTTTACCTATGAAATTGCCGTTTTGCAGTACTGGCCATTTCAAATCAAAATAATTTTTGTTTGGGTAAGAATTCTAATTTCAAATTAATTTTATTTTAAAAACATGGATTTTTTTTTCCAAAAGTAGTCATTTGTTTATTGATTAGTGTTACATTTTCATCGCATTTCAATCTTTTTCGTCATCATGGATACGTTAAAAATTCGAGTAATTATGGAATATGAGTACCGTCGTGGCAGCAACGCGGCACAAGCGGCACGCAACATCAACGACGTTTACGGAGCTAACACTACAAACCAACGCACCACCTGTTATTGGTTTGCTCGCTTCCGTTCTGGAAATTTCGACCTGAAAAATGAACCTCGCGGTCGTCCGAAGACTTTGGTCGACAATGACGAATTAAAGGCGATTGTGGAAGCTGATGATACACAATCTACGGCTGAATTAGCAGCAGCTTTCGACGTTAGCGTCAAAACAATATTGGTCCATTTGCGTCAAATTGGCAAGGTAAAAAAGCTTGACAAATGGGTGCCCCACGAACTCAATGATCGTCAGCGCGAAGTACGCGTCGAGACGTGCCTTGCACTGCTCAACAGACACACAAATGAAGGAATTTTGAACCGCATTGTTACCTGCGATGAAAAATGGATTCTGTTTGATAACCGCAAGCGCTCAGCAAGTTGGTTGGATCCTGGTTCAGCACCTAAACAATGCCCTAAACGAAAACTTACCCCTAGAAAAGTGATGGTCACTGTTTGGTGGTCTAGCGCCGGTGTGATACATCACAGCTTCTTACCAAACGGGGTGAGCATTACTGCAGATGTGTACTGTGAAGAACTGAACACAATGATGGAGAAGCTGGCACATCTCCAACCAGCATTGGTCAATCGCTCGTCTCCGCTGCTCCTGCACGACAACGCGCGACCTCATACTGCACAGCAGACGGTCTCCAAGTTGCAAGAACTGGGGTTGGAAGCTCTCCGTCATCCGCCCTACTCACCAGACCTTGCGCCTACAGACTACTACTTTTTCCAGAATTTGGATAACTTCTTGGCGGGAAAAAAATTCAATACCCGAGAGGCAGTACAAAATGCCTTTGAAGAATTTGTTGCCTCCCGTCCAGCTGATTTCTTTAAGAAGGGCATCAATAAACTGCCACTGCGATGGCAAAGATGCATTGATTGCATGGGTGATTACTTCGATTAATACAAATAAAAAATACATGAAAAAAATTCGTTTAAATTTTTTCATACAAAACGGCAATTTCATAGGTAAAGACCTATTATCTGCTAGATCTCAGAATTCAAAGGAAGTGCCAAACCAGTGTAATTTAACAGCTTTATGCCACAAGACAGCTAAATAATTATACTTCTGGAAGGAAAAGTTTCAACTACTTCCAAAAGGGGGCAGTAGGGTGCAATCCTATTGGGTAGGTTGCTGCTCAATTACAAGTCCTTGTGTCTACATGGACTTGTTCCCACATTTATCATCCCAGCCAAAACTCCCTCCGCGGGAACTAAATAATCTTTAGTTTAGTGTAGTGGCTTAACTCTATACTCTATAATTTCTAATTCAGTGTGTGAAACACAAGGGGTTGATGAGCATAAATGTGAGGTTTTCTATTATTGTTTTTTATTTTATTTTATATTGCATGTCATGCTGGAATGTGTTGTCAGGAATATCGTTCAGGGTCATCTCAGGGCAGAGTTTATCTACCTAATTATCATATTTTACACTGAAATCCTTCAGTTGTAATACGTCTGTCTCTTAAGGCAACGCTAGATAGTGTATTATACCACAATGCATGGGCAAGATTCATGGATCGCACTTTGACTTTGCTGCGTTGCCGTAGCAAAGTCCAAAATGCGATCTATGCTACGCTTCGTTGTATTTATTACAAGCGCGGTAAACTCTGTTTGCGTGATGCAGGATAGTGCGTGACGTCAGTGTGGTGTGTAGTTTGCATGTGGCGATGTAGATGCTACTGTGCACAGTATAACATCTCCGACTTTCATCGACTTGAAGGGCGCGGGGCACTTACCTACAGCATACAGCTGTGAAGCTTGCAAGGCAATGTATCTCTCGTAGTAAGTACTTGACATCAGATGGGCCATCGGATTACTTGCGATTCAAAGACGATAAAAAACGGTACTGTGAGATGGTAACCGACTGAAACTGAATGTTATCTGATTCTGTGCCAATATTGCGGAGCTCGGGTGGGGAGTATCCCCACTGAGGACCTAATTGCATCTTAAAATCATGTAATGTTGCGTAAAGTATCGGATTGGATCGTACATCCCTAGATATGCAGTGAGTTGTGTGCGGCATGTCGCCGTCGGCAGAGCTTGCTGTTCGGGTGCGTGCGGCGCGCGGCGGGCGGCGAACAAAGCAGACCGGTCCGCGGGTCGCGCTTCTTGGGTTACACTCACCAGGCGGCTCACCGACGGCTCCCCGGGCCCCCGGCCCCCCGGGATGCTTGTTTGTGTCTAGTATTTGGGTCACCTATTTAAATAATAATCTTAATAGGCGGCCCCCCTGCACCACCCGCGTCTCCACAGCGAAGTGCGTGCGTGCGGTGCATTCAGTCCACCTATATTGGTGCGGTGCGTGCGGGACTGATGTCGGCTATTACTATATTGGTGCGGTGCGTGCGGGACTGATGTCGGCTATTACTATATTGGTGCGGTGCGTGCGGGACTGATGTCGGCTATTATTATGTTTTTACGGTTGATGCTATGCGCCGTGAACGTTGTTAGCAAGTTAGTAATGCTGTGTCTATGTAGTTATTAAATTATTGCAAACCTGTAACAAATAGGTATCTGTACATCCACTCGGCCTCGTGAGTCGTGACACTGTGTGAGCAGTTGAGAGTCCATCGGCCTACGTATTCTAGCTAGCTACTAGGTTTTTTGCTGAGAAAAAAAAGGTGCTTACGACTTCTTACAAAAAGGGCACGGGTAGGCACTACTTTGTGCAGTAGGCGTGAGTTCACTTTACTTATTTCAACACTACTCGGCACTTGCTGCTTTAAACTGAAAAAGATACACCCACGAATCAAAGATTCGAATACGCCATGATATCATTATTATGGACTAGCCCGCGCGGATGTCGGTTATCGCGTAAAAAAGTAGCCTATGTCCTTCTCCATATACAATTTCATGACGATCGGTTCAGCAGTTTAGGCGTGAAAGCGTAACAGACAGACAGACAGAGTTACTTTCGCATTCATAATATTAGTTGGGATTTGACTGCCGCGTGCATCTAGAGGTCGCTAGTGTATTTGCTGAGCTGGTGGGGTTTGGGCAAACCCAGTTTTTATTCTCAAGTCGGGCATGTTTTTATGGATTTTTCTTTTAAGAATTTCTGGTTATGGATTTATTCCTGATTTATGGCTATAGGCAACACTTATGCTGCTCAAGTTGGAGGGTATTTTAGGGTTTATACGTGTAATATTTAAAGTTAATTGTTAACGCTATACCATGGCTACATCGGTAGCTGCGCGTAAATTTGCACGTTAAAATTAATAACACAACGCAGATATATGACCAATATAATATTTAATATTATACGATACTTGGAGATGTGATGATGGCACCTTATGAGTGTCCGTATGGATTGAGGAGCCATGTCTCATATTTAAACGCGGGTACTACCAATATTTAGTAGTATATGTATTACCCGAATTTGTAGGCCCGATCCTGGAATTTGTAGTAAAACCCTTTCAAAGTCACAGGTAGTTTAAGGTGGCTCCTCAATCCAGAAGTCTGGATTGAGGAGCCACCTTAGAACTCGAAGACTAGCCAATGGATATTTCTGAAAATTTGGTAGGAATTAGTAGTGTTTATGCGTAACCGGTACAAAAAAAATGGGTTTTGTACGGCTGAATTTGAAATAGCTACAATGCTTTGATCTGAAATATCCATAAATTTCGCCGCGCTGTTTCTCGGAAACCAATGAAGCAATTTAAACAGATTTTTAGTATAATTTAGTAGTAAGTTAGTTTTAATTTGTAGTATGAAAATAAAAAGCACAAGCTTCATAATTTCGGTAATACAATACATTTTATGTGGCTCCTCAATCCTGACGGTCTATAAAAAACAAATGTAGGTACGTAGCTACTAAAGTAGTTGATGAAATCCAAGTTTAATGACGCCAATATTTAGTAGAAATTTTTACTAAATATTGGTATAATAAAACGTCCTCTCAAAAATCAAAATCAAAATCAAAAGTCATTTATTCAAACTAGGCTGAGAGTCAGCTCTTTTTGAACGTCAAAATAAAATTACATAAGACAGTCCCCCCAAAAACGCCCGCCCTTCACCACTTCCTAGTGCTTTAGCTGGGAAGAAGAAGTAGCGGAACAAACTCCCCAGCAGCACAGCTGTCTGTTAAGCTAGAAGAACTTGATTCTATACAATAATAGGTAATAAAAATTACGAAACACAAAAAAAAAAACATAAAATTTGCCATATGTCAGCTAGCACACGCCAATATACCATCAAAAATTGAAAACTAAAAATAATAGAAAATTAAAATAAAACGCAAACAGAACTTCCAATCTAAATAAAAGCCTCTAGGCATAAAGGGCATGCCCGCTTACATATGCAATTCTGCATTATGCAAATATAGCTATAAGTAACTTAAAGTAACAAAAGTTAAACTCTACATTCAGTATTCGAAGAGATATGAATAATTTTAATTTTCCTTCACAATAATTCAAACTATGTTCATAAACAGGACTTTATTTACACGTGAATCATTCTTCACCAATCAGTAATTAAATAAAGTATACAATATATTAAACAGAAATAATAAATAAAAACATTAAAATTAACTAAAAGCGGATTATCCCAAATTACCGTTTTTAAAATCTCTAATTTATTCAACATTATCTCTATCGCTATTTCTCTTATCTTTATCTCTAATCTCTTCTCTGCTCTTGTAACTATCTCAAAATATTATAAAACAAAGTCACTTTTATGTCTGTCTGAGTGACCTTGTTGTTCTCCTAAAATATGCACCGCTCAACAACTCCTAATAACTTTCCGGAAGAAATTCTATAAACTGTTTTTATTTTCAATACGTTTAAATTAACCATAAATGCTTACAGCAACAAATTTACATTTTGTGAAGTTGTGAATAACGCTTTTCAACTGTGTAGGTATTGTTTTTGTAAACTCTCCTAGGGCGTAAGCTACTTCAAATTCGCTCTTCTGTCATAGGTGCCGATTCTGTTGTACACCGAACTAAACTAACTAAATTATCACTAAAATTCCTTACTTTTGACTATGAGAATCTTAAAGCTATTCTGCAAAAAAAAATCTCTAAACTAAAAAATAATTTTGACACAACTAAAATCGAATTTGACAATCGCGATTCCTGCAGGCTTAGCATGACGCTTTCTATTTCTACTCTACTGTAGAATAGAAATCGCTTGTCTACATTTCTCGGTGAAAAATTGACAACTGTCTACACGGAAACGTCATTTTTGTCTAGTCTTCCGTCGACAAAACGCATCTCTACGGTTGTCGTGCCAAGCCTGCAGGTGGTGTTTTTTTTTCTTTTGGCTTCGCAACGTGGTACTTGTGTGCCCTACGCAATTATTTTTTTAAGAGCTGAATGAAGCGTGCGCAGGGGGGCAGCCTCGAAGTTTTTATATGGAATTTTTAACTTTTTGTTTGGAAAAAAAAAAATATTACCTACATGTTGAGAGTATGGGGCTTGCGGGTTTTATAAAGGGGGTCGAAATTATCATCATTTTTGCGATAGGACACACCATTTTCGAGATATAAACAAACGAAAAGAAAAAAAAGATCAGTAGGTACTGTTTTTGCACCTCAAGTCGAAGTGTTGGTGTGAATTTTAGTTCATGACCACTAGTTTTATTCCACACTTTTTTAATCGCGATTAAAATTAGTCAGATTTAGTTAGAAAAATTAATATAGTCAAATTTTTTGGTGAAAAACGACAAACTCAGAATAGCGAAATTACCATCTTCACTAAATTAATAATTCAGTGCAATCTTAGTGCTGTCAAACTAAATTATAGTTAAGTTGTGTCACTTTAGTCAATTTCAGAATAGGAAATCGTCGTTTGACAGGAATAAACTAAATTTTGGTGATTTTTAGTTTAGTTTAGAGAATTTTGTGCCAACAGAATCGGCACCATAGTAGGGTTGCTTTAGGATCTGTGCTTTGCTATCGCATACCCTTACACTTAGAAACGCTACCTTGTTTCTGTAATTTACAGATAAGCCAATTAATTAACTGGCACTTTACGGCTTGTCACGTAAGTATAGTTCCTTTGATAAAAAAATATCCTTATTTATAAAGGGTCAAATTAAATAAGCTGGCAATACTTTACCCACGTGTTGGGTCTCAATATCGTAAATTAATGGAACAAAAAAAAGAAACATATTGAAAACCTTTCAGAACAAATTCTATGAATCATGGTGAAAACCGCAACAAAGACCGTTACATATTTTAGGAGAACAAAGCGGTCACTCAGACAGACAAAAAAGCGACTTTGTTTTACAATATTTTGAGATAGATATAAGAGAAGAGAAGAGCTTAGTGATAAGCCTGTGATGCCTTTGGCATTAAGTCCGCCTCTGTACATTTCTGTGCGTGAAGTATTAAATCTATATCTATACATATAATAAAATTGTAGAAAAGTGGTGTCTGTACAATCGAAATATATAAAAAAAAGTAGCAGGGGTTGTTATTATATCGATGCCGAACCCGAGATTGTAATTAATTTTTTTTTGTCTGTTTGTCGGTTTGTCTGTTTGTCTGTGTGTTTGTGCACGCTAATATCAGAAACGGCTTATTCGATTTAGATGCGGTTTTCACTAATATATTGTAGTAAGCTTCACTTAACATTTAGTGTTAATTTCATGTCAATCGGTTCATAAATAAAAAGTTATGTCAATTTAAAAAATCACGGCGAACATTTGTTAAGGTATTCTATCAGAGTACGTACACGCCTCGCGCCTGCGCGTCCGTGGCTATATAAAACGCGCTGAGAGCCGCGCCGCGATGGCCATACGTCAAATATCGTATACAGAGAAGCATTACTGTAAAGTAAATTTTTTGCTACCCAAACGACGGTATATTATTATGTAATTCAAAATATGCTGCCCAAAAAGTCACTATTCCACGCGGACGAAGTCGCGGGCACAGCTAGTAAATAAATAAGCGAATATAGAGATAGAGATCATGTTTAGAAATCAGAGATTAAAAAAGGGTAATTTGGGATAAGATGCGATTTCCATAATCTAAATACACGTAGAAAATATGAAATTGTGATTCCAAAATTTAGATTAACTAAAACTAGCAAGTCATTTCTAATAAACAGTATCCGCTTCTATAACAAGTTACCAAAGTCGGTTACAGAACTTAGCGATGGAAAATTTAAAACTCACATCAAACGTGTACTTATCAAAAAAGCATAATTATGAGATAAAAGACTACGTTGAAAGAAAGAAAGACAGAAATTTTATTATGCTCGAACATGTGTATACACACAGAATTAAAATAATACATGCATGCAAGATCTTAAAATAAAGAGTGACTCACGACATGTCTGCCATTTCTCATGGCGTGCAAATCTCTAAGGTACAATTATTATTATTTATTATTTTTATATTAATGATTTATAACTTTTACATTTATACATTAAATATAAGTCACAGTTAAACAAAATTATATAGTATTCAATCATTTACATTATACAATTATTAATTTTCCATCCATTAAGTATTACAGATTATAATTTATCACAATGACGATTTACATCAGTTTTAATAGGCATTCAATTATTTATTTAATTTCTCCACTACTACATTACCATAATCACTAAAATGTTAGTTATATTTATTTATTTATAATAATCACCATGAGTCGTTTAAAAATTCTGGAATACTATAATATGCTTTTTGTGCTAAAAACAATTTCATTGTATACTTAAGTTTAGGTACGGGTTGCTCTTTCCAACTTTGGGGCAATTTATTGTAGATAGTTGGTGCCATGCAAAAAACACTTTTGCTCATAAGTGCAGTTTTTGATGAATGTACACATAGTTTGCTATCATCACGTCTATTTCTTGGAAATTTGTCTGACATACTAGGAAACAAATGTGAATTTTCTTTTAAGAACATTGCTATTTCTAATATATATAGTGAAGGTAATGATAATAATATATTATATTTAGTGAAATAATTTTTACAGCTATCGGTAGTTTTGAGATTAAACATAGATCTTACGCAGCACTTTTGTCTTTTAAAGATCGGTTGAGGATCCCTATCGGTTGAGTTACCCCAGAAGATAACACCATACCTAATGACGGATTCAACCAAACCATAGTAGGCCGTTAATAGCGCTTCTATATTTAGAGTACGTGATAATTTATATAACGCGTATGCACCACTACTTATTCTTTTGGCTAGAGCCTCAATATGCGCTAAAAATCTTGTAGTATTAGCTCTCTGTATATTATTATTATTATATTCAATGTCAAGACTAGAGAATAATGATGATCGTTGGCTAAAGTGCATAATCAAGGTTTTATTTATATTAATTTTTAAATGATTACTATTCAGCCAGGTTACCGCTTCAATTAATGTATTTTTTATGTCAGTTTCATATGTATTCTTATTATGGCATGGTATAGTTATCGTACTATAATCCGCAAACAGTGTCACAGGATGTTTAATAGATTTTGAAGACAGGGAAGTTTGGCATTAATTCCTTCTGCACATGTGGCTTCCCTGGTACCTCATTAACAGCATAGCTATGTGAGGGTCTGTTAACTGCTCCAAAATTATAATGATGATTTTTATTCTTTTTATTTTTTACAATGACATACATATTCTCGTCCTTATTTGACATTATACATCAATTCTAATATCGACTATTTATTAGAGATAGTCATGGAAATCATGATAGGTCCATTTTATTTATGTAGATTCTTTTACATTTTCTGAATAAGAGAACGTTGTAGGCGTTACAGACTGTACATTTGTAGACTATTTTCTATTCTTTATTTTCATTCCTTTAAGTACCTGGTACTTATTGACAGGCATGCACTGTACTCCCCATACCTATTATCACTGTAATTTGAAAACATTGTAAAAGCCAATATTTTATAAAAGAGTAACCGTGGAGTTTCTTGCTGGGTCTTCTCCATAGGAAGTGACAAATTGGAACCGTGCACCTAGCTTCTGACGTATCATGAGTGCCCTTGCAGGCTTACGTAAAATAAAATATTTTGATTTTGATGAATCCGTTTTTAGTTTATTTTCTTGTTTTATTAGGTATTTGTGTTTAATATATTGTGTTCTTTATTTGAGGACTGATTGGTGAATAATGATTCATGTGTAAATAAAGTTCTGTTTATGAACACAGTTTGAATTATTTATGGTCACCCCATACACAAAATTGTTAAGGAAAATTAAAATTATTCATATCTTTTCGAATACTGAATGTAGAGGAAGTTTGATTACGCCAATATTTAGTAGAAATTTCTACTAAATATTGGCGTAATTAAACTTCGATTTCATCAACTACTTTAGTAGCTACGTATGTTTGTTTTTTATAGACCGTCAGGATTGAGGAGCCACATAAAACGTCCTGTAACTTTGAAAGAGTTTTACTACAAATTCCAGGATCGGGCCTACAAATTCGGGTCATTTACTACTAAATATTGGTACCTAGTACTCGCGTTTAAATATGGGACATGGCTCCTCAATCCATACGGACACCCTTATGACGGTGGACTCTCGCTCGTTTAGGCTCTACGAGGGAAAACAAAACAAACAATGATATATGCATACCTACATACCAGCCAAAAACATTAGGCACCCTTCTTGTTGGCTTCGCCATAGTCTGCTAATTACAATACTAAGAAGTTCCCAGTTAATTTAAAAGGTACATATGCTCACAAGTTTAGGTTCGGCTCGCTGCCGCGCTCAGCGTTGCTCTCATGATATAAAGTATTTCACTGCGTCACTTGAGCTCGCGTCACGTGATCACGACACGTCATCGGTCGTATCAGATGCTCGTGCAGGCGTGCCTGCGCGGTGTGCGCGCCTAGTCGCTGTCGCCGCCGAGCGCGGAGCACTCGCTAGCGTCGAACAGCTCGTTCTTGACGGCCAGCGGCTCGTCCAGCTGCAGCTGGCAGTACGTGTCCATGGTGGCCGCTTGGCTGCGCACCTCCTTGATCACCCGCAGGATATCCATCTTGGCGGACAGCTTCTCGTCGTCGCTCATGCGCCGGAACGACGGAAGCAGCGACATGAGGAAGTGGTGGTCCTCGTCCACGTGCTCCAGCGCGGGTGGCGCAGGCGTCGCGGTGGGCGCGGGCGGCGCGGCCCGGCGCCGTCGCGGCATGGGCGCGGCCTCCTCCTCCGGCTCCATGTGCGACAGCAGGAACGACATGTGCTTGAAGTACACGTAGTTCCTCTTCTTAATGTCCTGCCCCTGGCGTCTCTTCTTGTCTACTATCACTTGACGTTTGAACGTGTCTTTCAGGTTCCGCCATTTTTTCGTTAGGTCAATAACTGCAACGAAAAAAAAACGAGTGTGCTTATGACCACACGACTGAAGTGAAACTTCTTTCGCTCCATCTGTATGTATATATATGTGTGTGTACAATATATACATGTATGTACATATACATATATTAATTTTCTACAAATATTTAAATTTATTTCATGTTAATATTTTTGCATAGATCTTTTATTTTTATTCATTATTTTCATTATTGGATACATCAGTAATTACTGTGGTTGATTGTAAAACCGAGACAATAGGCTTATGGTATGAGACGCGTAACGCTAGTAAACTCGCAAACGAACTACTGACTGAAATATATACATATTTCATTTACTAGCTATAAGAGAAAGAGAGAAAGAAAATGTGCGCGCGCACTGCTGTCTCTTGCTTATATCCCCCACTGAACTTCCGTTCGCCTTGCCCAATCACACTTTTCGTAACGCTTACGTCACGCGTTCGCCAGCTTACTCCCCAAGTCAAGCGTGCGTAAAGAAGTTTCACTTCAAAAAGAAGTTCGTAGGTAGATTAGAATGTCAAAGACACTATAAGTACCTACTTACTTTTACTAAAGCCTATAAGTGAAAGTTAGAAAGAAACCCTTTGAAGGAATAATCCGCTTTCCAGCGCTTAGCACGGTAATGTACCTGCACCCTGATTGTGTATATTAGTCAGAATCTGATTCATTTTGAAGCTTATTGTACCCATTGCTTCATAAATGTTTGTATAATTCGTCTGCTCAACAACGTAAACAACGCAATTATAATGTTGTGGAATTGTCAAAATGAAAGCGATTCCGACTGATAGTGTATTACACAATTACCCTTCTGGTTAATTTTGGCAAATAGGAACAGGATAAAAAAAAAAACCCGTGCGCAAACTGCAACCATGAATTCAGCATATCATTTTAGACCCCCTAGTGATAGCTATCTATGTATATAAAAAAGATACAGGATGACAAGGGAAATATTTAACACATGAAACGACTGCCTCTTACAGCGGTCTCCAAAGAAGTCCCCATAGTCTCTAAAGAACACTGGTGGGAACGCTGCTCTTGTTTATCTTCCCATGCTAAATTTTGACCCATCTTATGTATGTTTACGTCCGGCTCGGGATACTGCAGCGCAAGCACCTCGTCTGCTGGAGGCCACCAGGCCGCCCCGCTGATGTCACTCTTTACTTTATAAAGAGAGGGCGGCAATCGCCAACACTAGCGTAGAAATTTTTCGTCGGTTATACCTACAAAAAGAAAATCAGCTGTTCTGAAAAATTCTGTATTGCACTTTTCTATAAAACAGCAGATTTGTTTTGTTTATCCGACGAAAAATTAATACGCTAGGGGGTCTAGCGGCCTTATTCATAAAAAGTTATCGAACATCTAAACACTTGCTAAAGTCTGGTTTTTCATAGAGAAACCACAATTTAGCAACTGTTTAGATGTTCGATAACTTTTATGATGCTGAATTCATGGTTGCAGTTTGCAGACTGGTTAAAAATTTACCCTGTATTTGCATTCCTGCAAATGGAATTGCATTTCCCGAAAGTCTGGCAACTAGTCTTACCAAGGGGTATCATGTTACCCAGTTACTGGGTTGTGGAGGTCAGATAGGTAGTCGCTCTACGTAGAATACTGGTATTCAGGTGTATCTGGTTCTATTGGAAGCCGACCCCAACATAGTTGGGAGACGGCTACGCAGACGATGATGAGAAACAGTCGTATTAAACAAATGTATTGTGTACCCACTTTTGCATTCCTTCTCTGCCGGTGAATAAGAGTCCCAGTCTTCGATGAGAGCTTTGGCAACTTCATTCCAAACTTTTTTCCTAAAGTGCGTGTTGGGCATCTCGGGACAGTCGCGCATGTACAGCACCGGCCATTTCTCCACTTCGCGTATGATACGCACCGGGAGAATTTCTTCTAATATTTTATTTTTCGAAGAAGTCATCTTGTTTATAATTTATATCCAACACTCATCAAACCATATTATCACACTTCACGTCGTGGTAAGGTCAGTGCTGTGCGCCTCTACCGAACCCTCGTACGCGTCTGATTGGCTGTCTGCTTGCCGCGCGGTGCGTCATGTATTGCTTCGAACGGTTCCGACGCCTCACGAAGTCGCACGAAGCACGTGTCTCCCGCCGTCACGCGATACGAACGTTAATGGAATGCCACGAAATACGACGATAACTCGCGACTTGTTAACTATTATATTTATGATCACACCAGGTAACAACAACATCCATTCGTTTCGCACGAACTAGTGTCTTTAGTACCTGTTCAACTATACTTTCGATATGTACCTATTAGTTAACTAATCAAGAGCCGCGATCGTTATAATTGTGAAGTAACAGTAGTGTGTGACGGACAACAACGTAACGTCTGTCCCGGTGAACACAGACGACTGACTGTGACAGTGTGACTACTGAGCGCGAATCGCGGTGCTCCGCTCCGCATCGGCCGGACACGCGCGGAAGGGCACTTGCTGTCTAGTGCAGCCGTGACGTCACTATCAACACACCTTGGCAATTTAATACGCTTTTTTTAGCTTCACCTGTATGTTTGTTTGTAACAGACTCCTTTGGACTTGATTTTGACCCACTTCTAACGGTCAGGTTTTATTTAAACTTTGTAGACTTATCGAGGATCGATGACAATTCAATAATTTAAAATTAAAATGAGAAAAAGAAATAAAAAATCACGCTTTTGTAGTTAGCAGAACTAAAATATTGAAAATATATAATAGATAAAAGAAAAACTAAAAAACACGCTTTAAAAACCAAACTTAAAAATCAGTAAATATAATTTCAAAAAAGCGTGACGTGCTTGATATTAATTGATTATAAAAATTCCTCAAAAAGCACCCCACGCTTTTTTGAAACTATTTTCTGCGTTCTTAATTTGGTTTTTAAAGCGTGTTTTTTATGATTTAATGGTATGTAATGTAGGCATGTAATTTTAAGGGGAATCTAGTCGCTGGCTCGAACTCGCTGGTGGGCCTGGCTAAAAGCACGCTGTCTCACCAGGCTTCGCGTCAGACAGAGGTGGTAGTGATGAGCAGTTAGTCTACACGCAAAACGTTATTGAGTGAGATGCAGGATCATTTATAGCGTAAAAATTAAGAAAAGTTCTTCGGAAGATCGATCGATCGGGTTTTATGAAAGATTTTGAAAATGTTCGAGCCGACATATCTGCCATTTAAAACAAATTATTTTGTGAATTTTGCTCATTTTATCGATGTTATTATTATTTTTCATCTATTTCATTGCGAATCAGCTTTAATTTTTTATTCGTCAGTAGTTAGTTGTCTTTACAATAATTGAAAATTATATCTGCGTGTAAAAATCTGTTTCGTAGTTAAGAAGAACAAAGCAGTCAAAATTTTTTGCCATAATAGCTAGCAAAAAATCAGCTGTTCCATACATTTTGACCGCGTAGGTATTGCACATTTCTATGAAACAGCAGATTTTTTTTTTTATAACTGACGAAAAATTTCTGCGCAGGAGAATCTAGAATGACAAGCTGAATTCATGGTTACAGTTTGCCCACCGACTAAAAACTTTTTCCTGTATAACTCAAGAACGGTTGGACCGATTAATTATGATTTTGGATTTATTGGATTTGTCACCGCCCCGAATAGCAGAATTACTACTAAAACATAGCAAAATTTCACGAGAAAAAAAACAGGTAATTCAGTTTCTGCTGACACATTGCTGACTCACCTAAGATAGGCGTGTGCTAGAAATCGCTATGCCTTCGAAGTACCAGGTTGTTAAAGAGTTTTACAAAAATTTCATCTTGTTTTAAATATTTGTACCATCACCTGCAAGGTACTTGTAAAGACAAATCCAACGACTTTACACCATGACTTGTGTCAAAGCATGTTTGGGCGCTTTTACACAAGTCTGGTATAGAGCCAACCAAGTTGCGCTAGCCAAGTCGCGATGCATGAGAATATAAAATATTGTGTGTGTGCTATCGACCGCTGAGGGGTGCCCAGTGTGCCCACTTCTGAAAGAAAACCTGGATGCAGCTGCCATATCATGGTCAGATTTAGATGGACTATTTTAATTGAATGTGTATAAAAATATTTAGTATCTCTGCCGTTGACAGTTGAGGACTTCAGTTGACTGGAGACAATCTTGGGTACAGCAGCCAGCAGCCAGGGCATGGTGGACTTTAGAATGGACTTGATAGTCCATTACATTCTTATTACCAGTTTAGTTAGGTGTACCTCAAGGCTTAATACTAGGTCCATTCTTATTTTTAGTGTACATTAATGATTTACCATTCTATTTAAATGGTATCTGTGACGTTGTACTGTTTGCTGATGATACCTCTCTTATCTTTAAAGTAGACAAGATTTTGACGACAGAAACAGTGCACTCTCAAGGGTTACAGATTGGTTTACCACGAATAATCTAGTTCTCAATGGCAAGAAAACTAAATGTATAAAGTTCGCTTTACCGAATGTAAAAAATCTGGGACTAATATTATATAAACTGAGATAGACTGGCAACCAGGGACGGTTACCGTTACCAATAAAATACCGGTAAAAGTACCAAAATATTTCGTTCCGTTCCGTTAACTATTTAACGTTAAAATTATCGTTAAATCATAGGATTTATCGGTATTTAAATAGCATTACCAATATCGTTACTTCGCTAAAATCTAACAACAGGTAACTTTTTGTGCGACGTTGCCAAACCGAACCAAGCACCTCGCGTGCATTGCGTTCGGCTCCTCTAAGCGGAGTGCCAACAACGCATGTTACGACGATCGGGAAGATACGAATACGATAAGACTCGCGCTCGCGTATGTTTCATTTCATAATCATACGGCACACATACATAGCGCCGCGTAAGTCGTACGTACCTACGTTTACTGCCTTTGATTTATCAACTTGTTGTTTGTGTAAAAAATACTTTTATGGGCTGAAAGAAGTTTCAACCTTTCAACTTAAACAGTATTATTATAACTTTGTTACTTTTTAATTAGTCTTATGTATTTATGTAGATACAGTCGACCATACATCTCTAGATCCATTATTAAAACCTTTCTCATATTTTACGTACCTCATAAAGGCGCTGTCAAGGTCAATTTTATTGTATCCAGAAACATGTGGGTGACTATAACCTTTTTGGAGACAGGAATATTTGGTTTTAAAGAAATATTCGGTCGCAGCTAGTTTGAATAATTTTTTTACAAGCTTTTATTTAGTTTCACCTGTCCAGGTGCCTGTAATGAAAAATTGCAAGTTAAATTTGACCCACTTCCTCGTTTCCGATTGAGCTAAAATTTTACATGCATTTGTATATCGCGTGACAATGCAGTATTATGGAGCCGATATGATGCTGGAGACGGAAGGTGGCCATAGGAACTCCGGAATAAAACGACACAATCCCATCGAGATTGGGCTCGTTTGATTCGTATTGACGAGTACTTTGATCCTATATTGCAACCAGCGTCTGATGCTGGAGCTGGAAGGTGGCCAAAAGAACTCCGCAGTAAAACCATACAACCCCATCGAGTTTGGGCTCGTTTGATTCGTATTGGCAAGGAATTTGATCCTATATTGCAACCAGGGTGTGATGCTGGAGCTGGAAGGTGGCCATAGGAACTCCGCAATAAAACGACACAACCCCATCGAGTTTGGGCTCGTTTGATTTGTATTGACGAATACTTTGATCCTATATGGTAACCAGAGTCTGATGATTGAGCTAGAAGGTGGCCATAGGAAGTCCGTAATAAAACGACACCACCCCATCGAGTTTGGGTTAGAAATAAAGAAGGTGTTGCATGCTTATAAATGTTCTTTATTTCTCCTGCCATCAAAATGTAACTTGCTTTTATTTAAATTATTGAGATTTAATTATTGTTAACGTTTTTATTCATTTTATTAACAAGTAATAATACAAGATTATTTAAAAAAAGCTTTTTCTTTTAATTTTATTTCAATTTTTTGCCAGCCTGTTTATAATAATTGTCTGCAGCACAGAAACAATGGTGCCGATTCTATTGTCACA
Organism: Antitype chi; assembly: GCA_947359405.1. Lineage (NCBI taxonomy): Eukaryota > Metazoa > Arthropoda > Insecta > Lepidoptera > Noctuidae > Antitype > Antitype chi. The sequence goes on along the minus strand of OX375827.1, from coordinate 149,920 downwards.
AATCTAGACTACTCTAAACTAGACTAAAATCACCAAAATTTTGTTTATTCCTTTCAAACGACGATTTGTCATTTTGAAATTGACTAAAGTGACATATTTTAAATATATTTTAAAGTCAAAGTCAAAGCATTTATTTCAAATAGGCACTTAAAAGGCACTTTTGAACGTCAACATTTACATTAAAATAGAATTGATTCTAGTCGCCCCTTCCAAAATGTAGTTTCTTATGGAGAAGAATGGGCATGAAACTCCACCGTTACTCTTTTAAAATGATTTAAGTACAATTTTTAACATAGTACATTCATTATATGATTATGTGTGAAAACGATGCACCCAGAATAAAATTACCATACCAAAATAGGTAAAAAGAATGAAATTGAAGCAATACAGATAAATTAATTCTGTGATAGATACATGGTGCTCACACATTTACAGACATTGTAAAAGTAAGTATACGATTTTCCTATAATATTAACAAGTAATAAATAAGTCAGTGTGTGAGTTAAAGTAATCACTGAGTGTAAATCAATGTCATAAATATAATTAATTATACAATTCAATTATACGATTTTTTCTAGACTCTAGATTGTCCTATGGAGCAGGACCAGCATGTTTCCAAGCATTCTTATCTTGGATATAATCCTCTAATTTGTAATAATCTTGTTTACAAAGTTTACTTTTAATAGGAGTATAAATTTTTTAGTTTGACAGCACTAAGATGGTACTGAGTTGTGAATTTAGTGAAAATGCTAATTTTGCTATTCTGAATTTGACGTTTTTAATCTAAAATTTTGATTGTCTAACTAAATCTTAATCGCAATTAAAAAGGTGTGGAATAAAATTAGTTGTCATGAACTAAAATTCACACCAACACCTCGACATCAGGTGGAAAAACAGTATTGTATCTTTTTTTCTTTTCTTTTGCTGATATCTCGAAAAGGGTGTCTTATCGCAAAAATAATGAAAATTTCGACCTCCTTAAATTAACTCCAAAACCTATCAAACTTCATGTTGGCAATTTTTTTTCATATTTTCCATACAAAAAGGGAAAAATTCCATATAAAATTAAAAATTAAAAAGCCAAATAATGTTTTTTATTTTTATTTTATTACTATATGGACCTGCTCTTGGTCTCGATCGCGGGAAAGTGATTGATGAGGTCTGTGGATGGATCGAGCGTGCCCAGAAAATGCCAATTCACTATTAATTGCAACAAATGCTCTCAATCCTCTGTTTGGCGTTTTCACTAACCGTCCCCCGACTTGACAATGCTTTGATCAAAATATTACCTACAACTTAAAAGGCCATTAAATATTTATTTTTTACTTTCTAGAATTTTGGTTTTTGGTCGGATGTTTTTAAATTTTACTTTTATTTCCTGCTTTTTAAACTTAATGTCTCGCTTAAATCTGCGCAGCGTTGCGTATGTTTTCAATAGTGAAGTTTTTTACAAATTTATCATCATTCCTCGTCCTGATCACCATTTATCCATAACCTATTCATTGAGACCTTTTCAGTGAGCCCAAACACGATACTTCTGCAGTTTGTTGGGGAGTAACTTGGGTATCCTGGAAATTCCAGGTATTGCTCCAGCATCAGTTCAAGGTTACTTTGTTCGTCTAATATCATTGAAGTAATAGAATACCAAATTTCGACTTGATCAGACCCGTGGAAGATGCTCAAATCCCTTCATTAACCATAAAAGAACTAATAATCTTCAAACGGCTGAACCGATATTGATGAAACATATCTAAGCACACTCCCGACTAATTCACCTTTCAAAAAAAAAACAATATCAAAATCGGTTCATCCGTTCGAGAGCTACGATGCCGCAGACAGACAGACACACACCACACACAAAAACACACGGATACATACAGACACGTCAAACTTATAACACCCCGTCGTTTTTGCGTCAGGGTTTAAAAACACGCCGAGGCTAGCCTCTGCGCGGCCCCGACTCTAAAAATTCACGGGTTAGGGCAAACAAGTACCATATAGCAAGCAAAAAAAAAATACCACGTGGAGTCGCGATTGTCAAATACGATTATAGTTGAGTTCATTTTTTTTTTGTTGCAGATTAGCTTTATGATTCTCATAGCCTACACTAAACAAACTAACTAAAATATCACTTACTTTAGTTCGGTGTACAAGCGCCAGCACATCAAGCTACCCTAAACTGTCAAATTTTCTCAATTGAACATGAACCTTAAGCTTATGTTATAAAGTTAAAAATCTATCAAAAAAAATTGTGTTAAAGAAAAATATGCTGGCATCTGTACAAGCGAATCGGCACCAATATTGTATACACGCCGAAGGTAGTCATTCATAGTTTCAGTTTTTGCGTTGATAACCCTGCCACCCTGTTTATTATTATTTTCTGCAGCAAAGAAAAAATATTGTATACACGCTGAAGGTTGTCAATCACGGTTTTAGTTTTCGCGTTGATGTCCCTGCTACCCTGTTTATTATAATTTTCTGCAGCACAGAAAACATATTGCATATACGCCGATGGTAGTGTTTCATGGTTTCAGTTTTCGCGTTGATATCCCTGCCACCCTATTTATTATAATTTTCTACAGCACAGAAACAATATTGTATACACGCCGAAGATTGTCAATCACGGTTTCCGTTTTCGCGTTGATGTCCCTGCCACCCTATATACAGGGTGATTGGAAGATGGGTGCAAAGCTTTAAGGTGAAGATAGTATAGACAATTTAGAACCATTTAAGCCATGGTTGTATTAGACGAAGTCTTACCAAATTTTTTTTTTTTTAATAAGGTTTATAAGACGTATTGTACAATTTTTTTATTTTTTCTGAGCTTTAAATGTCTGTAAAAAAAATGTCTAATGACACAGAAGCCTAAAACATGTTTTGCTTGATTGCTTACACATTACTTTAATTAAATAAATAAAAAATGAATTCATTTATCATTCAATTTGGCCATAATTATGCAGTTTACATTAAATTTTGAGAATTTCCGAAAAAAAACTAAAAAATTTGGTTAAAAATATTTGGTAAGACTTCGTCTAAGACAACCATGGCTTAAATGGTTCTAAATTGTCTGTACTATCTTCGCCTTAAAGCTTTGCACCCATCTTCCAATCACCCTGTATTATAATTTTCTGCAGCACAGAAACAATTTGTACACACGGCTATACATCAAGCTATACATTTCCAGTTTACGTTGATCTCCCACTGTACGGAAATCCTATACTTGATATAAAAAAGTGTGTACACACGCAGAAGGTAGTCGCACGTTCGGCGTGTGTGTAATATTGTTTCTGTGCACACAACGAAAGATGCTAGTCTCCCCACCGTCATAGTTAGACAGAGATAGACGTATAAATTACAGGTATAAGTATTGTTACTTTTACCGATACTAATACTGGTAATTAGGTAACGTTAGCTAACTTTGGGTATCGGTATTATTAACGTTACCTTTTTAAGGTTAACATAACGGTAATTGGTAACGTTATATAAAAAATACCGGTAATTCGGTCCCTGCTGGCAACTGACGTTATCGGCTTTAGTTAGCGACGAACGCCCTCAGAACGTCACGCAATGAACTAAATATCTGTCTTTACAGGTAAGTGCGTATTATGTCGATGCGTATAGGTACTTACGAATGAATTGCTGTTTTACTTTAATTTATTTTGTTCGATACTTTATGTATCTATCTAAAAACATCGATCAAAATATAAGCATATTTATTTTATATCGATGTTTTTAGATACACAAGTTAAGTACCTACCTTGGGTAATGGGGTAAAGAAAATAAGATTAACAATACAAAAACACCTAAAAATTACAAGAAATATGCGCAGGAGCATGTAAACACACCGGTGAGGCGGGCCGCGATGTCGAATGGGAGGCATCGCGGCTGAGGGTTACAGGCTGCGGGGGAGGAGTGCCGGTACTTCTGAGTAGCGCTCTTCCTTTCCGTGGCCTGGACGGGGCCGCCATCGTTTAATGGTGGACGCGGTGGGGCCGCAGGGGAAGAGGAGTGTCGGTATAGCGTTGGCCGCTCTCCCTATCCCCTGCGGCCGAGAAGTGGTAGGCGGCGGGGCCACTGCGCTGACCCGTCGGAGGTCCAGCAGGGGTGCCGAGGGTGCCAGGGTAATCTGGAGCCCTTGTGCTACTTGGTTCCTGGGGTGATCACGGCGTGTCATGTGTCCTGGTGCCCCGGACTGGTGGGGTCCGCAAGGGCCGATGCCTGCCAGGGCTGCGGGTTGTTCGAAAGAGACACCGTCACACCTGGCACACAGGCAACTGAAGGAACACGGGTGGGTTTTAGTCAGTAAAAGTCTGACACGCCCTCCTACTCCACCCAGAGCGGGAGAAGTAATTGAAGTTATTTAATGATTTCCCACAAAAAAAAAATATTGCATAACGCACGATCAATCATAATCTGAATCATTTTGAAACAGATTGCTAATGCTAAACCATTGGTTCATATGTTCGAAAAATGTGTCTGCTCAACAACGTTAATATCGCAATGAATATTGTTGAACTGACAAAATGAAACAGATTATGATTGATCGTGTGTAACGCAATTAGGGTGCTGGTCTAACCATTGTTTTATATATCTTCCCCTTAACTTTTAGGGGAATGTGGGAATCACAGATTGTTCCCGTGACCTGCCCCCATTTCATCCATGCATTAATTCTGTGCTAATTAATGGACTGTCATGCTTAAATGCGTAGGTATATTAAATTTCGTGTCCGTGTTGTTGACCGTTATGGAGTTTCTGCGACTGAAGCCAATCCTGGGTCTTTGAAATAGAATCAAGATGTAAAATTGGTTATGAGGAAGTGGTTTGAATTGAGCTTTTCATTTTTATAAGTACCTACTAGAGATGGGCCGACTCTGACTTTGGCTGACTAGCCGACTAGTCGGCCACGCCGACCATTGATTTCGGTTGAGTTCGGGTGACATCGGCTATGTTCAAACTCAAACTCAAAGCATTTATTTCAATTAGACCATTTACAGGTACTTTTGAATTGTCAAAAAGTCGACCAGTTGGAAATTTGAAGCTAGTTGCCCATTCCAAAACGTAGATCTCTATGGAGAAGAACGGGCAAGAAACTCCATGGACACTCTTTTTAATCATGTTAAGTATTACAAAAACTTGGGAACAATATTCTTGTTGCTTCTATATGTGAGAACAATGTAAAAAAAAAAAACAATTCTAAATATAAGATTTAAAATAAGCCATGGAAGTTAGGAGATGACCAGTCTCAACCGACGGCGCCCGTTCACGAACTTGACGCGTGGATCAGCACCAGCCAGCTCAACCATTTTGTAGGGAACCGAATGATCCAACACACGCGCCACCATCAGCGAGACATTTAAGTGAGCATGACATACTCTCAACTGCCACGCTTTTTCAAGTCAACGTACATCAAAACAACATAATTATTATACGGATGCATGGTACTCACATTTACAAAGTTTAAACAAAATGCTTCTAAATTATATAAAATTATAGTTTGCAATGTATTTGACAAATTAATAAAATTTGATTTCAAAAAAGAAAGAAAAATATTTAACATCTTTTGAAATTTTAATAAATAATACTTGATTCAGAAAAAATAAAAACTTATTCGTAATGTCAAAAAATAAAAATAATAGGAACAGAAATGTTCATGATGTTCAAAATGGCAAACCTATTTATTGGGGTATTAGGTTAGTTTACTTTGCTTATTTTCACAGTATAATGTCTTATGGCGTTCTGCTGTGGGGATCGCCAGCTGACGTAGATTCAATTTTCATTTTTACAAAAGAGGGCATTCCGTGCAATCTATAAAATGGGGCCTCGCGAGTCTCTTAGAAACAAATTCAACGAAATTGATGTACTAACTTTGCCTTCTCTGTATATCCTAGAAATATCTTGTATGTTCGTAAATACTTAGGTCTTTAAAAAAAAAGATGCGATTTCCATAATCTAAATACACATATTATAGATGAAATTGTGATTCCAAAATTTAGATTAACTAAAACTAGCATGTCATTTCTAATAAACAGTATCCGCTTCTATAACAAGTTGCCAAAGTCGGTTACAGAACGTAGCGATGGAAAGTTTAAGACTCACATCAAACGTGTCCTTATCAAAAAAGCATATTATAAGATATGTAACTTGAGAGAAAGACTACGTTGAAGACGGAAGTTTGGTATTAATTCCTTCTGCACATGATGTGGCTGATCCCTCAATTAACAGCATAACTATGTGAAAGTCTATTAACTGCTCCCAAATTACAATGTTAATTTTTATTTTTTACAATGTCTGACATATTCTCGTCAATAATAAAATTTACATCATAGTATAGTTACCGGCACGTAAGTTGGCAAGAGATTTTGTAGTGGGGGAAGTTCGCGCAGGCACCATATCATACATTTTTACATGCGCGAATTTCCTCCACTACAAAATCTCTTGCCAACTTACGTGCCGGTAACTATATATGTACATCAATTCTAATTTCGACTTTTTATTAGTGATATTCATGTAGATCATGTCACTTGGTTTAAATAAGTTAATTTTAATTATGTAGATTCTTTTACATATTGTTAATGAGAGAATATTGTAGGCCTTACAGACTGTAGATTTGTAGACGATTTTCTATTCTCTATTTTCATTCCTCTAAGTAGGTACCTTGTACTTAATGGCAGGCCTGCACTGTCCTCCCATACCTATTATCACTGTAATTTGAAAGCATTGTAAAAGCCAATTATTTTCAAAAGAGTAACCGTGGAGTTTCTCGCCGGCTCTTCTCCATAGGAAGCGACCAATTGGAACCGTGCACCTAGCTTCTAACGTTTCATAAGTGCCCATGCATGTTTATTTTAAATAAAATATTTTGATTTGAAAATATTTGATTTGATTGCCAATTATTTGCTACCTATAGAGTATATTCTTCTTTGTTAGAAGTATTAATAAATTTTACTTTCGGTAGGTATTTAATTTCTGGATCTAAGTTGGACTAAACGAAGGGTTCCTATTCCTGATTATCCTAATTTCCTGATTGCAGTGAAAGTAAACTGTAAAATTTAATCTATAATAAAAGATATAGCAGTAAAGATTTTAATTTCATTTCAATCACCGTCTTACCTTTTGAAGCATATTAATACGAGTAAAAAATGGGCCGACTAGTCGGCGACTAGTCGGCACATCACTACTACCTACACATATTCAAGTTATTGAAGCAAGCAGTACATTCCACCTCTTAACTTTATTGCCCTTTTCTATCTTTCCTTATTCTTATTTTGAAGCAATAGGACTCAATTTCAATTTGATAATTTTGCTGGGGGCAACACGATTCTTTTATTCTAAATAGCTTTAAAAAAAATAGTTTTGCTCATTGTATTATGCCTTTCACTCAATACTCTAATTGGTCTTGCGCTAATTTTTATGTTACACGTTGTAAGTATATTATATCTATACTAGCTTTAGCCCGCGGCTTAGCCCGCGTGGATTTCGGAAACATGTAGTTACAGCGTACAACTAGATCAATATACTACCGGAATAAAAAGTATCGTATGTCCTAACCCAGGTCATCGTCTATCCCTTTCACCCAATTCTGTTCAGTCGTAAAAATATAACAGACACGAGTTCATTCCGCGTTCATAAAATAAGGCCTTTTTTATGGGTGGGAAATCATCAGATAATTTCTCCCGCTCTGGGTGGAGCAGGAGGGCGTGTCAGACTTTTACAGACTAAAACCCACCCGTGTTCCCTCAGTTGCCTGTGTGCCAGGGGTAGAGAATACAATCCCGAGCATGTTTTTCAATCCCGGGCTTACGGGATTTTTGAAGCCTTTTCCCGGGATCCCGGGCCTATCCCGGGATTAGACTATGTGGTTTCTAATTGAGCTAAAATTTAAAAAAACGAGTAATAAAAAAAAAATTTCTTTAATGTCTTTGCACAACACAAATCAGAACAATAATAAGAAAAGAAAAAACACAAACCAAAAAATACAATACTTTTGCAAGAAATTAAAAAACAGCACAAAATAACTATTTAGAATTTCGAAAATATAGTCGCAGAAATATCAAAGCATCCAATGTTTGACTTCCGAGCCTGCTTCGTAGTTTATTGCCAACATAAGCAGCAGCTGAAAACGCTCGTTCAGGTTCTACGCTGGTTGGAGGAATAGACAATAGATACTTATATGCTGTTTCTAAGTGATATCCACGAACTCCTCCATTTTCGAACAGGCTCATTTCACGTCTAATACTATTTGCCAACCCCAATTCATTTTGTACTTGTACTTCAGGATCTGGGGATTTCATACTCTTGTTAATTTCCAGCTGTAACTTTTCCTTTAATGTCAATTGGGGTTGGGAGGTTTCTGACCTTAGCTCATCATCTGTTTGTGATCCTGACCTTGCTTCTTCTTCCGTGTTATCTCGACTATTAAGTCTTTTAACAATACTCTTTATTTGCTTCCTCACTAAAGCCTGTGTCGGAACTGGAAATAAGTCGTGCCATTCCAAATCCGATAATAACTGATTTTCATCATCCATTCGTGGATTTTGTAAATAATTTAACACGCCAGTTAAATCATCACTTCGTCGTTGCTTTATACGTTCCACTAAGGATGTTTTAATTTTTTTGGCAAGTGCTGAGTTTTTGCTAGACAGTTGTTTTATAAGAAATTTCAGAGCGGCATCAGCTGTGCATAAATTAGCATCTCGCCGACAGATTGCTTCTACTGTCAATTTAATTGGGGTCAGCACATCAACAATTTTATTTACCAATTCAAAATCAACATCTTCTAAACGAATTGGATGATTGAGATCTATAAGAGCTTTTTGAATGCATGCTTTTAAAAGATAAAATCGCTCCAGCATTGTTAAAAGACTATTCCACCTGGTTTTACAGTCCAAAAGAAGTGACAGCTCTTTTCCATGTTCAATTTTCACATATTTTTGAAGTACTGTTTCATTTTTCAATGGAGATCTTTTGAAATACACTACAACTTTGCGGATTTTCTTTATCAGCTCATTAATATTTTCATATTGTGTTAACTCTGGTACGTGTACTGGCACTTCTGGCGTAAGATCATTTTGTGACATTACGATTAAACCTGATTCTGGACAGTCTAAGTCTTCTAAATGGTGTTCATCATCGCTGTCGTCCATATAATCAACATTCACAGCTGGTTCATTTATACTATCATCTGAGGTAGGGCTATCTTGCAAATTATTATGTTTTTCATAAAGCACATCACAGACCGCCAAATTGATACCATGTGCGAGACACAGTTGTTGTTCAGTGCAAACAAGCCGCCCCACCTTTATCATAACATTCGGTCCATCGGTTACAATAGCCACGATGTCAGTTTCTAGGGAAATGTCAAATTTACTTAGACGCTCTTGCAATATACGAAGACAATTTTCAGCTGTCATACTTCCGTAAATAGGAACAAGTCCTAAGTTCCAAATTTTTTTATATGAATGAACGTTGACCGCCATGTATCGTTTATTGGAAGTTGAAGTCCACTCGTCGAAAGAAAGACTAAATCTTTCACCTGCACTTTTCAAATGTTGTAATTCTGCAGTTACTTGCTTTCTGATTTTTTCACTGTAATTCATAACACGTTTTCGAACAGTGACGGCTGACTTTGGTAAATCCGTGTATTTTGCTAAGAGCAATTTTCTCAAATCATCTGAGGTTATGAATACACTGAATGGAAATCCATCTAATGCAATCATTCTTGCCAAGATATCATCCAGGCTATCGTCGGCACTTTTAGTAAAATAATCATCTAACTTTCGCTTGGCTGGCGGCGGTGCTGTGTTCAGATTTTCAGAATCTTGACTTGTTGAAGCTGATATAACCTTGATATTATGTTTTGATAACAAATGTGTATGTAATCCCTTAGTTGATCCACCCAAAGTCTTGAGGATGGCTGGGCATCGCTTACATTTAGCACTATTCCCGTCCTTCGCAACTAAATAATAACTCCACACTGACGTCGTATCACTGTCTTTTTTATGTTTAACAAAGTCTCCCGCCATTTGAAATACTTAATTTCAGATAATTGACTTTTAAATTTTAATGGCGTAGCCTACGTAACCCGTCACTGACAGAACAATAAATGAAAAAAATAAAACCTGATTTGCATATTTATACTTTCGTACAGGGAATCCCCGACGGGAAATACCCGCAACAATATTATGATATGAGATGATCGGGTGATTCCCCTGTTGGTCCGTTGGGGAATTACAATTTAGTACCTTAAGAGTATTGTATTAAAGTATTCCGAGTGGGGAAGTCCCTTCTAAGTTCAACGACAAACATATTATTAGGACTGTACCTGTGTAGTAAATAGTGGGTACCTACCTACGTATTGTACGAGTTGCTTTTTGTCGTAATGTATTAAAATAATCTAGGCAAGGTTATTTTCAAGACGCAACGGACTACGGAATACAAACTAGACTTGTTTGTGGCAATCCCGAAAATCCCGAGATTAGCCAAGTACAGTCCCGGGATTTTCGGGGCCAGAAAACGGTCGGGATCCCGGGATCCCGAGATTTGGGATCCCGGGATTGTATTCTCTAGCCAGGGGCCGCGGTATCTCTTTCAAACAACCCGCACCCCTGGCAGGCATCGGCCCTTGCGGACGCCACCAGTTGCTGCTGACATTTCTTTGAGTCGCGCGTGGAACACAACGTGCCGTCGACCCGGACTTGGTCTTTACCGGACAGCGAGCTACCCATTACTCGCCGTCCGCAAGCCCGCGCCTACGGTGGCCGGGAGTCAGCTTGGGATTCCCGACGCCCAGGGCATCTCCCGCGGCGACTACGGCCGTGAGGGCGCATATTCTGCCTCTCCCTCACGTGCGGCGCCTCCCTCTTCGCGAGCATTACTGCTTCGCAGAAGGAGGTGTCTGCTAACCATGCACTCTCGCTCCGTACCATGGCCTGGACCAGGGCCGGACGCGAGAGATCGCCGCCGCCGATCGCCTCCACGAGGACACGGCGGTGCTCCGCCCAAGCCGGGCAGACCTCCACCGTATACTCCACCGTGTCCTCAGGGAACTTCATGATTAAATTTAACTGTCTATCCTCTAGTGTCAGTAACATAACCAAAATAACGCTTACTTCACGAGGAGATGCATGTTATAAATCATTGTTATTTATTTCTATGGTATCGTTGTAAGGCGATTTGTTAAAGAAATACTACTAAAAAAAAACGAAAACATCCATTGTGGAATCAAGATTCTGTAGGATGTTAATGTTTTTTTTTAGTTGATATTTTCATTTAAATAACGAGTAGATAGCTCCAAAACTGCCCAAAACACGGCGCGAAGTTGTGGTAGGGGACGCTTTCGTAATGGAAACTCGACTTGAAGAACGAACCACGTGGTAGACCGCCCACACAGGTGAATAACGCTGAATCGAAGGAGATTTTAGAAGCCGATCCGAGTCAAACTTCTCGGAAATTAGCGGCATGGTTTAACGTTACCCTACCTACAATATTGACTCACTTGCATCAAATCAATAAGATAAAAAAAATTATGAAAAATGGGTGCCTCATGATTTGACTGATCCTTTGCAGAAAGAAATGCGTGTTGAAACTTGTGTTGCCTTGTTGGACCGGTACAGAAATTAAGGAATATTTGATCAAATTGTGACATGTGACGAAAAGTGGATTGTTTACGATAACCGTAAGCAAAAAATGTAATTGCTGACCCCAGGTGCCGAACTTCGAACAATGATGGTGAAACTGGCAGTGAAACAGCCCCGACTCGTGAATCGATCTTCACCATTGTCATGATAACGAAAGACCTCACACTGCACGAGAAACCGTTGTAGCTTTACAGGAGCTGCAGTTAGAAACTATACGTCATCCTCCGTACTCGCCAGACTTTGCTCCAACGGACTACCTACCATTTGTTTCGTCATTTGGACAATTTTCTAAGTGATAAAAAAATTCTTCCCAGGAGGCAGTACAAAATAATTTCACACAGTTTGTCGAATCTAGATCCTCAGAGTTCTATCGTAAAGGCATAAATGAACTTCCGTTTAGATGGCAGCAATGTATAGATAATGAGGGTAAATATTGATTAAATAATATAATGATAACTTATATCTTTATTCGCCCCGCGCGCGCAAGGCGAACACACGTATCTAGTTAGTTGACCTAATTTTAAAAAATCATAACAGGTGTAAAACGTACAATATCTAAGTGTGATAATATATCGATATAAAGACAGTTGAACGTGTATTGTGGTGCACGAAACAGTTCTTCAATCCATTAAGGTACACAGAAGTTATCACCGTTTTTCTTCAACCCAACCGCAAAAATATTTAAATAACTTCGGCTGCGTGTGAGTCATAGCAGCGAGCGGTGCGTCGACGCTTAGTGAGGTCATTGACCGGCCTTCGCTCGCTACTCGCTAGCCATCGCGACGACGTCAGCAGGCGGTCGGGCGCACTCCGGTGATACTCGGAAATATTCGTAGCGTGTGGAACACGAGGACTTGTGAGTTTTTGCGGCGAGCCGTGTTTACATAAAAACACTGATAGCGGTCACTCCTGCGCATCAAGACTCCCAATATGCTCGGCAGTATTAGGCGCACGCCGCCACCTGCCTCGCCTCAATCGGCTTCTGAACCAAACCTGTCATCGAGTACTAATACTAACAACAGCGATAACAATATAAATATAACCCAGAGGAAAAAGATACGCAGTGCTGATGACATGATAAAAATGGAGAAAATGATGGAAGATATGAAGGAAATGTTCTCTGAACTAGTTACTAAACAGAATGAACAAAATGAAAAAATGAATTTGTTACAATTGGCTCTCGAGGATATACGGTCCCAAAATACTGCGATCAGCTTGCAAAACTCTGAAATACGAAGTCAGAATGAAAAAATCAAAGAGACGATAGATTTCTTATCAGAAAAATATGATGATGCTCTGGTGGAGATTAACGATTTAAGGGCGGAATGTAGCAGTAACAAAAAGGTTATAAAAGCGCTTGAAATCAGGGTAGATTTCTTAGAAAAGCAACAAAAAGCCGCTTCGATTGAGATTAAAAATCTACCGTCGTCAACTCATGAAACTCGTGACTCCCTCACGGGCGCAGTACAGAAATTGGGTCAAATCATTAGTCAACCCGTGAGTGCAACGGAGATAAAAAACATCTTTCGTTACAAGAGTAAATCTGATGCGGTGGGCCCAGTCTTAGTGGAATTCATGTCGGCAAACATTAAAGAACAGTTTTTAAAGTCGACCAAAGACTATAACAAGCACAACAAGGAAAATCGCCTGAACACATCTCATCTAGTGGAAAACGGACCTAGGCAACCCTTATACGTAAATGAAGTGCTAACGGCTATGACCAGACGCCTGCATTATCTCGCCCGGGAACTTACGAAGGAATTCGGTTACCATCAATGCTGGGTTGCAAATGGCAAGGTGTACATTCGTGAAAAAGACGGAATGTCAAGCCGCCTCATCAAGACTGACGAAGACATCGCGAAACTACGTAAGGAAAAATGACTAGCCCTGTACCTACCACTACATTCTACCTTTTCCATCGCAGTTTTGTTAACCCTAGTCCAAACTAATACTGTTCTATTAATAATTAATAATAATGCAAAATCTAATCAATTATACAACCACTGTTCAATACAAATGAGCTTGTTACTAACATTAACTATACATACACAATACAATATACACATCATATATACAATCACGTTACTTGCACTCCACACCCATAACGCACACAAACTTCATTGGCCGACATACCTTATAAATAAAAGCCAACTTGGCGTGCTATCGCACCTGATCTGTACCAGTATATTGAACTTTAGGGCTGTGTTAATAAACAGCGCTCAAGACATAAATGTGAAAATGGAAATTATTAACATTAACATTCGATAACGCACAAAACAACCTACACAACCTAGATGCTGTCTCGGTGTCGGATGCTTCGACTTGTGAACTGGAAAACTGTACTCCACCAAATTTCATACCTAATCAAACACTAAAAATCATTACACAGAACATACGAAGTATAAATAAAAACATAGCGGGCTTTATGACTACACTTGCTCGGACCAAAATTGACTGGGACATAATCGCATTAACCGAGTGTTGGCTCCCGAACACCCATAATATTCCAGAGTTGACGAACTATAACTATTACCTTACCAACAATAATCATACACAAAATGAAGGTGTAGTCCTGTATGTGCATAAAAAACTGCAACTAGTTACAGAGGAGCCGTCATTCTTAGATGCTAACTGTCTTCAAGTAAAAATCGATAGAAATACTGTTCTCTTAGCGATATACCGCCCGCCAGGTTACAAAGACTTAGATAATTTTCTAAACTCACTAAATGCTACCCTAATTAGACTATCTAAATACAAAACCATAATTATTGCGGGAGACATAAATATAAATATACATGAACATTGCAAGGATTCCGCTAAACATTCCTACCTAAACTTACTGGCTACCCATGGCCTGTTACCTGCTCATACATTACCTACGCGACAACAAGCTTGTCTTGACCACGTGATACTGAAAACTCGACTACCAGCTTCTACTTCAGTCGCACACTCTGCTCTAACAGATCATGAGACAGTAATGTTATTCTTGTCAAAACGAATGCCTAAAATAATTACAAAAAATTGTATTCGTTATAATTATGATATGATAGACACAGACCTAAAACAGCTAGACTTTAGTGAAGTATACAAGACCCAAGATCCTCATGTGGCAGGGGAAACAATAACTAGATTAATAAAACACGTGATAGACTCAAACTCCAAATCTGGTAAGACCCCGAACCGTAAACAAATATTAAAGCCATGGATTACTCCTGGTTTACTTCGCTGTATGCGGCATCGAGACACATTGCATAGAAAATTTAAACAGGCGCCTAATAATGATATTTTAAAAATCACTTTTACTAGGTACAGAAACTATTGCAATAAACTATTAAGGAAATTAAAAATAGAATTTGAAAAAAATGAGATCAAAAAAGCTGGAAAAAACACTAAACAGTTATGGTCGGCAATAAATAATATCTCAAACAGATCGACAAGGAAAGCCAACACATCATCACAATTATTAGCCTCATCAAGTACACCACAAAACTCTGTAAACCATGTCAATAACTTTTTTGCCAAAATAGGTGAAAACCTAGCTAAAAACATAAAGAGTACACAAACAAGAGTTACTAAGGGAAACCTAAATAACGGAATGCAATCCATGGTAATGCTCCCAACAGATGAGGGAGAGGTAGCCGGAATATTAATGTCGCTCCGCAATAACTGTGCCGCGGGATGGGATGGGATATCCGGTGACCTCTTGAAAAAACATGCGGCCGTGATTGTGCCTCCGTTAACGTACATATGTAACCTTGCTCTGTCCACAGGTAAATTTCCTAACGTGTTCAAGAAAGCTATAATTCATCCGATCTACAAGAGTGGGGACAGGAGCCGTGTCGATAACTACAGACCTATATCTGTGCTAACTGCTTTTTCTAAAATACTGGAACGGGTAATGAACAGCAGACTTGTGAGTTACTTGGAAAATAATAATCTTATCGCACCAGCTCAATTTGGGTTTCGTTCAGGCAAATCCACCTCTGACGCGGTCCATGAGTTAACAAACTATGTGGTCACAAACATGGATAGTGGGGATAAAGTTATGGCCATATTCCTGGATCTTGCTAAGGCTTTCGACACGGTTTCTGTCCCAATTCTTCTACGTAAGATGGAAAACTTGGGAATCAGAGGACTTCCACTGGACCTCTTTAAGGACTACCTGAGTGAGCGTGCCCAGAGAGTAAAGATAGATGAATTCATCAGTGAGGAACAAACAATTAACTACGGCACACCTCAAGGTAGTGTCCTCGGACCTTCACTATTCCTCATTTATATCAACGATCTGGGTATGCTCTCTATCCCCAATGGCAAAATCATTAGCTTTGCTGATGACACTGCCCTCTTGTTCAGCGCGAGCTCTTGGGAGGATGTCTATGAGTGTGCACAACTAGGCTTTAATACGGTATCCAACTGGTTACGCGATAATCTGTTGACCCTAAATACAACCAAAACTAATTATATAGCATTTTCAATGAAAAACCATGGATCCTCCCAAACATTACCTAATACTATTGTAGCTCACTCTTGCACAAATCCACATACCCGTAGTTGTAACTGCGAGTTACTCACCAAGGCTGAGAATGTAAAGTACCTAGGAATAACAATCGACAAAAACCTAAGATTTCAAGACCACATAACCACTCTTAGTAACAGACTACGGAAGTTAATATACGTGTTCAAAACGCTGAGACATGTAGTCGATAAAAATATTATGAAATCAGTGTACTATACCCTTGCTCAATCTTTAATATGCTACTGCATCACCTCCTGGGGTGGTGCTCCAAAAACTACCTTATTAGAAGTTGAAAGAGCCCAAAGAGCTATTCTGAAAGTGTCGTCTTTTCGACCGTTTCGCTACCCCACTGAACAGTTATACAAAGAAAGTAACGTCCTGACAGTGCGTCAACTGTTTATATTGCACACTTTGCTGAAACAGCACACTCTCTTGGTCTATAATTCAACGCTGTCCAGGGGGAAAAGACGATATGACCCAGTGGAGCGCCAACATCTATGTCACAAAACTATTTTTGCAAGGCGTTTCTTTTGTTATCTAGGTGGCTACTTATACAATAAAACGCATAAGGCGTTACATATATTTAGTCTCACAAAGAATAAATGCAAAAAGAGGCTAACTGACTGGCTACTAAAATTAAACTATAATGATACTGAAAACATACTCAAAATGACCTAAACACACAATCACACTCTCTCACACCCACACACTCACACACCCACACAATTACACACCCACCCTATCACCCATACTACACATCTACTAACATTCGTCTCGCATACTTAACTTAAATTATAATCATAATACAGTAAAACTATAAAAGGTCGTATGGACTCCTTACTACATTCTGTCAGCGCGCTTAGTACATAATTTATAAAATGAAAATGTAAAGGGGTGGGATCCTGGTGTCCTGAAACACAGGCCACGTGCCTACCTTAGGCACCAGTCTCCCACAATATATACTTACCTGAATTGTGTATCTTTGTCGAATCTGACCAATGTAAAATCATTTATGTATATTGTGGTGAGAAAAATAAAGTGATTGATTGATTGATTGATTGATGATCTTAGAAAAAAACGAGTTTCAATTTTTCAGTACAAATCGGAAATTTCATACTCAAAAACCACTAACAGTCTTATTCATAAAAAAAATATCGAACATCTAATCCGTTGCTAAAGTCTGGTTTTCAAAGAAAAGCCAGACTTTAGCAACTGTTTAGATGTTTGATAACTTTTTGTGAATAAGGCCGTAAGTATTTGACTTTTCTTCTATCTATCTTCTATATCTATATCTATACATATAATAAATCTGTAGACGAACTGTTTCTGTACATTCAAAATATTTGAAAAAAAATTATTTGGGTTGGTAAAGGATAATCAACATAACCATTTTAATGCTTTTTGAAATTTTTGTCTGTGTTTCCGGTGTCCATATGTCGGTGTTCCTGATTTCTGTTTAGATGCGTAAATAGATCAAGTATCACGTCAAAAGAACGAAACTAATATGGTTAACTTTTATATTAAAACATTATTTATAACTCGGAGTATATTTTAGTCTTTGTTTCATCGCAATCGCTTCGCTCAATCAAAAGATATGATCAATTGAAAGTATTCAAGAAGAATTTAATTACGTAATGTTGAAACACGTAACGACATCTATTGGCGCGAAACGGTACTAACGAATACAATATGCAAAAATTATGTTATTATTGTGTCTGCGTTATTTCAAAAAGTAATGATACTGACTACTAAAATCGCTTTCCGTTGGTGGCAATTGCCAAGAAACAAAAAAAGGTAAAAGAATTTCAAATAAAAAGTGGTGATAATAATAATTGTGGTGTTCTGAGTCATAAAGAATGCAATGTGAGATAAATATTTATTAGTTTTAAAAATAACAACTTTACAAAATCAATACAAATAGTGGGGAAAAAATCTCATAATAACTCAATTTTTAAATTATAAACAATGGGGTATTAACCAATTTATTATAAATTATTTTAATTTGAAGATTGGGACGAAATATGTAACAGAAAAATAATAATGTTATTCATAATATCAATGCATTTGTTTACACAGAAAACTGACGTCATACCCACAGAGCAATATAATGGCGTCCACTGCGTCCAGCAGCGTTTTCGGCAGATTACGCGCGAAATATGAAAATGTAAAATTTAAATGCATTTTTATGGTACTAATCGATTCAAAGCAAATTTTGTTTTTTTTGTGGTTTATTATTATCTATCATTTTAGAATCTAATTAATACACTTTTTCAGAAATGGGTGTGACACCCTATTATGGACACGTACCTACATACATATAAAAGTAGTATTCATCCTAAAGTAGGGTATAATTTATTAGGAGTTTTGGGAGTAAAAAGAGTAGTAAATAAATGTGCAAATTTTCGTGATGTTAGTTTTCGAGGTAGGGGGTTTCAAGGGAGGTCCAGTGGCGAAAATCAGGAAATAAAAATCCAAAATTACGGCCATAACTACTGGTGGATCTGAGTAAATAGGTTGGTTTTCACACGGACAACTGTAGGTATGTCGTTGCTCTTTCGAGCAACATCGCTTAATTTATTTATCTATTTGATTGATATCTCCAACAAAGGATAAATAGAAACAATAGAAATCACAATAATATAATATTGACAATTTAATAGTTTTTTGCCTGGTTTTGAAATTTTTTTTTTCAACAGCGCTCTTAATTTGAGTAATGAAATGACCGACGTTACGGGGCGTAATGTAACATTCGCAGCGAGCATGTCGTTACACCGAGTGCTAAAATCAGTGTTGCTCGCTCGCATGTTTTGCCGTACTGACTGCACGAATGCTCGCTTGGTAACATGTTCAGTGCATTTTGCCCCGTGACGCCGCCCGGTCAGTATCCACCTTCACAGCGTGATCTTTCTTCATCGTGAAAACGCCGCGGTCCCAAGGGCCGTTAACTGACAGGTGGCGCCAGGTGTTACTGCACTGCTACCTGTCGAGGCCTATCGCAGTCCGTGTCAAGCATTCCCACTGCTGTGGTTTTATTCAGTGGTCAACTTTTGATAAACAAAAGCTAAAAGACACGCGCCTGTACGGGCCGAGACAGGCGCCTGCCCCAGCGCTGCGTCACCCCGCGCCGGCGACGACTAGCCACCGGAGACTTCATCGGCATCGTAAGTTCCCACGGCCTATCGGCCTGGCTTGGCGCGGTCTGGCCTATGAGAAAGCGGGCCGTGGGAACGTGGAATAACGCTTCAGCACACTCAACCAGACACGCAGTCGATTTATTGAGGATCTACGTTTAATAAAATAAAACTACTTGTTAAACTAAAAGGTTGTATTATTCTCACTTCTACGATAAATATGGCAATCGTTACAATCAATAAAAACTTTAGGTCGCTCGACCGCTCTCTTTTCGCCATCGATCCAAAAAACCCCGGTTCCCCGCCAAAAGAACTGGCCGCCCGAATCTAATGTCAAACGTCTGAATGTCATTTTTCCCCGCCGTTTTCTGTGTTGCCGATTGAAATAAATCAAACTTCAGTATTTCAAAACTAGCAATCATGACATACGGCAGGTGCACATATATTATAAAATGAGCCTCGACCCACAGACATATAAAATTTTATATGTCTGTGCCTCGACCAGGCGCTTTGATTTATATTTATCCTCAAAAATGTGAGTGAGACTTCGTCGCATTAACATTATAGACCCTGAAGACGCAGTGACTGCATTCGAAAGCTGTGGTAGGTCCACGGATATCTATGGGTAGGTCCCTACCAGGCTAGATCGGAAGATTTTTTCTTTTTAATGGAGGAGTGGTACCTACACCACCTGAGTGACACAATACCTATTGTTTTAATGGAGGAGTGGTACCTACACCACCTGAGTGACACAATACCTATTGTTTTCCGACATGCACGCGAACGAAGTCGCGGGCACAGCTAGTAACTTAATAAATGCAGGGTTTGCCATACTTACAATCTTTCATCCCCTATATCACCCCCTTTAGGATTACCTTAGAGACAAAAAGTAGCCTTTGTCCTTTCTCAGGATGCCATTATCTCCTCGCCAAATATCGAAATTCGTTAAGTGGTATAGGCGTAAAAAGGTAACAGACAGATAGACAGAGTTACTTTTGAATTTATCTTATAAGTGGGGATGGAGTATATGCTAATATACTTGTGCAGACAGTGCAGTTGTACCTAAATTGTTGGCTCGTGGCTGAATAAATAATGGCCACTCTGCTCGATCGCAGGTTAAGCTACGCTTGCCGCGGTCGGTTCGTGGATGGGTGACCATCATGGCTTTTATAATATTTTATTTCAACTAGGTACAAGCTGTAAGTTACTAGCAACAGATATGATCGACTGTTATAGGCCAGGTGGGCATTGCTAATTATTTTAATTGATTTTTCATGAACTTGGGTTGTATTGGAACTGCTTTGAAAATCTAATTTTAATCCAAGGATCTAGAATTACAGTCTCCAGACTGTAGACGCAGTACTCGTTGTAAACGGTAATTATCTCGAACAGATGTCGAAGTAGCGCACAAGTTACAGTCACAGGTCAAACCGGTGCGCGGAGGTTAGTGAGTAATTCATTGAGACTTCCGCGAGACCTCGGCGCGCAGGCGGGCGGCGCGGCGGGCGCGGCGAGCGCGGCATGCGCTGCGGCAGTCAGTGAGTCGGCAACTCGGCAGTGCCACTCGGCCACCGCCGCGGGCCGCACGACTCACGCACACCAGTTAGAGCCTCAAGGGCTGAACTGCGACGAGCGTCTCGCGCGCACCGCCTACCTGCTACCCGCCATCGACTTACGAGACTGACTCGTGTTTCTGCAAAATCCCTCTTGGGAGACGAACACGATTCTACTCGAAACTAGACTCGTCAAACTTTTAAACTCAACATAGCCTTAACCGCGCCAAGTTCCGTCCGCGCCAGCCGACCACTTGACTTTGTTATTAAACCGTCCAGCAGTGCGCCGCTTAGGGCCGACCAGGCCTTCCCCATCCAGACGCTGCTCGCCGCATCATCGTTGACTACGTTAAAGTAAGTATCGATTTTCCGCTTCAGCCGTTTTGTGTTGACGTCCTGTTAAGCTATCAAGTTGTATTATGTAGGAACCAATGTGTACAGTGGTGCGGCGCGGGCGGCGGCGTTGCGTCTCAGCGAGGTGTCCGCACCCGCACCACCCGCACCACCCGCATTGCCGCACGCCACACTTGTGTTTACGTCGCGGTCTCCCTGACTCCCGCTAGCCGCAGCCGCTAACCGGTACGCTGCCGACACAACACTTCATTGTTTATTTGACACAACTTAGGTACCTACCAAGAATGATTATAAGTTTTTTTTATGAAACTGACTATGGGATTATAGTGCTTTTGAGCCTTTAGCTCAATTTGGAGATTGTAGTTTTCCTGTTTCAATATCGACGTAAATCCACATAGCGCTGTGCTGCCTGTGCATGCTCGTGCCCATATCGACAAGTGTGTATTAATTTTTACGCTATTGGTCAGTTTATTTGGCACTAGCCAACACTAGCCACAAAAGCGTGCAAACGGCTGACGTCACTGACGATACAATTGGAAATATATTTCACGTATGAGAGGGTTATGTATATGTTTGACCTTGGTACATTATGACGTGAAGCAAAGCTTGATAGCACGATATGTCTGCCAATGTTGTACAGTACTTTACAGTAGTAAGTAAGGAGTAAATTATTATTTAGTAAAGAAGTACAATACCTGTGTACAGTGGGTTGCCATATTATTAGGGACAGTCACGATTTCTTATAATTTGTAAAGTATGAGTCTTAAATTAATTAGAAAAACACATTTTTTTAATGATAAAAGCTTTAATTACACAAAACAGTTATTGACGAAGTAAAATAAAGAACAAAAAAATAAATAATAATAATAATTAAGTACATAAATAGGCGAAAAGAAATGCTACTTAGTAGTGATCAGTACTTAGTGACATTTCCTTTCGCCTCAATTAGTGCTTCTATGTATACGCCTGGGTATGCTTTCTATGCACTTTTTGGCACTTTCTTTTATGATAGGGTTGTGATGCCAAACATTAATGAGCTTTTCTATCAACCTGACCTTGGTGGTTATCATTTCTTTGGCTATTTCGGCCTTGGTAATCTCCCATAAATTTTCTATGGGGTTCATGTCAGGAGAATTACCAGGCCAAGGTAAAACTGGAATGTTGTGGTCTGCCAAAAACTTGGTAACGCTTCTGGCTTTATGGCATGGCGCTGAATCATGCATAAACATGAATTCCTCACCATCAGGGAACCATTCTTCAAGTGTCGGTAACAGGCGAGTTTGTAAAACTTGTGTGTACTGGTCTTGTTTCATGGTTCCCTGGACAATGTACAGGCGCCCAACCCCCCTGGCGCTTATGTCAGACCACACCATTATTTTAACAGGGTGTTTTACCCTCTCCACGATGCAGTCGGGGTGGTATTTTTCTCCTGGACGTCGCCTGACGAAGCTGCTCTTGGCGGCTAGAATCTCGAATGTTGACTCATCCGAGAAACACACCTGAAAAAAAAAGAATATTGTTTATTATTTTGAATATTATTATTTTAAATGGTGTAAAATACCACTAATAATGAAAACTGACCTTATTCCAGTCCTCAACCGTCTTTTGGCGATGTTCGCTAGCCCAGGCAAGGCGTTTCTTCTTCATTGCATCAGTCAGCCGCGGTTTTTTCACAGGACGATGACCTGTCAAGCCTTCCTCTGCCAATCTGCGCTGCACAGTTCTCTTGGAAACTGGTATTCCCAACTCCTGGACTAACTGAGTTAACAGTCCAGCACTTTTTTTCTATTTTGCAAACAGATAACTCTGATTTTCCTATCCGACCGTGGGGTAGTGATGCGTTTTCTGCCGCAATTGCCTTTTTTCTTAGGCGAAATTGGCTGATTTAGGTCCAATTTAATTTTTATTTTATTGACTGCAGACTTAGAAACACCAGCAATGTCTGCTATTTTCCTTTGGAAATGACTGGTATGATGCAGTAGGGTTTTAATTTCCGATTTTTTTTTTGGAGTCAAATCGCACCCTCGACCCATACTGAAAGCAAAAAAATAATAAAAAAAATATTATTTTTACAATCATTAGATCAATAATTGAATTTTATAACAACATAATAACAATACTTACATTTTATCAAAATTTTGTAGCACAAATATAAAAATAACTTGGTTAAAATATTCAAATTCGTATTTCACTGATTAGCGTCTAAAGTTCACTACGGCTCTCACGTAACTAAAAAAATTGTAGAAAATAAATATACCCTATAAATATCAACATCCACTTAAAATTTGAATTACAGAGACATGACGAAAACAAATAATATATTCCTGGAACGCTTGTACCACTTAAATTACAGAGACATGACGAAAACAAATAATATATTCCTGGAACGCTTGTACCACTTAAATTACAGAGACATGACGAAAACAAATAATATATTCCTGGAACGCTTGTACCACTTAAATTACAGAGACATGACGAAAACAAATAATATATTCCTGGAACGCTTGTACCACTTAAATTACAGAGACATGACGAAAACAAATAATATATTCCTGGAACGCTTGTACCACTTAAATTACAGAGACATGACGAAAACAAATAATATATTCCTGGAACGCTTGTACCACTTAAATTACAGAGACATGACGAAAACAAATAATATATTCCTGGAACGCTTGTACCACTTAAATTACAGAGACATGACGAAAACAAATAATATATTCCTGGAACGCTTGTACCACTTAAATTACAGAGACATGACGAAAACAAATAATATATTCCTGGAACGCTTGTACCACTTAAATTACAGAGACATGACGAAAACAAATAATATATTCCTGGAACGCTTGTACCACTTAAATTACAGAGACATGACGAAAACAAATAATATATTCCTGGAACGCTTGTACCACTTAAAACAAATAATATATTCCTGGAACGCTTGTACCACTTAAAACAAATGATATATTCCTGGAACGCTTGTACCACTTAAAACAAATAATATATTCCTGGAACGCTTGTACCACTTAAAACAAATAATATATTCCTGGAACGCTTGTACCACTTAAAACAAATAATATATTCCTGGAACGCTTGTACCACTTAAAACTGCAGTCAAGTGCGCCCAAAGTAAGAAATTGATAAAAAATGTGACTGTCCCTAATAATTTGGCAACCCACTGTATGTAGTATGTTGTACCTACATTAAGTGACTGAGCAAATAACGAATTCGTTTCGGCGATAACGAATGTGAGTAGCTGAGAGTGAGTAGCGATAACGTGCGCACGCGCACCGTAGGTAAGGTACTTCCAAAAACGCGGCCTGTAGATGTAATACCTATTATTAAATTTGTTTATTTGTACATTACGCACAAGTAAACACATTTTGTACCAGTCAATCTTTAGGGTGATGCAGACAAAACATGG
Source organism: Antitype chi (assembly GCA_947359405.1). Classification (NCBI taxonomy): domain Eukaryota; kingdom Metazoa; phylum Arthropoda; class Insecta; order Lepidoptera; family Noctuidae; genus Antitype; species Antitype chi. The sequence goes on along the minus strand of OX375827.1, from coordinate 125,306 downwards.
CACTGTGTAAGTTGTGTAATGACTGTCCTTTATAATACAAGAATACTAATACATACTTAGATAGGAACAGACGCCAGCAGGTGAAGCTATCCCAAACTGTCAAATTTTCCCAATTGAACATGAACCTTATCATATTGTAATAAAGTTGAAAATCTATCAAATAAATTTGACAGTAGAAGTCATTCGTCGGTTATAAAAAAATCTGCTGTTTCTTAAACAAGTGCAATACATACGCTGTCAAAATGAAACATTAAAACTTTGGTCATAATAAAATGCGTCAAATGGTGCGACAACAAATGCAAACCTATCAATAAGTATTATGATTAAGTATATTATTATTCTATTCCATTGTGTACTGGTCTGCAGTCTAGAGTGTATTCCGAATGTCGTATGTCATCATGTCATACTATAGCAGAAACTACATGTACCTTACCTAGCTCATCTGTTCATATTAGTGATGGGCCGACTATGACTTTGGCCGACTACTCAGCTGCAAAGTGGCCGACTAGTTGGCGGATTAGTCGTTCGGGTGACATCGGCTATGTTCAAAATGGCAAACTTACTTATTGCCAATTGTTTGACATAGAGTTTCTTCTTTTTGTTTTTACTTTCGGTATTTAGTTTCTGGATTATTCCTTACTATCCTAATTTCCTGATTGCACTGAAAGTAAACTGTAAAACTGATTCTATAATTTAAAAAAAATATAACAGTAAAGGTTGCAATTTATGGAATAATACTTTGGGGAAATAGCAACGACTTGTTCATCCTACAGAAATGCATTAGAATAATGGTTTATATTGACAATGACGTAAGTTGTAAACCGCATTTTAGGAAACTAGACATTCTAACTTTGACATCAATTTATATTCTAGAAATCTGTAAATTCGTTAGACATTGGTGCCGATTCTGTTGGCACAAAATTCTCTAAACTAAACTAAAAATCACCAAAATTTAGTTTATTCCTGTCAAACGACGATTTCCCATTCTGAAATTGACTAAAGTGACACAACTTAACTATAATTTAGTTTGACAGCACTAAGATTGCACTGAATTATTAGTTTAGTGAAGATGGTAATTTTGCTATTCTGAGTTTGCCGTTTTTCACTAAAAATTTTGACTATATTAATTTTTCTAACTAAATCTGACTATTTTTAATCGCAATTAAAAACGTGTGGAATAAAACTAGTGGTCATGAACTAAAATTCACACCAACACTTCGACTTCAGGGGGCCGATTCTACTAATTTGCAACGTTACACGTTAAACTGTGTTTCCACAACAGTTCGATTTCGATCGCCGTTCGATACTTACATAAAAAGTCATTCTACTATTTTATAAGCAAAATGGAAACTAAACTTAAAACGAATTGCAACTGAACTGTAGCGGGAACACAGCGGGTAACCCGCGTTACCAACATGCCAAAATAATATGTTTTATTAATACCAAAAAGAAAAAAGTTGAATCTAAAAATGTTACTAAACACGAATATGTGGCACTAAAAGTATTTTCTATAATTAAAAGACATAATGATCATAATTTTATCATTAACTTTGTCCTATAGTAAACGTCACGCTCATGTTCGATTTTGTTAGTAGAATAGGTTTTGACATTGTTTCAATCGATCGTTGGCGTAACTAAAACGTAACCGCAGCTGTGTCGCAGCTGGACCGTTGTTCATTTTAGTAGAATGCGAAAACGCTTAAAAGTGGTGATTCGGTTGCGGTTCTATTGCGTTTTTTTAACAAATTTGTTAGTAGAATCGGCCCCCAGGTGCAAAACCAGTATTGAATCTTTTTTTTTTCTTTTCGTTTGCTTATATCTCGAAAACGGTGTGTCCTATCGCAAAAATAATGATAATTTGGACCCCCTTTAATAAACCCATAAGCCCCATAATCTCAACATGTAGGTATTTTTTTTTTTCATACTAAAAGTGAAAAATTCCATATAAAAACGTCGAGGCTGGCCCCTGCCCACGCTTCATTCAGTTCTTCTTAAAAAAATCATTGCGTAGGGCACACAAGTACCACGTTGCGAAGCCAAAAGAAAAAAAAAATACCACCTGCAGGCTTAGCACGACAACCGTAGAGAAGCATTTTGTCGACGGAAGACTAGACAAAAATTACGTTTCCGTGTAGTCAGTTTTTCACCGAGAAATGTAGACAAGCAATTTCTATTCTACAGTAGAGTAGAAATAGAAAGCGTCATGCTAAGCCTGCAGGAGTCACGATTGTCAAATTCGATTTTAGTTGTGTCAAAATATTTTTTAAGTTTAGAGATTTTTATTTGCAGAATAGCTTTAAGATTCTCATAGCCAAAAGTAAGGAATTTTAGTGATAGTTTAGTTCGGTGTACAACAGAATCGGCACCATTATCCAAACTTCTACCTTAAAATTATAGACCAACCTCGCCGATATGCACCGCGTTCACGTTTTGAAAACACGCTCGTAATACCACAATCAAGGCTAAAATTACACAGCACAAGTCCTCATGTAACATCAATCAAAATATATAATAAAATACCTAACGATCAAAAAATGGAACAAAATGATAAAATATTTATTAACCGTCTCAGAAAACTTGCTATTACCTATACCCACTGAACGATTTTTTTAATGTCACATCAAAATGGGATGACTTTCACCATTATTTTATTCATATGTAGTAAGTAGCTTTACCGACTAGTCGGTAAAGCCGACTAGTCGGCCATATTTGTAGTCTGCGATTAGTCGGCGACTAGTCGGCTAAAACTGCCGGTCGACTGGTCGGCCCATTTTTACTCCTATTAATATTATGCTTAAAAATTTAAAAGACGGTGATTGAAACGGAATTTTATTTTTACAGTTATTATTTTTATAAAAGAATCAGTTTTACAGTTTACTTTCAGTGTAATCTAGAATAGTAAGTATAGGAAATTGGGATAAAACAATGACAGAATACATTTTAATGCAAAGTAAATAAAACCATGTCCCGACAATTCTGCCTGGCCGCCGCCGGCGCCGGCGCCGGGCTTCGTACACAGACCTACGAGCCGAAAGCGTAGTTACGAACATTACCGATGTCACCAGCACCCTAATTGCGTAACTCACGATTCATCATAATTTGTTTCGTGTTGAAACAAACGGCTAAACCATTGCTTCATATGTTCGAAAAATGTGTCTGCTCAACAACGTAAATAACGCAATGAATATTGTTGAACTGTCAAAATTAAACCAATTATGATTAATCGCGTGTTCCGCAATTTGGGTGCAGGGACCCAATTCAGGGCCTGAATTCACTCAAAATCAAAATAAAAATATTTTATTTCACAAAAGCCTGCATGGGCACTTATGAAACGTCAGAAGCCGTCGTCACTATGACCGATTCCTTACTCGTAACCACGTCAATCACACACGAAATCTGCTAATATCGTATTAATAATATCGACAAAATTTGTCTTGATACATACAGAATATGATATTTCGGTTCCTTACTCTTACATTGGTTTCTAAAAAACAGGATATTGACGTAGTTTAAACGTAGTAAGATTCCGCGGGGAATCATTATAACCATACAGAATTGGGGCCCTGTGTGGTTATAATGATTCCCCGCGGAATCTTACTACGTTCAAACTACGTCAATATTGTGTTTTATTGACACGCTTTTATTAGCTTCACCTGTATCTTTGTTTGTAACCGACTCCTTTGGACTTGATTTTGACCCACTTCTAACGGTCAGATTTTATTTAAACTTTGTAGACTTATTGAGGACCGATGACAATTCAATAATAAAAAAAGAAATCTAAAAAACACGCTTCAAAAACCGAACTAAAAAAGCAGAAAATAATTTCAAAGAAGCGTGGGGTGCTTGATATTAACCTATATATAAAAATGAATCCCTTTTTCCCTTGGTCACGGCATCACACGTGAACGGCGGGACCAATTTTGCTAATTATTTTTTGTTGTATTCGTTATTGTCAGGAAAAGGTTTTTAGGAAAGAAAAAAAAGAGAAAGTGGTGCATTTAAATATTTATAGTTAAGACAGGACAACGTCTGTCGGGTCAGCTACTAAAATATAAAAATTAATCCCTATTTCCCTTGGTCACGGCATCACGCGTGAACGGCTGGACCAATTTTGCAAATTCTTTTTTGTTGTGATTGCTATTCAGGAGAAGGTTCTTACGAAATAAAAATTAAGAAAGTTGCGCGTTACATTAGAAGATTTTAGAAAACTTTACCACCATAATTAACTTTTCTAATATTATGCCAATGCGAATTCAGTATTCATAGTTAAGGCCCTGATAACTTTAGATATTGTCGTTATGAGCGACAATAGTTCTTATTGCAATCTGATACGGGTTAAAATCTGTTGTAATAAATTCTAATAATAAATGAGCAAGCATTGTCGTAAAAATGCAAATAAAATCGTATAAAATTAGTTATTATATAATAAATAATCCATCACTGGATGCAGTTTGGCATTTGGAATTTTATGGTACCTATATTTATAATTATAATTGTTATTGAAGGGATAAACTGGTTTTAAAGATAATTTAGAGGTGACTGATGATTTTTTTGATGCATTAAAGTATGTTTAATTATGTTTTGATTTCCATCACTTTATGCAAAAAAGATTTATTTTTGATGTATTTTTTTGCTTCCAAAATTATTTACGGTTAAAGAGATACACTTGTTTAAAAAAAAACACCTTTCTGAGCGTTTTCAAGAAATCACTGCCTTAAGGTGAACCTAGTCCACATTTTTTGTATACAAACTTCGGGAGTGTTTTACTCAACTGTCTGACATGGCACATCCAAAGTAAAATATGATATATCGTTTTGTCTCATTATTAATATTGTCTGTACGGAAACAGAATACTAAAATAAAAACCCATTAAAAATTTAGGAGCCAACAAAGATTCGTTTTTCTTGTTAATTTTACTTAACTTTGGGCGTGTTTAAACACTTAAGTAACAAAACACACAGACAGACAGACAGACAGTTTGTACTTAAGTAACAAAAGAAGTGTAAAACCTCCAAAACCAAGTCGGTACCGACAAAGTTCAATTATCGAAAAGTTCAATAAATTTATTGGTCATTGATTTATTATGCATTGGCTTTTTCATAAAACCCGATCTTTCAAAAGACTTTTCTTAATTTTTTCGCGATTTTTTTACTATAAATGATCCTGCATCTCACTCAATAACGTTGTGCGAGTAGACTAGCGTCTAACTGCTCATCACTGATACTATCTCTGTCGGACACAAAGCCTGGTGAGATAGCGTGATTTTTAGCCGGGCCCACCAGTGAGTTCGAAACGGCGACTAGGTTCCCCTTAAGATAGGACGACGTCTGATGGGTCAGCTAGTTGATTTTAAAAATACCTCAAAAAGCACCCCACGCTTTAAAAAAAATATTTTCTGCTTTTTTAGTTTGTTTTTTTTTAGAAACCAATGTAACGGTAAGGAATCGAAATGTCATATTCTGTATGTTCCAAGACAATTTGTAGATATCATTAAATACGATAGTAGCAGATTTCGTGTGTGATTGACGTGGTTACAAGTAAGAAATCGTTAAGTGGTCATAGTGAATTCAAGCCCAGAATTCAACCGAAAGCAATGATCGGCTTGGCCGACTAGTCGGCCATTCTGCAGCCGACTTTTCGGCTAGTCGGCCAAAGTCATAGTTGGCCCATCTCTAATATTTAGACATTAATTTAATAATTTTTATTTGACTTTTGTTTTTACTTGATTTTAGTCTGTTTTATTATTTGAGTATTTTTTTATTTTTTTTTACATTATTTTAATCCGTGACATAACCATAATATTCATTCCTTCTTATTTAATTTCTTTCAATGGATTTGTATTTTAAAAATATACCGTATTATTGTTATGTTATGTATTTACTTCAAATTACTTAATTGAATGTTAATGGTATCTACCCTAAAATGTAATATTATTTATTTTAAATTGATTAGTTTTTTTTTTTATAATAACCGAATACCTATCTCGTTTTGTAAATGATGACGTTCTATACCTACACTTATTAATTTTAAAGCATGCTACTACTTATAATTTACTCAATTGTTGTGCCCGACAAGGTCCATGAGATAAATGCAATATAGATTTGATAATGGGCCGAGTAGTTGGTGGTTTTAGCGGACTACTAGAGTCGGCGACTACATATATATGGCCGACTAGTCGGCTTTCCCGACTTCGTCGACTAGTCGGTACCTTACTAATTCATATACATTTTTCGGTGTGAATATTCCACCAAAATTTTTATGACAAAGAAGTGTTCGAGAAACTGCTTTATAGCAAGCAATTTTCATTGGAATATAAATGCTATGTACCTTTGATGCGTTTTTGCCTGCTCTTTCTGGATGACTACGTCTAAACGGAAGGCCAAGTCTCGTAAGTAAATACTTACCTTCAAAATCTTGTCGCAATCACGTCTTAGCGACAATCAATGTCAACAAGTTGTAAAAAAGGACGGAAATTAATTACATAAAGGTAGTTTTGACCTCCTTTTGAAACATTGAGACTGAAATCGGACTGGAAACATACTTAAATTACGGGAATAGTGACTTTGATAGCTAACGTACTCTTCAGATAGCTCATCATCATCATTCTTCTCCCTCATCCCAATTTATTAGTGGTCGGCGCAACATGTCTTTTCCTTCCATACTTCTCTATTAGTCGTCGCCTCCTTATTAGTGGTCGGCGCAACATGTCTTTTCCTTCCATACTTCTCTATTAGTCGTCACCTCCTTAATCACCTATTTATTAGTGGTCGGCGCAACATGTCTTTTCCTTCCATACTTCTCTATTAGTCGTCGCCTCCTTAATCACCTATTTATTAGTGGTCGGCGCAACATGTCTTTTCCTTCCATACTTCTCTATTAGTCGTCGCCTCCTTAATCACCTATTTATTAGTGGTCGGCGCAACATGTCTTTTCCTTCCATACTTCTCTATTAGTCGTCGCCTCCTTAATCACCTATTTATTAGTGGTCGGCGCAACATGTCTTTTCCTTCCATACTTCTCCATTAGTCGTCGCCTCCTTAATCACCTATTTATTAGTGGTCGGCGCAACATGTCTTTTCCTTCCATACTTCTCTATTAGTCGTCGCCTCCTTAATCACCTATTTCTAGGCATATCATCATGCACACAGTCCATCCATTTCTTTGGTTGCTACGCTGACGACACGCTGGTCTTGGCGCAAGGGAGGTCGTACCAGGCGGCGGCCGACTTACTGACACACGGGGTTGCGACAATCGTTGATAGGATCCGGCCACTGGGACTCGAGGTGACCTTGCACAAGTCTGAGGCCATGTGTTTTCATGGTCCTCGAAATGCGCCACCGACGGGTTCCCAGATAACAGCAGGAGGGGTTCACATCGGCATCGAGTCGACGATGAAGTACCTGGGACTCGTCCTCGACAGCCGTTGGAACTTCGCAGAGCATTTCCGACGTTTGGCTCCCAGACTGGAGCGGGCCGGGGCTGCCTTAAAGCGGCTTTTGCCCAATCTAGGGGGCTAAACGCCTCCTGCCGGAGGCTCCAAGCGGTAATCGTGCGGTCCATGGCCCTATACGGAGCACCGGTGTGGGCGCCTTCATTGAGGCGCCAACCAGCCCACCAGTTGAAGTCGTCCCATAGGGTCATGGCCATCCAGATGGTCCGGGGACACCGCACGATCTCCGGTGAGGCGGCAGGCCTCCTTGCCGGATTACCGCCATGGGAATTGGTGGCAAAAGTCCTCGCGTACATATAGGAGTGGCGTGAGGAGAACAAACGCCGAGGCGTAACTCCGCTGCCGCGAGAATTTGCGGCAAAGTGGACAGAGCTCCGGCGGGATCTCATGGCGACATGGAGAGTGCGATTGTCGCAACCCAGTGCTGGGCACGCCACGATAGCGGCGGTAAGTCCCCTCTTTGAGGAGTGGCTTTCAAGCCACTCCTCAAAGAGGGCCGCCTCTAAAGGCGGCACGGCGTCCTCACCTTCCGCCTGACGCAGGTTCTCACCGGACACGGCTGTTTCGGGAGGTTCCTGTTTCGGATAAGGCGGAAGGAAACGCCCGGGTGTTTCCACTGCGAAGATCGCCCTGAGGACACGGTGGAGGTCTGCCCGGCTTGGTCGGAGCACCATCGTGTCCTCGTGGAGGCGATCGGCGGCGGCGATCTCTCGCGTCCGGCCCTGGTCCAGGCCATGGTACGGAGCGAGAGTGTATGGGTAGCCGTCACCTCCTTCTGCGAAGCAGTAATGCTCGCAAAGATGGAGGCGGCTCACGTGTGGGAGAGGCAGTATATGCGCCCTCACGGCCGTAGCCGTCGCGGGAGACGCACTGGGCGTCGGGAATCCCAGGCTGATTCCCGGCCACCGTAGGCGCGGGCTTGCGGACGGCGAGTAATGGGTAGCTCGCTGTCTGGTAAGGACCAAGCCCGGGTCGACGGCGCGTTGTGTTCCACGCGCGCCTCAAAGAGATGTCAGCACCAATTGTGGGGTCCGCAAGGGCCGATGCCTGCCAGGGGTGCGGGTTGTTCGAAAGAGATACCGCGGCCCCTGGCACACAGGCAACTGAGGGAACACGGGAGGGTTTTAATCAGTAAAAGTCTGACACGCCCTCCCGCTCCACCCAGAGCGGGAGGAGTTATTAGATGATGAAGTTATTGGGTGATTTCCCACCCAAAAAAGAAATCGTTTCTTTGGTTTCCCCCTACTCTTCAGATAGCTCATGAACCAATAAATCCTTCAATAGCTTTCCAAGCGATAACAAAAGTTGTTCACGGTTTATACTTTTTCACGTCTTTTCATGAAACTTGGCACACAGGTAGACCATAACTTAGTTAAGGACATAGGATACTTTTATCGCGTTGTACGTTCTGGTGAGCTAATGTTTTTCGACCTCCATGCGGGCGAAGCCGCGTGCAAAATCTAGGGTTTCCATAAAATGTTCTCTATGGCCTCTATCTTCGTGAATACAAATTCCCCATGCTCAAAAAATAATTAAAAACCTATTTACATATAAATGTGTGTTATGGTTTCTGAACAGACCAGCACCCTCATTGCCTAACACACTTTCAGTCACAATAAGTCATCAGGATTCGGGAACAACTCTTCTGGAATAAAGCATCAGTCTCTGACGTAACTCTTCAATCATAAGGGTTCAGGGTTCTGCGACTTCCCGTATAACCTTTCAGGTTTCAGTTTTCAGACATGACCCGGACGGGTCCACATGTATCCCTCCTGAAGAAATCCGGCTCGCAAGGACCAGCAGATGTGCCGGATGGGCGTGATAGCTTGGACGCGAAGGGTACACACCCTTCGCGTCCAAGCGATCACGCCCGGGGTGTGTAGGGAGGGTGTATACCTATCCAAGTTTTATCCCGGTGTGTGTGTGTGTGTGTGTAGGTCTCCCAGTCCACGCGGCGCTGACGTCCTGCACCTATAGGTTCCAGATATCTTCAGGACGGCTACTATCTTCCGTTCTTCATGTCGTTACCATATGTACCAATGTTTTGACATCTTCCAAAGAAACAATTTCCACACTTTCGTCTAGGGAATACAGGGATATGTAATAATACATAAGGCATGTTACATATCCCTGGATTCTCCATGAAATTCCCCATCTCCTGCGATATCTATATTAACTATATCTTTCCATACTGAAAGAATATTTCGAGGAAAACCGAAAAATTCTGAAAAATGTTACTAAAAAATATTTTATAAGTTGATTTCCTCGAAAACTACTGAAACGTTTTCAAATCTAATTATAGATATATCAGGCTGGTCTATAGACCTAAAACTATCTGATATTTAAAACTTTACAACTGATTTTCAGGGCGTGACGCGCCCTGAAAGAAGGTTAGCAAAACCACAAATCTTAAGAATTACTTAACTAAAGCAACACGACATACGAACTCAATTAAGTGGGCTTTATCTTAGGTTTACATTAGGTATTGAAAGCTAAGTCCAAGGCTAGGTCTCGGTACTAGGTTACTTGGACGCACTAAAAACTATAAATTACGGCTAGGTACTTACGGTTATCTATTATACTAGGCACTTATTCATTGCTGTTTATTGGTTTAACTGTCACTCTTATCACTATGACTTTAAGGCGCGTGCCCTACCAAAACTTCGCGCCAGCCGTGTTTTGGGCGGTTTTGGAGCTATCTACTCGTAATTTAAATGAAATATCAACCAAAAAAAATACATAAAAAATCCTACATAATCTTGATTCCACAATGGATGTTTTCGTTTTTTTTTTTAACTAGTATTTGTTTAACAAATCACACATGAGTAGATAGACAATCTAATCATGAACAATATGCAAGTAGATTTTTTTTTCAAAAGTCCAAATTTTGATTTTATAACGATTTTATTTTAACATCTGGGTGTATTTATCACTGTATTCATGCGCGGGGTATCGAGATTCAGTCCAAAGAGTAAAGTAATATTAGGGAAAGAGTAACAACGCTGTGGTAAAATTTGCATGTATGGAAAGTGCTGCCGCCTTGAGTTTGGTGCGTGAACTAAAGTTCTAATATATATACCTACATACCTACCTATAGGTATGCATGCTTACTATTTGTATTATAATATTATTCTCACTCAACTTCTTGTCCTAGTATTTTTCGTTTATTTAAACTCAAACTCAAAACTCAAAGCATTTATTTCAATTAAACCATTTTCAGGCACTTTTGAATTGTCAGAAAGTTGAAGCTAGTTGCCCATTCCAAAACGTAGATCTCTATGGAGAAGAACGGGCAAGAAACTCCATGGACACTCTTTTTAATCATGTTAAGTTTTACAAAAACTTGGGAACATTATTCTTGTTGCTTCTATTTGTGAGAACAATGTAAAAAAAAAAACAATTCTAAATATAAGATTTAAAATTAGCCATGGAAGTTAGGAGATGACCAGTCTCAACCGACGGCGCCCGTTCACGAACTTGACGCGTGGATCAGCACCATCCAGCTCAACCATTTTGTAGGGAACCGAATGATCCAACACACACGCCACCATCAGCAAGACATTTAAGTGAGCATGACATACTCTCAACTGCCACGCTTTTTCAAGTCAACGTACATCATAACAACATAATTATTATACGGATGCATTGTACTCACATTTACAAATTTTAAACAAAATGCTTCTAAATTATACAAAATTATAGTTTGCAATGTACATATTTGAAAAATTAATAAAATTTGATTTCCAAAAAGAAAGAAAAATATTTAATATCTTTTGAAATTTTAATAAATAATACTTGATTCAGTAAAAATAAAAACTTATTCGTAATGTCACAAAATAAAAATAATAGTAACAGAAATGTTCATAATGTCAGAAAACATAAAAAAGGGAAGCATCTCTTCCAAATATGAAAATTTTAAATAGCAAGCCCAGGTGCCTGTGGAGTCGGACCAGCATTAAGCCAAGCATTTTTATCAACAATATAATCATCTAACTTATAATATGCTTGTCTACATAGTGTGCGTTTAATGCATAATTTAAATTTCTTTTCATTTAGTTCAAGAATATCGGCTGGTATTTTATTATAACATTTTACACAGTACCCCATAAAAGAAGTGTGTACTTTAGACAACCTGAAACGTGTTAGATCTAATTTGTTCCTATTTCTAGTGTTAAAATTGTGCCTGTCACTTATCTTACTAAAAAGATGTAGATTTCTACGAACGTACATAATGTTTTCAAAGATATATTGACAAGGTGCCGTCATGATGTTAATTGTTTGGAACAGTTCCCTGAGAGATTCGCGTCTGCGTAGGTTGTAGATGGCTCTGACAGCCCTCTTTTGCAGAATGAAGATCGACTCAATATCCGCAGCACGTCCCCATAGCAAAATACCGTAAGACATGATGCTATGAAAGTAACTAAAATAGACCAGTCTCGCGGTATCCACGTCTGTTAATTGACGGATCTTCCAAACAGCGTAAGCGGCAGAACTTAGCCGCCCTGCAAGTGATGTACCCCACTGTAGCCTTGAGTCAAGCGTGATCCCCAGGAAAACCGTCTGATCGACGAATTCTAGTATCTCCTTATTCAATACAACGTGACATTCACTACTTCTAACATTCGGTAACGTGAATCTTATGCATTTAGTTTTCTTTCCATTTAATACCAAATTATTTACAGTAAACCAATTATGGACCTTAACTATAGCGTTATTTACGTCGTCAAGCTCCTGTGCATGTCTCTTAACTTTAAAAATCAGTGATGTGTCATCAGCAAATAACACCATTTGTAGTCGGTTTTTAAGTAAATGAGGTAGATCATTTATATATACTAAAAAGAGGAACGGACCCAATATTGAGCCCTGCGGTACACCCATTTTGACTTTTAAGCCCAAGGAATTCACACCGTTTATTTGAACTTGCTGCAGTCTATCATTCAAGTATGATTTTACCAAGCTAAGCGCAAGTTCACCCAGTCCGTAATGCCCGAGTTTCAAGAGAAGTGTTTCGTGATTCACGCAATCAAACGCCTTGGATAGGTCGCAAAAGATACCTATTGCATCTTGCGCCTCTTTCCATGCGGTAAAGATGTGTTTTGGCGAGAGGCGTCAGTTGTGCAACGTCCTCTGGTGAAACCATACTGTTGATCGTGTAGGATATTATTACGATTAAAATGATTGAGCTTTGATTTAACATAACCTTTTCAAACATCTTGCTGAAAACTAACAAAATCGATATGGGTCTATAATTATTAGCGTCTTTGCTGTCGCCAGATTTGAAGAGTGGAATAACTTTACTATACTTCATTAAATCCGGGAACACCCCTTGATCTACACACAAATCAAATATTAAAGCCAAATAGGGTGCAATTGTCTCAATAATGGATTGACATACTTTAGTAGACGTGCACCACAGATCTTCGGTCATTTTGCTCTTAAGTTGCTTAAATGTCTTTACAACGACTAGAGGGTTAATATGTTTGAGTTTAAATTCCACAGAACAGTCTGAAACATTCGCTCTTAATAAATCAATAGCAAGTGCGGGCGAAGAATTTAAAGTTTCTGTAGTTTTAATAGGAATGTTGGAAATAAAGTTGCAAATTCCTGAGCAACATCGATGTTATCGTTAATGAGACCGCGGGAAGTGTCCAGTGCGTAATCAGTATTAAGGCTTTTACTTCGGTTCGTTTCATTGTTTATAATTTTCCAAACTGCCTTAATTTTATTATCTGCTGATTTAACCTTGTGGCTAATGAATGAAGCTTTAGCTACTTTGCAGATATTTTTAAAAGTTTTAGAGTAAGTAGCAACATACTTAGTAAAAGTTTCTGTGTTAATATACGGCTTAAGGCCATACAATTCAAATAATCTTTCTCTACTTTTCCTGATGCCTTTAGTTGCCCAGTCACTAAATAAAAATTTAGGGCAAATAGTTTTAGATTTCTGCTTAAAAAAGTGATTGAACTCTGTTTGTACTAATGAAAAGATTTCTTTATACAAAATATTACCATTATTCACATTTAGGCCCTGAACACTTAACTTGCTAATTAAAGTGCTATTAAACTTATTTAAATTGCCCGATGTTATTGGTCTAGTTTGTATCTGTACTTTTTGAATTGGTGTGTTGGACTCAAAAGTAACGGTTTGACCGCTGTGATCAGAAGGGAGATAATTTACAATGGCTTTATCTAAATAGTCGCAGTCACAAAAAACATTATCAATACATGTAGCAGTAGCCGTAGTTACTCGCGTTGGTTCCAAAAACACATTTGAAAGATTGAATGATTTAAAGAGGCTTAACAATCTGCTACTATTTGAATTATTTTCCAAAATATTAATATTAAAGTCCCCACAAATAATTACTGATTTATTACCAGTTGCAAGTTTCGCCAAAACATCTTCCATTACTGACTCAAATATAGAGTAGTTTTGATAATTAGGAGGTCTGTAAACGCACACTATACAATGCTTATCTAGCTCAACACAGGACAGTTCAATGCTATGTTCCACTGATAGTTTAACTATGTTTGTACGAGTTTTAGATTTTATACAATTTTTAATTAAGATCAGTGAACGAAAGCACTCTTAACTTCACTATCGAAGACAAAAGTAACAAGAACAATCTGTAGACAGTCTGTAATGGTCACAATGGGGGTATTGACCTAATTAAAGAAAACATGTATGAAGTCCATAATAATGTCCTTTTATTACATACATAAATTAATATTTATTCATTTTGTACTTATTATAATATATTTGAGCTGCTGTTTTGGTAAGATCCTCACCTTCGTAGGTGATTTTACCTTCTAATATTCTATTAATAGACTTGCACCAACTATAAATGATTATATTTATGGATGTGTCTACAAAACATTGTTTTATTTTTACACGCTTTATATTAGCTTCACTTGTATGTTTGTTTGTTGGTTTGTTTGTTTGTATGTAACCGACTCCTTTGAGCGCGATTTTGACCCACTTTAAACGGTCAGATTTCATTGAAACTTTGTAAACTTGTCGAAGACCGATGACAATTCAATAATTTAAAAAAAATTGAGAAAAAAAATTAGAAAAAAAAACACGTTTTGTAGTTAGCAGAACTAAAAAATAGAAAATAAATAATAGTAGAAAAAACTAAAAAACACGCTTTAAAAACCAAACTAAAAAAGGAGAAAATAATTTAATTCAATTAAAAAGCGTGGGGTGCTTCACATTAATTGATTATAAAAATACCTCAAAAAGCACCCCACGCTTTTTAATTGAATTAAATTATTTTCTCCTTTTTACACGCTTTATATTAGCTTTACTTGTATGTCAGTATGTCAGTATGTAACTCTCCGTGGGTAATTTGTTATTAGCTTCACTTGTATGTTTGTTTGTTTGTTTGTATGTTACCCACTCCTTAGAGCGCGATGTTGACCCACCCTAAACAGTCAGATTTCATTGAAACTTTGTAAACTTATCGAGGACCGATGACAATTCAATAATTTAATAAAAAAGGAAAAAAATATATAAAAAAACACGTTTTTGTAGTTAGCAGAACTAAAAAATTTAAAATAAATAATAGTTTAAAAAACTAAAAACACGCTTTAAAAACCAAACTAAAAAGAAGAAGATAATTTAATTCAATTAAAAAGCGTGGGGTGCTTGACATTAATTGATAGTAAAAATACTTCAAAAAGCACCCCACGCTTTTTAATTGAATTAAATTATTTTCTTCTTTTTAGTTTGGTTTTTAAAGCGTGTTTTTAGTTTTTTAAACTATTATTTTTAGTTTGGTTTTTAAAGCGTGTTTTTACACGCTTTATATTAGCTTCACTTGTATGTCAGTATGTCAGTATGTCAGTATGTCAGTATGTCAGTATGTCAGTATGTAACTCTCCGTGGGTAATTTTTGTTATTAGCTTCACTTGTATGTTTGTTTGTTTGTTTGTATGTAACCGACTCCTTAGAGCGCGATGTTGACCCACCCTAAACAGTCAGATTTCATTGAAATTTTGTAAACTTATCGAGGACCGATGACAATTCAATAATTTAATAAAAAAGGAAAAAAAATATAAAAAACACGTTTTTGTAGTTAGCAGAACTAAAAAATTTAAAATAAATAATAGTTTAAAAAACTAAAAACACGCTTTAAAAACCAAACTAAAAAGAAGAAAATAATTTAATTCAATTAAAAAGCGTGGGGTGCTTGACATTAATTGATAATAAAAATACTTCAAAAAGCACCCCACGCTTTTTAATTGAATTAAATTATTTTCTTCTTTTTAGTTTGGTTTTTAAAGCGTGTTTTTAGTTTTTTAAACTATTATTTTTTAAACTATTATTTATTTTCTCTGTTTGTTGTAACTATTGTAATTTGACCTATGTTTACAAATAAAGCATTCTGATTCTGATTCTGATTCACAATCTACAAAAATAAAATCGGTGAATAATACTGCCGCGCTAACAAAAAATACAATAACTCGATTTTGCCGCTTTCGAGAAAATCGCGCTCAAAGTTTTGAACTTTATTTTTCTTGTATATCATGAACTAGTGAAGGTATCTACACGAAACTAGTACCAAATGAAAGGAAAACGAATGAAGAAGAGATTCAATTATATATTATGTGGAAAATGTAAAGCTTATGGCTTGAAATCGTGAATATAATGCTTATAATTAGGAATGTTTAAATAATCACCCTATCATCACTAGTCATAAATACAATAACTACAATACTTATTGTATTTATCTTTAGCAAACCTACTTATTGCAGTTCTAAGTTAACACATGCATTACTAATTTCGATAATTTCTAACGATAAAAACAATATCTGAAATAGTTATTGTATTTATCATTAGAAATACCTATGGAACAGTCGGTGATCCAAATGAAATAAAACAACATTTTACTTTGTTTAACAAGTGTTTATTTAAAATCAGACCAAAAATATTATTAATATAAGTCTGTTTAACTAAAATAACTTCTCCAAAGTTGTTATAAAAATAAAATAAATTACTTCTCAATATTAAACTTGTGTTTTTGACACATATTACTGGAAGGTATACAGCAATATTCTTGGACAATATTTAATAAAGCCCTATTGATACACTTAAAACATAATATCAGACTATGAATCGCGCCCAGAGGCCGAATATAATAGAAATTCATTAAAACATAACAAATGCACCCGCAAAAATCTTTATAAAGTGTTTCATTATCATTTAAACTAGTGAGATCACTTACAAAAAGTCTTATAAAAAGTATAGTCGTTTCAGGCTTACATTATTTACTTGCTAAATAGGTATTATTGTTTAAAATCACAGCATAATTGAATAACTTTGAGAAAGTTTACATACAATTATTGATAAGTGTAAATCAAATAAATCATTTAAAAGGCACTATGTCTAAGTAATTAACTATAAAAGCATTGGTAAAAAGAGATCAATGTTAATCTTAATTCCTATTAGTTTTAATTCTCCGTAGCTAAATTGGAATGGGCCTTTGTAGATTCTGGCAGTGCTCTCCAAAAAATCCTCCGGTGTTCAGGCATCAGAGGGACTAACTTAGCAAGAATCTCTTCTTTTCGTTCCTTAGTTATCCCTCTAGGAGCAGACTTCGAAACAGCATTTGGAAAGACTTTGATTATTTTAACTTTAACCTGGAGAAAATCTAGCTCCTTCCACTCTGATTCCAGATTGTCTTTGAATTTAATGGTGTAATGCCCTTGTTCGGCTTTCACAGACATTATGTCCCTCAAATAAACCCTTGGTTCGATAGTTCTGATTTTATGCTGTGATGAAGAGTCTTCGAACTTGAAAAAATCAGCCACGGACATAACGTGCACTGTGTTTTTTCTTGAATTTGAATTCTGAACGGCATCGACAAAGTCGTCGAAATCGTAGACTTTGTTTTTTTTCTTTAAAGACATTTCCACCTGATGGTGAAAATGATCGGCTGACATAAAAGAGTGTCCGGGCTCGAAATATTTGACTGTGATGGTTTCAGTGGCAGTAAGTTCGCTGTTGACTAAGTTAACTAAGAAACACATGAATGCCCAATTCTTATTTTGTGCCGCGCAGTTGTCAGCCCAAATAACAACATGTTTTGCGTCTCTTTTGTGCAACAGAAAAACTTTAAACCCAAACAGGGTTTAAAGTACTTTAAAGTTTTAGTCGTTAGGATGCGTTCGAAGCGAAACGTCTTCCGTCATGTCTCCAGGGACGCTTAAAACTTAACAATATATTATATTGTTTATTTATATTATTTTGTTTTATTATTAGTTTAAACCCAAACAGCCAGAACAGTATAGCAACAAAGCGTATCGCGTCGGGAGTAGGTACTCGAACGGTAGTTGGACCGCGTTCTATGCACTGCACTTTTTTTCTTCATATTTATTATTTTAACAAAGTTAACTTACCGCGTAAATCACGTCCACCGCAATCACAAAAACGACGAGGCTGGCCCAGTGGTAGTGACACGTGGACACGACTGACAAACCTGTCATGTTTCACTTCCCCTTACACCCCGCAACACCCCCGCTGAGCCCCGCGTTGCATAGTCTTACTAATAATAAACGCAATAACTCGTAATGATATTTTAGTTTTGATTGCAAACAGGCTTATTTTTAATTTTATTGCTAATCATAAATACAACAACTGTATTTATTTGCGAAGCTTCAGACAATGCTAATAATAAGTACAATAACTCAAACTCATATTGTATTTATAACTAGCAAACAAATATTGGATTTCCGAGTCCTACTTATCATAAGTGGAACAACTAAATAGTTATTGTACTTATGACAAGTAATGTATGCGTAATTGAAAACTACACAACAACAAGAAAGATTATTGTATTTTTGATTAGTGAATTTGTTATAAAGTTTGAGTTATTGCATTCTTCCTTACTGAAAAACCGAGTTCCTGCAGTATTCTTAAAAAAGTTACTTAGAGAGAGTTATAGATCTCGATTCGCTGATTTCGAATATATATATAACTCAAAATCTTCCAAAATCGAGTTATTGTGTTCTTCGTTAGCGCGGCAGAATACAATGAAGGTTTTTATAAAAATTCACTGGTATCCTCTTCGCAAGTGGAGCCTACAGAATGATTTGTGCTGAAATTATTTAACAGTAAAGTTTTAAAAGCTCCCCCAAACCCCACACAGTTGGGCATAATATTTCGAGCACCCAAACTTCGAACACTTCCAAAGAAGTTTTCGAGTGGGTCTTGGTTAAAATTGCGTGTCAGCATTGCGTCAAAGGAATATTTGTTTGATAATAACTGCCAAATCGATTTAAAACCTTCGATTGTTCGAATGAAATTATTTACAGTTGGTACAGACTTTTCGATTTTCTCCTCATCACTTTTTTTACCATAAATTTGGCTGTTTTTAACATTTTTAAGGTATCTTGCCATAACATGTGATGAGGAGAATTTCGCTTTACAGCAGCTCTGTATATTTTACCATTTGGGGGCGTAAAAGATGAAGCGTTATATGCGTCAAATAATTTATCTATTAATAATACAAATGGTATTAGATCCCGACATTCGGAGGGACAATCTCCTCTTGCAATTATATTATCGGTAGCAACTGCCATATTAAAACTTAATACTTGAGCTGCAAATTTCACTCTCATTTTTTTTTATTTTAGCGGGATCTACGTGTTCCTTGGTCACGTTGCACAGCATACGCAACTCTCCATGCGACCTATCGGCTTCAAAAACCCGCTGAAAGTATTCCCATTTTACTATTTTTAATACATTTTCGTGCATATAATGCATTTCTTTATTTAATAAATTATTTCTAATTCCTTTTAACAAGTGGGGAACATCAAACAGCGGGATTATCTCATGTTTGTTAACGATAATTATATCCTTACGCCATTGTTTTCCTGCTTGGACATATGCAGTTTTGGCTTCGGAGATTAAGTTATTTATAGTGCTTACATTTGCCGAGCTTTGGTCGCATACAGTTGCGATTATCTTTAGGCCAGTAGCTTGTACGTTAGCTATAACATCTACTAATATTTCTTTAAGTTTAGATATTTTCAATGTTTGCGTAGAGTAGTAAGCTACTGGTTGTTTGTCATTTTCCCTTACCCCTTTGACCATGAACACCAAAACATGATTGGCAAAATTTTGCGTCTTATTTTTCCCTTAATTCTCAAAACCTACAAGATCGTCTGTGTATACATTGTAATGGATTTGCGGAGATATTGACATTTCATCAAATATTAACGTACACAGACGATCTTGTTGCAACATTTTCGACACTGTGGACTTTAATTCCTTAAAAACGATTTCATTTATGCCTGGACTTTTTTAACTTGAGCAAGCATTGACTTAAGGACTTTTTTGATGGTAGAGTAAAATGTTTACACATTAACGTGTATGCTTTAGGGCTTTTCTTAAAAAATTAAAGAGATAAAATCTTTTCTGCCTCTGTAAATCTATGTCCCTTCTTTTTCTTCCGCCCTTCGATGCATTGCATTCGAGTAAATAATTTTGCTGACTTGGACATGTGTTTTGATAACTTTCCGAAATCCCTGTTGGCACTTTTGCTTTTAAGTTGCTTAAGGGCCTAAGTCCCGCTTGGTAGCGTAACACGGTCACTTTATGAATCGTACTGCTCATTAACGGCTTGTCTTGAAGATTTGAAAAATATATGATTTTGCTATAGATTCATATAGACTTTTTTGTATGGTTAATACTTTTGTTGTAAAAAAATATTTTGCAACACGCAATATTTTGGCTTCTATTCCATACTCCTACTAAACGGCTTCGTTATTTGGAAAAAAAAAATACACTGAAAAATAGATAGTTAGAGGTACCACAGAATCGCTAGAGCACAATGGTAAATTAATCAACATTTGCCAAGGAATATCGGGCGCGGGCGGCATCAGCAGTCGTGCTTTAGCATTCAGACGGGAGATGAGGATTCTATGGGCCTTAATGTGCAACTTGTAAGTTTTAACTTTATTGCGTAACCTCCTTGCTTCATTTTGCATTTGTCTTGCTTTTCTGGCACACTGCGTTTCAGCCTTTTTCTGCAGATGTTCAAAAGTTTTATCTGAAAGATTACATTTTATATTTAAAACATATCTACATACTTAAAATGTTCAGGTATTGCTCACGCAAGAACACGCAACTGAAAATGGAACGAAATTCATGGATATCACATTATGGCTTAATAAAATGAACAACATACCACTTTTTCTAGAATATATTAAAGATAATACGGTACGGTACGGTTATAAACACTTACTTATATTTTCTTCGGAGTTCACTCATGTTAATAAAACAATAAAAATGACCAACGAAAAACAAAGTAATAACAATATTATGAAATAACAACAAAACAAATAACAGTAACAAGTAACAATTTTAACAGAATTAGCTGAATTAAACACGGAAAGCGCATCAACGTTGGGAAAGCCGGAGTTGACAATGGCCGAATGTCGATGTGACATTTGTTTGAGAATTTGACAAACAAGATAAGATGGCTGCCAAGTTTTGTTTACCCACCAAACTGTAGATGTCGCTGTTGTCTATGTAAATTGAAGACAGTTCTAAGTGTGCCCCCCCTGATTCAGTCTGCCGTAAGGCCTCGAGGGTGGAACCCGTGGCGTTTGTCACCGCGTCGGCTGGCTGCAAGTGCACTTGCTTGCTACGTCACATTATCAGTAGAAAATAATATAAATATAGTAAGGAGTTTTTGGCGGGATACGGTTGGAACATGTCGCACGAATTTTAATTTTCATGAAATTTTGGTAGTGAATTATTCAATTTAGTTACTAAATTGAATAATTCACTACCAAAATTTCATGAAAAAATTGAAATTTGAATTGAAATTTTGGTAGTGAATTATTCAATTTAGTAACTAAATTGAATAATTCACTACCAAAATTTCATGAAAATTAAAATTCGTGCGACATGTTCCAACCGTATCCCGCCAAAAACTCCTTACTATACTTATATTATTTTCTACAGCTTGGGAGAGGCTTAGGCCTCTCCCAAGCTGCACCACAACTCCCTGTGTATGTGAGTGCACAAGTGTAGTGAAGGTGAAAATAAGTAACTAACGTGGACCTTTCGTGTTCCCCCCAAAAACTCATATTAGGTTGTTGTAAAGTTACTACCGCTTTACAATAACTTTGACTTGACTGACTAAAGACGACTATGACTGTTTTGTAACTTCGTGCCCGGTATCGGGCCATTTACTTTATCGAAAAGAAAAATTACTTGACACTGGCTAAATGCACAAACCGTGCGAAGCCACAACCGAAAAAAAAAGTATAGTAAGTTTGTCATTGACATTTGTTTTGGTTATAGTTTTTTTTGTGTTATTTACTGAGAAAATCTGAATATTTTTAGTCGCGATTAAAAAAGTGTAGAATTAAATTAGTTGTCAAGAACTAAAATTCACACCACACCTCAACTTCTGCACGCTTAGCACAAGAACCGTAGAGAAGCGTTTTGTCGACGGAAGAGTAGACAAAAATGACG
This sequence comes from Antitype chi, assembly GCA_947359405.1. NCBI lineage: Eukaryota > Metazoa > Arthropoda > Insecta > Lepidoptera > Noctuidae > Antitype > Antitype chi. Next base: position 103,369 of record OX375827.1, on the reverse strand, counting down.
TTTCTGTGTAGACAGTTGACAGTTTTTAGCCGAGAGAAATAGACAAGCTATTTCTATTCTACGGTAGAGTAGAAATAGTAAGCGTCATGCTAAGCCTGTGGGTGCAAAAACAGCACTGTATCTTTTTTTCTTTTCTTTTGCTTATATCTCGAAAATGCTGTGTCCTATCACAAAAATAATGAAAATTTCGACCCCCTTTATGAAATTCCACTAACTTCCAAAAATTCACATGTAGGTAATAAGTTTTTTTTATTGAAAAAAAAAAAAACTAAATAAATAAACGTTTCCGTGTAGACAGTTGACAGTTTTGAACCGAGAAAGGTAGACAAGCGACGTCATGCTAAGCCTACAGCAGGCTTAGCATAACGCTTTCTATTTCTACTCTACCGTAGAATAGAGATCGCTCGTCTACATTTCTCGGTACACACGGCTACACATCAAGCACATTACACATACATTTCCAGTATATGCTGATCTGGCATTGAATAGGATTTCCGTACAGTGTGAGATCAGCATTAACTGGAAATGTGTAGCTTGATGTATAGCCGTGTGTACAAAACTGTCAACCGTCTACACGAAAACGTCACTTTTGTCTACTCTTCCGTCAGTAAAACGCTTCTCTAAGGTTCTCGTGCTAAGCAGGTGCAAAATCAGTACTTTATCTTTTTTTCTTTATTTGCTTTTATCTAGAAAATGGTGTGTCCTACAGCAAAAATAATGAAAATTTCGACCCCCATTATTAGACCCCACAAAATTCTTCAACTTAAAATTTAGGTAACATTTTTTTTATTAAAAAAATAAAAATCACGTTTCCGTTTAGACAGTTACAACGTTTCTTTCTTAAATGTTTTTTCTTTCTTAATTTTATTGAATGCCTTGTTTGCGAATTCTACGATTCTGTGAAGTACATGTGATTTTTACGTGCATTCATAAGTTGCTCGCCAGATGGCGCCAATAAAGTTTACGAAGTATTGTATAGGTGAGGTGCGGCAAAGAGGGAACGAATGCTCAAAGTTTTTTGCTCGGGAAACCGCCTTAAGTTAATGTCAAAAACAAACTATATAACTATGTAGTGACGCATCGTCGCGAACAATATTGTTAGGCTCCGTAATTAAAAAGATTATGATGTTTCTAATATTAGGGTTTATCCTCAATCGTTATATAAATAGATTAGAATCGTTAGATAAATTGTTTTATTTCTGTAAGTAGGTTTGTACAAACACTTTTACACGTGAATCATATTTTTAAACTAGATGAACTACAAATGTCGTTGCTATAATCCTTATTATAAATATTCATCTCGACTAACGGGCCCTTCACTGTGCGTGACCGACATGCGCTCGGCTAGCTCTCCTATGTAACATCTACTTATAAAACTTTTTCCAAGAAAAAACAACCGACTTCCAAAAAAACACTACAAAGTGAAAAATAACTTTAATTTCGGAAGGCGGTGACAAAAAAAATAAATACAGCTCCAAAGACACCGACTTCCAAAATTAAAGTTATTTTTCAGTTTGTAGTGTTTTTTTGGAAGTCGGTTGTTTTTTCTTGGAAAAAGTTTTTATTTTCCACTTTTTAGTGGTTCACATGTGCTTACCCCTTCACAGCGTACCGGCGTGATGTTATGTTATGAACTGGTGTGAACAATAGACAGACATGAGATTTCAGCAATCCCAGTCCATTTGCTATAATTTATTGAGGAGTTCCGTTGCCTATCTTTTTATATTTAATTTTTTGTTAAGCATATTGTGTAGTTAAGTTTGTGATATTCCTGTGCGAGTCTAATAAATACTTTTTCTTTTCTTCCTTTCTTTTCTTTCTGAACTAATATTATAAAGAGGAAACATTTGTGTGTATGTTTGTAATGTTTTCACACAAAAACTACTGGACCGATTTTATAAATTCTTTCGCCATTAGAATGCTGCATCTTCACTGAGTGACAGGCTATATCATTTTTTTTTAAATAGGGATCCCTAATAAAAATGCAATAATATAACCCTAGGTGTGAAAAAGTCATAATATTACAAAAAGGAAAGATTTTATTGTTTGTTTGCATTGAATAGGCTCCGAAACTACTGAAACGATTTGAAAAATTCTTTCACTGTTGGGAAACTACACTATCCCCGGGTAACATAGGCTATATTTTATCTACGTATTCCCACGGTAACGGGAACTACGTGGGTGAAACCGCGGAGCGCTGCTAGTATTATAAATATTGGTTTAACAAAATAAAATTAACCTAAGTATATCGTTTGAGATGGTATGTTTTTATGGCTAGCTTTTTTTTAACGAGACGTTTACCCTTTACCGCTGCTTGCCGCTGTCGAGATATTTGTTGTATTAAGATACCTACATTCGTTTACGCAAGGAGGAAAAAAAAAGTTGCGCATGTTTGCGCTTTTTCTGGCACGGTGCCAAAACATATCGCGGAATAAAAAGTATATTTTTATCAATTCCTTTTTGTAACCATGATTGATAGTAAACTGGCACAAGTTTTAACTGAAACTCGTATGAGAGCTTCTTGTACAGTTTGTGGTGCTAACTCCTGGGCAAATGATCAGTTAGGACTCAAGATGTGAACGAAAATTCATTTCAATACAGATTGTCAACACTACATGCTTGCACTGCATCTTAAACATTTCCTATAACTTGTCTTTTGCAAAGTGGTCACCTAGTACACCTGAAAATAAAAAAAAACAAAGACGAATAGAAAAAAAACTGGTACAAAAGCGGTTTAGGGACGAAATGGGATAGCTGTCGACGAGGCACTGGAAATAGTATGACGGAAACACAGCTCGGAGATTTATCAGAATTACTCTTGCTCTGCAGTCATAGAACTTACCTAGATATAGAACCTACAAGTGTAGATGTAGAACTTATAAAACGAATGTACATAATATTTACTACAAACTATGTCATCTGCTGGAATTGCTATTGATTCAAAATAGTTCGGTGAATAAGCATATAGTACAGTCCAACTGTACGTAAATAATGTTATAATTGGTATTATATGCCTTCCTCCGTGCATAAAATACTCATCTTACTACGGAGGAAAAATCATTGAGTACTATGCGATTTTACCTATCGAACAGTTGTCCGAAGACGCGCAAGAATCACGGAATAAGGACTAGGTACAAAAAGTTTAGACTTCATCATTCTAGAAAATGTTCAAGAGCGGGTACAAATGATGAGGTGTCCCATACCTTCAAGTACATTTCTGATCCAAACATATCAAGTTTGAGAAATACCTCAGAAATAAATTATCGAAAAAAATTTAAATGAAGCCAAGGCCCTATTCTTGCTGTCAACGAAAATCTGTAGCAGCTTGCTGAATTTTGTACATATTTTTTTTTCTCTTACTATTTATATTTTCCATTTTATGTAAATTACAAAAAACAGACGAATTTTGTTTCTTTTTCGTATGGAATGCACGTATTTTTTTTAATACATTGATTAATAAACAGAATTTTCAAAATCAAAATTGTTGTCCCCTCTTTGAGGAGTGGCTTGAGAGGCGGCATGGCGTCCTCAGCTTCCGCCTGACGCAGTTCCTCACCGGACACGGTTGTTTCGGGAGGTTCCTGTTTTGCATAAGGCGGGAGGAAACGCCCGGATGTTTCCACTGCGAAGATCGCCCAGAGCACACGGTGGAGCATACGGTGGAGGTCTGCCCGGCTTGGGCGGAGCACCGCCGTGTCCTAGTGGAGGCGATCGGCGGCGGCGATCTCTCGCGTCCGACCCTGGTCCAGGCCATGGTACGGAGCGAGAGTGGATGGTTAGCAGACACCTCCTTCTGCGAAGCAGTAATGCTCGCGAAGGGGGAGGCGGCGCACGTGAGGGAGAGGCAGTATATGAGCCCTCACAGCCGTAGTCGCCGCGAGAGACGCCCTGGGCGTCGGGAATTCCAGGCTGATTCCCGGCCACCGTAGGCGCGGGCTTGCGGATGGCGAGTAACGGGTAGCTCGCTGTCCGGTAAGGACCAAGCCCGGGTCGACGTCGGCGCGTTGTGTTCCACGCGCGCCTCAAAGAGATGTCAGCACCAACTGGTGGGGTCCGCAAGGGCCGATGCCTGCCAGGGGTGCGGGTTGTTCGAAAGAGATACCGCGGCCCCGGGGTTTAAGCAGTAAGGCCTCTGCCTCGAATTTTGCGGGCAGCGGGGTGGCGGCGGCGGCGGCGCGGGAGCGGCAGGATCTTATACGTAAAATCAAATGGACCGGTTCTCGAAAACAGCGGCGTGGCAGCGGGCAACGAGCGGTGCATTCCAGTCAAGCTGCGCCGCCGCCGCCGCCGCCCCGCTGCCCGCAAAATTCGAGGCAGAGGCCTAAGAGTCTGATACGCCCTCCTGCTCCACCCAGAGCGGGAGAAGTTATTTGATGATATCCCAAGCAAAAAAAAAACTATAATGATACTAGCTTCTGCCACACAAACAAAAAAAGTAGCTTGTCATTATTTATAATGCGCGGGCATTATGAAAAATGCCCCTATTTATTACTTGGCTCACAACAATTATAGACGTGTATAGTATGGTTGGCAACCCCATGTACCTACAATATATGTAGGTACTATCGAAGAAACTTACTGATAGCTTTATAAGTATTAAGATGAAAGAACTATTAATTGAAACCACTTTGTACTTTTAACAATATGATAACTTCGAACTATATGATAAAGATACAGGATGACAAGGGAAATATTTAACACATGAACCGACTGCCTCTTACAGCGGTCTCCAAAGAAGTCCCCATGTCTCTATAAGACACTAGGTGGGAACGCTGCTCTTGTTTATGTTCCCATGCTGAATTTTGATGATATCTGATGTTTACGTCCGGCTCGGGATACTGCAGCGCAAGCACCTCGTCTGCTGGAGGCCACCAGGCCGCTCCGCGGCACAGTGATTCGTTCCATACAAGGTAGACGCTGATAATTATTTTATTTAATATTATTGCTTTTAAAAACGTAACTAATCATAATGTAAGGTTTTATGATAATTGGGGTCATTCAGGAAATGGCAAAAAAAACGTGTTTAAAATTATAAGAAACATTTATTTTACACTTATTGTCCCATTGGTGCCACTTAATATATGTATAAAACTAACAAAACATTACTTTTTAAAAACAACTAAGTACTTACTTAAAAAAATAAAACAAATAATTTACAACAAGAGGATCAGAGGTGACATTAAAGTGTCACATAATACTAAATAATTAACTAAATACTATGAGCTAAAATGTAAGTTGGTTCTAAGTGATTAGGTAATTAATAATTAGCTAATCACTCAGAATCAGAGTCCGAGCATACAAAATAGGTACTTACATTTATAAATAACAAAAGTTATTTATAAAAGTTTGCTGGTAGATTTGCTATTTAGCATTAAGCTTGGTTTTATGTTACATTACAATAAAAGATTTCATCATTAAATTAATAATACACATGAAACGTCAAAAAATGACAAAAGTGTTTACCGGTGTTTGTTGTGTCCCGACGAATTCCATTTTGATAATACTAGTGAAGAATATCTCGCAATTTTATCTCGTATGGGCCTTTTCACTTCCTTTTCAGCGTTTAGTAGATCGAATTTTGATAAAACATATTGAAAAATATGTTCATTTCGCTCGGATTTATTCGAATCACACCAAACTTCGAAAAACTCGGAACGACTAATTTGGTACCGTTGTCCTGAAAAAAATAAAAAATAAAATGATGTCAACTCGTGTCATGTCTGAACGTTACTGATTTTAAATCTACGATAAACAATGAACATTTTAAGATATTTTCTAGAAATGGGGCAGGATGGTGCCATATAAATAATATCTATTGAAAATAAAAAACTCTTATATTTTGAATATTCTTTTGACTATTTTATAGGAATTTATTTCTATATATTTGCTAAAAAAATTGGTATAAAATGTTATACCGTTATATTGAACATACCTTCAAGATTATCACCCATTTTTTTCAGAACACAAAAACACCGACAACTACTTTTATTTACCAAACTTGCGGAAAGAACAATTGTGAATGCAATGGATTGCAACTCTCCATTTCTTAATATACACTCTTTCGGTCGTTAGTAAATATTAATGTGACTACCTGTGGCATTGTGTGATTAATTTTGTCATCATTAGTTAATCCTTAATGATTAAAAAATAGCTACATACCTCAAATTGGATGTGACTTATCAGCGTCTAGCTTGTATGAAACGAATCACTGTGCGCTGTTGTCACTCTTCATTTTGTAAAGAGAGCGCGGCAATCGCCAACATTACATCTGACCAATTTGAAAACAAAATCCCGTGTACACGATGACCACATCTGTTAGCAAGCGTTATTATAGCGGCTGAGCGCTGTAAGCAATAATACCTAGTCCTTACGGTGTATAGATGTTAGTTTCCTCGATAGTACATGACATGTGCTATTCCGCCGTGCCGCTGCAGGTTGGTAACTAGGAGTATGCGTCACCTGACCGAAGAGCCGCTTAGGCCTAGCCGCAGCACTCAGGTTTTAAGAGTAAAACCAGAACCACCAACCACCAGAACCAGTGCTTAGAGAAGCACATATTATTTCCAGACGTTTTAAAATCTTAGTCGCCCGCCAGCCGCCATGTACAGTCACCAAAAGATATAAATAACCATGGTCGTCGGATATAGTTGAAGTTTAGTAAGAAACCGGTGCATGTTATCGACTGAAAATTGTTTGATACATTATCTTTGTTTTCTATTAATTTTATTTTATTCGAGAACATTCATCAACCTCTGCGTTCCTACAGTACCTATAGCATACATACAGTTGTTTGCCTGCAACCGCCGCACCACCGCGACCGCACCGCACCGAGTCCCTACCCTGTGTCTGTGACCTGCTTGTGGTATATGTATATGTTCCTTGCGTGTGGCACTGTGTCGCTGTGTGTAACTTCAAGGGTTCAGTGTATACTCAGATAACATTGTACTTTGGCCTTTGTTGTTGAAAAATACCGCTAAGTAGGTACATTTTAATATGCATATACATAGGTGCACGGTCATGTAGGGTAGGCACCATCCCTATGATTTAGAAACATGAATTGAATAGAATCAAGGAGTGAAATTATTATGACAGGTAGGCTATAATTGTAGTCGTTCCTGAGTTAGATCCAACGAATACTTAGAAAATTCTTTATCTAAGACAAATATGAACCAAGTGCAACATTGTAAACACTCATATCTTTGTAGTGTTCACTGCATCAACCACCTGGCACCCCGCATCCCGCACCCCATAAAATAAAAACAAACTTTTTACTTTGTAGTGTTCACTGCATCAACCACCTGGCACCCCGCATCCCGCACTGCATCAACCACCTGGCACCCCGCATCCCGCACTGCATCAACCACCTGGCACCCCGCATCCCGCACCCCATAAAATAAAAACAAACTTTTTACTTTGTAGTGTTCACTGCATCAACCACCTGGCACCCCGCATCCCGCACTGCATCAATCACCTGGCACCCCGCATCCCGCACCCCATAAAATAAAAACAAACTTTTTACTTTGTAGTGTTCACTGCATCAACCACCTGGCACCCCGCATCCCGCACTGCATCAACCACCTGGCACCCCGCATCCCGCACTGCATCAACCACCTGGCACCCCGCATCCCGCACTGCATCAACCACCTGGCACCCCGCATCCCGCACTGCATCAACCACCTGGCACCCCGCATCCCGCACTGCATCAACCACCTGGCACCCCGCATCCCGCACCCCATAAAATAAAAACAAACTTTTTACTTAAAGTATGCGGCTAACAGCCATACCAAACGAAACTTCACCGGATAGAAATCAACGAAATGATAGAAAACCAGAAGCAGAGATATCGTACTGAGATGTCCGTAGTCATAGGATAGTGCTGAGCCGGCAAAACTCGTCTATTTAATAGCGGTTATTCGGGTGAACAAACGCTGTAATTTGCTGACAACCCCTATAGTACCTATAGCTGAATATAGTCAGTTCAGTTCAGTCGTTACGTCACGGCTAAGTTGCGCTTACTTGTGCAGCCGGTGTAGCTATGAACCTGACCTGCTCGACCCAGGGCCATCGATCCACCGCGCATGGGGTACTCGACGCTCTGGAGAAAACGTTACTAAATCAAATATGTACTTGCGGAAGTCAGGAACCTCTTTAGTACCTCAGTACTCAATCATTTATAGCTTCCATAATAATTATGAACTTTGGTGATATGGTGTATTGACTTTGCCGCCTAGAGCGTAGATACCTCTGCTATGGGGGTGGCGAGAAAACAAGAACATCAACAATCTAAATAGCGATGTGCCTGTGGGAAACATGGACGGTATAATTAGGCAAGTGTTGTTACATGAATGTAACAACACTGCAGTTAACATAATATCGCGTTTAGTTAGCGAGCTCATTCAACTGGACAAGTAGCTTAATATTGTTGAGCGGGAGGTCGACGAGTCAGCGGCGTGCGCAATGCGCATGTGTCATGTGTGTCGTGTCGCAGCGAGCGCGGCGAGGTTGGCCGCGACGCTCGCGACCCTTATCTTAGTGCCACTGAAATAGCCTGTGACTCACTCGCGCAGACTTAACTGAGTGCCTAAATATTAGTCACGAACTCGACGAAACGACGACGCCACCCACTCGGCCTCGCCACTACCAAAAGTAACCAAAACATAGGGGATCAGTAATGGGGGTCAGGGTGACGGTGCACAGGGCCACGGCGCCCATGCACTCAGTTGCTTTCGATGACAGTATAATACGCAACGCAGCTGATCGATACTTAGCACTCGCCCTCGCACTCGCGTCACTCAAGGCGGTGATTTCTTGAAAACGCTCAAGAAGGTGTTTTTTTTAAACCAGTGTGTCTCTTTAACCGTAAATAATTTTACGACAAAAAAATATCTGATATTTTCATGTCTTTTTTGCATAGAGTGATGGAAGTCAAAACATAATTAAACATACTTTAATGCATCAAAAAATCATCAAAGTCACCTCTTTAATTATCTTGATTCGGAGTTGAGCCGTCGAAGCAAGCGGTCGCTTTTGCTGAGCGTGCACCACATGTTGACTGGGGCTTCGAATTCGAAATCAAACGTATGTTTTTTGTGTTGTGCCATTGTGTAGCTTCTTGTGAAATTGGGTAACTATACAACGTGTAACATAACTAACACAAGACCTTAAATACCCGATTAGAGCATTGAGCTTTATGCATAATACAATAACTAAAAAAATGATCTTAAAGCTAACAGTTATAGAAAATCGTGTGGACACTTACACAAATTTATGCATTTAAAATTGAGTGTAATTCCCTTGAAATAAGATCCAATTCTCTTTGGCTCAATCAGAGGCTTTGTGTAGATTCGGTTACACCTTGTATAAACACAAAATAAGTAAGCAAAAGTGATATTTAAGTGTGCTTCAGCCTGCAGTGGAGACGGGCTGGTAGAGAACGACGGACCCCAGAGACAGACTTAATGAGATCGCTCCTATTATTACAAGGATTCGTTTGCTATAGGTACTGCATAGAGTGGGCCTTTATTCACCGCGCGTGATCTCTGAAAATCACCTCAGTTGTGGACCAGCATGCTTACACCCACTGTAATAGGGGAAAGAACTGATACACGCTATTATTCTAGCACAAAATACGGTACCGTCCATGACACCGTACTTAAGGATCTTACTATTGTAACAGTGTAACGAATTCCTTAAATTGGATTGCAAGGGGCCACGGTCAAAAATAAAAAAAAATATTCAATCGGAAACAGATGGCCAAAATAGACTTTGCACGTTTTTGCTTTACAGATAAACAAAGAATTAAAACTAACAAAAAAATGTCAGCTCATAAAACACATCAAGGTTAGCAAGTTTCAGCTCCTACGTACACGTGTCTTTGACTAGCCCTACAAACAAAAGCGCTTACAATGGATATAATTGTGCCCATTTCAAAAGATGGAAATTGTTTGTTTAGGGCATTAGCCCACCAAATAAACATTTTAATGGGCTTAACATTTGATCACAGAAATGTCCGTCAAGACATAGCCACCTATGTTTTGGAACATCAACATGATGCTAGAATTCACCTAGCACTTCTAAATAATATACAGGAATTTCTCCCCAACAGCATTCTCTCCCACGAACAAAGGATAACAAATTATATAACCGCACAATTTAGCGAAACCTTTTGGAGTGGCGAAGATATAATTATCGCCGCGTCTGAATTCTACCTCGTAAACGTGCATGTGCACATAAACAATGGAAATCCACAGGTGTATTCACCTACGGGCGATCCAATACCAGGTAACATACACATCCTCTATCAGAATCAGCACTATGACAGCTGGGTCCGGAATAAAAAAAAAACAAACGATACAGCAACAACCCGAAACACCTAATGCAAATTCCAACCAACGTAAAAAGCCACATAATACCAAACCATTAGGTAACCGGTGCAACACACGACAAGAACATGAAAAACCCACGAATCCCCAGCCTCAAACGAACAGCCCCCAACTGGTAAACTCGTTAACGCCGTGCGAATAACGACAGGCAACACTATTTACGCCGTTATCAGACGTAATTGCGGACGACACCGGATACACAAGACTAAGAAACCCGACCTCTATCGCAATTAAGTACACCTCCCCAGACTTGTGCATTGCAACCTGGAACGTCCGCGGCGCCTCAAATCCCGGAAAAAAAATCAAATAGACGCTGAACTTTCACGTAAAGGCATTCATATAGCCAGCCTACAGGAAACAGGGATGAATTCAGGGGCATACAGCTCCACACACTACAAATGGCACCTTTCAGGAACTGAGGGCAACAGACATCGGGGTCTTGCATTTTTATTAAGAAAGGATGCTCAAATTGAACTACTCCACAGTAAAAAGGATGCCGACGCGATGTCAGCTACCCTTGAGGGTAGAATGGGAAAAGACAAACCAACTTAGCTGTACATAATCAACTCACACATCAACAGTTGTACCTCGAAAGCCATCAGATCCTTCACAGGCATATTGAACTTAATTAGCCAAAAACCAAGAAAATGTACGCTTATAATACTCGGTGACTTCAACGCTCATATTGGTCAACAAGATACACAAAATTTCCAACGCATAGGGTTGATCCAACAAAACCTATACCATGAAGTTTCCAACTACAATAGCGAACTATTACTGGACATAGCTAATAGGGAAAAACTTCAAATTGAAACGACAAAAGCTAAATCATCATGCAAAATAACATGGTCGAACGGCACCCAAAAATCGTAATTGGACCACATCATGACGCCACACGCAACAGTTAAACTCTTTCAATTCGTCAAGGGTGATTGGGCCCCTGGCTGCATCTCCAACCATAAAATTATCTGGGGACTGGTAAGACAAAACAGAATTGTAAACAAAAACCAAAAACCAATCACAATACCCAAAAGCAACGGCACTGTACGAATGAAACAACCATTGAGGCCAGGCTTTTCAATCATAAACAATGCAACTATGCCGCGCTCAATATAAATTCTACCAAAACAAAATTCCAAAAATGCATAACAAAAAAACTAGCAAATATAAGAATCACCCCAACAGATGAAAACATCGAAATACCCTGGAACACCATTACGGAGGTGTTAAAAGCCGCTGCCCAGGAAACTCTGACTTTTCAGCCAATGTACTCAAGGGATCATCGACTAGCCCTTGCTAACTTACAAAAAGCCAAATTCCTACATAGTAGACAACCGGATAATCCCAATAGGCATGACCAAGTAAAAGAATGCTAGAGAACACTCCAAAAGGTTAAACATGTGGAAGAACAAAACTCATGCAGAGCCTGCTTCACCGGACTAGGGAAAGTTCACCCTGCAAAACGCATGCAAATACTCTACTCATTCTACAAGAAAAGCAAACAGCAAACAAAACGCCGAACAAGAACCGCGTATGACCGATGTCCAAATGGGAAGAAATAGGTACTAAAAAATTCCGAGGGCTTTCAGATACCAACGGTTAATATAACCAAACCGATAATCGAACCGCACTGCGAAGGACCGACGGTGGACGAAATAACGGGAATCATCAATAAAATGCGAAACGGGACAGCCCCCGAAACGGACCAAGTGGTAATCGAGCTGTACAAAGCGGTGCCCTAGATACTACAGGAAGCTATTACTAACTAAACACATGAGTAAAGCCTGGACACAGAACACTATACCCGACACGTGGCTTGAGACCGTACAAGTCCCAATCCCAAAAAAAAAATCCTAAAGACGCAAACGATTTTCGCCGCATAACGATTTGTAACACGGGCTACAGAATTTACGCCTCATACTTACTAAAAAAACTACACGATACAATAACGAAGCTGGGTAAATTACCAAGCAGCGTTCTTAAACAATAGATCAACAGATGACCACATTTTTACGCTCAAAAGGGTTCTAGACGAGGAATGGCGCGCAGGTAAACGAATTTACGTACTCGCCCTCGATATAGAAAAAGTCTTTCACAACGTAGACTACAACGCATTCAGAGATATATTACTGGAACGAACCAACAAATCGATGACCAACCGGATAATCAGGGCATGCTTGAATGAAAGAACATGCATCAAAAGGTGCGGTCAGCAAAGCAGTTGGATTGTCAAAGGAAAAGGAGTTAAACAAGGGTGCCCCCTGTCCCCGCGCCTTTTTACATTGGTCATCGACTAGGTCCTTAGAACCCTAGAAGATGAAACTCATTTAATCAAACTAGATCAGGACCGCAAAATTTCACTTCCCATGGTATTATCATTTGCGGACGACCTTATCCTTATTACAGATGATCTAGAAGGTCTAGAGCGCATCTTATACCACATTAAACCCTTACTAAATAGCGTAGACCTCCAAATAAACGAAACAAAAATCAAAATTCTAATTAGGGACCCCATAACATCCCAAACGACCAACGTGACCCTCAACGGAATAAGTATATCAACAGTGGACGTAATCAAATACCTAGGCACATACATAACATCCGCATTAAGCAGGAAAAGCATAATTAGAAAACGATGCCAACAGGCCACGAAAAACGCCAAATCATTACTACCATTCATACTAAACTCAAAGATGGACAGAAGTTAGCTAGACTTATGTACCAAATAGTTATCATACCTTGTATGATATATGGCTTAAAAGTATCGACCCTCAGCAAGACAAACAGATCAAGATTCCGAAGATATGAACGAGTTATCATGAGAGACTTGATTAACCACGCCAGGAATAAACCAAGAACTAAAAAGATGCACCAAATTTTAGACGGAAAAACCGTAACAAAATGCATCAAGAACCATAGGATGTGCTAGTTGGCACACGTCTTCAGACGGGATAAACTACACCTTATTGCATGCAGCAATGCAGTATAATAAGGCTAAATCTGAGAAGTTCGGAAAACCTATTTACACTGGAACGACAACCTAAAACAGGACATGAAATACTTCAACATGGGAATCACGTATTGGAAGGACATGGCTGGAGACAGAAACAAGATCGAAAAACGGCTAGCGATATCTACAAAAAACCAGAAACTGATAGCAGCGAGAATTCAGAAGACGACTATGAAAACAACAACAGAATATGTTCTGCGAAGCAACTGCATAGAAAAGAGCTAAGAAAACAGTTAAATCTGCCTAAGAAGCTCGACCTGAATCAACATGCCGGCGACGTCGTCGTGAAAAGATAAATAAATACCACCCGTCTCTCCACTAGTCCAATGCTTACTCTAGGATGCATATCCGGTAGGCTCGCAATCCTTTCCTATCCTAAGGGCACGTCTACCTGACCATTACCGCGCCCCCCGGTCTACTTCTTGATATGCAATGGCCTCTGTAACACCATGAAGCATGAGGCTCCAGGAGCTAGTGCGAATTTTGGGGTTCATTCGATTAATCTGGTCAAGCCACGCTGGGACTGGTGCATTACATTACATTACAAACTCACCTCTTAATTATCTTTAAAACCAGTATATCCCTTCAATAACAATTATAATTATAATTAAAAACACACCATAAAATTCCAAATGCCAAACTGCATCCAGTGATTGATTATTTATTATTTAATATCTAATTTTATACGATTTTATTTGCATTTTTACGACAATGCGTGCCCATTTATTATTCGAATTTATTACAATCAATAAGAACTATTATTGCTCATAACGACAATATCTAAAGTTACCAGGGCCTTAAATGGTCAATAATGTTAGTTGATCGACTATTAATTTCTAGAGCTTACTTAGCTAAGTGTTACATCACAAACCCCTAATATTTTTGGAGGACTTATCCAACTATAGCAGAGTATACGACTAATAAAAAATTCTTTATGACTCAGAACACCACATCAGTTACTATTATCACCACTTTTTATTTGAAATTCTTTTACCTTTTTTTGATTCGTGGGAATCAACCACCAATCCATGGATCTATGGATTGTGGACCTCGCCTCCGAGAAAATCTATAAAACAGGCATAGTCAAGTTGTTGCCTTCGTATGTTTGCTATTCAAACCTAGATGGCGTTACTGACGCTCAAGATTAAGATTTTCTATGAAGATGTTCCTCATAGCCGCAATAATTTTGCTATATTACGCTAAATGGTGCGCCACTGAGACTTTTATTACAATTTAATTTTTATGAGATTTCTTTCCCTCTATTTGTATTGATTTTGTAAACTTGTTATTTTTAAAACGAATAAATATTTATCTCACATTGCATTCTTTAAGACTCAGAACACCACATCAATGATTATTATCACTAGTTTTTATTTGAAATTCTTTTAACTTCTTTTGATTCGTGGGAATCAACCACCAACGGAAAGCCATGTTAGTAATCAGTATCATTACTTTTTGAAATAACGCAGACACAGTAACCTTTATGAGAATGACGTGTTATTATTAACATAATTTTTACAAATTGTATTCGTTAGTACCGTCTCGCGCCAATAGATGTCGTTACGTGTTTCAACATTACGTAATTAAATTATTTTTGAACACATTAAATTGATCATATCTTTTGATTGAGCGAAGCGATTGCGATGAAACAAAGACTAAAATATACTTCGAGTTATAAACAATATTTGAATATGAAAGTTAACTATATTAGTTTCGTTCTTTTGACGTGATACTTGATCTATTCACGCATCTAAACAGATGGCAGAATCACCGACATATCGACACGGGAAACACAGACAAAAATTTCGAAAAGGATTAAAATGGCATATGTTGATTATCCTTTACTACTCCAACTAATTTTTTTCGAAATATTTTGAATGTACAGAAACAGTTCGTCTACAGATTTATTATTATGTATAGATATAGATAAAGATAGATATAGAAGATATAGATAGATAGATATAGATAGATATAGAATAGAATAGAAGATATAGAAGATAGATATAGATAGAAGATATAGATGTATGATCCCCGATTACTCGAAGATGGCTGGACCGATTTGGAATTTTTTTTTGTTTGAAAGGGTATACTTCCCAGGTGGTCTCATGATCATCAAGTCAGGATCTGATGATGGGATCCTGGAGAATTAGAGATAACTTTTCAAATTTTATAGGCACACGAAGCGATTTAAGTATTTTTTGGAAGAATACTTTCTCGGAGTAGTCTCATTTCAATTTGGTGAAGATCTGATGAAGAACTTTGGAGATAGGCAACGGAACTCCTCAATAAATGATAGCAAATGGACTGGGATTGCTGAAATCTCATGTCTGTCTATTGCTTACACCAGTTCATAACATAACATCACGCCGGTATGCTGTGAAGGGGTAAGCACATGCGAACCACTAAGAAGTGAAAAAAAAAACGTTTTGCAAAAAAAAACAACCGACTTCCAAATAACTTTAATTTCGAAAGGCGGTGACAAAAAATTCAAATACAGGTCCAAAGACACTGACTTCCGAAATTAAAGTAATTTTTCACTTTGTAGTTTTTTTTTGTTAAGGAATATTTATTAGGTAAGTACATGTTTTGTACTAAATTGACTATTTTTCTTGCACTCAAAGTGAAAAGTACAGTTTGCACCTCGAGACTAAACGCCAACTTAATATACCCTCGGTTTCATTGACTCCTTCGCACGCTCGGGAGTCAAACCACCTCGGGTATATTATGGCTTCGTTTAGTCCCTCGATTTAAAATATACTATTTCATTTTTATTTCGGTTTCTGATTCATCTGTAACAAATTCTGATTCATCTGGGCACAAAATATTCGAACGTCGATATCTTTAAAACCACTAAAAACGAGTTCCTCATTCAAATATATGTTATTTGGTATACCTATTTTCATATGAACATGATGTGTTACAGAGCTGAAAGTAAAATTAAATTTTGGCCATATGGATCAGTCGAAAAATCAAATTTCGAAGAACTACCCACTGCATAAATAAGAGAAAGCGACCAAAAGAATTAGCCAAGGGGTCCCAGACGCATGAGTGTTGACGGATGAACTTGTGTTGTTACAGGCGGCGCAGAGCGAAACGTGTCACCAGCACTGCGCGACGCACTCAACACTATCCGCGAGGCGTGGGCTGAGCCGCGCTCGCTACTTAGTCGCTGGTCAGTATAACTACACACTACACTCAACACTATCTGCGAGGCGTAGGCTGAGCCGCGCTCGCTACTTAGTCGCTGGTCAGTATATCTACACACTACACTCAACACTATCCGCGAGGCGTGGGCTGAGCCGCGCTCGCTACTTAGTCGCTGGTCAGTATAACTACACACTACACTCAACACTATCCGCGAGGCGTGGGCTGAGCCGCGCTCGCTACTTAGTCGCTGGTCAGTATAACTACACACTACACTCATAACTATCCGTGAGGCGTGGGCTGAGCCGCGCTCGCTACTTAGTCGCTGGTCAGTATAACTACACACTCCACTCAACACTATCCGCGAGGCGTGGGCTGAGCCGCGCTCGCTACTTAGTCGCTGGTCAGTATAACTACACACTACACTCAACACTATCCGCGAGGCGTGGGCTGAGCCGCGCTCGCTACTTAGTCGCTGGTCAGTATAACTACACACTACACTCAACACTATCCGCGAGGCGTGGGCTGAGCCGCGCCCGTAAGTTAATCGTAGGCCAGTATAACTACACACTACACTCAACACTATCCGCGAGGCGTGGGCTGAGCCGCGCTCGCTACTTAGTCGCTGTTCAGTATAACTACACACTACAATCAACACTATCCGCGAGGCGTGGGCTGAGCCGCGCTCGCTACATAGTCGCTGGTCAGTATAACTACACACTACACTCAACACTATCCGCGAGGCGTGGGCTGAGCCGCGCTCGCTACTTAGTCGCTGGTCAGTATAACTACACACTCCACTCAACACTATCCGCCAGGCGTGGGCTGAGCCGCGCCCGTAAGTTAATCGTAGGCCAGTATAACTACACACTACACTCAACACTATCCGCGAGGCGTGGGCTGAGCCGCGCTCGCTACTTAGTTGCTGTTCAGTATAACTACACACTACAATCAACACTATCCGCGAGGCGTGGGCTGAGCCGCGCTCGCTACATAGTCGCTGGTCAGTATAACTACACACTACACTCAACACTATCCGCGAGGCGTGGGCTGAGCCGCGCTCGCTACTTAGTCGCTGGTCAGTATAACTACACACTACACTCAATACTATCCGCGAGGCGTGGGCTGAGCCGCGCTCGCTACATAGTCGCTGGTCAGTATAACTACACACACACGATCCTACCCTTCACGATCGCTAAACAATCAACATTATGGTTTCACCAAGGTATGCTGGACGACCGATGTCGGTGTCGCCTTAATGTGTCTATCTAGTCTATATTTTTCCACACAAACTCCGGGAGTGTATTACTCTACTGTTCGACAATGCACATCAAAAAGGAAACAGAATACTAAAATAAAAAGCCATTAAAAAGTTAGGAGCCAACAAAGATTCGTTTTTCTTGCTAATTTGTAATAAACGAAGTGTAAAATTTCCAAAACTAAGTCGGTACCGACAAAGCTCAATTTTCGAAAAGTTCAATAAACTTTATTGCTCATTGATTTATGCAGTGTTTTTTTCATAAAACCCGAAGTTCCGAATGACTTTTCTTATTTTTTTACGCGCTTGTTTCACTAAAATAATCCTGCATCTTACATAATAACGTTATGCGTGTAGACTAGCGTCTTACTGCTCATCACTGACTGATACTGATACTTTCTGTCAGGCACGATGCCTGGTGACACAGCATGCTTTTTAGCCAGGCCCACCAGTGAGTTCGAGCCCGCGACTAGATTCCCCTTAAGGCAGGGATAGATGACTTTTAAGGACTTTAAATTGAAGATCACGTCTAAACGGCTTGTCTCATGTATTTGAAAAAATTATATGGTAACTAGACAATAATGTGATTAATTGGTAAAGTAATGTCTATCGCGGACATAAAAACGATAATCACGCTAAAAATATTGGGCGTATTTCCATAAAATTTTCACCATCTAAAAGACAATTTAATCACCCAAAGAACAATGGCAAAAACTTATTTGTGATAAATTAGTAATAAAAAAAATTATATAAATTAGTATACTTACTTACGGCTTTTATTTGAATTGTGTTTGATAAATCAAGATGGTTGTTTTTCGAAAAAACTTGATGCGCGTTGAGGCGGGGGGCTCTTGCGGCGACGGGCGGCACTCGGCACGGCAGTGCATCGCTGACCACTGCACTGTTACGAGTAGACGCTAACGCTCTGAGCAAAAGCAACATAATCTTATTCGTTTATAATTTCGTGCGTAAAATTATGGTCCGGTGAACATACACCACTAAAAACTGAAATATTTTATAAAGATAACTTTTGGGAAACAAAAATGAAACCCAAACTAACAAATTCTTATAAAGAGCGTATTTTGCCGGAATTGGTTGATCCTCAAATTCCACGAAAAATGAAGATCAGAGATCCATTATAGATAGGGTTGCCAACATTTCTGCGGCGAAATATAGTATTTTTTAAATAAACTATAAAAAATAGAGTATACTTCAAAAAATATAGTATTTATGGAAAAAGCAACAAATAGACAATGATATATTTGTTACTGTTTATTAATTTTATAAATTTTTTCTATACTTCTGTGGACTACTAGTACATGTGGTTTCATTTATTGCATATATGTGGTTTCCATACTGTATGGAATACTAAAACCAAAATTTTCCGACTGCATTTTGCCTAAGCTATCTCAATAATATTTTTTTTATTTTTTCACATATAGAGTAAAATACCCTGTTCTTTGTCTAAAATAGAAGTGTCATAATCATAATGTGAATTACACTCATATTTTTTTTATGTAAATCAAAAGCAATCAGTTTTTATTAATGAGATACCTACCTACTACTTCTAATCTGTTTCCCTTTTCTCGCCATTTCGAATTCATAACCAAAAATAACCTTTCCATGAATGCCGAAGTGGCGCAAATAAAGAGCACATTATTATTAAATTTGACATTATTTTAAAGTCTTGAACGTATTATGACAGATGAGTTCTTGGCATCAGTCAAAAGTTAATGTAAAGGCGCGTTCATTATATCTTTTTAATAAATGATTTATTTTATTAGTTTTTGGTGTTGAAAATATAGTATTTTTGCATACTATATATTTTTTCAACAGTAAAGCGAATGTGTTTAAGGCAGTTCAATTTCTTTGAATTTTAAAATAGTTGCTATATTTCTGGTTCACAATATTGTTCGTTAGTGTCCTCATTTAATAGTACAGATGCCAGCACATCAAGCTACCCCAATATGTCAAATTTCCTTGAAAGATTTTCAACTTTATTACAAAAGTATAAGGTTCATGTTCAATTGGGAAAATTTGACAGTTTGGGATAGCTTGATTTGCGGGGCGTCTGTACATTGTGTTACAAAAGGCCAAAGGTATGGATCCACGATTGTGCATTTACGGCCCCAGCCGTAAGCGAGGGCTGTAAACTAGACGAGGGAATACATATTTTGGGACTCGAGTATCACATAGTGCTTTTCACAATAGTCAATATTTTTGTTTTCTCCTATGTGTAACGACACGTACGAGGAAACAAAAATATTCACTGTTTATAATTAATAATAAATGTCGCTGTTCACTTCATACAAATTATTTGTAAGAAATGATTTTCATCAAATAAAGCTAAGAATACTCTAGACTACGTCACCTTACAACTTGATATGTACGAGAGCAAGTCGCTGTACAACGGGTTAGGGGCCATTCAAGTATTACGTAAGCACTACAGGGGGGAGGGGAGGTATTTGCTTTGCTTATTTTTGATGACATGGGGGGTGGGGGGTCTGGATGATGATTACGTCAGTAGAATTTATTTATTAACTTTTGGATTTTCTACAAAATTTTGTCGATTTTGGTTTAACACATATGGGAACCCTACTTTTCTATGAATGGCTCGAAGAAAACGATGACAATACTTATACCAAAATCACAAGAAAGTGAGCAGACACGTTAGGTGTCTGCTACCAATGTTTACGTGAGCATGGGAGGAGGGAGTAAGAGCTTTGCTTACTTTTGCTGACGAAGGAGAGGGGGGGGGGTCAATAATTGCTAAAAAACTGCTTACGTAATACTTGAATGGCCCCTTATGGCAGAGACAGATTTAGAAAAATGCTCCAGCGAGAACGAGATAGAGGAAAATTGCACATTGTATTTGGTTTTCAGCTGTTGAATTTTCATGTATTTAATTCTTTACATTCCTATATTAATTTTAGAATGATAGTTAGGATGCCGACTTCGCTTTGGCTTCTATCTTATAAAAATTGACACCTCGCGGCTGGTAGGTACGTATGCCACTCCGCTCGGTGCGATGCGAGAAAATCATTCGCGCAGCGCGTAATTGTATAAAGTGTGCCATAGTTTACATTGGGGTCTTGTGAATCTAAACTTGTCATTCTATGTACACTTTTAATTTAAGTCAGCTTTGTGAAGAGAGAATAAATGATAAATTATTATTATTTTCGGGAGTGTACTTTTTCTCAGCTCTTAGACTGGTTTCAGCTACATTTACGGGCCAAAGCCAAGTAAATGCAGCGTGTGGTGTGTATTTAAGATGAGGGTGTATTTTCTTCCTCTAACTGCATGAACTTCCTAACTATTCTGCAGGTGTTTAAGATGGCAGCTTTCTGTAGGTTAATATAAACGGATTCTTCTAAATCTATTAATTTCAGACTACGGAGAAGATGATTGGGGATAACGCCTGTTGTGGAGAGAACTATAGGGATAACGTACACTTTTTCTTGTCTCCATATTCTTGTGACTTCTTCTTTAAGGTCAGCATATTTACTTATTTTTTCAGAAATGGTTTTTTGTACGTTATGGGTATTAGGAACTGCGATGTCTATGAGGTAGGTGGTTTTTCTTATTTTATCCTGTAGGATTATATCTGGCCTATTATAGTGGATAGTCCTATCTGTAAGTATGGCGCGATCATAGTACATTTTGTGTGTGTCATTTTCGAGGATAGTTTGTGGTGCGTACTTATAATATGGAGTGTTAGTGTTTTGTATGAGACTATGTTTGAGTGCCAATTTTTGATGGATAATGTTGCAAACCTGATTGTGCCTGTGAGTGTAGTCTCTCTGTGTGAGGGTTATACATGCTCCTGTTATATGTTGTATGGTTTCTGATTGAATGTGACATCTGCGGCATTTGTCGTTTGTGATGGTAGGGTCTTTAATGATGAATTTTCTATAGTTCTTGGTGTTAATGATTTGATCTTGTATAGCAATGATAAAGCCTTCTGTTTCAGGGAAAAGGCTACCTATTTTAAGCCACTTATTTGATGCCAATTTGTTTATGTGGGACTGTTCCAGGTCATGAGGATGTCTACCGTGAAGGACTTTCTTCTTCCAATTATCAATTTTTTGGTTTTGCGGGTCACTGATGCTTATGTCTTGTATATTTTGTTCCTTTAAGTTCAGCGGGGTGTAATTAAAATCGTTTAAGGTAATAGCTTTGTGTATGTTACTTGTGCGGGATTTTGTGTGGAAAAATGTTTTGAGCCTAGTGATTTGTTTCTGCCAAAGGTGATGTATGTCGATTAGGCCTCTCCCTCCATTTTGTCTTCTGATGGTGAGTCGTTCAATCGCAGATTTAGTATGTAAGTTGTTGTGTTTTGTAAGTGTTGTGCGTGTGGTTCTTTCTAAATGTTCGATGTCAGTTTTTGACCATTTTATTACTCCGAATGAGTAGGTCAATATGGGTATGGCAAAGGTATTCAAAGCTTTTATAAGATGCTTTCCAGATAACTGTGTTTTGCAAATTGCGTTAATTCTTCTCCGATATTCTGTATTTAGTGTGTGTTTAATTGCTGTGTGATCGAGTCCCTTAAGTTGCTTGTAGCCTAAATATTTGTATAGATCTGTTGGTTCCATAGCTGCTATTGTGTCGGTGTCGCTGACTTCATAGTTGCCGGGTTTTACTTTTCCCTTTATAATATGCAATGTCCTACACTTGTCTAATCCAAATTGCATATTAATATCCTGACTAAATGTGGTCGTCACTTCTATAAGAGTTTTCATTTCTTTTTCGGTTTTAGCGTATAGTTTAATGTCATCCATGTATATGAGATGCGAGATAATAGTTTCTTCGGTATTGTTTTTAAAATTATATCCAGCCCGACACTGATTGAGTAAGTGAGACAAGGGGTTCAGAGCGAGACAGAACCAAAGAGGGCTCAAGGAATCCCCCTGGTAGATACCCTTCCTAATGTGTATCTGTCGAGTTATGAGATTGGTGAGTCGATTATTTATGTGAAGTGTGGTTTTCCAACATGACATTACAGTGCGCAGGAACTCAATTATTTTGGAATTAATTTTATATATTTCTAGGATTTGGATAAGCCAAGAGTGTGGAATGCTATCGAAAGCTTTTTGGTAATCTATATAAGTACAATGTAGGTTTCTATTTTTTGTGGCGGCATGTTTATGGATAGTAGAGTCTATAACTAACTGTTCTTTGCACCCCATGTGGCCTCTTCTGCACCCTTTTTGCTCCTCTGCTATCATATTGTGGTGTTCAATGTGTGAGTTGATTTTATTAGTTATTGCTGAAGTTAGTATTTTATAAATTGTGGGTAGGCATGTTATTGGTCTGTATTGGGAAGGCTCTGATGTGTATTTGGTTTTAGGAAGCATGTAAGTTATGCCTGTGGCAATGAATTCGGGTATACTCTGTTCTCCTAATACTATATCCGTTAAGTTTTTTGCTATGGCTTTGTGTAGTATCGTTAGCTTTTTATACCAGAAATTTTGTATTTTGTCTATACCCGGTGACTTCCAGTTATGTAGTTTAGCTGTTAAATATGTAATGTCAGCTTCTGATATCTCTTTAAATTCCATTTCACCTATTGTTCTCCATTTTGTTGCTTCCTCTGAAATCCAAGTTGCTTTGTCATTGTGATGTACCTGTTCTTCCCATATGTTTGACCAAAATCTTTCCAATTGTTCTTTTGAGGGTGTGTCTGTGTCGTTCTCTGTTGTAGAATCGGTGTGTGGTTTCTGTATATTTCTATAAAATATTTTTTCATTCGTAGCAAATATGGCATTATCTTTTTTGCGCTGTTGTGCCTTCAAATATCTCCTAAGTCTATGGGCTTTGAGCGCCAATTTCTGTTTTAATGTGTCTAAAAACTCTTCAGGATTTCTATTGTTACTTTCGTGTCTAGTGTGTGTAAAATTGTTGTTAAATATTGCTTCAACTCTTTTAACGACTTTATGTGATCTGCAGCCATTGATGTAATGTGTAAGTCTGCCACAGTCTGCTCTTAATTTTTCAATGTCTTTTTCTAGTCTCTGTTGCCATGATGGTTTGGCAGTGTCTCTTTGTATTGTGTTTCTCGTGTGTTCAGTGATTTTAAAGTTGAGCTCTTCAGAAATAACAACCGCTGTGCAATAAATTAGGGTGTGTATATCTATCAGTTGTGTGTCATTAGATAAAAACTGTTTTAGTATATCTTCATTAAACAAATTAACTAAGCGGAAAAGGTTGGGGCTATATTTGAGTTTAGGTAGTTTTGGGCGAGCTGCTGGGTCCATCCCAGAGTACTGTGTTAGTGCTGTTTTAAATTTGTCATGTATTTCTTGTATATATATATCTGTTACAGGGTTTTGATTCACGGCGGCGACTGTCTCAATATCATTTTCTAGCGTTAGGGTTATAGATTCAGTTTGTGTGGATATGTGTGACGTTTGCGATTGATTGTATGGTTGAGATTCAAAATTAGGGTGTGATTGAGTGAGCGATTGTGAATGATCTTGCAGGCTATTTTCATTTGTGTTTTGTGTGATAGTGTTAGTGTTTGCATAATTTTCTGATTCTTCATGTAGCAATTGTTTTCGTACTTCTTCTTTTAATTGATCTATTACTTCTTGCGAGAGAAGTTTATTCCTAACTATAGTTCTTCGTTGATCTGAAATCCGTTGTTCCGAAACCGAAATCTCAGGATATTGTCGGGTAAAAAGTACATGCAGTTGTTGGCGATAGGTGGTCATGTCGGTCTCTAATTTAGTAATGTATAAATAGGTTCGCATGATATATAGGTTTACATCTTTACTCCATCTCATGCGAACTCTTGATTTTCCAGCCTTGGTGGACGCGGGTAAGAAGGTAGATACCTCCCGCGCAACATTCAAGGCCGGAGTGGGTGGAACTAAGTTAAAACTAGATAAGGGGGGTGACGATGGTAAGGATATAGATGATGTTCTTGATGGTGTGTACGATATTGTGCTTGGACTGTAAGGTTCTACAGGGGTGTCTGTCCTGTCTGTGAGTCTGTCACCATCGTCAATGATTTCGGCTGTAATATCTTTGTCGATGGGAGCCCGCCTGTTCAACTCCTCACCGCTGACGGTTCGCATGCTGTGACACTCAGCGTCAGCTCCAAGTGCGCCCCGGCGATCGCCCCCGGGCAGCGGTCCTATACGTTTTCGTTTTGAACGTGTCTCCATTTTTAAGTGGGTTTCCAGAGCCACGTTAGCCACGCCAGTAATTTCTCGATCGTGTGTCCGCCCCCCACGTGATTAGATGGTCAATCAGGACGTGTGGTTGTTTAGGGGGCTTATTATTATTTTTGGGAGTGTTCTTTTTCTCAGCTCTAGGCTGGTTTAAGCTACATTTACGGGCCAAAACCAAGTAAATGTAGCGATTATTATTATTTTTGGGAGTTTTCTTATTCTCAGCTCTAGGCTGGTTTAAGCTACATTTACGGGCCAAAACCAAGTAAATGTAGCGAGTGGTGAACTTTATGTTGAGAGTGTGTTTTCGTCCAACTGCATAAATTTCCTAACGATTCTGCATGTGTTAAGGATGGCTGCTTTCTGCAGATTGATATAGAGGGATTCTTCTAGGTCTATTACTTTCAAGCTACGGAGGAGATGGTTGGGAATAACACCTGTCGTGGAGAGAACTACAGGAACAACATAAACTTTATCTTGTCTCCAAATTCGTGTTACTTCTTCCTTAAGTTCAGCATATTTGCTTATTTTTTCAGTGATTGTTTTTTGTAAGTTATGGGTGTTCGGAACTGCAATGTCTATGAGGTAAGTAGTTTTTCTAATTTTATCCTGAAGGGTTATGTCTGGTCTATTGTAGTGGATGGTCCTATCTGTAAGTATGGCCCGATCGTAATACAGTTTATGTGTGTCGTTTTCTAGGATAGTTTGTGGCGCGTACTTATAATAGGGAGTGTTAGTATTTTTTATGAGATTATGTTTGAGAGCTAGTTTTTGGTGAATAATGTTTGCAACCTGGTTGTGTCTGTGAGTGTAGTCTGTCTGTGTGAGGGTTGTGCATGCTCCGGTTATGTGTTGGATGGTTTCTGATTGAATGTGGCATCTGCGGCATTTATCGTTAGTGATGGTAGGGTCTTTAATGATAAATTTCCTGTAGTTTTTGGTATTGATGATTTGATCCTGTATAGCCATGATGAAGCCTTCTGTTTCAGGGAACAGGTTTCCTATTTTAAGCCACTTATTAGACGCTACTATATTTATATGGGATTGTTCTAAATCGTGAGGGTGTCTACCGTGAAGGACTTTCTTTTTCCAGTTTTCAATTTTTTGGTTCTGTGGGTCAGGGTTATTTGAGACTTGTATATTTGGTTCCTTTAAGTTAAGTGGGGTGTAGTTAGAATCATTTAGAGAAACAGCTTTGTGTATATTACTAGAGTGAGATTTTGAATTGAAGAATGTTTTAAGACCAGTGATCTGTTTCTTCCAAAGGTGATGGATGTCGATTAGGCCTCTCCCTCCATTCTGTCTTTTGATGGTAAGTCGTTCAATTGCAGATTTAGGGTGCAGATTGTTGTGTTTTGTGAGTATTGTGCGCGTGGTTCTCTCTAACTTTTCGATGTCGGTTTTTGACCATTTTATGACTCCGAATGAGTAGGTCAATATTGGTATAGCAAAAGTATTTAAGGCTTTAATAAGATGTTTTCCTGATAGTTGTGTTTTGCAAACTACGTTAATTCTCCTTCGATATTCTGTGTTTAGTGTCTGTTTAATTGCTGTGTGGTCGAGTCCCTTAAGTTGCTTGTATCCTAAATATTTGTATAGGTGTGTTGGTTCCATTGCGTCAATGGTGTCGGTGTCGTTAACTGTATAGCTGCCAGGTTTGATTTTACCTCTTATGATATGTAATGTCTTGCACTTGTCTAACCCAAATTTCATATTTATATCTTGGCTAAATTCTGTCGTGACTTCTATAAGCTTTTTCATTTCTTTTTCGGTTTTTGCATATAACTTAATGTCATCCATATAGATGAGGTGTGAGATAACTGTTTCTTCAGTAGTATGTTTAAGGTTGTATCCGGCCTGACACCGGTGCAACAAGTGAGACAAAGGGTTAAGGGCGAGACAAAACCACAGAGGGCTCAGGGAATCTCCCTGATAGATACCCTTCCTAATAGATATCTGTCGTGTTATAAGAGAAGAATTGCGGTTATTAAGCTGTAGTGTAGTTTTCCAATGTGGCATTATGTTACGTAGAAAATCTATTATTTTTGAATTAATTTTGTAAATCTCTAAGATTTGAATCAACCAGGAGTGTGGTATACTATCGAAAGCTTTTTGGTAATCTATATAGGTACAATGAAGATTTCTATTTTTTGTGGTGGCATGTTTATGAATAGTGGAGTCTATAATTAACTGTTCTTTGCATCCCATGTGGCCCCGCCTGCAACCCTTCTGTTCCTCAGCTATTATATTGTGACGTTCAATGTGTGAGTTGATTTTTGTTGTGATTGCTGATGTTAATATTTTGTAAATAGTAGGTAGGCATGTGATTGGTCTGTATTGGGAAGGTTGTGTTGTATATGTAGTTTTAGGTAGCATGTATGTTATTCCCGTTGCAATGAAATCGGGTACGTTCTGTTGTCCTAAAATAATTTCCGTCAAGTTCTTTGCCATAGACTTGTGGAGGATCGTTAGTTTTTTGTACCAAAAATTTTGTATTTTGTCTATACCCGGTGACTTCCAGTTATGTAATCTGGCTGTTATATTTGTAATATCAGACTCTGTTATCTCTTTAAATTCCATTTCATCTATTGCTCTCCATTTTGTTTCTTCTTCTGTGATCCAAGTTGCTTTATCATTGTGTTGTACTTGTTCTTCCCATATGCTAGACCAGAATGTTTCTAGGTGTTCTTTTGATGGTGCGTCTATGTTGTTTTCTATTGTAGTATCTGTGTGTGTTTTCTGTATGTTTCTGTAAAATACTTTTTCATTCATAGCAAATGTTGCATTATCATTTTTGCGCTGTTGTGCCTTCACATATCTCCTAAGCCTATGAACTTTAAGTGCTAGTTTCTGCTTTAATGTGTCCAGAAACTCCTCGGGTCTTCTATTATTAGTTTCGTGTCTAGTGTGATTAGAATAGTTATTAAATATTGTTGCAACTCTCTTAACTACTTTTTGCGATCTGATGCCATTGATATAATGTGTCAGTCTACCACAATCTGCTCTTAACTTTTCAATATCTTTTTCTAGTCTCTGTTGCCACGCTGGTTTGATAGTGTGGCTTCTTCTTGTGGTTTCTATATGGTCTGTGATTTTAAAGTTTAGTTCTTCAGATATAACTACCGCTGTGCAATATATAAGTAAATGTATGTCTATAAGTTGTGTGTCATCAGATATAAATTGTATAAGGATATTTTCATTAAATAAATTAACTAAACGAAATAGGTTAGGGGTGTATTTAAGTTTAGGTAGTTTTGGTCTTACTGTTGGATCCATTCCGGAGTATTGCGTTATTGTTGTTCTAAACTTATCAAGTATTTCTTGTATGTATGTATCTGTGATAAGATTTTGATCTGTGACAACTAAAGTCTCAATATCATTTTCGAGCGTTAGGGTTAAAGATTCGGTTTGTGTGGATGTGTGTGCTGTTTGCGTGTAACCTTGCGATTGGTTATATGGTTGAGTTTGATAATTAGGTTGTAATTGAGTGAGTGATTGTGGTTGTTCGTGTAGGGTATTTTCGTTTGTGTTTTGGGTTACTGTGATAGTGCCAATGTCTGCATAGTTTTCTGATTCTTGTAGTAATTGTGTGCGTACTTCTTCTTTTAACTGATCTATTACTTCTTGCGACAACAGTTTATTTCTAACTATAGCTCTTCGTTGATCTGAAATCCGTTGTTCCGAAACAGAAATCTCAGGATATTGACGCGAAAAAAGTTCATGCAGTTGGTGTCTGTAGGTGGTCATGTCGGTCTCTAATTTAGTAATGTATAGATAAGTTCGCATGATGAATAGGTTTACTTCTTTGCTCCATCTCATGCGAACTCTTGATTTTCCAGCCTTGGTGGACGCGGGTAAAAAGGTAGATACCTCCCGCGCAACATTCAAGGCCGGAGTGGGTGAAACTGTATTAAAACTAGTTATGGGGTGTATCGGGGAAGATGGTATTGACGGTGATGATGTTCTTGAGGGAGTGTACGATACTGTACTTGGACTATAAGGCTCTACAGGGGTGTCTGTCCTGTTTGTCAGTCTATCACCATCGTCAATGGTTTCGGCTGTAGCATCTTTGTCGGTGGGAGTCCGCCTGTTCAACTCCTCACCGCTGACGGTTCGCATGCTGTGACACTCAGCGTCAGCTCCAAGTGCGCCCCGGCGATCGCCCCCGGGCAGCGGTCCTATACGTTTTCTTTTCGAACGAGTCTCCATTTTTAAGTGGGTTTCCAGAGCCACGTTAGCCACGTCAGTAATTTCTCATTCGTGTGTCCACCCCCCACGTGATTAGATGGTCAATCAGGACGTGTGGTTGTTTAGGGGGCTTATTATTATTATTATTATTATTTCCTTTATTCAATTAAATATACATATAAATTATATTTTTAAATATTAGTATACAAATATAAAAACATTTAAAAATATAAAAAATAGTAGCCCACCGGTATCGGGAACAAGGTCCAAGCTACCGGCGGTCAGGGCTACAGAGAGAGGAACCTCCTAACAATGCGAGCCGTGTCCAGGAGTACCGCTTTCTGAATCAAGCCCTTGACCCAGCTGCCCAACGAGAGCCTCCTCAGATGTTGGTCGAGGCTCTTGGCTATCAAGCCATTGGCTGTAACAACTATCGGTACAATGATCGCTGAGTCCACATCCCACATGTCGACAACCTCGTGAGCCAAGTCAAGATACTTGATTTGTTTATCTTTCTCGGCTTTCACGAGGTTCCCGTCATGCGGGACCGTTATATCAACGATCATTGCACGCCGCTCTAGTCGATCCACCACCACTATATCAGGTTTATTGGCGACAATAGTCCTGTCAGTGATGATGGATCGATCCCAGTACAGTGTGACATGTCCATTTTCGAGAACTGGGTCGGGCACATACCTGTAGTACGGCACTTCTGATTCCACAAGATTGTATTTCAGAGCAAGTTGCTGGTGGATAATCCTGGCTACTAGGTTATGTCTATGCAAGTATTCTTCGTTAGCTAGACGAGAACACCCGGAGATTATGTGTCTGATTGATTCTCCCGGACGGTGACATGCCCGACATATGTCAACCGTGCCATCTTTCACAATAAATCTCCGGTAATTGTTCGTCATCATAACTTCGTCCATAATTGCACAGACAAAACCTTCGGTTTCCCCAAATAGGTCACCGAAACGTAGCCAGGCTACGGACGCTAGAAGGTCTACATCGGGTCCATGTAGGGCCCGGAAAAAGCGTCCGTGAAGCTCCTTACTCTGCCATACCTCCATTATTATTATTTCCTTTATTTCACTTAAAACACATATAAATTACATTTTTAAATATTAATATAAAAATATAAAAACATTTAAAAATATAAAAAATAGTAGCCCACCGGTATCGGGAACAAGGTCCAAGTTACCGGCGGTCAGGGCTCCAGAGAGAGGAACCTCCTGACAATGCGAGCCGTGTCCAGGAGTACCGCTTTCTGGATCAAGCCCTTGACCCAGCTGCCCAACGAGAGCCTCCTCAGATGTTGGTCGAGGCTCTTGGCTATCAAGCCATTGGCTGTAACGACTATCGGTACAATGATCGCTGAGTCCACATCCCACATATCGACAACCTCGTGAGCCAAGTCAAGATACTTGATTTGTTTATCTTTCTCGGCTTTCACGAGGTTCCCGTCATGCGGGACCGTTATATCAACGATCATTGCACGCCGCTCTAGTCGATCCACCACCACTATATCAGGCTTATTGGCAACAATAGTCCTGTCAGTGATGATGGATCGATCCCAGTACAGTGTGACATGTCCATTTTCGAGAACTGGGTCGGGCACATACCTGTAGTACGGCACTTCTGATTCCACAAGGCTGTATTTCAGAGCAAGTTGCTGGTGGATAATCCTGGCTACAAGGTTGTGTCTATGCAAGTACTCCTCGTTAGCTAGACGAGAACACCCGGAGATAATGTGTCTAATTGATTCACCCGGACGGTGGCATGCCCGACAGATGTCAACCGTGCCGTCTTTCACAATAAATCTCCGGTAATTATTCGTCATCATAACTTCGTCCATAATTGCACAGACAAAACCTTCGGTTTCTCCAAAGAGGTCACCGAAACGCAGCCAGGCTACGGACGCTAGTAGGTCTACATCAGGTCCATGTAGGGCCCGGAAAAAGCGTCCGTGAAGCTCCTTACTCTGCCATACCTCCATGCGATCTTTAGTGTCAAGCACTACAGGCTTGCGCCAGTTCTCTTTACCCAAGGAGAGCGGGGTGAGGCCCTTGTCCACCGCGACCACATCTCGATGCATCCCCACGTTGGTTTCTAGGAAATAATCCCTGAGACTGCATATCTCGCGATTGTGGAGAGTCTTAGCATTTAAAAAGCCTCGACCTCCACATTTTCGCGGGATATACAGTCTCATTACCGATGACCGTGGGTGATGCATGCGATATGCAGTCAGCAGCGTACGGACCCTCCTATCTATGGCGTCGAGTTCGGTCTGAGTCCATTTGAGTATGCCGAAAGAGTACATCAAGACCGGCATGACCCAACCGTTGAAGGCACGCACCTTGTTTCCGCCTGATAAAAGACTATTAAATACTTTTTTCAGGCGGCCAAAGAAGCGTTCCTTCAACGATTGTTTCATGTCAGTAACATTGATGCCCAAAGCTTCCGACATACCCAAATACTTATAGGTTTCGGCTGCGGAGAGGGCTCGAAGTTTTATGGAATCCGAGAGTTGGGTTCCCACGGATTCCACAATCTCCCCTCGCTTTACATGCATGACCGCACATTTGTCCACACCAAAATCCATCCTAATGGCACTACTGAAAGTTTCAGTTACTTTCAGTAGCTCCATCAGTTGCAAATTGTTGGGGGCAAAGAGTTTTAGGTCATCCATGTAGAGGAGGTGAGATATAACCTGACCACCTCTCCTCAGTCGATAGCCTATACCTGAATCCTCCAGCAGTGTGCTTAGAGGATTCAGGGCTAGGCAGAACCAAAGCGGACTCAAACTGTCGCCCTGAAATATGCCTCGCTCGATCCTTATCGGTTCGCTATTCCTCTGGATATTTCGACATCCTGGATATCGAAGGACCGTCCTCCATTGCCCCATACATGACATCAGGAAGGTGCGCAGAGTTGTATCTACTTTATACAATTCCAGCACCTTCATGAGCCATGTATGTGGCACCGAGTCATAGGCCTTCTTGTAGTCTATCCAACATGTCGAAAGATCCTTTCTGGAACGACGAACCTGTTGGCTAATGGCCATATCAATGAGGAGTAGCTCCTTAGTACCGCGGGATCCGTTCCGACACCCATTTTGAGAGACAGACATGATGGAATTGGTGTCTACATGATTGTAAATTTTAGCTCTCAAAATGGATGTAAGAACCTTATAGACCGTCGGCAAACACGTGATCGGCCTATAATTTTTGGGTTCCGCGGTACTACCAGATTTATGGAGCAGGTGGGTAACTCCTGTCGTTAGGAACTGGGGTAGCGAACCAGATTCCAAAGCAGTCTGGTACTGAGCCGCCAAGCGAGCATGCGATCCAATGAACCATTTGATCCAGAAGTTGTGCAGCCCGTCCGGCCCTGGAGATTTCCAGTTTGGCAGCGGACGGACTGCACGAGCTACATCTTGGGGGCAGATGGTAATAGCCCCCATTTCTGGTATTGGATCGCAGGCTCGCTCGACTTCTCGAGTCCAATCACCTTCGGTGTGACTGACAGGCACCGACCAGATATTGCGCCAAAAAGAGCACATGGCATCATCATCCGGTAGGCGCGTATCAGCCACACCTTGATCCGGTCGCTCCCAAGCCCTATAAACCCACCTTTCATCACTCTGGAAGGTGCGGTTCTGAGTGTATCGGTCTACTCGCCGCTTATACCTACGGATACGATTTGCCCATGCATACACTTTCTGCTTCAGGAAGTCTATGCGCTCTGCGACACGGGACATATAATCCTGAGGGCTGGTATCAGTCCCTAAGAATGCCCGCCTCACAAAGCGCATCACTCTAGGGCGAGTGTTGCCCTCCCTGAAGCAGATTAGTTTGCCGATGAGGGCTCTGGCCCCACCAATACGACGTTCAATTCTGCACTGCCAAGCTGGTATGGCTGGTTTAGGTCGTGTAGCTCTAGATTCATTAGCGAATTTTACGTGAGCTACACGACATGCCGCTACAGCCGCACAGTACAGAATTGAATGAGTATCGGTGAGGTCTTCGCAGTCATCAAAATAGTTTGACAACAGCGAATCCAGAGCCGCCACCAGCGCCCTATTTTTGTTATGCATGGGCAAACGAGGTAAGCGTGGCCTAAGTTCGGGCGACATGAACCGGTATTCCCGAATCGCACCCTCCAAAGCACTCCTCAATTCCTCATTGCACTGGGTACTTACGTTAGTAACCCTATCATCAGTCCCCTCGTCAGCTTGAGGTGCGTGGCTTGTGGTGAACAGTGGTGGTACCACAACTGTCTGCGGTGGCGGCGGCGGGGGGACGATGACATGGCTACTTTGCATTTCAATTCGCAAGCGATCAAGTACAGTGTCATCCAACATATGATTACGCTGGATGACCCGCACCTGATCCGATAGTCGTTGTGTCGAAACGTTGAGAGTTGGTTCAAGCACCTGAAAAAGAGAGAGCATCCGAACACGGTACGCGGTCAGATTGTTTCCTCCTTCTGTAGCCCCATAGTATGAGCGCATGACGTTCTCATTGATGGATCGTGTCCATCTCATGCGCTGCACACTTCCGCCGGGAGCTGGGACCCTATCAGAAGCCGATGGGCCTCGAGGTCCTAAACCATCCGGCGGCCGGCGTCGTCCCCGTCGACGAGCAGGTGGTGGCGTCGTGGGCGGGGAGAAATACTCGTCGCTCGAGCTCGACGCAACTACCGCGGCCGGTGTCGTCACAGCGTTCGTAGCGGAACTGGGTACCGGCGGCGGCGAGGCGGAGCTGAGCGAAGAGTCCGGTGGTGGTAGGCGTGCATTACGTGCGGCGGCTCTGGTCAACATTTCTTAGTTTTTCTATTTCTGAGTATTTTGTGGTTCGGAGGTGACATCTGTCATGTCACCTCCGATTCGGTAGTTTCTGGTTATATTTACTACATTATGGTGTAGTTGGGTCTGTTTTTATTGATTTCCAAGATTATACTGGTTTTAATGAATTTGTATTGTAGAACTGTAGTAAAATTAGTATCAGTGATAAAATTATGCAATTATTAAGAAAAATTGAAAAACGTGACGTTCAGTTGACACAGTGTTGCCTTATTATTATTATTATTAAGAGATTGATAAGAACATTATTATTAAACGTTTTCAATTTATTTTTAGTCAGTGGTCTCAATTCAATGGTTTTATCCAGGTGTAACTTTTTATCTAAGTGAAACGATACAAGCTGACCAGTATGGTCTGACCTGACACCACTAATTAAGGATGAGCCTTTTATTATGCAATTAGTAAATACATTGTCTATGTACGTAGCTGTGGTTGCTGTTATCCTAGTCGCTTCAATAAATATACATTTTAAATTGAATGATTTAAACAATGAGATAAGCTTACTTTTTTCTGGTGAATTAACTAGTAAATCAATATTTAGGTCACCACACACAAAAACTAATTTATTATCTTTAAAAAGTTTACCTAATATTTC
This sequence comes from Antitype chi, assembly GCA_947359405.1. NCBI lineage: Eukaryota > Metazoa > Arthropoda > Insecta > Lepidoptera > Noctuidae > Antitype > Antitype chi. The sequence continues at coordinate 68,753 of OX375827.1, read as the reverse complement.
CTCCATAATTATCAAAAATGATGACAAGTTCGAGGCTGGTGGTCTATAAACAGATAAGAAAGTATGGCCCTCAACCTCTGCACATGCTACCTCATATAAGCGATCAACAGAGCAAGCAGTGATATCCTTTCTTTCCTTGTATCTAAAACAACTATTACATAATATCAAAGTACCACCCCCTATCGAAGACCTATTGTACGCACTGGCAACTGAAAAATTATTTACATTTAACAACATTCTATCCGGTTTTAACCGAGTTTCACTAAAACATAAGATATCCATATGATATTTATCTATTAAAATTTCCACGTCTAGGATTTTGCCAGAGAAGCGATTTATATTTTGGTGATACAGTAAAATAGGTACTCTTATTATGCTTCTCTTTTGTCGTGTCTAAAAGTTTAAAGATTTAATTACAGTATTATTAGAAGTACTAGATAATACTGTTTCGTCACTTAACCTAGTCTCGACAATCGCATTCTCCATGTCGCCATGAGATCCCGCCGGAGCTCTGTCCGCTGCGCTGCGATTTCTCGCGGCAGCGGAGTAACGCCCCGGCGCGGCGCGGCGCACAGTGGGCTGAAACGGGCCGGTAAAGGACTTAGCATTTAAAAAAAAAAGTTTCTTTTTCTGAAATTTTAAATATTGTGTTGGATTTATCTATCGATTATAAGTAATTATTTCTATGAGGGTCGTTCAGATAACTTAGTATTTTCGGAGTTATAAATATCCAAAGTAATTTTTGTATGAAGCAAAAGAAAAAAATGTGAAAATCTCGAAATTCTCAAATTTTCTCAAAGAATTGACTCTACGTATGCATAGTACGTATATTTGTCCTATTTTAGCCCCTATTCTCGGGTTGCGATTTTCTGCGATTTGGTCGCAATTTCAAATTTTGTTCTCTATTCCTCCACACCACCATAGAGGTTAAGAACTAGGCGCGTTTTTTTTTATGTAGTGGTCTCCCCTTTAGGCCTAATATTTTAGCAACCTCCTCATTCCCATCCGCTTTCAACTGTTCAAAATATGCATATTTTATTTCGTCCGAAGATAAATGAAAGTTTTCTGCACGTCTTTTTTTCTGTTTAGGCGCTAATTCACAAAAAGGTTTTCTTGGGCTTTGTTCGGTGGAGACACCGACAGAAACTTTTGATGGTGATACATACTGAGTTGATGTACTCGGTGCTGGTTGATCTTCATTACTGCCTATTAAACACTTAATAAAGTCTGGTCATATTATGTTTTCTTGTAACCATTCACTATTTTTAGTTCTGAATATATTTTCTTTACGATAAGCGTTTTCCCATCTTCTATTTAAATTATAACAAAATTTTGCACAAAACAACTTTAAGGTCTTTTCGTGATCATCACTTAATTCGACTAAAAATTTAGACCTTATCTCACTACACAAACTGTCATTATTTTTAATACTGCCACTGTTTTTTAAAATAACGAAAATATCAAGGTTTGTCACTAAATTTTCAAACATTTTCACAAATACAAAATAACAAATAAGTAAGTAATGAATGTGTGGGTGTAGTGCGTCTATTATGGTGGTTAATAGAACACTGAAGTACGTTTGAATGCAACCGAACATTCCGTAGATACCCTATCGTTGCACCAATCACGTTACGACACGTCATAACTTGTTGTTGCGCTCGCGCACTCTTATCCCTTGATTCCCGGAAATAAGTCTCAAAACAAATTACGTCATACCTACCTATGGTGGTGGAAAATGTCGAACATGGTTTTTTTTTTAAAGATCTAAGACTAAGTAGGTATTGAGGTTTTCAGGCCGTTTAGTATACCTACATTATTTTCAATTTAATTGGAATAAATTGCTTAACTAAAATAACATGACTCTTCATACAAATTTGATATGGCTATATCTCCGAAAGTACTCGTTAAATTAAAAAATGTCAAAGAATAAAAACGTTTTAAATTTATGCCTAGATACCAAAAAAATACATTTGATCTCTTAAGACCCAACCTTGTAATCCCAGCCCACTGTGCGGCGGCGGCGGCTGGCGGCGGCGGCGCGCCCGGGGCGTTACGGCGCCGCCCGGCCCATTCGCCCGCCGCCATACCGCACTATAGTATCGCGCACTCGGTTGGTCATCGTCGTTACGTAATCGTAACTAACATATAGTTTAAAAGACAAAGTTTATCTACTTTAAACACCAAAAGCGATAAAAGTATTTATTTTGATATAAGGATCAATTTGTTACTACCAAATATGCAATAGAAATAAATTATAAATTTTTATTGTATTTATAGTTCACTATTTTGGCGATAATGGCTTACACATAAAAGATAGATATATGCTGTCGCGGGTTTTTTTTAGGACTATTTAAGATAAACAATTCCATTTTACATTATATAGGTACGTGTAACTCTAAGTGCGACGCGACGCCACGAAACAGAGCGGCGCGGGCAGCGGTGTAGGAGTGACGCACTCAGCAGCGTAATGGTAATGGATACCGACGCATTTATCAACGAAATTTTAAATCGACCGCCTATATGGATGTCAAAACATCCCCCCAACATAAATATAAAAACATTAAATATAAGTACTTCTATGTGCTGCAGAATATAATCAAAAGTTTTCACACTCATTCTTGTGTACTCATAAAACATATCTGGCAATTTTCCGTAATTTTCGTATAGGTCACGAAATTCGCCATTTAAATACCGATCTTTATTCAGTTCGTGCACTCCTTCTCTCATACAAAGAATATCTTGTTTTAAAAAAAAATGTCAGTACTGCTTTCTAAACAGAGAAAGGATCATTTTGATAACGCCATGATTTTGAGCACGTTTTGACTACCTAAATACATCCACCGCGGCCGCTGCAACTAACCGCTACTGTGGGTACGTGGCGTGCAAAACGCACCGCTTACCGACGCCGCGCCGCGCCCCGCTAAGACCGAAGTCGTGACCAGGCCGTAACGCTGCACGATACACCGCGCGTCGCACGGCTCACCGGGCTCACTGACTGACGGCTGCACAGCAGCGCCGCAAATATGTCAGGTATGTGCACGGCTGCTAGCGAGCCGCTCGGGTGCGGCCCGCCGCGCGCCGCGCGCAATGGAACGTCGCCGCTCGCCTCGTGTTTTCATGATACACTTCGCCTGAAATAATTATGGAATATATTTGTGTCCGCACCGCTACTGTCCGCCACGCATAGCCCGCTATAGCTGGCAGTCGACCGCATATGCGGCTTGCGGATACATGTGTGTTACGATTTTATATTTTTGATGAATGAGTTATACGAATTAAGAAAACGAAACGAATTTTGGTATCAAATAGTTAATGAATGATTATAATTATTTGATGAAGCACGTAATGTGTGCAGCGTGAGGACACCTTGTCGTCGCATCGGCGTTGTTCCACGGACAGGTAAGAGTTTGTATCAGTGTTCAGACTTACTTGAGTGTCCTTAAGAAAATTTGATTTTTGCGGAGAAAATTTGACTTTTTACACGCTTTATAATAACTTCACTTGTATATTTGTAACCGACTCCTTAGGGCGCGATTTTGACCCACTTTAAACGGTCAGATTTCATTTAAACTTTGTAAACTTATCAAGGACCGATGACTGTTCAATAATTAAAAAAAAATAGAGAAAAATATAAAAAAAGGAAAATAAATAAATAATAGTTTAAAAAACTAAAAAACACTCTTTAAAAACCAAACTAAAAAAGGAGAAAATAATTTAATTTAATTAAAAAGCGTGGGGTGCTTTTTGTTTTTTTTTTTTATAATAAATTAATGTCAAGCACCCCACGCTTTTTAATTGAATTAAATTATTTTCTCCTTTTTTAGTTTGGCTTTTAAAGCGTGTTTTTTAGTTTTTTTAAACTAGGTACTTACTTATTATTTATTTTCTACTTTTTTTTTCTAATTTTTTTTTAAATTATTGATTTGTCATCGGTCCTCGACAAGTTTACAAAGTTTCAATGAAATCTGACCGTTTAAAGTGGGTCAAAATCACGCTCAAAGGAGTCGGTTACATACAAACAAACAAACGAACCAACAAACAAACATACAAGTGAAGCTAATATAAAGCGTGTAAAAATCACGCTTTTGTAGTTAGCAGAATTAAAAAATAGAAAATAAATAATAGTTTAAAAAACTAAAAAACACGCTTTAAAAACCAAACTAAAAAAGGAGAAAATAATTTAATTCAATTAAAAAGCGTGGGGTGCTTTTTGAGGTATTTTTAAGCTAAGTCTAAATTAATAAGTAACAAAATGATTATTTCTAAAAATAAAATAAAAGCTGTCTGGCAGGTAACTAACAAAGAAACTGGAAACACAAAACAACGAGATATCGAGTCGGGGGGTAGTAGGCGTGCACTTCAAGCTGTTGATCTCTGTTGGTCAACATTGCATGTTTTTCACGTTTTTCATATTCCAAAGTTACCGAACAAATGATAAAAATTTTTGAAAAAATAGTTTTGGCAGATCGTCATGTTACTCTTCGTTTTGTAGCTGAAGAACTAAAGATTTCGATAGGAAGTATCCATAGTATCAGAGAAAAAAGTATCAGAGCACTGGGTGCCTAGAATGCTTACAGACGAGCATAAAAAAGTATCAGAGCACTGGGTGCCTAGAATGCTTACAGACGAGCATAAAAAAGTATCAGAGCACTGGGTGCCTAGAATGCTTACAGACGAGCATAAAAAAGTATCAGAGCACTGGGTGCCTAGAATGCTTACAGACGAGCATAAAAAAATAAGACTGCGGATTTCTCAAATCAATTTGGAATTGCGACGACAAGATCCTGACCGATTTTTGGCTCGCTTCGTAACTATGGATGAAACATGGCTCCACCATTATGATCCTGAAACAAACAACAGTCCATGACTTGGAAGAGGCCGTCATCTCCAACGCCTAAGAAGTTTAAGGCCATCCGCCGGTAAGACAGCCAGGGGATGATAATGATTGAATACCTCAATCATGGAGCCACTATTACGGGACCCTTATACGCAGAACAAATAAAAAAACTGCGTCAGGAAATACGCAAAAATCGCCGCGGAAAACTTGCTAAAGTTGTGTTATTTCACCAAGATAACGCCCCGCATACAAGTCCCGAGTTGCGATGACTGCTATCCAAGATGCTGGATTTGAATTGATGGAACATCCTCCATACTCACCTGACACATGATTTTTCAAGCGATCAAGATGAAGATTTTTTCAAGAAGGGAATCTTAGGATTAGAAAAACGATATACAAAATCAAAATCAAAATCAAAATATTTTATTTCACATAAGCCTGCATGGGCACTTATGAAACGTCAGAAGCTAGGTGCACGGTTCCAATTTGTCGTTTCCTATGGAGAAGAGCCGGCAAGAAACTCCACGGTTACTCTTTTAAAAATAATTGGCTTTTACAATGTTTTCAAATTACAGTGATAATAGGTATGGGAGGACAGTGCAGGCCAGTCAATAAGTACCAGGTACTTAGAGGAATGAAAATACAGAATAGAAAAACGTCTACAAATCTAGTCTCTAAGGCCTACAACGTTCTCTCATTCACAATATGTAAAAGAATCTACCTATATAAAATGAATCTATTTGAACCAAGTGACTTGATTTCGATGACAATCACTGAAAATAAATAGTAGGTAGTAAAATTGATGTATAATGTCAAATAATGACGAGAATATGTCAGACATTGTAAAAAAAAAAATATTAACATTGCAACTTGGGAGCAGTTAATAGACTTTCACACAGTTTTGGTGTTAATGAGGTACCAGGGAAGCCACATGTGCAGAAGGAATTAATGCCAAACTTCCCTGTCTTCAACGTAGTCTTTTATCTTATAATATGCTTTTTTGATAAGGACACGTTTGATGTGAGTTTTAAACTTTCCATCGCTAAGTTCTGTAACCGACTTTGGCAACTTGTTATAGAAGCGGATACTGTTTATTAGAAATGACTTGCTAGTTTTAGTTAATCTAAATTTTGGAATCACAATTTCATCTTTACTACGTGTATTTAGATTATGGAAATCGCATCTTTTTTTGAAAAGACCTAAGTTTTTGCGAACATACAAGATATTTTCTAGAATATAAAGAGAAGGCAGAGTAAGTATATCAATTTCGTTGAATTTGTTTCTAAGAGACTCGCGAGGCCCCATTTTATAGATTGCGCGGATTGCCCTCTTTTGTAAAATAAAAATTGAATCTACGTCCGCTGCCGATCCCCACAGCAGAACGCCATAAGACATAATACTGTGAAAATAAGCAAAGTATACTAACCTAGCTGTGGCTACATCAGTCAACTGCCTTATTTTTCTTACTGCGTAAGCAGCTGAGCTTAATCTGCTTGAAAGCGCTCTAATGTGGGCACCCCATTGCAATTTTGAATCTAAAGTAATTCCCAAAAATACAGTTTCCGAAATAGCATCTAGTTTCTTGCCATCAAGTTTTAAATTTAGACCTACTTGGGGTACATTTGGTAGCGAGAACTTAAGACATTATACGAAGTGTATAAACTTCAAAGGTGATTATGTCGAAAAATAAAATAACAATAAATAATAAATAACTGCTATTAGCATTGCCATTCAACGTGGCAATGCTGCCAGTCTTCTGGGCATGTTTCCTGATGACAGCGATGTGGAGGAATACTTCGACGTAGGCGTCAAAAAAACAAAAAAAAAAAAAAACAAAAGGACACTTAGGAGTGTCCTTTTGTTTTTGTATTTATTTTGTATATCGTAGTTTTCATTATTAATTACTTTTCTTTATGCGTTTGTTTTGATATTAATAACTGCTTCATACTCAGTATCACTTTCTATTGAAAACCCCTAGTAAGTTGGCAAAAAACTCATTAAATGCCTCAGCTACGTTAGCAGCTTCATTAGCTAATTTGTTGATGACCATAATCTCTAATAGTTTTTCCTGTTTAATCGACTTGCCCGTTTCATTATTACTAATTTTCCAAGTGGTTTTTACTTGAAGGTGAGAACGTCGTGGCGCCTCTCAATCCACTCCACAAAGAGAGGACTTACCACCGCAATTGTGGCGTGCCCAGAGATATCTACGGTTTTTTTTTTTTGGTTGGGAAATCATCAAATAACTTCTCCCGCTCTGGGTGGAGCGGGAGGGCGTGTCAGACTTTTACTGACTAAAACCCACCCGTGTTCCCTCAGTTGCCTGTGTGCCAGGGGCCGTGGTATCTCTTTCGAACAACCCGCACCCCTGGCAGGCATCGGCCCTTGCGGACCCCCCATTTGGTGCTGACATCTCTTTGAGGCGCGCGTGGAACACAACGCGCCGTCGACCCGGGCTTGGTCCTTACCGGACAGCGAGCTACCCATTACTCGCCGTCCGCAAGCCCGCGCCTACGGTGGCCGGGAGAGATATTTACGGTGCGATGTCAAAAATGGAGAAACGAAATGTCACTTGTATTGAAAAAGCACTGTCTATTCTTCGTAGAAATAGAAAGCGTCATGCTAAGCCTACAGGACTTGCGTTTATTCTATTTCAATTTATATTATAAAAGGAACTTTTAAGCATTTCACGCTTCTAAACCAAGCGATTTAGGCTGTGCATCGTCAGCCAGTGAATTAATGAATGATTTAAGACTTTTATTAAGTAGAGTGTAAGCGAGACCTAGACCCTAGTCCTCTCTAGCCCGCATGTGATACTCTACGTTATTGATTCCATCCACAGATCTCGGACTTCATATTTCCAATATTCCGTCTTCTTATTGTTGCCCTCAAAAGAAAATGAAAACACTGACAAGTTCAAAAACAAAACGACTATTACTCTGCCGTCCACAAGCTATAATGCCGTGAACCAAAAAAATCATATTTCGAGTTATGAACAAAAAAGCGCAGAAAAATATGAAATGCATGCTATTTAGTTATGCAACGGATGGTAAAAATTCTAGTAAAAATGTAAATTATAAGCTCTTAGTCACTTTTTAGTTTAGTAATGTTGCTTACCTGCGTTTTAGCGAAGTAAACATATGAAACCAGGCAAGTCAACGGCGTTTTTATTTTTTTTATCTCGGCATCCTTAGATAGTAGAAAAATACTGCTTAGACAGAAAGATAAGGATTTTTTTCTAATTATGGTTGCATCAAAAAACTAAAATCGACCTTATGCGAGTTAACGACATTATGGCTGGTGGACGACAATACTTTTCTTCAAACACTATAAATCCACTTGACTGCGCATACAGCGCCCCGACGCACGAAAACTATTAGTATTTGGTCGCCTATATATTGGCTACGGTACTGTTCCTGACCGAACCTTGCTCGTTGAAGCGCCAGCCCGCGCCGCAACTGAGCGAGTAGCTTTAAATTCCCCGATCAATAATAATGCCAATATTTTGATCCAGCCTGTCCCCAACGATAGCTGTCCCCCTATCAGTGACGCCCTGAGCCGAGGTCCGTACCCCACAGGGGGTGCCCACAGCGTGCAGTCGCTTAGCATGCAAATTTTAGTTTGTAAGCCCTGGCTGGAGGCGTTAAGATTAACTTCTTAATGGCAGCCCCAGGAAAGCCCGGTTGAGCAGTCACGGCCTCTCAAGGCCAACTGCGAGATGCCCAACTAAAAAAAAAAAAAGCTACGGTACTAGTAACCATTTTAATTGTGACCAAGTGTTAGACCAGCACCCTAATTGCGTATCACGCGATTAATCATAATCGGTTTCATTTTGACAGTTCAACAATATTCATTGCGTTATTTACGTTGTTGAGCAGACACATTTTTCGAACATAGGAAGCAATGGTTTAGCCATCTGTTTCAAAACGAAACCAATTATGATGAATCGTGAGTTACGCAATTAGGGTGCTGTGTGCACGCTAACTAATTACAAATTGTATTACATTTTAATGCAAATAACGCATAAAAATGCCTTCATGCTTGGTGAAATGGTGTGAAAAACATTCCAAGACATCTTTCAGTTACAAAAAGGATGGCATAAATTTTCATCGGTAAATAAACACTACGAAAATTATTTTTGATTTAATCGGAATATGAGTCACCGCAGGGGTCTATTTAAAATGGTGGTTGGGTGAACGAGCAACCGGATTTGTCGCGCGCGTTGATGTCTTTTGGAAAAGTCCCTTTCTCGCATTAAGAAATTCTAATAATTTTATTTTCTTTCTTTCCCTTTCTATTTTTATCGTAATAATTTGTGATGTTACCTATGGTTGAAGTCGGTATCGATAATAATAAAATTAAACGTTATACATTTTTATTCAATTCAGATACTGTCATTAAATACCTATCTACTTTTAACCGACTTTAAAAAAGGAGGAGGTTATCAGTTTTTTCTTCTATGTGTTTGACAACTTTGACATGTAACATGTTTTCATTTTAGATTACCGAAGATTCCGGAATTAAAAGAAAAGTGGATAGATAAGGTTAATAGGGAAAATTGGTTTCCAACAAAATACAGCGCTGTTTGTTCAAGGCACTTCACCCCCGATTGTTTTGAATATTTAAAACAACGCCGACGTTTATTTAGTTCAGCGATACCTATTTATCATTTTTTACCAAGAACAATTAGGACCCTAAAACTTTAATTCGAAAAACTTATACCAAATTAATTCATTTTAAAAATCAATAATAACAGGATACATGTTTTTCTTTTTGTAATTGACTGATTTTGATTAAATATGATTAATTATGATTTTTATTGAGTATTTTTTATAATGTTAAAATCCATTTTATTGATATCGACTATTTTCCCTTAATCAAGTAGAGCAATCCCTAACCAGGCATACCTACGCAACTTGACCTTGAACTGACCAATTGCAGCCGCGCATTCTTCCTCGTCCCCCAGCCCGCAGTAGTGAATCATGTACTGTAAAGAAATCGGCCTATATAAGCTCTCTAGTGGTTTAATACTCTATGAACAGGTCCACCGTATCGTAGAACATATAAGCGCTGGCTTCCAGCGCGGTACGATAACCGGTGCAGTATTTTTCGACATAGCGAAAGCCTTCGACAAGGTCTGGCACAATGGCTTGATTTACAAGCTGTACCGTCTCGGTGTGCCAGACCGTCTCGTGCTCATCTTACGAGATTTTCTGTCGAACCGCACCTTTCGCTATCGCATCGAAGGGGCGATCTCGTCTCCCCATCCCATTCGCGCCGGCGTCCCTCAGGGCGCGGTGTTGTCCCCGCTCATATTCACTCTATTCACGAGCGATATCCCAAAAAGTAGACAGGCACAGTTGGCACTGTTCGCAGACGACACAGCCATCTACTACACTGGGAAAAGTCAGGACGCGATAGCCGCCACTCTCCAAACCACCGTCAACGTCCTTGGCGCGTGGTTTCGAAAGTGGCGGATCGACATAAATCCGGATAAAAGCCAAGCAGTCCTCTTTACGAGACCGCGACGCATTAGACCTGAGCCCCCCCGTCCCATCTCTTTGTTCGGCAAGCCTATCCCTTGGGAGAAGCGAGCCAAATACCTTGGTGTGACCATGGATCAGCATCTCTCCTTCGCAGAGCACATAAAGAAGGCGCGCTCACGCGCCGCCTTCGCTCTCGGCAGGTTACATTCTGTTCTAAATGCACGTAGCAAGTTGTCACTAAAGTGCAAGTTGCGGATTTACACGGCGTGTATAAGGCCCATCATGACGTATGCGTGTGCAATCTTTGCGCACGCGAACCCCCGATTCATCCATAGGATGCAGACCCTACAGAACCGATTCCTCCGGCAAGCCACAGGCGCCCCTTGGTTCGTTCGGAACGAGATCCTCCATCTCGATCTGAAAATCCCCACGGTCAGTCAATTCATGAAACGCACCGCGAAGCGTTTCTTCGATAAAGCCGAAATTCACCGCAATCCCTTGATTGTGAAGGCCGCCACTTATGTCCCCAGTAGGATTAGCTCTGTCCGACGGCCGAGACATGTCCTCACCGACCCAGACGACCATATTACTCTCCTCCAGGAAAGCAATAGGGCCACCAGTACAGTTCGCACACACCGCACAAAATCGTCCTTCCGACCTCGCCGCCCGCCGAGGTCCTCGCGCCCCGCGAAGACCCCTAGTAGTATCGGCGCCTAACGTCGAGACCCCCGACCGACCCTTGCTCGTTGAAGCGCCAGCCCGCGCCGCAGCTGAGCCAGTAGCTTTAAATTCCCCGATCAATAATAATGAAAATATTTTGATCCAGCCTGTCCCCAATAGAGATAGCTGTCCCCCTATCAGTGACGCCCTGAGCCGAGGTCCGTACCCCACAGGGGGTGCCCTCAGCGTGCAGTCGCTTAGTATATAAATTTAGTTTGTAAGCCCTGGCTGGAGGCGTTAAGATTAGTTTCTTAATGGCAGCCCCAGGAATGACCGGTTAAGCAGTCACGGCCTCTCAAGGCCAACTGCGAGATGCCCAACAAAAAAAAAAAAAAAAAAATACTCTATGCTTTACTTAGGGCACGAGAGTGAACGGAGTGAAACAGTTAAAGTGCATTCCGAATAACAATAATATCAATTAGAGCCACCCGTTCCGAATTGGCGTGAGCGCGATATCAATGTCCCAGGAATCAAAATCAAAATATTTTATGTCACATAAGCCAGCATGGGCACTTGTGAAACGTGAGAAGCTAGGTGCACGGTTCCAATTTGTCGCTTCCTACGGAGAAGAGCCGGCAAGAAACTCCACGGTTACTCTTTTAATAATAATTGGCTTTTACAATGTTTTCAAATTACTGTGATAATAGGTATGGACAGTGTAGGCCTGTCAATAAGTATCAGGTACAGAATACAAAATCGTCTACAAATCTAGTCTGTAAGGCCTACAACGTCCTCTCATTCACAATTCATTCCTACCCATTTGCTGTGCCCTACAGGGTCCATAATGATCTCAATTATATAGTTACCACCTAAGTACACATTATGGTAAAGCAATAAAGATATTACCTAAGTATTGAGTAATATGCAAAAGAATCTACCTATATAAAATTAATCTATTTGAACACAGTGAAATGCTTTCCATGACAATCACTAATAATAAATAGTCGATATTAAAATTGATGTATAATGTCAAATAATGTGCAAATAGGTTTTAACGTTGAGTGAGCAGCACTGTAAGTGCGTTCACAAGCGTTCCGTATTGTTGACAAAAATGACAGCTCGTAACTACCCTAGTCGTGATATCTAAATCGTAATGCAAATTATTGATGTGAGCACTGTGAGCGATAATTTTCTAATTCGGAAAGCGGCCTCATTGTGTGAGCGATGAGCACGCATCTTGCTGCAACGACTCCTTGTGCAGATGTGCCTCACGCGCCCGCCTCGCGAAGGATGAGTGTATTTTGAATGTACTTATTGCTAAATACTCATAATGTTATCAATAAACAAAGTGGCAAAGTGCGCGAGTACGACTAGGAACAAAGGAACGGTGCTGATTTCAGCGTCGGTCCGTTCTACGGTGCTATGATGCGCCCGACCGCCCGAATGCCGGAGCTCCCCGGTGCAGCGGTGGGTCGAGTCCCTCAGAGTCTGCCTCACAAGCTCTTTACCATATTTTCTACGATGCGCTCCGTTTGCTGCGCTCTATGTCGGTGTTGTATATTAATGAGCCGCATGTTGTACTGTTTACGGTAATGCTATGTGCTCAGCGCAGTCAGCGCGATCGTGTGCGATGCGCACTATAATGTTTATCTAGGTAGGCTTATCGGAATGCATTTATTATTCACATGATCACATCGTGCTCAGCTTGTGTGGCCCAGTTTCTTTCCAACAACTTCATCTGTATCCTTGAAAGACAATAAATACTGACACCTAATAGGCGGTCTGTATTCATCCGTCCTAAACTCGTACAACAACATCCGAAATACTTATTGGAATACGTGAACTTGGAGCCCCATCACACTACCGCGGTCCACCTTAGTTTGTTTCTGACACACCATAGTCCGTACCAGAGCATGTAGAATGGTGCGCTCCCTTCGCGTCCAATATAACAACACCTTCAGGGGAATGCTGGGGCTGCCGCGGTGGTGCAGCGCATCTGCCATGTTCGCAGAAGCGCGCACACAGGATTTCTTCGCTGTGATGCGCACGCGCTGCTCTTCATTGTTGAGTCGGATGCGGATCACCTCTAACGTTCTCCTGAAGACCTTGTCTGAACGGTGGGATTCACCAATGCTGCAGGCGTGGATGGGGTGGCACTCTCTATGCAACAGGAGATGAGTGGTTCTCCTTTCATGCCCTTTAGTTTAATATTTTGCATACTAACATTATTTTTTAAGACTGTAATACTAACAAAATGGAACCTGATTTCCGAAATAAACGATTATTTATTTTATAATTATAATGTTTCGTAATGTTATTACTTGCTACTTTATAGAATCAAGTTCTTCTAACTGAACATACAGCTGTGCTGCTGGGGAGTTTGTTGCGCCACTTCTTCTTCCTAGCTAAAGTACTAGGAAGTGGTGAAGGGCAGCCGTTTTGCGGGAATGTCTTACGCAACTTTGACGTTCAAAAGGTGCTGACCCTCAGCCTTGTTTAAATAAATGAATTTTGATTTTGATATTAATCACTTCCAGTCGCACGGTGCAGCGCTCGTGCGTGGTGTGCGAGCGAGTGCCAGACCCCGCCCGCGCGCCCCCGCCACACGTCACGCCCGCCCTCATGGAGCGCGCTGCTGCCGAGCTGCCGCCGCGGCCGGGCGCTTCTCCTGGGTTGTTGCGCCGCCGCTACTCCGTCCCCGAGACTATCATGAGGAAGTGAGTTTTCCAGCTCCGCTTTCTATTTCTGTCGTGCTCATCACGTTGTGATAAGTACCATTTTTCACTTATGTCCTGTTACGTTGTAGGTATCGTCTCGCGCAGCAGAGATCAGACTCGGACGAGAGCGCGCCACCAACGAACCGTTCGGTGGCGTCGGCGTCGCCGCCCCGGGACGCGAGCGGTTCGCCCAGCGACACACCGCAGAGGTTCGCGCGTCGCGACCGCGAGCTCATGCGCAAGTCGGCACTCATGCGGCGCATGTGGGGCCGACCGTGCGAGCCGGGCCGCGCCTGCTGCTGCTGCGGTGCTGAGCCTTGCGAGCCAGCACCCTGCGGCGGCCGCGAGACGCGCTCGCTGGACGGCAGCCGCTGCGAGCTGCGCCAGCTGTCCAGCGGTCTGGCGTCGTCGCGCTACTCGCAGGCCGGCGCCGGCTGGATCACGCCCAAGCGCCAGCGGCTCGACTCCTCGCGAGATTTCCGCGGCAGCGACGAGATGCTCCGTGCCGCTATGAAGAACAGCTACGACCGCAATGAAGATTCACGCCACGACCGCGGCACGAAAACTGACTTCTCAGACTCTACGTATCGTTCCCATGTCCTCGAGCCCTCGTCGTCTTATCTAGGGACGGCAACGGATGCATTCACTGACAGCGATGGTTCTAAATTCGATGTCACGGGCGAGGGAAATCCATTCACGCAATACTCAGAGCGGCAATCGTCGGAGACGACCACGCTCGAAGTTAAATCAACAACGGACGACGTCAACGTGACGAGCGAACAGTCCGAGCCGTTCGCCCTCGGCAACGAGCGCCCCCTGTCCGACTCGTCCGACACGTACTCGGTGTCGTACCCCACCACCAAGGAGAGCGCGCAGCTCACGCACAGCGCGCACTTCGCGGGGCGCGTGTGCGAGCGCTCTGCCAACCTGCTGCGCGACGACAACGACGCGGTGCCCTACGACAAGCCGCTCTCTGTTCACACGCCCTCCTACGAACTTCTAGAGATCGTTGTGTCCGAGACACTCAACGTCAGTTCTGTGCCGACTGTCGGCGCGCGCTCGCTTCCGCCAGACAAGACTACCCACAACTTGAGAGCTTCCACTGGTAACCAAAAGTGCGCTCAAAATATTAATATCGACGAATATGTATCCAACATTTTAGTGGAGAGCTTGAATTCATTGACGGATCAGTTGGAGTGCATGAACGCGTCCATGGGAACCGATAGAAAGATTAGTATCGTCGAAAAAGAAATAAAAGTAAAGTTACAAAATACAGGAGTGAACACTATAGTACACTTAAGCCCTACCTCCAATAACCAGATCATATTCGGTAACGAGGAGCTGTGCATCAACGAGCAGCGCAAGGATTGCTGCAACAACCCGCACGATGTGGACGACGCGCACAACGCGCACGGTGCACACGATGCACACGAGGCACTCGTCATCCGCGATGAGGCGCACAGTGTCGAGTCCAACAACAACCTGACCTCGGCCGGCTCTCCGGGTCCCTGTCCGTGTGACTCCTTCGACCTACAGCACGACAACGTGAACCAAGCCGTGCTGCAGCAAATACAGAAGCTGTTCCAGGACGAACTGCACAACCTGGACCCCGATATGGAGTATTCCGGTAAGACGATGCCTGAAATATCGCATATCGAAATATCGAATGTGACGGACGTGTTCATAGACAACGAGAACGAGCCAGGGCCGATAGGAGCTGAAAGCAAACAGCTGCTCGAGTACGAGCTCATCAGCGGTGTCGGCACCGGCAGCTACTACCCTGACGTGGATGACCAGGCCGTGGTGCCACGCTTCTCCGCTTTCCCGCACACCGACTCCATGGAAGTGAACACCTCGTCGTCCGACGACGCGGACCCGATGGGTTCCGACTGCACCAGCCTCGTGGACAGTCTCGATGACCCTAATTCACCGCGCTCCGTCTTATTGCGCAGGGCCTGCACCGGACGGCGCAGCGAGCTCGTGCGGTCCGCCATAGACATCCTCGACTTGCTGCCGGAGAACGCTCGTAACGAAGAAGTGATCACGCCCAAGGATAAGGGCGAGTCCTTTTTTATTAAAATAAAAGATAACGAATGTGACTGCGATAAAGAAAATGTTAACGTCGCCGACCGAATGCCCGAGAAAATAAAACAGAGACTTTACCGGCGACATCGCAAGAGAGAAATGCGCATGGAGTGCGCGCGACGCACGCGCGGTAAGCAGCGGCTCAGAGACAGAGACGCGGAACGGCGCCACGACGAGCACTGCCGCTCGCGCCGCGACGTCGAGAGAGAGTGCGTCGCCATCGTCAGCGCACTCATCGACGACGTAATCAACAAGGTCGCGCAGGAGGAGTACAAGTGCATGCGGATCAAGCACCGACCGAGCAGGATGGTTACCTCCAAGTCTGACGACAACGTAGCCAAGCGGACTTGGAAGAAAGAACTAGAGACAGTCGATGACAGAGATCCATTCAAATCTTTAAAAAACAGCACTCCTCACGACTCGTATAGTTCGAGGAAACATAAGAGTGAGCGGCACCAAATACATGGTAAATTGTCGTTTGTGACGCGACCCACGCTTGCTTCTGACGACCGAGCCGCCAAAAGGATATACCAAAAGTCTGAAATACACGACGGTAACAAATGTATCGAAATACTAGAAATATTAGAATACGTGAACGGCTCACAGAGCTCACCGGAAACTACGACTTCCGATGAAAATCAAAATAATAATATGAAAAACAAAAAGTCACGTATTCCTATCCCCATTTATGAAAAAAATCAGAGGTCCTCCAACAGCGAGTCAAACAAGAACAACAGCAGACGCAGCTCAGTGCAAGCCGAGCGCAACGGCAACACCAACCGACTGATCGCGGACATGCTGCTAGGCGCGCTGGCCGGGCCCGCCAGCCCGCCCGCCGCGCCCCACGCGGCCCCCACCCCGCGCCGCGCCTCCGTGCCGCACGCCGAGCCGCGCTCGCGCTCCAACTCGCTGCGCTTCAAGCAAATGTTCGACATCATCCCTGAGGAGCGCAGCAGCCTCAGCCTGGACTCTGGAAACGAGGACCTCAACCACAACCGCCGCGCGTCGGCGCCCGACATTGCTGACCAGTACCGCGAGTCCACCGACGCAGAGTGCAACGACGCGCCCCCCGCGGCCCCTCTACCAACGCCCCTAGCCGGCTGTAGCCCGCCACACAAACTAAAGCTTCAACCTGATTCCCCCAGACGGTGTAATGATATGAAAAGTGCAGGCACCTCTCCCATAACGGAAAGGGACGGAGACAAGCGGGCGCTCAGGTCCAAAAACCAAACAACGATGACATCTCCGGGCAGTAAGTCGGCGGCAACTAGCCCCATGCGAGTCTCAGCGACCGAGAGCGGGGTGAAGGGGGACATGGGGCTGGCGGGCGGGCGGGGCAGGGCGGCGCGGGGGCGTGCTTGGTTGGGTTTCACGCGGCCAGACGCGCGCGCGCCGCACGACGAAGGTATCTCATTGTCGGTCTCGTGCGCACTGCCGCTGCTGCCGCACCGCACCGCTTCCTCCGTGCCCGTCGAGTAGCGCCACACTCGTGCAGCACCCGTGCCACACTCGCGACACTTAGCTAGATGACCATCGTCTCGTAGTTCATTCTTATCACCTGAATAATTCAGCACCAAAATAAATCAAATATATTTTTAATAAGTAGTCATTGTTACGTAGACGCGTACCACTGCTGAGAGAAGAGAGCGCTCCTCCCTACACGTCATTCGCGCTTGTGTTGTAGAAGATCTAGCCAGCACTCGCGAGCGGCACCTGTCGTTGTAAGAAGTAATATTTATTTTATTGGTTATGCGTTAGGAGAGCATTTACGAGTATGTAAACCAGAGTTTGAGTACCTAGGTATTAAAATATTTAACTTTTAAACGTTGTTTTATTCGCACGAAGGTTACAAAGAGAGGGAAGAGTCTGGTAAAGTGCGGCTGCGCAGGTCAGTTATCACTCAGCACGATCGCACACAGGATGCAAGACCACGCGCAGAATCTGGCGCTCGCCCCGAGCGCAGTGAGCGCGCGGAGCGGCCGCCCAGGCCCGTGCCGCGCCGTCTGCCGGTTGCCCGCTCCCCTTCCGCCGAGCGTGCGCCTGCCCCGCTCACCGACGAGCCCTCTGATCGCTCCCCGGAAAACATCGCGCACATCATCATCGATAAACGAAAATCACGGAATTTCTCTCTTGAAAGAAGTGACGATGAAAGAATTCACGCGCCCTCCGTAAAGCTGCCCGATTTCAAGGGCATCGGTGACAGCGGGGGTGCGACCTCCAGCGACAGCAGTGAGTCTGGCAGCAGCCTGCTGTGTTCGCTCGCGCCGAAATGGCTGTCGCAAGGGCGAGCCCGCCGAGCCGCGCGCCGCCGCGATCAGGAGCGCCCCGCACCCGCCGCTCCCACCGCGCCCGACCCCGCCATTCATGACCAGCAGCCACCAGGTAAAGAACATCCACAGCTCGCCTTCGCTAAACATTTAGGGATGATTCATTAGCGGGCCTTGCCCGGGCCGTGCCGTGTCCGTGGCCCGGACGGGGTACGGATTTGAAACGTTACATACATTTTGTATGAAGCAGTTTATATTACACAGTGCTTGATCCGTGTCCCGTCCGGACCCGGACGACGCTCGCTACACCATGGTTGTTGCACGGACACGCCCCGTCCCCTCCACGTCTAGACATACTCGTAATTCGGGAGCATTACTGAATGAAAATGTATTACTTAAATTAAAATGGTGAATTCAGAGCCGAGCAGGCCACATGTTTCTGTTTTATGCAGCCATGTCTAAGTTATTGATGAATAGCCTTCCGACTTCCAACACGCTTGCGTGCATAGTACTCTTGAAAGGGATGAGCAGTGAGCTGTGCCGCGCGGTGTGCTCGGTGTGCGCCATGTGTTGCTCACGGCACTTGTGTGTGCGACAGGCGGGTGGTCGGTGACGGTGGCGGGCTCGTGCCGCGCTACGCTGCCCGCTGACGTTGAGATGCGCCTGCGCTTCCCGCACGACACCCACGCAGCCGCCGCCGACGTGCCTTGTCAGGTGCTACACACTTTACTTTGATACGTTCTTAAGGCGGTGATTTCTTGAAAACGCTCAAAAAAGTGGTGTTTTAAACAAGTATATCTCTTTAACCGTAAATAATTTTGAAAGCAAAAAAATATATGATATTTTCAAGTCATTTTTGCATAAAGTGATGGAACTCAAAACATAAATATACATACTTTAATGCATCAAAAAATCATCAAAGTCACCTCTAAATTATCTTTAAAACAAGTTTATCCCTTCAATAACAACTATAATTAAAAATATACCATAAAATTCCAAATGCCAAACTGCATCCACTTATGGATTATTTATAATTAAATAGTTATTATCGAATTAAATACGATTTTATTTGCATTTTTACGACAATGCTTGCTCATTTATTATTCGAATTTATTACAACAGATATTAACCCGTATCGAGTTGCAATAAGAACTATTATCGCTCATAACGACAATATCTAAAGTTACCAGGGCCTTAAGCCACTACGTAACGTCGATGATCTTTACGAGCATACATTTGGGGCGAAGTTTCGACACGACCTAGGCAATGAGGTATTTTTTCGAATTATTAAAAATGGATGTATTGTTTATTGCTAATAAAAGCGATCCTTGCGTGTTTGCTCACCGAACAAAAACTGATGTACGGTGCAACCGCACATTCTGCAATTCAGCAGTTTACGCCACACATTTATTTCAACGGGTACATATTTGAACGTCGAAAATTTAAATATCTATGGGTAAAATGTCAATGTTCAAAACATTGAAAATTATCGATTACTTATCGATTGTATCGAAATATCGAAAATTGTTATACCTAAGCGTAAAATGTCTAAGATTGAAATGCCGAGTCGTTATACCTAAGTTCAAAATGTCAACATTTAATACACATAAGTTTATTATATTTACGTTAAAAATACCTACTCGTTAAAATAAATCGAACGAATTTTGATATAGGTATGAGTAGGTATGAGTGGAAAAAATGTAGGTAGATTGGAAATTATATCATTGATTTATCATATTCAAAAATGTAGGTAGATTTGAAATTGGCACACTGCCAACGCAATTTTTTTTGCGAGCAACTTGGAAGTAGCGCTCGCCGGCCGCTACGTTCAGCTCGCGCGGTTAGTCACAGTTCTAACCTAACCTATTTCAGCTTTGATGATTTCCCACCCAAAAAAAAAAAACCTATTTCACCTTGTCTAATTATCTAGTCACAGGCAGATTGTATTGGTTTACTAGTAAAACAGTTCCTTCTTAATATACTGGTCGTCATAGCAATCTGTAATTTTCACCAGTATTTGATGGTATTGACATTGAGCACGAGGTCCTGGATTTTTTTTTTGAGGGTGGGAAATCATCAAATAACTTTTCCCACTCTGGGTGGAGCAGAAGGGCGTGTCATACTTTTACTGAATAAAATCCCGTCTTCCATCAGATGCCTGTGTGCCAGGGGCCACGGTATCTCTTTAGAACAACCCGCACCCCTGGCAGGCATCGGCCCTTGTGGACCCCACCAGTTGGTGCTGACAGCTTTTTGCTGCGCGCGTGGAACACAACGCGCCTCCGTCGACCCGGGCTTGGTCCTTTATACCGGACAGCGAGCTACCCATTACTCGCCATCCGCAAGCCCGCGCCTACGGTGGCCGGGAATCAGTCTGGGATTCCCGACGCCCACGGCGGCGTCTCCTGCGGCGACTAGGGCCGTGAGGGCGTATATACATGAGGTCCTGGGTTAGATTTGCCCGATATCGGCGAGTAAATTCATGCGAATCCATGAATAAAAGCCACCTTTATAGACCTCGGCCTTAAGAGTCAATAAATTACATTCAACTAAGTACCCCTTGCTGAGATATTCGCATGTTTTTATCTATAAGTGTACTTATGGCTCGAGACAGTAATGCACCTATTTGCTACAATAAAAGGTAGGTATTTCAAACTTCGATATGAGAGTGGCAACAACAAATGGGGCTTTTCAAGCTACAATGTGGATTTTGAACTGTGAAAGTGAAACTTGTTGCTAAGGCTTTGCACATAACATCACGCTTAGTTTTCCCGAAGGGCTGGACAGAGGTGTACCTACCTATAATACACACGGCTACACATCAAGCTATAAATTTCCAGCATAAGCTGATCTCGCATTGTATAGAATTTCCATACAGTGCGAGATCTAAGTAAACTGGAAATGTATAGCATGATGTGTAGCCGTGCGTACACCCATATTTGGCCAGTTATCTTAAACTGAGCACAAATCTAGACTGCAACAGACAAATTCCAGATATAATAACCCAATACTTAACACTTTTCCTGACCTGGGAATCGAACCCAAGTTCTCAAGCTCAGGAGTAGCGCTTGCGACCACAAGACCAACAAGGCATTACCATGCAGGCATACAGCTGTTAATGAGCTGGGTAATAACCAGAGATCAGATATTCGGGTGCATATTTACCTAAAGATAATTTTTAGCTATGAAAGTATGGAAGCGGCTTTATAAATTATTTGTAATATAAATTATTAAAAACCCCGGGATTCTTGGATTGCATAACTATTCAGATGTGTATTAATTTAAAATTAATGTTTAACCCGATACAAATATGTGTATGTACTGGAGGAGGGGTGGTTTCCTGAGGACACGGTGGAGCATACGGTGGCGGTCTGCCCGGCTTGGGCGGAGCACCGCCGTGTCCTCGTGGAGGCGATCGGCGGCGGCGATCTCTCGCGTCTGACCCTGGTGCAGGCCATGGTACGGAGCGAGAGTGAATGGTTAGCCGTCACCTCCTTCTGCGAAGCAGTAATGCTCGCGAAGAGGGAGGCGGCGCACGTGAGGGAGAGGCAGTATATGCGTCCTCACGGCCGTAGTCGTCGCGGGAGACGCCCTGGGCGTCGGGAATCCCAGGCTGATTCCCGGCCACCGTAGGCGCGGGCTTGCGGACGGCGAGTAATGGGTAGCTCGCTGTCCGGTAAGGACCAAGCCCGGGTCGACGGCGCGTTGTGTTCCACGCGCGCCTCAAAGAGATGTCAGCACCAAATGGGGGGGTCCGCAAGGGCCGATGCCTGCCAGGGGTGCGGGTTGTTCGAAAGAGATACCGCGGCCCCTGGCACACAGGCAACTGAGGGAACACGGGTGGGTTTTAGTCAGTAAAAGTCCGAGCGGGAGAAGTTATTTGATGATTTCCCACCCAACAAAAAAAAAAACAAAAGGAGGGGTGGTTTGTATTTTAATTAAAACAAAAAATAAACAAATTACTTACCTAAATTGAGACTTTTTTGATACAAAACCGCATTCCATGTTAGCCAACATCTCAACTTTTTTTTTTTTTTTAGGGACAATAAACAGAATATTGCAGCCCACTACATTATCCGCATATTAATAAGAAAAAAATCATGATGATAATGAGTGCCACTAGACAGGTATTATATAATTTAAAACATCACAATAATAATAAAAAAATTAATTACATCATGCAAAATTGAGATTCCAAATGATTGATTGCTTGGAAAACAGTAATAATTAACACTAATAAAATACACACACACTAACAAAAATAAAAGTCTAGACTAGTTTACATTCCTAATAACATTATTGGCTAATAAGAAGATTAATAACATTCCATTTAAATTTGGATTTTGAGCATACAAAAATATCAATATTAACAAAATTACAATTATAAGATTCAACCATTCGACGTATAGGGCAGCGCAAACCAGAATTAGTTCGACATGTATTGACAGCAAATAGGGTACCTGCACGGATACTACGTACATTAACAGTGCGTGGAACTACATAACATAGCTTGCTCGTGAGATCGATACAGTCAAAATCACCATGAACAATACCATACAGTACAGAAGCCTCTAGATACTTACGTCTAGATATTAGGTTGACCTGCCTATATTTATCGAGCAATTGTGAGTATGACAAATACGTTTTGTGGCATCTGTAATGCATGGCTCGCAGAAACTTTCGCTGAACTTTTTCAATCTCGTCTATGTATTTCTGGTAAAACGGGTTCCAGATAGGAACGGCATATTCTAATTGTGACCGCACAAGAGCCTTATACAGGTAAAGGTATGTAGAGACCCGCTTGAACTCGGTGGCCGATCTCATAACGAAACCATACATCTTAAATGCTTTATTTATAATATTTTCTACATGTTGGTTGAGGGATAGCTTATCATCAATTAACACACCAAGGTCTCTCACAGTAGATACATTACTGAGTGTTGTGTCGTGCAATGAGTACTTAAAGTTAATAACTCTTTTATTCTTAGTGAAATTGATGCAATTGCACTTGGAGAGACTAAGGTGTAGCTTATTATTTAGACAGTAGTCAGTGAGACTGTCCAGATCTTGTTGAAACAGTTGACAATCCTCAACAGTCTGTATAGACCTATAAAATTTTAAATCATCAGCATATACAAGAAAATTAGTATTTTTAAAACATTTGCTTATGTCATTGATATATAGAATAAACAATAGCGGTCCCAAGATTGAGCCTTGTGGAACACCCGAGGTTACATGCACTGCATAAGACTGATGACCATTCACGACAACCTTTTGTGTTCTATTTTTAATATAGGATGAGAACCAGCGAAGCAAATTTCCTCGTATACCATTATACGCAATCTTATTTAGTAGAATTTCATGGTCGACCTTGTCAAAAGCTTTTTTGAAGTCTGTGTAAACAGCGTCAACTTGTAACCGCCTGTCCATATTTTCAAAACAAAACTTTAGGTGAATATGCATCCGAATATTCGATCTCTGGTGATAAGACAAGGATATTTTACTATTAATTTATACATCAACCGTAGTAATTTTTTTGCACTACACAACATTTTGTATGAACTATTAACAAAAATTAATTAAAAAAAAGAATGTTTGATTAGTGATATTATTTTGCCAAATTTTTAGGCATTTTTGAACTTTTAAATTTTAACAAAGATATGCTACGGCATCAGCTATGATAATAACTTAAATTTCAGTACAGAAAATTGGTTTCTAATGATTTAATCTGGGATTTTTCATTAAAAAAAAAAACTAAAAATCTAATTCAAAAACTACTGAACTCCGGTAGAAAATTTGGTGGCTTAATTTGTTGCATTTTACCCCTACTATGACGTTCTGACCGGAATACGTCGAGTTACCAGTAGCCCTGTATATATTTTCGATGTTTTGAGCATTGTCATTTTACCCGTAGGTATTTTAATTTTCGACGTTCAAGTATGTATCCATTTCAACTTATAATAATTAGCTCAGTTTGCGTAGTGTTATCAAATCAGTTAGGCGTTCTCGTTACAGCCAAAAAGGGCCGCGTCACTCACTTCACTGCCACACCATCAGCTCATTAAGCTCATTTTAGTTTAAGTCCCTTTAGGACAATACAGTAGTATTTCAGTACTTTACCTTCTTTCATTCCATTCATCCCGCATCTAAAAGTAATGTATGTTCTACCAAGGGATCATAAAACTGACATAATCGAGCCGACAAAGGGCTTGTCCGCACTATATTTTGCATGCATAAGACATATTTAAGTTATTTCATAATATTGAATATTGTGCATATTTTTATAAAAGGGGTTTATTTGCACATTAAATTAAAACAATATTATTATTTATACTATATGTATACAACGAGTAACAAAATTAACGCAAGACCTCATACACCCCAATTAGAGTATTGAGTTGAAAGCATAATACGATGACCAAAACTATTTTTTTAAAGCTACCTGATATTATTAAGAAAAACGTGTCGACCCAACCATTACTTTATGCATTTAAAATTGAGTCTTATTTTTTCGAAAATAAGATTGAATTTTCTTTGGCTCAATCAGTGGTTGGTATGGGTATAAAAAAAAAACTTATTAAAAGTTATTGAAATCGATTCAGTAGGTAGTCAATTAGGAACAAACTACTTTCAGGTCTTGCGTCCATTCTGTTACACCTTGTATAGTTTTTGAATCATGATGAATTGATGATGTTAGAAAAAATACCACTCTCCCTATCTCCGAAAATTGCCAACCGAAAAATCTGAAATAAATCAAGTTGATGGAGATTTATGCACTCTCTCTCTAACCAGCACAGTGTTTTAGTAATAAGCAAAACTCCTCTACGAGCAAACTTGTTTTGCTGGTCGCAAAATATATTATTTAACTTTGTAAATACTACAATCTTACTGAGGTACGGAATCGTCGGTGACGTGAGCGACCCCGACTCGGTATTTTTCATAATTATTGTAATATTTTTCAGGAGTGCACGTGTCGCCACTGCGCTACGTGTGTGTGCTCAGCGCGAGCGGTGCACGGGGCGGGAGCGGGACCACGGGGCATGGGGCGGAGCGCGCCGCCCCTCCCACCCGCTGCACCCGCCAAACTCGCGCGTCTCGCGCGCACCGATTCTAGCAAACTGACCCTGACCATGAAAAAGGAGGCGCTTGGTATTTAATACTCTTTTTTATCATAAGCCACTACATGGGATAGTTGAATGGAATTAACTTCAATATCTTCTTCTTCATAACCAAAGGAATTGGTTTCTGATTACAGACTCTTCCATTCTTGCCTCCAAGAGTTCGAAGAAGTCGGGCGAGCCGCTCCCCGACGTGGAGACGTATCGCGCCTCGCGGAGCAAGCTCAGGAGCTCCGTCAAGGTATAACACTCCTAATGCAGACTACTGGCCTCAGGTCGCGACTCGCGGGTCACCCACTTGTTGACCGTCGTGCAGTCGCTCCCCAGACAGAGTCGCGTAGTGGTTAGTGTTTGTCGTTGGCAAGCATTTACACCTAGAAGGCGGTTGTTTCAGACGCGTCGGGGGTACTCCCTGCACTGCTGGCTGCCAGACGCCGAAGCCGCGCCCATCAGGTATATCATGCCTGATTGCCTGAATCCATTGGATGCGGGAAGCACAGAACCGGTCGAAGTGGCGGAGCTTGGGGAAGGCCTATGTGGCAGTTTACGTCTTTCGGCTGAAATAATGATGATTATGATGATGTTGTAAAATCTCTACGTTACAGTTTTTGCTGATCCAAATAACTCAAAGCCATCATAATATGTCCTTCTTAGTTATAGTTGTATAGTTAAATATCGTATTTTCGATGGTGACGTGCGATTTTGTTGGTAGAGCACTGATTTTTTGGAACTAGCGTTGATGCGTCACTTTTCCGCTCATTTGTTGACTTTGTTCAGGTGACTCTATAGAGGTAACGACGCTACACTGGCATTTTCATGGTTGCATAGTGCAGCGGTGTCATCACAATTTTAAGGGCTAAAAGTTATGTGGACGTTGGTTCTTCATTTTGAAAAGCAGGCCTAAGTGACAAACCTTATTGAAAGCTTGAAGTTATCAGCGTACGCACTAATTACAGTAAAAATACCATATTGTTCGAAGGAGTACAGCTGTTCAATGATTTTCCGCACGATATAAAAGAATGCGATAACGTGAATAGGTACATAAAAAAATAAGCTTAAGAAACATGTATGTATAGTAGCAGTCATAAGTCGACTAGCAATCTCAAAAAGCAATAAACTGACACTTCGGTTTAACTTACGATCTTCTTATAATAAGTAATTTCTATACTATAGACACACACACTCTCATACATCTACAAATTATTGTATTTCATAAATTCAACCATTAAAGTAAATGGGATGATAGCTTAGCGGTTACCGTACTTAGCTCAGCACGTTTGTGCGTAGCGAGTCGCGGGTTCGAATCCCACGCGCGGTGATAGTAATTTTATTGTTTTAAAAATCGCTTTTGACTTTTCTTGTTCTGTTCGTCTTGTTCACTAAATTCGTAAAACTTTATGATTATGATAAACATTATAAGTTAATCAATCTCGCGGCTTTCTCGCGGCTCATATTACAAATAATTGTATAAATTATTATGACCATCCACTCAAACGAAACATAAACTATTCAAACGCCCCGTTATTAAGCTATACGATACATTAAACACTTCAAACAACCCACGTATAAACATCCTTTGTTTTTTTATGACTTTGCGATAAGAGCGGACCACCCACGGCGAAATGGGGCGGTGACGTAATCGATTGGTACCTCAACGGCAAAATTAATGAATGCGGTGGTCGGTCGAGCAGTTATACCCACAGAAACCTAAATAAATTTAAATGATATTAAGGTGCATGTGCAGGATCAGGTTTGTTCATCCAAATGAAGCGACTTGTGTAGTTTTAACAGTTGTATATTTTAAATATAATATTCGTTTAACACCTTGTTGCCATGGCGGGGTGGCGGTCGGAAAAAAGGATGTTATACAGTTCAAAATTTGAGGGAGGCGCGAGTGAATGAGACCGAATGTGAGTGACCGAATGTAAGCGACCGAAGGAACGACCGGATTGGAATTCGATGGCGATCTTTCTTTCTTCCACGATAGATGGCGAGTGTGCGGCGTCCGTTTGTATGTGTTTGCGTCTGGATGTATAGATGGCGTGGACATGCCCCCGGCCTTGGAAGCTCAGCTTTCAAAATGATTATAAGTATGATGTCAAGCTTCATCGCTCACTGATTGCAGTGGCAGCGGGCAAATCTTGGAGAAGGCTCGTCTAATTGTTCCAGTACTTGTGTATATGTCCGCTACTCGAGCCACGCCGTCTTTTCCAGGGAATACACGTGTAATACGACCTAAGCGCCACTTTAATGGCGGTAGGTGGTCATCCTTTATGAGGACAAGGCTGCCCAATGTGATGTCATCCTGCTTAGTCTTCCACTTGGTCCGCAGTTGCAGCTCCGATACGTATTCTGTGGACCAGCGTCGCCAGAAGTGCTGCCGCAGTTGTTCGATTCGTTCGTAGCGTGTCAACCTCGAAGTCGGCTTGTCTGTGACGTCGTCAGAAGGTGGTGCTGTCAACAGTCGGCCAATGAGAAAATGGGAGGGGGTAAGAGGAGTAAGGTCGGAAGGATCTGAGGATAGAGGTGAAATTGGACGGGAATTTAGGACGGCTTCGATTTGTGTCAAAGCTGTGCAAAATTCCTCGTAAGTTAATCGCGCGTTACCTACTATGCGCCTCAGGTGATGCTTGCACGAGCGTACCCCACTCTCCCATAGACCGCCAAAATGTGGAGAATAAGGAGGAATAAATCGAAATTCAATGTTATTGTCTGAAGCATAATTAATAATCGTTTCTGAATCTTTGTTTAAGAATAAAGGAAATTCTTTCTCTGCACCTACGAAATTCTTGCCATTATCCGAATATATGACGCAAGGTTTACCTCGCCTACTGATAAATCGTTTTAATGCTAAAATATAATCATTTGAAGACAGACTTGTAACAAGTTCCAAGTGCATAGCTCGCGTCGTGAAGCAAATAAATAAACATATGTAAGCTTTAGTCAACCTTGAACCTCTGCCTTTTCTGTTTAATATAAACACTGGCCCCGCATAATCAACACCCGTTCGCATAAATGGGAAGCCAGGCTCCAAACGCTCAAGCGGTAAGTTACCCATGATAGGTGCTAATGTCTTACCTCGAATACGTGTACACTTTACGCACTCATGCACTATTCTCCTTGCTAAGTTTCTAGCATTTAATGGCCACCAACATTCACGCACCGTAGCTAAAAGAAGTTGAGGGCCCGCATGTAATAATCGTATATGTTCATACCTAAATAAACTAATAGTGAAAGGATGTTTACTGCACAATAAAACTGGATGTTTTTTATCATAAGTAAAAGTGGACGAATTAAATAGTCTTCCACCAACCCGAATTATTTTATGTTCGTCCATAAAAACATTAAGACTAGAAACCTTATTATATTGTTTACAAGTTCGTTTAATAGAAATATTGCCAACTAAATTATTGTAAACATCTGGAAATGAGTTTATTTGTACTAACCTAATTAGCATTCTTTGTGCGGCATTCAATTCGCTTACTGATAAGGAACCGGTTCGACGGCTGTCTTTAGCAGTCGACTTGATGCGTGTATTATCTATAAATCTAAGTACGTACGCACCTATTCGTTTAAGTTTAGAAAATGAACCGTATTTTTTAAAGTTTATTAAATCTTCGCATTGTATAGAAGGTAAACATGTTTGTTTACATTTTAAATCTGGTAAATTATAAACATCTGGATTATCGCATTTAATCTGTTCGAAAGAATGTAAATTGTTATGTAAAAAAGACGGACCGTACCACCATAAATCACAATCCTTTAATAAATCTAAACTATAACCTCTGGATAATAGATCAGCTGGGTTATCTTTGCTACTTACGTGTAACCACACCGAGTCGCCCGTGAGGTCATTGATCTCGGTCACTCGATTTTGTACAAATGTTTTAAGTAAATGTGGTGACATTTTTATCCAACCCATGACTATTGTAGAATCCGTCCAGAAATATATTTTACTAAACTGTAATCTAAGGGACTCAACGATTTTCCTGTATAATTTAGCTCCTATTAAGGCACCACAGAGTTCTAAACGAGGAATACTTATAGCCTTTAAAGGTGCCACCTTACTTTTGGCACACAATAAACGCACGGTTACGTCAGAGTTATCACTATAAGTACGTAAATAAGCGCACGCACCGTATGCGTCTTGGGATGCGTCGGTAAATATATGAAGTTCCGTATATTGAGTGTGATCACCTTTTACGTGACGAAGAATGCGAATGTCTTTTAGAAATCTTAACGTAAAAATGAAATGTTTCCAAATGCTAACAATATCCCTAGAAACAGGAGTATCCCAGTCAATTTTACTCAACCATAATTTTTGCAAAATCATTTTTGAAATTATGACTGCAGGAGAAAGAAGGCCTAACGGGTCGTATATTTGTGATATAACTGATAACATTACACGTTTAGTTAAATTTGACTCGTTATCACTGTTATCAATATTCGTCACAAAATGAAGCTCATCACCTGTGTTGTGCCAACCTAATCCGAGTGTTTTAGTTTGCGCATGCTCGCCTATAAAATGTTCTGTGGATTTATCAGATACGTCTAAATTAAATGTCCACTTGCGCAAAGGAAAACACCCTGACTGAAGCACTTCTGAAGTTTTCTGACAAACTTGAATTAAATGATCTAAATCATCATCACCAGTGATAAGATCGTCTACGAAAATGTCTTGAGTGATGACGCGAGCGATGACGTCGTCATCACACTCTCTCGCTAACTGTCTGATACATCGCATACTTAAATATGGAGCTGATGCAGTTCCATAAGTAACCGTATTAAGTTGGTAGGTATCTAATGGATCCGAAGGATTATCGCGCCACAATATTAACTGTAACGATCTTTGATCAGACTGGAGAAGAACCTGACGAAACATCTTCTCCACGTCTGCACAAGCTACATATTTATACTGTCTGAATCGCAACAAAATGGAAAAAATATCATTTTGTAACGCGGGTCCCGGAAACTGAATATCGTTTAATGATTTATTCGAGCTAGTGACAGCACTAGCGTCGAACACTACGCGTAATTTTGTAGTCGTACTAGACTCCCTAATGACTCCGTGGTGTGGAAGATAATAGTTAGGTTGACTACAAGTAACTAACTTCGACATGTGACCTGTCATTATACTCTCGCATAAAGTTAGTGTACATACGTTTAAATTCTGGTAAACGTTCAAGTTTACGTTCCAATGATAGAAATCGTTTCTTCGCTAACGTATAAGAATCACCCAGTGCATCTGGTGCCTCTCTTAGCGGTATGCGAACCGAAAATCTACCATTTTCTTCGCGTTTAGTCGTATTATGAAAGAATTCCTCACACATACGTTCATCATCTGTAAGAATTACACATGGTGATGAAGGGATATTCTCAATTTCCCAGAATAACCGGAGTTGCTTATCAATGTCCTGATTGAAGTGACAATGAACGTGAATAGGTTTTGGGTTCCTAACAAACATGGGACCGGACAATAACCATCCTAGTTTTGAATTTTGTAAGAATGGTCCACTAGGTAAGCGTATTTTATCGGTTTCTAAAAGATCCCAAAATCTATCTGCACCTATCAGCAAATCAATATCTGAACTAACGTTAAACGTAGGATCGGCTAATTGTAGGAAATCAGGAATACGTATATGACCAGCTTCTATGTTTATCGTAGGCAAACCGGACGTTATGCATGGCAAGACAATACATCGAAGCTTCGAATAATAATCGTTTACTTTTGATCGAATCGTTATATCGCATAAATGTCCCGACTGTGTGACCGATTGTCCCACACCCGAGATTTGAACTGTGGACTGTATATAAGACGCATTTATTCGTTTAGACAATTTCTCCGTAACAAAACAGTTTTGGCTCCCGCTATCTAAAAGCGCACGAGCTGTATGATAAATATTATTATTATCCGCTACTTCCACTAATGCCGTAGAAAGTAAAACAGTATTTATCAATTTAAAATCACTAGTTGTTTTATCGCATACAACAGTGTTATTCGTATTCTTAGGTAAAGAATGCAACGCAGTTGTCGTAGTGTGTGTAACGTTCGCCTCTCCGCGCGACTCATGCACACACGCACTGTTAACGCTTTGTGTATTAGAATTTTCTAAATGTAACAGACTATTATGTTTGCGCTGGCATTGCTTGCACGGTCCAAAAACACAGTCGTTTAACGTATGACCCGGTCGCAGGCAATTCCAACACAACTTCTTATCAGTAACAACTTTCATTCTATCCTTAATAGACATGTTAAGGAATGTTATGCACGTGTATAACGCATGACCTTGATCGCACAAAACACAACTGGGTAAATCCTTTTTAGAATTATTATAACGATAGTTGTTACGAGTAGTTTTGATAGATGAATAACTATGCACGCGGTTTGAACTTCGTTTGTCACTTATATGTTGATGCTTATCACTTTGAGGCAATTCCTTTGACTTAACGTGGTTTGCACTGATCATTTCTAATGTATCAGCGCGGTTTCTGAGGAATGATATTAAGTCGTTTAATTTGACCTTATCGCGTGACCCTAAAGACGTGGCACCTATGTGGTTTTCCCACTCTCGTTCCGTGGAAGGATCAAGCTTATTAACGACTAAGTATATAACTAATGTGTCCCAATTGACTGTGGGTTCATCGAGTGACGTTAAAGCGCGTAAATTACGTAGAACGGTATCAATTATTTTCCGAATGTGTGATGGTGATTCCTGTTTTAACGACGGAATACTATACAACGCTTTGACGTGATTATTGACTAACAACCTATCATTATGATAGCGGTTTTCTAGTAACTCCCAGACGTGAATGTAATTGGCAGGACTGAACTCTAACGCACTTCCACTCAAAGCCGACCGTAAATAATGGAATTTTTGAATTTCATCTAAATCGTTACGGTTATGGATCATAGTGATGTATGAATGTTTGAACTCCAGCCAGTTATCATATAAACCTTCAAAGGCAGGTAGTTTTATATCCGGTAATTTAATATTAACAGGTTGTCGGAAACCGTCTCGAGCTGATGCAACAGGGAACTCATTGTAAGCCTCCGTGCTATTAATAAGACAATTTGCACTGGCCATAGCCGTAAAATATAAGGATTCTAATGCTTCAACATATTCTGAATTGGCGGTTAATTCCGATTCCGATAAAAGTAATTCTATTTCACTTTCAATGCTATTAAATTTAGAAAATAACTCGATGGCAGCCTGAACTCGCAACTTTAGTTCGGCTACTTGTAAGGTAGTCAACGTAGCCCCCACAAGTGAATCTACGACATTTTTAAATTGTGTTAACCGACCCTTTACACCACCCCTACGTTTCTTAAACTCTGAAAGAATTTCCTCTACAGACTTAATAGACATTTTGGCGGGCTACGAATAAGTGTAAGGTATGAAGGTACTCACGTGCAAGCATCAACGGAACCGCGTGGCTGCAACCCTCACGTCGCGTACAATCGAACTGTAATCGTATAAAACACAGCGTTAACACAAATCAAAACGTATAGGGAAAGGATGAGAACAAAGACCTGGGGGCCGATTCTACTAATTTGCAACGTTACACGTTAAATTGTGTTTCCACAACAGTTCGATTTCGATCGCCGTTCGATAGTTACATAAAAAGTCATTCTACTATTTTATAAGCAAAATGGAAACTAAACTTAAAACGAATTGCAACTGAACTGTAGCGGGAACACAGCGGGCAACCCGCGTTACCAACATGCCAAAATAATATGTTTTATTAATACCAAAAAGAAAAAAGTTGAATCTAAAAATGTTACTAAACACGAATATGTGGCACTAAAAGTATTTTCTATAATTAAAAGACATAATGATCATAATTTTATCATTAACTTTGTCCTATAGTAAACGTCACGCTCATGTTCGATTTTGTTAGTAGAATAGGTTTTGACATTGTTTCAATCGATCGTTGGCGTAACTAAAACGTAACCGCAGCTGTGTCGCAGCTGGACCGTTGTTCATTTTAGTAGAATGCGAAAACGCTTAAAAGTGGTGATTCGGTTGCGGTTCTATTGCGTTTTTTTAACAAATTTGTTAGTAGAATCGGCCCCCTGACCGTTGCGCTTTATTCTGATATCTCCGTTTTTCTCTCGTATAAAATGGCTGCTGGTCCAACTATGGCGTCGCCGTCGCGTGTCGGCGTCGTTACTCGTTTCTCCGTAGTATTGAATCCAGTATCCGTCTCGAAGGTCCAAATTATGTGCAGGATCAGGTTTGTTCATCCAAATGAAGCGACTTGTGTAGTTTTAACGGTTGTATATTATGGCGGGGTGGCGGTCGGAAAAAAGGATGTTATACAGTTCAAAATTTGAGGGAGGCGCGAGTGAATGAGACCGAATGTGAGTGACCGAATGTAAGCGACCGAAGGAACGACCGGATTGGAATTCGATGGCGATCTTTCTTTCTTCCACGATAGATGGCGAGTGTGCGGCGTCCGTTTGTATGTGTTTGCGTCTGGATGTATGGATGGCGTGGACAGTGCAGTTAACTTACAACTCATTCACCGCGACTAAATAGAACGGTGTTGGTTGTTATTGTGTGCTAGTGACGTGTGTTTAATTTATCAGCGGTGTTCTAGTTCATTTTAAAATGAAAGCAAATTTAAATATAGAAATGAAAGCGAATATTATTGTGCTACATAAAACCGGACTATATCACAATTATCTGATGAAACCGGACTGAGTGTGAGTATTATTATTTCATTATTTTATTAAACATTCATCTAATTAAAGTATAACTGCTGATTCTTGTAGTTATTTTTTTAAACGTTTTATAAATATCATAAGGTCCAAATAGAAGAAAAATATAAAATTTCAAAGTAAATTTATTTCTTAGATTATTAAACGATGAAAATAACGTTATATGTACCTACTTACTTAATATTTATATGAAATTTCTATTTTAAACAATTTTGTTTCTAAATAGTAATACATATTATTATGCATTTTGCTTAGTGGCCTAACAGTACCCCTTTTTTCGTTTTAGTGAAATATTGTAAATCGGTGGGTGAAAAGATATGAGGAAGGGAGCCTGCCTGTCGAAAGCAAAGTGGAAGACACCAGCTCATAAAAGAGGCGCAGCAACAGCACATGTTCAGCGAATATGAAACAAGTGGTTTCAAAAGGAAAAGACATTGTGCTAAATTATTCGACATGTCTTTACGAACCATGCGCCATGCACTCCACACAGAAGGTTTGTATCATCGAAAATCAGCTCAAAAACCATATTTAACAGAAAAAACATTAACATTAAGTTATAAATTACAAATATTTATTGATTTTTAGTAATATTAAAATAACATTGTGTCTTATCCGTAATATGGATTATTTTGAGGTTTAGCCTCAATCTTCTTTTCGTAATGAAAATGAATACTTAAGCTATAAAAGAAAGAAGATAAGAGAAGAAGAGAGAAGATATAATAAGTCCTATTAAATACCATTTGTTAATTTTGAGGTTTGTGATACAACAAACTCATTCGCAGTACAATAAAACTAATATTACTGACTCATTTAACTGTTTATAATGAATAAACATTTTGTAATCACTTATTAAACATTTTTATTCTTAATCCTTTATTTAAATAACAATATAAGTAATAAAAAATACAAAACATCTCGTTTATTCATTTATCGAATAATAAATAAAAGATAAATCTTTTATTACTTTTATAACAAAAGAACAGAAGATTATTGTTGAAAAGAAAAATAAAAGTCTCATCGCGAGATTTGAACCCAGTCCAAGACGATACGCTGCGAGCTATCGGAACTTGATATTACAACGCGAATTTT
Organism: Antitype chi; assembly: GCA_947359405.1. Taxonomy (NCBI): domain Eukaryota; kingdom Metazoa; phylum Arthropoda; class Insecta; order Lepidoptera; family Noctuidae; genus Antitype; species Antitype chi. The sequence continues at coordinate 33,772 of OX375827.1, read as the reverse complement.
ATTAATCGTATGAACAGACCAAGGTCATACGTAATATAACCCTTAGTATGCTAGTAGACTTATGACTCCTTACTGTACATTAAACTTCTAATACTCTTGTTCTGGTGATAAAGTTCACTTTGGTCTGCAGGGAGTATAATGAAAAACGCGTGGTGATGCGGCTAATGATTTATTGCTACTAGTTCGTACAAACATTGTTTAGATATTAATACCAAAGGAACACACACATGCACAATCGTCTCATAATTAAACTTATAAACACAACATCCCGCCCACCAAAAGGCAATATAGGCCTTTTGATAAACAAATTAATTTCACTATACATTGAAACAAACCAAAATTTATAATAATACTAATCGCTACGGTAATAATATATCGATAGAAAATTCATCACAAAAGAATTATTATCTGTAGGTAGATTTTATTAATCAGCGTTGTCTATTGGTAAAGGGCATAATTTATTTATAACTCTCTGAACTATGTTATCACCACTTTTAACGCTGTAAACCCTAGTTACCCCATCGGCGCCTGGGTGTTTATCCACAATACGACCTAACATCCATTTGCCCGGAGGTAAATTGTCATATTTAATCAGAACAATGTTTCCAATCTCTAGTTCAGGGATTCGTTTAAGCCATTTAGGTCTCTGCTGCAAACGAGATAAATATTCACTTTGCCATCTCCGCCAAAAGTGAGACAGCAGTTGTTGCATATGCTGCCAACGGGATAACCAGTGCATAGGTATTTCGGTTAAGTCAGGGTTTGGAACAGTTATGGGAGCTTCGCCAATTAAAAAGTGACCTGGCGTCAATGGTGTAATTTGATCGGTTTCAGCTTCATCAATAGGACTTAATGGCCGGGAATTAAGGCAAGCTTCTATCTGGCATAGCAAGGTAGACATCTCTTCATACGTTAAATGGGAAGTCAGTACCCTTCTTAGGTGGTATTTTAATGATTTCACGCCTGCCTCCCATAAACCTCCTATATGAGGGCTATAGGCCGGGATGAAATGCCACTGTGTGCCTTCCAGTGCAAGTTGTTCAGCAATTGGTCCATCAAATTGTACTTGAGCTTCACTTAAGGCAATAGCAAGTTCCTTATTAGCGCCAACAAAGTTGCGACCCTGGTCACTCCATAAATGGGTACATTTTCCACGTCTCGCAACAAATCTCCGAAAGGCCCCAATGAAAGATTCAGAGGTAAGGTCTCCTGCCAGTTCTAAATGGATAGCCTTCGTAGACATACATATAAAGATAGATACATATGCCTTAGAGGTCTTGACTCCTCTGCCCTTGGACATCAAAACCTGAAAGGGTCCGGCAAAGTCCACGCCACTATGCAAAAAGGGTCGAGAAGGTGTTACTCGGACCTTAGGTAGATCTCCCATAAGTTGGGTCTTACTTGCGGCACATTGTTTAGCACAGATTAAACATTTATGTAACTTAGCCTTTACCAACTTCTTGGTTCTCAGTATCCAAAATTTGGAACGTAAATAGCACAGCATTAATTGTACTCCACCATGTAAAGTTTTTAAGTGAGCGTCTTCTACTATGAGAGTAGCGAGGGCATTGTTGCTATCTAATATCATTGGGTGTTTGCCATCTTCATCTAAGTCAGCGTGTCTCAACCTTCCACCCACCCTGAGTATACGTTCATTGTCTAAGAAAGGGTGTAAAGTCTTCAATCTACTTTGTCTTTTAACCGATTTATTTTGCATCAGACTAGTAATCTCGTCTTCAAAACTATTTTTCTGAACTATCTTTATACATGTTTTCAATGAATCATGCAACTCACTTGTAGTCATCGTAATATTTTTGGCCTCCATTTTCCGGCCCTTCAGGAATCGTTTACAGTAACTGACTGCCTTTAACAGCTCAGTTAGGGTTTCGAATTCCTGAAATTTTGTGATAAGTTTCTTTGAGCTTTCGATTTCTATTTTCATATTAATTTGGACGGTTTGTATCCGTTCCAAATTAGTGAGCACGTTACTAGGTCTAGTGTAAGGTATATCGTCTGTTTTTAACCACCCAGGGCCATCCCACCACATATTATTTTCTTTCAGGTTTATGAACGACATTCCTCTAGAAGCCGGATCTGCAGGGTTTTCCTGTGTAGCGACATGGTACCAGTTATTTCCGATGTTATCTAGGACTTCTACGACCCGGTTTCTTACAAAGGTGTGCCATCTCATGGGGTCTCCAAACAGCCAGGACAAAACAATTGTTGAGTCCGTCCAGGCAAAGATATTTTTGGCAGGTATTCTAGTGGCTTCCTGTATTTGCTTCAAAAGTCTAGATAACAACACAGCACCACATAACTCGAGACGCGGCAACGACACAGGTTTAATGGGAGCTACTCGAGTCCTAGCTGCTATTATATTGGTCTTAATTTCGCCATTATCTTGACGCACACGGATATAGACTACCGCTGCATATGCTTTATTGGAGGCATCGCAGAAGCCATGGACCGTAACATTAGGCATTAGATTAGACTGGGTATGTAGCCATCGTTTAACTTCAAAGCTATTTATATTATGTAAGCTACTTCTTAAAGTCAGCCATTCCTCCGTTATTGCTCTGTCAACCTCCTCATCCCATGTAAGGGCTTGCAGCCATAGCCTCTGAATAAGCAGCTTTGCAGGTAATATAGCAGGTGCCAACCAGCCAAGCGGATCGAACAACCTCTGAATATCCCCTAAAATGGTTCTCTTCGTGATCTTCTCAGCTGGACGGGGTAAGTTTAATTTATATTGAAAAACATCCTTTCCCATATTCCAGCTTAAGCCAAGGGCCTTGATAGTGCCATCAATAGTGATATCGACATTAGCATGACAACTTCTTAAAGAAGGTTCAAACTGTTTCAGGAATTCCGCGCTGTTTGAACACCATTTTTGGAGCACGAAACCACCAGTTCTTAATATAGTGTTAATGTCTTTGGCTAATTTAATAGCTTCTGGTATCGTATCTTCCCCAGACATCAAATCATCCATATAAAAGTCTTCCTTTATCACCTGGGCAGCCTTAGGGTAGTTCTCACCTTCATCATCAGCTACTTGTTGCAAGGTTTTGACAGCTAAATAAGGAGCAGCCGCGGTGCCAAATGTGACTCTCGTCATTCTATAATCTTTTACAGGATCTTGGGGGTGACTACGCCAAACAATTCTTTGAAGGTCTCTGTCTTCCTTGCTGACGTAAATTTGAAGATACATTTTTTGAATGTCCGATACAAAACACACTTTCTTCATTCTCCACCGTATTATTAAATTTCTCATATTTTCTTGTAATTGCGGACCAACTAATAGTTCTTCGTTTAAGGATATATGGTTTATTCCTTTCTGTGATGCGTTAAATACTGTTCTTACTTTTGTTGTTTCCTTTTCTTGTTTGACTATTGCATGATGTGGCAGATATACCGATGGGTTCTCTATTTCATTCCTAGGTACTTCTTCCATGTATATCATTCGTTTGTATTCTTCCATTACCTTAATGTACTCTAATTTTAACTGGCTGTTCTTTTCAAAACGTCTTTCTAGTTGGTACAGTCTCGTCAATGCTATATCTCTAGTTTGTCCTTCAGTTGATAATATTTCATTCTTTCTTTTAGGTAAAGTCACTACATACCTTCCATCATTTGCTCGGGAATGTGTAGCCTTGTATATTTCTTCACATTTTCTTTCTTCCAGGGTAAGTACACTTCGGTCTTCAGTTTCAAGTTCCCACATTGTTTTTAACATGGAATTCGGGTCTAGATTAAGGTGCATGACGGTAAAATCATGGTCATTCTTGTTGCTTTGAATTTTTCCGAAGAGGATCCAACTCAGGCTGGTATTTTGTGTACATGGTGTGCCTGGTGGGCCCTTGATTATTTTGTGCACATGGTGTGCCTGGTGGGCCCTTGATTATTTTGTGCACATGGTGTGCCTGGTGGGCCTTTGATTATTTCACCCTTTAAGATCTGGGCACATATTTCAACACTTAGCAATATATCTATACGTCCTGGCTGACTAAATCCAGGATCTGCTAGGCCTAGTCCCTTTAAGTGTGCCCAGTTGCTGGTAGTTAATCTTTGAGAAGGTAGTTGCGCTGTGAGCCGCGTGGGCATTATGTACGCTTTTGTTTTTATCTTGAAATTGTCGTCGTGTTTGGATAAAATCTCGATTTCCGTTGCGTGTTTCACTGCAGTGTGGGTGGAACCAATTCCCGTAATTTTACCATGAACAGGGGTCCTTTTGAGGCGTAGAATTTGGGCCGCTCGTTCACTGATAAACGTGGCCTGCGAACCCTGATCCACTGGAGCTCTTAACACGGTGGTTCGTCCGGTTTCATCTCGCACTGGTACACGAGCAGTAGCCAATAGAGCAGTGGCGGTGTTTGTTGTTAAAAAGGATGATAGCTCAACCTTTGGTTCTTCAGGAACTGTATCATTGGAGATGTTCTCCTCTTGAACTTCACTATGATTAGCTTGAATCGTATCTGATTTGTCAGGGGAGGACCCCGGTGCGCTTGAATGTACTAATGTGTGATGACGTTTATTACACTTCCGACAATTCATATTCAATCGACAACGTATCGCATTATGTCCGGCGGCAAGGCAATTAAAACAAAGATTATGTTTTTTCACAACCTCACATCTTCCATTTGGTTCTAGTTTCGTAAATTCCCTGCAGTGGCTTAAAGTATGATTTTCTTCGCATAGTATGCAATCTCGTAATGGTGCAGTCTCTGACGCTGCTATGTGGACTGCAGAGGTACCTTTAGATATAGGTTTCTCCTTTGAAAGAGGGCCAACGAGTTCGAGCGTACGAAACTTGGTTTGCAAAAACTTGACTAAGTCTTCCCACTTCGGCAGCTCATCCATATCTTCCCGGTATGCAAACTCTTCCCAATCTCGATGTGACTCTGAGTCCAATTTCTGAACTGTCAGAAATATAATTATTGGATCCCAAGAGTCCGTTGAAACCTTAAGATTATTTAGGCTGTTGATACATTCATTTGTAACGTCCAATAAAGATTTGATGTGATTGGCCGTTTGACTGGGAATCTTCCGTTGGTAAAATAATTTTTTCAAAAGAGAATTTACTATAATTTTTTTATTTCCATATCGTGCGCTCAGTGTGGTCCAGGCTTGCTCATAATTAGTTTCAGTGATTTGAACGTGTTTCAGGAGAACCTGGGCATCGCCGGTCATACTAGTTTTCAAATAATGTAGTCTCTGTACATTACTCAACGACGTATTTTTGTGCACCAAAGAAATAAACAAATCTCGGAAAGCTGGCCATTCATCGTACACTCCGGAAAAGGTAGGCAACTGAATACTCGGTAACTTAACCTGTCCTTCTATAAATGAGTTAGCCTCCGTTGGTTTTATATGAGAAAACGTGGATAATAAATCTCGCAAATCGGCCAGTAAACATGAATACAAATCTTCGTAAATAAAATAATCTTCATTAGTAAAATACGATAAGTCAGACTTTTTCTCCTTCGGGACACATTTAACGAGTTCTTGATGTGCGCTTCTGAACGTATTCCAGTATTCATTAATTGACTGTATACGCGTTTCAATGTAACCCTTGGTAAGTCGTTGTTTTGGGCATTTTTTAAGATTCGTTTGCGCCTTTTGCAGCAACATTGCAGTATCTTCGAGTATCATTAAACATTGCTCCGGTGTAGACATATTATTTTCTGTACCTAGTCTTTGCAATATCCAATAGTATAGATTTTAAGATCGTAATTTCTTCTAAAACACTCACGATGACGAAATATGAATACACAAGTAATTCACAGTCAATTTAATTTTAGTTCAATCCACACAAATAACTCATTAGCGCACTGGTTTCTTATCTAAGGAATGTGGTTCTTTTGTTTGTCGCACTCAATGAATAGAACGTTGTAAACAACACAGATATCCGGCTCGAAATTCGACCATATGTTCTGGTGATAAAGTTCACTTTGGTCTGCAGGGAGTATAATGAAAAACGCGTGGTGATGCGGCTAATGATTTATTGCTACTAGTTCGTACAAACATTGTTTAGATATTAATACCAAAGGAACACACACATGCACAATCGTCTCATAATTAAACTTATAAACACAACAACTCTAGAGGAAATTGTATTGTACTGTATTATCATCAGAGATCGGATATTCGGATACATATTTACCTAAAGATAATTTTTTGCTATGAAAGTATGGAAGCGGCTTTATAAATTATTTGTAATATTTATTAAAAACCCTTGGATTCTTGGATTGCATAACTATTCAGATGTGTATTAATTTAAAATTAATGTTTAACCCGTTACAAATATGTGTATTTACTGGAGGAGGGGTGGTTAAAATTAGTTAAAACAAAAAATAAACAAATTACTTACCTAAATTAAGACTTTTTCGATACAAATCGATTCGATCAATTCGATTTTTTTTTTTTTCTTTTTCGGTTTTTATTTGACATTAATTAGCATTATTATGGCATGTAACTTTATTCTATTTGACATGTAATGAAATTTATTCTATTTTCTGCAATTTGTATTGATATGCATGTACCTATTAATATTGTTTTTATATAAATTCGACAATGTATTTGTGTAATTAAATATATTTGTACGCCTTTGGGCAAAACATGGAGGATCTACCTATCTGTAACATCTCGCAAACTATTGTAATTTGACCTATGTTTACAAATAAAGCTTTCTGATTTCTGATTTCTGAAAAGCGCATTCCATGATAGCCAACATCTCAACTTTAGGTGAATTTGCATCCGAATATCCGATCTCTGATCATCATACTTACACTACTTTGTATCTCATTAAAAGTGGACTGTAAGTTCTTATGAGAAATAAATTCTTTAAACCGAAAGCTTGTTGGACGTCGAGACATACAGCAGAGCATTACTGCTTTTCACGAGAGCTTCTCTTATTTTGTTTACAACTCGGTAAACTCGTTCTATTGTTGAATGGCCCATTCTGAAACCAAACTGATGTTGAGGGATGAGGTCGATTTCGTTGAGTATGCGTGTTCATAATCAGCCTATAACGTTCCCACTGCTGGGAAACAGGCCTCCTCTCTGTGAGAAGGGGTAGGCCGTAATCCACCACGCGGGCCCAGTGCGGTTTGGTAGATGTCATATTTCTTCAAAGTTTTGGTTCTAGGACATGTCGGTTTCCTCACGATGTTTTCCTTCACCGTTTTGAGAGCTGTGGTGATGAAATAATTAACACAAAGTAAAGCGCCTGTCAGGGTTCGAACCTAGGACCTACATGTAGTGGGTCGCGTCAGGCACCACGTGTATTAGTATCTAGTGAGTCGCGTCAGGCACCACGTGTATTAGTATCTAGTGAGTCGCGTCAGGCACCACGTGTATTAGTTCGAACCTACGACCTACATGTAGTGAGTCGCGTCAGCCACCACGTGTATTAGTATCTAGTGAGTCGCGTCAGGCACCACGTGTATTAGTATCTAGTGAGTCGCGTCAGGCACCACGTGTATTAGTATCTAGTGAGTCGCGTCAGGCACCACGTGTATTAGTATCTAGTGAGTCGCGTCAGGCACCACGTGTATTAGTATCTAGTGAGTCGCGTCAGGCACCACGTGTATTAGTATCTAGTGAGTCGCGTCAGGCACCACGTGTATTAGTTCGAACCTACGACCTACATGTAGTGAGTCGCGTCAGGCACCACGTGTATTAGTATCTAGTGAGTCGCGTCAGGCACCACGTGTATTAGTATCTAGTGAGTCGCGTCAGGCACCACGTGTATTAGTTCGAACCTACGACCTACATGTAGTGAGTCGCGTCAGGCACCACGTGTATTAGTATCTAGTGAGTCGCGTCAGGCACCACGTGTATTAGTTCGAACCTACGAGCTACATGTAGTGAGTCGCGTCAGGCACCACGTGTATTAGTATCTAGTGAGTCGCGTCAGGCACCACGTGTATTAGTATCTAGTGAGTCGCGTCAGGCACCACGTGTATTAGTATCTAGTGAGTCGCGTCAGGCACCACGTGTATTAGTATCTAGTGAGTCGCGTCAGGCACCACGAGTATTAGTATCTAGTGAGTCGCGTCAGGCACCACGTGTATTAGTATTCGTGTTAGCCTTCGTAAAATGATCTTGTAAACAATTTCAATTAAGTTGGTAGTAGACTAATTAGCCTGTAGAAAGACACAAGATGCGCGGTCTACCAGGCTGCGGAATCATGATTATCTCTGATATTTTCCATTTCATTGGAACATATCAAATCCTAATTATGCTATTAAAAAGGTGTGTTAAACCGACTATAGCTTTTTAGGAAGTTGTCGTAGAGTTTTAACGTTGTTTAACTCAAGACCTCTATTATTTCTCGACAGTTAGACGCTAGTCTACACTGTAGACTAGCGTCTAACTGCTCATCACTGATACTATCTCTGTCGGACACGAAGCCTGGTGAGACACCGTGATTTTTAGCCAGGCCCACCAGTGAGTTCGAGCCCGCGACTAGGTTCCCCTTAAGTTGTTTCCGTGATGAATCGGGAAGCGTAAATAAACGACTGTCTGGGCACTATCTAAATTTTACTCGACGTCAGCACCGGCCTTTCTGCTGATTTTTGTTCATTCTTCATAAGTTTCTATATTTGATTTTCTTATTGACTACGGTCGTAAAACTATCATCGGTCGAGGTATCCTTTATAGTATTTTCTTCCAATGTATCAATAGGACTACTTGTTCGGCGCATGAAAAACGATTGTTGTTGGTTCGGATGTGTAGCAGGTACTATTCTTGCTCAGACACTCAACCGACGATGCTCGGAACGAAGAGGTAGGCACACCACTCGATAGCGTGCACGCACGGACCGGCAACAGCGCGTGCGGTTCCGATGACGCGGGTAGGCGCGGTACCTGCGCATGTGTTGTCGACACTGCCACTGATGCGTTCAAATAGTCTACCTCACAAGATTCTTTTAAAAATGTGCCGTAAATTTTTTCGCTGCTTTCTTTCGCAACGTTGGAATATGTTGTTTGTTGATTTAATTGTGACTTGCTCTTATTGCTTTCTAATTTCTCTTGTAATAAGTATAACAAGTTCTGACAACTTTACTTAATCGCTCTGAATATGATGGATTTCTTGTTTTACGCTTAGAATTTATTTCAGCAGCGTCGTGATGTCGATATAATCGAAGGTTACGGGTGGAAGGCGGTGTAGGTCTTTAGCCACAAAATTAGGTAGTAGAGAGGGCTCAGTTTCTTTCAGGTAGTAGAGAGGGCTCAGTTTCTTTCAGGTAGTAGAGAGGGCTCAGTTTCTTTCAGTAACTTTATTATATCTTGCAGGAGTCGTTTGCTTTTACCATTTCCTTTTCGCGTAGAACGACAGTTCACGGCCTCAGAGAGAATAGATTATGCCGTAATTGTATCACTTTCCTTAAAGTTGCATAAACAGATTTGCACAAAACTCATTTCGTCAATAACGTCTATTTTGCACTGTAAGAAGCACAGAAGTTAATTTATTACTTAGCGTATTTGACATATTGTTTGAAATTACAAGGATGGAGACGATAACTTATATGGTGTTATTATTTACGAGCAATTTTTTGCTCTGTCAGCACCAGATCAAAGCGGGGGGTGGCGGGAGACAAATTGGCACACTTCCGACCTCCAATACGTTCCGCTCAAGGATTACTTGGTCCTTAGCATATATACCCTTTCCGTTACACGTTGTATAATATTCTTCAAAGGGTTTTCCTATTTCGCCAGCAAGGCATGTTAAAGTCCCGGGCAAGCAAGCCTAATTAATGCCAACAGGCACAAAGTCTGGCTCCGAACTGCCACTTAGAATTACCTATTGGTAAAGGCCAACATAATTACACTTTCACGACCCTAACAAACACGCTTGTGAAGTTGTGACCACTAACCGAGGGAAGTAAACCGCTGTTTTGTGAAGTTGTGACCACTAACTGAGCAAAGTAACCCGGTGTTTTGTAAGTTGTGAACACTAACCGAGCGAAGCAACCCGTTGTGTTGTGACCGCTAACCGAGCGAAGTAACCCGTTGTTTTGTGAAGTTGTGAACACTAACCGAGCGAAGCAACCCGTTTTGTTGTAACCGCTAACCGAGCGAAGCAACCCGTTGTTTTGTGAAGTTGTGACCACTAACCGAGCAAAGCAACCCGTTGTTTTGTGAAGTTGTGAACACTAACCGAGCGAAGCAACCCGTTGTGTTGTGACCGCTAACCGAGCGAAGCAACCCGTTGTTTTGTGAAGTTGTGAATAAAGTCAAAGTCAAAGCATTTATTTCAAATAGGCACTTAAAAGGCACTTTTGAACGTCAACATTTACATTAAAATAGAATTGATTCTAGTCGCCCCTTCCAAAATGTAGTTTCGAAGATGATACTAACGATAACTTATGATACTAACCGATCGAAGCAACCCGTTGTGTTGTGACCACTAACCAAGCGAAGCAACCCGGTGTTTTGCCTCGTGTCACCTGTGGCAGTCTTGAGAGACGGCATGCTCTATCTAGTTGAGCCAGCGATTTACTTTTTTTAATACAAAGACTTATTGTATATAGAATATTGAAAAAATGGTTGAACAGTGTTTGTGTTGTATGTGCAGGCCGAGTAACGGTCTGTCAGTGCTGGGCAGCGCCATCATCCCGGAGCTGAAGCCGCGCGTGCCCACCATGAGCGAGCGCGACCTCACGCGCGTCTACACGCCACGCCACTACCTACGCTCCTAGACACCGGAGTTCTGACCCACCAGCTCCAAAGATTGTACAGATCTGCAAAAATTGAATAGTGTTTTATAAATAAATTGTTCATTTTTATAACTTTTGACTCTGTTTTTTATCATCCAGCTCTTTTGTTGGTATCAGAACTATCATTCTGTCTGGGACTCTGACTTCTGAACTCTGAATGATTCAGTTGGTAATCCAGAAATTTCGTAAGAAACATCGTATAGACGCCAGCACATCAAGCTACCTCAAACTGTCAAATTTTCTCAATTGATCATGAGCCTTATGCTAATGTATTAAAAGATGAAAATCTATTAAAGAAATTTGACGGATTGGGAAAGCATGATGTGCTGCCGTCTGTACTTTGAAAAATAAAAGGGAAGATCGGGATAGCTAACTAATTGAAAATAACTGTGTAATAAAGTATCATAATCTACAAATCTAAATCTATATCTATCTATCTATTTTATTCTATTTTATATCTATCTATCTATCTATTCTCTATATATATATATATATATATATACACACATATAATAAATTTGTAGACGAACTGTTTCTGTACATTCAAAATATTTCGAAAAAAATTAGTTGGGGTGGTAAAGGATAATCAACATAATATGCCATTTTAATCCTTTTTGAAATTTTTGTCTGTTTCCGGTGTCGATATGTCGGTGATTCTGACTATCTGTTTAGATGCGTGAATAGATCAAGTATCACGTCAAAAGAACGAAACTAATATGGTTAACTTTCATAGTCAAATATTGTTTATAACTCGAAGTATATTTTAATCTTTGTTTGATCGCAATCGCTTCGCTCAATCAAAAGATATGATCAATTGAAAGTGTTCAAGAAGAATTTAATTACGTAATGTTGAAACACGTAACGACATCTATTGGCGTGAGACGGTACTAACGAATACAATAAGTAAAAATTATGTTAATAATAACACGTCATTCTCATAAAGGTTACTGTGTCTGCGTTATTTCAAAAAGTAATGATACTGATTACTAAAATCGCTTTCCGTTGGTGGTTGATTCCCACGAATCAAAAGAATTTCAAATAAAAACTGGTGGTAATAATAATTGATGTGGTGTTCTGAGTCATAAAGAATGCCATGTGAGATAAATATTTATTAGTTTAAAAAAACAACTTTACAAAATCAATACAAATAGAGGGGAAGAAATCTCATTAAAAAAAAATGTAATAAAAGTCTCAGTGGCACCATCTAGCGTAATATAGCAAAATTATTGCGGCTATAAGGAACATCTTCATATAAAATCTTAATCTTGAGCGTCAGTAACGCCATCTAGGTTTAAATAGCAAACATACGAAGACAACAACTTGATTATGCCTGTTTTATAGATTTTCTATCGAAAATACGTATATCCGAGAGGCAAGGTCCAAAATCCGTAGATCCATGGATAAACCCGTAAATCCGTAGGTCTGGCAACGCGGGGTGACGTTAGGTAGAAACTGGAAACCTGTGGTAGGCATCTTCTTTCTTCATCGTGATAACGCCGCGGTCCCAAGGGCCGTCTGACAGGTGGCGCCAGGTGTTACTGTACTGCTACCTGTCGAGGCCTATCGCAGTCCGTGTCGAGCATTCCCTCTGCTGTGGTTATAGTCAGTTGTCAACGTTTGATAAACAAAGCTAAAAGACACATGCCTGTACGGGCCGAGACAGGCGCCCGCCCTCGCGCTGCTTCACCCCACGCCGGCGACGACTGGCCACCGGGGAGACCACATCGGCACGTATGTTCCCACGGCCTATCGGCCTGGCTTGGCACTGTCTGGCCTGTGAGAAAGCGGGCCGTGGGAACGTGGAATAACGCTTCAGCAAACTCAACCAGACGCGCAGTCGATTTATTGAGTATCTACGGCAGGTGCACACATATTATAAAATGAGCCTCGACCAGGCGCTTTGATTTATATTTATCCTCTAAAATCTGAGTGAGACTTCGTCGCATTAACATTATAGAACCTGAAGACGCAGTGACTGCATTCGAAAGCTGTGGTAGGTTCCTACCAGGCTAGATCGGAAGATTCTTTCTTTTTAATGGAGGAGTGATACCTACACCATCTGAGCGACACAATATTGTTTTCCGACATGCACGCGAACGAAGTCGCGGGCACAGCTAGTTTTTAATAAAATTCACTGACGGATAGCGCATTGCCTGAACTGCTTGGTTTTCAGCTTGGTCTTCACTTCGTCAGCTTCAAATTTTGGACATCCACATCTTGCCCATCGGGACTAGGCTTGTAAAATAGTGAAAAATTCTACCAGCCCGATTTAAGGGCACATGTCCCCGAATCGACCCACTTTTGATTCAGCGGGAAACAATCAAATATTCTTTGTTTAGATCTGATAAAAATATACGTTATAGTTGAATCAATATTCTTGAGTCTTCTAGCATTCAAAACACGATACTTAGTAGTTTACTCGATCAAAAAAAATTGCGAAACCAGTGCATTTCTTTATCGTTTTTCAAGTCTTAATTGAAGTAGACCAAACTTTAACTTCCAAAAAATCTGTCAGAAAATAGGCAATGACATTTGTAAGAATATTCTAGCGTCACTTTTTCTCAAAACAATTTTGTATTGTTTTTTTTTTTTTGGGCATCTCGCAGTTGACCTTGAGAGGCCGTGACTGCTCAACCGGGCTTTTCTGGGGCTGCCATTAAGAAGTTAATCTTAACGCCTCCAGCCAGGGCTTACAAACTAAATTTTATATACTAAACGACTGCACGCTGAGGGCACCCCCTGTGGGGTACGGGCCTCGGCTCAGGGCGTCACTGATAGGGGGACAGCTATCATTGGGGACATGCTGGATCAAAAATATTGGCATTATTATTGATCGGGGAATTTAAAGCTACTGGCTCAGCTACGGCACGGGCTGGCGCTTCAACGAGCAAGGGTCGGTCTCGGCGTTATGCACCGTTACTCGGGGTCTTCGCGGGGCGCGAGAAAAAAAAAAAAAAAAAAAAACAGCGTCAAAATGCGTCACCTGGAAGCAAAGTTATGGTTAGGTTAGGTTAGGTTAGGTTAGGTTGTCGGGAGGACACGGCGTGGCACACGCTTGCAGAGTGTGCTGCTTGGGAGGAGCCGCGCCGTGCCCTCATCTCAGGAGTCGGCAGTGACCTGTCGCTGCCGGCCGTTGTCGACTCGATGGTCGGCAGCGAGGAGTCCTGGGACGCGGTGGTATCCTTTTGCGAAATCGTACTTTCGCAGAAGGAGGCTGCGGAGAGGGAGCGGGAGATTTCTTCCGCTAACCCGATCCGCAGCAGACGCACCGGGCGTCGGCGGAGGGCGGACAACGCCCTCTTCCGGCCCCCCTAAATGGGTCCAGGGGCGACGGATCTGGGGAAATCCGTCGCCCCCTACTTCTTAGGACCCGAGATGGCGGCGCGTAGTGTTCCACGCGCGCCTCTATTTGATGTAAGGGGGGAGTCACTCCCCCCCTAATGCGAGGTGCCCCGCACAGGCGGGCCGGCACTAGCCGGGGATCGCGGAAGTCACTTTTGTTCCCGTGATCTCCGGTGCAAGTGTGAGGCGGAACACCGGGGTGGTTTTAGTCAGTAAGAGTCTGACAGACCCGCCCTGGGGAGGGCGGAGGACATCCATGAGGATTTCCCCCCGTAAACAAAAAAAAAAAAAAAAAAAAGGTTAGGTTAGGTTAGGTTAGGTTTTCCCGCCGACCGCCACCCACACGCGCCGTGTACTGGTGGTCGGTGGAGCTGGCGGGGCTTCGAGCAGCGTGTGTGGAGGCCAGAAGGGCCTACACGCGGAGCCGGCGGCGGCGTATACGAGATCTGTCCGACGAGGACCGCCTCTATGAGCGGGCAAAAGCGGTCCTGGATCGGGCCATCGCCGCCGCCAGAGACTCGGCGAGAGCCGAGCTGCTGGAGGGTCTCGACAACGACCCCTTTGGTCGACCATACAAGGCGGCGCGCAACAAACTGCGCGCCTCTGGTCCCCCGGTTGCCGAGACCCTGGAGCCCTCATTTCTGGACGGGGTGGTTCAGTCCCTGTTCCCGTGCAGGGACAACTTCACCCCGCCAGTGATGGCCCCACCACGAGGGTTAGCTCCGCCAGACGGGGAAGAAGAGGAGGCCCCTCCTGTCACGGAGTCGGAACTCGGCGAGGCGATTTTCCGTCTCCGCGCCAAGAGGACGGCTCCGGGCCCCGACGGTGTCCCCGCAAAAGTGGTGGCGATCGCCGCCACTCAAATGGAGGAGAGATTTCGGGACCTCTTCAGCGCATGCCTTGCGACTGGGAGGTTCCCGAAACCGTGGAAGGAGGGGCAGCTGTGCCTCCTCCGCAAGGAGGGCCGCCCAGCAGACTCCCCCTCGGCATACCGGCCCATCGTTCTGCTCGATGAGGTCGGCAAAATGTTCGAGGGGATAATTGCTGCCCGCCTAAAGGGCCATCTGCGGGATGTCGGGCCGGACTTGTCGGACGCTCAGTACGGTTTTCGGGCTGAGCGTTCGACAGTGGACGCGCTGGCCCGTCTCAAGGGGCAGGTGAAGGGGGCGACGGAGGCGGGGGACGGACTGTTGGCTGTGTCATTTGACATAGCTAACGCCTTCAACTCCGTTCCCCACTCCACCATCCTAGAGGCGCTCCGATTCCACGGAGTGCCTCGATACCTGCGCAGTCTGCTGGCCAGCTACCTGGAGGATCGGGCGATCCTCCTGGTGAACAGGAATGGCCAAGTCCGGCGGTACGCCGTCGAAGCCGGTGTTCCACAGGGGTCAGTCGTAGGACCTCTCCTCTGGAACATCGGCTACGATTGGCTCCTGCGGGGAACTCTCCTCCGAGGCACGAGTGTCATTTGCTACGCGGATGACACTCTCCTCACCGCCCGGGGGGGGAGTTTCAGGGAGGCGGCAAGTCTGGCCTCTGCGGGCGGATCCTTGGTCGCGGAGAGGATCCGCCGCCTAGGTTTAACGGTGGCGCTGCACAAGACCGAGGCCGTCTTCTTCCACGGACCACGGCAGCGCCCCCCACCTGACGCCCACATCTTCGTGGAGGGCGTCAGAATCGAGGTAACGGCCCAGATGAAATATCTGGGCCTTGTCATTGACAGCAGGTGGCGCTTCGGCCCGCATTTTAGCGGGCTGTCGTCGCGCCTGCTGAAGACCGCGGGCGCGCTGTCGTGGTTGCTTCCCAATTTGGAAGGGCCCAGTGCACGATGTTGGCAACTTTATGCCGGCATCTTGAAGAGCATGGCCCTCTACGGGGCCCCCATCTGGGAAGACTCCCTCCAGCGGAGAGAGAACGCCGCCGCCTTGCGGGCGCCCCAAAGGGCCATAGCCCAGCGGGTGGCGCGGGCCTACCGCACGGTGGGATTTGCGGCGGCATGTGCTCTGGCCGGCACCCCCCCTTGGGAGCTCGAGGCGTGGGTGCTCGCCAGAGTGTATGAATGGACGGCGGGGCGGAGGGCGAGAGGAGAACGCCCAGTCCCGGAAGAGCGGGAGGCCGTCCGGCGGGAGGCGAGGGACGCCATCGTCGTCCATTGGACGGAGGACCTTGCCTCCGCAGCCTTCGGCCGCAGAACCCTCGACGCGATCGGGCCGGTCCTGCGAGACTGGCTCGATCGGCCGCACGGGCTTCTCTCGTTTCGGCTCGTGCAGGTGCTGTCCGGGCACGGTTGCTTCGGTTCGTACCTGCACCGAATCGGACGGGAGGAGACGCCGGCGTGCTGCGACTGCGGCGCGGCGGAGGACACGGCGCAGCACACCCTCGAGGTATGCCCGGCGTGGTCTGAGCTGCGCAGCAGTCTCAGCGCGGCGGTCGGACCGGACCTCTCGCTCCCCGCGTTGGTTAACACCATGCTGGAGAATGAGAGGTCCTGGGCGGCAGTCGCCTCCTTCTGTGAACATGTCATGTCCCAGAAGGAGGCAGCGGAGCGCACGCGGGAGGACGACCCTCACGCGGTGGCGCTCCGAAGGCGGAGGAGAGGTCGAAGAAGACGTCAGTGACGGTCAGCTTCGACCCCTCCTAGGTGGAGGCCAGCAGGCAACGGGCGCGGGGGTAACCTTGCCTGCATTGCACAGACCTCCACCAGTGCCGGACGGGAATGGCCAGGTGTTCCCGGCCATTCCCGTAACCCCCCCCCCCCCCCCCCGGGCTGGGGCTGGGAGGGGGGGCATGCGGGGCCCGCCACCTAGGCGGGCTTGCGCCGGGAGGGTTGTGGAAGTTTGTTTCCCATGGCCCTCCCATCACGGCGATGCGGGAACACCGCTGAGTTTTTAGTGGGTAGACTGTCCTTCCGACAGGAGTCCCACATACCCCGTCTCGTCCCCCGCGAGCGGGCATGCATAAAGCATTTTCTCAGCGGGAAAAAAAAAAAAAAAAGGTTAGGTTAGGTTAGGTTAGGTTCTCGGTGTCACCACTGCGTCGACTGTCGGGAGGACACGGCGTGGCACACGCTTGCAGAGTGTGCTGCTTGGGAGGAGCCGCGCCGTGCCCTCATCTCAGGAGTCGGCAGTGACCTGTCGCTGCCGGCCGTTGTCGACTCGATGGTCGGCAGCGAGGAGTCCTGGGACGCGGTGGTATCCTTCTGCGAATCAGTCATCTCGCAGAAGGAGGCTGCGGAGAGGGAGCGGGAGATTGCTTCCGCTAACCCGATTCGCAGCAGACGCACCGGGCGTCGGCGGAGGGCGGATAACGCCCTCTTCCGGCCCCCCTAAATGGGTCCAGGGGCGACGGATCTGGGGAAATCCGTCGCCCCCTACTTCTTAGGACCCGAGATGGCGGCGCGTAGTGTTCCACGCGCGCCTCTATGTGATGTAAGGGGGGAGTTTAACACCTCACTCCCCACCTAAAGCGAGGTGGCCCGCACAGGCGGGCCGGCACTAGCCGGGGATCGCGGAAGTCACTTTTGTTCCCGTGATCTCCGGTGCAAGTGTGAGGCGGAACACCGGGGTGGTTTTAGTCAGTAAGAGTCTGACAGACCCCTCCGCCCTCCCCAGGGCGGAGGACATCCATGAGGATATCCCCCCGTCATCAAAAAAAAAAAAAAAAAAAAAAAAAAAAAAAAAAGGTTAGGTTAGGTTAGGTTAGGTTAGGTTAGGTTAGGTTAGGTTAGGTTCCCCCCCGGTGGGTTCCCGCATTGTCGTTGCGGGGGGGCTCAGTAGCCGTGGTTTTCCCCACCCACGGTGAAGCGAAGAGGAACCCGAGGAGGGGCCGCTCGTCAGGGCTTTGTCCGCTAAGCCGACGACGTAGCGGCCAACCAGTTGCAGTGCCGCGGTGCGGCATCGCAACTGAGGCGGGCCGCGATGTCATATGAGAGGCATCGCGGCCGGGGGTTGCGGGCCGTGGCGGGAGAGAAAGTGGTGTAACGATAGCATCACTTACCTCACCTTCCGCGGCCTGGACGGAGTCGCCATCGTTGGATGGCGGACGCGGTGGGGCCGCAGGGGAGGAGGAGTGTCGGTATTGCATAGGCCGCTCTCCCTATCCCCTGCGGCCGAAGGGTGGTTGGCGGCGGGGCCACTTTCCCGACCCGCCGCAGGGGGACCAAGGGTGCCATACACGGGGTCGTTTGGCACCCATGCGCTGTTTGGTCCCTGAGGTGGTCACGGCGTGCCGTGTGTTCTGGTGCGCCGGTGATGGGGGTCAGTCCCCTAAGAGGAGGGTCCGGTAACGGACAGCCGCGGCGGGTTCGCGGATGGCTTCCGCGTTCCCGTGTTCCCGCCGTAGGCGGCACTGGAGGACACCGTGGAGTTTTAGTGGGTTAGAGTCCCACATAACTGCGCTATCTCCCCGTGGTAGCGCAGTATGCATGAGCATTTCTCCACGATAAAAAAAAAAAAAAAAAAAAAAGGTTAGGTTAGGTTAGGTTAGGTTAGGTTAGGTTGGGGTGCAGGCAGAAAACCTCCTCGTGTGCCAGATGGCTGCTCGTTCCTTTCGAATACGTTCGGGGGAAAGGGCAGTTTTTCGGGCCGGTGCACCCTGGGCACGGCCAATAGTCTCTCCACGTACATCTTACGGAGAGGGTATTGACTGTGGCGAATTTCTGCGGGCGGGGGAGCCTTATGCTCCGGGGTCGGTCGACTTAGACCGCCCGACGGTTGCCTACTCACCGCTATTTTATAGAGGGTGAGTGGGACGTTTCTCCACATGTGGAGAAACATGGGCGGGCATGGGGGGCCCGCCACCTAGGAGGGCTTGCGCCGGGAGGGTTGTGGAAGTTTGTTTCCCATGGCCCTCCCATCACGGCGATGCGGGAACACCCCTGAGTTTTTAGTGGGTAGACTGTCATTCTGACAGGAGTCCCACATACCCCGTCTCGTCCCCCGCGAGCGGGCATGCATAAAGCATTTTCTCAGCGAGAAAAAAAAAAAAAAAAAAAAAAAAAAAAAAAAAAAAAAAAAAAAAAAAGGTTAGGTTAGGTTAGGTTAGGTTCCCCCCCGGTGGGTTCCCGCATTGTCGTTGCGGGGGGGCTCAGTAGCCGTGGTTTTCCCCACCCACGGTGAAGCGAAGAGGAACCCGAGGAGGGGCCGCTCGTCAGGGCTTTGTCCGCTAAGCCGACGACGTAGCGGCCAACCAGTTGCGGTGCCGCGGGGCGGCATAGCAACTGGTGCTGGGGGTAGCGGGCCGCGGCGGGAGAGGAGTGGTGTATGGAGATCGCCACTTTCCTCACCTCCGCGGTCTGGACGGAGCTGCCATCGTTGGATGGCGGCCACGGTGGGGCCGCAGGGGAGGAGGAGTGTCGGTATTGCGTAGGCCGCTCTCCCTATCCCCTGCGGCCGAAAAGTGGTAGGCGGCGGGGCCACTGTCCTGACCCGCCGCAGGGGGACCAAGGGTGCCATACACGGGGTCGTTTGGCACCCATGCGCTGTCTGGTGCCCGGGGTGGTCCGGCGTGCTGTGTGTTCTGGTGCGCCGGTGATGGGGTTCATTCCCCTAAGAGGAGGGTCCGGTGACGGACAGCCGCGGCGGGTTCGCGGATGGCTTTCGCGTTCCCGTGTTCCCGCCATAAGCGGCACTGGAGGACACCGTGGAGTTTTAGTGGGTTAGAGTCCCACATAACTGCGCTATTTCCCCGTGGTAGCGCAGTATGCATGAGCATTTCTCCACGTAAAAAAAAAAAAAAAAAAAAAGGTTAGGTTAGGTTAGGTTAGGTTAGGTTAGGTTAGGTTAGGTTAGGTTTTATAGAGGGTGAGTGGGACGTTTCTCCACATGTGGAGAAACATGGGCGGGCATGGGGGGCCCGCCACCTAGGAGGGCTTGCGCCGGGAGGGTTGTGGAAGTTTGTTTCCCATGGCCCTCCCATCACGGCGATGCGGGAACACCCCTGAGTTTTTAGTGGGTAGACTGTCATTCTGACAGGAGTCCCACATACCCCGTCTCGTCCCCCGCGAGCGGGCATGCATAAAGCATTTTCTCAGCGAGAAAAAAAAAAAAAAAAAAAAAAAAAAAAAAAAAAAGGTTAGGTTAGGTTCCCGGCGGGCGCCGCCGCTGGGATCACACATCGTGGTCGGGGGGTCTCGAATCGCTGTCGAGTTTACCATGAAATATCTTGGATTGGTGCTCGACAGCCGGTGGGATTTCGGCCCCCACTTCCAGCGGCTCGCGCCCAAGTTGTTGGGCGCGGCTGGGGCGCTGTCAACGCTGCTTCCCAATCTGGGGGGCCCGAGCGCCGCCTGTAGGCGGCTCTACGTGGGGATCGTGCGATCGATGGCCCTGTATGGGGCCCCGATCTGGGCGGCTGACCTGACGGCCGGCAGCATTGCTGTCCTGCGAAGGCCACAGCGAGCGATGGCCGTCAGAGTCATTAGGGGATATCGCACGATCTCCTACGAGGCGGCTTGCGTACTGGCCGGTTCCCCGCCGTGGGACCTCGAGGCGAAGGTACTCGCGTCATTGTATCAGTGGCGCGAGGACTCGAGGGCGCGGGGCGAGTGGCTGACGCCGCGACATTTGGAGTTGCGTCGGTCACAGCTTCGCGCAGCCCTGGTGGCGGAATGGCGGGACAGGCTTTCACGCCCTACCGCCGGCCCTGCCACCATCGGGGCGGTCCGGCCGGTACTCGAGCGCTGGCTCGGGAGGAGGCACGGCTCCCTGTCGTTTCGGGTGACGCAGGTGCTCTCGGGGCATGGTTGCTTCGGGAAGTACCTGTGTCGTATAAACAGGGAGCCGGACGCTCGGTGTCACCACTGCGTCGACTGTCGGGAGGACACGGCGTGGCATACGCTTGCAGAGTGTGTTGCTTGGGAGGAGCCGCGCCGTGCCCTCATCTCAGGAGTAGGCAGTGACCTGTCGCTGCCGGCCGTTGTCGATTCGATGGTCGGCAGCGAGGAGTCCTGGGACGCGGTGGTATCCTTCTGCGAATCAGTCATTTCGCAGAAGGAGGCTGCGGAGAGGGAGCGGGAGATTGCTTCCGCTAACCCGATCCGCAGCAGACGCACCGGGCGTCGGCGGAGGGCGGATAACGCCCTCTTCCGGCCCCCCTAAATGGGTCCAGGGGCGACGGATCCGGGGAAATCCGTCGCCCCCTACTACTTCTAGGACCCGAGATGGCGGCGCGTAGTGTTCCACGCGCGCCTCTATGTGATGTAAGGGGGGAG